>CM057389.1:58342918-59795418 GCA_030015415.1 Cynopterus sphinx
TGTATTTATTAGACTGGATTTGTTTTGCCCAAATGTGAGAAACAACTGGCTAAATAAGTAGAGGGTTAAAGTATGGAAAAGACTACTGGGACCCAGAGCCTCAAATACACTATGTAAACTGTATATTTTACCTTTGAAAAAGCAAAATGGTAACCAACATAATATTCAAAAAGCAGAAGTTCTTCAAAGTAAGAGAAATCACATTATTCACATCACAGATCAGTGGACTCTGAAAAATCAGGTGTTAAAGGCTTAAGCAGAGTTGTAGGTGACCTATCTTAGCTGGAAAAAGTGTTTAGCTCAGCAATCAGGAGAGAAGTATTTTCTTTTTTTTTAAATTTTGCCTACAGACATTTAAGGAAATCTGTCAAGTCACACTGGTTGACATTGAGATAATGACATTGTGGTTTCAGAGATCACACACAACCAGTAATACAGTCTTTGCACAAATAGTTTGGAAAAGTCACTGAACAAACACTGCAGTTCTCAACTATCAACAAAAGATAACCCTGGGGAAATCATCTGCTTTCTAGAGCTATCATGTTACTGTATTAAAAATGCCTAGTTTTCAACAAAAATTGCAAAGCATTCAAAGAGGAAAATCTGGTCCATTAACAAAAAAAAAAATAAATAAATTGACAGAAACCATGCTTGAAGAAGTCAAGCTATTGGACTAACTAGGCAGATTTTAAATTTTAAATTAACTGTCTTAATTATAGTCAAAAAACTAGAGGTAATTGGGTAAATAATGTAAGGACAAAATAAAAGATCCATAAAAAGATGTAAATCATAAAAAGAGAGAAATTCTGAATCTTCTGTGTATGATAATTGAAATAAAAATTTTATTAGAACAGATTTGACAACAGATTCGAGAAATCCTAATAAAGAATTAGAAAACTTAAATACTGGATGGTTGAAAGTATCCATTCTGAGGAGCATGAAAAAATTAATGAAAAACATTGAACAGAGCCTAGGGGACATGTGGAGTACCATTTAAGTGTACCGACACAATATTATGGAAATTCCATAAGGAGAAGAGACAAAGAAAGGGGCAGAAAGAATATTAAAAAAATAATAATAATGGCTGAAATCTTCCTAAATTTGTTGAATCCAAGAACCTCAAAGATTCTAAATAGAATAATCTTTAAGAGACCCATACTAAAACAATTACAATCAAACTGTCAAAAGACAAAGACTCTTAAAAGCAGCAAGAGAGAATAAAATATTATGTACAATGGATAATATCAAAAAATTATACATTTTATTATCAATAAGGTAAATAGTCCATTTTTTCATCAGAAACCATGGAAGACAGAAAACAGTAATATTTTTAAAGGAATGAAAGAAAAAAAAATAGTCATTCAGGGATTCTATACCCAAAATGCTATACTTTAAAAATGAAGGGGTAAAACAAACATCCCAGAAAAAAAATGAGCAAATTCATTGCTAGTACATCTGCCTAATAAGAGTTGCTAAAGGAATCCTTCAAGCTGAAATTTAAAAAAAATCAACTAGAAGCTATACAAAGTGATAAAGAACTTTGATAAAGGTAACTACATAGGTAAACATAAAAGCTAATATTGCATTTTTGGTTTGTAATTCCTCTTTTTCTTTCTTATGTGATTTTAAAAGACAAGTAGATAAAAAAAAATTTTATAAATTTGTTAATGGAAACACCCTATAAAAAGATGTAATTTGTGAAAAGAAAACAACATAAAGGTGAGAAATGGATTGTAAAGGAGTAGAATTATATGTTACTGGAAAAAGGTATCAGTTTAAACTATACTGTTATAAATTTAAATCTTATTTATAACCAGTATTGTAACCACTAAGAATATCTGAAAAATACAAAGATGGGAATGATAAGGAAATCAAAATGATATAAAATAATAAACTAAACACAAAATAAGGCAAATATAAAAGATAAGGAACAAAAAAGGTATAAATACATAGAAAACAAACAGTTCCCAAATTAAAAATTTTTTTTTACAAATATAGACAAAGAAAATCCTCAACAAAATACTAACAAACTAAATCTAAGATCACATTAAAAAAATTTTACATTATGATTAAGGTCAGATTTTCCTCAGGAGTGTAAAAATGGTTCAATATATAAAAATCTATCAACGTACTATATCATATTAATAGACAGAATGGAGAAGCACACATGATCATCTCAATTGGCTCAGAAAGGCATTTGAGATAACCCAATACCTTTCCATGATTAAAAATAAAAGAGAGAAGTAGTAATAGAAGGGAACTTACTCAATATGATAAAGGACATTTATGAAAAACCTAAAGCTAACATACTCAATGCTAAAACATTGGAAACTTTTCTTAGAAGACCAGGGACGAGACAATGCTTGCTTTCACTGCTGCTATTTAATATTTTATCAGAAGTTATAACCAGAGAAATTAGGCAAGAAAAAAAATTAAAGGCATATAAATTAAATACAAATAAACCTATATGTATTTACAGATGGCATGATCATATATTTAGAAAAGTCCAAACAAATCTACAAATAAGAAGACTATAGCTAATAAATAATTTTCGCAAAGTTTCAAAGTAAAAAATCAGCACACACGGATCAGTTGTATTTCTTTACACCAGCAATGGAGAATTCAAAAGAAATTAAGAAAACAATTTCATTTATCACAGTATCCAAAAGAATAAAGTACCTAGGAATAAATTTAACTGAGGAGGCAAAAGATTTGAAAATTATGAACCATTGCTGAAAGAAATTTAAAAAGTCCTAACTAAATGACAAGATGTCATGTTTGTGTATGACACAATATTAAGAATGCAGTACTATCCTAAGGGATCTACAGATTTAATGAAATTCCTATCAAAAATTTCAATGACATTTTGGAGCAAACGTAAAAGCTGGTACTCAAATTTATAAGCAATTTTCATTGAATAGCAATAGCACTAATGAAAATAAAGAACAGAGTCAAATGTCTCATACTTTCCCAATTTAAAATTTATCTACAAAGCTACAATTTTGAAATATTGTGTTACTGCCATAAGGTTAGACATGTAGATAAATGGAATAAAATTGAGAGTTTAAAATAAATCCATACATCTATGGCCAATAGTTTTTAACAAGAGTACAAAAAACATTCTATGGAGAAAGGATAGCTTCTTCAACAATGGTGCTAGAAAAAATGGATATTCAAATGCAAAAAAATAAAGCTGGACCTCCACCTCACGTCATACATAAAAATTCAAAAAGAAACAATGATCTAAATACAAGAGCCAAAGTGATTAAACCTTTAGAAGAAAACATGGGGTTAAATCTTTATGACTTTGGATTTCACATTAATTTCTTATATAAATGATTGTAAAATACAAATAGCCAAAGGAAAAAATGCAAAAAGTGAATGCCATCAAAACTAAAAAATTTAGTGATTCAAAGGATATTAAAAAAAAGTGACAACACAATCCACAAAATAGAAGAAAATATTTGTAAATTGTATATCTGATAGGGTTGTGATATCCAGAATCTGTAAAGGAACTTCTAAAACTCAACAACAACAACAAAAAAAAGAAAACAATTCAATAAAAAATATGCAAAGCCTTATGTAAAACTATCTTCAAAACAATATACAAATGACAAACACATCAAAAGACATTTGACATTGTTAGTCATTAGGAAAATAAAAATCAAAGCCACAATGATATACTCACTTCATACCCATTAGGATGGCTAAATTAAAAACAAAAAAAAGGTAGAAGAGAAAACTTGTGTTGACAAGGATGAGAGAAATTGGAGTCCTTGTATATTGCTAGTGAGAATGTAAACTGGTTCAGTTACTGTGAAAAACAAATTAGTATTTTCTTAAATAATTAAACACAATATTTCCACATGACCCAGCTATTCTATCCTTAAATTTATACCTAAAAGAATTTAAAGCAGGTATTTCAAACTAAAACGTATACACATATTTTGTCTAGCAGCAGTATATACCATAGCCAAAATATAGAAACAACACAAATGTCCACCAACAGATGAATAAATAAACAAATTGTGTTACATAGATATATTGGAATATTATTCATCCATAAAAAAAAATGATGCTCTCACGTTTACTACAATGTGGACCTATCTTGAAAACATTATACTAAATGAAAGAAGCTAAACACAAAATATCACATGTTGTATGATTCCATTTACATGATATTTCCAAAATAGGTAAATCCACCAAGACAGAAAGTCAGTCTGTTTGCCAGAGGCTGAATGAAAGGAGGAAGGGAGAGAAACAGCTTAATGGTGATGAGATTTTCTTTTGAGAGTGGCGAAAATGTTTTGTAAGTAGAGTGGTGGTTGCGTAACATTGCAAATGTCCTAAATGCCACCTAATTGTTCTCTTAAAAATGGTTCATTTTATGTTCTGTGAATTTTACTTCATTAAAAATATGAGTAGAACAAATAATAACATGTCCATATTTTAAAAAATATCATTTAGATGGTCAGAAACTCCAGAATGAAATATAGACTGAAAAAAAAAAAATCTAACTACCAGCATCCTTGTCTTATTATACTTTTGCTTCATCACACTTCACAGACATTGTTATTTTGTTTTTTTTTTTTTACAAGTTGAATATTTGTGGCAACCCTGCGTTGAGCAAGTCTATGGGCATCATTTTCCCAACAGCATTTGCTAACTTTGTGTCTCTGTGTTACATTTTGATAATCTCACAATATTTCAAAATTTTTCATTACTATTATATTTGTTATGGTGATCTGTGATCAGTGATTTTCAAAAAATTGTTCATAAAAGGAAGAGTCAATCGATGCAACAAACTTCACTGTTGTCTCATTTTAAAAAATTGCCACAGTCACTCCAGTCTTTAGCAACCAGCACACTGATCAGTCAATAGCCATCAACATCAAGGCAAGACAAAACTCCCCAGGAAAAAAATTATGACTCAATGAAGGTTCAGATGATGGTTAGCATTGTTTAACAATAAATTATATTTTAATTAAGGCATTCACATTATTTTTTCAGAAATAATACTATTACACAATTAATAAACTATAGTATTATGTAAACATAAATTGCACTGGGAATATATGCAACGGGGAAACCAACAAATTTGTGTGACTTGCTTTATGGCAATATTTGCTTTATTGCAGTGGTCTGGAACTGAACCCTCAGTACCTTCAAGGTAATACAAGTGGATGAAAGCTTTTACTGAAGAAAACAGAGGGAAAGGTGCTGACCTAAGTAACTTTGGAAGTGAAGTCTAAGATAAAAGGTAAAAAAAATTATAAATAAGAACAGTACTCCAGTTTAGGGGTCTCCAACCCCCAGGCTGCATACTGGTACTGGTCCATGGCCTGTTAGGAACCAGGTTGCATAGCAGGAGGTGAACATTGGACCAGCCAGTGAAGTTTTATCTGTATTTGCAGGTGCTCCCTATCACTACCTCAGCTCCACCTCATATCATTAGACATTAGATTCTCATAGGAGCACTGGTCCTTGGTGCCTAGAAGGTTGGGGTCTGCTGCTCTACTTGATAAAGTTATTTTCTATGGGATTTGGGTTAACAATTCTGATACTGCTATACTCATATACTAGATTTGAACTATTAAGTGAATGCATGGCAGGAAGGTGAAGCCAGATTTCTCACTATCGAAGTAAGAATTTATAAATAAGCAAGGGAAAGAGGGTAGAATGATTTATGCAATAATAAAGCAGAGTTGAAGATCTCAGTTTGAATTCATAGTTAGTTTCATATAAATATTGATAACTACATACAGAAATATTTATATACATGGCTTAGTATACACATATATATCTCCTGGTTGTCAGCTGAGAGGGCCTAGAAACAACAACACTCCAGAATACCCCAGTAGAAACCCTGTGCCCAAATCATGATATCTAGTGCCACTCTTCAATAAAATGAAGCAGATGTCCTTAGAGACATAGCTGCTTGTAGTACTGGGATAGGAAACGTACAAAATGAGCCTGGAGCATCTTCTAGTGCCAGAAAATAAGGAAACACTCAAAAATAAATTTAAGCAAACAGATGAAAACAAATAAATAAATAAATCCACCATGATAAGGGGATATCAAAATGATACAAGAGCCAATTGAAAGAGCTCCAAATAGATGAAGTTGGAATAATTTGAGTGAAAAAGTAAATAAAGTAGTATTGGCTTATAACCCAAAGTATAAAATTAATATCTATAATGATATAAATAAATAATTAAATAAGTTAATAAATAGAGGAGAAAAGATAAATTCCCTATTCAGAAGAATTCTAAGTAATTTATGTAGATATTCTACCTCTAAAGACATGGATCATAACTTCTCACACTGTAAGTGGGGCCTGTGCGTGGTGACTTCCTTCCAAAGCATAGTAAGGAAAGTGAGG
This sequence comes from Cynopterus sphinx, assembly GCA_030015415.1. Taxonomy (NCBI): domain Eukaryota; kingdom Metazoa; phylum Chordata; class Mammalia; order Chiroptera; family Pteropodidae; genus Cynopterus; species Cynopterus sphinx. Next base: position 58,349,301 of record CM057389.1, read on the forward strand.
AAAGAGTAACTGTCCAGTGGAGAGGGCTGGCAAGTGCTACCTGAGCCAGATGTCCAAGGTCCAGTTCAACAGTGATGTCATGTTAATAGCATATACCCTTGAGAGGATATGATGAGGATGGTGCTTAAACTCTGTGATCTTTCTCAAAAAAATAAAAATGAAAAATAAACAAACAGAAAACACACAAAAACACAATTCCAGTCTAACAGTGAGAAAAACATCATATAAATTTCAGTTGAATGCCTGACTCCAAAATGCCTGACTCCTCAAATTTGTAAGGTCATCAAAAACAAAAGAAACTATCACAACCAAGAAGAGCATAAGGAGCCATTAATACTAAATGTAATGTTATATCCTGGATGCAATCCTGGAACAGAAAAAGAGAACTAAAACTGATAATGACAATGCCAGGATAAAGTAAGGGAATCTGAACAAAGCATAGGCCCATGTTAATAGTAATAATATCCTTATCATCATCAATGTATCATTATTGGTTCAGGAATTATAACAAAGTACCATACTAAAGTAAGATGTATGTTAGAATTTGTGAATGAGTGTTAAATTTTTTTCCATTGCTTTTTCTGTATCTCTTGACATGATCTTTTTTCCTTATTTTCCTATTAATGGTGTTTATGATTGATTGATATTTATATGCTGAATTTATTTTGCATTCTTAGATAGATCCCATTTTGTCATGCTCTGCAATCTTTTTTATTTGGCGTGGAGTTTAGTTTTCTAGTATTTGTTAAGGATTCTTGCGTCTCTATTTACTGTGATTTCTTTTATTTCTGAATTCTAGAGGCTGGGAAGTCCAAAATCAAGGTGCTGCTGATAGATTCAGCATCTGGTGAGAGCCCACTTCCTGATTTGTAGACCACTGCATATTTATATGACCTTTTTTCCATTCATGCTTGTTGACAGAGTGAGATCTCTCTGTCTTCCTCTTCTTATATGAACATTAATCTCATGAAATTCAGACCCTAATCTAAACCTAATACTATCATACTGAGGCTCGGGATTACACAAATGAATTTTCACATAACAATATGAATTACACAGAAAAATTCCACAAGTTTAAACACACTATAATCTTGACCGTATATTTTCACCCCAAACACCCAAACTCTGCTTTGTAGTTCATTTCTTTCCTTGCTCTATCAAAGATCCTCAGGTCATAGCATTTGCATTATTTTAATTCTTACCTTATGACCACCGTAACTACTTATTATGACAAACCAATTCATTACTTAGTTAAAAACAAAGAATTAAAGAAGTCTGTGTTTCCCAAATGGTCTTAAACCTTAATCTTTCTTGCTATACCTCCTTTGTTTTGTTTTAGATGTTGGCTCCTGCTCTATAATCTTTTATATGTGTTGAATTTAGTTTTGTAGCATTTGTTAATAATTCTTAGGTCTATATTCTGTGATTTCTTTTTTGATCCATTAATTATTTAAAAGTATATTGTTTAATGTCCACATATCTTTGCATTTCTCAAATTTTCTTTCGTTATTGACTTTTTCTTTTGGTTTTATTGAGATATTATTGACATACAGCACTAAGTTTAAGGTGTATAGTACAATGACTTTATTTATATATGTTCTGAAATGATCACCACAATAAGTTTAGTAAACATACATCATCTCACATAGATAAAAAAAATGAAAAGCTTTTTCTTTTGATGAAAACGTTTAAGATCTACTTAATTAACAACTTTCAGATATGCCACACAGCATTGTTAACTATAATTATCTTGTTGCACATTAATTATGTCTCTAGGACTTATTTATCTTAAAACTGGATATTCCTACCTTTTTATCACTTTCATACAATTCTCCCATTCTGTTATTCATTTCTAATGTTATCTCATTGTAATCTGAGAAAATAGTTTATACAATTTTAATTCTTTTAAATATATTGCTTTTTTTTTTGTGGACCAACATAAGGTCTATTATGAGGATGAGGTCTATTGTTCCATGTGCACTTCCAAAGTATGTGTACTCTTCTATTGTTGGTTGAAATGTTCTTTAGATACTTGTTATGTCTCATTGGCTTATGTTGTTATTCAAGTTTTCTAGTTTTTTTGTTAATCTTCTGTCCCATTGTTTTATCCATTAATAATATCTCCAATTCTTATTATGGAATTATTTTCCCCTTTGGCTCTCTCAACTTTTGCCTCAGGTATTTTGGAACTGTGCTGTTAGGTATATATGTACTTATAATCGTTATATTTCATTGATGAATTGGCTGCTTTATAATATATAGTATTCTTCTTTGTCTCTTGTAATAATTTTTTGACTTAAAGTTTATTTTGTCTGATATAAGTGCAACCATTTTTAGTCTCTTTGGTTACTATTTGCATAGTTTATATTTTTATTCTTTTACTTTCAAAGTGGAAATATGGATACTCAAATTTTTTATGAAGAGATATAAACAAAGAAATCACAGACACATAACACATACGACCATCAAAAAAAGGTTGAAAGCTTTTATGAATGTTGAACTCATACCAATAATAGGAACTGTAAATTCAATGGATAGAGGAGAAAAGATCATGAAAGGACAACTTGCCAAAAATGAAATTAAAATTAAATATGAGAATAAACTAGCTACTTAACTAAAATTATAGAAACACAAAGTGCTACTTAAGTGTGATCCACAGCTGGTGTTGATCAGAACTTGAGTACAAATATTCAAGACTTTTGTAATAGTTTGTCATTGCTTTGGTGTCCAAATACGTCATCAGTCAATGTGTTTTGCTAATGTGAAGATGAGGTCAAGTGATATCAAACTCACATGACTGATGCACAAAGGCCCCACATAAGTTCCAGTCTTATGCAATAGGTTTACATAGTTGTCAGGAGCAGATCAGAAATAAAATATAATATTTGTGCTCACCATAGATGGCTTAAAATACACTGAAGTAAAAACATATGTTTACAATATTTTCCATGTTAGTTCATAAAGTTTACAAAAGGCAAACAATATCCCTCAATACCATCATTTTGTGAATAAGCACTCCTACTGATAACAGTGTAATTGATACAATCATTATTAAAAGCAATTTAATAGCAATGATGTTGATTTGAATTATTTATAACCGTTGAGTAATTACTTCCACTATCAATCCTATGGGCATAGTTAAATTACTGCTTAAGAATTATACACAATGACAATCGTTATCTTATTAAAATTTAAAACTATAACTTAAATTTATAACAAAAAGAAGATGCTAAATTTAATTATATATTCATGTTGGAATAGTAATCATTATAAAGTATGCTTATAAAGTCTTGAAAACAGGTTTAATAATAATAAAATAACAGGCACTTCTTTTAGAAAACAGAAAAAATATATAAAGAAAATAATCTCAACATCCAAAGGTAAAAATTTAACATTTTGTTTTTTTTTCAGTGCTTGTTGTATTATTTCACACACACACACACACACACACACACACACACACACACACACACACACACACGAATTCACACATTTAAGCACCTTTTTACCCTTCTCTTCCATTATTATTATATTGTGATCCTTTTCTCATCTATATTAATCAATGGCAAGTAGCTAGTGTTTAGAGACTTAAAGCAACACACGTCTGATTATCTCAAATCTATATTTTTATTCCTGGTTAGCAGAAAATCTCTGCTATTATCATCACTCAGCCATATCATTTCGAATATTGGTCTCCATGCTAAACCTGGAGTGTTTTCCTTTAGCAATTACATGTTCTGGCCTGGAAATGATGCGTGTCATTTCTGCTCATGACTAATTGTCAGGCAGTCCCAGGACCCCACCCAAATGCAAGGTGTTCAGGAAGTGTGAACCTCCCACAAGCCCAGGAGGTGCGGAGTTGAAAACATTTGGAAAAGAGCACCAACGACTGCCATGCAAGGTCTCCAAAGCTCCACTGCATTAAGTCAATAGCATTCCATCCCAGGAATATACCCTAATTTATCCAACTATCCCCACTGTTGGACATTTTAGTGTTTCCATACTTTTTAGTCTTATACCTGCAACATAGTATATATTAATCTTTGATCCCACTTCTGATTATTCCTTTTTTATACATATCTTAAAAATAAACTACTAGATCAAAGCATATAAACATTGTAATATGCTTCAATTATTTTATCATTTTTTTCCAGGGCACATGCACAAAAAAATTATTACCAGCATAAAAATAAACATCACAGTAAAACGCCAACCTCACCACCTGCATATTGTCGTTTTAGATGTCTATGTTATTTTGATACAAAACATAGTATCCCACTGTTGTTTTAAGTACTAAGACAATGGTATATTAAAATACTCACTATATGGTAAGAAGTGACTGGGTAAAATATCAACTATACAAAGTAACGGATGAAGAAAAATCATCTAAAAACTACACAGTAGTCTAATGTGCTGTGATTACTGATGATTATTCTTTTATTTATGCCTATTTCATTTGTTAATTTTACTACAATTATCAAAATAAAATAACGTCATTAAGTTTATGATAAAGTAATATTTCTAATCAGTGAGAAGCCAAAGAATTATTCAATAAACAGTACTGGGAAACGTGAGTAGGAAAAAAATTTCCACCTACACTATACACATTAATAAATTCCAAAATAACATACATATATAAATAAGCAAACAAATAAAACAAATATCAATGTAATTTTGTTATAATAAAATGTCAAACTAAAACTGGTGAAAAGGATTTCTTCAGTGGTCTCTAAAGCACAAAAAAATTTGATTTCACAAACTTTTAAAACAATGGAACAGTAGTAATCACCAAAGTTTAAGGAAAAGTAACAAAATGGAAAAACATGTTAATATGTTAATAACATGTTATTAACACACATTATTAACATATATGTTATTAACATATTATTAACATGTTATTAACATAGATACTAGAATTAGTATCTAGAACATATGAAAAAAAAAACTATAAACCAAAAGGAAAATGATAAAAAAAGTCCTGATATAATTTAGGCCATGCAAATTAAAACTATCAGCTATCTCTTTTTGTTCCTTCATACTCATTTCAGATAATAAATAATGTTGGTTGGTGGGAGTAATGGAAAGATTTTTTGGATCAGAATTTAACAGCATCTCTTAAAATGTAATATATACATTTCTCTGGGCCCAATATTTCAATTTTAGGTGTATCAGTCAGAGATATTGCCACATATGCACAGAAAGTATACCAAAATATTTGTCATAAATTTATAATAAATGATTGGAATCAACCTAAATATTCATGGACATGAAAAATGAATTCAGATATAGTCGTGTTATGGAATGCTAGCTAGTAATTTTAAAAATGAGTACGTCTATATATAAAGATATGGAGAAGTATTCAAGACATATCATTAAGTGAAAAAATATTATGAAGCAGTTTATTTGTTATGGTTTCATTTTATTGTAGGAGAGCATAGAGGTTAGAGTGTGGGATTTGGATCTAGACTCTGTTTTTCTGTCCTTGACGCATCACCCACTGCCTGGGGCAGATCATTTAACCTCTCTGACTTTGGTTTTCTTGTTTGTAGGATTAGTGCAATGGCAGTACCTATTGATTAGGGTTGTTCTGATCACCAAATAAGAAAACCACATCAAGTGCTTAGAAAACTCTCATATTGCATATTGCAAATGTTATCTTTTTAGTTAAAAATAAAAACACAAACCAGGATAGAATGATTTACATACATATACTATATATGGTTTTATAAATAAAAAGAATAAAATATGAGAAATTAGTCATAAACTTGAACCCTGGTACCTTCAGAACTAGAAAATGGGAAGCCAGAGAAGTTGGCTTTTATGTTGTGTGAATTGTTAAAAATGCTGCCAATAAGGATGTACATAATATATTATTTGAGGAATTAAGAACACAGTAATAGCTTGAAATATTTTTTTAATTTAATTCATATAATTGGTCTCTTCACATATAGTAATTACTTCTTTGAAACTATTTTATAATTATGTATAAGTTATGGATTTACTTTACTTCATCATCTACTGCATTCTGACTGATTTATATTAGTAACTAGGTGGCTTAAGGATCAATTTTTTTTTACATGTTGAACTTTCAATTAATTTTTATTAAACAATTGATATGTTCTAGGTACTAAAATACATAATAGAATTTTTTAAGTTAATATAATCAAGTCAGGTTCCTAGTAAAAGAGAAAGATGTGACCCATTTGACAAAGTAAACACTTGTGAGAGATAAGCACTAAGAAAATAGGAGAACACCAAGAAGTTAATTCTGCCAAGGAGACTATGCACTCCCCAAAAGCAGGGGTCCTGAGCTCTTAATCACCTTCCAGCCCTAGCATATGACACTGTAAAGTAAATGCAGAGGTTGAGGAGGAGACAGTTTTGGAAGATGGCAAAAAGTGAGGTACAGGCAGGGACATGTGTGGGTGTAGGATGGCTGGGAGCAGGGATAGGTGATGCCTCAACAAGGTGGTGCAGTGGCTTCCTCCTTACATTTCTCAGTGCTCATGGGGTCAAGATATAGCCCTTTCTATGCAATTGACATGGAATTCACTGCAACCATTTCAAAAATTACACTGTAAAAGAAAGTCCCTGGTACCTATTTTGATGTCAAGTGACATTGTGAGTAAACTGTTCTTATATTGACAGTCTAAACTTTAAACAAATATTAAAATTTGGGTCAAGAGAAAGTCTTAAAGGTCAGATATTGGTCTTTCTCATTTCACCAGCTTTCACATGATTCTTCCATCTTCATTTGACCCAGCAATGAGATGGTGGTGGCTATTGTCTAAAACAGAAATGGTATTCACAAATTACAACCTCTTCAAGAAGTGAAATGTGAAAAAATACATACATATGATTTTCCTTCAGTAAAGAAAAGCTCATGGTTAAGTAGACCACAGCTATAAGAAAACACTCAATTGGTAAAGAGGAGCTCAGGGTTAAGTAGACCACAGCTATAAGAAAACACTCAGTTGGTTTATTTCTTTAGATGACAATTAAAATTACTTAATGTTTCCCTTCCTTGGGTAAATGTGCAAAGGTAAATAAATGTACAAAGATCAAAGTGTCAAATGAAGTTAAATATTGCTGTCTTCATAGCAGCATACGAAGTTTCAAATATCCTGCTAATTAGACAAAAATAGCCACTTTTGTGTTGGTGAAGACTTAGGAGTAGCCATTAGATTGATTAAATTATAATTTTAAAACAGAATGAAAAAATAAAGCAATACTTTAACATTATAAAATACTGTGTCTTCTGATATTTGTTGTTAAATGTTTTATTAGTCAAAACCAAAACATCCTTTAATTATGGTTGAATTTTGTATTCTTAGATTAGGGAATAGCAATCTATAGTTCCAGTTTTTAAAAAGAAGTGAATTCAACACAACTTTACTCCATCTTCAGAACCAAAATTAATGATGTTTAGTTTTAATATTGAAATGTTATAAAAACAAAGTTAATAATTCTATTATAACAATTGAACATGATAATCCATAATGAAATATGTAATTTCTTAATATTATATTTTAAAACTGATTATAAGTACCAATTCAACTAAAATTAACTATGGATTTACCTTGTTAATATTGGTCTAAAATTTCTTTTTTTAAAAAGAGCTGTGATGATTACTATTTCCTCTTTGGTAAAGTCATTGAGTAGTCACAAATGTATTAATACTTTTAACGTGAACTGAGTAATTTTATTTGATAATTCATTTATTTTCTAAAAACACGAAATGATTTGTAAAGCAGAAATTTACTTATCCAAGCACACATTTCTCACAAAAATGCATGCCTGTCTCCAACTCAAGGTACTTCCTTTGAAACTCCCCAACTGTTGATTTTCAATCAATCATTCTATTAAAATAAATTTGTCAATTGAAATAAAAACATACAACAATGTCTGTGTGTGTGTGTGTGTGTGTGTGTGTGTGTGTGTAGTATTATTTGTTTGGATAATAATGAAGATATTATATACACCTTAGAAAAGTACTTTTTAATATAAAAAGAAAGAAAAAATAAGGAAAAGAAGAATACCACATATTCGGAAGGTATAAAATGATTCCTGAAATAACGAAGCTTAGAATTTTGCTTTCACTGAATTACTAAGAAAAAAGAAGTGCAGCGAGCTCTAGAGTCTGGCCATCCCTGCGAAGACCTCACCCAGAGAGATTGGACGCATATGGACGCCATTTGTAACCAGGGGAGAGAACCCAAGGGTCAGCCTAACCTTTGGTGTCTATATATCCATCTGTTTTCACATTAGCTGCAAATTATAGAATCCTCCAGACCCAAATGACCATAAATCAGTACTATGAGCATGTACACTTTTGCCATCTGTCATAAAACAATGAATTAAATTCATGCCTGTCAAAATAGGCTGCGGCAAAATGGCCTTCTGCAGCAGAAGGAATACAAAGCTCCACCTCATCGTTGTAATTTATGGCCTCCGTGGGGCTTCGGGGTGATTAGGCCTTGGCCCACCAACACGCAGAAAAACAGTAGGAACTCCAATAACTCCAAATGGAAATCTTGGGTCAAATTTATCAAACAAATCAGAGAGAAATCTATTTCTGTTTGGAAAAGGAGGAGATATATTGCATGTTTAGTGTTCATGCACCGCTTTGGAACTTTTGGCTATTCGGTATTTGTGAGTTTTGGAATTTCTCGCTTAACTAGTATCACCAAAGGACATGTAATGTATTAGACATGAGCCATTTTTAGCCAAATAAAATATACAACTGCAAGCAAAGAGGTTTTTCAATGTTAACATTAACATATTTGTGCAAATGATGTAACTGAAAATTTTCTAAGTAGACCTAAAAAAAGCATAGCTATAGTACTGGAAAAATACACTGAAAAAAAAAAATGAAATATGTTAGCAATAGGAACCAAAAAGAAAACAATAAAAATAAGGAGAAGCCAAAGACATAAGGTGTATGTACGGACTTCATGTCATGTCTACGGGTTTATAACAATCCTGCCACACAGTAAACGTTTCCTTTAAACATCCTTTCTATAAAACTGCCTTAAAGTCAAATGTAGCTTGGCATCTGAAAGCAAAGAGTCAGAAAAAGAAAAGCATGATGCAAGGCAGGCAAAAACACTGATATTCACTACACAAAACTTATTGGTTACAGTCAGATGTGCTGAAAATGAATGGAGATAATTTGGCTGAATGGGGTGGGAGAGGGGATTCAAACAAAGGCGTGTGTGCTACAAAGTCATCTGGAGGTTTTGGCATTCACCTCTCATTATAAGCCACAGTGTGCTTGAGCTGGTGTTTACCACGGAGGCTCACAGGCATTCATTCAGTCAGAAAGTCGTATTTCACCAAACACCCCTGCTGTATTAGAAATGTTCAGCAGGGTTAGAGCCGGTGAAATGAGAAGATTATGTGGCAGTACTGTATGTCATAGATCTGATTAATATCCAGCCGTGAATTATTGCGTCTTTAAGAGAAATTCCCTGGGGGCTCGGTATCACTTCCGGGGGACTAGAACCCAGTGATGTGAACCCACAGAGATGGGGTGCATCCCCAACATCCAACTCTCAGCAGCGCTTTATGACTGAAATGCCTCTGCTTTTATTCACTGCCTCTGCATGTTGGGGATTGTAAAAGAATATTTTGTTTCATGCCAGCAGCAAGGTGCAGCAAAGGAAATTTTGGAAACAGGTTTTGGAAACACTTTATTAGTGCTGTGGTTTAGTTGTCTTAAAAAGATAAGCAGAGTAAGAAATACCTATTTGATACAGATATTGTGAAAAGTGAACTTAACATGCTTGGCAGAATTTCAAGATGGTGGGTTTCCAATAACTAAGAGCCTTCTTTTTTTCTGTCCTTTCTTTCTCTTTCCCTTTTTTCTCTTTCTTCTCTCCTACTTTTTTCTTTCCTTTCTTCTTGTCTTTTTTCTTTCTGTTCATTCACCTTTCCCACTTTTATTCTTTCTTTTTTCTTTTTTTCTTTCTCTACTTTGATTTCATTCTTTTTGTCTTTCTTCAACAGGCGGATGCCAATCATTCATGTATATATGCAGCCATCTAAGTGATAGAAATGACTCGTTCTTGCCTATATGGAGAGTTTGATAAAAAATTGAGATATTAAACAACACATTGCATAATAATTAATTATGGCAGTAATAATTGCTGAGAGTGAAATCTTGCATTTGCTTTGAGAACACAGAACAGTAGGGTAGAATCATGTACCGGTTTTCTGTACCACTAAACTAAGAAGTCCCACCCCAAACCAAATGAAACAATCAAGGTTGTTTTCCTCTAAGGCACATCATAGAAGTTATCATTATAACCACTGCTTTATTACTTCATACCCAATAAAGTGACTCTCTGTTTGTTTTATTGCAGCCTTGTGTTTTTTTAATGGGAAACTGTAGTAGCTCCTATTACGTGAAACTGACCACCAATAACTGCAGGCTTATTTTATTTGAGAGAGAATTTATTAAATAAGAACATATGTTTGGAAGAGAAGAGAATGTGCCACTGAGTTTCTGTCTTTCTATTTACTTCCCTAACCAAAGGTTATAGAAGCCACTTGAAATTGATTAAACCTGTTCTTTGCCATCTGAATCCATTGCAAACAGCCCTCATCAAAATCAAGTGGTGAAATTAAAAAATAATTAAAATTTCTAAAGATAAAGTTGCAGATGGAAATTGTTTCAGGAGAGCTGATGGAAAAAAATTACTGAATGAAGAAAAATCATTTCATTCCATTTAGTTTAAATTTATTTATTTTTTCTGGTTCTAACAATGTTACACACAAACGTTCCTGCTAAAAATTAGATCATAGACATCACAAAACTAAATAGAAACAAGTTTTAAGAATCTAGATGAAATTTATATTTGATTCATAATAAACCAGTTTTTCTTTTTTAATCTTTATTTCCATGTATGTGTGTGTTTGTAAACATTTTTTTTCTCTTAAATTAAAAATTTATTTTTAAAATTTTCCATTTTATTTTTTTTCATTAGTGTTTGGTTTCCTTTAACATGACAATTGAGAATCCTGATAAATTATTGGTAGATTCTTGAACCTTGACAAGGAAAGAGAAAAATTGTATTTATGATTTCATTCTAGATGGTGATTAGTGACATGTATGAAGGTTTCACGAAAATATGAAATTCCTGCACTTTTTTCTTCACTTTTGGCAAAGGAAATAACCTTGAGACAGTATTATAGTTCACTGTCTTCATGTTTCTAACCAAAATTCTCTCCTCTGAAAGTCTTTTTCACCCAAAGACCTGAAAGCAGCAGGAGAGTTGCACAAAGGCCTTCCCAAAGCAAGATAACCCTGCTCTAAAGGCTCTACTGCAAGAATCCTCAGTGATTTCAATGGGTCTGCAGTTACAGACTGATGTAGCTTCAAAGTCTTTGTAGCCTATTATTGAAAATTATTTATTTTCCTCTTTTTGTATCCATAATATTTTAAATATGAGGTTTAGCCATTAAACTGTGGCAAGTTAGAGAGAACAGTCTGAAACAGCATGGAATAAGAAACTCTGAAGGAAAGCTATATAAATCCTGGTTGACATGTGGAGAAATAAGTATTGAGTTCAGAGGTCCCCTAGGGAATGGCAAAAAGAGGAACCATCTTGGGCATCTGGCCTGGGGGGCTGTTAGGCAGGAATAAGATTGAGACCCAGGAAGGTTAATAAAAAGGAAAAATTACCACCCTCCCCCCCCAAATGAGTGCTAAAGTACATACAAATGAAATAAAACAAAATAACTCTGAAACATATACATGCCAATAATCTTTGAATAACTCAACCATTCTCTATACAAACATTATTTTCACCCTTATCTGCTGCTTAAGGCTGTAACCATGTGATATTTTTCTTTTTTAAACTATTCCTTACACTTAAGTAAACCTGTATGAAAATGACCACTAGTATTATTCCCTCAACTGCTCAAAGAATTAAATTGGTTTAGATGTTTATTTATGAAATTAAATGAGTTATAATAATAAAAATGTGTGGCTTTTATTGGTGGTGGTATTATAGATGAACTTGAAACACAAGACATTTCTTCAGTCACATGAAAATAAAGATAAATACAAATCTTCCCAAGCCATTTAAAAATAACTTCTCACATTTGATCTTTAGAACAATTGCGAGATAGGAATTCTTGTGAAGCTGATTTTACTAACAATGCCACAGAAGTGATTTGCCCAAATGCATAGACACTTATCTTAAGAGGCATAGTACCCTTTACATCACACTGCAATACAGGAAGTGAAACTACTGGAAAAGAACATTTCTGTTTCACAGGCAGATTTTGGTAATAAGCTGCTTCTTTCACTCTATTGCCACTCCTCTGCTGTTTTCTCCACATCTAAGGAAATTTCTTAGAGTTTTCACACCAAAAATATATGAGCCTACTTGATCATTTAAAAGTCTTTCTATGAACATTATCTATGATTTTTGACCTAGCCTTCTGTAGTTAAGTACCTTGCCACTGTGTGATGGGAATGCATTTCTATCCCCTCAGCAGGAGGAATGGCTGGTTGACTCTGACCTCCATTAAGGCGACCTGCTTAGTTCTCTTGGGTAGCCCAGGGGAAACAGGGACTTGGAATGCCCTGAAGTCCCTACGCAACCAGTGGTATCATTGCCCATGCTTACTCATGCAGGGTGAGCCCAGAAGAGCAAGGTGGGGGAAGCTGTGACAGATGCTGTGTTACGGGTGCCCCAGAAGCCTTGGAACTGGAAGTGCAGCCCCAGGATCTAGGAGTGGGGAAGCTTGTGGGTCTCCTGTCTAGAATCACTCCAGACCAGAGCCCCAAACATCTATCCTCTAGTACATAAAAAACTGACGTTTTTGTGGCTGAGGTACACTTTTTGTCCAAACTAGCTCCAGGATGCCTGCATAATTACACATGTGCATACTGCAAAATAAATCTTTACCATTCTTTCCATCCTTGTTTGACACACAGAAATTCTAATTTTTTATTCTCTTAAATTCTTCCCAACTCAACCTCCAAAATGTATAAGCTTCAGATCCAAGAAACCTGAGTCTGCTGCTAATGAGAAATGTCGTAAAGCTATATCAAGCATAAAACCTGAAAAAGTTAAAGTTATATTAAAGGTGCAAGTCCGAGTTTCTCATTAAAAAGTTGTGGGTATGGGGGTGGGGAAGAAAAAAATGGAAAATATTTTGTATGGAAGATTTATATAAATGCTGTTTAATATTTTTACAAAAGGATAGTATTTTAGTTTTCTTATCATAATTATATAATACAAGGAACGAGTAATGAAAAAAATTTCACTGAGTGCTTTGTAAATATCCCTAAATGTCCACCTGGTTACTGCACTGTAAAAATATGGTTTTCAATGTACTGTGATGTGAAAAATAAACTGCTCCGGATCTATATGCTGTTCTTGGGAGATTTTTGCTCTAATTCCCAAACTAGAGCCCAGTGCAGCTCTGCACAGCCTGTGTCCTGCAGGCTGAGTTCAGTGGCAAGGCAAAGATTTGCAGTCTCTGCTGCAGCGCAGGGCTTAGGCCACAGAATCGGGGCACGGGCTTCACAGCTTGGCCTGTGGGTCAAACTAGCAGGATAACAGTTTACTTTTGACTTGCTGAAATGCTTATCAAAGCTGTCTTCACTGTCAAACACAGAGCCAAGTGTGGATGTGTTTGTGGAAATGCCAATTAAGGTTCCTAAGTACCTTAAGGAAGATTTAGTTTTCCGGGACCCCATCCAGTTGTTAAATCATTTAGTTGATCTTCATCTACACAAACAATCCAGACTGACAGAGCTGCACAGCTGTGCATTTGGAAGCATTTCTCCCTTTCATTTTTGTTGAGGTTGTTTCTGGTTTGTTTTATATTGGTGACACTAGAACTTTTGAAGAGTACTGTCGAGTCATCTTCTAGGATGCCCTTCACTCTGAGTTTATCTGATATTTTCTGATGATTAGAGTCAGTTTCTGCATTTTTGGAAGAAACATCACAGACATGATACTGTATCTTTCTCAGGACATCTCATTAGAGACTCAGTGTTTGTTTTATCCTATTACTGGAATTAAGACTATAGATAATAGTATTGCGTTAATATTAATTTCCTGATTTTGATATTGTACCACAGTTACCTAAGAGAAGGACATCCTTATTTTTAGAAAGTGCACACTAAAGAGAGAAAGAACAACAAAAGTAATGTTAAGTGCTAGCATTTAGAGAATATAGGTGAAGACACACACACACACACACACACATTTAGAGAGAGAGCGAGAAGAGAGATTTTTTTGTATTGTTTTAGAAACTTTTCTTTAAGCTTGAGATTATTTCAAAATAAAAAGTTTAAAAAGAATGCAGAGGTAGTCCAGTTGACACCAAATCCAGACCTGAAAAACTGTTTCAGGTTCTGTTCAGTGTTGTTTAGGCCCTTCTTTATAATCCAGGGGATTTTCTATAACAGCCATGTTTTTGACCCAGTTTTCAATGGGCCATCCATCAGTCTAGAACAATTTTACAATAACCTTTCTATACAAAAATTGAGGGATAAAAATTTACAATTGCCTTCTGAGTCTATTTCTGAACATCTGGCTTTGAATCAACTTTCAACTTTGCAAAGATCAACTGAAATATGTCTAATAACCATGTGCCAAAATATGCAACAGAAAAGACTGGTTTAAAGAATGTAAGAATGTAAAATGGACACATTAACTTTTCAGTTCTCACTTCACTGTCGTTTTCCCATTCTCTCTCTGCCCTCATTCATGGGATGGGGTTAAGCTAGAAGAAGTTTAAAGACTGAAATTGGGATATTTGAGGCTTTGATATTTGAAATAGTAAGAAGTTGGGAAACAGCTTAAATAGCATCAATGAAAGGGAAATGGCTAAATACATTAGGATGCATAAGAGAGAAAAGGTCATTAAAATTATGTTTTCAAATAATACGTAATGATAGGGGAAAGTACAATATAACAGTAAGTGATATTAATAAAAGGAGCATAAATCAATGTTCTCAAAATCATAAATGATTATAAATATCAGTACTGACAGTAATTTCCTCTAGATTACAAAAATGTTATATGTTTTACTTTTTTGTATATCTAAATTTTAAAATGACAAATTTTATGAGAAAAAAATTGTAATGAAAAATTTAAATTAAAATGTTCACTTTCTTTGTTCCAGGTCTTGACTTCAAACTATCTTAAGGAAAAAAATCAGAAATACAGGCAAAAATTAATTAGAGAGTTACAAAATAACTGTGAAAAATAAGAAACACCCTAGAGAGAGAGATGGTTAAAAGTCATAGTTTCTGCAGATGTCACCATGAAATGATGTTTGCATTTCTGTTTTATTTTCAGTCTTATTTTGTACTTGTGGAGCTCCTTGAAGCATATGTGTACTGGCCAAAGGAAGAGAGAGGCACGCTTGTTTAGTTCTCAGTGAAAACTAAACATTTGGCACCCTAATTGTATTTTTAGGCATATTTCCTGAAAATGAAACATGACAATCTGAGAATACTGAAAGAAAAACAGAATACAAACTTTTATATACTGTAATACTTCAGCTATGTAAATACAAAAATACATAGATCCTGAGCCAGCAATTAGAGACAAAAATGGTAAGGAAAACATCAAAATATGGCAAAGGTTATTTCTGATAGAATTACAGGCAATATTAATTTTATCCTTTTAGGCTTTTCTGTATTTTCAAATTGGCCTACAGTTAGATATTAGTTTAATTACTGGGAGGAAAAATGTATATTTTAAAAATTAATCACCACAAATAGTTTATCCAACTTAGTTACATTATTTCACACTTTTTCCAAACCGTCTCGTGGGTGATAGTTTAGAGATATGAATTTGATCATGTTTTGAAGGTCGTACACTATTCCTTTGAGATGTTGTTGGAGAAACCCCTGGAATATTGGAAAACGAGTTTTAAAATCATGTTTATTCTGTATAGATTTTCCTTCCTCAACACTTTTTCTCTCCTTCCCTTTGTTTTATACTTTGAGAACTTATTAATGAGAAGATATTTGTAGGATTTTTTTGTTGTCATTTATTTGCTTGGTCTGTTTAGTCTGTAAGAGTGTGCTTAATAAAAACCTTACCAGTATCTTATGTTGGTGTTGCTGCTACAGATTTACCTAGAGTAATGTGTATCTTCTATTACCTTCAAGAAAGGAAAATATTGGGATACTGTCCAGGAAAGAAGTGTGGGGGGAAGCTGGCGGTTTTAATGGTCAAAAGATTGGTGGTTCCCATCCCAAGAAAGAGGAACACCCACCCTGCATATAAGGTGATGTCCCATGGTTGGGGAAGGCCAGAAATGACTCCAAATCCTACCCAGACTAGCTAATCCTATGGGATGGGGGGACTACATAAACTATGGAGGTACAGTCCCAAATTCCAGGCCCTAAGCAGGTGAACATGGTTTATGGAGAGCTGGCCAGCCTCAAATGAATCATGTTGCGTGAGCTAGGAACAATGGCAGTGATGGCCAGTTACAAACACCTGAAGATAGAGACTGTCCCAGTTTTCCTTGACAGAATTGTCTCAGAGGTTATCTGGAATTGTAAGATAGAATAAAGAAGAAATCCCTTCAAAGCTAACAGATTTTGTATTTCTTATCTTAGGCTGGTGAATGGGAGCTCAAGCTACATTTAATTTGATTTTTTTTTTTAAGAGAGAGAAGAACCATGCCATTTTTATACTTCAGTGTCATGGGAAAAGTAATGCTTATCTTAATAAATAAAAAGTGTTTTAGAAAGCATTTAGAAGATAAAATGATTTTTAAGTCATATAATTCAAGGTCATATATCATAAAAAGCAATCCCTGAAAATTTTGTTCAAAAAACTGGGCTTTGCTGAAAATTCAATTAAAACTCCAGAAAGTGATCATGAATTTCCCAAATTTATCCTTTTTAACTTGTCTCTTGAGAGTCAAAGTCCAAATGTACATCTTCAAGATTGTACTTAACCATTGATTTCAAGAAATCCACAGATCTTTATGCAAAATTTGAGGGCAGGGGAGGAGGCAGCAGATGTGTTTTATAAAATTAATCTGGTGCACATGGCACACTGCAGCCCTAGTGGGGTCCAGGGAATCACCCTGTAATCAAACACATTGATAGCCCTGCTTTGAAAGTATGAACATTCCCAGAGGATAAATCAGGACTGTCAAAACTTCATGTTGGTTCAGTTCAGATTTTGCTGTCAAAAGGGTTATGAAAAAACATTTATTTCTTGGAGATTTATAAATGTTTGAATTGTGTATAAAGCATCATGGATCTGTTCATAATCTGCCTATTAAAATCTCAGGCCAATGTCCAAATGGTATCACAAAATTAATATATCTAAATTAAGTTTTCTGATCTTTATTACTAAAATCTCCTCCTCACTAAAATTTTTCATCTCACTTATTGGTCTCTTCACAGCCAGATCACTAAAGCCAAAACCTTCTGTCTCTCATCCCTTGTACTGACTGTGCCAGCCAGTCATATTCAACTTCTAAACCATTCATTGCCCTCCATTTTCCCTGCCACCCATGTTCCACACCATTATCATTATTGGCTGGGTTACAGGAGCTTCATAATTGGAAGCTTACATACTATCATTCCCTGCATCTATCTTGGATTCCAGATGGAGGAATCTTTTAAAATCATAAATTAGCTTAGATCATTACCTAGCTTTCAGTCCTTCAGTGCTTCTTAAGAGTTGTCTTTGAAGAACAGTTAAAGTCTCAAACGTGGCCTAATATGCCCAGTATTATGCCCCAACCTGTCTTGCTCTGCCTGGACACACCATCTTTCTCATGTGCTACCCTCCAGCTGCACTGGCCTCATCCCTTTTGCTTTTCTTGCCAAGCTGTATTCTACTTCAGGGTATGGTACTTGCTATTCCCTCAGACTGGCTTCTTCAAGTCTTTCCAGCTTTAGCTCAGATGGCATTTTCCTAGAAAAGTCTTTTCTAACAATTTTATCTAGGTAGGCCCACCCCTCCTCCTCCACTTCTCCCTGTTCTGTTAACTTGTTCAGTTCTGCACAGCATCAATTTCACGATATGAATTACTGCTTTTTTTCTGCAAAGGCTGCTGTTGATTCCCTGCTCTACTGCAGCATCATTTCTGTGAGGAATTCATTCACTGCTGTGAACTTGGCCAGGGCCTGGCTTATAGTAGGTGTGCAAAACAAACAAACAAACAAACAAACAAACAATCACATCTTATTAAAAGAATGAATGAATAATTGAATAAATGAACAGCATGAAAATTAGAAATAATTCATTTTAAATATTTCATGTGGTACCTAGTGCACAGAGAACATTCAATTATTGGAAGGTAATGTTATTACTATATTCAATTATCATCATCATCATCATCATCATCATCATCACCACACCATCAGAAGGTAAGACACTTGGGCTTATAGAATCTACAACTGCCACCAACAAATGGTGGGGCAGTGATGTCTCCAATCTGTGGTCACCCACTCTAAAATTCCAGATAGGGCCCTGCCTTCTGCTCGCCTTCCAATGCATAGCTACCATCAAGGAGCATGATCTATGGGTCTCAGGGGTTCCTTCAAGAACTCTGGAGACTTTTAAGTGGGCAATTAAATCTTGAGAGATCGGTCTTGGGCATTTCATTCAACTCAAAAAATATTATGTTCATTGATATTCACCATACGAACCTCAGAAAAAAATTCCTTGCTTAATGATTAAACTTCACATATGTTACAGATTAAAGTCAATATATCCCAAGACATATTTAGATAACACATTTCTCAATTCATCTGCTACACAAACCCCACATTAAAAAAAAACAGATTAGTTATCATCTTGACTACTGTGTTACCTATTCATCAATTTTTTTAAAATTCCATTTGTAGAAAAGGCTGAAAATGTCTTGTGTGCCTGAAATCATAACTGTTTTTTTGTTTTATTTAAGGTAGAAGAGAATAATTTCAGATTTTAAAAATTTTATCTGAAAGAGAATTAAATGAATCAACTGCATTTATATGTATGTGTATATATATATATATTGCATTTATTTAACCAAGAAAAACATACATTTTTAGAGAAGAATGTTATTATATGCAGTAATTTAAATCACATATCAAAACTACTTTCCTCTAGTGTAAAGGATACAGCTGTTTTAAAAATGAAAAGGACTTGAAAGATATGTTTCTCATGCCATTTGATGAAATGTTTGACAGAACATAAAACCCCCTGAGATCATTTGGATTTGATGTTCTTGGAGGCCATTCACCATGATTTCTGCTTTTGTGGTTGCTTCAGGATAAAGTAAATTATGAGAATTCACCTAACATGAAAATTTATATCTAACCATCTGGCTCTATTTTAATATGATCATTAAAATTTCTTCTCAGAATTAAAAAAAATTACTGAGTAGATTTATTAATGCACTTGAGATATTGAAGGATGGAGCTAAATGTGTTTGCTTCAGAAATATTTGTAAAACTTACCTTTAATCATAATTATATGACATCTGCAACAGTAAATACCTCAAATAAATTTAACGATCATCTTACAAGTTCTCAGTGTATCACTTTGTTAAGTGAATCCCACCAGTTTAAATTGACAATAACAAATATTTCTTCACTGGGCTAGAGTTTCTTATATTTTCAGTTTTAAAAAAATGTTTCAATGACAAAATGGGTACTGTAAATAAGGCCTCAAGTAATTTTTCAACATTTCATATACATTTTTGCATTCCGTTCACCAGCACTCTTACCACCATTTTTTTTTTGTCTGGAATCATTTGTTCAGAGTTCACTCTGAGTATATTATTTCCTTCCAACATTCTCACAGCAGTTTCATTAGCTATGTACCAGGGTCATCACTTTTACACATAAGAAAACAGAGGTTCAGAAATGTTAATTAATTTTCCCAGGATCACACAGATAGAAAGAGAAAAGATTTTTATTCCAGAGTTTTTATTTCTATCTAGTCTTGTAAAAACATGCTAGCCATTAGCTTGTGTTACTATTTACAAATTTTAGAAGTTAAACCACAATTTAACATCTGAAATATAGACTGTTAAACAGTTTGAAATAACTTTTCCAACAATTCACCTGAATAAATGAGGTTTCAGATGGTTAAGTAGCTCAACTGCCTGTTTAGGTCTATGTTGTCTTATACTTTTAGAAATATATCATATATGTCTATCTTTACCTTTGCAACCTGTTTTAGCAGACAATGTGGTTTTCTGGGTATTATATAGATTACCAAGACACAAGTCAATTTCATAATAATAAAAACTTAGATAACTGCAGAGTCCAACACATCCTCAATATCCCATTTATTTTAATGGTCAACCCAATATAACAAGTTAATATGTTGCCTTTGAGCTCCCAGGAGTGGCTGTTGCCATTATTTAAAGCAATGGTTACTGATGATCATGTTTAAACTTAGACTTTTTTGAATCCCACAAACTCTTATTCCTTAGAGAGAAAGGATGCATAATGGAACATAAGTAGAAATCATTCATGGCCCTTTTTCAACGGTAGGCACGGTGGCTACTAGGTTTTGCAGACATCAAATTCTGCCACTGAGTTCTAAAGACAGTGAAAAAGTATTTACAAGTGATGCTTTGCTTTAGACAAGGGTCTAAAAACAACAATACCATAATTAATAAATCCTTTCATTTTAAAATTCCTTTATAATGAAATTTATGGTTAAAATGTTGCCATATGAAATCCAGTTGGAGCATGGGTCATTTGGCTTAATGATACCCAGATTGCTATTTGATCATTTTTTAGTTATACAACTACAAAGAGCCAAACATAATAATGATAGTACTTCAGATGCAAATAAAATTTGGGCAACCTAGGTGTTTTCAAGATTAGGTAGTTAGGCTGAGTCCAATTTTTAAAAAAGTCTATTTTCTGGCTTTCAAATGCAAGAACAAGAGCCCTAACCAAATTTCTAGATTGCTCTATGGTTCTCCTGGCCCTTTGGCTGGTAGCCCTGAGATAGAAGATTAAAAAGCCAGAGATTAAATGCACATTTTTTTACCTTATTCAGTATATGTCAGTTGGGTTCTTCAGAAAGTGAATATCAAAGCACAATTATGAGTAGTAAAGACTTATTGGGGGTAATACCTGTGAATGAAAAGAAGGGATAGCAGTAAAGAAGGAAAGTCTTCATATCACGATGTAGGTCTCACACCTGTGAAAGAAGTAAGGTAAATAACATGATTGGGTCGGAAGAGCTTCAGCCTTCAAGGTAGTCCTGAAAAAAATAAAAGGAAGCTCCAGTGTTGGACAGAAATAACCAGGCTCTAGAATGTTCCATTATTGACTAAGAACTGCCTGGAAAGTGTGAGGCCTCAGTGCAAACACTGTGGTAAATTACTAAAGTGCTACAGCTGGTGATTATCTGCTATCTGTTCCCCTGATAGCTGGTCAGCAAGTCCTTTCCTAAATAAATATCCAAGTGGCACACCTCCTTAGCAGCCATACAGTGTTTTAAATAAAACTACATGTTAATATTCAGAGTTAAAATCTTTTCAACATTTAAACCACTAGAATTCTGTCCTACATTTTAACTCTATTTCTAGTTATAAAACCATGGGAAATCAAGTGGGTAGAGAGGACCGTCCTCTTCACTACTACCTAATAGCCTCAGTTGTCATGAGTTTCACACTCACATATTCACTGGTAGCAGCAAATATTTAGCCTATGTCTACCTGTTTCCATAGCACCATGGCAATTTACTAGTCTTTCAATTTTTTGATGCTGACGCATAGAACCTTATCCTCCTGAAGAAAACCACTCGATGGTCTCCAAACCTCATTTCCTTGATTCGAACCATACTGTTTAATATTATAAAGCTGATTATTTCATCTGACCCTAATGAATTTCAAAAATAGACAAAGAGGTAACATAGCTGAGTATTTTTATTTACCCTCCTGCCATAGACTCTGAATGTCTGAAATTCACTTAAATGAAGGTGTCATGAGGAGAAAGAGATGATTTATCAATATCTGTGAGTCCCAGCCATATCTGAAACTGGGTCCACCTTGAGGAATGAGCACCTCTATAGTACATGCCTGCTCATAGCTCAGCCAAAGAGAAGGCCTACAAATCATCAAAAATCTCAAATGTCTTCAAGGTGAAAGGTCCCCCTATTCTATCAAATGCCTATTTGGAAAGATTATAGCCAATAGAATATTTTTCTCAAAGATATACAATTTTTTTAAAGATATAAATTTTGATCCCAAGTGTTGTACAAAGTCATGGGGGGAAAAATTTCAGATCAGTTCCAAAATAGCAGGTGAGATGAAAACAAATATATTTATACCTCACACCTATCTCTCAGAGGATGGAACCTGATAAAATATCAAAATGGAGGTATATTAGTCTGCTGAGGCTGCCATAACAAAATGCCTCAGACTGAGGAGGTTGAACAAAAAACGTTATTTTTTTTTATAGTTCTGAGAGGCTAGAAGTTCAAGATCAAGTTGCTGTCAGGTTTGGTATCTGGTGAGGCTTTTCTTTCTAGCTTGCAAAAGGCCACTTTCTCTGTTCTCACGTGGCCTTTCCTCTGGCACATGCTGAGAAAGAGAGAGATCTCTGTCTTCATCTTGTTATAAGGACATCAGTTTTATGGAGACTAGGGCCCTACCTTTATGACCTCATTTAACCTTAATTACCTCCTTAAAGGCCCATCTCTAAATACAATTATATTAGGGATTAGGGCTTCAATACTAATTGGAAAGCAGGGGAAGGTTAACACACTTTATAATAGGGGGTACAAACCACTGGTGAACGTGAGTGCCAAAAATTTCTGAAATCTATACACAGTGTGACCAGTCACATTGCTGAATCATAAATAAGTTTAGGAATTAAAACAAATAACACCTCCTCAATTTTATAGCCGTATTAAGTCCTCGTTATGAATAGGGAGGGCATAAATCAAAGCAAATCCTTGGCTCACTTATGAAGACAATAAAGACCCCTCCTTTTTTCTGCCTGCTGCTAAGGACCAGAGTGACCCACTATTTTAGTAGGAAGAGAGTACCAAGTCCCCATCACCCATTTAGCAAGTATATACAATTCATGGGGCCAAGACAAAGAGGAAAGATTCCAATCTTATATGCTTGTCCAGATAAGAAAATAATTAATCAAGAGTTGAAGTGAAAGCAATCTGTTGACAAGCTCATATAGACTACCAAGAGGGTGATAATTACTTCTTATTGTTTTAATCCTTTCTAAGTGTAGACTTCTTACATTGAGAATCCACACTCAACTTTCACCAAGGGAGTCTTATAATCTTTTATTAATATATTTAGAAACACTAATGTGTTTGAAGGTGATTGGGATGCCAGTTAATCTGAAAGAACAAAGTGATTCCATTTTTCCAAGCACGGGGGACATTTTCCAAAGTTACAGAGCTATGATACTAGGCAGAATCATTTTTATTAGGGATCAAATCATTATTTTCTCCTCAAAGTAACACTAACATATGTTTGAATCTCAGTTGTTTGTTGATGACAAGAAGTTCACAAAACTTTAAGGATAAAGAGGGAGATGGCACAGGATGAATCTGGGGATGTAAAAGGCACTCTCACTTTTGATGATGTACTTACTAGCCATTCTTTTTTTCTAGTAAGGAAGCATGGACAAAGCACATTATAAAGAATTGTTTGTGGTGATAAGACAATAAAAATGAGCTTTTAATAAAGCTGATGATTAATTTACCATTGGTGAAGCATGTATTATACGTGATGTAAACCTATTTTACTACATATGTTAATGTTTTCACACACTTGTTCTATGATATTGCCTAGCAACTCTCAAGAGCAATATAGAGCACAAGACTAAAAAATAAAGAGGCCAGGTTTGGGGTACAGCAGTCTACTCCCATGTGATGAAAAAGTCATGATATTTTCACATTAAGATTAAAATTGTGTCTTAGTCTAATGCCAATGTGGTAAATCAAACTAAGCCTCTCAAACGGAGCCAGCCATGGGCATTTTGCTCATGATGTGCATGGCTGCTCCCACCCATTTAAAAAAGTGACTTCATATTGCCCTATGCCGACACTTGTTAGACAAGGAAGCAGTAGTTTGGGAAGCCTGAGAGGTGACATTTTTTTCTCCCTGGCCTATGACACTTTCCCAGAGGTACCCTGAAGGTTTGCACCCCACAATAATGTGTTCTGTCAGCTTCTTCCCCTCCCTTCTTTGTCTCTCCTCCCTACTTCCTCACAGTGCTTGTACCCAAATCCTTGTCTAAGAATTTGTTTCTGAGGGCATTTCAACCTAAGACAGAATTTAAGTCATTGTTTTCTGTATTGTACCTCTTCATCTCTTCCAAACCACCAGAAATTATCTCTATTTTTCTGACTGGTCTTAAAAAATTATGATTTCATTTAACAAGATGGACACTCATAAGGACCTGATTTCAAGGTGTTAGGATGTAATTTCAGAGAAATCTACTGTCTACAACCAGAATGCCAAGCAATTTGGAAGAGCATGTTTGTATTCCTCTCTCACATCCTGGGTCTGAGCCAGATGTTGTGGGTTGCTATTGAGGAAGAAACTTTTTCATCCTGTCTCTGACTTTTTAAGGGTATTATCTTGGATAAAATATTTCATGGTCTTTATGCTTTATTTTTCAACTCATTGACTTTTGCTATCACTTTGAGTCAAGCCTCCAAAAATAATATTTCTTTGCAAGTTGAAAAATGCATCCTGATCTCTTGTTTATCACCCACAGAATTTCTATCACCCAACATTTTGGGAATGACTCTCATATTCCTTCCCTCTATAGTTAACCATGACCAAAAGCACACTTGTGACTCAATGTAAGACACTTTTTCCTTTTTAAGCTTTAGTCATGCAACATAGTCACACAAACAAGCTCCAAGATTTATAATTATTTTTACCTTGTATTTGCTTCTGGCTTTCTTTATGCTAGCTTAGTCTCTATCAAAATGATGTCCAAATTAATTCAGAAAAATGGGCATTTATCTTTATGCTACCAATGACTTCATTCTGACTTTGATATGTATCTAATGTACTTACAACACACACAGAGTTGAGTTTATTTTTTCTGTAGTGAGTCTGTATTTTCCTTTTTTAATAATTATTTTTGGAACTTTATTTTGAAAATCAACTTATTCATAATATTCTAAATACACACCCTAATAGAATGCTATAGTGACTTTAAACCAATCTCTAGTTTGCAACTTTTCCTTACTAATACACTAACTCTGACATCGAAAGGAGAAACTGGAGGAAAATAATTTTAAGAGGTGACATGTTTAACCTGACCCTCTCTATATTATCCCCTCGTTTTCTTGAGAGCTATAAGGTTCTGCTCAAGTGAGTCTGTATCCCATGCTTCTCAACGTGCCCTGCTCCCAAATAAAGAACAGAGGCAGTTAAAATGTGGAAAATTAAGAAAATGCAGAACACATCATTAACTCATATACTCAGGAAGCTGTGGCAGTCTTTACTTCTCCTCACATAAGGCTCACTATAAATGAAATATATATTTTAATTATTTCCAGTTTAGATATTTCCAGAACACAATGCACAACCTCAACTGTTTTTTGTAGAATAAAAGAAAATTGGGCAGTGAGAAAGCAAGAAGAAAGTTGCAGTTAATGTAGAACAGTTGCAAGTCATCATCACATTGCCCTAAGCAAAATCTGTCCTTTTATTTTGTAGAAAAAACAATTGATTTCCCCTATATGGAGCATCTGTATTTGGATTCTGTTTACTCATGAGCTCTGACAGGTTTACCCAAAGCAGCTTTGCAAACCAGCTGCTCCCCTCACAATCTCTGTGGTTATAATTCTTTTAAGTTGCAGAGAAAACTTAACATGAACACAGCTCTCCAGGATACTAGGCAAGCAGAAGGAACTGTTGACATTTTTTATTTTTTTACATAGCATTTTCAATTATAGAGAATGGCACAGCAATGAACTTTTATTTAGTGCCCCCTCTCACTTGAATTTTTCAGGCAGCATAAAGCATGAAAAGTCACTTCAACTCAGTTTTTCTCCAGAGAACTCTGCAAAGTAGCCAGTAATGTCACTTCTGACCCAATGAAAACGAAGCCAGGTCCCTTTTAGTGCACTAAAAATAAGGTCTTTCCAATTTTAAACTACTGGGAGGACTAACCCTGAGAGGGAATCAATGGAAGTCACAATGGAGTGTGCAATACCTTTTTTAAACTCCAATTTCCTCCCATCCTTAAAAAAAAAATCAGCAAAACAAAAGACACTAATTTCATCATAAGTTCTTGTAACTTGTTATTGTTTTTCAAGCTTAATAACCCTCTACTCCAAAATTTTATCAAACAATTGTTTATATTAGAGAGTTTCAACACCCGCTTTAGCAATAGAGTAGCTGGGGTGAATTTATAATTGGTCTTGTGCAAAACAGGTTTAGTATTTTGAAGAATCCAGGAAGGTTCTCCTTATCTTATAAAAGTGTTCGTAAGCCCTGCTCTGGCCTGAAGCCAATATATGATTGTTAAATAAACTTATATTGGCATTATACCTAAATATGCACTAGGGTGAAAATGTAATCAAGAAAATTAAACTGTCGGGGAGTAGAAATAAAGTGATCACAAAGCATCACAAAATGTTCAGAGAGAAATAATTTTTAAGATTGATTGAGGTTTAGTATAACCCCCTGACCCTCAGGAGTGGTACTTCCTGGCTGTATAAATCCTCTCATTTTCCCCAAAATTCCCATTTCCCTTTGTGCGTCTGAGTCTGTGCACATGCTGTTTCAGGTGCCCAGCATGTTCATTGTCTCTTCCTAGCTTGAGAACTCACCCTGAAAGACCTGGATCTAAGAGCACCATCTGCCCAGCCTCCCCCTGCTTTTCCAGAGAGAGGCATTACCCTCTACAGCTGCTGTACAGCTGAAGCTGTATATGAAATGGTCATCTCATGGCTTTGTACGGCTCTGCTCACACATCCTTTCCCCAGCAGCCAAGTCTTCCAGGAAAAGCACTTGTCTGCAACTTACTCTCCTTAGTCTCACACGTCCTCTGTAAGGTGCCAGCTTAAGAAATATTTGTTAAGTGAATAAAGTAGCAGTAGAAATACATATATATTTATATAAATATGTATTTATATACTATTGTATTATGTAAAGAATTTCAAATTGACTATAAGAAAAGACTCAGCATATAATTCTTAGGTCACTATGAGAAGCAGCTTGAATATTTCATTTTTCTATTCAGAAGACAAATTTTTTTCAAAAAAAAAAAAAGATGTGCTTCAGAAGTAACCTTTATAGCATTAAAGTTATTTTTAAAAAACCTGTGTTTTATTATCAAATTTCTTTTGCTTGTTTGCTTATACCTTTTATTAACTTACAGTCTCTGTTGGAAAAAATGTCTACTTTATCATGTGTGTGTACGTGTGAGAGGGTAGGAAGGTGTGTTTGTAAAATTATCAGCATTTCCTAAATAACGTGTCCCAATACAAAATCGGTCAGATTTTCTAAAATAATTAAAAATACAACATATAGAAGCTAATGCTCAAGTCTCTCTTTAAAAAGAAGTACAAAGAAGAGAAACAGAAGGAATAGGGAAGAGAAGAGAAAGAAGAATAAAGAGCAAAAAAAGGAGTGGGGGAAAGGAGAGGAAGAAAACAGAAAAGGAGAAAAAGAAAGGGAAGAGGAAAGAAGGAAACAAACAACTTTGGAACCTTCCGTGACCCAACACATAGCTTGCACTAATGGCTAACATTTACTAAGCAATTTAAAGTCAGGCACTAAGTTCTTTTCATATATTATTTTATGCAATCCTTAACCACACTCCACAAGGAAGGTCCTACATTGTCCTATTACTCATAAGACTCACAGAGGGTGATCTGTCCTAAGTTATTTAGCTAAAAAGTGGTAATATAGGATTTGAACTTGGGCTCCTGGCTTGACTTAACTTTTTTACCAAATTCAACACTGCTAACCTCTGTATCCTATTTCCATTCACCCTGGATCAAATTTTTTTTTCTGTTTTTCTCCTACTTCTTTGTCAAATCTTCTCTGGTTTATACACCATGTATCCCTCTTAAACCCCCATTTGAGAGTTAATGTTCCTCAAGGTGTAGTCCCAGGGACTCCTTGATTTTCCCACGCTTACTCAATGGTCTCACTTTAGAATTTAAGACTTAGATCATCTCATCTTTGTCCCTGTTTAAATTATCACCTATATGCAAATGACACATAAATGTATAGGGGCTTCAGACTTATATCCTGAGTTCCAGACCACATATGGACATATGACTACCTGACTACTCTTGGATGTCATAAAAACACTGCAAACATGCTAATCAAACTATGTATTGTTGAATCCCCAGTAGGCATACATAACAGACAATCAGTACATTTTGGTTGAATGATTGAATAATAAATAGATGAAACTCAACATGTGTAAAACCAGACTCATAATCTCGTATTCCTTGAAACTGATCTTCTTTCAGTGTTCCCATCCCCCTGAGTAACATCACTTTTGAGAACTCTGTTTTCCTCTCTCATCTCAGCACTGACTTCTCTCAATTTCATTTTCTATGTTTCAAGTTGAATTACTTACACAGCTATCTATCTATGCTACCTCCTTTTAAACCCTTTCCAATCTGTTTTTTGTAATGTGATCACAATGGTCTTCTCAAAAGATAAATCTGACCATTTTTCAACAGGTTTTGAACTATTCATAAGTTTTTCACTGATCCTATAACCAGGACTCAAATCATTAAGATGATCAATAGGACCACGAGTGGCCTAACTTTTGCCTGAATCTATAGATACCCTTGTTACAATAAAGTTTTTACTTCGCTATAGAAGCCACTCTCCTTCCTGTTTGGGTGTCTTTACCTATGGAATTGCTGTAGTCTAAATTCCCACACATCCCCTGATTCTCTACTTCAAAGAGTTGATTTCCATTCTCTTTTCTCTTGTATCCGAGACTGGTTTCATCTTCCTATTATAGCTCTAAGTGGTCATATTAAATTTATTTGTGTGATAATTTAATAAATATCTGCCTTTCCCACTTGTCTATGAACTCTGCAAAGGTAGGTAATGTCTTTTCTCTACTTTATTTTATCCTTACTTCCTGTCAATGCCTCTTCCATAAATAATTAATATAACTATTTTAAAAAGTATTAATAAAAATTTATAAAGAAAGATCAATATCAAAATAGGGATTGAAAATTTACTGAACTTGAGAAACATAGATAGAATATGACAGTCATATAAACAGTGGAGAAGATTATCTGTAAAGAAAAGACTTCCAATTTGATCTCATTAATTTCTGGAAACAGTTTATGCCACAAGATATTGTAATAATATGTTACCTTTGAGGAGAAATAAAATTTAGCTAAAGAAATCTAGTAAAGATTTTATTAGATTATTCAAATATAAAGGCAACAGAATGTTTTTATCAAATATGTTAAGCAGAATCATAATGGTAATCATTGCTCATTTTTGATGATTTATTATGTACTTCCACTGTGCAAGAGGTGATAAAATGGCAGAATGATTAAGGCAGTGGAAAAATACAAAAATAAAATTAGGTTACATAAATAAAACTTAACATGTCTTTTATGCTAGTAAACCTTAAAAAATCCATTGAAACAAATAAATACTGTAAAGTTGAATCCAAAAACAAATTAGAATATATCTGAAAATAAATTATTAAAACAGTTGGCAAGGGTCTAAATGTAAAACATAGAGCTATAAAACTCTTAGAAGAAAACATAAAATAAAAATTTTTTAACTTTACAATGGTTTCTCAGATATACCAAAAGCAAAAACAAAAAAGATGATACATAGATACATACATACATAGATAAGACTACATCAAAATTAAACTGTGCATCAAAGCACACAATGAATGAAGTAAAAAGGAAGCCCATGAAATTAGAAAAGTATATAAAAATCATATCTATGATAAGGGGTGTATATCCAGAGTACATAAAGAACATCTACAACTCAACAAGTAGACAAAGAACTTGAATAGATACTTCAAAGAAGATATAAAAGTGACCAATAAGCACATGAAAAGATGCTCAGCATCACTAATCATTAGGGAAATTCCAACCAAAACCACAATGAGATACCATCTCAAATGCATTAGGATGGCTACTATCAGATAAACAGAAAAGAACAAGTATTTGTGAGGATGTGGAAAAAAATTGGAACATTGTTAGTAGAAATGTAAAGTGGTGCAGCCACTATGAAAATAGTATAGCAGTTCATCAAAAACTTAAAAATAAGATTATCATGTGGTCTAGTATTTCCATTTCTGGGTATAAACCCAAAAGAATTGAAAACAGAGACACACAAGAGAAATTTGTACACCCGTATTTATAGCAGCATTATTCAAAAGTAGCCAAAAGTCAGAAGCAACCCAAATGTCTACAGGTGGATAAGCAAACTGTGTATATACAATGGAATATTATTCAGTCTTAAAAAGTAAGGAAATGTTGACATATGCTACAACACGAATGAAATATGAGGATATAATGTGTGAAATAAACCAGTCACAAAAGGACAAAAACTGTATAATTCCATTTATATGAAATATCTAGAGCAATCAAATTTATAGAGGCAGAGGCCTTAGAAAAGGTGGAATAGGGAGTTATTGTTTAATGCATACAGAATTCAGTATTGCAAGATAAAAGAGTTCTGGAGATAGATGGTAGTGACAATGTGCATAATACTTAATGCGCTAAACTGTACACTGAAAAATAGTTAAAATGATAAACTTTGTACAGTTTCTTTTACCACAACTTTTTTTTTAAAGAAAAGATATAGCCATGTAAAACTGAAAGTAAAAGAAATTAATGTCAGGTAGACTCAGAGGAAAAAAAATTATCTAAATGAAGGAAAAGACCTGCTTTATAATCATGATGATGATAGTCCTCTACAGTGAAAACTATTAGAAACTTTCTATGCACCAAGTAACCTGACAGAAAAACATAGTAAAAGCTACAGAGTTGCAAAGAGAAATGAAAGAAACAAAACTTAAAGCCAATAATAAGAATCTTAAACATACCTTTCTTAGCTCCTGGCACATCAAGTAGATAAAAAAAAAAGAAGAAGAAGAAGAAAGAAAGAAAGAAAAAAAAAGACAGAGGACCTAAGTTTTTTTTTTTTAATAAATTGAGGTATAGGTTACATACAGTAAAATACATATGAAATTTTACTTATGTATATGCTCATATAACCTCCACACAGGTTGAGAAACATACAGTCATATCCACCTCCCAGAAGTTTCCTTACCAGTTGATCTCCAAGGTAACTATATTCTGTCCTCAATCACCATAAAGTAGTTTTGACTGCTACTCAATTTCATATATATATATATATATATATTTACACAATATGTAATCTTTTATGTCTTGCTTCACTAACTCATCATTTGATTTTTCTTCAGTGTATGCTTAGGAGCGAATGGCTGATTCTTAAAGTAAGTGTATTTATCTTTGTTAGACATTGCCAAACAATGTTCTAAAGCGTTTACTCCATTTTAAATGTCCAAAAATCAGCCTATGAAAGTTCCGGTTGTTCTACATCCTTGCAAGTATGTGGCATTATTTGCTTTTTTAGTGGATGTGATATTATCTCAATGTGTTTTAATTTGCATCTTCCTGATGAGTAATGATATTTGAACACCTTTTTGTGAGTTTATTGACCATTTTGATATTTTTTTTGTAATGAATCTGTTGTAGACTTGCCTTTTAATTAAAAATTGAACCTTTTGTCTTTTGCTTGTTAATTTTTATTTCTTCATATATTCTAGAAAAAAATTCTTTGTCAAATATATGTATTGAGAATACTTTTTCCAGTCTGTGTCTTGCCTTTTACTTCAGTAAAGGTGTCTTTTGGTGACCAATAATATTTAATTTCGATAAAGCCAAACTTGCCAATTTGTGTTATTTTATGCTTAATGCATTTGCATCCATTCCAAAAAATCTCTGCACACCTCATTCCCCAATATTTTCCTCCTCATGGTTTTAGTCTCACATTCAGGACTATGATTCATTAATATGTTATTTATTATAAGCAATTGAGCCAAGAAGTATAACCTATCAAATTCTCTACTTAAAAAAAGATAAATAAAGGTTTTAATAAATCAGTAAAATCTTTTCAAATGACCATAATTAGGCCACCCAAAATTCCTCAATCAATGCTAAAAGCCTGAATAACAAAACTATATACCACAATGCAATAAAATTAAAAATAAATTTTAAAATATTTAAATCTACTTGGAAATTAAAAAAATAACCTTATACATATTGAGTGAAAGAGAAATATCTAGAAAATAATCACACAATTTTTTTTTTAAATCTCTAGGACAAAGTCATTTCTGTACTCAGATAAAAGTTCACTTTAATTCTGAAAAAAAAAAGAAAAAGGAAAAAAATAAGGTAATAGAAAAGTAAAGGAATTACTTAAGGTAACAAAGAAATATGTGAATATGAAATGAGAAAAGTCATTTCTACACCTTTCTCTCATGCAATGAAATACAGAGAGCTACCATAAAGTGTACAGTTACCTCAGTGTCCTTTGAAATAGAGATAGCCATGTGGTCCTGTTTTGGCTACTGCGATGGGGTCAGAGCCTGCAGTTGCTGCCCTGTCCTTCTTCCCTCTTCTCGTATTGAACAAAGACACAATGGCCATCTTGTTGCCATGTTAAAAAGGCCAAAAGCATTGGAGAATTCAGTCATGACAGAAATGACTTCAAGGAAGAGTGCCAGCAATCTCTACCTCTTCTTGATAACTTGTTTTGTGAGGGAAAAAATGTACTGCTATAGTCGGCTGAAAAATTCTAACCTGACAAGACAGAGTAATGAGACAAGAACAGGGGTCAAATCCATGAAATGGAATTGAGTTAACAAATGG
This sequence comes from Cynopterus sphinx, assembly GCA_030015415.1. NCBI lineage: Eukaryota > Metazoa > Chordata > Mammalia > Chiroptera > Pteropodidae > Cynopterus > Cynopterus sphinx. The sequence continues at coordinate 58,382,171 of CM057389.1, forward strand.
ATGTAAGTGTAGACAGGTATTTCTTTTATGAAAAAGAAGTTGCATCAAATCAGTGGTAGCAAATTGGGACATCCTGATGGCGAGTTGGAGTAATGAAAACAATAAAGATGTAGTCTTACTTTGCTTCTTACAACGAAATATAATCTAAAGGGTTAGTCTGTAATTCTGCCAAGCAAAAAATGAATAAATATTATTTTCTTCTGAAACACACCTCTCAACATTTAGAAGGAATGTTAACTTAATGTCCACTTTTTAAACAATTATAACTTCAGGCCAGTGTAGGAGTCAATGTAGTGCCATCTTGGCTTATTATGCATTTAAAATCAGGGCTCCTCTTCAACTGCATTAAGCATAAAGGTAAGTTGGTATTTTCCTGAAGTGAAACAAGAAAGAAAATGATTTTTGCTGATATTGCACTTACTGTTTTGAAACAAAGGCATGAATTTTTCTGTATTTCTTTTCTAGTTTTCTTAAGGGTATTCTTTAATCCTTATAAAGTGACTTGTACAGTTTCACTTTAAAAAAATTATTTTTCAGAAACAGTTCAGGTAAAATGGGAAACATATTTTTCTTGAATTTCTGCTAACAGTTGCTAGTAAAATCATTTGAGCCTGATGTCTTTGGAGATAACATAGCATGAACTACCATTTTAAGTTTTATTATTACTTTCTTTTTTTTTTATGGTCATGAGCCTTCTTGGTAGTCTTCCTATAATACCAATATTGGTATTTAAATGTTTTGACAAAATTGTTTATTTCATGGGTTTTTAATTTAATGATATAAAGTTGTTTATATTGACCCTTACAAATTTAAAAATACTTTTGTACATGTTTGTGTTTTATTATTTGCTTCTAATATTATTTATACACTTCCTCTTTCTTTTTTATTGATCATTTATTTGTTCTTATTAATAAACTCTACTTTTTAGTTATTTGTTATTTCTTTTTTATTTTTTCTTTTTTATTTAATTTAGATTTTTCTGTTTTTCATTTTTTCTACATTTGAATTTAAAACACTAATTCATTATAAAATTTTCCTTTAAGTATAGCTTATAGTGCTATATATAAATATAGCTTACCACTGGTTTTTCTTGTTAAGTATTTTATAATACTTTCTTAGATTTACTCTTTAATTTTTTCTGGAAATACACCTTATATTTTCTCAAGGATGGTTTTGCTATTATTTGTAGTATTCTATTTTTATATATTTTGTGGTCAATATTTCTTTCCTCAGGCCCCAGGCTAACCATAAGGAATAACCTGCCTAATCACAAGAAAACATTAGACGAACCCAGATTGAAGGATAGTATACAAAATTCTGATCAGTATACCTCAGAACTGTCATCAGAAAAGAAAGTATGAGAAACTGTGACAGTCCAGAGGGAACTAAGGGTGTCTGATAACTAAATATAATATGGTGTCTTGGATGAAATCCAGGGGCAGAAAAAGGACATTAGGAAAAAAATAATGAAATTCAAATTAAGTGTGGAGTTTAGTTAGTAATAGTATATCAATATTGGTTCGTTAGTTGTGACAAATATACCATGGTAAAGTAAAATGTTAACAACAGGGGAAACTGGGTGAACATTTGTGAGAGCTCTCTGAACTATCTTTACAACACTTCTGTAAATCTGAAACTATTTTAAAATTTAAGTTTATTTTAAGAAAGCCAAGTAAAAAAAAAAAACACCTTTTGTGACTCAGTCTATAATTTGCTCATGTCCTTTCTATGGCCTTTACATCCCTGTATGGTTTGTCTTTCTGTCCTTGACTATCTTGACCTCCTGACACACTACTTACTATTCTACTTATTCTACTTTACCTACCAATATGGACTTTCTTGTGATTTCTCCAGCATGCTTAACATCATTTTGTAGTATGTTCACACATACTGTCTCCGGGTTCCCCATGTCTTATTCCTTCACCTCCACTGTATTTTTGCACAGATGTCTTCTTCTAAGTGATGTCTTTCTGATCACTTTACTTAAAAGTATGACTTCTTCAAGCCTCCTCCTTATCATTATGCTTTTTTCTTTATTTTTTTTGTACTTAGCACTTATCACCTCCATCTAATTCATGCATGTGATTGCACATGCATGCACACACATAAATTTTCTTTATTTTCAGTCACTATTCATTAGATTGTGCCCTACTTCATTAGGGCAGAAATATTTTGTGTTTCTCCACTGATGTTTCCTAATACCTATAAAATATCTGGCACATAGTAAGAACTTGGTGAGTATTGGCTGAGTGAAATTAATTAGCTAAGCCCCTCTAGCAGTAACTTAACAAGAAATGGTGGTAAATTGAGCTCCATTTACAACAGCGGAAATGAAGAGAATTGGTCAGCTTTAGAATGTATTTTGGGTATTGAGCAAACAGGACTTATGGATGAATTAGTTGTACAATTTTGTACTTTTTTTGTTTTGTAGTGAATTAAAGGAATGAAGAATAACTCTTACCTGTGTTAAGGATGGCACCATTTAATGAGATGAGGAAAACTTCAGAGGAGCATTTAGGAGTATAGAACTCAGAGCTATGTATGTTTGAAACGTGTTGGATTTGATATGCCTCTTAGACATTCAAATGGAGATATTAAGTATAAATTTGGGGTTTGAGAAGATTGAAGCTAGAAATAATGCCTTGGTAGTCATCAACATACAGCTGATGGTGTTTAAAGCCATGGTACTAGCTAAGATCATGTAGGAATGGAACATAAAAAGAGCAGAGGATCAAAGGCAGCACCTTAAATATACAAATTTAGCAATGTGACCAGAGGAGTAGACTGAATGAATAAACAAACAAACAAATAGACAGACAGATAAATGAATAAATGAATGAATGAATGAATAAATAAAGGGATATAAGAAAATGAGGAGAGGATTATAAAACTAGATAATAGTAGCACTATGAATTCTTTCAAAGAAGATTAGCAGCCAACCACATCAAATACAGCTAATAGGTCACTGCAATGAGAATGGAAACATGTCTTTGACTTGGCAAGATGCAAGTCACTGATGTCCATAATAAAGTTTGTTTCACTGAAGTGTTGGGGAAGAAACTCTAAATGCTATGAATCAGTAAGGAAATAGGGGTGCAGAAGTGGAGACAGTGACTATACCCAAGGAAGTCTAAGAAATGCAGCATGTCTTCAATCTCTATATTCTTGTGTAGAAGAAGCTGGCAGATAGTACATTTTGTGATAATGCAATGATCAAAGAGATGATAGAATCTATGGAGACAGATGCATGTAAGTTGGGAAACTTGATAGTGGAAGGCTAAGAGATTATATTCCACCTAGTAAGAGAGAAAATAAAGAGAAAGATTCATTAAAGAAACATTACAAAGAGATTATAAATTAAATGACAAAGACCAGATTATTAATTAGACAATAGACCAAACTGGTTAAATACCTCTATTAATATAATAGTTTCTCAGTTTGGATTTAAAAACTGTTCTAATCAACTTGACTGTCTATAAAAGCACTGCTTTCCACAAAATAGCATAGAACTGTTGAAAACAAAATGACCTATTATACAAATGCAAACTAACAGAAAGATGAAATGTCTACAATGTCTTAATAATTTTACCTCTTGGTTGAGATTTGAGATAAAAGATTACAAAAGGAGAAATACTAACCTTGTTAGACCCCCAAATGCCATGACACTGCAGAATCTACATTGGCTGAAGATGCTAAAGCAGTGGGGTGGAAGGCATGCTTAACTGTAACTCTTGTAAATGACAGCCACTATTCTATTTGATTTGGCGTTCCAGCAAATCCTAAACCTAGAAACACAAGACACTCCCTGCTCTGATCATGGGTTTCTGTGTTTGTAAGATGTGTTAGAAAATAGTTGAGTTGGAATGTGTTTAGGAGGTAAAATTTACAATAAACATGTATATATGGGGTATATATTTGTAATATAAAATTATGAAACTTCCATGAAGAATCTTTATATATTTCTAAAAGTAGAGATCTTAAAAGCACATGGTGATAAATGCAACCAACACTGACATTGATAAAACATTAATGACAACTACAAAATCAATCCCTTGGAAATTAAAAAATAAAATATCTGAATTAATGCAAGGGTTGAAAAAGGAATTAAAAATTCCATTGTAATCTGCTCAAAAATAATAATGGTTGAAAAACAATAGATTTCAATTCACGCCATGTGGTAAATATTGTACTTGGAATAAAATTTATAGCCCAAAATGTCTTTTATTAATAAAAAGTAAAAAAGTAAAGTGACATGAAAGTAGAACCTAAGAAGCTCGAGGGGGTAAATAGTCAAATAAAATGAAAAGAAAATAATGAATAGATACATGCTGAATTTTGTGAATCAAAGAACAATACAATTAATAAATGAGTTATTAATAAATGAGCATTTTTTGAGAATTTCAGGAAATTAGAAAAGCCGCTGACACCATTATGAAGGACACATGGAGATGGATGTCACAGTGGAAAGCAGAGCACCCCACTAAGGGAGCTGATGAGGTAACCTGTATCACCACAAAGCTCATCGTGGCCCCAAGAGAGTCCCAGACTTTGCATATTTTCTGATCCCAGCCACAGCTCTGAGGACATAGTGTGTTTAATCTCCCAGAATCTTAGGTACTGCTACAGAAAGAAAGAGGAAGAGGCTAAGCCCTGAAAAGAGAGAATTTTGAACAAGAATGAATGTTTACATTATTGAATTGGACTAAGAGATTCTAGGATTGGACTGATTTTTAATGCTGAAAATAAATAGATGAAACTTTTTCACTAGGCAATAGAGACTAGAGAAAAAATTAAGTTTGGATATATATAAAGTTGGTTTTCATACCTGGGTTGAAAGGTTCATGACTGTCATACCCACCACACATATGAAACTAAAGTTAAACTTCTATTGTAATAAAGGAAATATAATTTATTATTTATGAAGATGACAGTTGTTTGATTGTAAGCTTCATGAGGGCAGGGGCCATATCTGTATCTGTCCAATATTGGAGGTGACGTATGTGGAAGATAGAGGTACTCAGTCAGCCTGTGTTAAAAGAAGGAAAGAAAACAGGTGAGAAAGAAGGGAGAGGTGGATTGGAAAAAGGAAGAAGAAGAAGAAAGGAAAGAATGAAGCAAGAAATTCTGAAAGAGAAAGAGGAAAAGAGAGAGGAAAGAAGACAGGGAGGGAAGAAGAAGCAGGAGAAGAGGGAGGCAAGGGGGTGGCTGGTTCTGTGGAATGTCATTTGGAAAACATGAATTGTGTTTCCTGAGGTCCTTTACCCTATAAATATTTATGTTGGAACTCTCACATGTGTGTAACACCCAAGGGAATTTGGGGTGGGCATACAGAACTAGAGTTCAGAGTACTAGAATTCTTACGTAAGCATCTGGGATTCTGGCAGGAGTTAAAGCTTTAAACCTTGACAACCACAAATTAGGGGTTGTATCTTAATGACATTTACAGTGGTGAGGCCATTACAAACCAGATCTTCTGCTTCTCCCCTCCATATTCTAACCCCCTTTCACAAATTCCCTTATCTCATTTTAAGCCTATTCATTTCTGTTTTTGAAAAAAAAAAGTCTTTAAATCATAACCACATGCCACCACTTTATGTGCTTTCTTCATTCTTTCTCTCTCTCAACCTCTTTTTTCCTCTTCTCATTCTGCCTCTACCATTTCTTTCCTGGAAAAAAAATATTTATAGCAAATTAACTCTTGGTGGCCATTCCTGCTCTGTTCTTTCTCATCTGCACATTCTTTTACTTTGTCTTTTCTAAATATCAGGCTCACAATGGAGGTACTACTCCAGATATGGTTATCCAGTCCATACATTGTGGTGTTCCTATTTATGGACCTGAATATTAGGTCATTACTAATTTACACTAGAAATACATTTGTGTTGGAGCGGCTTATCATATTTTTGGGTCAAGATGTGTTCACAACCACCTGAACCCTCTTGAGTATTTGCTGGGGGCTAGATCATTTCCATTCTGGATTAATAGGATCAATCCCTATCATCATGATTGTGTTCACATGACCTATTTATCCCTGTTACAGGTCACTCTGTAGCTTTTTGTCTCTTTGAAATCAGTGAAACCCTTAGCAATCTTGCAGTTTATTTTCTAAACAACAGTAAACTGTGAGTTAAATTTGTAGCTGAATAAAACTAGGACCTAAAAAGTTGGAATGTTTCACTCGTTTCATTTTCTCATGGATTTCATTAGTTTTCTAATGCACTTATGAAATCTCTGGACTTTGCTTTTGAAGGCGAAACTGGGGCTACTTCAAGCCAGGAGAGGCTAAAGATGGGCCTTACCCTCATTTCCATGAGACTGTCCCTGATCTCACCTCCTGTATATCTGATAGTATGGATAAAGACAAATAACTACACTATTTATTAAACATTTGAAAACTAGTGACTTTTACATTGCACTCTCACCTATTTACATAAAGTGCTGAAATCATCTTACCCTTTCTCTTCTTTTCATTTAAGGAGGAAAAATGATTTTTCTTCTTTTCTGGATGGATCTCCTATTGATCATCCTAGCTACATGCCTTCCATCTTCTCTTGCAACTGCAACTTCTTTCTCTAAGTATCTTTCTCTCAACCTACAAACTGAACATGTTTTTCTAACCTGGCACCACCCCAGGGTACCTCTGCTTCCTCACACCCCTTGCTCTCTTTGACCTTACAGTTGTGTTTGTGCCACTACTCTGTCTCCATTCTAGGGCATCATGTCTAATTCTCAGTATTCAATTTTCTGATCCCTCAACAGCATTTTAAAAATTCAACCACCACCAGTCCTGCTAGAGTCTTCCTTGAAACCTCTCTTCTCCCACAATCTAAACCCACATGCCTTACTACTGTAATGTCCTATGTTTCAACGTTGTCAGAGTTGCTTTAGTACTTAATGAACTTAGGATGTATCCACATAGCCTAATTCAAGCAAACTTGTGGTTTTTGGCATTTATCCATAAAGTGTTAGGTTGAACCATATAAAATCGCCATTTCATAGATCAAAAATATACTGTAATGTTGTAAGATGTAACCATGGGGAGAAACTAAATAAAGGATTCATAAGCTCTTTCTGTATCATTTCTCACAATTGCATGTAAATCTACAATTTTTCAATAAAAATGTAATTGAAAATGGTTAAATAATTTCATATGGTATCATCTAACAGCATCCTTAAATGTTTAAAAACCAATTATTTTTTTCTCCCCGTGGATTTTTCCATGTGCTACAAAGTGAGGGCTAATTCAGAGAGCCTAACTTTATGAATACTAGATACAATATAATTTATAATTAATATAATTTATGAAAATAGAAGGTTTTTTTTACAATTAAACTTGATCTCACAGTAATTAAGTTTAAGCATTAAGTAGACTTATAATATTTAATTAGTCTCGAATTCTTTTTACAAAAAGTTGCCCTTAAAATATTTTATTTTGTTTACAAATATATTTCTCCCACTTGTTCTGTAATTTTTAGGAAAAATAAATTAAATGTCAATTGCATGACACTAGACGGGTTTGGATGTAAGAATCTAATCAATTTGTGTTTATTTACTTAATTTAATTTAAAAATGTAAAAGTTGACTGTGGATTAGATCAAGCCATGGATTAAATGCTAACGGCATTCTTTAAATCATAAAATCTCAGTGAAAATGGGTTATATAGTCTGGTCACACATACTTTTCCTACAATACCACTCCCCAAAGCATTTCAAGCCATCCTTAGACACTTCCAACTACTAGAAATTTATTGTATTCCTCTTAATAAAATAACATCTATCTCTCTGAAACTTTAATTCACTAGTATTAATTCTACTTTTTGAGTCAAAGAGATAAGTCTGAAAATTTCTCCATGTCAGACCCGTAAATAGTTGTACACAGCCATTTTGTCCCCCATTATCTTAACTTTTTCACAAGTTCAGCATTTTCCAAATTCCAGTTCTTCCTAGTGGGGAATGATATTTAGGTTCTGCTCATTTTACTTACTGTCCTGTGACACATTCCCATTTGGGTTTATTCGTAGTTTAAGGTAGTGCCTAGGTTCCCAGCTGTGGTCTAAGTATTCAGCTAACCCTCCATTCATCCAGACAGTTAAGAAGACTAAGATGATCATATCAGACATTCTTGTTTTTATAATCAAAATTACACCATTAATTTTTCCAACTCTTAACTACACAACCAAAATCATCTTCTCCTCTACTTTCAGGCCAATTTTGAATTTTTGATAGTAAAAAATGGCCAATAATAAGAGAAAAATAACTAAGTCAAAAATGGAATGTCACCAGTAGACCTCATGTCCTTTCACTCTTTAAGAAATGTTGCATAAGCAGGTGGTTAAACAGAACATATTAGACCCAGGCTGTCCCATTTATCTGCTATGGTTTTCACATTCAGATTTCTGATTGGTAGAGAGAAGATCAAAAATCTCTTTGAAGAAAATTGTTTAGCCAGTGACCAACATGATTGGAAGATAAGGATCATTCCATAGTGTTTTCCATGGTGGGAGGGAATGTCAGCCTTTCTCTAAAATTATAGAGCGAGACAAACAGTTATTATTTCCAGACAAACAATGAGGCAAATGCTGGAACAAGTTAAGATTTATAAGGAGCTATGTTATAAAGCTGAAAAGAAAATAAGCATTGAGATCTTGGGTAGTTCTAGCAGGGCCAGAGAGTGCTGGGTGCCTAGGAGCATTGCTACTCTCACCTAGTCAGTGGGCTGTCAGATGCTACCTGGTAAGGTAGACTCAGACAAAGCTCTGAGTCTTTCTATTTCTGAATTAAGAGCTTGAGTAAAAGGTGATCTGAGGGGTTTAACCCCTTAGAAAGCACTGGAACCCACACAGCCCTGATCTTCCGCAGGTTTACTTTACACCCTACTCTTTTATCTTGCAATCTCACTAAAGTTTTTACACCAACCTTCACCATTTAACCAATCCCATCTCTGGAAAGTTTAGGTTTAACCTTAAGTAACCTTGGGAAGGCATCAAAATACAAGCCATGTCTGGGGACAAGAATTCTAAAAAAAATTGTTCCTTTTTTTCAGCAGGTGGCAGTGTTGCAATGAGGCTGTGTTTCTTCTGACAAAGTCAGAATCAAAGAATCAGTAAGTATTAACCATAAAGCATATTTAATTTAATGATAAGATTTTTTTAAAAATAAGCACCTTAATCAAATGATGAAATGATTTTCACCAATAATGGGACAAATCAATTTCACATGTCTCCTGGTTAGATGCACTGAGGCATGTTACCTTATGTGATATCTTTACCAAAGGTGCATAATCTAAACACAATCCCGAGAAACATGAGATAAACCCAAAGTGAGAAACATCCCATTCAATAACTGGCCAGGATTCTTCAAAAATGTCAGTTAGAAAGAAAACGAACAGTTGAGGGATAGTTTCAAATTAAATGAAAGTAAACAGACACAATAACTAAATGCCTTGTATGATCCCTGATTAAAACCTGGGCTGGAGGAATAAATAAAACCTGGAAAAATAAAACTTGAACTGTTATTCAAAATACTGCTAATTATTGGAAAAGCTGTCACAACCTGAATACAGGATACAGATTAGATAATAGTATTGTGTATTATTGTGGATTTCCCAATTCTGAACATCTTATTATAGACATGTAACAGAATGCCCCTGGGTCTTAGGAAATACACCTTGATGTATCTGGAGGAAAACGGTATTGTGAAACCACGTTTTTTACTTATTCTGAAGTGTTTGGGGAAAAATATGTTTTTATATATTTCATATACATTTAAATTATATCAAAATTTAAATGACCCAAAAAGTTACAGTTTCCCAACTTCTTATCCATCTCCTCCTCCAAAATGTTAAAACAGGTCTACCCCTAGCCAGCTCTCTTGTCAGTCTTTCAGCAAGTTCATGAACTGTTTTAAGTTATTATTTCTAGGTACATCAATACTTTTAGGGCTGACCTCTGGAATATCATTTATCTAATGACATCATCCACTTTGAGATCTCTTACTCTTTAAATATGTTTTGTAGATTCATTTCCAATAGTCAGTATATATTTAGCTTAATTAAACATGAGAATATGTTTAGAGAACATGAACAAAATATCTAAAATCATAGAATGAATCTTAAAACATAACTGCCAAAAAAGTTTTAGAAGTCATCATTTAAATATTGTTTCAGCCCACCCTCCACCAATGAAGAATAAGACAGTAGTTACAATGGCTTAAGTTTACAATGTTACCTACTTACAGAATCAACTAAATGCCCCCACAATTTCTATCCTGGGTCCAGTACATTGTCCCTTACATTGCTTCTCACATTGGGAAAATACAGGACACTCAAGATCATGAGAAGTTTAAAATAAACATATGCAAAATTTGCCTAAATTTTCATATTTAAAAGTAGTATGCTTAAAAGATAATTGACATTTATTGGTGCTGCTTGGGACTGTATCCTTAGGTGTCCCAAGAATGAAAAAACATTGCTTTCTCCAGTGAAGGTTCTCAGAATTGCAGGGACACCCTGTGACAACATTAAGAACCAACAGAATGTAAGTTCATCTGATGACTCAGTCTGCAGAGTTCCTCTGAGCAAGAGCATTTTGTAAAGGCCCCACTGAGCTTCCACTGAACCAGCAAGTATCAGTAGAAACAAAACCATGTTTTAGACTACAAACAAAACCATGATTTTCAGTGATTAGAGGCACTGCCTCTCTGGCACTTCCAGGTGCTTGTGTGACCAGGAACAGAAGAAAGGGCATCTTCCAGGACAATTGGCTTTGTGTGGGAAATGTCTGCCATCACCACACACACACACACACACACACACACACACACACACACACACCCCTAAGCTATGTTTGTGTTTCCCCTTCTCTGGCCTGAGGTTTTTAAAAGCCTGAGCCTGTTAGGTCCCCGCATTTGAAATCCAGAGGGCCTCCTCTGCTAATCTCCAGTCAAATATTTGCTCTGCTGATTTCATGACCATGCACCTTTGTAGCAAACTGAAGCAAGCCCACTTGGGTGGCAAGGGTTCCCTCTCCCTGCAGTAGTCTCCCAGATGGGACATAACAAAGTGCTCTTACTGCCTTCAAGGTAAATCAGGCAAGGACCATAGGAGGAGGGCAACCCTTTTGGACAAATGGTCTCCAATGATGGATTAGAGAAGTTTGGTGTTCCAGGCATGCCATTTTTACCCAATGCCTACCTTCCCCATAAGTTTGGGTTATATGAAACAGGAAGTTGTTGGCCTTTCACTGCTTCACTGCCTTTCACATGATGTTTGTGGCTGGCTCACTCATTGCATTAGACCAACTGACATGACTTCCAAACTGAACAGCCTCACATTTCACCTTATTGTGTATTTTGACTTAATTCTGTGTCTGAAAATTCATACATTTCCACAATAAAATGCCCTTACACACACACGCACACACACACACACACACACACACATGCATATGCACACACACATCCTGTCCCCATGCCCTCCTTCCTCACTGCCTGGATTATTGACAGGTTGATATTCTCATTGCTTCACCAACCCCCAACTTCATCTCACCATTCAGCCATTAAAGAGAAAATTTTATATTGCCAAACAAACTCTCATTCAGGTGTTTGGCCAGTTTTTTTGCTATCACGGGTAAACACATAGTTTAATCTGGAAGTTCAGCATCAGTTTTGATAATGTCACTCCCACAGGTATAAACCCAAATTCATATTCTACACGGCAAACAGAGAAAATGGGCTGCATGTGTTTGCGAGACCCAAAAGTGGGAGATACTGTGCCTTCAGTTAGGTAATCCATAAAGCATCCCTGGAACAAAGACTTGGGTACAGGTAGTTGATTTGAGGAGTGATCCCAGTAACCTACAGTGGGAAGACTGAGAAGAAAGGCAGGAAAGGAGAAACCACAAATGAAGAGGTTTTTGGCATTCTGCTGCTGTAAGTACCTGGGCTTCAATCCTGCTAGGACATAACTCACCTCAGAATGAGTAGAAAGTGATTCAGTTATCCCACCAGGAGGCTTTGAGGTAGCTGAGGAGCTTATCCCCGCAACATTCATTGGTTAGTGATTTAGGGTTGCTCTAAGAGTGGAGGAGGCATTAACTTATTCTGCCCACAATCCAGCAGAAAACTTGCTTGTGGCTGAAAAGAGAGGATGAAAAAGATGGAAGAACAGAGTAGTTTTGTTGCTCTGGGTTTTGCTTTTCAAGGTAGCAATATTCACAATATTCTTGACTCCTGTGACATGATAGATGAGCTAGTGAGTGGGAACCCTCACAGAGCCTCCAAGCAAACCAGTGGTCCTGATAAAAGCCAATTATTTCTCCATGTGGCTGAGGACACATGGAAACTACCTGACAGAATGAACTTGAAAAGGTCCTAAAGGTAGGAAGGTTCAAACATAGCTGAACCCATGTGACAGGAGGAATGAAGTTCAGATAGAACCATTGGCATAGTATTGGATGCTTCCAGAGAGGATGCTGACCAGTGAAGGCACAAACAGGCAAGTGTTTGTCCAGCCACTGCAATAGACAAGTGCCTGCCATGAGTCAGGTCCTCACCTCCTCCCCCTGGTAATTGACGGTAGGTAAATTTCCTGGAATTTAAACACAGAGGTAGGAGAGGACTGAATCAATTGAGATTCTCCAGAGTTGGTTAAGATTAAGCTCTTCTTCCTTCATGAAATGAGGCACCAATTAGAATTAAAGCTTAATAAAAAAAAAATCAAGTTTTTTTTTTTTCATCCCTAGGCTTGGGATTGAGAAATCCATTCCTACTATACCTGACATAGTCCTAGACTCTCTCTTGGGTCCTTGACTTATCAGCTCAAATACATTTGAATGTTTTGAGTTTGAACTTTTTTGGCAATTACGTTAGATCTCCTCACTATTGAAACCTGAGACAAGAATTTGAATGTCAGTAATTAACTTGAGAGTGTCCCAGAGACCACCCATAACAGAGTATGAAAATGAGACAGGAAAGGAAAGGCAGCAAATAAGCTGAATTAAGCATGTTTCTAATGGGACTCTGGAGCATAATCCTGATGAGAACATCTGAAAGACAGTATTAGACATGCCTCAGAGCTCAGGGATGAGGAAGAGTGGGCATATCCACCAATTCCTATTAGTTAGTCTTTAAGGACTGCTTCTGAACAAAGGACATGAACTTCCCAGCATTTTTAACCTACTCCAGCATGAGTTAAAAAGCTCTGGAGAGAAAAAAAAAAGTTCTAAGGCAAAGAGTCTCAGGTACTTGAGGTGGGAGGCCAACAATAGTACAGAAAGTGCAAATATCAGGGCAGTGTGGATGGGGTACTGACGGCATCAGCACCAGTAAGCCTAAAGTTCATCTTATTAAAAGAAAAAAAAAAAAAAGACAGAGCGCATATAGATTAGTCCTTAGATGTCATATCATCAGTTTACTCTAGGCGTGTTTTCCCCTCTACCTTCAAATTAAATATATGAATGAGAAAAAAGGAATCTACACCAAGACAGCAAATCCTAATCCACTTTGCCTGGTCTTATCAAGACATTTTATACCACCACTGAACTGTATATCCAGGTGGAAGAAGGCACAGTAAGGAATAATACTTGTAATCTGATTCAGGAAACATGAAAAGACCTTTGTTGCAGTACAAAAGGTAATTACACTAGAGTTACAGAGCCATAAATTTGGGGGTGTACAAGGTTAATAATCCCACACAGAGGGCTTCTCTTCACTAGCAGGACATCACCAACATAAGACTATCTCCCGTGAGTAACTGGAATTTTCAATAAGCCGTTTACTGAGCTTGCCAACCTTGTTATCTCCTGGCACCTTTTTCTGATTATTTCTCCTTTTTGCTATGACACTAAAATGTAGCCTCCATAAAATTTATGTGCCATGGAGCTGCTTGTCAACAAGCCTCCAAACCAGATCTTTTGAAGACTGCTACACACTTCTTACCTTGCTTGACTGATTCACAGAACATGCATCTGATCCCATTCTTCTTAGAACTTTCTCTTCTTTGCATCTAGGGACCTAATTCTCTGCTGGCTGTCCTCTCTCTACATCCACTCTCCAGTGACTGAGTTTCTCCACCCTCTTAGCTTGACCCTAGTACTCTGCAGGACTTTGTCTCCACGCCTAATCTCTTTTAACTCAGTTTTCTCTTTTTGATCCATTTTCAATATTTATACCCTAAATTATAACCATCACCCACAGACTGATGACCCTTGCTTGCTTATCCTCACCCAGAGTTATATTCCAAGCTGCCCCCCCAACACTTTTATTACAAGTGTGTATTCCATTTTACATTCTTGCCCTCCACACCTGCCCTTCCTTCTTTATTTCCTAGCCTGATGCATGGCCTTGCCCCTTGTCCAATCAACAAGGGTGGGACATTGTCCTAAAGCCTCCATCTTTCCACTCGAACATTCAGACTCCAAGTTTTGTGTGTCTATCATCATAAAATGTTTTTAATGCATCTGCCTCAGCTCAATTCTCACTTTGATTATTGAAATGACCTTCTAAACTATTGTCCCTGGGTTCATTTTTGCTCGAGTTTATTTTATTTTCCACATATTTCCGGGACTTTTCTAAAATGAAATGTTAACATGCATCTCCTCTGCTTAGAAATGCACCCCTGCCCCCACCTCTCTCTCTCTCTCTCTCTCTCTCTCTCTCTCTCTCTCTCTCTCTCTCTCTCTCTCTCTCTCTCTCTCTCTAACACACACACACACACACACACACACACACACACACACACACACACACACACACATCTCTGCACCATTGCCCCCTGATGTTCTCAGTCAAATATATTCATCCTTTCCCTTGTCATGGTGTTATGTTTCCCAACACTTAATTAAATGCCTCTTTTTGATGTTCCCATAGGGTTCTCTACATTTCTTTAAAGAATCTTTGTGACATTTCATTGCAATTATCTGTTTAATTATTGTCTCATTCGGGTCAGGGATCATATATTTCCATCTTGATTTTCCAAGCCTGCAGCATAGAACTTGGCACAAGGTTAAAATCCATGAAATGTTTGATGAATAAATGTAGAAATAAATGAATGGATGACATCCAATAGTGGTAGGCATGGAAATATATAGTAGACAACATTTATGTGCCTTACCCTTTTTTCTTCTGCACATTTCTACTATAACCTTCTCAAACCAGCCAAGACCTGTGGCTGACCCAGGCATCTGGAGTTTCTTGCAAGTCTGTTGTGAGAGTAAGAATGAAGAGGAATGCTGACTTTGCCTTGACTATGGAAGACTTTACAAGTTCCAGAAAATTGATTTTTCCAGGCCTTCATGGCTTGGCAAAAAAACCAGACAGATTTTTATTGAATTTGGCCCTATATGGTTAGATGTTGAACCTTAACAATGTGGCCAATAGATTCAACCATGAATACTTTTGTTTTCTCATTTTTGCCACATGAATTTACTTTCACAGACTGACCAGTAGGTTAGGCCATCATTGTTTTCTCCCAGGATCTGTTTCCCTGTTTTTGTGGCTTCTATAATTATGAGTAAGTTGTGGATGCATTTTTAAGAATCAGAACAATAGCATGCATAGCAGGAAAAGTGTGCCCACTGGTGTTTAATTGGTGTTTATGTTTGTCAGTGGTCTCTGTAATTGAAAGTCTATATTGCCTTATGATTATACAAAGAGTAATAAAAAGAAAATTAGGAAAAATGTATAACATCAGATCTAGACCACTGATATTTTGTAATTTTACACAAATAAAATACAGATTTTCCCTCTAAATCCACTCAACTGTAGTGAATACTGAACAGAGAAAGTTCCACTTTAAAAACGAGGCACAAATGAATATCTAATCTTTCAGTCTTTGAACAAGATACAGTCCACTGTAATCACCAATTCAATTAAGGAAGGAATACAAGCTCATCATTTTTTTTCTGATGAAAAACATTAATTAGTAGGAATAGAAATGCAGTGTGGTCATGGGGATCCTACCACATCTTCCTAAGACTGTGTTCAGTAAACTTCACCCACTTAGCCTCCACTCTTCAAACACTACTTTAGCTATTGTGAAAAAAGAAAAAGAAAAAGAAAGAAAAAAAGAAAGAAAGAAAAAAAGGAAGGAAGGAAGGAAGGAAGGAAGGAAGGAAGGAAGGAAGGAAGGAAGGAAGGAAGGAAGGAAAAAGAAAGGAAACATTCTTCTGAGAAGGTGCAAGTTTAATATTTTAGAAAAAAATCTGAACATCTACTTTATCAAAATAAAACTAAAAATTAAGATTTCTGTTAATCTATTCTCTGTAGATTCAGCAACATAATATCATTAAAAGGGCTTCTTTCTCTATAGGGAAACTTTTATATTATCTGGTGTTTCTGAATATAGGCGTATGGTGAGATTATTTTTAAATTGCATTTAGTACTCCTATTATATTTTATGATATTAAACAGTTGTGAATACCTATAACCATTCTCACAACCCAGCTTTCTTTTTTGGACAACACTTCACTCCCATGTTCACATACTTTTCCAACACATCTAGGGCATGTTTCAGTTTTTTTTTTCTTTCTGCATGATCATAGGACATGCAGTACAGTTACATAACTAAGCATTAAAAATTTATTTAAATATAAATTATGGTGTTTTGTCAATTCAGTTCTGAGCAAGATTTTAATATTTAATTCATTTATTATAGTGAAGAGACATGAAGTGTCTCTTATTATTTATGCATTTGTTTATATTTAAACCCTTTAGTTTCAGTAGAGTAGTATAATTTGTATTCTTTTGTTGCTGTTTTTTTTTTTTTTTCTTAAAATGCTGTCTTCAAGGGAAGCACACAGAACTGTTCATAGTCACTGTGTTCCAGAATGGTAGGCTTCTTTTTCCAGGTGTAACAGTCTTCTTTCTGGAGGAGGTGCTTTAGAACTCTTTACCCTACACTTTTCTTTTCCAGAATGTTTCTTATGTGAACCAGAATAACAGGAAAAGCTGGCATCCTTGATCCTGAGCTTAGCTCTTGATCTCTAAAAATAAATTTGCTGCCTGTTCATAGAACCAACTGAAAATTGATGAAGCACGGCCATAGCTTTTTTTTTTTTTTTTTTTTTTTTTGGCTGTCTACAGAGTTTCTGAGCTCCTTCAGACTTAACATGCTTAGCATCTGGACTGGCTTAACTTTCCCTTGGCAATGTTTTAGATACTTTAATGGATAGGAAGTGCCTTATCATTTTCTATCCTTTGGGGAACCAAGACTTACACACCGATTTTCCTCTCAGGTTTGAGTGAGAGGCCTCAAGTCAAAGCCAGAGTTTTTTCTTCCTCTGAAACTTGTAATATGCCCAATGTCCAGGAACAGGCTCTTGGTTGAGGTGGAGGACAGCACTCAGGTTTGATGTAAGTGGAGAGTTCAGGAAAGTGGGCAGCTACCTTCAGTTCACAAAACCCCTATATAGATGATGGGGATACAAAGGGGAAAGATATTAGACTTTCTGCTTCATTATAATTGTTTTAAAATTTAATATTCTTGTCCTTTCCAATTGTGAAGGGGTGTTCTTACAAATATTTTTCTTGGCTATCAGTTAAGATTTGTTAAAAACTAAAGACACAGGGAAAAATTTAGAGGATAGGGAAGCACGTGGCCTTCAGGGGCCAGTAACACTCATTTCTTGTTCTTGTGCAGATGCTGAAGACTGAAGAAATTTCGGAGCTTGTCATCTTTAGCCAGCAAAGTGGGCAGTCAGTGTTTGCAGATGGTTTAAAAATCTTACAATGAAATAAACTGTAATCAAATGAAAAGAAGACTCTCCCTGCTATTTTACAGAGAAACACCTCTATGGTGAGAAATAAAAGCTACTCAAAATGGACATGAAATCTAGTTCTCAAAGAGAAACAAATCCTTAAAAAAGTTGTGAAGCCCTAATAACATGGAAAACTGACCCATAGCTAGAATCTTTTTTTTTTTTTTTGAAATAGTTTCAGCCTTCCAGAGCTACTTTACACTTCTTTTCAAGCACACTTCTCTGAATAATAGATAAAGTGAGAAACTCAAGGGGGATTTTTGTAAAAATGACTTGAAATTTATTTCTTAATTTCTCTGTCTTCATTAGTAATGGAGAAAGAGAGAGAGCCCAGTGTTGACATGATAACAGAGCCATTTCCCCAGCACAACCTGCTCCACCAGCTGAAAGGTCAAATGATGAATGGCATGCCCACTTTGGAGAATATTCCAGAACTTCAAAATACTTAGGGATGAGCTGAGTAGAAAGGAAGAGTGGAGTTCTGGGAAATTCATTTTCAAAGAAAGTAGGCTGAATTGTACTTTCAAAAAAGGATCAAACATGCCTAGTATTATAGAACAAACCGAGACTGCCAGATACATGCTTGGCTTGCCTGATGGAACACTTTTTATTAGATCTTCATTGAAGTAATTAGTGGTCTCATACAAATTTAGTCAAACAACTCATATTGATTCCCACTTCTGTTACTTTAAAGATACAGTCTCAGTTATGTTCATCTATTTTTTAAAAGGCATTTTTTTTGAAAAGTCAAGACATTGAGTTTCATACTTGTATGCTTAGTTGAATTACAAGACAACAAATTTCCATACCACGAGAGACTTCTCAATGCATAATTGGGATATTTTATGTTTACTTTTATACAGATAAATGTTCTTTACTTAAAAAAATATATTTAGATTAATAAAGGATGAGCTATTTGGAATTTATGGATTTTTGTAAGCTTAAGAAATAGCTGCCATCTAGATGATACAACTTTATTTTAAGTGAAATGGAAGAGAAAGAAATACTACAAATTAGGACAAAAAAAATACTGTACTAGAGGTGGGGGAGAGGATTCAGAAGAATTTTCCATGTACGGGACATGATTTGCATTGATATACACATGCTATTAACTTACAGTCTCCTTCTTGTGCCCATACCAATATACTTATAATGGGTTTATCAAAAGAGAGCAAAAGGAACAGAAAAAATACTTGAGAAATAATGGCTCAAAATTTCCCATATATAATTTGAAAAAGTTAATCTATAAAACAAAAAAGAATTCAATAAACTCTAAATATAATAAACACAAAAGATTCACAGTTAATTCTGTAAGAGAATGTTCTTGTTTTTTAAGAAAATACATTCCAAAATATTGAGAGGTAAATGGATATCAGGAATGCAATTTACTCTCAGAAGGATAGAAAAGTCAAGAAAATGTGGTAAAATATAAACAACCAGAGCGTCTGGATATATGAGAGCGTCCTGTACTATTCTGGCAATATTTTGTTAGCCTTAAATTATATCAAAATATCATATCAAAATCATATCAAAATAAAAATAAACATTCTAATAAGAGAGAGAAATCCATACTTAGACATATTGTAATCAATAAGTCGCAGGACAAAGATAAAAATAACAAATAACACCAGTACAGGTAATTTTACATAAAACAGTACAAATACATATTTTTATCATTTCTTTTCTCATGTGATTTTAAAATAAATTATAAAATAGTATAAAGTGATATGTATGTGATGTAGTATTGGGCTCATCATGTGTATAAATGTAATACAGGTGTAATACACTTGCCAATAATAGCACAAAGCTGGAAAGGGGGAGGAAAGTTACTGCACTTAATGCAATGATTACCAATGATAAAGGAATAACTATAACAATGCGTTGTTGAGTTTGTAGCATTAATAGGTATAGTATATGTAACATATAATAAAAATGAATGAAATGAAATCTATAAAGTAATAATGCTTCTATGTATAACTGCAATTATGTAAGTGTAAGTCTGAAGCTGATTCTGCTAAGTTAAGATGCATATAAACTCTAAAGCAACATTAAAAAGGAATTCAAAAACTATAATGAAATATTATTAGAGAAACTAAAATCCTACATTAGAAAATATTCACTTAAAAAATAAAGCATAAAGGAGGAATAGAGAGAGTAATAAAAAAATATGAGACATAAAAAACAAAAACAATAAAATGTCAGTTGTAAATCCAACTATATTAATAATAGAATTAAATGTGAATGGATTAAATGGTCCAATCAAAAGTTAGTGCTCCTTATACCAGTTTAAAAAACAAAACAAAACAAAACATGATTCAACTAGGTGCTGTATACAAGAGACACACTTTACATCCAAAGATAAAAATAGGTTGGACAAATGGGAAAAGATATAAAAAATATGAAAAAATAAGAGAACAGTGTTTCCATGTAGCTAATGGGATTAAATATTACTTATAGACAGCATCACCCTTTTACTTGGGCAAGAGAGATAATACTTTAGAGGCCTCAGATATCATGAAAAGAAACAAAAGTAACAAACATGTGAGTACCTCTGTGACAACATCCATCTTAAGATTAATGCAGTTCAGGCCCCAGGCAAATGCTTCTCTACGTTTCTTGACTTATATCCCCCAAACAAAGGGTGACTGTATGTAAAGGCCATTAAGGTTTGTGAGTTGTGCCATGGCCAACATCAGAGACAGATTCAGCTTCAGAACACATGGAGATTTTAATCAGTGGAAGCACTCAGGCAAAATAAGTAGATAAGTAAATAAAAACAAATTATTTTCTCTCAGAAAGCATGAAGACCAGCTCTTGGATAACAAAATACTATTTCTTAATAGTATCAACTATTCATTTTCTTCCTTCTCCTCTGTCCTCCAATTTGTGTTTCCAGAAGTATTCATGAATTTTCATTGTATTTGCAAATTTACACCTTTTGTGAAGGAACATTTACAATATTAACAATTATATCACTGTTACATACATATCTATAAAATGTATGTAAAATGTATATACTTATATATATTTATACATATACATGTGTATATGTACATACAGTAATTTCCCCTCATGAAAAGTTTTACTTTTCATGCTTTCTGTTGCTAATGGTCAATCACAGTCAGGAAATATTAAATAGAAAATTTCAGAAATAAACAATTCGTAAATTTTAAATTGCATGCTATTCTGAGTAACACGATGAAATCTTGCACTATCCCTCTCACCCAGGACACGACTCACCCCTTTGTCCAGCATATCTACACTGTGTACCCTACCTTCCCATTATTCACTTAGAAGCATTCTTGGTAAAGTGATCAACTATTGTGGTATCTTATTACTTGTGTTCAAGTAGCCCTATAATAGCTTAATGCTATGTCACAATGCATACATCATTCACTTTCACTTGATCTCATCACAAAGGCTTTGTATCATCTCATGTTATTATAAGAAGGATAAGTACAGTATGATATTTTGAGAGAAAGAGACCACATTCATATAACTTTATTATAGTATATTGCTATGATTGTTCTATTTTTATTATTAATTATGGTTAATCTTATACTGTGCCTTATTTATACATGTATAGGAAAAAGCATTATATAAAGATTTGGTGCTACCCACAGTTTTAGGCATTCATTGGGGGTCTTGGAAGGTATACCCTATAGATAAGGGGCAGGAACACTGTATAAATGTATGAACATAACGTATGATTTTTGATTCTTTGCATTATGAACTAGATGGACAATGAGTGTATCATGGGAATTGGAAAAAGACACAATTGGGTTAAACAAAAGATACATATATGACTTTTTTTTCTTAATATGGTAGTATGTGCATTATCTTTTATAATACAATATCTAACTAGTCCCCTGTTTTTGGACATCTATGTTATTTCTAATTTTTGCTCCTATAATCCAGGTTAGGATAAACAGCATTACATTTCAAATTTTGCAAACTTTCATTGGATAATTTTCTAATTACTAATAAGTTTAATAAATATTTAAGTAATAGTGTCTTAATTATAGTCTTCTGTGTAGCATTATATTGTCTTTTTCCATTTTTTTCACATACCCAAATTTAATTCATCACAGAAAAAAATGATGACTGTTATAAAATTAAATTCTATCTCAGAAAATAAAAATTGAGAATTTTTGTGAAACTGGAATCTTTTAAAAAGTTGTCTCACAAACTTAGATAGAATATTTATACATACATCACATGTGCATGTATTTGTATGTGTTATATAAAAAATTATTTGTTTATAAATTATTATTATAATACAGGTTTTTATAATGACATTTGAGTGTACAGCCTGACCATAGAATGTGCTGCAACTTGGGGCATTTCTCCCATTTGAAGCCTCTGTAGTTCAAAGAGAAACTTCATGCTTTGGGTAAATATTTATTTACAAAGAGAAATTAACAGCAAAAAAACCTCCTTACCATTTCTTTAAGTGAAAATGCAATTAACATTTAGTAAAGAAAACAGAAAGTAGGTTGCTGAATAAAAAATATTTAACACCAGATAACGAAAAGGTCATTCAAAGGAAAACTCAAACTAATTAGCATAACCATCTTTTACTGAATTTGGCTTTTTAGTTCTCCAGGTTATTTCTACAACATATGTATAATCTTTTTGTATTATATTAAAGGAACTATTCAACCAAAGAAATATATTGTCCAACTCATCTATTCATTTACACAAAAGTGTTTTTTGCCAAATGGCCAAAATTTAATTTATAGTCCATATTTTGCTACTATTTTTTCAAGGAAACATTAATGCTTATCTTCAGGTAACACCATAAAAATAGTAAGGACTCTCTTATTAGCAGTTTCAAACTGAAGTATACATGAAACTGAACTGCATTAGATAGAGTTTTTGAAAACTATGCTGATTCACAGGTCATGCAGTTTAAATATTTACACACTAATTTGACACTCATCACTCTGATTGAAGCATCATAAATATGCAGAAATGATGCCCAGTAGACAAAATTAAGACATCAGTTTCCCTCATGCCCCCATAGTCCCTTCTCTTAGATCTTCTCTTCAAAAGTCTCCATAAGTGCTACAGTCTGAATGCTTGTGTCCCCGTAAATGTATTTGTTGAAATTTTAATACCTGATATGACGATATTAGGAGACAGGCCTTTGGGTTGTGATTAAGATGACAGTGCAGCCCTCATTAACTGGAATAGTGCCTTATGAAAGTGCCTTCTCTAGAAAAGGCACTTTTACCACATGAGGACACAGCAAGAAAGCTCTGGCTATCAACCAGAAAAAAGGTCCTCACCAAAACTCAAACATGCTGGTGCATTGATCTTCAGTTTCCCAGCCTACAGAAGTGTAAGAAATAAATTCCTGATGTGTATAAGACTTTAGGTCCTTGGTATTTTGTAAAAGCAGCTTGAGAAAACTAAGATGCTGACCCTTTATCACTCACTGAAAAAATCCTCTGGTTAAATGAATCTCTAGTAGGTTCTTAAAAGAGGACTTCTATTTGCCAGATCATGTTGTGACTTTTAGCCTCTTCTTGGACAGTTTCATAAAAGTGCTAGTGGTGAAACTAGTCCAAGTTAGGCCTTGCCTGAGGCCTTTAATCTAGGAGAATGACACATAAGTAAAATCCCATGAGTTATGACTTCAGTTACAGAACCCTACAACCCAAGTCCAAGAAATAAGCTAATTTGGGCCTACCTGGTGTCAATATTAAAGTGAGAGTGAACGTGTGAGGGAATGATAGGACAGGAGTCATAATTTTAACTTAAAAAGATGTCTATGAATATTCTGTTCTCAGATGAGTCAAGATTTTCTGAGTTCTAAGACAATTCTCCTCAAATGACCTTGGTTTCCAAACTAGCTAAAGACACATATTGCTTTCAATGGTTGTCCTAAAAAGTAGGACCCTTTCAAGCATGACTCTACTGTGGCCAAAGCTGCTTACACTTGTCCTTGGCCTTCCTTAGGGTTTTTTTTTAACCTTAAATTAATTTCAGGCTACATTAAAATCAGAAAGGCACACTGATGCTACATGCCCCACCCGCCACTGATGATAGCTGAAGAAATGTCACCACCTCAATGAAATGACTCTGCCAGAGCACCTAGCAAGGATTTGTATATTGTTTTAATTAGGCAGAACTGTTTCAAAAGTCTTTAAAAAAAAAAAAAAGGAGGGCACTAATAGAAAAAGTAATTTGTCAGGAAGTATGATTATTTTGTGATTAACTCCATATTTTTTCATTTAAAGGAAAATTATCCCCTAATTAATCTCTAGACATTTCTAATATATATTTTCATAAAGTGCAGAAGACTCTTTTTTTCTTTAAAAAGCAAAGGAATCATACTGCAAAAAGACAGACTAAAAAAAAACGAATTAATTCACTTTTAACTTGTTAAATTGAAAATATTTGAAACATCATAAACTCATATATCAGAAAGCAAATGTTTTCATGTCCTCCCAGACATGCTTTGAGTTTCTCCTTGATGTTTTCCTCCATCAGTAAGAGAAAAAAGCATGTTTAAAATTTAAATTGCTAATTATTTGTTGTAATTGGTGTATGTTGTCCAGCCTCTCAGCAAAAATGACTGACTGGGAATGGAAGTTCAAATGCTGGCTCAGGAGATGACCTACCCCATGTTCTTTTGCTTGGCTTCAGATTCTCATTATACTGATTAGTGTGAAAACATGAGTCACATTGTTTCATTGGAAGATCAGTGAGAAAGGAATGATGATAAGAGCCCTTAACTGTCTGTCATTCCCTCCATGTGATTGCAGATGAATGGACCACTTTACAGTGAAAAGCCATTATTTCTTTCTCAGTAAAATAAAGAGATGGAACGTAAGATTCATCCTCACTGCACGTTGTATGGTGTTTCCCAGTTGTATTTGCCTCTTGGAATTCATACTCTTGTGTAGCCTCCTTCCACTTCAGCAGAGGGTTGGTCTGTGTGACTAATACATATGGCAGAAATGATGGTAAGTCATTTCTAAGATAAAGAAGATTATAAAGGACCTAACCTTCCTACTCTTTCTCTCCCTCTCCTTCTTTTTTTCACTCCCTCTTCTCCCCCTTTTCCTCTCCTTTCCCCCCTCCCTCTCTTCTTGATCTGGAAGAAGTAAGTTTAGAAGTGGATTCTCCAGCCTCAGTTGAGTTTTGAGATATTTGAAGGCCTTGTTGATAGCTTGAATTCAATCTCTTGAGAGACTTTGACTCAGAACCACTGAGCTAAAACCACTTCCAAGTTTCTGATCCTCAGAAACTATGTGAAGATAATAAATACTGTTTTTAATCTTCTAGTTTAGAGTACTTTGTTATGAAGCAATAAATAATTAGTATAATGGTCTCACTTTGAAATTCCGTGGTCCAGTTAAGAAAGCAGTAATAAGGATATTCCAAGATCTGGATTTTCCTTTCCAACCTGATTTTGGACATTAATAAAACATTTTTTGAACAATTTTCATAATCCACAACATGAGGAATTATGTCTATAATTGAAACCCTTATGGGAAACTGAATCATAATTTCTTATAAACAAATTGCGATTATTGCAATTATTACAAAAAAGAAGAATTACTTTTAAAAAATTTGAAAGAATGGATTGAGGTGAAGGAGACTGACTATACATGTAGCAAAACTAGAGGTGAGCACAGAATAGGAGGTGGTGCAGAGGTGTGCTAGAGCAGCTTTACCAGCTCACAAAATATGATAATTAACACCATCTTCTGCGAGCTTATAAATAAAAATCAGGAATTTTATGACCTGGTTTAAAATACATCATTATTAAAAATCAAGTTATATAAATTAATTATTAAATAAAATATATTAAAAACAAAGATAATAAATACTAAAATTTATTATCCTTGATTATTTTATTAAATTTTACTATTATCTATGCTTTTGAGGATTTAAAAATATCTGCTGTATCTTTATAACAGAAAAAATGATATAATGTAATGCTGCCATATGTCTCTCCCCAATTTTGCCTTTAGTAACATCAAATTGGTAATTTGAAACTAGCAATAGTTGCTATATTTATACCATGATAATTGGCAAATACTAAAATCAGGAGTTTCCCTCCCCTCCCCAGGGCCAGTTGTTAAACATTTGCCAGCATGACAGTGGAGTAAGTGGAGACCCCAATGCAATGTAAAGAGAATATGTAGTTTATTTGTCTCAGCAAGCACACGGTGAGAATTGGTATAAAAGTAGAGAAGAAAATAAAGGCTAGAAAAGGCTTTGTAACCCAAAGGCTATCCAGCTCATCAAAATAGAGAGAGAAGTAAAATGCTGTTTTAGTAAGAGTCTACTATTTCTATGAAATCTGAAGAGGAGACAAGGAAGAAGATCTCTGAGAAGAAAAAAATGAATTAGAGAATCCAAGCATAGATTATTGGCAGTAACGGGTCAATGACATATCAGCAAATGCCTGAAAGGGGATCATGTAGTGGGGACTTTAAAGTCTCAATTGCTGGGGATAACTTGGAGAAGGAAATAAAAAATGAGAAAACATTAAGTTTTAGGATTGAGGTATTAGATTTTTTTAAATATGTACTAACTCACCTCTACGAGTGTCTTGGTAAATGTTTAATTACTGGCTTTCTGGGGGTGGGGGTGGGGGCTGAAGAGAAAGCCTCAATTTTTATTTTTTTCTGATTTCCATTGTATAAGTATAAACAGACAGAACAAGAAGACTATTTCCATATTTCAACACAACCTTATTTATGTATGTTCACTCTCCAGTCTGTTTTTCTATGTATGTTAGCTTATTCAAGCAGGCCTCTCTACTCCTGTACAAGAACTAAGTGTTTATTACCCTGCTACTGTCTGCAAACTGACAAAGTATTGCAGCATCAATTTCGATAAGGGGCAATAAAAATTACTATCACCTAAGGAAAGTATTTTATATAAGATTATTCTATTATTATTATTCAGGTGAGTAACCTTAAAAATATCCTTGAATTATTTGTTTTAATTTATTAAGATCATGACTTGTCCTACTCAATCAATATGTAAAAGAATATTTTCTTCACCCCCCAAAAAATTCATATCCTGATGAACTAAGGAGGATATAGATTCAGCTAGATCTTTTTTCAAGCCTTAGTTCTGTCACTTACTACCTGTGTAACCTTGGGTAAATCACCAACCTCCCTCTGTTTTGTTTTCTTTTTTTAACCTATAAGAAGGGAATAACAATTGTACCTACCTCAAATGAATATTTTAAGGATTCAATAAGGTGATGTCTATATAATGATTAAAGAAAATATTTGACTCCTCATACATACTCAGTAAATTTCACCTTCAATTTTCACTTTCCTTTTCTCCCTGTTCTTCATTGTGACCTCCCTCCAAACTACTATCTACCTTCTTGCACTTGTTCTTCACACTCTAGCTCAAATCTCCTTCCCTTTGCTAACTTACTCCCTACTATGCTGTCCATTGTGATGATTGACTCTTCACTGAAGGCCAGATAACTTCCACTATCTTTATTATCTTTTTGATCTTTATTCTTTAAGTTTAGGTTCTTTATCCCCAAAATTTGACCTCAAATTTTCAAAGAAAAGAATAACAACTTGTGTTTTCTGAGAATTTTCAAGGGATAATACATGTAATGTACCATGCACATATATGCCTATGTTATACCCACCATGGTCATAATAATTTCTCATAAATAATTTAACTTGGATAGTAAATAGTCAATAATGTTGATACAAAAGTATAGACATTAAAACATGATAAAAGTGATCAAATCTGATACTGAATAGATTGATACATGGGCAGGAAATAATGCATGTTTATCAGAACTTTAGCAAATGGACAAGGATATTTATATCTATAACTATATCAGTGTCTGTATCTGTATCTGTTATCTGTATCTATATCTATATCTGTATTTATATCTGTTTACATCTATATCTACATCTGTAGCTGTATCTAGATCCATATCTATATCTATATCTTTACACATATACCAATTAACAACAAACAGCAGAAAAGACCTCCAAAATTGTATTAGTCAATTAATCTGAAAAAAAAAAAGTAGTAATAGTTGACAATAAGAATTTAGACTTGTATATGTAGTAGCTGCAAAGGCTGTTGAATGTTGCTAGGGGTCTATATTTATGAATTAGAAATTATAATTTATCACTTGACTTGGAGGTCACCACTACATCTTAACAAGTAAAAAGCTAAACAGAAATTTGAAAAGCAACTACTTATCTATGATCCATAACAGAAGGTAAAACAGAGGGCAAACCACTGTTTACAAGTTTGGACAGAGAGACAGGTGACTACATGGAGTCAAAGCTTAACATAACGAAGAGTTGCAAGAGGAAACCACCATAAAAACTAGTGCAGGAGTAGAAAAACCTAAACTGTAATTGAACTTCAGGAGGCTCAGTGCAGAATTTAACTCTGAAAATTAAAAACTCCAAAAGATCCAGTCATAAAGTGGACCCACAATATTGTGAGATTTACCTCCAGAAGCTCTACCAATTCCAAGCAAATATCAGAGAAAAACCCCTTTGTGATGCTGGCAGAAGAAAAGGAAAATTAAATGAACATTTTGAAATATGCCAAAACGCTCTTTTCTTCATAACAAGGCCCGTCCCCAGGGGAAACTAATTAATCAGAAATTAACCTGCTGGAGCATTCTCTGAGCCTAATTGACCTGAGGAAGGATAATACCCAAATCTAGTCCACTTCAGCCATCCTTTCCAACCTAGTAAGGGGAGAAGAAAAGAAACACTTGTATGAGTTCACAGTCCCAAGCATAGTCTCACTAAAATACTGAGACTTAATCATAGGACTATAGAAAGTATTCCATCTCTCCATACCTCACCACCACATTACTAAAGACCTGTTTACTGCATTTCCTTTTAACAGAATATAATGTCTATCAAGAAAAAAATTAAAAGGTATACTAATGTTGGAATGATCAGATCAGGAATTAATAAAGAAAAACTATGATTAATATACTAAGGGCTCTAATGGATAAAATAGACAGCATTCAAGAACAGATGGGCAATGTAAGCAGAGAGATAGAAAGCTTTAAAGAGAACCAATATAAATGTTAGAGATAAAAAGTACTGTAACAGAAAAATAAATGACTTTTGTGGACTTATTAGTAAATTGGATATAGCTGGGGAAAGATTGAGCTTCAGGATGTATCAATAAAAACTTTGAAAACTAAAAAGCAAAAAGAACAAAGGCTGAGAAAAAAAGAACAGAATATCCAAAGACAGCGGGACAACTGTAAAATGTGTAATGCACATGTAATGGGAATACCAGACAGAGACGAAGAGAAAAATTAACAGAAGAAATATTTAAACAGAAGATATATTTAAAACAATAATGAGCATTTCTCCCAAATTAATTTCAGACACCAAATAACAGATCCAGGAAGTTTAGAGAAAACCAAGCAGAATAAAGGCTTTAAAAATTATACTGAGGCATAATATTTTCCAACTACATAAAATAAAAAATAAAGAAAATAATTCTGAAAGAGAGGGGAAAATCTACTTCTAAAAGATCAAAGATAAAAATGACAACCACTTCTCTTCAGTAACCAGTCAAGCAAGAAGAGAGTGAAACATTTAAAAGGTTGAGAGAAAAGGCCACTAACCTAGAATTCTGTACCCCACAAAATTATTCTTCAAAAGCAAAGGAGAAATAGTTTATCAGACAAACAAAAGTGAAGAACCCTGGGAGTGATGTCAGAAATACGGCGGAGTGAGAGATGCCCCCATATATCTTCCCTTCAAGTAACAATAAGCTGAACATCTAAATCTCAACAAATAACACCCAACCTGCACACAAGCACATCTGAGTGAGTAATCTGCACATAAGAGCTACCAGAGGTCAGAGGTCAGAACCATGGGCGTCTGATGGTACATTGGGAGGAACAAAGAAACTGCCTCTCTCAGCTGGAGCTTCCTTCAGGAGGAGGAGGAGAGATGGTGTACACACACACACACACACACACACACACACACACACACACACACGTATATCCATCCTTTATATGTTTGTAATGGTAACAACACATTAAAGATTCAGAAATGAAGTATATAACATAAAACAAGAAAGACCAGAGGGAAATCTACAACCCAACCAAAATAAAATAACAGAAACACAAGGACAAGAAAGCAATGGAAATACTGAGCTACTTAAAAGCAAAAAATAAAATGGCTACAGAAAAACCTCATATTTCAATAATCACCCTAAAAATAAAAGGACTGATCTCACAACAAAAAAGCACAGAGTTGCAGATTGAATTAGAAAAACAAAACCCAACCATATGCTTGCCTTCAGGAGACATATCAGTTTCAAAGACAAATATAGAATCAAAGTGAAAGAGTTGAAAATGATATTTTAAGCAACTGGCATTCAGAGAAAAGCGGGAGTAATGGTACTAATATCTAACAAAATAGAGTTAAAAATGAAAAAGATAAAGATACTGAAGGAACACTTTATAATGATAAAGGGAATCAAACACCAAGAAGATATAATGCTTATTAATATCTATGCTCCCAATCAGGTTGCGCTGAAATATATGAAGCAATTACTAACAGAACTAAAGGAGAAACAGACAAAGATATTAACATAGTAGGGGACCTAAATGTCCCACTGTCCAATATAGACAGATCATCCAAACAGAAAATTAAGAAGGAAATAACATTTTTAAATGACACATTAGATAAACTGGATATACTTGACAATTACAGAGCCTTTCATCCAAAAACAGCATCTTATACATTCTCTAGTACATATGGAACATTCTCACAAATTGACTACATACTGGACACAGAGATAGCTTCAACAAATATAAGAGGGTTGAAATTATACTAAATATATTCTCTAAGCAAAATACTTTGAAGTTGGAGATCAAATGTAAAAAAAAAGTGGAAAAAACTACAAATACATGAAGATTAAACAACATGCTACTGAAAAATAACTGGGTCAGAGAAGAAATAAAAAGAGAGATCAAGAGATACATAAAAACAAATGATAATGATAGTACAACATTTCAAAACTTTTGGCAAGTACAACATGGCAAAAGCAGTAATAAGAGGAAAGTTCATATTGTGAAAGGCCTATCTCAAAAGATGAGTCCAAACAGACAACCTAAACCTTCATCTTAAAAAAAAAGACTAGAAAAAGAACAAACAAAGCCTAAAATCAGCAGAATGAAATAATCAAAATCAGAGCAGAATTAAATGAAATTGCAAAGAAAAAACAATAGAAAAAAAATAAATGCAACAAAAGACTAGTTCTTTGAGAAGTTTAATAAAATTTACAAACTCCTGGCTAAAAGAGAGAGAGAAAGGACAAAAGTAAAATCAGGGATGAAAGAGGAGAAATTACAACAGATACCACAGAAATGCAAAGGATCATACAAGAATACCATGAAAAAGTAACAAACACCAAATTTAACAACCTAGAATAAATGGACTTAGAAACATACAACTATCCTAGACTGAATTAAGAAGAAATGGAAAATCTAAATTGACTGATCAGCAGTATGGAAATTAAAATAATCATTGAAAACCTACCAAAAAATAAAAGTCCAGGAACAGATGGCTTACCTGGTGAATTATATAAAAAATTCAAAGAAAATTTAATACCTACTCTTCTCAAACTCTTCAAAAAAACTGAAAAGGAGGCAGTACTTCCTAACTCATTTTATGAGGCCAATGTCACCCTGATACCAAAACCTGATAAAGGTAACACACACACAAAACTACATATCAATATCTCTCATGAAAACAGATGCAAAAAAAAGTACATAAATACTAGTGAATTGAATACAGAAACATATTAAAAAGATTATACACCATAATCAGCCCAGGGGCACAGGGATGGTTTGCCTACACAAATCAATTAATGTGATATACCACATTAACAAAATAAAAAATAAGAATCATATGATCATATCAATAGATGCAGAAAAGGCCTTCAACAAGATACAGTATTCATTTATGATCAAAACACTTCACAAAATTGGTATAGAAAGAAAGTACCTTAACATAATAAAGGCCATATATGACAAACCCTCATCCAACAATATACTTCACAGTAAAAAAACTAAAAACCTGTCCTCTAAGATCAGAAAAAGGCAAAGCTGCCCACTATCACCACTGTTATTCAGTATAACAGTATAACCTAGAGAATGCAATCAGGCAAGAGAAAGATATAAAGGACATCCAAATAGAAAATGAAGTCAGACTCTCACTATTCACAGATGACATGATTCTTTATGTAGAAAATCCTAAAGACTCCACAAGAGCACTATTAGAAACAGTAAACAAATACAGTAAAGTTTCTGGATGCAAAATCAATCTTCAAAACTCCATAGTGTTCCTATACTTTAATAATAAATTGTCAGAAAAAAGAAGTGGAAAAATAATTCCTATCTCTGAAAAGATATTTGCACACTGATGCTCATAGCAGCATTATTCACAATGGCCAGGACATGGAAGCAATCGAAGGGTCCTACAATAGATGGTTGGCTAAAGAAGCTGTGTTACATATATACAATGGAATATTACTCAGCCATAAGAAGAGATGAAATACTTCCATTTACATCAACATGGATGGATCTTGAGGTAATCATGCTAAGTGAAATAAGCAAGACAGAAAAAGTTGAAAATCAGATGATATCACTTATATGTGGGATATAAACCTAAAAGCAACAAATGAGCAGGACAAACAGAGACTCATGGGAATGACCCAGAGGACTATAGACTAGTGGTTACTAGTGAGGTGGGGGAGGAAAGGGAAGGTAGATCGGGTAAAGGTAAATGGAGTCAAATATAGGAATTAGTGGGAGGGTGAATTGGGTGAAGGGGATCAAGTATATGGTAACTGAAGGAAACTGGACTTTGGGTGGTAAACACACAATAGAATATACAGATGTCAAATGATACTGTATACCTGAAAGTTATCTAATTGTATTAAATAACATTACCCCAATAAACTTAATTAATTTTTTTAAAATATCAATTAAACACAAAAGAAGGCAATAATAGAGAAAATGATGAACAAAAAAATTATGACATACAGAAAACAAATAGCAAAATGACAGTTCTTCCTTATTAGTAATTACTTACATGTATATAAATTGAACTGTCTATGAAAAAGACAGAGATTGACAGAATAAATTTCTTAAAATGAACTAACAATATTCTATCTTCAAGAAACTCTCTCTAGATCCAGACACACAAATAGGTTAAAAGTGAAAGGAAGTAAAAATATTCAATGAAAATAGTAACCAAAAAGAGCTAGAGTGACTCCAAAAATAAGAGACAAATTAGACTCTGAGTTAAAATACATTATGTGACAAAGAAGGACTTTATATAATAATAAAATGGTAAATTCTTCAGAAATATATGACTATAAATATACATGCACAAAACAACAGGGCCAAAAATACAAACATTGACAGAATTTTAGGGACTAATGGACTGTTCTGCAATAATAATTTGAGACTTCATACCCTAATTTAAATAATGAATAGAACATCTAGACAGAAGAGCAGTGAAGACAGAGAGGGCTTGAATAACACTATAATCCTAAACCTAACAGACATATACAGAATATTACAACAGCAGCAGAGCACACTTTATTTTAAGTGCATATAAAATATTTTCCAGGACATATCTTCTGTTAGGCCACAAAACAAAGTTTAATAAATGCAAAAGGACTGAAATAGTATAAAGAATCTTTTCTTAACATAATTGAATAAAGCTAGAAATCAAAAACAAGAGGAAAATTGAAAAAGTTTAAATATATAGAAATTAAACAACACAATATTAACTAATAAATGGGTCAAAGAATAAATTGCAAGAGCAATTAGAAAATATTTAAGAAAATTAAAACAAAAATACAATGTACCAAACTTATAGGATTCTGCTAAAGCAATGTTAAGAGGGAAATTTATAGCAGTAAATGCCTACATTAAAAAGAAAGATCTCAAATCAGTACTTAAATATATATTTGAAGAACCTAGAAAAGGAAAAGAAAATTAAACCCAAAGCTAACAGAATAAAGGAAATAATGTAGACTAGAGTGGAGAGGGAAAAAAAAGGAAAATAGAAAAACAATAGAGTCGATGAAAACAAAAGCTGATTCTTTGAAAAGATCAACAAAATTGACAAACAAATTAGATTAACAAAGGAAAAAGGAGAGAAGAGCAAATAAAATTAAAAGTGAAAGGTAGAATATTACTATCAATCTTACAGAAGTAAAAAGTATTATAAGAAAATACTATGAACAATTGTACACCAACAAACTAGATAACTTAGATGAAATGGGAAAATTCTTAGAAACACACAAATTATCAAAACTGAATCAAAAGAAATAGAAAGTCTCAAAAGACTGATAAAAAAAATTGAATCAGCAATTTAAAAAGGAAAAAAAATATTCTAACAATGAAGAACCAGATGGCTTCACTAGTAAATTTTACCAAACATCTAAAGAATTAATATCCGTTTTTAACAAACTCCTTCAAACCTTAGAATTTTTAAAGACCAAAATAAATGAAAAAACACTTTATGTTTAAGAATAGGAATAATTGATTTAAGATGGCAACACTTCACATTTATCTACATATCTAATATAATTCTATCAAAATGTCAATAGCCTCTCTTGGAGAAATAGAAAAGCCAATCTTCAAATTCATATGGTATTGAAAATTATCCCAAATAGCCAAAACTACCTTGGAAAAGGAGAGAAAAGTTGGAGGACCCACACATTGCAATTTCTAAAATTATTACGTAGCTATAGTAACCAAAACATTGTATTACTGGAGTAAGGAAAGGCATATACATCAATGGAATAAATACAAGGTCCAGACATAAATCCATATACTTTGGGTTAATTTATTTTTGATATGAGTGCCAAAACGAACCAATGATGAAAGAATAGTCTCTTCAGTAAACAGTGCTGGACAACTGGATAGCTACACTCAAAAGAATTAAGTTGAACATTATCTTGGTCTGTTTAGGCTTCTATAACAATCTATTATAGTCTGAGTAGTTTTAAACCACAGAAATTTCTTTCTCAGAGTTCTGGTGGCTGAAAGCTCAAAATTAGGATTTCAACGTGGTTAGGTGAAGGCCTTCTTCCAGCTTACAGACTTCTCGTTGTACTTTCATGTGATAGAAGGGGCAAGAGAGCTCTCTCAGGCCTCTTTTATGATAACATTTTAACATTTTATAATAAAACTTTAATGTTATTTATGAGGGCTCTACCCCCATGACCTAATCACCTCCCAAAGGCCCCACTTCCTAATACTATCACCTTGGGCATTAGGCTATAAACATGAATTTTGGGAAAGAGAGGAACAAACATTCAGATCATAGCAGAACTCTTCCTCACACCATATATAAAAATTAACTCAAAATAGATTAACAATCTAAATATATCAAGGAAAGCATAGACATAAATCTTCATGACGTTAGATTTGGCAATGTATTCTTACATGTAACACCAAAAACATAGGCAACAGAAGAAAAAATAAGTTGTACTACATCAAATTTAAAAATTGAAAAATTGTACTACAAAATTAGAAGGCATTATCAAGGAAATAAACAGACAATCTACAGAACAAGAAAACAATTTGCAATTCATATATTTGAGAAGGGTCTGGTATTTATAATATATAAAGAACTCTTATAACTCAGCAACCAAAACACAACTGATTTTTAAAATGGGCCAAAAATTGGTCTATTCAATAAACATTTCTCAGAAGTAAATATGCAAATGAACAATAAGCACATGTAAAGATAGTCAACATTATTAGTCATCAGGGAAATGTTAAGTCAAAACCACAATGAAGTAGTGCTTTGCATTCACTCGTATCTTAATAATAAAAGGTAATAATCAGAAAATAAGTTTTCACTGTGCTGGTAGAAGTGTAAAATGGTTCAGCCTCTGTGGAAATAAAATGGGCAATTTTTCAAAAAGTCAAATGAAAAATTACCATATGACCCATCAACTCCATTCATAGGTATATAACCAAAATAATTGAAAATGGGTGGTCAAAAATATATGTACATG
Organism: Cynopterus sphinx; assembly: GCA_030015415.1. NCBI lineage: Eukaryota > Metazoa > Chordata > Mammalia > Chiroptera > Pteropodidae > Cynopterus > Cynopterus sphinx. The sequence goes on from CM057389.1 coordinate 58,417,980, forward strand.
CATACTTATAGAAGTAGTATTTACAATAACTAAAATATGGAAACAGGCCAACTATTAATGGGTGAATGGATAAACACATTGTGGTATATACATGCAATGGAATATTATTCAGTCATTAAAAATGAAGTATTAATATCTGCTACATGTGGATGAACCTTGAAAACATTATGCTAAGTGAAAAACAACAGAAACTAACGTTTACATATTATATTTATAAGAAATATTCAGAATTGGCAAATCCATAGAAACGAAATGCATACTGGTAGAGCTGGGTTTGAGGAAAATGAGAAACAAATTGCTCGATGGGTATGGATTTTCTTTCAGAGTAATAAAAATATTCTGAAACAAGATAAAGGCAGTATTTGTACAACATTGTAAATGTACAAATGCCACTCATTTGCTCACTTTAAAATGAAAATAGTTAATTTATGTTATGTCAATTTCTCCTCAATTTTAAAAAAGGAGTACCCAAAGGGAAGCTAGTGGGTAGATGTCCATAAAAAGCTAAAATAAAACTGATGTATAAGAACTGGCGACTAATTTCAGTTCTGTGCTATCTGTTTTTTTTTTTTTTAATGATCTTATTCTGCTAATTTGCTTGTGTACATGTTTGCACACCTTCTTTTGTCTTGAAATAATAACTGAAGAGATCACTTACCCTTTATAAAAGTGCTGTTATCTTCACTGACCAAGATACCAAAATTCCAACAGCAATTTTTTTATAGAAATTGTCAAACTGATTCTAAAATCCTTTTGAAAATACAAAAGACCTAGAATAGCAAAATAACTCTGAAAAGGAAGAAAATAATTGAAAGACTAAAACTTGATGATTTTAAGACTTAGTATAAAGTTATAGTAATCAAGACAGTGCAAAGAGAAGTAGATCAATGGAACAGAAGATGGAATCAGAAGTAGACCCACACATATATAGACAACTCATTTTCTACAAAGGTTCAAAAGCAATTCAATGCAGAAAAAATAGACCTTTGACAAATAGTTCTGAAGCAATCATATATATAAAATGGTTCAGCCTCTGTGGAAATAAGTTCATATATATATATGAACTCTAATGCATATCTTACACCACATACAAAATTGAATTCAAAATTGATTGTAGAACTAAATGTAAAACCTCAAACTGTAAAACTTCTAAAAGAAAACATAAGATAAACTCTTTGTGACCTTAAGTTAGGCAAAGATTTCTTAGCTATGAGAGCAAAAGCTTTGTCAATGAATGACAAATTGGTAAATAGTATTTTATTAAAATTAAAATGTTGCTTTTAGACATACACTGTTTCATTCATAAAAGGGTGAAAAGGCAGGTCACAGACTGGGAAAACATTTTTTGCAAAGTATGTATCTGATAAAGGAGTTGTACAGAATAGAGAACCTTCAAAATGCAGTAACAAAATATTCACAAAATGGGTAACAGACATTTTATCAAAGAAGATACACAAATAATAAATAATTACATGAAGAGATTATTAAAATCATTAGTCATTAGAAAAATGCAAACTAAAACCACAGTGATAAATCACTGTACACCTACTAGAATGAATAAAATTTAAAAAATTGATTACATTAGTGATGGCAAAATGTGGAGTAACTGTGATTCTCACACACTCCTGGTGGGGTTATAAAGTGGTATGGCTACTTCGGAAAGCAGTGACAGTTTCTTAAAAAGTTAAATATAGACCTTTTATTTGATCCAGCAAAAGTGAAATAATAGATTCATATAAAGACTTGTACATGAATGTTCACAGCCACAATACAAGCTAACAACTGGAAACAAACTAAATGTCATCAACATGATGAATACATAAACAAATTGCAGTATATCCATACAACAGAATATTACTTAGTAATAAAAAGGAATAAAATATTAATTCATGCAACAATATGAATAAATCTAAGAATAATTATGGTGAGTGAAAGAAACCAAACAAAAAATTTACATCCCATGATTCTATTTATGTAAAATTCTAAAAAAATGTAAATCAATCCACAGATCTATAGTACCAAAAAGCAGATAGGTGTTTGCCCCGTGCAGAGTGATGAAGGGTGGACAATAGCAGGAACGAGGAAAGGGAGGGATTACAAAGCTGCACAAGGAAACTTTCGAGGGTGATAGATTTGTTCATTATTTTGATTGTGCATATTAAAATATGTACTTTAAAAAGTATGATTATATCTCAACTATATCTCAGTGAAGCTCTTGAGAGCATGTCAGAAAGCAGAATGCTTACATTTATCACTCATAAGAAATTTAAAAGTTTTCTGTTCATCTGTTTCTAATTCAACTCTTCTCTGTTTTCTATTCATGCCTTGAGTGAAACAGATTTAACACTTTTAACTTTAATTCCTTGTTTTGATAATTTAGTTTTATTTTCTAAATTTAGGATCGAATGTAATATTCAGCAGTAATTAGACATACCCAACTCTAGAGATGGTTAGAGACCCAGGTCCAGCTGTCAAGGCCAATACTCTTGATGCCTAAGACTGTCCTCAAAGCATTGCTAAAAATGCATATTTCTGGGCTGCTGCCTGACCTGCTAAATCAGAATCTCTAGGGGTTGGCCTTGGAATGGCTTTTTTTAAAGAAACATTGAAGGATATTCCTAAGTACTCTGAAGCTCGAGAGCAGAGACTCCCTTTGACTTTCTCTGTAACTAATTGTGATACAGATAGCATCTGTCCTTTACACAACTGGCTGGCAAACTTTTTCTGTAAAGGACCAGATAATTATTTTAGGCTTTATGGACTATAGCTTCTGTCACAACTACTTAACTATGCCACAGTAGCAAGAAAACAGCTATAGACAACACATAAATCAATATCATGGCTGTGTCCAATAAAACTTTATTTGAAAAATAGGTGAGGCTGTCATCCATTTGGCCACAGGTGTAGTTAGTGGACTCCAAGTCTAGACAGTAAATTACTCAATAGCCAACAGTATTGAGTAGGGTATTGCATTCTCTTCAGGCAAGAAGGAGTGGATCTTCTAAGGTTGATGTTTCAAACAGTTTTGAATTCAGGTTTCTTGGTCCCCCTCTCCTCTACTGAGTCAGAATCTCAGAGACCAGGGCTCTAGATATTCTTAGGCCCACCAGTAACCAAGATTCACTGCTGGGAGTAGAGATTCTGGAATAGGAAGCAGCGGAACTTCCTTTGGGTCCCATGAAGTCATCTGTACTTCCTTCCAGGTAAATCATAGCACTGCTGCCAGAGCTGGCAACTACTCATCAGTACTGGGGCAGAACCCATGTCATGGCCAGGGGAACTTTTTAAATATTTGTGGAATGAAATCCAGGGGAATGGGAAAACTCTTTTAGAGCTGGCCCTTGGGAAAAACAGAGGCTAAAGGAACCTCCACTAGAAACTCCAATGGCCCTGAAAGTCATACACAGAGGTGCTGAACTCCCCAAAGACTGTCCCCACCAGTCCCTTTATATTTCCTCTACCTCTACCCCATCCTTGAGGACCAAGTATGAAACTGAAATAAATGTGTGTTTTATAGTCAGACGAACATGGATTCAAATAGTAGCTCTGCAATTTAACCAACATATAAGAGATAATTCTCTCTGAACCTCATTTTCTCAGTTTTCAAAGCTGTGAGGTGGGATAATAACAAATATCTCACACAGTTGTTATGAGGATTTCACAAAATACTGGATATGAAGTCTGACACAACATAGAAGCTTTCTGTCAGCTTTTATAATTCTATTTCAATAATGGCTGAATGGACATGATATCTGAGTATTATCTTCAATACACTGTTTTTCAAAATAGTTTTAGATTTACAGAAAAGTTGTGAAGATAGTATAAAAAGTTCACATACACCCCAAACAAAGTTTCCCTACTCTCAACATCTTACATTTTCTACAGCTCACAAAACAATATTGACACATCACTATTAACTAAAGTCCACATTTTATTTGGGTGCCTTCAGTTTTCCTCTCATGTCTTTTTTCTGTCCTGAGGCCCTATGCAGGGCACTACATCATATTAGTTGTCCTGTCTCCTTCATCTCCTCTAGACTGTGACTACATCTCAGACTCTTCTTGTTTGTCATGACCCGACAGTCTTAAGGAGTACTGGCCAGGAATTTTGTAGGCATATCCTTCGCTTTGTATTTATGAGATGTTTTTCTCATGGTCAGACTGGGTTATGTGCAGTATTTTAATGTCTTCTCTCAGTAGTTTCCACCGACTGTCATTCAGGTCTTCAGTGATGAGCCCAACCTATCTTAAGTTACTTAGAAAAACAGAGCTAGGAGGAGGCAAGGTGGCATTATTTATAGAAGAGGAGCAGCAACAAGAAGGCATAAGGTGCACAGTGTAATTTCACTAAAAGAGCTTGGATTTGCAAGCAATAATGCAAGTCTCACTTGTTACACGTGTGCTTGTAATAAAGTTAATTTGGGATTTTTCTCCCAGGAATGGGTACAATATAACACTTACTTATCCCCTAACTATAGGCAATCAATATTAATGAAACATTTTAAATGACTGTTCATCACTATTGTGTTGTATCGTTTGCAGGCAGTTCACATCTCTGTGTGATAAAATTTAAACAAGCTATTCCTTCAAGGTCTGTTAGCACAAACTTGAAAGATCTGAGTCGAGTCATCAATAAAATGTGGCAAAATAAAATCCAGGTGGACAATCTGTCACGTTCAAAAGTCTGAAATGAAATATGATCACCAAATGATGCAGAAAATTTCAGCAGCTAAAATTCAGCTATGTTACTTAGAAAAGTTGCTGCACTGGGATAACATCTGTTATAGATGCCAGGGATGCAGTCGCTATTAAACTGTTTAAAATGTCCTCTAAGTAAAAACATCACACTTCTTTTCCAACTGTGGTCAGGAGCCAAGGAATTTGCATATTATTGAAAAATGCATGCTATATGGGTGTATATGACAGACTTTGATGAAGTGAAAGCCAAGATCAAGGATAACTAAATAAGAGGGATCTGCTCTTGGCTTCTTTCACCCATGCACATAAATCCCTACATAGAAAGAGCAACTACACATGCATATCAAAAGCTGGGTATTGCTCAAGTTCTTAAGAGTAAAAAATACAGTTTTCTCATCTGTAAAGTGAGCAAGCAGCACTAAATGATCTCCAGGGTCCTTTCCAGTTTGAAAATTCTAATGTCCTGTAATTCTATTATCCTGCCCTTTGATATGAAATACTCAATGAGAAATAAGCTCAAATCAGGCCTGACAGCCAAACATAATGTGAAGAATCAGCCTTCCTACTTTTAAAACACTAACTGATCTAATGGTTTAGTGGTGATACACGACTTGCCCTGACAAATTTCCTTCCATATCTGGCATCAATATCAGGCCAGGAGAAATGGAGACCCTCTGGAAAATAGACCAATATATGTTCACAGTGATAATGCCTGTTGAGCTGTTTAGAGGATGCTAAGTTTAAAATCAGCCCAGATTTAAAAAAAAAAAAATACATCAGGAGATTTTTCAGATTAGTTGGCTCTTTCCACACTTGAACTTTGGGAACTTGGATATCAGCTCAAGAGCTTCTAACTTGACAGGATGGAGCTGGAGAGTCTGAGGCTTTGGGAGCAGAGAAGCTTGAATTGATTTTACTGCCCTCTTTCTAACGTTTTTCCAATATCTAACACAGTGATTCCTCTTTCTTCAACAGATTGTAACACAAAAATCAGCAAACCCTGGAAAATCTATTAGTCTAATTAGCTCTGGCCCTCTATAGTTATTACAACTTAATGATGCCATTAACTGGGCCCTGCCCCAACTTTCTCAGATGGGATCTGAGATTGTAAATCTGACCCAGAGTACAGCTCCCTGGAGCCTATAGCCCTAGGAGTCAAACTTGGTGGACAGATACCTCATCCTTGTTGCAGAATATGCCTGGGGATGGTCACTTCACTTCCTTGTCCCTTGCTACTGAAAATAGAGCCAGTCATCAGCACATTTGGGAGCAAATTAAAAATGTAGACTCTTGAACTCCATCCCAGACCTGCTGACTCAGAATCTGCATATTAACAGGCTTCTAGGTGATTCCTATGCACTTTAAAATTTAAGGAGCACTGGACTAGAGCTTCCCTTTTCTCTCCAGTTTGGGGGAGAAAGCAACAAGCCAACTTTAGGTAGTTAAGGCCTTTGGCTTTCTGCAAGTTAGGGTCCTAAGCATGAAATGTGGCCTAAAAGAAGGAGTGTTGAAACTTTTTTTGGGGGGTGGAGATTTTTCTTTATGCAGATTGGCTCATTTGAGATAGCACTTTATTGTTTATTTCTAAGTCATACATATGTGGATGCAGAGTCATAATTTGGGTGGAGGTGAAGACAACGGACTCCCTCTTCCCTCAGGAGATCTGAGCTTCCTGCCTGTATCCCATTGCCACAGGTGCTCTGGGAATGATTCAGGTCATCAGGCTAGGTCTTGGCAGCAGAGCATTACGTTCTCTCTGCTACCTGCATCCAACCTCCCTGAGTCCTGATCCTGCACAGTGGGGAGAGCCCAGCAGACCCCGAGAGCCATGTTCAATGCAGAAGCAGCCTAGCAGTATGGGCTTGGCCTGCTTCTTCCTGGGGAAGGGGTTCCACCTCCCAGCTACCTTATCTAGGTACTTTGACAACAAATCACTGTTTTTTCAGTTTCTTAAACAGAAAGACCCTGGCTTTCACATTGCCCCTTCTAACAATTTTCCACTATATTCTAAACTCCTGCTACTCAGAGTGTGGTCCCAAGATGGAGGCATTGACATAGCTAGGGGCTTGTTAGCCACCCAGAAGCTCAGATCCCCTTGGACCCACTGAATATGAATGTGAACTTCAAATATTCACAGATAATTTATGTGCACAGTAGAGTTTGAGAAGTATTGGGGTAAATAACTGCCACAGATCTTGAAATGCCTGTTGGAAATTTGCTGAAAGGAGCCCCTCTCATCCTTCCCCTAGCTGCTCCATGACTCAGAGCTAGTTCTGGAAAGACATCAGTACATGGGTGTGTCTTACAATTACTTGTTTCTTGAATTTCCATTTCTCTGAAATTATTTGGTAGAGTATTTTTGGTTTGGGCCTCTTTTTACACAGGACCTCAGGTTAAGTTGATGTTCATATCATAGCCTGGACTTAGCTTAACTCCAGAAAATTTTTTACCAAATATCAGTATAAATAACATGAAATATAATATTTAAGTTGATTGTCTCTAGTAATATATAAAATTTGGTCCAGATCAGATTGTTTCTTTGAACGTTCTGGAGTTAAAAGCAAAATGCTAAAGAGAGTTAAAACAGAATCTTCATTTCTTAGCTTAGTCATACCCAGATAACAACATATTCAATATTTGCTAAATTCTGAAACTAAAAAAAGTGCATAATAAATGTGCCTGAGCCTTAAAAACAATTAAAGGGCCACAATGGCTTACTTTTACTATAATTATGAATTTTTATATATGAGTGTCAGGCTTCTAACAATACAGCTTATCTCTTGAACACAGAAATTATGATTAAATTTATTTGCCTTCTCAGTACCAAGTGGAAATTAATGTTCAGCAGATTGATGGTTATGTTAGAAATGATAATGACTGACCACCATGATGGAGATTTTGTTGTTTCCAAGACTACTTAAACTCTTCTAGGGTACAGATATTTTTCCTTGCAGTTATTCTGTTTTCCAGAAAGAATTAAGTTTAGAGATAACTACGAGCATAGAAGGTATACCAATAAGGCTTCTAGGTCCTTCAGGAATGGTTCCTTTACTGCCAAAATGTTCTCTTTTAGGGAAGAGAGAGCCTGAGAACTTAAAACTTATTTGGCCCAATATAATCCCATTAGCCATCATTTGAGAAAAGTATCCAGGTACTCTAAAACTAGAAAAACATTCTCCAACTTGCTTCAAACTGCAGATTTTCCCTTCACCATCTTTAAATATCATGTTTCTCTACAGACGTTAATTGTATTTATTTTATCTATTTAGAAAATAAATTGATACCTAGAGGAAGGAGGTTACACAGTGTTAGCTTCAAAGTAAAGCCAGAAGAGGAAGGGTTAAGAATAAAGATAATAAAGTATTCATGTCTAGAAAATAAGGCAAAGCACCATTAAAGAACATGAGCAGCGTAGCAAAGAGAAATAAGAAGTCAATAGAAAAGAGAAAGGACTCTGAACCTACCCAGTTACTTGGCTGCAGATAGACATAAATTAATTCCATGATCCACCATCCCATCTCACCAATATAAATCAAATTCTTGAGCACTGGAATCAGTTCTGAAAAAGTGTGTCAAAATAAACTCAGCAGGTGCCACTGCTCTCCCTTCCAATTCAAGCCTAGTCACCAGTCATAATAAACTATTGGAGTTTCATGAATCCACCTCTTTGAACCTTGTCTGCTGCTGAGTCTAAAAGAACATCTTTTTTTCTTGTCTAACTCAACCTCTACTCATGTCTGAGGCCATTACTCTCCACAAGTACCCTTTGCCGATGCTCCCACCTTGCAAGTCTCTCACTGCATCCTGTGCTCATTCCTATTGGAACTCATAAAATTACCTGTTTACTTGTATCTTCCCATCTAGACTAGAATCATCTTAAATATTATGGCTTGATTTCCTTGGGCCTTACACACTTCCATGATATATTAGGCAACCACCACATATATATTAAATGAACTAATACTCTATGATACCCATTTAAGGTAATATCCTTAAATACCATTAGGTTGTCATAAAGTAGCCCTTACATGAAAAAAGTTATTTCCTAAATTACTGTTATACATTTTTTTCCCACTCATCACTTATTCTTCCTTAAATGTAAAGGAAGAAAAGCCACCGTGTTATAGCCACAGCTTCCTGTTCACATTCATGAAATGGTCGTTTATGTTGCAGATGGAATATAAATAGTTTGTGCAGGCACTTAGAGTGAAAGAGAGAAGCCAGACTCAATGATTTTTCTCTCTTTTCTACTTAAAAAAATCCCTTCCTATATCCTTTTCTCCTTTTCTTTTCAAATTTAAGTGTGGTCTCCTAGATGCTGCCACAATCCATCTCTTCTCTCACAACTCTCATTAGGCTCTTAACATAAACTTCAAACCTTCCCTTGGCTGCATGCCCAGAGGATATACTAGGGAAGTACAGAATGCCACAGTAGAAGGGGTGAGAAAACATTCTGTGCTAACTGGTTCTGTATCTTTTCTCCAAACTCTTCTATTCCCATTATTGTATTTCCCAGCACTGTCTACTCTACTCTGTGGTGGAGAAAGTACTGAGCTTCTGTTGCCTCAATCTAGATCTAGTGCCTGATTGATGAATAATTATAAAATTGTACAATCCTCAAACAAAAAACATTGCTTAATTTCATAGTAATTTGCCAGGGCCTTAGAATTCAAAGCATCTAATATTTATCTTATTCTATTGCTGAACTCTATCTTCTCTATTTCTGTAGTAATTAGATATTGTATTTTTAAGTAATAGCTTTCTTAAAGTTAAAAAAAATCCATAATGTCAGTACAATCTTCCCAAATAGAACTTGATGATTTATTGGTAGACTTAGAGCATTTTAAAAGAAATGTCACTTAGATCAACTTTCCCTTTTTACAGGTAGATGAAGGGAAGCCCCCAGGGACTTGGTGACTGACTAAGGGGCCAAGACTGGAGTCCTTCAACTGCCAGCCTAGTGTGACATTCACTATGTAAGTGTCATCAAAGCATGGTCCAAAGACCAGCAGCCTCACAATAACTTAGAAACTTATTAGAAATATAGGCTCATCACCTCAACCAGATGTATTGCATCAGGACCTCTGGGGGTTGGGCTCAGTAATCTGTCATCACAAGTTCTCCAGTGATTCAGATGCACCCTAAGTTTGAGAACTTCTGAAAATTCACTAAACACCATTCAAAGATCACTCAAAGCTAATGGGAAAAATGTTTTCTATCGAAAGACAGAAGAGACATCATGATTGGCCAGGACTAATTTTTTGTAAGCAAATAGGAGAGCCTCACCAGTGTCACCTAATTGAAATAAGTGAAAGAATGTGGCTCCCAAAAGAAGTAATAGGAATATGGCTACCATGCTCTTCCTCGAATAAATCATACTAAGGAGCTTCACAGCCAGTGACACTCTGATTAAGTATGAATGGGTTGTGAATTAACTTTTATTATGAAATATTTTGCCGACACATGATCCACCTATATGATTAACAGACTAGAAAAGGTATGACATTGGGAGTGGCCATGGAGGCAGGGGATGCAATTCTTTATTAAGTTAAAATAGCAAATTATGGTAACACGAAGTCCAAAGATAGACATGGTTCATGTTGATTTAGAATAGAGATTTCAGGAACTAAAAGTCTACTGTATTCAATAATGATTATATCTCAATCTATTGTCCTAAACTGAGAGATGACAATAGAAAGAGTATTATTATTCCCATTTTTTTCCAGGAAGAAAGCTAACACTCAGAGAACTTAATAATACTATTAATGGTAACAGAACTGGGACTTGACCCCAGGTCCCCCAGACACTAGTTCAAAGCCCTTCAACTAAACTATGTTGCTTTTACAAGAGAAAAAAAAAAGATAAACAGGCACATAAGTATTCTAATGACCATAGAGATAAGAAAAGAAGATGGTCACAAGTAGAAACATTTTCATTGATAGGATGGGGGACCAGAGGTGGATATGTGTCACACTATGCTTCCTTCCTTCAAGTGCATATCCTAATAAGAGTTCAAGTTTGGTTCAATTGGGAGTGAAAGAGCTAAATTATGGAACTTTTATGGATCTGCTCCTGTGTCTTATTTTATATCAAATTCTTGACCATTCTCACAATTTAGATCTGATTTATGATGACTTAGGAAATTGCATCTATCACTGCTAAAATATGTGAACATGTGAAAATGAAGGTGGAGAAAGAGCTTGAATTCACTCAAGGAAGTCATTTAAAATTTCAGGGAATAAAATAGATAAAACATGAAGAATACCAGCAGCAAAATCAAACCCAGTAATGCGAGCCCTAAGTGGCAAACAAGAGGCAGAGAAGCAGCCGCTGCACACAGTTGGAAAATTCAGTGAGTGCTTATTTCGGTTGCCAGTTTTTGAATATGTCAACTTAATTATGATTCATCACAGCTGACAGCAATGCATATGGAACCAATTACAGTACATGTTAAAATCTATTATTGCATATTTCAGCCATCCTAAACATTATAGCAAGCGATCTATGTATTGCTGCAAATTTCAACTCCACTAATCATTTTTACTGTTGTGGTTCAACAATAAACTTTCTCTCTCTCTCTCTCTCTCTCTCTCTCTCTCTCTATATATATATATATATATATATATATATATATATATATATATACACACACACACACACACACACACACACACACACACATGTATGTATATATATACATACACATATATACATGTACACACATATACACACATTCACAACTAATATCTAATGCAAAGCTCTAAAACAGCAGCAGATAGCAAGACTTCAAATGTTTGCTCAAACAAAAGTCAAACCTTACATCACACCTTTTTTGAAGATAAATAACAATATTTAAAATTCTTTGCTATCTTCAAACTTGGTTTTGGTTAATTTAATCCCTTTTAGCCTCCTTACCAGCAGTAAAGTTCATATCCCAGCTGCAGTATGCTGGCTATTTTGATCTAAAATATTTGCCTCCACTGTTGACCCTGTTTTTGTGGCCTTTTTTCCACTTTCAAATTTTTAGCTTAAATTTTCTCCTTCTAATGTCATAGCTTATTCATTTTCTGTTTACTTTTTTTACACATCAGCAAATAACAGACTTGTTGGGTAAAGGAAAAGGAGGAGGAGATGACAGCATAAAAGGGAACATGTGTGAATATGGCTCTCATTGGAGATTTGCATATTTTCTCCTTGTATTAAATCAGTAGTGGCCTGTATGCCTTGTTTAGCTTGCAAATAGGTTTACTATGAAGAAGGGTGATATTCTACAAACTTGGATTTCTGCTTCTTGTCAACTGTGCATAGCATGAAGCAGTGGCAGAAAACCACAGACTCTGGCTGGTTTGAGGGCTTGGAAACGCACACTGGTTCCTCATGGTGGGAATTTGTCTACGCAAATCCTCCTGCTCTGGGACAAGGGGCCCAAGCTCCAAGGTGACTAAGCATTCCAAGAAAAGCCACATGTCTAACAAAACTTGGCTCTGGAAGCATGTGGGTGTGTATCCCGGGAAAGGGATCAGTGGCGTCTGAGTCAAGAAGAGCCGAGTGGTCCAACGCAGAGCAGAAGAAAACAGGCCATGTGGTTTAGTCAAGAGAGTGTTGGACTGGATGTCAGGAACCCTGACTTCTCTGCTTAGCATCTTATCCAGCGGGGGGCAAGGCGCTCAATGCCTCATTGTCTTACAAATATAGCACAGAAGGAAGCAGACCAAAGACAGAATCAGGCCAGTAAATCTGCTGCTGGATAGCCACAGGAATGATAGCTGCTTCATTTAAAAGTTTTGAGGATCGGAGGGTGGGGATGCATTATTTTTATTCTATGACTACAAGATGAACCCCACATCTTGCCAGGTGTTTTTTCATTTATGCATGCATGCATGTATTCAAGAAGCATTTATTCTGAGCTAGTACTAAGGATACCCAATTTCCCCCAGTGGAGCTAATAGATTCTCAGGGAACACAAGCACATCAACAATCATGTAGACATCGAGGGAAGAAAAATAACCCAATGACCTCTGGGTTGTGTTCTGGATAAAGGGAAAGAGTGTGGGTTCTTTGTAACATGTACCTGGAACCAACCACAAATTGAGTGTGGTGTGGAAGGAAAGGGGAATAAGTAGAAGGAATTCAACACAATGCCTTTCTAAGAATCTGATGGGCCTTTAAGTCTATATCATAATTCCAATGTCTCTAAGGATGTCTTGTGTTCCTGTGAGAAGGCACCAGGGCTGTGTGGTAGGTGAGGATTTGTGTATTGGAAGACGAGGCTTAGATATAATTTGGGAGGAAGGAGTTTTGGGGTCAAGTTCCCAGCAGGAGACACAATTCATCTTTATGGTTCAAACACAGAGATTCCAATGAAGAAGAAGCAGACAGCATTAACCCAATAAGGACTGGAATAACCCTGAGAGACCAAGCACAGTGGTAACCTCTCACTTTCGTAGGAGACCTGAAAGAGAAGCTGGCAGATGAAGCTCTAGCTCAGGATGGAAGGACACATCTGCTGCCAGAATTGTAGCCCCAAGTCATAGAGAGAATGGAGAGAAAAATACTCTCACCTCTCCCCCTGCTCCCAGATCAAACCTGGGTGCGGGGGTTCATATAGATCGGCTCCGTGGGCAAAGAGCACCTCAGAGAATGGCAAGGAGTATAGTAATATATATATATGGCACATTGAAATAAACAGATAGGACAGCAAATGACAAGAAGAAGGGCTTCTAGAAACTCTGAACCATGTCTAATTGCCCTGAGGATTCAAAGACCATTATCTCAACATATTCACAACCAGACATGGCACATAAATTGGGAAGCTCTAGAAGGAATTTGCCAGAGTTAAAAGTGTTCAGGCAGGGTGTGGGAAGGAGGGCAATTCCAGTATGAAGAGATGTTAATAAGCAAAGGTAGGGAATAGTCATATGTGGTTGAATAGTAGAGCTTGGGGGGTACCCTAAGAAGACCATGCTGAAGAGTTAGTACTTGATTTTAAAACAATGGAAAGAAGTTAGAGGCTTTTAAGGACACACTCACTTCACTTCTCTGTCCAGAAACACATATGTGCTTTTGATTCAATGGGTTCAGTAACAAGTTTGCAAGTACCTTCTGCCAATCAAATCTCATCAGTAAAACAATCAGTAGTTCCATGTAGTAATTAAGAGCATGATGTCTGAATACTGGCTTCCAGTCCTGGTTACACCATTCACTAGTTTTGTGACCTGCTGCAAATTACAGACTATGCCTCAGTTTTGTCATCTATAAAATGGAAATAGAAATGGCACTGACTTCATTAGATTACTTTGAAAATTAATTTAATTAATATTGAAAAAATGTTAAACAATTACTAATAATTCATCTTCATAATAGTTACATGCCGAGAATAATAGTTACACATTTAAAAGGTATATGATTGTTAACATTCATAAACTTCCTTCAAAGAACATTGAAAAATAGGCCTGGACTGCAACAAATCATGATGGGTGTATATATTCTCCAGATTCTTGAAGAAAATACCACATAAGAAAGTATTGCTAAGCCTGGGCTTTAGGCTTATCAAAATTATCTAGCAAACAGAACAGAACAAAGACATCTCAGGCATTTTTCATGTTCTTCATGATGAAAATGAGAACAGCCACATACTCTTTATTGGTGAATGTACACACATTGTGATTATTTCCAGACCTACAAACTTCCCAGGAACATGTCACAGCTCTCTAGAGGTAAGCTCTAAGTTTAATATAGCTACTTCCCTGAAGGCACTCAGACCAGGAAAAGTAGGAAGCTGAGAAGAGCTCCCAGGTTTCCCCTAACACCCACTGTCATGAATCACCAGCAGCTCTTTCATAATTTCACTAACAGACTATCATTCCAACAAATTATCCTTTCCTTCCAATCTGACTCATTTGGAATAAAGAGCAAGTGCAAATGCCAATGTGTGATCTGATCCCTCAAATAAAATATATAAAATATGCTGTAGTGTTTCCATGAAACTCTGCAAAAAAAAAAATGCAAAATCTCTCTTTTCTGTTTTCCTGATGACATCCATAGCCCTATGGTTGACATTCGTTCCTCTAAAATATCTTACATAAAAAAGATGGGAAGCGGAAGGCAACAGAGACAGGAGGGGTGTGGGAGAGGCATCTTACATTTTATCAAACTGCAAGTGTTGATACCTCATTAATTCTTAATACTTCCTTAGTTCAAGATGAGGCAGCTGTTTTCCTCTGGTAATCTTAATGACACAAGCCTTGTCACTTACTACAGGTATTAATGGCAAATTAATATTGAGGTTTCTGGATGGAGCAAGAATTTCAGGTTTCTAGAATAAACATTCAGTGAGGACCTAATGTCAATGTTTCCCAAGAAACATTCCCACTGGACTTCCTGGGACGCTGGAGGTAAGGGTCATGGCTGACCTGTCTGGCCTTCCTGAGTCCCCCACTCTCAGCCAGCTCTGTCTCAGACACACAAAATTGTCCTCTCTCCTTCTTACACTATGGCAACAACATCTTCCTTCAACATGCTGTTCAAAACTAGACAGAGCAGGAGCCACAAGAAACCAGAATGTTTCAAAGAAGTCCCTGCAGTATGACAAAAACACAAAGACAGTATATAAGACAAGAGTGTGCTAGAGGTTGTTCTCAAAATGTGATCCTATGGTCACTTCAGAAACTTGCTAGAAATGCACACTCTTGGGCTCCACCCAGACCTGCAGAAACTCTGGGGCAGGGGTCCAGTAATCTGTGCATTAAGAAGCCCACCAGTTCAAAACATTACCACCAGACCAATGAATGAAAAATTATAAACATTAAAATGTGGTTCTGAGTAAACAAGGGTAATAATATCCACACTGTGAAACCCTACCAAACCTAAGTCATATAGGTTGCTCAGACTGAGGGAGAAGGGGCTGAGAGTCAAAACTACAGTAGAAGTTTTGTGGCAGGACAATGAGGAACTGCTATTATCATTAAATGGCAAGAAAGAAAAGAATACTAACTCCTCCAGTGGCATTTTTAAAGAAATAGAATGAAACATCATCAGATTTGTACGGAAAAGATCCCAAGTAGCCAAAGTGATCCTGAGGAAAAAACAAAAAACAAAAAACAAAAAACAAACAAACAAAAACAGGTCCAGAAGTATCACACCAACTGACTTCAAATTATACTGCAAAGTGACAATAATCAAAACAGCATTGTAGTAGGGGAAAAAAATAAAACAGACACATAAACCAATGGCACAGAATTGAGAGCCCAGAAATAAAACTATATATATATATATATATATATATATATATATATATATATATATATATATATTTGCATATATATATGTAAAAAACTTTTAACAAAGGAGCCAAAAATATACAAGAAAGCCTCTTTAATAAATGATGCTGGGAAAATTAGAAAGTCACATGCAAAAGAATGAAACTAGACCATATACCAAAATTAACTCCAAATGAATCAAAGACCTAAATATAAGATCTAAAACAATAAATTTCAGAGAAGAAAATATAGGAACTAAACTCAGGGACCTTGAACTTAAAGAAGATTTTATAAATTTGACCTCAAAGGAAAGGGAAATAAAAGAAAAAAATAAATGAATGGGACTATATCTAACTAAAAAGCTTCTGCATGGGAAAAGAAACCAACAACAAAACAAAGAGGCAACCAACTGAATGGGAGAAGATATTTTCAAACACTACCTCCGATAACTTTGATATCCAAAATATATACAGAACACATACAACTTAACAACAACAACAAAAACAAATAATTCAATTTAAAAAATGGGCAGAGGTCCTGAGCAGATACTTCTCCCAAGAAAACATACAAATGACCAACAGACATAAGAAACAATGCTCAACTTCACTAATTATTAGGGAACGGTAAAACCAAACCACAATGAGATACCACCTCATGAGATACACCTGTTAGAATAGCTATTATGAAGGCAAATAACAACAAACATGGAGAGATTGTAGGGAAAGAGGAACCCTCATTCACTGCTGGTGGGAATGTAAATTAGTACAGTCACTATGGAAAATAACATGGAGGTTTCTCAAAAAATTAAGAATAGAATTATCATATGATCCAGCGATCTTTCTTTTGGGTATCTACTCCAAAAATTTGAAAACATTTATTTATAAAGATACATGCACATTGATGTTCATTGCAGCACTATTCATGGTGGCCAACACATGAAAACTATTGAAGGACCCTTTGATAGATGACTGAATAAAGATATAGTACATATATACAAGAAATATTCAGCCTTAAGAAAGGATGAAATACTGCCATTTGTGGCAACATGAATGATCTTGAGATTATCATGCTAAGTGAAATAAGTCAGCTAGAAAATGTTGAAGACCATATAATTTCTTTTGTAAGTGAAATATAAAATTGAAATCAACAAATAAACAAGACAGACAAACAAAACTCATAGACACAAACAGTTTAGTTGTTATCAGAGAGAAAGTGGGGAGGTGCAGAGGTAGATAAGAGTAAAGGAGATGATGGGAGGAAATTTAACTCTGGATGGTGAACACATAATGCAATATGACATTATTGAATCATATACTTGGAACTTGTATAATTGTATTAACTAATATTACTCCAATAAATTTAATTTAAAAATAAATAAAAAATAAAAATAAAAAAGGAGAATACTAACTCTCCTCCCTTGTCTGGCAAAAACCAAGAGGGCACAAAGAATATGACTTGGCTAATGATTTAAGCAAAGAAATTTAATGATCAGAAAGAAATTTGTTTCCCTTATTGTATAAGGAGGGAAGAGAAAGAGAAAGGGACACACTCTACAATGGAGGAGAGAAGCCATCCACTTTGGCAGGTTGGTGTGGGACCATGTGAAGCATGACTATGGATAATGCTAGATAGCTGCTCTGAGGACCCCATCTTTGGAATAGTGTGTCACCCCCTAAGCAGTTTAGCAGACTATAAGGATGGTGATAGATGACACTGTATCTATTACTTGGATTCCATTGCTTGAGTGAGAGGATTTAGATAAGAGCTAAAATTCCAGCTGCCATCTTGTGCAGGAAAAGACACGGAAAACCAGTTTATTATGATTTTTGCTTCCTGACTAGAGAGGTATCTGACCTGCCTGTCTTGACATTCTATAAACAAAGCTTAGCCTACATATATATTTTTTTGGACATTTCAGACATATATGGTATTTTATAGCCTAATGTTTATCACAATTCCAAAAATTAAATCTGCATGAGGACAAGAGGTTTGGAATCTATTTAACAGAGCTACATCATGCAGCAAAGTCAAAAAGTGAAGTCAAAAAGTGAAGTTCATGGTAGCTCAACACCTGCCCTCACCCTTCCAGGGCCTTTGCCTTCTGCTCTTCTAATGAACTCTCAGTTCATCCAGGCCAACTGCCCCACTGTTATGGTCCCCAACATTTAACATTCTTTTCTATATCTGTGCCTTTGCTTGTAATGCTCCCCAGACTGGATGCTTTTCCTTGCCCCCTGTCTCTGGTCTCTGGTTGCCTGCTCCAGAGACCTTCTTCTATATCTTCTATACTCTTACTCTTCTATATCTTTAATGTCCAGTCTCTTTGTCCTAGATGTCAGCCTTATGTCTGTATGGTGTTCATATTGCTCTAGCCTATGTTGTTCTCTAGGACTTTCTTATAAAGTGAGCCTCGTGGGGTCCATGCAAACCAACAGGCATACAGGTTTGACCCTAAAGGCAGTTGTTTTTTATATAACCACATATTTAAATTTTAACTTCCAGTTTTTATCCAAGTGAATCACTGAAATAAAGGACATTTTTTTAGTGATTTTTTTAAAAGACTTTTTCTTCAAGTGTCTGCCAGATTAGGATCTTATATCTATGTTTCAGGAAAACTAAGAAATGACATGTATGCCTAGAGCCCAATGGTACTCTGCACTTGCTCAAGGAGGTGAGGATTCCTGCAAAAGCATGGAGGAAAGGAGAAGGAAAGAAAAGGTGGCAAAATAGAATCTAATCACATATAATATTAGTATATATTATAAAATGTTACTAATATACTCTACTGTTATTAATTAGGACAATGGTTTAGTCACTATAACAACAAAAAAATGAAATCCTACAAATAGTGGCTTAAACAAGATAAAAGATTTTTTCTCTCTTGCTTAAATTCTCACAAATAGGCAATTCAGGGCTGATATGCTGGTTCAATAGCATCAATGACCCAACCTCCTTAGTTCTTGTTGCATGGATTGCATCTTGTGGACTAAGAGTTTGCATCAGCTTTCATTACCACGTGCAGAATCCAAATAACAGAGAGAAAATAAGGCATAACTCAGAGGTGGTTCTCACTGCTTCCATTCACATACCTGACTAGAATTGCCTCATAGGCCATGCTACACTCAAAGTTGGCTGGGAGCCTAGCTCTTTAGATGAGGGGCCATCATTGGCTTAAACACAGAGAAACTATCATTAAAGAGAAAAAGAGAGGAGATACCAATCAAATAATTGGTATCTTTACTACAGTAACTACTCTAATTCCATAACTTTGGAATTTCTGAACCATAAAACATATTTGAAGATATGTACAAAATTTCTTCCCCAAGAAGGCAATAGTGTGCATTGATTATTTGCCTTTTTGTGTCAACTGGATCACTCTAGCCTTCCATTGCCATGGTTACCTTAAATGTGCCCTCCCCTAGCACTCAATTTCTTGGCATAAATTAAGTTAGTATAATCTTAGACCTTCCTTTATGTTTTTGAACTTACTTTATAAGGTGTGTTTTATTAAAAATATGACGCATTATTATAAAATAATTTTAAAATCCAAATAAGCAGAGAGAAGGAAACAGAGAAAGGAAAAGTAAGGAAAATGGTCTGTAATTCTATCCCACAGAAGTAACGGTGTTAATTATTTGGGGTATACTAGTTTATTCATGCATATATTGATTTTTTTTACCAAAATAAATCACAAAACAGATATAATTCTAGCTTACCCCTTTCACCTCCACCTACCAGTAGAGTATAGATTTGATTCTATTGAATACATATCAACATTTCTGCAGAAACATTGCTAATATCTATTATCCCATTGTAAGAATTTTTTTTCACTTAATGCCTTATTGATGAATGTGAAAGCTTTTTCATGGAAAACAATAAACTTTATTTACATCCATGACTGGTTTCCAAAATACAAAGTGTTGGAGTTGGAGTGGAGACACAGAGATAAAAAAAAAAATGGGAAAATTATATTACAAGCATTTATGCTTTGATTTATGCTTTGAAATTTTAGATTCTTTTGTCATTCAGTGGGTGAAAGGATGAGAGGACTGGAATAAATCTTTTATCAACACACTTATGTTCACAAAACTGGTTTTATGGGTACTGGAATATAGCCATATGTAAGATTTGTTCCATTCAAGAGAAAGAATTCTAGAAGACACTCCACTACATATATTATGCCCTATGTGAAGATGATTAAAAATATGTGAATTACAAAAAGAAAGAGAGAAAAATATTGCACTGGTGTTCCAAACAGGGCAGACGGCTCTATTGTGGCTGATGTTTTCCCTTCTTCTATAATCAAGCTTCAAAGGCCCTAACAGACAATGGCTAAGTTTTCCCAGATGGCAACACACACATGGGGAAGGAATGACCAGCTCAGGAGATTGAGCTAGTGTGAATAGGAAGTGTTTCCTGAACATTCATCAGGAGATAGGGCAAGCCTGCCTAGACAGAGGCTGCAGACATATCGAAAGTACTGGAAAACTGATAATAAACCAATTGAGCAAGCCTGTCTCAGCACAAGTCTTGCAATCAGTATGTGCATGTTGCCTCTTCTCTGCAGCTGCATCTCATATTCATTAGCCCACTGGAACCTTGTGCTACAAGGGCACAATGTGAAATAAATTAAACAGACGGGGTCCTGCTTTTTAATAATTTATGTTGTTGCTTTTTTTTCTTCATGGTCATAATGAGCCCCCAAAAGGTTTGCATTGGAGTTTCCCCCACCCCACAGGCTGCATCATGGGCAGGTAAACTAACATTTATGAAATGCCTCACTCCCTCCCCACATCTAGTGGGGGCACAGATCACTGAAAGCATTAATGCTGTGTTTTGCTCAAAAACAAATTATGATATATAAGATGTAAGCATGAGGTTGATTTTTCAACCTAAAAAATATTCTGACCTTTACAGAAGAATTTATTAGAGAGTATTGTTTAATGGTGAGCTTTCTAATTTGAGGTAGCTTATGAAGCTCCTAATTATACTGAACTTTTTTCCTGAGAACTCATTATAGTATATAATTAAGAATAACCACAGTTTAGAGTCAACCAATTTATAATAGTTCATATAATAAAAATTACTGTTACATTGTGCTCTGTGATTGACAAAGATTTTCATAACCATGATCCAATAAGAGCCTCCATGAGGGCTGCATTCACTGACTTCATTAATACAGAAATGAAACCTGAAGCTCAGATCAGAGAGATTAAGTAACTTGTTGAGGATCCTCAGCTTGCACACACGTGTTCTGACATCCCATACTCTCCTCTCCTTTTGACTCTAACATGTAGAACCAGATTGACTATTTGCCCCATATTTGCTTGGGATTGTCTCTGTTTAAGCCTTCCTCCTTCCAAAAAAAAAATTGCGTGTCCTCTTTTGTTCTCTAAAGTGACCCAGTTAGCATGGTAAATCATAGAACAATGCTTTATACACTATGTTTCATAGATTCTAAGATTCTTTATGGTACCTCCTGGGGAACAGAGTGGTTTAAAGACCAAGCAGGCCAGAAAATATCTGATTGTACTCCAACTGCAATACTTCTACTATACCTGTTTTTGTATCTTTCTTCAGTTTTTAAATAAAATGAAAAATAGATACTACTCTTTAAAATGTTTGTAAAACTGTTAATCTATAAAATAGGAGAAATCACCATGGTGGACAAATTATTAGTACATTCTAATCACTAATGGCGGAAAAATAATGGATTCCCATAGCAACACTGAGATACTAGCCATTCAACACAAACCTAAGGAATTACAGACCATCATATTGCTTAAAACTCTGGTGGTTGCAATTAACTAAAAATCCAATTCAAATTGGCTTAAGAAAAAAAGGAAAAAGAATGTAAGTGAGGGAAACAATGAAGTGCTGTATAGACTCATATAACTGAACGGTCAGAAAAGAGATCAAGATGCTCCAAGTGGATATCATGTGGCAGTGTCTCCAACTTCCATCTCTGCCTTACACTATGTTGAACCCATTACAGTATCGTGGCTGTTCCCTGGCAGTGCAGGGTCATATCATGTTACCATTTCTGCAAACATTTCTTTATATCTCCCTGATTCTGATCCATTTTCCCCTCTCCACTCAAAGCAGTCACAATAGTCAGGTGAAAGCAATACTCAGATTGCCACAACCTGAATTGGAGCCCACACTCTGGGCCAGGAGATTTGGGGAATATCATTTACCCAAAGGAATCTGGGATGTGGGTATGAAAGAAGAAGGGCAGAATCTCCATGCCCAGAACCTCACCTTACATTATTCTATCTGTCTAATTTACATGCCTCAAATAAGTTAGTTATTCATAGTATCTCTTTATTTTATTTTTAATATCTGTGTGGTCTGTAACGACATCCTCTTGTGTATTCTTGATGTTTCTAATTTGTATCTTTTTTGTTTTTCTTGCTGGATATTTATCAATTTGTATTACTGTTAAAAAACAGCCTTTTCATTGATTTTCTATATTGCTTTCTCTTTTCAATTTTATTGTTTTCATCTTAAAATTATTTCTTTTTTATGATTATTAATTTGAAACTTTTCCTGTTTTTTCCTAATTTAAACATTTAATACTACTAATTTTACTCTAGGCACTACAAATTTGTCCACAGCCTACAAATTTTAGTATGTCATATTTTTATTTTTGTTAAGTTTAAAATATTTTTTATATCTTTCCAAAATTTTCTCTTTAACAATATAGAAAGTACAATGAAAGAAAAATTATAAATTGAACTGTATTAAAATTAAAATTATCTGCTCTGCAAAAACAAGCCACATTGTAGGAGAAAATATTTGTAAAACACACATCTGAAAAAGTATATCAATAACTCTTAAATTTCAACAATGCAAAAACAATCAGTTTAAAAATAGGCAAAAGATCTGAACAGACATCTTACTGAAGAAGAGATACATATCGTAAATTAGCATGTGAAAAAATACTCAATATCATGTCACTAAGGAACTGTGAATTAAAACAGCTATGAAATACCATTACACATCTATTAGAATGACTAGATTTTGAAAAAAACTGACAATACCAAATGCTGGCAAGGATATGAAATAACAAGAACTCTTATTCATTACCAGTGGAAATGCAAAATAGTACAGCTACTTTGGAAGGCAGTTTGATAGTTTCTTACATAACTAAACATAGTCTTACCATGCTATTCAGCAGTCATGTTCCCTGGTATTTACTCAAATAACCTGTGCGTGAATGTTTATATCAGCTTTTTTTCATTATTTGTAAAAGCTTGAATCAACCAACGTGTCCTCCAAAGGTAAATGAGTAAGTTTTGTTATATCTAGACAATAAAATACTATTCTATTATAAATAAAATGAGCTATAAAGCCAAGAAAATAGTGTCAGAACTTAAATTAATATTGCTAACTGAAAGATGCCAATCTGAAAAGGCTATACAGACATAGTCATAGACAGACAGACAAACATAGACACACAGATATAGACATAGACTAGACATAGACATAGATGTAGACAGACATAGATGTAAAGGTACACAGATACACATAGACATAGACATAAACTAGACATAGAGGTAGACATAGATATAGATATAGACATAGACAGATGTAGACATAGATATAAACATGTAGACATAGACATAGACAGACATAGACATAGACATAGATGTAGAAAAGACAGATGCAAATGGAGATTCAGACACAGACATAGACATAGATGTAGAAATAGACACAGATATAGCCGTAGAAAAGACATAGACATAGACATAGACAAATGTAGACAAACATAGACATAGATAACAGAAACTTATAATGAAAAGAGGCTCATGCGGTTACGGAGGTTAAGAAGTCTCACTATCTGCACTCTTTGAGTGGGAGACCCAGGAAAGCCAGTCCAAGTCTAAAGACCTGAGAACCAGATGACTGCTGTTGAAAGTCCTGGTGTCTGAAGGCCTGAGGACCAGGAGTTTCAATTTCTGAGGGAAGAAGATAAACTTCCTAGCTCAAGAAGAGAAAGGGAATTCATCTTTTCTTTGCTTTTTTGTTTTATTCAGGCCTCCAAAAGATTGAATGATGCCTCCCACACTGGAGAGAGCAGATATCTTTACTCCATTCACTGAATCCAGTCCTAATTGCTTCCAGAATTCCCCTT
This sequence comes from Cynopterus sphinx, assembly GCA_030015415.1. NCBI lineage: Eukaryota > Metazoa > Chordata > Mammalia > Chiroptera > Pteropodidae > Cynopterus > Cynopterus sphinx. The sequence goes on from CM057389.1 coordinate 58,442,072, forward strand.
AGCTCAGTCAAGTTGACACATAAAATTAGTTCTCACACAAGCCCTTTGTAAATGTTTAATGTAGGGTAATGACCTTGAGAATACAAATGTCACACTTTACAGCAGATGCTCGGGTTTAACATTAGTACTCATCTAATACAAACAACAAGCAAACAAACACAGTCTACCAAAATAATTTTCTGCTTCAATTTAGAGCAGAATTGTAACTAAAGGTGCTCTGTGGTGGAAGAAAAGGCTACTCCTTGGATTTTACTAAGGCACATAACAAGGCAACTTCGTGCAAGTCCTATAACAGCACCATTCAACAGAAATATGATGCAAGCCACAAAGGCAACATCAAATTTTCCAGTTGCCGCATTAAAAAAAAAATGAATGAAATTAATTTATAACATATTATATGTAATCCAATATACCCAAAATATCATCATTTCAACATGTAATCAACCCCCAAGTTATTGATATTCTATGTTCATATTTTCATACTAATTCTCAGAAATCTAGCAAGGCTCTTACAAGTTCCAGTACATTTTAGTTAGCATGATAAAGTTACACCAGAAGCACTTAATCTGTATTGAGATTTCATAAAATGTATAGTTGAAAATGTAGATTCACATACCCTAGTTGTTCTAAAAGTACTTAAAAGTTTTTCAATAACTGAACAGAATAGCCATTCTTAAGTTTGAATTTAAAAATAATTAAAGTTAAACAAATTTAGTTTTTTAGTCACACCAACCACATTTTAATGTGGCTATGTAGCTGGTGTGTTAGGTCTTGGTGTGAAGTCTTCAAGGGACTTCAAAACCTCCCATATGGGTTCCATTGACCCCCCTGAAGAAATCTTTAAGGGTCCACATATGATAAACAGAAAATCAAATATCTCTTTCATATCTAAATGATGGAAAATGACCCATACTGGAAATGAATCTAACTTAAGACAAAATCAACAAACATTCATTTAATCTATCAATTATTCACTGATTTATTATACATTAATGTGTGATATTTACTCAGGGTCATTTTACTCCCAGCATTGTACTTTAGAGGGAACAGCTGAATTGTGTCTTTCAAAATAAGCTGCAGAGTATTAACCCAAAAATGGGAGTAAAGGGGTTGAAATAGTGCATCCTGCAGGTTTTCTGTGATGACTTTGTAGGTTGCCAGTTTGGGGTGTCATTATTTCTTAAGGTCACCTGCACCTAGGAACATCTAGGAAGAAAAACTTCACCCTACAGGTATTGTCAGTCCTCACCCTGACCCCCACCTTAGGCCAAGAGCAGACAAAATCCAACCAGCATTCGACCATTGGTCTGAGCCTGGAAGCACTCCAGTGGTATCAACGACTCATGCTATGTGCAGAAGATTGACCCAGCTAGCCTGAAGGGAAGTCATCTATTTGACCAATTTCCTCATGGAAAAGTAAAGCAGATTTGTAAGTGTGGTTCATGCACCACGTGTGTAGATGAGTGTGTACACACACATACACACACATACTTACATGCGTATTACACTCACAAACATATATACACATACTCTTCACTCTATCATTCAGTATGAAAAAACAGAAAGTCTTTGTAATCTGTAAAATGTGGTAGAGAACAATAGAAAAGCTTGATGGTGGATTCAGCATTGTTTGTCTGGTCATGTGGCATTCATTTATTTTTCATTCATTCATTTATTCTTTCATTCCACAACTGTTCACTGAGCCAGCAATTGCAAGGAAGTATTGATAATATTCCTGTGAAAAACACACAGTCCTGCTCTTCTGAAAATAAAACTCATTTTAAGGTGAATAATTAGCAGGGCACATTGGATACCACCTGGAACTCAAGTAGAAATAGAGGAAATTTTGCAGAGGACTGGAAAGTATTGCAAGAGGAGGGAGCCAGAGAGATTCTGTTGAATACTGTCAGGCTATCACAAGCTTGTCTCTGGGATAGAGTGATAGTGAGTGACACAGGCTACCCTGAGCAGGAGGCAGGATTTTGGCTGGAGTTCAGCACAGCTAAAAATCAGAGGCCTAGATAGAGATGGCAGTGAGAAATCTACCAAATCTTCAAGAACTTGAAACACCTGCAAAAGATTTGGGTTTTTAATTAGGAAACCAAATATGTTTCAGACATTAAGACAATAGAGAGTGATGATTCTCATCTCTGGCTGCAGAATGGAATCACCTGGAAAACAATGAACCATTTCCAATCCCAGCTGTACTCTTAGATCCATAGATTAGAATCCCTAAGAGTAAGACCTAGATATCAATCTTTTTAGAAACATGATAGCCTTTATTGTATGGGCCACTCCATGTGTGCCAATAAGAAACTGACTATAGGTGGTACTCAGTGTCCTAGTCAAATAAGCCAACATACAGTAATATCTAAGAGTAAATGAGAACTGAAAATGTGAGTCTGGCATTAACATGAAAGGCCATCTTTGGAAGTTTAAATTTGGGCAGCATCAACAGGTGGAAAATGAGTTTCTAGAACAAAACTTTAGAGTTAAGAGAGTGTATAGGTGGGTGAATCTTCTTAAGAAAAAGTAAAATGGCAAAAGAGGTCCCGAGAAAAATAGGGAGAAGGTGAATGATATCCCAGAGCAGTATTCTGAGATCAGAACAAAGGTTCCCAAACAAGGTTTAACTCCCTTCCTTCCTCAAATATTACTTGCTCAGTGACTTTAAAGTACTTCATATTCTCATATGCAGATTCCCAGACTGGGCACTATGACAAAATGAAGCCTCTGCTCCTGCAGTCAATGACCCTTTCCCAGAGTATTCATGAATTTTAGTGACAACTGCATGCTTTCAAAAGCTACATGACAGCAGGACTTGACATAGGATCAAATCTGCATTTTGTTTCTTTTATAACCATTGGTAAAGCACAATTGTGTAGCTTTATGAAGAGAGTAAGAATCATATTCTTGATTTTAATAAGGTAATCAAATCTAAGTAAAACAAAGATCTATAAGGGAATTTTTTGCTTCCTAATCAACCCTTCATAAGCTGATACACACACAAAAAAAAAATGTTCAGAAATTATTCTGATTGTAATGGCCACCAGAGCATGTTCCAAAAATACAAACCTATGATTATATATTTATTTCTTTATAATTTTAAATAAGAAGCAGGCCATATGTTTATGATTAGATTTGAATTTGGAATTAAGGTACTTTGGAGACTGAATTGAGTACCAAATTATTAACACAGAATTACCTTTCAAAACCATCACATAATAACATGAAACATAATACTAGCCATACCACTTACCACATTTCCTAGTGTCTACTGGGCTCTAGGCATTGTGCTAGTCTTTGTAGAAACTATCAGAGTTAACTTTTATATTTCATCATATCTGAAGAAATATAGTGGTTGACCATTTAAAATTAAAATTTTATTGTTTAAAAAAACTAGGTTCACATATAGAGGTCATTGGGATTAAAACCCACATTTTAGTATGCCAATAATTGCCATCTCCAAGAATGAAGCAAAGATCATTAAATCTACTGTCATATTGATACCTGGAAAACTTTTTTACTATTCTACTCAGAAAAGCTTTAGAGGTGAACAGAGAAAGGCCCACATTTTTCTTCTTTAGGTTTTCAAGTTTATTGTATTGTTGGATTGCTATTTCTCCAGGCAGCCTCGAGGCAAAGGGACACCTCAATGTGGGTTCTTCCAGGCCTACTTCTCTGCCCCATGCATACTTCCCTCAATCTAGATTTGCACTAGGTCTTCAGAGTTAATATGCCTTTCCACATAGACTTGGCAAATTTATCTGGTGTTTAACATAGGGAGCCAACAATATCAAAATGGCATTCACTGACCTCTTTAACCTCTTTAAAGAAGAGTTGCATTCAGAGCTCCCAGAACCACCAGAAAAAAAATAAATAAAATTAAGTTAGCGTTTACCATGAGAACTAAAGAACAGTTTATGGAAGATGGCCATTTAGAGATCTTAACTGTCATTTTGTGGCCTATAATAGGAGCTTGGTTATCAGCTATGGCTATCTACTTGCCATATTTTCTTATTAAAGAGCTTTGTAAAACAACAACAATAATAACAACAAACAGTAATACCCTGTCCTGTTGCAAATGAAGTGCAAATAAAAAATCCTTGATAGCCTCTTCCCTGCTAATTAACTTTGAAAAAAATTCTCCTCAAAGGGTTTGTCCCACCACCATTTAAAATGCATCACGAATACAAGGTGACTGGCCTAGTGGGTGGCTCTGCAATCTGTAATTGCTCGTGATAATTAGGGTGGCTACATTTGTTTGGCAGTTCCATGGAAGCTGCCCAAAAAGGAAGCTTAGCAAATTTGGATTTCTCTGTTGATGACAAATCAAAAACTCAAGCAAGGCAAGGCTTCCTCTACTTTCAGAAACTGAAGGACCTTCTGTTACCACACACTGACTTCATCAGGAGTTATAACACATTTTGACTGGGTGCCTTATAATTGTCATACTTTAGAAACACAAACATTGCAAAATAATCTCCTTTTCTTCCATGTTTTATGTTTCTCATCCCAGAAGTTGTATTTAAAACTGTAACTAAACCTATTCACTGTGTTTCTTTACAAATTAAATTGATTATGTAAAATTGTTCACTCCTTTTGTTTCTTCTTTCCCAAGATTTCTCTCACTTAACAAAATTTAGCATCTCTGTGCTGTCCTTATAGAACAACAAAAATCATAGTCCTTATTAGCTCTCCTATTAACTTAAACCTATATCAATTCTTTCATTTAAAGACTTATTAGATAGATGATAGACTAGATGATAGATAGATGATAGATAGATGATAGATAGATAGATAGATAGATGATAGATAGATAGATAGATAGATAGATAGATAGATAGATAGATAGATAGATAGATAGATGATAGATAGATAGATGATAGATAGATAGATGATAGATAGATAGATGAGAGAGAAATGGAGGGAGGGAGGGAGGGAGAGAGAGAGAGAAAGAGACAGAGAGAATTTTCCTTACAGAAAACTAAAGCTAAGGCTGCTCTGAGAGAGGAAGATGGAGGGTGGAGCTGTTATTTTGCAGTTCTGGTTCATCACACCTGGCTTTAGCAGTAAGTTAAAGCACTTAAGCCCAGACAAAGGAGTGATGGCAGTTTTAGATTGCGACTGAATGCACTGCTGTTGAAATAAATGTCTAGGCCCAAGATGGAGTCATTCTTGCATGGGGTGCCACATCAGCAAACCAAACTTAAACAACTTTTGGTTCTCTGTATATGTTCTGCTTGACAAGAAACACAGTATAGTCAGCCAATCCTCAAATGACTAGCTAACTCTGGGCTCTAGTCTTACTTCCTATTCTTTATTAATATTCTTTTGCTTTTCTCCCTTTGTCCCTTATTCTTTATCTATAAAATCTTCCTGCCTTACTTCCATTTTGTACTTCTCTGACTCTTGGGAATGGAGATTGCCCACTTCGTAAAGTGTTGATAATAAATAAAGCTTGTGTTTTCACCCACATTTTCTTCTTTAATCATTTTTAACAATGCTAATGGGTAATGAATAGGACTTTGACAGTATTTTCTATGGAAGCCTTTTAGGAATTCACCATTCATGTGCAAGTGTTTTCTAAGAGTCCTCTGGCCACTCTGTGGGAAGCAGCCAGAAGAAACCATGTGACTTTTCTATTCCTACTAATTGTAGCTCTCTTGTGTTATTAAAAAGGTGTCACTCTTGACTTTTGAAGTTTTTCTGAATTAATAGGCATTTCTTTTCTGACTCCATTTTGAATTCATCATTCAAAGAGTGTAGCTTTGACTTTATCAAAAGTTTTAATACTCCATCCTAGGCTAATTCATATACTATCCTATAAGTTATATCAGGTCCACCCCTCACCCCAATGTGTATTAGTATCAATATTCCAGAGGTGGCAGGAATACAGTGCAATCATGGTTTGGGGTTAACCTTTGGAAGGTATGATTTATCACACCCCAGTGTGTCTTGGCATAACTTAGAGCTCTTGACCAAGTATAAGACTCATTGCAAAACTCCCATTATTTCAGAAGTAGAAACACCTCAATTTTTTCTCAATTCAACTTTTCTAGAAGGTACAGGGAAAACAAAGTACATACACATGAGGCCAGGCTTTAGGAGCAGAAATATACTGTTTGGGTGGACCAGGAAAGAAGCAATGCTTCCTTACTCTTTTTGCATTTCTGAGTCTCAGGTCACTCTCATGTCTGTATATTCCCTAAGATAGATGTAGCTCGTGGCTGATGCAGGTCCATGGCCTTTCCTTGACTACATCTCAGTTTGCCTGTGCAGGATCACATATAGCAAGAAAGTCTTGTAAGTTGGAAACAGATATGAAATAACTACAGAGAGAGCCTGAGGAGAAATGTAGTCCCCAGGCCTCCACCCCTATCTGTGGGCTTCCAGAAGTATTAGAACTGGACAACCAACAAGTCAGGTACAGACAAGCACAGAGAAACATCAATGGCAATTTTTCAAAAAGAGAGAGACAAAGAATTTACCCACTACCACCACTGGGTACTAGCTTGCTAATTCTTTGGGGCAGTGGGCCTGAATTGGCAGCATCTGCTCCATCTACAAGTTTGTTGGGCCCCATTTCAGACATATGAATCAGAAACTCTGGGGATGAAACTCTTAGATTCCCTAAGGGAATCTCATGCTTGCTCAGGCTCAGGAATCACTGCTTAAAGGAGAAAAGACAAGTGATAATGAAATCAAACATATGTTGTATTTAATGATATAAATACTTAAATTAACAATTATGTAAAGTTCATCTGCAGTATCACAATGTTTCTTCTAAATTAATTCTTTTGTTTCCAGAGATCTGAGTTATGTTTAGATAATCCAAACCAGATGTGGCTCAACCCAGATGGACCCCATCAATCACTCAAAAGCTTGGGCAGGGGTTATCCTGGAAGAGTCCATCTAGGCACCAGTTACCCATTATCATACCACTGAAGCCCGAATAACAACTTTCCCCATCAGGATTAGCACAGATTACTTTCCTGTACATTCAAATGGGGAATCAGTGTTAGTTTATGGAAATCTTTCTCTAGTAACTAAATGGTGACCAACTCTGACATGCTAATAATTAGCCTAAATGAATATTACATATTGGTGGTCAATGTCTATTTCAGCGAAAACTTCTGAAAGCATAGGTACTATCAGCTTCTTGCTTCCTCATCTTGTGCAGGTTAGTCGACTATTTATTCAATTGTGTGGGAAACTACAAGGAAGAATAAGTCCCCATTCACTGGGATTTTTAGCTAGTACAAAGTTTCTCAAAATGCAGCATACACATGAATCCACTGGACATCTTGACAAAATGCAGATTCTGATTCAGTAGATCTGGGATGTGTCCTAAGGTTCTAATCTTTCTAACCAGCTCCCATGAATACTGATGCTGCTAGTGCACAGATCACTGTGAGTACTGTGAATCTAATAGAACCATATAGATGGTGCAGGTACAAATACCTTTACACCTCATCCTTAAATAAAGTATGATGTGACTCTCAGCAGCTTGGAAGTGAAGAAGTTAAAAATATGTGTAAATCTGTGGAGTTTGCTAAGAAAAACTAGAAAACTTAAATTCATCAAGTCAGGTTAAAAGGAGAAAAAACAGGTATTTCTTCACTGGTCTAATTGTACAGACTGAATAAGTAACTGCTATAACTGAAGGTTATAAAGTCACTTAGAGTCGTCACTGCCATTTGCTGCCTACCTTGGGCTTGCCTTATTTCTTATTTATGACCAGACAATTTTAAGAAAAGTCCTAAGAATATACTTTACTCAAATTCTTATGTGAAAATTTTTTATTTGTTTATATGTACTTTATGAAAATTTGTCATTCTTTAAAATCTCCAATGTTTACTTTTTACTTGTTTATATAATCAATTGCAATTTTCTTTTTTAATATTTCCCATGTTCTTCATTTTCTTAAGTAATTCCCCAGCTTATCTCCTTTTGCTCACCACTCAGTCTGTCTCTACGCATTCTTGATCCCCACAGAATCTGATTTTCAGAACTTAAACTCTAGAATTACATTGGCCTCAGTTCTGATCTCACCTTTCTTTTTAATGGCTGCAGGATCTTGGGTAAATTTGTTGAACTTCACTAACCCTCTCTTTGTTCATCTTTGAGGTAAGGATATTGATAGCACCTACCACAGAGGGATCTTTCTTGACACCTACACACTTAACGCACTAACACAAATGGGGTGCCTGATAAGTACCCAATAAATTCAATATATTATTGCTATTATTATTACATCAACCATTTCTCTATGCACAAGAGAAATGACAGCTATACTTTAGTTATGGAAGAGATAGTTTACAACTTTAGCCAGGCAATAAACATTTGTCACAAGTGCAAACTGGTCTATGAGCATGGAAATTGTGACGATGACAAAGAAGCCTACTCAGTATAAACTATTCATCCTTCTTCTTTCTTTTTATCCTTCCAATGCTACTAACAAATTCACATTAGCTTAGGGATCTGGTTACTGGTGTTCACTTAACCACTATCCCATTTGTACCCTGGTCAAATGCTTGGAAATAGATCCAAAAGCACATGTGTGAGGCAGAATTAACTAAATAAGACAAATCATATTTTAAATATTAAAATTTTCTGCCAAGATTACAGTGCTATAGTGTCCTTCATTCATACTTGATTACAAGAACAGTTATAATGTTTATTTTTCTTATCTGCAACTATTTCTCAAGGTTATTTATATAAAATGGTGTAATCCCCAATTAGAAAGGTGAACCTACCCTGCATACACATGGTTTTGGCATTCACATCATGACTAGATAACCTTTAGAATATAGTCTATGGTCTTTATCTTCCTGTGTATTTTAAAGTTTAGTTGAAAATAAATAAGGACATAATATAGCTCTATTTTTCCAATTAAACATACTAGTATATAGCATATGCTGGAGACAGAATAAAATATAAAATCAATTGACTACATCTTAAAATAGGAGGAGATAGGCTTCATAGCTCAGGAATTTTATAATTAGAATCAGGTTAAACAATATTGATGCCAACATAATGCCCTAGATGCTTCTTTGAAATAATTATCTTCATTTGCTTTCATGCCTTTGTAAATTCTGATTATTTCACCAGAGTTTAGCTGAGATAAAGTTTTCTTTTGTTCATGAGTTATCAGCTTGCCAAATCATAGGATTAAAAATTGATCCAAAAACATTGTGAAAATAAGTTTGCCAGTATTCCACTCCTAGGTATTTACCTATCAAAAATATGCACGTTTCAACAAAAGACATGTACGAGAAGGTTTATGTCAACATTTTTTGAGTTAGCCCAAAACTAGAAAATAACCAAAATAGATCAACTGTAAATGAATAAATATACTATAGTAGAGAATTGATACTATGTGGCCATGAGCAAGAATCACCTTCAACTAAATATGGCGAGTGGATAAAACTCATACATTGTTGAACAACAACAACAAAAAGACATATGCGCAGAGTATGTATTATATAAAAAGTAAAATAAGTCCATAGTGTTAGTAGTCAGGATAGTAGTTACCACTGAGAGGACTCTGCCTGGAAGGTGACAGGCAGTGGTGCTTCTGGAGGCTGGTAATATTTTTTTTCTTATTTTGGGTACTGATTACACGATAGTATTCAATTTATAAAAATTCATTGAGCTGTGAACTCAAGATTTGTACACTTTCCTAAAAAAAAAAAATCCATTTAAAAGTTTACTAACGATACCTACAAGTATCATGGCTCCAGGGTTAATCAAACTTTTATCGTTGTTGGCTACATTATTCAACTGATGCAGTCTTCATAGGAATCAACTCTGTGACAGTGACTTATGTCCATCTTCCCTCCCAGCCTAACCCACCATCAGGAGCATCAAATCAACTACCTCAGCAAGAGACAGTCATGCAGTCACTTTGTTATTAAAAAGATCTAGAGAAGCAAAATGTTTGCAAGCTTCATAAAAAATTTAATGACTTTACAACAAATAATTCTTTCTTGTCTACTCTTTGCAGTTCTCACTGCCATTTTTCTATTAGTATCTTGGAGACAGCATGAAATTTATGTAGATATCAGTCTAATACTAGTTGGTAAATCAATGGGGCACTACAAGTGGTAAAAATTAACACCCCTAGCAAGCTCTATATACTATACATGCTTGTCTAGTTGTTGTTATTGTTACTATTTTTGCTATTGCTGATGCTGCTCAAACACTTTATGAAACAGAAACACAAATTTTTGTTCATCTTTTAACAAGATCTTAAGCAAGATTGCCTGATAGCCACAGCTATCATAAGCAGCAATAAAGGTCACATCATTTTGTTTTCTAAATGTTCTGTGCCATCATATAGAGAGATACAGGACATTTTTCTTTGGCTGAGTCATTGAGTCATTTTCACCTATGTTATTTATAATCCAACAGAATGCACGAATTTGGGTCTACAGGTCCACAATTTACCAATACATCATCACTCTATAAATGAAATATATTTTTCTTCCATTATTACTAGTTTCATGAAAATGTTTTCATACACTGTCAGATGCTTAATACATTCTAATGTCAGTTGCAGAATATTCATACCAAAAAAATCTAATCTAATATGAAGTGGAATTTATATGATTATTTTTATCATTTATTTAACTAATATTTGTTAGTGCCTAATATGTTATCAGGCACTGTTCCTTATAAACACAAGAAAAAAAAAGGAAAAAACATTATCAACTGTTTCCAACACATTGCCTAAAAGAAGAGCATGAAACCTTCTTTCTAAAAGAGTCACCATTTTGGATTCAAATAGCAGATCAACAGGAAAACTCATGGGTCATCGGTCTAGCCAGCTGGCAAAGGCAAAACAATTCTGGCAATCAGATTGGGGCCAGATTTACAATCTGATGACTATGCATTTTTTGCCTTAACTGCTTGAAACAAAAGGTGGCTGCATCCACATATGATGGATTTTGGATTGTTTGGGGATTACTTGGCTGCCAAAGTCATAAACACACAATGGTCAGGAGTGAAAAGAGTTTGAGTAGCAGAAGCACTTGGCTGGAACAAAAAAATATATATCATCAGATAATCTGTGGAATTTTTCCTCAGAATGAATGCGACAGTGCGGTCATCCATTTCCTTGCTTCTCTTTGCATTTCAACTGCTTTTTCCAGAGGCGTATGTGGATTAAGCAGTTATCATAATAGTTGCATGCAGCAGCTGAGGGACATTTTACAGTGTTAAAAAAAAATCATGACACTTAAAATTGTACATACAAAAATACTATGAGGTAAGTATCATACTTCAATGCTAAAATTATGACTAGTTATATTTTATAAAAATATTTCAAAAGATTTGGCTAAATTTTCATAAAACTAAATTTTAAGTACCAGCTTTATTCAAACAATTTAAAAGGTTGTACAGAGCAAATCTGTTAATGGTGCTGAAATAGTTGGTATAGGAAAATATGTAAGGCCATAAATTTGGCTGGAAACCAGAAGCTTTCCTTGTGCCATTTGTGGCACATGTTTTGAATTTGTTACTATGAGATATGGTCTTAGCTGGACTGATAGCAATGACATTCTTTGAAATTATTTAAAATTGTATATGACATTTTCTGGACTGGCCCCAACATAGAACATCTTGATGAAAAACTATCAATTTTGACTTTATGACTTCACTTGGTCACAGAAGGAATATGCTGACTAAATACTGATTTAAAAAATAAATTTAATTTAGATGAGAAAGAAAATGTATCAGAAAAGTTAAGCAAAAAGCAAAAGATGTCCAAATAAAAAATGAATCATAGCCTTTGGAAGAAAATAATATTTATTTTGAATTTTTATATCCAGAGTTATTTGGTATAAATTGTGGTTACTATTAATGTTAATAATAGCTTACAAAAATACATCCGAGTTTGGCTATTTTTCTTTGTAAAAATTATTTTCTCCTAATTTTAGATTAAGTAAAAGAGCATGTGAACTATGTAACAAAGTAATCTTACAGAAACAAATAGAGAAGTTAGAATAAGGAAATAAAAATATTTGCAATTATGAAAGGGAAGATTTAAGTATGAATAATTCCACAAGAAATTTCTACAGAGAATATTTTATGAACATTATAGTTTTAATTAAAGCAAGATTTTAATAAATTGAACAATGGATGGCTTTTTAAAATTTTCTTTATACTATCTTAGCACTGAAAAATCTGAAAGAAACTGAGAACCATATATATTTATTGCATGGATTTAAATATTCTCTAAAAGAAGTGAAAATTTTTATATAAGTGATAATCTATATGACATTAAAATATTTTAATGATAACATTAGTATATCATAGGTGAAGACATTATAATATTTGGACATGACATGCCAATACTACTCTTCACTTCCATATAAATATCACTTGAAGAATTGTACTGAAAATATGTTTGCATGGCCTTAGCAGAGAAAAGTCTCTCAAATTAAAATTAGTTTTAGAAACCTATTGAAAAACCATAATGACTAAACAAAGTTTGTCAAATCTTGCCTCATTTTTATAAGACACAACTTCTATAAAAATTTTTTACTTTAAAACATAGAAATAGTGATTTTGCTAAAATGAAGACCAGAAAATTTAAGAAAGAATACCTTACAATTTACAAATTGTTCATGTCTTTATCACACATTTTAATATCACTGGCATGTGCACAATAATTAAATTCAATCATCTTTGAAGTTTTGCTGACTTTATCACATAAAAACCATAGTTTGCATATATTTTTCTTTGTCGTTATGAAGATATATTTGTCAACATGAAAGAATAAAAACCATTTAATTTAACAGCTTGCCAGCTTAATTTACAATTTTAAATACCGCGCTTATGGGTGTGGGCCACCATTTGTACTCCCCTACCTATTCTCCTCACATGTGTTAGAGATGGTCCTAGTGAATATTCAAGTAAGAAAAATGCAGTTCTGATGATAATCAAGGACTTTAACTCTTCATGTTAAAAATGTAAGAAATAGCAGAACAAATATCTAGAGGGACCCACAAACATACGGGCAACTATATAAAAGACCAACTAGTAAGACCACTTAAAAATATTAGAGATAATATAGAAAAATTCTTGAGTTAAACCAAATTACTCTGAGAAACATTCTACCCATCTGACTCCCAACTAGTCTCTGAATTCCAGGTTTTTGCTCTCCTTGCACTGGGCCCAATGCCCATGTTTGGTGTCTTTCCCACTACAGCTTTCCCATGTTCCTCCATATTCCATGTCCTTCCCTCTTCCCTCTGCTGCCAAAACTAGCTCACCTTTGTCCAATTCTCCAGATCCCCAGACTCCCAAACCCTCAGAGTTTCTGAATGTGGTATTTACTCTTCAGTGATGAGACAGGTTTGCTCTATGCATTTACCTTCTCTGAAAACATCCCCTGCCCAATGTCTAATTGAGATATTTATTCTTTCAGAGTCTTTAACACACACAAGTAATTTTGAAGAAAATATCAGGAGTTCTGGGTAGTAGCTTTTCAGGGCTCCTAAATCTTTTATGAACAGCACTCTAGGATGCAGCAGTTAATCTGACCCTTATGAATCTAGACACCATACAATCAAAAGGAGAGATAAGATGAGCAAAAGCACCACATAAGAACAAACCTTGGACACTGGAATTATTCATGTGGTGCACATTTGTGAGCATGGACGGTAAGTTGGGGGGGGAGGTGAAGAGAGAAAGAGACAGAGAGACAGAGAGGCCCCTCAGACATGGAGCTTCCTGGTGGTCCAGTGTTGCTTATCAGATCTGCTGCTTCTCTTTTTCCCAGAAACCCACTGTCCTTTCCTTAGAATTTTTGAAACACATCAATCTAAAACTGGCACTGTGTAACATTTTAAGGTTGGTTCAAAACTTCAAAACTCATAAAGTTGGACTGAGTTCTGAGCTCCACAAAACTCACATTCTTTCAGTAAGGTCATTTGACTTAATTGCCAAATACACTGAGCTGTACCACAGTGTTCCTGGTAATTGTTTTACATAAAAGGTCATGTAACTTTTGTTTTGGGAATTATAGTCCCAATTCATTTCACGCATTCATATTCTTTTTCCGTAGATGAGAAGATTTCTTTCTTCTTTCATTATTCCATCCTGGCTCTTGGCACACTCATTTTCAGAGGTCATTCCAAACATGAAAGGATACAGTTATGCAATCCTACTAATTCTGGACATGTACTTCCAACCCAGGAACGTGGTTCTTGTTATCAACCCAAAATCACTGGCGAGTACCAGCATCACTGGAATAAAAATAACTTGGACTAAAAATGATGATTAAGAAAAGCAAAAATCTATGTTAGTAAGTCTGTAGCCAACAAGATCATGATTTCCCTTTGTTTCTGGATCAAACAGCTGGGATATCAGCATCAGAACATTTCTTTAAATGCTTTTCAGTTGTATAATTTCCTGCAGCTGCCTTGCATACTAATGATAATAAATTTAGAACAAATTGCTCTAATGTGACCTCTGTATAGTGTTGACTTGAGTTGGTAAATTATCTGAGTATGAAAATACTCTCATCCAAAGAAACATCAGCTTGTGGGACTCCATACAAACTGATAAATGTGTATATCAGGAGCAATGCCTCAGTGGAGTTTAAAGGCTATGGAGCATGGTGTTGAGCTACATATCCATTTATTCAGCATGTGACTCAGCATATGGAAGCACCAATTCTTAGGAAGCACTGTGTTGCTCAAAAAAGGAAATTTATCAAAATCTTACACACTCAAGGAGGGTTGTGAGTATTTGTGCTTCAATGTTCAAAAAAGCATTGTCATTCTCTAGGTGTACTAATTGTGAGGTTGGGATTCACTTTGAAATAATCACCAACCAACATGGAAGTTCTTTCCTCACACAAAACCTGAGAGAAACTCAATTTCAGGGAATTTTTAATCAAGTCTTTAAGTATTATATGTTCTAGAATAAACATTTTGCCTGAGACAGGTTGTGGGGAGGGATGAAAAGGAAACTTCTAAGTTTACCTCACAGGGAAATGAAGCTGAAGACAAAGAAAGGAGGAGTGAGCAGGGGGAGGGGAGGTTGGAAATGGAGAAAAAGAAAACCAGAATTTGAAACTCCAACATTTAGGACACTGGGAAGGAGTCTTGTAAAGAGCCTGTTTCAAGAGTTAGTAGATAACCCTGACCTTGGATAGAAATTGCTGCCTGGAAGGGAAAGCTCTCACCTCCTGTGGGAACTTTGGGGCATATAACACCGCACCAATCATGTTTCCTTTTCCAAAAGTTAATCTTTAGAATTTTAATGACAAAGATGTGCACATATCTTCACTCTAAAGCACAAATGTAAAGAAGGCTATTCCATTATTATAGATCCAGAATCTCTTACCATCTGGCTTTGTGTAATCCTTTCACTTAAATGCTGCCCAAGTTCTTCCAAACTACAAGGCATCCAGACTCCCATGGTTGAAATACTGTTCAAGAGAAAGAAAAAAAAATCATGATCAGGGCTCACACCTGCCCCTCTTGGCCTTCTACCCAGTTTGCCAGCTCAACAAAAGCCATAGTGTTAAAAGATGTTCTGTTTCACACAACTCTGGACCAATTCCCTAAACCTCTCACCTTCCAAATGAGAGCAGCTCTTTCTCATTCCCACTCCCATACCCATTAATCTGCTCTCTATTTTCTGGGCAAAAATCCTGCTAAGGATATTTCTGAAAATGTGATGTTCTCTCTGATATTAAATGGGGAGATTACAGTGACATCAATGTGTCCCTGTTGCCAGGACACCTTTGTGACTTATAACCAATAAAATCATATTTGAAAGTTCTCTCCTCATCAGCTAGTGATTCAGCAGGTCTGCAAGCAGCTCTGTGGAATGATGGTGCAGTGGTTGGGAGCAGAGTCTCTAAAAAGAGAAGGCATGAGTTCAAATCTAGACTATGATATGAGTTGGCTTTTTGTAACCTGGGTAAGTCAGATAACCTCCAGGTCTTCAAGTTTACTCATCTGCAAAATAAAAGTAATAATAGTCTTGACTTTAGAATGTTGTATATGGACAAAAATGAGTTACATATAAAATACTTAGAGTAGTGCCAGGTACATGAAAGCATTCAAAAAATATTGTCACCTGCCTTTGCTACAGGCCAATGTGATCAAGGAACTGTTGGATGTGAAGCCTCAAAAGAAAGAAAGGTGGTTACTATGACAATTAGGGGAATTAACATAGGCTGTAGGCATGGACCATGCCCCCACTCAATGGAGACTGGTTATCATTAGTAAAACTTTTTCATCATCATGTTACACTGTGTCAAAGCCCAGTTGGGGAAATGACTTTCACTTTTAATCTCGAGACCAACAGTGTCATCTTCACACCTACTTTCACTTTACTCTTTAAATAGTTATCAATTATGCAAGAGGCAGACTAACAGTGTACCCAGAACACCAGAAAACCAGAGTCACCCAAAACCAACCAAACAAACAAACAAAAACAAAAGAAGAGAATGTGGTGGTGGTGAAAGAAAGTTAATTTCAATGAACATACCCAGACATTTGCAACTAGGAAATATAAAGAAGCTGTGGAATTTATGTTAAGTGTGTAGTTACCATTGTTGGTTGTGTTTCCATCTGACTTAGGGGCATTATTAGCTTTAGGAACTCAGAAGATCTGGAAGCTGATGCTATTGGTGGCCTTCTTATACCCTTACCCTTATCCTCCAAAGCACCTATGCCTGACTTCCAGATTTTTTCCAGTACCTGCATTCATTTGCCTGAGGGCTTTCCAGCCATTGGGTGAGTGGATATTGCAGCTCCCTTGCCCCTCAGGTGGTATAACCCTGAAGTACAGGTTCTACCATGACTCTCAAAAGAACTGAGCTCCAGCTGCTCACAGTTGTAACTGGCTTCATGATGCACTTTTGATGGGCTTTTTTTTTTCTTTCCTGGGTCACTTCCTCACTCCCCTGCTGGTATTTCTTTAATAGCCTAAATCAGTCACTTACACTCAAATCTTCATTGCAGGGTTTGCTTTTACGGGATCCCAAACTAAGAAAGACCATAAGCCCACCCTGATCTTTTTAGACGGTTTGCTCCATTTGCAGCCTTGGAGTTAAGTGCCTGGTACAGGCTCCCGTGACCTGAGGAGCCAATTTCTACACAGATTCATTTACTTCTGGCTGATATTATCCACCAGTTGCTATCAGGGGCATTCTCCACTCAGGGAGACTTAGTTCACACTCTCTAGGTTGCACCTGGCACCTTCAGTATTTACTTCCATTTTTATTTCAGACACAAGAAAACCTTTTATTTGTACTTTAGGCCAGGATGGTCTGGTTAAATGACTACAAGAAGTGCATTAGTAAGGACTTAAGTGTGTATTTACAGTACCCACAACCATTAGTCCAGTGTGTGCCAGTCATAGATTTATCTAAAGTAGACAACTGGCAGCCACAGAAGCATGAATGATGCCAGCTTTTGAGGTCCTAGACAGAAATGTAAGCACATCTGCCAAGAGTTTCTTTACCAATTTTTAGCATAGTGACGTTTTCTCAGAAAGCCAGGTATCATTGTCTCTCAGAATAGTCCACCCCATGTGAATATTATTCCGAATAAATTTATATCAAAATGTATGTGAAACAACAGAATTAATTACACACATAACTATTTCCCCAGGAGATTCCCCAAAATTGTCTATCCTTGCTTTGATTCTGATATAGACTATCTTAGACAATTAATATATTTAAAGTCTCATAAGTGTTTTAACTTAAACAACTGTATTTCAGTAAACAGACTCAGCACTTTGAGGCTCTTTTCAAAAAATTACTAACATAATGTTTCTCAGAATTTCCTCCAAGGAAACTCTGCAGGGAAAGAAGAATAATTCCGCAAGTTTCCTGGGGCTAAGACTGACGCTACCACATCACCTATAACCTTGACACTTATTTGAAGTCTCATGTATCTTAAGAATACCTGGAATTTTCACTCATTACTTGATTATACATTTCTCTATTCGTGTTAATATAAAATTATGTTTTGAATTATCTTAAAATAGATTGATATTCCAACATTTCATGGAACTTACTAGAATATGTTTTATTACTAGAAACCTTAAAAGAGTTTTTCAGCTGCCTGTTTATGTTTTATTTGTATTTTTTGGCAGGTACAGGATCTTTGAATAATTTAAATTAGTTGATAGCTAATAATAGTTGAGCAATTAGGAGCATTTGTGTAAAGAGTTAGAGTTTTCTGTATTTATTTATTGACTGATTGATTAATTGATTGAAAATCAGAAGATTTATCTAAAATAGAGTGTTTATTCTTTAAATGGGCATTGTTCACCAGTTCGCCACACTCCTACACTCCTTCATTACTCCATACCTGTCTGTGATTCCTAAGAAACCTTTAGAAGCCATCAGGTATTACCCTAAACTTACATATGTAGTCCTAGAACTCTTCATCTCCTTAAAAAACACCCTCAAAAAAGGAGATAGTACACCTCTGTTCACCACTCACCACCTCATGACAGACGGTTCTTTAAGCTCTTTGTAAACACAAACCTGGTTTACTACAGGTTGAAGAACTCCCTGACTCTCAATCTCAGTCACTACTAAAATTTAATATCAATAAAATAAATCTTCATACAATACCACTTTGAATATAGCATACCCTGACCAGTAACATTTTAGGATTTCCCCACACCCAATAATTTTCCTCAACACTTCCAAGACATCAAGCAGGAGTTAAGTTGTACAGTGCTACTTAAAGTGTGGTCTGTGACCAATGCTGAGTGTTATCTGCCTGCTAATGGTTTGCAACAAAGTAAGCAATTAAGAGAAGATGCACTTAGAGATTTTTATTGCAGTTTGACATTTTGCTATATCAGAGTACATGAACACTGGACTCATTGAAATATAGATTAATTCCAATGCCAAACTCATAGAGAATAACATGTAGTGTCAACTAGACACTATTCACGTACGGCAGGACTACAGATCGAAACACTATAGATTAGAAATTTTCAAAAACTGGTATCTCACCACTAAGAGAAACACTGGATTAGTAGAGTCTCACCAATCAGAGATAACAGAACATTAAATCAAAATATATGCAACTAATGACATAAATATAGCAAATAACATGTTAGTTATAGTTGTAATGTAACTTTAATAAAGACTGTCATTGAAAATAATTTCATTCTTTTTTTAAGCCTCTAGAATCTCAAATAATCTTCCAGGTAGAACTCTTTGGAGTGATACATTTCTTGTGCATATTCAATATGCCCCTAAAACTCTCAGCCCCATTTGCCATGGACAATGAAGAACTTGCCTAGAGAATTATGAAGTTCATCTTAATTACTCTGGTCTCACAAGGCCCCTCTTCATTGCCAGAAAAAAAAATTGCATGCTTTTTCATTTTTGTGAATAATGATGTATCCTTTCTGACACCACTTCCAAATGCCTTTATAATCTATACAGGAAAAAAATGCATTGTGTTTGTTATGACTGCAGCAAACATTCCCAACCCCCAGCAACAGAAACAGCCAATACATTGATCTCTCAGGAGCTTATTGAGTTTACAACAATTTACTCACACAAGCTAAACCTGATAGTTTTTAAGCAGACACACTTCCCCAGGCAGGGGTGGGGATATTGAACATGCATATGACAAGGACTTCAACTTTGTGCACTACGTGGGTCATAGGCAAGTGAATCTTTGACCTTTGCCTCATTAGTGTAATGGCCAGATGAATTGGGCCAACCCACACAGACTCAGTACACAGACTGTGTGAAAATATGCTGAAATTTAAAAGCCCCTGCAGGTAGAGGAGAGAAATGTGGGCAGTGCCCCTCTTATGGCTAAGCTGTGAGGCCAGAGCTTGGGTACTTTACAAACATCAGTCACAAGTTTGAATTCATCATAAATGCAACAATATTCCTGTCAACATCTTGATATGAGCTAAAATATATATTAATTATAAATATTATCTGTATTAGAAATAATGAACATTCATTTTTCAGCCAAGAGACCACTTACTTACTCGTGTAGTTATGTTGACACATACACTAAAAAATGTGGCAGCAACCACAGCTCAGTGTGATTACATTTGATGGCTATAATACCTGGTTATAAAGAGGTGCACATTTTTTATCCCTTGGATGTTGATATTCTGGCATATTTAAAGTTTTCTGAATAAGTTACTTTCATTTCCAAGAAATACACTCTTCAAAATGTATATTTTGTTGGAAAAGCATTAAGCGAGTTTCATGACTTGCTCCAGAAAAAACAAAATAGAGGATTTTTGTCTTCATGTAATAAACTTATAAACTTATTTACATTGAAACCAGTACATGGTGTCCCATGAAGTAGCATTTGCTTGGTAATTACATCTCTTTCTTTTGATATAATTTTTGTCACACATTTATGTCTGCTTCAATAGTGATGAATATGAAATGACATATTTCTATTTAGCAGTAAAGAATGATGACTGATTTCCTTTACATTGGTTTGGTGGTAGACAACGTGCTACTTCATCCTGGAAAAAAGAATAAGTAAATACTAATACCCTGTTAATTCACTATAAACTCTATGGCTCAGCTGCTTTAGGTTTAATATTTAGCTTTAATATTTGTAAAATTTATGTCAGTTTGTGGTATTAGAAGTCATTTTTCTTTGTTTTGCAACACAGAAGTTAACTGTAGGGATCTAGGAAGTTGGCTTGTAGGGTTTTCCCATTCTTTTGTTATTTATTATTAATTTATTTTCTTGTTTTCCCCTCACTAAAAGCATGGGAAAGCTAGAAACATTGCTTTTGTGATGTCTTACATTTTAGTACCATTCTAATATTTCTAGCTGCCACTCAAATACTTTTCAAATGCCAGAATGCTAAAACTACTGTTGGAAAACACATATGGCCTTAGTGGTTGTTTATACCACCACCCTCTTGAACAGACATATTTCCTCCTGGCTTTTGTCCATTCCCAGGATGAAGTAACACTATTAGAGAAACCGCGTCCAGGCTTACATATTCACATATTTACACTGCTACAACTGTGGCTTTGGAAAGGAAAGCCAGCCATGATTGTCCGGAGATGATGTGAGCTCACATATGCACACTGGTGGCTCACAGATGCACCAACTCCAGGAAAAAGCAATTAAGATAGTATCAGAATGAGGAACTTGAAGTGTTCAAAGAGAGAAAATCAACACATGACAGAAGATTGCAGCTGCAGTAAGCCTGGTGCACTGATGCCAGAGAATAGCATAGAAGTGACCAGGGCACATCAATTTCAAAATGCAAAAAATATCAAGAAATCCAAATTCCAAATGAGGCAAAGAAGAGGATTCCACTGCATCAAGTTTTATAAAGCACCTACTAAGTTCCAGATAATGCCAAAGTTTCATTCAATGAGTATGTTTGAGCACATATTATGTTCCAAGGCATTCCTATAGGCTCTGGAATATAAAGATAAATATATGGACTTTGCATCCTGAGAGACAGGGAAAGAGCTGCAACACATCTAATAAAACTGATATTTTCATTAAACTGATACTCAAGCTGTCATTGTGGTGTTTATTTGGCACAAAATCATGGCTTTGTGGACCATTCCTCTGACAAATTGTTCTTCTAGCTTATATTGTATTCCATATAGTGCTTATTCTATACCAACCCTGTGCTTTAAGCTGAGAATTCCATTGCTCAAGGAAATCTTTGCCATCATCTCATTCAACCACATTATTCTGCAACTGAGGAAGCAGGTCTATGGAGGTAAAATTGACTGTCCAAGATCACCAAGTGAGCATCTCAAAATTTGCATGACCTACATGCAAATTCTTGAAAGAGCTTTCTAATTCTAATAGAGACAATCCTACCTCTTGTGACAAGTTTTTAGGGATTCTTTATACTAAGAGGGAAGATATAGAGAGTTTTCAGACAAACTTATCTCCACTGGTCCTGACAAAGAATGGTGGTACGATTACAACACGAAAGATTATTTCATTTCATAACAAAAATTTTAAAAATCATCTAATCATTTTCTGGCATTTACAATTTATCTTACCCTCATGATGATCCTTTTATCCACAGTAAAACAAAATAAATAAAATGTGAAGAAAATAATCCATGGCAAGTTTGAAGTATGATAGCTTCTTACTAACAGTTAAATCATTTACCACAAAGAAAGCACTGCTTTTCTCAGTGTTTCACACATGTCATCACCAGCTATTTTGGACAGGATGAGAAGGGGAGACCATTGCAGACTGTGGAAACAGCTCTTGATAGACCAATACAGTGAAAGCATTCCTCAAATTATATGCTTCTATGTTTTTCTAAGCTTGTCCAATTGAACCATGTTCCCTGACATATAAAGATATAGAGTGTGGTGATGGAAAGCTCAGGATATTAACTGTCTGGGAACTGGTCTCAGTACCTCATTCAGGTGTACAAGTTCACATTTCTCATTCTTAAAATTCTTAACTAAAAGCCTTCTGGAAATCTGAAGGCTAAAAGGTAGCATGATGTAATTTTCTTCACTTGGTCACTTTATCATCACATCTACTGCCCTTAGCCTCATTAAAATAGTGACTCATGACAGCTTCAGCAAAACATGAGTACTAGAGTGGGAGAAAGCACCATCATGCTAACTTCTCAGCTACTTTTGGAGTCTTTGAAATCAAGAAGATCTGGGTCTGAAATCTCAGTTCTGCCACCCTCAAGATGAGTTACTTTGAGCAAATTATTGACACTTTCTGAGATTACTGTTTCTTTATCTGTAAAATAAAAATAGTAGAGCTACCTAAGATTGTCATAAATATCAAGAGTTAATGAATCAAAAGTACTTTAGCTCAATTTTGGCACATAGGAAGCTTTATACAGGATAGTGATGTTGATGATGAGGAGGTGGATGGGAGAGGGAAGGGAAATGGAAGAAAGTGAAGGGAGAAGGAAGAAGGAGGGGAGGGAGCATCAGAATCTATCTTTGAAATTGGTGCTGCACATCATTCCCAATACCATCCCATTTGGAGGAAGGAAAACAGAAAGGATATAGGTTATTCAAGATGAAGAATCAGTTTAGTACCCCTCAAATTTTTTCTGAAGCCTTTTTTGAGCATACTCTAATATTTGTGTTTTCCAAGTTGGGGTAGGATAAACAGGGATAAGCACAGGCCAGTGACAATGTTTCCCCCATCCACCCTGAGATTTAACTTCTTCTCTTTTGTACTTTAGTCCATAAAACTTGTAGATCCCAGAAGGAAAAAAATCTTTATCTGTACTCATGTATCAAGCATAGAATTAGTCTTTGATTTCCAGCCCACCCCAAGAGTTGTCCAGCAAAGCAGTTCAATGTAGTGATACATACACCAGATTTGAAGCCAGGAAACCAAGCTTCATCATCCTTATCCATGAAATTGGCACAATAGCAACTGTGCTGCCAGTCGTGCAGAGCTATTGCAAATATTGTTAGCTTATAAACATAAAATGATTATTTTGCAATATATGTATCAAATAAAGAGCCCCCAGAACCTTTCATGGTGATTTCTTCTTTTACTAATTCTTCTGATTCTCCTGTACATGACATACCCTGGTCAAAAGGTTAAAACTCCTGAAAAAGAACCCCCATGAGCCCTCCAGAATTGAGCCTCTCCAGCCTCACCTTATCACTTCCTCACATGCACCCTAAGTTCCAGACCAATCAAACTTCTTGCAACACCTCAAAATATTCTTCCTCCCCAAGTGTCTTGGCATACACAATTCCCTTCACCATGAGGTACCTTCACCCTTTAGATACCTGGGGAGCACCTCTTTCATTCAGTATTCCAGCCACTCTTTAAAACTTAAATTGTCCTCTTATTTGTGTATATATTATCATTAGAGCATATACTATATTGATGCATTTATTTGTGAACAACCTGTCTCTTCACTCTTGGCTTTTGAGCCACTTGGGAACAAGAATGGAGCTCTATACTCTAGTGTATTAGCCCAATAGATTTGGCATCATCTGAGGCCTCATTGTGTGCTAGTCTCAGTAATAAGTAGTTTATTTTATCTCATTTAATGCTCACTGATGAAGTAGGTCCTACTGTCATTTCAAATTTACAAGTATTTATTGAACGCTTACTTGCCAAGAATATCTCTCAGAACATTGAAGAAGACAGACACAGTTCTTACTCTCAATTTTCATCCTTCTTGGATAAAAAAGAAAATAGACAAATAAAAATGAAATATCAAAAGAATTATAACTGTTGAGAAGAAAATAAAAAAGAGCAATGTAATAAAAAGTCTGCTTTAGATTGTATAATTGGGAACTGAATCTCTGAAGGATTAATATTTAAAGCCCTAAACAATAAGAGTCTGCCATACTAAGATCTGGGGGAAGAGTATTCTAGCAGAAAGAGCTGCAAATGCACAGACCCTGAGGTAAAAATGAGCTTGATAAACTTGAGGAATGGAAATAAGTGTACAGTGACTGTTGACCTAGGAGGAGGAAACAAGTTCAGGTGGGAGGCCTGGACTAGGTTATGTAGAGAATTGTGAAACAGGTAAAGAATCTGGAAATATATTGATAAGATTTAATCTGGAGACAGACATTCTAGGACTTTATTTCTTAAAAATTTGCTTTGATTTCTGGAAAAGAAAGGAATTTAGAAAGGTAAGTATGGAGAAAAAAGAGAGTATGGAGGTAGAGCTGATCATAAAGTTACATAGTGATGAGGTCCCTGGGTATCTTAGACTAAGGTCACAGTGACTAATATAGATAATCATGTACGAAGCACTGTTATAAGTACTTACAGTTACAAAGTCACTTATTTCTCACTACAGCCACAATTACATGGGTTTCATTTTAATGCCTACTCACAAATGAAAAAAAGAAACTGAAATAAGGAGGTTAGTAATGTAATCAAGGCCACAAAAAGATGTAGTGGAGTCAGGATTTAGACCAAAGCAAAGTCTTCCCCATACTGTACTGCAACTAGAAGGATAGGAAATGGTTTAATTATTAGTAATGGCAAGAGCAAGGGTATGCATCAAGGACTTGGAGAAATGTTCATTCTTCTATTGAAAATAGATGGATGACATGATAAGTAGATAGACAGACAGACAGACAGACAGATAGACAGACAGACAGACAGATAGATGGATAAATGATAAGTAGGATACATTTTCCAAATGCCTGCTATGAACCAGATCCTGTTATACTTTACACATAGTATCTCATTTAATCCTTACTATAGCCATGAAAATTGGGAATATTAACTACCTCTTATAAATGAAAAAGAGGCAGAAAGATTAAGTAACCCACCCAACATCCGCATGGTCACTGTCAGAATTAAATGAGATAATATGTACAAAGTGCCAGGCAAATAACAGATTTCTAATAAATAGACATTCTTGTGCATTTATTAGAGAAATATTTACAAAAGCCATGTTGTATACCTTTGCTCTTGCCAGTTTTCTCTTTAACACTGTTTCTAACAATTTAACATCAATAAAAAAGGCAGTATTTTGTGACCTCTTTATTAAACAAATTATTCTCAAATATATATCTCATTTTATCCTTACTAGAATTCCAAAATGAAGTCTACATTTTTTAACTGGAAAAACTCAAACATAAAGAAATTGAATGAATTGAACAAGGATACTCAGATGGTAATTGGTAGGGCTTTAAATAAGCTTCAATATTTTTATTTCTAATTATACCCCTAGTCCAATGTTTTTATTATTTCATCAACATTGTCTGGTCATTGATAGTCTTTCAAAGTCCCACTCATTCTATTGTTCAAAGCTTTATGCAAATCTTATCTGCTCCATGTAGCATCTCCAGATTGCCACAGAAAACTCCAATCTCATTGTTTTTCACTCTCTTGTACTTTGCTTGGACCTTAGTGATTACTCAAGGACAGAAATTTTCCTTAGTCACCTCTTAATCTCTTACAATTCCTAATGTGATGCCTTATTTGTCAGAGACATTCAATAAATATCGTTAGAATTTTTCTAAGCCCCTCAAAAGGAAGTCTCTGATGTCAGGAAGCAGATGTAACCACGAATCCCAGGGTCTCTTTGAGGGAATGCCATTACAGTTTAATCATTAAACAAACTGCACAATGGACATAGAGAAGTTGATGAAATACAGCAGTTTCCTTTTACCCCATTCCTCTGTTCACTAAGAGTTGCATTATAACCAATAATCCTTTGCAAGTATGACAATATTTATACATAAACTTATGGAAAGCTTCATAATTTCAGATAACTACATAATGAACAAGAAAGTGGGCTCTGGAATTAGGCTTCCTGGGTTTAAATCCCAATGCTATTACAAACTTTGTGATCTTGGACAAGTTCTTTGGTTACCCTGTGCCTCAGTTTAAAATGAGAATATCACTATCTCTGTTTTAAGGAAGAAGTAATTTGGATAATTCATATAAAGTACCTATTTTATCTGGTAATGGTCATATTATATTATTAAGGCTTAGAAAGAAGTGGCAGAGTCTAAAACAGTTTAATTAATGTTAACATGCAATGTTAGAAGCTTTGGGAAACCTTTGAAAGTTATTTTAAAGGAAAACTACAACTGCTAGCATACTGGTTAACACCAACCATGCAGTATGTCTGGTTTGGTTTTAGAGAAGCAGAGATGAACTTCCAAGTCTCTAGTCTGAATGCCATATGACAGCAACACTAATATTCCCTGCACAATTTTTCCCAGAGAGATTTAGTTTGCCTTGTCTTGTAGGCATCAGATTCCTTCCACTGAGCCTGTCAGCATCCACACATGGCATGGTGAGGAGTTCAGTGATGTTGCAGACCAAGGCTTGTGACAAAGTTCTTGTAAAGAGATATTTCCCTTAGGTATTTATTTCAGCTTTGTCTGAAGCTCAGACTCCCAGCTACCAAATTGCTGAATTATAATGAAAAGTCAAACCCACTTACACTCTAACACCATTGTCAGTCATTCAATAAAGTACTTGTACTGAATACTCACTCTTGATTTCTATACTCATTTAACTAAAGAAACTATCTCAGCACTGTGGAATGTTTATCCAGAAACAGAATGGAAAAGTATATAACACAACATTTTTGGGAAACCATATAGTTTTTAAAGAGGCAGGAAATTGGAAGTTTTATTTATAAAACATGTCATTTTATGGATAAAAGAATTTAGGATTAATTCTGAGAACCATAGAATGAGTTCTAGCTAGGCAGTAAGGTATAAGTTGTGTATCTTGTAATGTTACTATGCTATACATGGTCACCAAAAGAGCCTAGGGTTTCTCTACTATCAATTCAATAAAAGCTAAAAATGTGTCTCTAACCTGCCCAAAGCTACTTTGTGGCTTTGGGGAAAATGTTGATAGCTGGCCGACTTAAAAACAATCATTGGGCATTTCATTATATTAGCTTTTATTAAAAACTCATTTTTATGAAGGGGAAATTGAACCTTGATCTTTAGAAATCAAAGGGAAATATGTCCAATGAAATAACCCTATCATGGTTGTCATTTGAACATCATCTGATCTGAGCAGAGGAAAATCTTTTTTAAAAATCACAATTCCCTTTTATAACTCTTGTTAATAAAAGGAACCTGTAAATGTTTTATAAATTCTGTTGTAGAACTGTCTTCTACAAGATGTTCTAATGATTTATTTTATGAGAATCTAGTAAGAAAGTCATTTTGAACTACTTTTGAATTAAAAAGATATTTAAAATATGATTTAATTGACTAAAAATGTAAATTAAAGTTATAAATAGAAATTTCCCTAGCATAGTCTTAGAAAAATAGGGGGAAAATTTTTCCAATTAATGGGCACATCTTTTAAAAAATGTTTCATGCATCAACTGATGATAAATAACTAAAGCACATTTGAAAAATAAGAAAAGCCTTCAAGAAGGTCTGTACTTTATTATTCTATTCTCCCAGGAGAGCCACAACTTTTTTATGGGTCATCTGGGGCCTGAACCCAAAACAAACATGAAGACAGTAAATTACCCCAGCAGGTACTCAGTGTCTTTATCAGATTTGCCAAATGTCAAGGAAAGAAATACAGTCACTTGAACATCAAGGAATCAGTTATCTTAATGTGTCAATTTTCCATGAAAACATATTTATTAGAAATCAAACATTGTCCTCCTTATATATCTAATTATCTCAGAGGTGAAGAGCATTCACAGGTGGTTCAGGAAAGACTGGCTGCCACAAAAGAAGACATGAAGGGATTGTTGACACGTAATTGAACAAAATAGGCTTTGAAATTCTTTTCTTTAATATTAGGATTCAATTTTTAATTTATTTATTAGCTTTATATCTATACCCCTTGGCATTACTATTTGGCAGTTTCTCTAGAAATTAAAATACACATCTTTAACTTCTCACTGTCAATTAGAGTTAATGTTGGACCATTTTGCATGGACTGCAAGAGCCTTGCATAGTTCCATCTGGTTGTCATATGTATTATATCTACATGTGTTATAAGCCTTCCCTGTTCCAAATTTTTGCTTTAAACCATGGGCTAGCAAGCTTTTTCTATGAAGGCCCAGTTCATAAATATTTTAGGCTCTGGGGTTGTACAATTTATGTCACAACTACTCAGTTATGCTGCTGTAGTACAGAAGCAGCCATAGATGATATATAAAGGACTGGGAATGAATGTGTTCTATAAAAAAAAATTATTTGCAAAATAAGCAGTGGGCTGAATTTGGCCTGCAAGCTGTACTTTCCGAACCTTTGCTTTAGTCAGTAATATGTATTTTGAGTAAAGACAGAAAAAATAGCCTTTTATGTTTACCCACATACTCATTATTTCTAGAGTTATTCCTTTCTTCCTACAGATGTGAGCTTTCATCTAGTATCATTTTTCTTCAGCCTAAAGACTCTCTTTTAGTATAGGTCAACTGGGGGTTGATTCTTTTATCTTAAAATGTCTTTATTTAGCCTTCATTCTTAAAATATGTTTTTGCTGGATATAAAATTCTATTTTGATAGTTTTTTCTTCACCTTTTGGAGCTTTAAAGATGTTTTACTATTTTCTGGCCTCTATTGTTTCTGATGATATGTTGGCAGTTATGTGAATTATTGTTCCTCTGGTCCACCATTAGCATTACATTATTCTAGCTATGCCAATTAATAAATTTGACCCTTAAATTGTAAGTAAATTGAGAATATCTCCAATAACTTCTTTCTGGCACACAGTAGGAGTTTAATGGTGATAAATTAAATTCAGATCAAGTTCTGGGAATCAGCTATAAAATAGACTCAAGTCATCAGAGAAAACAATGAGCCTGGACTCAGCTCTGGCCTGGAGTCCCATTGAGACCTCTGTGAATACAGATGTGGGATTAAGAAGTATGGAGAATGTGTTGCTTTCTTTAAATTACTCTGTAAAGTGTGATTTCCATTGGCAGAGTCAAGCTTGCTCTTTCTGCCTCTTACCAACACCATCAAGACAGCCACCCTCAGAGGAGACTGGGTTGTATGGTCTCAAACTTAAGAACCTAACCACTGTGCCCTGGACGCCAAGTCCCCAGTGTATCTCACAGAGTAGGGGGCCCACCAATTTTTCCACTTCTCACTTTCTCACTACAAGAGGTGAGTGCTGCACCATTTGCTGTGTTGAACCTACCTGGGACCATGTTACAGTGTACACGCCCTGCTCAACTCAATGAGTCAGCCCTAATCTCACTCACTTTCTTAAATGCATTTTGCCAACAGACTGGCCTCTACGAGGACCTGCAGTCAGATCAAGTCCACATTATTTAGAACTCTTTTGGAAGAATGTCAGAAACCAAACTAACCGGTTTAAATGGAAATAAAAAGGAATATATGGTCACATGGAAAATCCTAAAAAGTTCCAACTTAGAAATTCCATCAGACATGACTGAATCCTGGGCTCCAAAGATGCCCTGGATATTCAGCTTCTCATTCTCGCTCTCTCACTCTACTTTTCTCCCTGCCAGCTTTATTCCCAAGTGACCTCTCCCAATCCATAGGGTCTGACATTCTTTTCTGCTTTAGAATACCTCAAGAGACCTTGGATTGGCCAAGCTTACAGTTACAACTTCACCTCACCTGGTGCTGATCTTCCAATGCATCTTTTATGTTGCTTCTAATTCTTGTCACACAGGCATGTGCTGATCTGACTCTCCAACTCTTGGCCCCTCTCTACTCTGCTAGGAAAATTTCTCTGCAAGATTTTCCCTCATGACTTGCCAAGGACTTGCCTGCAGATTGCCCCACAGCCTGAGTGGCAGTAGCTTCATCATTGTGCTTCTGGGCATCTGCACATCCTGACATGTTGATAAGAAATGGAAGCTTGATAATAAGATGATGTTGTTCATCCAGTCAAGAGAGGCTCTTTAACTCTTCAGGTCTTTTTTGTTTGGGGTGTAAGATAACTGAAGATATTTTCTAATGTAATCCAAATAGGCATAAGCCACATCAGTCTACAGAGTAAATATGATATCACAATGACAATGATAATTACCATTGTGAGCTTCAAGCTTCCACATCTTCACCAGCACTGACAGTCTTTTTATTTCATATATACTCACAAATTGATCCTTATGTTCCCTAAAATGCTCCCATTACAGTGTAGATAGTTACTTATGAGTGTTTGTGGTCACCAATTACTCAGGACTCCAAGGCATCTTATATGACAGAAGAGGAAAGCTGTTATACTCTGGGGTCTCTGAGTGCAGGCCCCACAGTGTTGCAGAGTTGAATAAACTGGCTTTTTCAGTTCATATCTATGGTCTCTTTATCCATAGAATACACATATGCCACCTGAGTCACTGATTTGAGTCAGATCCACATGTTAGCTATGGCAAAGTTCTTGGAACAGAGACAATGCTTTAACACCACATCCTGTAGCTGCAACTGGCTGAACTTGCCAAGTTCCTTTCCATCCGTGAATTTTCTTTCAGAGTTCTTGCATTCCATCATAAGATTTGGCTTGTCTGGAGCTTCCCTCCATCAGCCAGACATGTATGAATAGAGCTGAACTCCAAATAGAAACACAGGTAATTTTTTTCCTGAGAACTCCACATTCTTTAGCATATATATAAAAAAAGAAATTTTGTTATTAAACACAGAAAATTAGAGTAACAGAGTGTGTGCGTTTAATCATAAGCATCACCATTTTCATGCTACCAAAGGCATTTTTTAAATATTGTAAAATACTAAAGACCTTCAACTCGCTGTCCAATATTTTACCATAATGTTGGTTATTTGTTCTTTGTGGTTTCTGACTTATCACAAGTATAACATTTTAAGAGGAAATAAAGACAGTCTGCTCTTGAAGTATATCTATCTCATAATATGTTCTTTTTACACAATGGTAAAATCTATTGGTTTGTAAACAAAGTCTGATGAACAGACATATGTACTCTTTGCAATAAAATAGCAAATATATTGCACTTAAAGGTTTAGCAAAATATTTGTATTTATTGTGTATTTATGCGTTTAATGTTCAGAGCATTCTACTTGATGTTATTTGGTCTCTTTTACCAATGTGCAAACTGAGGCTCTGAGAAGATAGCAATAGTGCCTGAATAGCAATATTTGTTCTTGGCATGACAAAACTCAAATGCAGGTCTTTGGAATTTGTATCCCATTATATTTTTATTATACCTAGAAATACTTTTTCCTAAAACTAATGACAGTAGAGGTAGCCTTCAGTTAGTATCAAGAGAGACAGTGATTCCTGGTCTATACTTATTTCAGATCAGTGTTAGATAAACATTTTTTAAATTTTTCACTCAATGGGCTTATGCACATAATCAGCTTAAAGATAAAGCATGGGTAACATTTTAAAAAACAACTTTTGCAAGATGACTTTAATGAGAATATAATAAACATCTATTTTTACTTTATTACAAAACTAATATTTTCTAATACTTTATGAGATCTGTGAAAGCCTACAAAAGTGTCAGGAGCCTGTGACCTCCACCAGATGTGGCCGTTGATCTGAGATGTACCTATCTTTCCCACAGATTTCAGAAGGAGCATTCTACAGATCAAGGTACCCCAGCTAGCCCACTTCAAGATAATTGCAATGACCAATATGGTCATCCAAATCCAAGAGGATCAGTCAATGGACTTAGTTGAAAATGTGTGTCTCTGTCCTTTAAGGACTAAGAGCCTGACAACAGGGCTACATCAGTAGTGAGTATGAGAGTCTATGACTTTTGTATACAGGGCCACATTTACTCAGTTAGGCCTCATATGTGAGCAGAGAAAAACTACTGCAAAAGGGGAAAAATAATAGACGAGGTGAGCAGAGAGGCAGGTGTGCACCTGTGGGAATGAAGAGAGGGAAGAGGAGACGATACTAGCCTTGGTTTTTGATAGCTCTCTTGCCCCTGCTTTCTCTAGCCCAGCTGTTCCCATGACTTTTCTGTGTCTTCTTTCATCCACTCCCCTCCCTCTATTTCTAAATAAATCTAAAAATATTTCTTTCTTGCAACCAAAATGTTCTAGATCAGAATAAACTCACTCCAGAGATGTTCATAAAATAAATTCTATATATTTTTCAACTTAATCCATTTCTTATTTTTACTTCCAGATTCTTCCACTTCACCCTTCAAGGATCTGTTCTGTGTATATTCTGAGTGGCAGAAAGTACATGGATGGCTATTTCTTATGTTCTCCCTAGTATCAGTGTTCTCATTTCTCACTCATTATCTCCTTTCTTGTTTTTTTCCAACCAATAAATATATACTTTGCATTAAACTAGAAAACTATTTACTTACTCAGTCAGTAAATTACTCATTGAGAAAAGTGTTATTGACTGTGTTTTCTTACTTTAGGGAGAAAACAGATGTAATGAGAAACAAATTACACATATTTACAATGAGCAAATCTAGAAACATACCTGTATCAATACTCACATAGTCAGCCTTCCTTCTTGTCCTGTCAAAAATATCTTTTCTCCAGAATTTTCTTTCTCTTTTTTATTTTATTTTATTTTATTTGTATTACTTTATTTTCTTATAAGTACTATATATGTATGTATGTGGATGTGTGAATGTGTATGTGTATTGCTTCTATGTATGTGTGTATTCTCTCCTATCTCTCCCAGTAGAATGTAAGCTCCATTAGAGCAGGAGCCTTGTCTATCACTAGGAAGTGTCTGGAACTTGTTAAATTCTCAAGAGAGGTTTGCTAAGTGAATGAAGGAACTCTATGTAGTGATGGATAAGATAGGTAAGATCTGTGCATTCATCGGGTCTAGAGGGAGGATACAACAGAACAGAACAAGTTTTCTATGGGTGTATGTGCAAGTGACAACCGTCCCAGACTTGGATTTGGGGTAGGGATAGATCTAGGAAGACTTCCTAGAAAAAATGAGATGGTCTGGCTATGACCCAAAGCCTAAGTCAGCATTGGCCAACATATCCACTGGATTTGACCATGTAATGAGCTACCTTAAAACTCAGTGGCTTAAGGTAAGTTATTTATTGTTGCTCATGTGCATTAATACTGGCTGGAGAGTCAGTTGGCCAGGTTCTCTTGGGCAGCATTGCTTTAAGCTATGGATCCAGCTGGCCTTTCCGCCTTGCTTAGGTTAGGTCTCAGAGCAGCTTTACATGAGCTTATTCTGGGTCCCAGGCTGAAGGCACAGCAGGCATCCAGGAGAAATCTACTCATGGTTATTCAGAAGCACAAGAGTATAAGTGGAAACTTGCAAGGCCCCTTAAGGTTTAGATATCATCACTTCCACGCACACACAATTGGCTGAAACAAGTCATCTGATCAAAACCAAAATCTCATTCTGCCCATTGCAAGTGTGTTGATGATGAAAGAAATAAAAAAAAATTGAGCAAGCCAAGCATTCTGCCATGGCCAGACACAATGGCAAAATAATGGTATAGGAATGGTTCCAGCAAGTCCAAGGAACAGAATGTTGTTTAGAATGGCTGGCTCATAAAGGGTAAGAAGATAATAGTGATAAATGAGGCCAGAGGTAAGGACAGCAGCTGGATCCCACAGGTCCTGTGAGACATGACAAAGAATTTAGGCCTTATCCCCAAATCAATGGGGTGCTAATGGTGAGTTGAAGCAAGAGAAAATTTGATCATATTTTTATTTCAGAAAGATGCTTCTAGCTACAAGAAAAGAGTGGATTGGAGAAAGCAAGAGAGGTGGTAGAGAGTAGGAGGCCCAGTGCTGTGATGCAGAGAAGAGGGAAACTAACTTATTATAGGCTGACCCATGCCCAAGAGCAGCTGGAAATGTGCTCTTAATTCCAAAAGGAAGAAAAGAAGAAGGTGGACATATAAGAACTCACCAAAGCCCAGCCATATTTATGTTTCCAATGACAAAAAGAAATCAATGGGTGCTATTTTGCACATAGTTTTCTAAGGCTCAAATATACAGAACTTTCAACCTTAAAATTTCCCATAAAACTTTTGTTTTCTTGTTCTCTCTGGAAAATATTGAGTGGTCTTCCTAGCCCCCCAAAAGCTGTTATACTACATAAGTCCCCACAAAACCCTGAGTCACTGCCTCCAAATAACCCTACCTCTTTAAAGGTAAGTGTAGAGTGAAGAGAGGATCTACACCCGAGTATGTCCAAAGCCAGAGTAAATAGCAAAACTGTCCAGTGACTGAAAGGTTGAAATTTCTTGACTTTTCTCATCTGAGCAGCAGGAGGAGAATTCTATCAAATCCTGTCACCCACACAGAGTTTACTGAAACCACAAAGGAGAAGGTATTTAGAAAAAAAAATGTTTACTTTCATATCAAGGAATATAAAAGTTAACACTTTAATGTGAAAGCTTATATCCAGCTATGAACATGCCTGTGGACTGAGACCCAAAGGAGATAAATTTTGATACTATCCATGTGATGGAGTGGGATAAGAGTTGTGAAAACAGGTTTGGGCTGGATTTGTTGTGTGACTTTGGAAGAGTCATTTAATTTCTCTGGGTTCTAGCCTTTCCTCAAAGTGATTGAATTCTCTGGTTCCCAACCTTTTGTATTCTCCAGAACACATATCTTAGAAAAATATTACAGTCCCATTAGAAACTGCCTCATTTTAGCAGTAATTCTCAACCAAGTGATGAGGCAGAGAGGCAGATAAGTGAGAATTTGGGGGGAAATATGACTTAGAAAGTCCACATGAGATTCTAATCCTCAATCAAACACACATGCACGCGCATGCACACACACACACACACAAAGACACATGCACACAAGAGGAAATGTATGCACACTCCATTAAATCTCTAACATTAGTTTAGCTATGACATTCTTTGATTTTAGGATTCTCCACTTCAAATCTAGTTTAGGCCTTATTCTAATTCAGCCCTATTCAGATCATGGCATTTCATATTTTAAAACTGGGGAGATGAAATCAACCCCTTAAATGAACTTTCTCATAAGCTGACCACATGAACATACCCATAGCTGTACAGGAACTGTTCTTTGATAGATGATTCTAATAGACATCTTTTGGGGCTTCTCTTTAGAAAGGGGAAGGATCTGGCAAAAATAGGCAGCAGTAATAAGATTTTTAAAAGAGGGCTCTAAGAGGCTCTTATCTTTTCCCAGAATCCTCTTAAGAGGGAATGGGCCTGAGAACAAGTCACGTCTTTTAAGTTAGGTTTGTCTGGTTTCAACTTACTCTCTCTATTTCCTTCATTATCTCCTCAATGTAGTGGTCCTATGTAAGTGTATCAGCCAGTCTCAGCATTGCTCCTGACTCATAATGGAAAGGAAAGGAGTTACAGCTGGCCCATTTTTAAAGGTAAAACAGCTTCCCTTTCTTTTTTAAAGAAAACTCACGATAATTAAGACTGCTAGTCTTGGATACCTTTGTCAATATAGATATTTATCCAAACTTGGAAGAACTGAGTTGTACATTGAGACAGAAATCTCCTCTTATTAATATGAAGTGATAAAACCTGCAGGAGGAAGACCTACTGGACTCCCATATATGATTTCTCAGAGGGTGTTGATAGAAGGATTCACATTTCAGAAAGCCTTGGTGAAATGGAAACTAATAACTACATTATGTGTATCTTACCTCAATATTTAGTGTTAATTTCTGAACTATAGATACATCTACTTGAGCCAAAAGTAGATAATAATTTGTAAATTACAAATATTTTTCTGCTTGCATACCTTATTTATATAAATGAGGACATTTTCAGGTATATTCTAATTAATAATTTGGTGTAAATGATATATAATAAATTTAGGCAAAATATTTAGATTTTAAATAAAACCAGGTATTTTAATTAGCTTAATATATTTTCTCAACTCTAGAGTCAAATGTATAAGCTTATCAATGATTTATAGATTCTAAAAATCAAAGATAGAGTACTTTTGGAGAATTGCACACTTAGCTACCCAACTAAAAAATTTTGATTTTGCCAAAAAACTTGGTATTGGAAAGTAGCCATAGCAACATTATTCACAACTCAATTTCACAAATCTTTTCTTAATTGGTACTTTATAAAAGAGCTATTAAAATCTGTGTAAGTGCATATTAGTATTGCAGTGGCATGCACAAAGCCCTAAGTGCATTTAAACTGGTTAAGAATTCATTTCATTCCTATAGTTTTCACATATTTGGGTAAGTCAAAAAAGAATAATCTTGAGGAGTCTTTAACTAACAGACAGAAAAAGTAGTAAAACACTACACCAACTAGCCTCAAGGAGTACTTACCAGAAACAAGATTTTCTATCAGCTATGGAAAATCTACACTTAGAAAACATCACCAACTTCACCAATAAGTACTTTCCCAGGTCTTCTCTCATTGCAAGAACAAAGTGCATCTCTTGAGTCCTTTCTCAAGTTCTTTCTGGATGCATTGTCACAATTTACTACTGAGTTCTACTCAAAGATTGAAGGGGTCTGTTTTGAAGAACCTGAAAAAAAGCTGTGTTCCAAAATTTACTTCCTTCAGCTGGCTCCAAGTTAGTGCCCAGCAAGTTATACAGAGGGAGAAAAAACCATGGGGGTTAGAGTTGATTGATGAACTAAGAATTATTAATTAAAAACACAGGGAGTTTTTTTTCCTCCTGACAGGTTATCTTAAGTTTCAAAACAGTTTGCAGGTTATCACCACTCAGACAATAGAAGCAATGGAGGACTTTAAAGGCGACTGAGAATCCTTGAAATTCATGCCTGAAGAATATGGCTAGCACGGAGCAACCATCCTGAGAAATTTACTTTCTCTGATGAACATTTTGTGACTGTCATGTTGGTACATTTACATTCTAAGCACTCTTATCATGTACTCAACTATATGCAGGTGGAAGGGTAAATATGACATTTACACTCAGTGAATGTAACATTCAAAACAAAAAGGAAACACAACCTTGAGAAATGGATAGGAAAGACAACTGTGCAGCTCACATTCTACTGCTAGCCCTGCAACAAGAGCTAAACTGTAACATCTTGGAAAGTGTCCTCATGGGATCCATATGTGCAGACTGCTAAAACTGTTAAAATACCCAATTAGCTTTTAATTTATCTTAGTTTCCTCAGTCCTGCCATTAAAAGTCACAGCACAGAGCTATCAAACTTAGCATTACCAGACTCACAGTTTTGTCAGGTGCTGCCCAGTGAGTCGAACCATATACACAAACTACAGAAACTGGACTTTCATTCAAGCTAAGAAATGTTTAAATGGGTCAAAATTATTTACCCTATACATCTGTTTGACACATAACCTAAGGATATTCAAAAGTCTCTTAACAAAATAAATAAAAGTTGCCATATTTCCAAGAATAGAAATCATTTAATCTACTTAAAAAACTCTTTTAAGAATGTAACATTTTGGCAGGACATATATGTCAGTAAAGCAACAACAAGCAATAAGCTTTATAAAGGCTAATATATGTTCAAGTCTGTTAAGAACTATTTCAGTTAGTACTGCTCATGATAGGTAACATTTCCCTCTCGCATTGTCTCACTATTTCAATTCATTATAGCAGCATGCATTGTGAGATCATTGATTGCTTAGCTGATCTATTTATTATGGAGGGAATCAACACCTCCAATGAGGTCACATATTTCTCTTTGGATGATCATACTGTAAGTGATGAAATCAATGTATTTATCTAAAACTTATTAGATTAATTTGATTGACTAGGGTTCAATTTTTGTTTAACCAACTGAGCAGGTTACTGGATTGGAAGTTTCTTCATACACTGCTGTGGTGTTTTAGAACAGCAGTGAAAATAATTACATTAATATGAGACCACATGTGTTGGAGAAAGACAGAGCTTAGAACTAAAAATACCAAACACATGGAAAAGTCGTTGAGCTCTAAAGGTACGGCGGTTTCTTTATGAATTAGGAATGGTACAATAAACGTGTGGGATCGCTCAGGCCAGCAGTGGGCACTTCCTGCCATCAGTGAACTTGCGACCTTATTTCCTTGGAGGGTTGTTAAAGTGAAGTCAGAGGGCAGAAGAGTTATTTGCAAGTACCCGTTTTACTTGTGTGGTCTGAAGAACTAACAGATTTATCCAAAAGATGGACAGTGTGAGCAGGGTTGAAGAAGCAGCTGGTTATTTAACATTCGGCTCAAAATACAAAACCCAAAGACAAGAATTGGAGCTGCCAATCACCTTCTCAAAGGCAAGTCTCATTCTGAAAAGTAATCTTTCTCTCATCGTGTAGACTGATGGCCCAAGGAGACCCTAAACATCTTTATAAGGCAACATGCCACCATGATAAAGGATGGGGTCCTTCCTTCCCATGCTAGGGTCCCACAGGAGT
This sequence comes from Cynopterus sphinx, assembly GCA_030015415.1. Taxonomy (NCBI): domain Eukaryota; kingdom Metazoa; phylum Chordata; class Mammalia; order Chiroptera; family Pteropodidae; genus Cynopterus; species Cynopterus sphinx. The sequence goes on from CM057389.1 coordinate 58,480,768, forward strand.
CTTGTGTTAGCTCCTGTGAAGAATGGCAAGTGGGGTACTCAATTGCTGCAGTAAACTCTCTGACCACCTGGTGGGCCCAGCACTGATATATCTGAAGAGTTTTTTCAGATGCATTTACCTAAAAGAAGAGATGGCCCATTTGAATCAAGGGCCTGGAGATAAAGAGAATGGATTGTAAGGAAATGAATGAAAGGAGAATTCCAGGGAAGAAGAGGTTATTGTGAGTAGAGCATCCTTCTACCTCCCCAGATTCAATGTACTTCACTCAGAGTTTCAACTGAGTTCTTCATAATTTCTACCCTTTCTTACCCAAAATAAGTTGACATGAACATTCTGTACATTATGGTCTATGAGATATTATTCACACGATGGATAAAATTGGGATAGGCTTATTGACTCCTTTGACAATTAAAGAGATGATTCTCAAGATATGGAACTCCAAAGCAGAATGGAAACCTCAAAAAGTGGTTTAATATAATCAGTTCTGAGTTCAGAGTTTTTATAGCATCTGATTTTTGAATTTGATTTAATCCCTAAGAACTGCAAAAAAGGTCATATTTTACAATATTTTTCAATTGGCAAGTTGCAAACTGTAAGTTGTGGGATCAATTTATAGGTCACAACAAACAACTTTTAAATAAGATGGAAAAATAGAAATATCAAAGAGCACTTACCATAGTGAAGGTAAATATTGTTTGTGACACTTGTCTCAGTTATCCAGCTGTGCACTAGATCTTGATGTAAAATATATTTCATGCTATAGGTTATAAACCAAAGAAAAAAAAAGTTTGAAGACCACTAATTTAGTCCAAAAAAGTTCAAAAACCTCTAATTCAGTCAAAAAAAAAAAAACTAAAGAAGTGTATAGGAAGCATTCAGAGCCTCCTAGAGATACTTGAAATATACATATTCCCCTGGCCTCACTCAAACTTATTTCTGACTGTCTGGAGGTGGAGCCCTGGAACTTCCCAGGTGATTCTGATGCAGCCAGTTCAGAAAACAGAAGAAGGGGCAGGTAGAGCCAAGCTGATGAAGGCACCTGAAACCTAGAGAGGCTGTGTGGGTTTCCTAAAACTTGACGGCAAGTCAGTGGAATAGCCCTGCTGCCCCATGCTACTTTGCCCTTCACTGGGCTGCCAGGTGGCAGGGAAACAGTAACATCATGTAAGAGAGGCATATCTTGAGTGGTGAGAATGGGCAAGGCAAGAAAGAAGCTTTACAAATTATTATATATATATATATATATATATATATATATATATATATATATATATATATTCTCCAGTCTCAGTTTGGTTTGCCAACTAGTTCTCATTCTTGTAAAGAAATAGAGAATGTAAAGTTGAATCCAGTATTCACTGAGCAGTTAGAGGTTCAGGATTCACTGAAGAACACCAAGAAGTTGCCAGGCTGGTTGTCACCTATGGAGACCTTTCAGGCAGGGGATGGATTTCTATGCATACACACCCAACAGGGTCTTCAAAACTTCAGTATGAAATATTTTTAGGGAGTAGTGCTTTGTTTTTCAAGTGTTAGATCATAGGACCAGCATCTTCCTTACAGATTAGCCAGTTATTTCCAATTTCTGGCACCTGATTCACTAAGACAGCATTGCAGCCCCATCTATACTATGGGATTTTAAGGATAATGCTATATAATTTTCATTTTCACTTGAGTACTTTTATTAATTAAAGTTTGTAGTTGTTAAATTACATATTTTAATTTTCTAAACTCTATATAGAAGATATTAATTAATGACATGTCAATTTAAACCACCTTTCATCTATTGAGAATCTAGGGTATCATTGTTTCGTAGAAATGGAATGTGAGCAACACATGTAATTTTAAAATTGTTTATACACTCACAAAAAGTTTTCTAAAACAGGAGAAATTATGGTTAATAATAATACATTTTTAACCTAATATATTCAAACTACCATTATTTATATAAGCAATATGAAAAATTTTTAGTAAGATTTTTTTTCATATTGTCTTTTAAATTCTGTATATTTTATAGTTACAATACATCTTAATTCAGACCAGCCACATTTACAGTGCTTTGTTGTAACGTGGATCGTGGTTATGATATTGGGCAGTGCAGGTCTAGGACTAGTTGAAGATAAAAGACACTGGCTCTTAAAACCATGTGTGGGGTATATAGTAAAAATAATGCTGGTTCTATTTTATAGAGAAAGTACTGGAACTGTGTGTGACAAAGCTAGATTCAATATTGTACTTTATCACCACCTCAAATACTCTTCACTTGTCAATCTCCTCCTCTTGAGAGACAGCTGTAGTAGGGGTCCAGAATGTGGAGACTTGTATTAAGCCTCCTGAGATCAAATAACTGTCGTGCATCCCTGGCAAGTCTCTATGTTTCATTTCCTTGTCTGTACAATATGCATAATAATACCAACCTCCTACTGTGACTTAGTGGGTTCATTGAGGTCATATTATGAAGCAATTAGAATATGTAGTGATTGTAAGCATTTTGAAAAAATGAGCTATTATTATTTAAAATTTAAATAAAAACTTCCTTGGTAGTCACTAGAGCTATTCACCAAATATTTCCATTTTTCTTCTAAGTATGGGGTAGGATTGTGGTTCTTTGCCTTGATAAAGTTAGATGTGGTCATGGACATATTCTGACCTATGAAATCTGAGTGGAAGTTATCATGTGTCACTCCCAGGTGGAAACTTGAAAAGCAAGAACTTGATTCACAATGAGTTGTGCACCAGCTACTAGTCATGCTCCAGATGGTAGCTGTCCATCAGTCTGGGTCCCAGGGGCATACCCTCAGCAGGTCTATGACAAACACATAAGATGAGAAAAGTCTAAAATTTATTATTGCAAACCATGAAGATTTAGGAAGTATTTCTTACTGCAGAATTATCTAACCCATCACATGTGATATACCAACTTAACTGCTACTTGCTTAAGGAATTTGCCAAGTTAACTAATTCCTTCTATTTTCTCTAAATTTCTCTAAATATACTGTCATCCATAAATGCAGAATACTCAGATTTAGCAGGCTACTCTCTAACGTCCAAGGCTCTCTATACCCTCCAAAAGGTTTGTATACTTTACAAATATTGGTCATGTTTATTTATAAATAGTTCATGCAAATTGTAGTCATTACTAAATTTAAGTATTGCACATGCTGATGAAATTTGAGTGGGTAAAGAGTATTGCCTCTATAAACACTCAATTGAATGTTTTGGGGGGAAAAATACTAAATAAAGGTGAGTTGAATTAGGTGTGCCTGAAAAAACTAAAGCTTGGCTGGGATATAGATCATACAAATATGAAATGATTCTGCACCCAAATTTCAATTCTTGCTCTGCTTTAGAGAAATCTAAACAAGAAATTGTAGATGATATGAGTTTGTTTTTTGCAAGAAAGGCAAAGCAGAACACCAACCATCACATACTCAAAATAAAGGTTTGGCCCTACATCAAAAGACTGGCAAATGAGTACATGGTTGTATACTTTAAGTTAATTAAAATGTTAAATATATGTAGGTATTATTTTTATGATCATCTCCAAAAATCAAATATTTGGATTACCTACTATCACAATTATATAAAATAAGAGGTTTTCTCCTGTAGAGAGATACTTGGATTTTTATAAAATTTAACAACAGTGATCTCCTAGGCAGAATACCATATTTCTCCTTTGTTTTAGGTGATCTTTCATGTAACATTATACTGTTAGAAAAACACAGTCTGGAAAAAAGTGTGCAGATGTATGATGCTTTAGGTAATAAAGGTACTCCTGGTAAACAGATGATAGGATGGTCCCATGAAAACTGGATCTGTCCTCACACCCTGCCTGAACTGACCTCCCCCACACCCCCATCTGCCCCAATCTTTACTTTTGAGGATAAACTAACCTGGAGTTTAACAATCACAGTCATGCGACCAAGCTCAAAAATAAGAGGAGGTAAAGACATTTTCTTCATGGTCCTATGGGCCTCCCATAAATGTTCATCTTTTGACCATACTACAGCATCTAATGTGGACCACACAAATATCCACCAACTACTTTCAGCTGTTCCCCAGTGATGAAATGTTTCAGACATGGTCACAGAGATTAATATCTGTGCAGACCACTTTTGAAACAGCCCAGAAATCATTTGGGAACATGTGGCATTAGACAAACATAAATTCTGAATCTATATGTTTCTCCATGTGCCTTCCCCTTCCACACCTGGACTTTTGGAATGAGTCACACAGTAGTCTCTGAGAGTGGGGACAAAGAACTGGGTTTTAGCCCATGTTGAAATTCTGATCTATAGACAGAAACTCCTGGAGTGGCTGTTAATTATAGTAAATCACAAAATAAGTGGGCTCCAGTAGAGAACTGCTATTTTACTGGCCTCCTTATAACCAAGAGCCACCTGGACAGTTTTGAGGCCTGTGTTCTAGGAGTTTTTGCACGGAAATAGAATCATATAAAACTTTCCTCTAGTTTCTTCCATCCTCTGAAGTCCACATGATTTGGGCTAATGTCTGGTGTCTCCTTTAACTATTTCACTATCTCACAAACAATAAATCATCCCAGTTTTCTGTGACATTAACCTAAAGATTATCCTTGTAAAGAAAGAAGGAAAAAACAATAATATAATATTGAAGGTTTTCATTGCTGTCTCCACAAGTATCTTAAAGACGTTTTAAACAGATTCACTGCTCCAAAAATACTAAAATAATATTTAAAATAAAGCAATTTTAATAGTGGTTAGAATAAATGTGCTTTGTATTTTGTAGAACCACACACTAGAAATGATGGAATAGTCATAGATGGCATTTCTAGTTTAAGCTTAAAATTTAGATATTTATTACCTTGAGTTAAAATTCTTTCTATTTAGGAACAGGACATATGGTAGTCAGGCAATACATCAATATAGAGAGACAGACTCCCCTCCACACACACACCCACACACACACACATACACAAACACACACTATTTTTTATAATAAAAGATGCCTATTTGTGCTAATTTTTTAAAATAAACTTTAGTTTAATGTCATGTAGTTTTGTAAGACTAAACTTTATAATACATGCTTTGAGCAGTTAAAGTAGAAAAATTTAATAAAGTGAATCTCCAATGTCCGCAATACAAATATTAGACAAAATTTTATTTCCAGAGAAAAGAAGACTAGAGAAGATGTCCTCCTTATCTTTTTCCAACCACAAATTATTTAAACAACCTATCTTTGTTAATATGGTCATAATATGTACTAAGTTAAGAGTATCAGGAGAAGAAAACAGCAGATTGAGATGCTATATGGTCTCCAGATTAGAAAATTGTTAAGCAGAGCTTTCCCTACTTGGACCCTTTCTTAAAAAGAACAAGATTCAAGTGAAGTTTTTTTCCTTTTTGCCCAAATTCTTACAACAAATGATTAATTGCTCAGTACATACATTTCTATTCATCTTACAATGAAACACCAATAACCTGCGAGGGAAACCAGATAATCAATTTCTTTAGAAAAGAATTATAACCTACTCTAAACATTAATTGATCCACAAATATGAATAAACTTAAAGTAATTGTCCAGATTGATTCTCTAATTAACCACATTACTATGTCTAGATTATAAAAAATACTGTCCTGATTTCAGGCAACTAACCCAAGCATTTTATTTAGAAAGTAGACTTTTAGGTAACACTTTCTGAGGAAATTGTTTGGGTCTCCATAATCTCAAGAAGGAACTTTGAGCTAGAAACCAGGAATTAACAGGAGTCAACAGAAAGCCATAAGTGACATGGTGCTTTAGTGAGGTGGTGAATAAAATCTCTTAAGTAATTCTATTTTTATTATTATTATTATTATTATTATTAATTATTATTCAAAACAGAATGCCCAGAGGATGAGAAATATTTAGGTTTTGAGGCATTGTTGGTCACAGCCCTTTGAAAATAGTTTATTCATAAACGTTATCCAGCAAGCTTGACCAAGTTTATTCCTCTACAGTTTTTATTTTTCCTTTTTAATAACATCAGTACTGTTAGTTTTGTTTAACTTAAGAGAAATATAAATTTTTAAAATGTTGATTTTTACTCAGAAATTCATCCATATTGCTCTAGAAAAATAAACCACTTAACTGAAAAACAAATCTGCTACTCTGACAATTAAATTTATCTACTGTGTTTATCATCTGATATTTAACAGCCTGCATCTAATCCCAGGGAACTAGGAATCTCTGAATGGAAAAATAAAGTATTCTTACTGGTCTCTTTCATTTAAATTTTAATAACATTCTATTCCCATCTTGCAAAAAAATTACACATTTATTGTTGAAATCTGAAATATATATATATAGAGAGAGAGAGAGATAGATAGATAAATCAGAAAAAAATTAGCATCACTCAAATTCCCATTAGAAACAGTTATTAATAATTCCATATAAATCTTTCCAGAATATAATATAAATATTATAAAGCTGTTGAATAACCTGTACTACTTTTTTCTACACATTTTATAGACTTTTTCCATTTGTCTGTAACAAATTTAAAGTCTTTACATTAATAAATTACATTGTTGTACTTCCCTATTATTAGACATATCACTTATTTGAGGGGTTTCTTTCCTACTTTAAACAGAACTATGGTAAACATCCTTATAGCTACATCTTCCTGCAGATTATTTTCATAGACCGAATTTCAAATAGAACTTCTTCTAAGGTTTTGATGCCTATTGCCAGATTTCTCTCCAAAAAGTTATGAGTTTATACCCCAAAGCAGAGCATAAGAGATGGCCATTTCCTTGGACTTTGTTGACACTGAGTGTTTGTTACACATATTCTGATAATTACCAAATCAACAGGCAGAAAGATATTTTATTGTTGATTTACTTGATCATTTCTATTTTTTTCTTTCTGAATTGCACCTTCACATTACCTGCATCTTTTCTGTGGTGGATAGTTACAGAAGATGTTGGACGCCATCATGCATATAAGTGATGCACCCAGATAACACAGATTTTACTGTGTCTAGTTTACTTGCTAAACCAACCATAAACCCAAGGTATTAATTTATTTGTCATCTAAGTATGGGGAAAAAAGGGTATTATAAGAATAGAGGTGAGAAAACTATGGTATGGTTTTAGTGCCTATAACTGCAGCTGCAATAAAGAAGAATGGAGGCATATTGGTGAAATGGATACTTTAAAACTTACATTATTCTTCCTTGTCAATCACTGGAGTCCAAATTGAGCAGCCAAAACTGTGTATTCTCTAGAACTCAGTGAAATAGGAGGTTGTGAGGAAAGAACAGTAGTGCTGAAGAAAAATTCACACTTAAAACCTAGCATTCTAAATTTTTTATTTAAGTCCATTATCCCAGAAATGCTCTGCAGATGTATCTTAGAATCACATAGAAATAGAATAACTATTTCTATGGTCTTTGAGTTCATGCTGAATCTTTTGGTGAGTAACTACAATGGGACTACCACAGCCTTTAAACATATAAATATCTCTACATATAAATATCCCTATATGCTGTAGGGATATTTCCTATGATTTTTTTTATTTATGCCTGCAACACCTGGTTTTCCTAGGTGGTTTCCCATCCAAGTAACTAGGTCTGACCTTACTTAGGTTCTGAGATCAGACATCGGGCTTGTTCAGGGTGGCATGGTTGTAGACCATGAACTGTGGCTCCACTTAGGTGTGAACCCAGGACCTTCTGTGTGTAAAGCAGACATACTAATCACTACACTGGCACCATGTCCTCCTCTGAATTTTATTCACTAAATAAATAAGCTCATACAGAGAGAGATGGAGGGAGGGTTGGAGGAAAGGATGGAGGAAGGAGAGAGAGAGAGATTAAGAGAGAGAGAGACATACATATATTTTTTAAAAATAGAGAAAACGCAAAATACTCTAATTTCTTAAAATAAGAAAGAAAAGAATACTTTAGCATCATTAGAGCCATACAGTTGATAATGTGAGCTCTACAAATAAGAATTGTTCATTAATGCAATATATACATTACATGAATCTTATAAGTTGTTTTATTCAAATGATTCTATAGATATTAAGATAAATATATTATTAAGTGCTAATTATATGTCTGTCACTTAATATCATTACAAGAAAATCTTCACAATAACTCTATAAGAAAAGTACCCATATTATCATTTCCATTTATACATTTAACAAACTAACAAAAATGAGGGTTAGAAAGGGAAATTAAGTGGATCCTGAACTCGAACTTACATTCTGCCGATCCACATTCTTCAGTTCTCAGGTCAGTGGTGTCTGTCAACAGGGAGAGAACACGGTTTCAAGAAGCCCTTGCACCTTTATAGGTAATTCATTTAAATGAAAAACAGTTGAGCAATAAAGAGCTTGATATTCAAAAAATAGTCCCATTTGCAAATGATAAAGTATGTGTACCCATCTAAGAACAATTCTTCCTCTTCATCTCTTGAATGTAACTATAAAATATCACCAAAAAAAAATACAAATCCTGCAAATACCTTACCTAAATATCGGAAGTCAGCAAGAAAGGAAAAAAGTTAGAAGGTCATCAGGATTACCCATCTTTCTTCCTCTCTGCTAAATCAATCATTAAACTAGAAGTAGAAAAAAAGTCTTGCAATCCTCAGGTGTGCCTTTAAATTCATAAATTAAAAGATTTCTAGGACATTTTATATTAGTTGACACTACTCCATGGTATATACAAGGACATTTTCCAAGAGAAGTCACACTAAGAAAACATTAAAATGGCCTTTCACATCTTTATATTATAGAAAAAGAAACAGATTCAGCAAATTAGTCATGCAGCTATTTCCTACCCAAGCCCAGTCAATTAAAATCCACTACTGCTTTCAACAATACTACCAATATCATACCAATACTACTTATGGCACCAGAGCTCAGTTAGCTCTAATGGCCAGTTACTTCTATTTGGGCTATCTGACCTTCATACCTTATAATCTTAGAAGGTTAGACTTCAATGTTCAATTATATCAAGCCAAAGAGAAAAAGGAAATGAAGTTCCAATCAAGATGGTGGAGTGTATAAATGTTGTCCTTGCCTCCTCTCACATCCACACTAAAATTACAACTAAATACAGAATAGGCATCATTGGGAATTGCCTGAAGTCTAGCTGAACAGAAGTCCTACACTAGGAACACACAGAAGTGGCTGCCTCAAGACTGATAGGAGGGATGGAGATGCAAAATGGGTTGGTCCCACACCTGAGTATGGCAGGAGAAATATCTCAGCTGCAAAAGTCCCCTAGGAAGAGCAAGGGAACCTAGCCCCACACCAGGCTCTTCACTCCAGGGTTTCAGTCCTGGGAATAGAAGTCCTCACACCTTCTGACAGTGAAAATCAGTGAAGAGATTATGGATGAGTGAGATGGAGAGCTGAGGGAGTCACAGACGTTCCTTTTAAGGGGCTCATGGGCTTATTTGGTGATAGACTCACTTGCTTTGAGATCCAGCACTAAAGCAGCAGCCTAAAAGGTGCCAGAGATATATAGAGAGGAACTGAGTTGTCTGGCTTCAGGACAAGGGCTAGAAGAGCAGCTTTCTCCTGGGCAGAAGTATGGGCACAGAGCATTGTTCTTTGGCTGAGCCCTCCCCATCCCTACTTACAGACTCAAGCAGGTATCATATCTGAGTCTCCATCAAAGTAGCTAACACAGGTCATCGAGTCCTGGTGATTCCTTGAGATTCTTTCCCTCTCAACTTGAAGCTTCACCCAAGCTGCTTCCAGTGGCTTTTCCATTCAAATTACATGTCTTGGCTCATGCTGCAAACTTTCCTAAAATCTATCAAATGTTCTCAAAACCTAAACAAGGAGTATCTGGCCTCAATGTGCTCCATAGCTCCTGCTGAACAGCTTCAAGCTCAGTACTAGTGGCAGCTGTCCTTGTATTGAGGCTTGGCCTCTTGAGGCACATGTGAGCCCAGCGTGGGTGGCAGCCATCTACAGATCACTTGGTGGCTTATGCCAGGTGGCCTTAGGCAGGGCACAGGCTACAGCAGATATAGGGGTGTCAACCTAGAGATAAGAACAATAAGAATGGGTGCTAGAATGCAGAGCTAGGGCATAAAAGAATTGGAAGCTCTCCAAACACAGGAGACCAAGGAATAAACAAGGCAGCTTAGTAACACATCATGCTCTTCCTCACCTTTTGCTCAAAACACACAACCTATCCCTGAAGGCAAGCAGTGATAAACAAATACAATACTGGCAGGCAAGGGAATAGGGACCCTTGAATACAAAGATGAGCATAATATTAAGATCCCAGACACATTAAAGGAAAGTCAGGCAAGAAAAGAGAGGCAATGAGTGCAAAGCAAAGAAAGAGAGTAATAACTGAGGGAAGAGTATTAATAATAAATAAACAAACAAACAAATATAACAGAAGATATATATGCACTTAAGTAGGCATGCACATGCTGGAGCATGCACACACATTCTTAAAATATTCTCAGAATTCTAGTAGAAGATACTGTAAGCTTAAAAACAAAAAAAAAATACTATGAAAAAAATACTAATTATAGAATTTGGAAATAAAAAAAACATAACTGCTCAAATATTTCAAAAAATCATAGACTCCACTTTCAACAATAGAAAGAATAGATAAAAGATTAATAAAGAACAAATTCGAAAAACACTATAAAGTAAACAGAACTAACAGATATATACAGATAATCCACACAGAACCAGCAAAATATATTTTTCTAAAATGGAACATACTCCAGAATAGACCACATGTTAGGCCACAAAAGTCTTAATTGTAAAAGACCGAAATCATACATATCAATCTTTTGTATCTTTTCTAATCCAAATGAAATGCAACTAGAAATCAGTAACAGAAAAATGTTCATAACATGTAAAACAACCAATAAGATAAAAAAAATAGCAAAGGGAAATTAGAAGATACTTTCAGATAAATGAAAGTAAAAACATAAGATATCGAAACTTATGAGATGCAGCCAAAGCAATAATAAGGAAATTTAGACTATAAACATATTCATCAAAAAAGAAGAAAGATCTCAAACCAATAACCTAATTTTAGATCTTAAGGAAGTAGCAAAAGGAGAGTAAACATAAATGTTGTGCTCTCCTCCTCCCATGGCTACATATAAAAGTTACAACTAAACTACAGAATGACCATCATTGACAATCTCCTGAACTCTTGTTGAACAGAAGTTCTACAACTAAGGATATACAGAAGAAGCCCTGGGAAGATTCGTAAGAGAAGCAGACGGAGATGCAGAATGGGCTGGTCCCACACTCACATGTAGTGATCAAAAATTAGGAGAGGAAGAGAAAGAGAAAAAGAAGGAAGGGGAGGAGGAGGAGAAGGACTGGGGGAAGGAAAAGGAGAAAAATAAGAAAGAGAGGGAAGAGGAGAAAAAAGTATCAAAAATATGGATAATAAAATGATTATCACTACATATCTATCAATAATTAGTTTGAATGTGAATGGATTAAATGCTTCAATCAAAAGACATGGGTGGCTGAATGGATTAGAAGACAAGACGCTTACACATGCTGCCTACAAGAGATTCACTGTGGATTAAATGACACACAAAGAGTGAAAGTAAAGGAAGGGGAAAATATGTATTTCATGAAAATAAAATTAAACAAAAAAGCTGAGGTAGAAATACTTATACTACACAAAATAAATTTAAAACAAAGAAGGACCCAGTAATCTGTCCTCTGGGTAGTCATTCAAAGAAACCCAAAACATTACTCAAAGGGATCTATAAATTCATATGTTTATTACAGCATTATTTAAAATAGTCAAGATATAGAGGCAACCTGACTGCCTATCAGTAAATGAATGGATAAAAAAGAAGTGGTACTTATATACAATGAAATAGTACTCCGTCATTAAAAAAAAAAAATGAATGAAATCATGCCATTTGCAACAACATGGATGAACTTAGAAAGTTTTTTGCTGGGTGGAGTAGATCAGACAGAGAAAGACAAATGACATACAATTTCACTTACATGTGGAATCTAAAGGACAAAATAAGCAAGCAAACAAAATCAGAAACAAACTCATAGATTCAGAGAACATTTTGATGGTTATCACATGGGAGGGGTATGGAAGGATGGACAAAAGAGAAGGGATTAAAAAGTACAAATTGATATTCATAAAATAGTCATGTGGATGCAAAGCATAGCATAAGGAATATAGTCAATAATATTGTAATGACTATGTATGACATCAGATGGGTATTATATTTATTGGGGTGATCATTTTGTTATAATTGTCTAATCACTATGTTGTACTCTTGAAACTAATGTAATATTGTATGCCAACTTTAATTGAAAGACGAAAAACTATTTTTAAAAAGTTTATGAGAGGGAACTATGAACAATTAACCAAGATGAACTAGGCAAATTCATAGAAACATACAACCTACCAGGGCAGATGCATAAAGAAATACACTATTGGAATAAGCCTATGACTATTAAAGAAATTGAATTGGTAATCAAACATCTGCCAAAAGAGAAAAACTCGGGAACAGATGGATTAACTGAGTTATACTAAACATTTAAAGAAGAATTACCAATGATTCTTTCTAACTATTCTAAAACAATAAAGAAGAGGGAGTGCTTTCTAACTCATTGTAGATCACCATTACACAGATACCAAAACCAAAGACACTACCAAAAAAATTTAAAAACTAATAGCACTTATCAATATTGATATAACAGTCCTCAACAAAATATTAGCAAATCAAATTTAGGAGCATGTTAAATCATTATACACCATTATCAAGTGGATTTCATTTCAAGAATGCAGTGATAGTTCAACATATAAAAATCATTTGATATACTACAACACATTAATAGAATAAAAGAAAGTAATTATGTGATCATCTCAGAAATGCAGAAAAAGCATTTGACAAAATTCAACATCCTTTCATAAAAATGAAGCACTTATTAAAATATAAATAGAAGAAATCTTCAACATGATAAATGCCATATGTGAATATCATATATATATATATCATCATACTCACTACTGAAAGCTTTTCCTAAAGACAAGATGCCACTTTCAGCACTTATACTATAGTCAGAGTAATTAGGTAAGAAAAAAAAAAACAGTATTCATGTTGGAAAGGAAAAAGTAAAATTATCTCTGTTCACAGATGACTTAATCTTATATGGGCAAAAAAAAAAAAAAAAAAAGAAAGAAAAGAAAAGAAAAAAACCACACCAAAAAGTGCCTCCGCAAAAAAATTAGAACTAATGAATGAATTCAGCAAAGTATAAAAATCCAAAATCAACAGATAAAAGAAATCAGTTGCACTTCTACAATAAATAATTCAAAAATAAAAATTAAGAAAATAATTCTGGAGAGCAGGGGAAAAAAAGATATAGATTATGATAGAGTCTCTGTTCATCCCTCTGGCAACCAAAACAAAGCTGTGACAGAAACAAGGAGCAAACAGCAAGGAAAAATTGCCTTGGATCTAGATGAACAAGCCATACAACAAGGGAGAAATCTAAGAAATCACCCTGCAACAGCTCAAAGTAGGATCAGGCGAGTATGCAAGGCTGCCGGGTCCAGAGCAGCTGAGTGGGATAGAGGCTGTGGCAGCTATAGACATCACTTAAGGGGCCATATCCTCAAGCAGACTTCCATGGTGATGGACCTTCTCGCTCAGAGTACCTAACAGTCCCTGTTAGGCTGTGCAGGGACTGACAGGGGAACACTGAGTTTTTATAGTGAGGCCATAGACGAGACTCATTCTGTATAGAAGTTCCTGCAGTATCCATTGTTTCTGTTAAGCCCTCCCCACTCCCAGTGCACGGATTCAGTGCTGCCATGAGTAGAGACGTCATCAAACTGGATAATAGAGGTCGCTCTGCCCAAAGGATTCCCTGGAACTCTGCCTCCTCCAACTCATGGCCCCATCCAAGCCACATCCAGGTGTATCCTCAGCGAATCAGGCGTTCCTTGGTGAGCAGTACCAAGACTCACAATGGTGGCAGCTGGCCTCATTTTCTGGTATGGTATTTTGATGCATTATAAGCACAGCATCTGTGGATTGCTTGCTAAATTTTAACAGGTGGCCCCAGAAGGCACAGGCTTGGGATAAACTTGGCCTGCAGCTGAACCCTCTCAGCACTATACCACAAGACACCTACTACACAAATCTATACTAATAAGACTGGGCAAGTTAGGAGCTTTGCTTTGTACATAGAAACAGACCCAATAAAGGATCCAGAATGGGAAGACAGAGAAGTAGAAACCATATGTGAAAAGAGAACAGAGATCCAGATATAATGGAATCAAGTAATCTAACAGATGCAGAATTCAAAGCACTGGCCATAAAGATGCTCAAAGAATTTATGACAATTGTAGATGAATTCAATGAGAACTTCAACAAAGAAATAACAAAAATGGAAATGGAAATTATAAAAGTGAACCAGTCAGAAAAGAACACATTATCCGAGAAGTATATTAAATGATATAAACAAAGTGAATAAAGAAGAAGATCAAATGACCTATATAGAAGATGGAAAAGCCAATGACATTCAATCAGAATGGAAAAAAAAAAAGAAGCCAAGACTATAATAATAATTTAAGGAGCCTATGGGATACCATTAAAGGTAAAAAATATCTGTGTCATAAAGGTACTTAAAGGAAGACAAGAAGTTGAAAAGCCATTTGAAGAAATAATGATGGAAAACTTCCCTAACCTAGTGAAGGAAATAGATATAAAACTCCAGGAAGCTCAGAGTCCAAAAAACCAGGAACCTGAAGAGGCCCACGCTAAGACACATTCTAATTAAAATGGCAAAGTTTCAATACAAAGAGAGAATTTTAAAAGCAGCTAGAGATAAGCGGTTAGTTATCTATAAGCAAGCACTCATAAGACTGGCAGCCGATTTCTCTAAAGAAACTGCAGGACAAAAGGGTTTGTTTGGCAAAAAAAATATATATATTTGATGTGATGAAAATCCAGGATCTACAACCAAGAACACTTTATCCAGCAAAGCTATCATTTAGAGTTGAAGGACAGCTAAAGAGCTTCCCATACGAAAATAACCTACCAGTATTTATCACCACCAAGCCAGTATTATAGGAAATGTTGGAGAAACTTTTTGTAAGAAGAAAAAGCATGTAACAAAAACATAAAGAATGGTAACAACTACATTCTTATTCAAAAATTACCTCAAATGAAAAAGAATTAAAGTGCTCCAACCAAAAGATAAAGTGGCTGCATGGATAAAAAAAACAAGATCCATACATATGCTGCCTATGAGAGATTCATTTCAAATTAAAAGACACACACAGACTAAAAGGAAGGGAATGAAGAAAGATAGTGCCTTGATGGACCTGGAGGGTATTGTGCTGAATGAAATGAGTTGGATAGAGAAAGACAAATACCACTTGACTTCACATACATGCATAATCTAAAGAACATATCAACAACAACAGCAACAACAAAGCAGAAATAAACTCATAGATTCAGAGAATATTTAGAGAGATACTAGATGGAAGGGTGGTTGAGGCAGGTGGCAAAATAAAAGGCAAAGAGATTAAGAGGTACAAATGAATAGTTGCAGAATAGACATGGACATGTAGCGTGTAGCATGGGGAAGAGGGTTAATAATGCTGTAATAAATATGAAAGGGGAAGCGGTACTAGATTTAGTGGGGTGACCACTTTGAGAATTATGTGGATCTCTGATAACTGTGCTATACAACTGAAACTGGTATATTATTGTATGCCAACTATAATTGAAAAAAACTCATTGAATTGTACAATGTAAATACAAGCAACTAATTGTCTATTATATTTCAATAAAGATGAAAAAAGAACAATGCAAAAACTTTAAAAAAGAAAACAATTCCATTTACAGTAGCATTAAAAGGAATAAAATAATTAGAAAAATATTTAACCAAAGACATAAAAGACATACTCTAAAAACTATAAAGCACTACTGAAATAAATTAAGAAAGACATAAATGAGAGGATAGATATTCTGTGCTCATGGATTGTACAACTTAACATCATAAAGAAGACAATACTGCTCAAAACAGTAATCTACATATTTAATGCGATCCCTAACAAAATCCTAATGGTGATTTTTTTGCAGAGATAAAATAATTCATACTAAAATTTATATTACATTTTAAGACACACCAAATGGTCAAAATGATCTTGAAAAATAACAAAATTGAAGGACTCCCATTTCTCCATTTTAAAACTTACCTCACATCTACAATAATCAAAACAATATGGTATTGGCATAAGAACAGAAATATAGACCTATGGAATATAATGAAGAGCCCAGAAATAGCACATCACATATATGGCAAATGGATTCTCAACAGAGATGCCAAGGATAATTTTTCAACAAATGGTGCTAGGCAAACTGAATATATGTATATGTATGTGTGTGTGTGTGTGTGTGTGTGTACAAATACACACACACACACACACACACACACATATATATATACATATATGCAAAAGAATGAGACTAAACCCTTAGCTAACACCATAGACAAAATTTAACTGAGAATGAATCAACAACATAAACCTAAGAACTAAACCAATAAAAGTCTTATAAGAAGACATAGAGAAAAGTTTTATGACATCTTGTTTGCCAATGACCTCTTGTATTTGACACCAAAATCATAGGCAACAAAAGAAAAAAAGAGATAAATTGGATTATATCCAATTTTAAAACTTCTGTCCATCAAAGAACACTATCAAGAGAGTGGAAAAGATGAGCCACATAATTAGAGAAAATATTTTCAAAAAATATATCTGATAAGGAATAAACACTGGTAATACATTATTAAAAACTTCTACAACTTGACAGAAAAAAGACAAACAATACAATTCAAAAATGGGCAAAGGACTTGAATAGACATTTTACCAAAGACATACAAATGGCCAATACACATCAACATCACCAGCTACCAGGAAAATGCAAATCAAAACCATAATGAGAAACCATTTCCCACTCATTAAAGAAAGAAAGAGAGAGAGAGAGAGAGAGAGAGAGAGAGAGAGAGAGAGAGAGAGAAGGAAAGAAAGAAAGAAAGAAAGAAAGAAAGAAAGAAAGAAAGAAAGAAAGAAAGAAAGAAAGAAAGAAAGAAAGAAGAAAGAGGGAGGGAGGGAGGGAGGGAGGGAGGGAAGGAAGGAAGGAAGGAAGGAAGGAAGGAAGGAAGGAAGGAAGGAAGGAAGGAAGGAAGTAAGTGCTGGAAAAAACGTGGAGGAATTCAAACTCTTGAGAATTGCTGGTGGAAATGAGAATGTAAAATGGTGCAGCCAATATGGAAAACAGTTCTGTGGTTCCAGAAAACCTTGAATATAGCATTACCATATGGTTTAGCAATTTCACTGCTTTGTATATGCCACTAAAGAACTAAAAGCAGATACTCAAACAACTTGAGTATCTGAACTTGTACAACAATGTTCATAGTATTACTCACAATAGTCAGGAGCTGGAAACAATTCAAAGGTCCATCAACAGATGAATGAATAAATGAAATGTGGTGTAAACATACAATGGAATATTATTCAGCCTTAAAAAATAAATTTTAAAATATTTTAAGATTAAAGTGAATTAATCTTAAAAACATTATGCTAAATAAAATACTGTAGACACAAAAGATAAAATATTGTATGATTCCACTTACATGAGGTACCTAGAATATGCAAATTTATAGATACAAAAAGTAAAATAGAAGTTCCTAGGCACTGAGAAAAAGGGAAAATGGGAATTATTGTTTAATAGGTATATAGGTTCTGTTTAGGATGATAAAAATATTCCAGAAATGAATAATGGTGATGGTTTCATAACATTGTGAATGAACTTAATATCACTCAATTGTATGCTTAAAAGTATTTAAAATGGTAAATTTTGTTATGTATATTTAACAGAAATTTTTTCATTTAAAAAAATTACAGTTGACATTCCATATCATTTTATTTTAGTTTCAGATGTACAGCACAGTGGTTAAACATTTATATAATTTATAAAGTGATCCCCCCCAACTAGTCTAGTACCCACCTGGCACTGTACATAGTTACTACAATATTACTGATTATATTATCTATGCTGTACTTTACATTCCCTTGACTATTTCTTAAATACCAATTTGTATTATTTAATTCCTTTCCACAATCCCCTCCCATATGAAACCATCAGTCTCTTCTATCTATGAATTTGTTTCTATTTTATTTGTTTGTTTGTTTTGTTCTTTAGATTCCACATATAAGCAAGATCATATGGTATTTGTCATTCTCTGTTTGACAACTTTTAAAACTTAAATAATTGATGCATGAAGAGATAGCTAGAACATCAAGACAGGAAATGCTTATAGAATAAAACATAAAAATTAAAAAACTGAAAATATAAAAGAAAATCGAAAAGATATGTACAATAGAACCAGAGTCTATCACCATCCACCTAACAGAAATTCCAGCTTAAAAATGAAATGAGTCAATATTCAAAGAAATAATAAAAGAAAATGTTTGAGGACTAAATGGAGATTGGATAAACTTAATTATCCAAAAGCAGAAATTCTAATGATGGATGGTGGGATTAGTCCAGTTATTTTTAACTGATATGCTAGGGATAAAATAACAAAATTGGGTTTAAAATTTATTTTAGTAATTTTATACCTACTGTATATACATAATTTAATTTCTAATTTAAATCCACGTGTGATATTTGATGTTAACAAAGAGAGAGTATAGTAATATTATACAAAAATAGGAATCTATGAAAGGAATAACTTAGAATGTCACATATTAACAAAAGGTAAAATTTATAAGATGTCACAATTGTTAATCATGATATACTTAATCATATATTACTGATACATAAAACAAAACTGACATAAATAAAAAGAAAAATTGACCAATCCATAATCATAACTCTAAATTTATAAAAACTTTTTTCAAATATATCAGCAATTTAAAAGGACCCAGAATTTTGTAAAACTAGAACCTATATGAACTAAATATTATGTTAAATGTATATAGAATCTTGAATATAGGAAAATTAGAATGTGCATTACTTTCAAACACACAAACAATTGTAACAAATTTGCTATTCTGTTAGGTCATAAAGAAAAATTTAATGAATTACCAAAGGCAGAGATTTCAAGATTCTCATCTACTGAACACTATGCCATAAAATGAAAGGACCACAGTATAAGAATCTTGTTTTGAATCATGAACTTAAAGGTAGATAAATTAAAATGGTTCAGTATAAATAAGAGAAAAAATAGAATGAAGAAAATTTAACAGAACCTCAGAGAATGGTGAGACCCCATCCACCATAACATACACATAACAGAAGTCTCAGGAGAGGAGGGAGACAAAGGCACAAAAAGATTCTTTGAAGAAATAATGGCAAAATCTTTCCAAATTTTATTTTTAAAAATCTATCTAAACATCTAAGAAGCCCAATAAATTTCAGTTATGATAAATCACAAAAGAAAAACCAAATTGAATTGTTGAAAGCCAAAGACAAAGATTTTTGAAAACAGTAAGAGAGCTGTGACTCATCATATACAAGGGATTCTCAATATTTAATTAACAGTCAATTTTATCAGAAATTATGAAGGTAAAAAAGCAATCAGATGGCATATTTGAAATTTTGAAAGAAAAATACCATCAATTAAGAATTTTATGTTTGGCAAATCATTCTTCAAAAGTGAAGGAGAAATTAAGTCATTCTCAGATAAAACTTAGAGAGTTTAACGTTAGTAGAGTTGCCCTACAAGAAATGCTAAAGGAAGTTCCTCAGGATAAAAGAAAAATCACTAGATTGTAATTCAAATCCTCAGAGAGAAATAAAGAACAAGAGTAAAGTTAACTACATAGGTAAATATAATAAATAATATAAATGTATTTTTGTCTGTAACACCATTTTTCTTTCTGTCTTAAAATACAACTGCATAAAGCAGTAATTATCAATCTATGATGATGAGCACAAATATATAAAGATATCATTTGTGACAATAGCAGTATAGAGGAGGGGAAATGGATCTATATAGAAACAAATTTTTGCACAGTATTGAAGTTAAGCTGATATTAATATGAAATAAATTGTTATAAATTAATATATTTGCTGTAATCACCAGGACAATCACAACAAAATAACTTTAAAAATAGTAAAAATAAATTACAAGGGAATTAGAATAGTACACTAGAAAATATCTAGTACACAAGAAAAAAGACAGGAGTACAAGAACTGAGGGGAAAATAAGATGTAACATAGAAAACAAACATCAAAATGGAAGAAGTAAATTCTCTCTTATCAGTAATTATATTAAATTTAAATGGACTAAATATAACATTATAAAGCAGAGATTGGCAGGATGGATTAAAAGAAAATGATACAAGAGATTTACTTTAGATCCAGAGTCACAAAGAGATTAAAAATATACATAAACAGTTATTCAATGTAAACAGAAACCAAAAGAAGCTGAAGTGGCTATAAAAATATCAGACAAAATGAAATTTAAGACAAAAAATATTACTAGAGACAATGAAGGAAATTTTATGATGAAGGTGTTAATCTACTATAAACCCTAATAATTAGACCTAATAGACATCTCTAGGACACTCCACCTAATAGCACCAGAATATACATTCCTCTCAAATGCACATGGAATGTTCTCCAAGATAGGCCACATATTGGACCACAAGTCTCAACAAATTTTAAATGATTGAAATAACACACAGCATATCATTCAACTGCAATGGAATGACATTAGAAATAAATAAGAGGTGAATATTTTGAAAATTCTCAAATATATGTAAATTAAAATTACTCCTAAGCAACCAATGAGTCACAGAAGAAATAGACCTTATGTAACCTCAAATTGTCCTCTTTATCTCTCTGATTTCATCCCCTCTACTCAGGTCTAACCTCTGCTCCAAACACCAAGTAACCTGACTTAGAAACTTTGACTTCTTTTCCCCATTTTCCAATAACTTTCTTCATACATCTCTTGGGCCAATTCACCTCCGTCCATTTTTAGTTCAAATGTCACTTTTCTAGTGGGTCTCTCTTGACCACTCTATTTAAAATTGCAACCAGCCATCTTCCACTCTTCACCTGCACCTATGGCCTCTTTGCCCTGCTCAATTATTTGACATAGCATATATTCCTTCTTATATTCTTATTGTTAATTTTGTTGTTGTTGTTGTTGTTTGTTGTCGTTGTTCTTGTTGTCGTCGTCATTAGGGTTTCCATGAAAGTAGAGCATAAGACAAAGACGTGGGTACAGTAATTTCTCTGGGAAGTGATCGCAGGAGTCAGGAGCAAAGAAGAAAGGAGAATGAGACAGAGTAAAAGGAAACACCAATTAAATGGTCATGGTCAAAGTCACTACTGAAAACCACAGGAATTTGATGAAGGTGGGATTTTTACATCAAAAATTCTCTCTAAAGTGTGTCCTAAAGCAAGAGAGGCTGTAGAACTCATCTCCAGGTTCCCATTTCCCACTCACATCATTTCTCTCTGATTATCTCCCCACAGATAAAGCAGTTCCCAAAGATGAAAGTGGAAAGAATCCTGCAGGCACTTGTAGAGAGACACTTTCTAGTAGAGGAGAGACATTGCTACTTCTGGGTAGAGGAGGAACAGGTACAATTCTAATCAAGAGTGGGCCAAGGTGAGTAATGGGGGAACCCAAGACATTTGCTAAATGCTTGTGATCTCAAGTCCCCCATTTGAGCATAAGAATATTCAATGCAGACATTTTATCTTTTCTGGGGTAGTAAACCAAACACCTGGAACCATATCTGGCTCATAGTAACTGTTTAATAAATATTTTTTAAATAGACTCCAGGACTATTGTAGTGCTTATAACTAGAATACCAATATTGGTATCAAAATATTGAGGATAAACCAGGGTATCAAGTCACCAGAGCCAGACGCCCTTGAGTAGTATAAATCTAGAGCCTAAAAGGGTCCAGTTACTAGAGAGCCAATGATTAAATATTTAAAAACTCTGGGGCTGGAGTTGGTCTGATTCCTGCCTTTTTTCAGACCGTGAAAACTTCGATAGATTTCATTCCTGTGGGGGCAAGAAGAAAGAGTCTGTCAGCTACAGACTAAAAAAATTAATGTTGCTGATAATTATTAGTTCATCAATAGATCAATTTACCTTTTAAACTATACTGACTTTAGCCTTTACCTAAGCATTTTTAAAACTGTCTTTGAACCTCTATTTCAAGCAATACGTCTTCCATAAACACACGATAAGTTGCAAAAAAGAAATGTCACACTTTAAACCACCCTTTTATTTGATCTTCCAATCAATGATATTAACATATGCATTTATTATTTTGCAATTTTGGTCATCTCCTCATACCACTTTAAATCCTACTTTCATTCAAACGCAAGAATATTTTTTTCATTGTTTCCAGTGCTAGAAATGAAAAGAAAGAAAGTAACCTTAAGCCTACTTACAGTCAATACATTAAAGAGGGATTTGATTCATTTTAGAAGGAAAGGTTTTTGTGGTAGAGTAATGTGGCCATCTCAATTGACAAATGTTTTCACTGAATTATAGACATCTTCAAAGAATGAGAAATTCCCCCAAACTATTTAAAAATCTTCATAACGGACCTCCCACAAATGATAACTTCTTTAAAGTAGAAATTCCCCTAAAGATGTACAAATCTTCAAAAAAGAGTACCCCTCTGATGATTAGAACCTTACCAAACTCCATCTGGATTTGAGTTACAATAATAAGGGTCAAAACCTTGTCCGTACCTAGTAAAAAAAAAATACTGTAAGAAAGCACACTTTTAGTATTTCCAGATGTAGACAGAACATTTTTCGTTTTGAAATACAATGAGAAAACTTTTTCATGCTATTTTGGAAATGACATATAGGCCAGTACAGGCAAAGAAAGTTATTTCAAAGTGGTCAGGCCAAAGACACATTAAGGCAGGTAAATCTGAATTCAGAATTAGAAATCAGTGGTGTGTCCTCTATCCTTATTCCACATCATTTTTTAAAGCTCGTTTTCATTGGTCAAAGTATTAATATCAGATAAATGTTCTGGAAGGTGAGTTCAGCTATAACATGAAGAGTAAAAAGTAACTGAGAGACAATGAAAATAAAAACATGACACTTGCACATAAACAAAATAAGGTATTAAAACCATTATCTTTACCAAGACACACATGCAAACCCAAAAGCATGCACACTCACACCTCTATTCTCTGTTGGTAAATTGGTCGTCTGTGTTTGTTCAGTGACATACAAAAACATTAACAGAAAACAGTTCCATCTTGTTGCTTCTTGGCACATAGGATTTATGTCTTCATTGAACTCTCCTGATCATCCATGAGAGGTATGGAGGTCTCACTCCCCCACACACACTGAAGGCCCACTCCTGATGATAGACGCTGCCCCTGCCTTCAAACACATATCTTGAAGACTCATCCTATGCATTCTGCTAACTCTAAAACTTTCTTTCTCCAAAATACTCCTCAAACAAATACAATTGGAAATAAGCAGAATAAAAATGTGCTTGTGTATAAACATTTGTATTTGCATTATGCTATTATAAAAATAACAATTTAGTATCTATCTCATTATCATTCTTTTGTGTTGTTTTAATACGTTTTATTGTTGGAGTTTGTGGTTTTAGAGTTTCATTTGTGTTTTCTTATTCCTTTTGTTGCTTGTGGTAGTTTTGTTCCAGCTACAGTCCTATATCTATGTGCCTCAAGACTATTATTTTTCAAGCCATTCTAAAAGCATTGCCATACTGAGAACTTGACTTGAAAAATTGGTGGCCAGGCACAACTTGCAAGGTCTTAAAACCCACTGTTCAACCTGTGTCTTAATCTGAAACTCACATTGAGCTGTCCCAAAGCAGACATTTACTGATACAAAATTAAGAGAATAATAGCTATATTTCTGTCTTTCTCCCTGTACAAAACCACTCAGAAAAACTAGAGGTTTATCTCATAGGGACAATTTCTCTGGCCCTTACCTCATTCTTTCATGAATCCTATTTATTCAAGGACTATTAGCTGAATATACACACCAGTCTAATGCAATCAGAAAGCTCTCCTAGAGGAGGAACAAAGTTCTGATACTTGAGTGGACTTTCTCCAGACCAGAGGAGTGAGTGCACAATGGAGGTGGTATGAATTCAAGGAATCCAAAATTATATTCCTCACTCTTCATCATCAACCCTTTACTCCTAAAATGGAGATAATTAATAATAAGTGACAACTTCCTACAGTTGTTTTAGGATTAAATTAGTTAATAAAGGTATAATGGTTAGGATTATCTAGGGCACGTAGTAAATGCTTAAATCTTTTCCACAGAACTTAGAAATGAGTTTAAATGCACTTTTTATGTTTTATTCATCTTAGACTTGGCACCCTTCCAATTCCAAGATTCTAGATGCAGTGGTTTGAGGAAAGTTGAGTTCATGAGTACTTGGGTACTGAGCCAGTGAAAATGATTCATACTAGCTCAAAACAGTCAATTACTAAGTATTTGGGAATTCTGTGAGCTGAAATTAAACCACTGGTAGCCGAAACAGGCCATGGTTAGGAGTATTTACACCATAGAAACTAGCAAATGCTACAAATCTAGTCTTTGTTTTGTGTTTGTTGCTGTTATTCTTGTCTGAGCTTTTTTTTTTTTTTTTTTGAGTCAGTTAATGAGTTCACCACCGGTCCTGGCCTGGCCCTGTATCTCCTCTACCTCATTCTTCATCAGGCAACATTTTCTGCCAGGAGCTCTAAGCCTTGACACCACCACTTTAGAAGATAACTGAAATTGACTTTCCAGGTCTTGCTATATTCCCTGGAAAATCGAGATTGGGGGTAGTGAGTTCCTCTGGTGTTTTGCTGAGGGGTGAAACAATTCACTTTCAACCAAGACTAACCCCTACAAGCAGAACTAGAAAGCCTAAGAAAGAAATGGAAGTTAGAAAGTAAAAAGTAAGGGAGAGGATGTGCACACCACAATAGAAGAAAGATTTCTGAAAGCAAGCTTGGGGAAGGAGGAGATGTTCAAAGAAAATCTCTGAGCAGTCCTGAGAAATAGGCCAGTGTTCAACCTTTCACCAAAGCCTGCGGCAAGGAGGGCCATAAGGCACAAATAAGAGAAAAATATTTTTATATCAGACATTTCCCTACTGAAGTGTTCTGTTTCTTGGTTACCATCTCTGGCCATGGACCCATTTTCAAGGAACCTGTCAAAGGAAGCTAGAATAAAGATGAGAAATGTAATGGAGCATACTTTTCCTGCTCTCTCCTTAAAATCCCTTGGACAAATTACTCAAACCCTCCACTCCTAAGTTTCACTCTCTCCATCCCCACTCCCTGACTAACCCAGTGCCTAGAAAAGTCAATGCTTTGGATCACTTCCTTTTCTTCCTTTCCTGCAAGAAATTCAGGGGTGTTGACAAAGATGACAGACTGTGTGGTGCTGAGGTGGGTTGGGCTCTCCAACCATCAAATCAAAGTGTTATGAAGATATTTTCATTGTCCTGAGATGTCTACTACCTCTGTTTATCTCCAGTTTTGATAAATTCTTTGACTGTTTCCCCTGCTCAAAATAGCTGCTAAGGAAAAATTTTAAAGCACAAATCTGAAAAGGAAACAAAGCCAATTTGTCAATTAAGAATTATCCCCAATTTTCATTTTTGAGAAAACAATAAAAAATGGGTTTTTGAAGGGTAATAACAAAATGTTAAATTTTACTGTGGTTGTTTTATTTTTACCAGAATATTTCAAATCTTTAGCTGAATTAGACATACCATCAACTTCAACTTTTCTTCATCTCTCTAACTCTCCTATAAATCATTAATTTAAGCTGTGGAGTCCAGAGCTTTTCCTGGTTAGTTAAAAGAGACAAGATAGCCATGAGGTTCATTATTTGTCTCAACATTGAATTGTTTATCCAAAACCACCCTGACATCTGCTGCACCGCATCCACCATCCAGGCCAGTTGGGTCCTGTTCGCACTGAGGCCTGTACTGTTTTGTCTGGCAAAGTCTCCTTGGCTGCAGGAACCCTGGTTCTCACTCAGATGTGGTATTTTCAGAAACTACATGAGCAGGTATATTTTAAATTCCAAAGGTCTGTGAAGCTTTCCTCAGTATAATTTTGTACCCTCTTCCAAGAAAAGCATAAGAAAAACCAAGCTTCTGCCCCCAACCAGCCCACAAAGATACCTGCCTGGATTCTGAAACGGGTGTAAACTTGAACTACTGAGGGCTCTCTCTAGAAAAAAAGGACAGTTTGGCTTCTTTGAAGGTTTTTTCAGTCTGTGATGTTTGAAAGACTTGTACAATTTCTTTCCATTGACTCACAGTCTCTCCCACATGCCACACCTGTTCTTCTAACTGTTCCTCTCCCTGAGATAGCAGTTCTAATTATGTCTGGACCCTTTTGGTTTAAGCATATCATTCCCCTATTCTCACATCCATTCTACCAGGAAATTAAATGAACAAATAATTACTGGATGCTTCCTTTGTTCTAGGCCTGCACTCCAAAAGGAAAGCACTCCAAATTATTCTTTAATTTGACTTTTAAAAACTGGATGGCTTTCTCAAAGTGATCAGATTCTCTAACGCTATGTAGAATCTTCAGAAGAAGTCAGACAAAATTAACCTTTCCTATGCTAACACTTCTGCTGTGACAGACTCTCCCATGAGAAACTCCTTTGGAGGGAGAAACAAAAACCTTGTCTTATTCTGTGATTCCTAAGCATTACTTAGCAAATCAATAATGAGAAAAAGTTTACATGAGGGATATTTGGCTGCAAGTAACAATAAGCAATTATTTCTAATTTATGTCCAAGAGAAGAGCAGGAATTTATTGGAGGAATATCATGTAGCTTATAGCCTATATGAAAGACTGGAGAATTAAATGGAAACAAAACAGGACCCAGGATAGGGTGTACAGTAACTTGAGACATCAAGATAGCAGGAACTAATTGATCACCTCATCTGTATGTCTTTGGAATTAATAAATTCCATCATTTTTATTTTCCTGTGTGCATCTTTATTTGAGTCAGCATGGCAGAAGTAAGGATCTGACGTGATTTGTTATCAGGCAGTTGGAAGAACAAAATGGAAGAAGGGACTTCAAGGGTCCCATCTGCTTCCATGGAGGGAGAGGAACTGGCCTAGTTTTTCCCTTTTTCCAAGAAGACATATATGGAGGAAGAGTAATTCCCTAGAAGAAATTAACTCAGGGGTGTTGTTAGGAAGGAGAAACATGGCAGGCAATCATAATCACAACTGAGATATGTCTACTGAAACTGGACACAAAGATTTCCAGGTGCCCTAGAATATAGTTATGTGGAAGGTTAACTCTATGAAGCATTAGCATCCAATTGATGAAGGCTTAGGAGAAAACTGGTCCTGTTCTCCCTGGCTAACACTGTCCATAGAAACTTTTTCTGTATCCACTAGATAAGAAGCACTACAATGGCCACTTTAATAGCATATTGAAAGACGAGATATGGGACTGTTTGTTAACACATTGAATGAAAGAGGCAACTAGACAAAATAAAGAGAGAAAGCAAATTACAGAGCATTAAGAGGCAAGTTCAGGGTAGAGATTAGACTGCCTGTGAAGAATGGAAAAGAACCCAAAGAAATTTCTTGGAGGATACAAAATTAGTGTTAGCATTTTGAGAGGAAAAGGAGATACGAGTTGGAGGCTGGGCACAGTAAAGAGTGCCACATGGCATAGGACTAATCAGAGGTAGGAGTATGAGACTGGGGATACGTCACAGCTACAAGAAGAGTGGCTTTGGCAGAAAGGTAGAATTTGGGTTGACCTAACATTATACTGTCAACAAGATAACGGAAAAACCAATCATGGGGCAAAGAGTTACCAGAAATTCAAGTCACATTGAATCAGACTGGAGGTGCAAGTTCATTGAGTTTCATCAACTCAGGCAAATTAGTGGAGACTTCTCACTTTAACAATTTATAAGATTCTCAGGCATAGGAATGTAACACCATTCTGTTGTCCTGAACTGGTTGTTTGAGGCAGTTGCAATACAATCATAGTGTTCATCATCCTCCACTCTCCAATCTCTGCCAAAAATAAAAATTAAAAAAATATTTACTGATATTACTATTTTGTGCACTGGATGAGAGTTTCCAAAAACAATAACAATTAATTTTCCTTGGTGGTGTTAGCCAAAGAAGAGGGTGAGGTGCCAGGTTTCCATGATTGTCTTAGATCATCTGGCATCCAGGAACAATGGCTGTGAGAAACAAATCCTTAGAGACTAGTAAAGTTGTGTTGTAACCCCAATGTTAGAGGTTTCATTTCTTGGCCATTTCACATCACAGCAGGTAGAAAACCCAGGATGGAAAATGTCAGCCTGGATATAAGTTTCCGCCACAAAAATATTGCCTCGACATAGCTGAATTCCTTGGAGATCTTTTCTATGTAAAGCTTCAAAAACACACTAGCCTTGGCTTCAGATGCCTTTTTGACGCTGCTCCAGACATATTTAAGAAATGGGACTAATTTTGAAGGATACGTTTGGGCAGCCAACCAAGGCCTAAAAGTTGAGTACACTATCCTGATTTTGTGTAAAAGGAATTTTAAAAAAATAAATGGAGCCAAAACTCTGAATTTTCTGAAGCCATAAACACTGATTTTCTGTCAGTTCTTATGGAGGAGGTTTAAGGCCCAGTGAGAAAGATGGACATGCTCTATGGGTTGGGGCATGCACTCCCCTCTTGGTTATTTCTAAACTATTGCTATAAAGAGTATCCTAAGTATGATGATAACAATTTATCTTTGCTTTTAAACCTCATGAAAATGTTCCTTAAAAGGTAGCATTAACACTAAAGTTTGCCAGCAAACAATAGAATAGCCTTATCCTGCTTCCTGAAATGGGAAGGAAGCTAATGCCACTTTTTTCTAAGCTTTTATTTTTCATTTATCTTTTCTAAATAGAGTGGTATCAAGATAAAGTAGTATAATTTTTGAATGGTAGTCAAGTATTACAAATAATAAAATTTAAAAAATAAGAAAAAATAATGAGAAATTACTTATTCACTTCACTGTGCACCTACTATGAAGGGAACACTGGGCATGGAAAAGAATTTTAAAAACAAGAATTTGAAATCATCTTAAAAATAGATTATGACATAAGGTTGTGTGTGAGTGTGTGTGTGTGTGTGTGTGTGTGTGTAAAAACATCAATAAATGCCAAATGTGAGGTAATGATTGTTATTATTTACTGAGTGTCTACTGAGGCACAGATTCCACTTTAAATGTTAGTAGTTTGCAGCATTTGCTGGTTGTCAGTGCTCCCTCTACACTCCCATGGCATTTGATTTCCATACATGCTAACCCACCTTACTGGGAACACTGACATTCTCCATTGAGGACTTCCTCTGGCTATGGGAACCTGCTCAACCCCTCAATGGGCAGTTTGTATGAGCAGAAAGTTACTATCTCTCTAAGAGCAGCCCTCTACCAACAGTAAATAAGAGTTTGTGGATAAAAATAAAAAATAAAAATAAAAAATTCTTGCCCAGTTTTTTTTTCTGTTTCCAAGAGGTAGATCACTCTATTCTGCAGTGATCCAGGAAGTGATAATTATTAAAGTAGATATCTTCTCATTACTTTTTATCACAATCATTTTTTTCTAGCACTTATACACTGTAATTAGATGTTTACATATAAGTTGCTTTTTTAGTTATTTATCATCTGTTTTTCTGACTAAGCAGAATCTTCCCCAGGGGCAGAGACTCTTTCTATATTCTTCACTGTTTGCTAAATAAAACTCAATAAATATTTGCTGCATTTAACAATTAGTGAATAAACTTCATCCTAAAAAGTAAGACATTTTTATTTCTATACGTGAGATTCTTGATAACATAAAGATGATTGAAAACAGAAAATACCAAACATAAATGTTCTTTATCATCTTTAGCTCAACAAGACTGAACCATCAGCTTCTATGGAAGAATTTCAAAGGTTAAGAATAAAATTCCAGCTTTTTTAATGTAGATAAACTGTCAAATCTGAGTAAAATAATAGGACTTGATGTCCAAGTTTGAGATGCATCTATACACAAGCATATATAGAACATAAGAGGGGACCTGACTTGTAGATACTTAATAGAATTCCTGGAAGAATTTGGGATCGAGGACAGTGGAGAATCTGACATCTAAACATGTCTACAGTGGCTACACATGTGTGTGGGGGTGTATGAACTTTCATGAACCAAAAAGATGAATGCAATATAAATATTAAGATCATTAAGATCATGGGTCCAGGCATCATTCTTTGGTAATCTTATGAGAGCTTATCAAAGTTCAGAGAGCTGTTTCTTCTCACTTTGAAATCACCTCTGCTGGCCAGCCTGAACCTTGATGTAATGACTAACGTGGTATGGAGCCCATATCCCTTTCTTGAGGACCACATACCCACCCTTAGCAATTAGGAATATGGACTGCTGACACCTCACAGTGGCTGTATTACATACTAGATTTGTCCTGGGTCACAAAGAACTGTTTTATCCAAAGTTGTGCCAGGAGCTGGCACATGACAATCTGAAAATTCAAAGCCTAGCGCTTCTCCAAAGGGCCATTAGTGCTCCAGAGTTCTCCAAGCATGGCCAACTTCATAGGCTTACAATCTGAGCAGTGAGCTCTGTGCTCAGAAGGACTGCTCATTTGGTTTAATACTATGCTGTCACCATCTGGGTATTCTAAATAATCTTCTCTTTGAATTTGCACTTTGTAAGTGAAATCCATTGGGACAATCAAGCATGCATATGAGTAAAGGATGTTCTTCCTTTACCACCCTATTTGCATGCAGTGTTCTCAATATGCCATGAGCACAGAATTCCAATGGACCCACAATGAATAGATGTTCAACAAGACTCAAAGCAAATTAAATTTAGACACATCTCAACTACAGTTGAGCAAGCGAGGATGCTCACAGCCTTAAAAGGCCACGTGTTTCATGCAAACCAGAAATTTCTTCAAACATGAAAAGAAGGTAATAGCTTTTTAAGAAACAGGAGAAATGGCTTTCTAAGAAACATGCATTCTATCATTTTGTTTATTGTTCACCTGACTTCCCTGATTTGTCCAACCACATTTAGATACCTACTTTCCCTTTCAGTTCTACCATATTCATCAATAAGCCAAAGGTAGAGAATGTTATCAGAACATGCACGTACCAAGAGGTAAAATAAAGTAAAAAAAATAAAAGTTTAGTTTTGTGCAGAATTCCACTGTTAGGTAAGAATAAAATACATATGTAGGCATGAGCTACAAAATACAAATATGTATTTTACTGATTTTCCATGTGTGTTAAGTGCTCTTACATTTGCAATTAAACCAATAGTGCATAATGTAAAGAGGAATAGTAAGATTCATACTAATGATTTAAAATTTTATTTTTTACTTTTATAAGAACATTAAAATTGCCATGACAATTTGAAAAACCACAAAAGAAAGAAAAAGTATACTTTAGTATCATTTAGGGCACTTTTCTATGCTTTTGAACAACAGGTTCTGCATTTTCATTTTGCACTTAGCCGCAAAAATTATAAAATTATCTCAGCTTCTAGGGTTTAGCTGATGCCTCAGTTGCAACCTCATTGTGGATCAGTCTCTCCTTCTACCTATACCTACCTTCCATATTTTCTTATAGGTATATCTCCTGAGGGCATTCTTCCACAACCCTTCCATACCTGACTTTCTGTTTCACAGTCTCATTCTTAGGAACCCCATTTAAGATGCTCCATCATAGCTCTATTGTGAGGCCTCATCTTCAGGGAAATCAGTGGATGAGACTTGGTGATTTGTTGCTAGCCACAGCAGAAACTGTAGTCCCAGGCTGGAGGACTGCAATGGAGGTTAATATGGCACCAGAGTGCCAGTATGGAGGTATATGTCTTTATGCAAGACTCCTAGACTTGGAATCCTTAAAATTGCTTTAAACATTTTAATCATTCTTCTTTGAAAAAGCTAAAACTGGAATCTCTTTTGTTTCTTAAACTGAGTTATTGTTTTCCAAATGGCATAGGCTCCAACAGCTGTTCCTCTAGGATTCTGCTGGCACCACTCTTCTGTCAGAACCTTACCCTCCAGTGGCTCTTTGAGGTGACTCAGTTAAGTAGAGCCCTGGAGAAGAACATGAAAAATGTGGGGGGCAGCCAATCCTGATTCTGTACCACCAGGGACAACACAAAGCTGCGTACTGGGCCAGGAGCTATTATTCACATGAGTCATGGCAAAAACAAAGAAGGCATATTGCTGGAAAAACAAAGGAAAATTTAGATGACTTCCTGCCACTAAAGGAGGCAGTAGTAAAAGAAAAAATATTAACAAAATTAAAAAGAGAATTTTTTTTTCACATTGAAAGAGATTGAATGAGAATTTTATGGAAATGTGCTACTCATCTCTGATACTTTTTCATCTCCTCACCCCATAGCAGTTTGGAAATTTTTGCAAATCACAGTCCACAAATATTATTTTGTTTATTAGTTGTTTATATTTCTTTTCACTGTACGTTACCACCCTAGAGAGGGTGGTCAAAACTGATGCTGAATTTTTTGTTTTTTGTTTTTTTATTATTTTTGGTTGCATTCATGCTCTAAATTGTAAGTCTGCATTGTTGAAGGGACAAAATGGCATATAGAATCAACTCTTTTCTCCATTCTATTTTAAGGAATCTATAAAGAAATATGACCCAATTTTGAAGGTTTTTTTAAAAATTTCAATTGTTCTTTTCCCTTGGCTGTTTTACATGTACATACTACATAATTTTAGTTGAGTGCAACTTTCTACTTCGGAAGACATATCAATTATAATAATCATGTGATGATTTTTTAAAAATTATTTTTAGTTGACAAATTTTTATGGTGACATGATCCAATAAGTTTCAGTTGTACACACTAACACTAAGGCATATATATATTTACACTATGTGTTTACCACCTATAGTTAGATTTTTTTCTGTCACTACATATTTGATCCCCTTCACCCCATCTACCTCCCCACTCTCTCCACTCCTACCCTCTGGTAATTACTAGTTTATAGTCTATGCAACAAATCTCTGTTTCTCCTGTTTATTTGTTGCTTTTAGGTTTATATCCTACATGTAAGTGATATATGATTTTCAACTTTTTCTGTCTGGGTTATTTCACTTAGCATGATTATCTTGAGGTCCATCTATGTTGTCACAAGTGGCAGTATTTTCTTTTTATGGCTGAGTAATATTCCATTGCATATAGATTTTTTAAATTTATCTATTTTAATTAGTTTAAATTATACAGTATAATAGTTAGACATCTATATAGTTCATAAAGTTATCTACCCAAGTGCTCTGTCCTTCCTCTGACCCTCTACCTAGCCAACATATTAATGCTAACTGTATTCCCTATGCCATGCTCCCTATCCTGGTGACCGTCCATCAGCTACTAATTTGTACTTCTTTAACCCTTCATCCCATTCTCCCATCCCCCCAAACCTCCCTGTCAATCACCAAATTTGTGAGTCTCTTTGTATTCCTTAGATTTCACATATCAATGAACTCGTATAGCATTTATCTTTTCCTGTGTGACTTAAATACCTTCGAGGTCCATCAAAGCAATATCTTCATCTATCCCCTTCCTTTTAGTCTGTGAGTGTCTTTTAATCTGAAATGAGTCTTTTATAAGCAATATGTAGGGTCTTGTTTTCCTTTCCATTCATCTACTCTTTTAGTTGGAGCACTTAATTCTTTTCCATTGAGGTACTTGTTGATAGGAATTTATTTGTTACCATTCTTTATTCCTGTTTTTGATGCATGTTTTTTCTTCTTAAAGGAGTCCCTCTAAAATTTCCTGTGATACTGGCTAGGTGGTGATAAATTCCTTTAAATTATTTTTGTCTTGAAAGCTTTTATCTGTCCTTCAACTCTAAATGATAGCTTTGCCGGATAAAATATTCTTGGTTGAAGATCCTGGGTCCTCATCCTGTCGAATATTTTTTGCCAAGCCCTCTGTCCTGCATAGTTTCTTTAGAGAAATCAGCTACCTGTCTTATGGGTGTTCTCTTGTAGGCTACTATCTGCTTTTGTCTTGCTGCTTTTAAGATTTTTTATTTTATTTAACATTTGGCATTTTAATTATGATATGTATTCATGTGGGCCTCTTTGGATCCTTGGCTATTGGGATTTCTGAGTTTCCTGGGGTTTTATGTCCATTTCCTTCACCAGTTTAGGGTAGCTTTTCAATCTTATTTCTTCAAATAGCTGTTCAACATCTTGTTTTCCTTCAGAGATGCTGAACAGATGGATATTTTGACCCTTAATAGTGTCCCATATGCTCCTTAAATTATTTTTATAGTGTAGGCATCTTATCTCTTGCTATTCTGATTGAGTGTCCGTGGCTTTCCCATCCTCTAGATAGGGCATTTGATCGTTTTCTTTACTTATTTTGTTTATTCCTTTATTTATTCCACTTATACTTCTCATCTCAGATAATGTGTTCTTTATTTCACATTGATTCCGTTTTACAATTTCTATTTCCATTTTTACGTTTTATACCTTTTTGTTGAAGTTCTCACTGAATTTATCTACATTCTCAAAAGTTCACTGAGCATCTTTATAACCAGTTTGAACTCTGCATGTTAGATTACTTGAGTCTATTATATCTAGATCTCTCTTCTGTTCTCTCATATGGTTTCTGCTTCTTTTCTTCCCATTTTGGCTCTCTTTGTTGTCTGTTTCTATGTACCAAGCAAAGCTCCTAAGTCTCCCGGTCTTATTAGTGTGAATATATGAAGTAAGTGTCCAGTGACACAGTTCTGAGAGGGGTTCAGCTGCAGGCCAAACTTAGTCCAAGCCTCTACCCATCCAGGGCCACCAGTTAAAATTCATTAAGCAATCCACAGGTGCTGTGCTTAAAGTTGCCTCAAAAGCCCACACCAGAAACCAAGGCCAGCTGCCTCCAGTGTGAGTCGAGGTGCTGCTCAGTAAGCAGCACCTGATTTACCAAGGATACACCTGGATGTGACTTATGTGGGTTCATGAGCTGGGGGAGGTGGAGTTTCAGGGAATCCTCTGGGTGGAGTGACCTCTGTTATCCAATTTGATGACCTCATAGTTATTGCAACTCTTTATCTGTTCACTGGGAGCGGGGAGGGCTTAACAGGAAACAATGAATACCACCAGCACTTCTATACAGAGACAGTCTGGCCTTGGCCCTCATTCTGACAATGTCTTCCTATAAGTCCCTGGTGCCACTTGTGCACAGCCGAATTGGCACTGGTGCTCAGAGCAAGCAAATCCATCACCATGAAAATCCACTCTGGGACATGGCTCCTTGAAGAAGCTTCTGATGCTTCTGCAGCTTCCATCTCACTCAGCTGCTGGAGCCTCATGTTCTTGCCTCATCCTACCTTCTGCTGTTACAAGGTGATTTCTTGGATTTCTCCCTACTTGTATGGCTTGTTCATCCCAGGCAATTTTTCCTTGCTCCTTGTTTCTGTCACAACTTTTATTTTGTTGCCAGAGGGGTGAACAGAGCCTCTATCATATACACAATTTTCCCCCCTTTAAGCATGTGATGATTTTTTAAATGTGCAAGAGAATAGTCTTTTAAAACAAATTTTGTTGCATGAACAAGTCAATATCCATGCTTTTATAAAGAGGCATTCAATCCATAAGAACATATAATAAATGCTCATTCATAGAAATAAAAGTAGGCCTAACACCTCAACTTGACTTCTGATGTACAAAACATTTCCATGTTTTATTGTATTTTACTCTTATAATAGCCATATGAGGTGAGAAGAATGGAAAAGAACATTCTCACCTTATAGATTAGATGTCTCCCTCAGAGAGAGACTTCTCAAAGACTACCCAACATGAAAATTACAAAGAAGTCTCTTACTTCAAGTTCTAATAAATCAAAGACTGCAGAGGTGTATTTGTAGGACACATTTATTCATATTAAATTCTGTGCCTCCTGGCCCTAGCCAGTGAATTTGTTTGCTCAGAGCTACTGTCTTGAACAACAACAACAAAGGCAGAGAATAAGGAAAACTAGGGTAAAGTTGTGTATTGAGTTCCCATACAAATGTGTTGAGTCCTCTCTGGGTCTTACCAGATTTAATCATCACCAGGACCAAGAAAACAAGCATCATTATACACATTTTACAGATGGAGAAATCAGAGATTAGAGAATTTGAGTATCCCACTAATAGCAATCAGCGCTCAAAAGTGGTAGAACTAACAATTCACCTCCTTGGTGTCTGACTCCAAACTCCTGGCATCCTACTGTTCCCTCCCTCTTCTCTTTTTTCTGCTCCTATTGTCTCTCTCCCTTCCCCCTCCACCAGTATTTTTCTTCTTGGAAGAATTAGTGTTTTTATCACAAAAATTCTAGTATTCTGCTACTATCCTATTTATTTATGTGGTTAATAAAAAGTTATGAGAAAATTAGAAAAATTGTATTGAATGCACTAGACTCAAAATTAGCAGATTTTTTTCCCCCTGAATATTGCATTTCAGAAGAAAATAAAAACAACTTTCCAAATAAGTTCCAGTTGTAAGTAAAAGTCAGGAAGAGTTTTACTCTGAACTTTTGAACTATTTCATACCATTCTGCCCTTTCAAAAACCTCAGGTTTGTGATCTATTCACTAATTCCCTGTGATATAGTTGGGTCATTGTAGCAGAGATAAAACTGAAAAGTGAGTGTAACAAGAATCCCATTGTAAACACATATCATCTTCATATCTGCTTCAGCCACCATCTGATTTTTATGCACAGATACATGACGGAAGCCTTTATTCAGACGGAAGCCTTTATTACACTCACTATAAAAAGATAATATAGCAATATATTTTGATAATATAGTTTGATGACTGTAGGATCAGTCTGGGATTTCTGTGTTAAAAGCTGGTCCAGCCATTGCAGAAACTCAATTACACTTTTCCTTAAACAAAATAAATGAGACATCAGCTTTTGGCGTCTTGTGATTTTTATTTTATTTAGGGAGTATTAATAATAATAAAACAGAAAGAAAATAATTATGCATGCCTACTATGTCTAGGAACCATGCTAGATCATTTTAATAGCTCCCTTAATTCTTATAACAGCCTTCTGTAGTGGATTCAGTTGATTTCATTTTGCTGATGAGGAAAAAAAATATATGCCAACAAACTTTGGGAGTTCTAGCCTAAGATGGAGGCTAGAAGCATGGACTCTGCAGCCATACTGGATTCATCTCCATCTCTCACCTACTAACTATAAGACTATGGACATATTACTTACTGTCACTTAGCCACAGTTTTCTCAGCTGCAAAATGAGGATAGTACCCACTTCATAGGGTTACTATGAAGAACCATAGTTTGAAACTATATCAGCCTAACTTTATGTAAAATATTTATTGAACTATAATATGGAGAGAACGAGAGAGAGAGAGAGAGAGAGAGAGAGAGAGAGAGAGACTACACAACTTATAAGTGTGGAGTTATGACCTTAATAGGACACAAAGAGCAGTAAGCACAAAGGGAAAATTGAATAAACTGAACCACATTAAATTAAGTACTTCTGTTCATTAGAAAATATCACTCTGAGAATGAGAAGACATGCCACAATGTATGAGAGGTTATTGCAGTATATGTATCTGACAGAAGACTTTTCAAAATATATTTTAAAAAATGTCTATAATTCAGTAAGTAAAAACCAGACAACCCAACAGGAAAATTGTCAACAGACTTGAACTGGCACTTCACAAAAGAAGATGCCCAAGTAGCGAAGAAGCACATGAAAAGATTCTCAATATCATTAATCACCAGATAAATACAAATTAAAACCACAACATGATAACACTAGACATCAACCAGAATGGCTAAAATGAGAAAGACAGACCATACCAAGTATTGGTGAGTATGAGAAACAACTAACATCAATATTCTTTCAAGAGCTGTATACCGAGAGCCACAGTTTGGAAAATATAGATGTTTTTTGACCACCCATTGGATAAAAGTGAGTTTGTATTGGAAATGTAAATAGAATAATTATTGTGCCTGAGTCATTCTGAGATAAAGACATGATGAATCATTCTAAAATCTCTAATGCCTCTACAATGAGAATAAAGACTCTCTCCTCTCATTTCTGGGCTAGAAGAGCCAGCTGCCTGCCATTTGCTTCATCTTCAACCTACTCAGTAATGCACATAAATGAGCAAGTTAGCATTTCACCAGTGAAAAGGAAGATAGAGAGACTATGAACACAATATGGTGGTTGTAAAGTAGAAATTTCTGATTTACCTTTAGCTGATAGGCAGTTATCTAAGAGAAGTGCCCTTAGGATCTCAATCATAGGAAACTTTTATTTAAAGAACACCTTTTAGATGGCTCCATTTTTCATGTTCCTAGTCTTAAGAGATAGAATACTGTGTAATAATGTATTTTTTGAGATTTAGAGAAATTAAATTGCTTTTAGTGGCATGCAATGTGGACCTATGTTAGGCTGAATTATGGGTCCTGGGCTCATTGTGTTTAACTGTTCTGTTCAGTTTGGGTTTTTAAAGTAAAATATGAAACTAGACATGCAGATAAATGAGAGAATTTATTGTGAAAGATGATGAGGGAGGGAGCATGAGAAGGTGGAGAATTCCTTCAAACCATAATTTTTTCTGAAAGACTAGAGGAAAGAAAAAGCTTCAGACTGAAGTTCTGAGACAGTCACAGCTTGTATATCAGGCTAAGCAGAGGTTGCTGAATATAGGTTTCTAGCATCCCTGTTTAGTCTTACTATTAATTTACAGTTTCATCTTGGCTATGTCCCTGGGGCCCTCTAGATCTCTATTAAAAATATATCTCAGGAATTCTCATTGTACCCTTTTCAGTTTCTTTGCAACTTGTAACTTTATCTTTACTTATTTGTCTGTCATGTCTGTCTCCCTCACTGTAAATCTTATGCTTATTTATTTGCCATTATATAGTGATATATGTCACTTGCATAAGTCATAAATTAATATGAGTTAAATTAGTGAATAAACTTTTCATAGCCTGGCAATTACTCATAGAATCTGATTCCCCTCACCTAAGAAATAAAATATTCAGGGTGTGTGTGTGTGTGTGTGTTATAAACATTTATATATTTATAAGTACTTAATTATTTCATTTATGGCATAATTTAAGGAAATAAAGTTATAGTATTATTGTTATAAATAAGCTTTGTTGTAAAATCTCAAAAATGTTGAATATTCTTATTTCTACTTTTGATCATACTCTCCCTACCCAAAATAACATATACAGTCTGTGGAGAAACACTAAATCAGATGCCCCCTGAGTGTGGCGATCACAAATCTCTGAATTTCTGGAGCAGGATCAATTACCAATATTCTCTCTAATATCTTTTTCTGTGCAGATATATTCACAAATTATAAACAAAACATTCTTTAGCAGATTGGTTTCCAATTTTTGATTTAGAAAATATGGTCACCAGATTCTCAAACCTTCTGGAAGTTTTCCTTACGGATTGTTTAGGGGAACTTTGGGTTTGGGATGAACAGTGTGCTTCAAAATAAATCTAAATATAACAGCACTTTTTTCCATGTGTCAACAGCTCCTTTCCCTAAAGTTTCGAGGGTCTCTGTGCCTCCTGACCCTTTCCCACCTTCCCACCTGCTCACCCTCTTGACTTGTCATGCTGTAATCCTTTCTTTTGTTTTGAGGAGTTAGTCCTCTCTGCCTCTCCTCTATGGTGCTGCTAACCAAAAGAGTGTTGTATGACTTCACGTGGTTTATGGAAGAAACATTTATGCTAGATTTTAAAAGACTGTCTTAGGTTGTGTTCTCATAGATGCAAAATTTGAGACAAGAGGCGTTTCAGATGATTATATCAAATAGTCCTGGATAGAATTAGAAATTAAAGAAACGAGACAGGAAAAGGATGGGAACCAGTAAACAGACATGGTAAATGAGCAGGCTACCTCGTGGGCAACTGGGGCTCATTCCTATTGGAAGCCTCTGGAAGAAGGTGTAAAACATGCTTATGCATTGTCCCACTGAGGGGCAAGGGCACAGGATCTTTGATTCAAAATTTTCAATCTGAGATGAATTGTGAGTCATTTCTGGGAGTTTTATACCTCCACAATGCCAAACTTCACCACACACCAAAGTATACCCCTGTGGCTCAAGAAAGCCCTCAGACAATGAGGCACACAGGTGCTTTCATTAAGTAGCCCATGGAATATGTGAACAGAGGACAAATAGCATCAATCCTAAAGATGAAAGATATGTGAGGACTGGGTATGATAAACTGGTACCTGAACTAATTCTTTCCTGGAATTTTATTACTGTAAGTTCATCTAGTTCCACCTTAACTAATTTAGCCCTTCAACCTACACTAGCTGTTCCTCACACTACCTTTTCCTCTGCTCTAGAAATCAACTCAGTGTACTTGGTCCATTAGCAGAGCCTTATGTCAAGCAAGTGCTTGGGAAATAGAGCACATTAGCAGAGTGGATTTCCATTGTGACTGGATCATATTCTGCTTCTATGGTAGAGGTGGTTTACAATGTCACCACAACTATATGTTATGTGTCAGACAACTGATTTTCAACATTGATTGGATGTGACAATGTGCTAGGTGTGGTCCTGTCCCAGGGAACTTAAAATCTAAATAAACCTCTGTCTTTGATATCTGGTATTTTCCTTTTCTTCCATTCAGTGGTTCTCGGATGGCAGGTGCTGACATTTTTATTATTCACACATACGTCTTCAGGACATCATCTTACCATAACACTTCAAATTTATGCAGGAACTTGCTTCCAAAACTCTTCTAAATAAACTATCTCTATCATCATAGAATTTTAAATGCAATGAAATTCCTATGTGAAGGAAAAGAGGGGAAAACGTGTTTCCTTCATGTCATGCCCAGAAAAACTAAGGACCAACATGGAATGAGGTTGTCATAGAGGCTCATCGCTATATGAGAGCAAGAGACCTCAGTCCTCTATAAATCAGACCAAGGTAACAGTAAGATCAGCCATATATATGTCTGTGAGAGATGTAAATGAGACAACCTGTGTGCCTGACACAATAAACATGACTCATAATTGCAACACTCTAGAGATTCTAGAGCCTTAGCATGCAGCTTCTCCATAATATGAAACTCATCATAACATCTGGGTAAAGTAAAAAAAAAAAGTTGAATGCAAGGATAAGCCTCAGAATCTGCTATATTGGGAACTACAGAATTTCCCTGAGCCTTATGTTTTCCACTGGGGAAATTATTCCAAAATGAGAATGATAATAGCTCACCAGCATTACCTCTCTCAGGATGCTATTATGAGGCTTGAAGATGACACTGTTTGTGACAGATGGGGTCATGGTTTCAATCCTCCACTCCTTCCCTCTGCTATTTGATTTGGTGGCATGTCATTGGTGGGATTGGCCATATGACTAGATTTGGCCAATGGGGTACTAGAAGAAGTGACACGCACAAAGGCTGTATTGTGCTTTGCAGTTATGCTTGGCATCTTGTGCCCCCTGGGATTCACCAAAATAGAGAGAAATCCCAGCTGTTACCACTGTCCACTATCCCATCTGGAGCACATTAAGATTAACAATAGAGTTATTAAAACAGTGACAGTTACCTTTTATTAAGCTCTTACTGTGTGCCTAGGCACTGCTTTCAGCATTTTATATAACCGAATTCACGTAATTAACTCCCAACAACCCTATAAACAGGTGTTATTATTATTCTAATTTTCATACGGAGCAACAAAGGCCCATGATGACAAGGAGCTTCAAAGTTTTTTTGAAAACAATGAATTTGCAGTTTAAAATCATATAATCTGACTCCAGGACCAAAGCTGTTCACCACTACAGGGTACATATAACATAAACATAGTAAAGTGGAGGACAATTTCTAGAGCACAAACTCATCTAAATGCTGTGTCATTGTGACAGCAAGCCCTGGCTACAAAGTGAAACCAGTCCTGAACTCAAATTCTAACACTGCTTTTCATTAGCTATGTGGTTTTGGGAAAATGTAACTCTAAACTTCTGTAGGCCTCAGTCCCCACACCTATAAAATGGGCTAATATCAGTCATTCGCTGCTAGAACTATTATGAAGACTAAACAAGGCAAAGTCTATATAGGGCTAACACTAAGCATTGAGCAATGTAAGCATCTCATTCAGCAACCAGGCTTGAAGCAGTATGTAGTAGGAAATCATTGTGGAGCTCTGAGCATCTCTTTAGAAGAATAAAGATGATAGATGACAAACTTCCCCCACTCTGTGCCTACTCCTACTCAGAGCAGATCTGACAAGGACAGAGTAGGCTTTGTCACTTTGCTGTAAAAACTGATTCTTCCTCAGATGGGAACTTGCGAAGCTCAGGGGTTAGATTTTGGATTATGTTCTTAGATCAGCATCCAAATGTTTGAGCCCCTGATCTTATTCCTCTCCACTTACCCAGGAGTTTAGAAAATCTGAGGATGCCAGGTAGGGACAAGTGGCACTGAGCCAAGGGTATGTCACTGTGGCTGCCAGCAGTAGAATGGGTGGCCTCAGTTCTGATGTCATTGGGCTTATATGATGTCAAAATGTTATTTTTACTTCCCAAAAGTAAAAATATCATTTATTTTAATGCCAACTTCCAAATT
The DNA here is from genome assembly GCA_030015415.1 of Cynopterus sphinx. Taxonomy (NCBI): domain Eukaryota; kingdom Metazoa; phylum Chordata; class Mammalia; order Chiroptera; family Pteropodidae; genus Cynopterus; species Cynopterus sphinx. The sequence continues at coordinate 58,523,399 of CM057389.1, forward strand.
GGCCCATTCATCCTTTCTCAGTCTTTGATCCATCACCTTATCTTTGCTGGAGAAACACCCCCATACATCCATTTAACCTTCTGTTTATCCGAAGAATAAATTTGTTGCAGCACTCAGGCACTTAACAGCTTTCAACATTGACTTTGGAGCCTCTACTCTGAATGTTGTGAATCTGAAAGTCCTTAGATGATTTAGAAGGCTAAAGAGCCTCCTTATAGTACACAAAAGAAATACGCAATGCTGTGTTCAGATTTTAAATGGCTTTAAATTAGGCCATAACTACAGGGCAAACCTTGAAATATTGTACCTCACCTCTGCCTTTCCTGAGGTCACTAACTAGGGTTGATATAGGAAAGCAGGTCAGAGTCTATAAATTATTATTAACTCTTTGATTTTTACTATTAGTTTCTAGGATAACGAAGTGAAGCTCAAAATCTAGAAAAAGTGCCTCGGTTTTACTTGCCAGTGTGCTAATCCTTCATCCTCATCTCATCAAGAAGCCTATATACAAAAAAAAAAAAAAATGGCTCCAACCACTGCCTTTTACTCCCCTAATGAACACAGAAATATTCATGACAAAGTGTGATTTACAGGGAAAGGAATTCCAGCAACCATCATTTCATCTTTTCTGTAATAAGAACTCTTAGTTGACAACTTTATGGAACACTGTTGGTGTACCAGAGAGGCAGACCACTTCTAAGGGAGAGTCACCTCAAGATTATCCAGTCCATCTACTGAGCTTTTATTTGCAAAATCAGTCCAGAGAAGGCCAAAAGATATATATAACATCATACAACTCCCTCTTCTTAATATGCCATTTTTTTAGAATCAGTGAAGCAAATTTTATTGAGTGGGTTTCTGAAGACCCACACATTTTCTTGTTTAAAAAAATGAAAAAGAAATAATAATAAAAAAACTAACTTCAGATGGTGAGTTTGACCTCTACTAGTCTGAGACTAAGAAAAAAAGCTTAATTTTTTTTTTCATCTGAAGTTTAATAAAAATCATATTTTCATTATTTCTGTGACCTTGTTCAAGCAAACTCTCTTTGTTCTTTTCTCAATTTTGGAAAAAAATCACTCCTAAGTTTACAAATTAACAGTTATCATTGCTATATAAGTAAACTATTAAACATCCTGAACTTTATATTATGATAAAAATCAAAATGTACTCTAAAATTTCAGAGTGAAATTATTCTTGCAGAATATATACATTAAAGACTAATAAATCTCTAGATCTCTAGGCCCGGATTCTATACACACCTTTGGTTTTTATTTTTAGTACTAAGAAGACAAAAACTGAAGGGGAGAACTCTTTACTCCAATAGATGTGGTGAAAGGAAGTGGTATAAAATCTGCACTGATGTACCACATAAGATGGTATCATTAGCCAAAGTAAATCACAAGCTATGCCCTAAGTCAAGGAGAAAGGACATACTCCTCCCACAGAAATGAATAAACTGTTAGTTACTTGACAAAACAAATATAGATACAGGGCAGAGTGAGGAGTATAGAATCAAGGCAATAATATTCTTATTTAAAATTTGAAAATAAATAAGAAAAAATATTTTTATAGCTATTATCATTATTACTGTTGTTATTGTTACTAATATTTCTGTGCCCCTTACAAAACTAATGCAATGGACCTCCATAATTTTATACCTCTCCTTCATTCCATGCATTTCTGTATGAGTGATTTTCCTCAAGGCAAGCAGGTACGTATCTCTCTTAGCCTATCCAATCCAAGTATATCTCCTAAGACACAATGATTAGTCCAGGGATGAATGTGTAGTCCAAACAGATGAGACAGAAACTTTGCTCAGGGGTGCTTGTTGAGAAAACCATCTCCTTGTCTGGATCACAAGATATAAAGACAACATTAAGTTGAAACTGCTGGGCTCATTTTTCCCACCTAGCTGGGGAATAGAGCCAACACAGGAGAAAACAGAGCCAAGATGCAGAGTGCCAGAATCCTGATGTTAGTTGAAGTCCCTGGATTCTTCATGCCAGGGTCTGTCCAAATTCTGATAATTCTTTGATGAACTAAGAGTGAAAGCATTACCAAAATTGATTCTTTAGCTGCCTATGTTCAAAAAAAGTAATAGCATTGAAATTACTAAGTAAATTAACCCATTCCTCTCCTAACCCTCATTGCAATGCACCTCCTCCTCCCTTACATCACATATCACATTCTCCTGTTTGTAAAATATTACAGACAGACATGCTCAGTTCTTTAAGTCCATTACATCTGTCACCCACAGAAGTCTCCCTGCCCCAAACAATCCCCACCTTCATACCTTCACAATACTTAGAGGAGAGCATTGTGTACTGGACATTTTAAACGTAATTGTGGATAAATGGGTTTGAATAGTTTCCAGGCCCAAGTAACTGTATAAAACTCTTCTCAGTTAGTCTGTTCTTCCTAAAGTGACTCTTGTAGTTCCCACTCATTCACATACTCACCTCTTTGTTTTGTATTATTGTATTACTTGAAGTAAATAATCATGTATATTTAAGAGGAGTCATTGAGAAAAAATTCCATCTTCAAGTGTGCTCTCTTTTTTTTAATATGAATTAGAGACACGACACAAGGAAGGGAAAGTTCACTTTAAAAAATCTTTTTTTTTTCTGTATCTTCCTTAAACCATAAGGTTCTTGATGGCAGAAAATATTTTTTATATAAAAATTCTCTGTAAAAGAACTTGTGTTGGAGATCTCAGTGAATCATGTTTAATAATTGTTGACTTAGAGACTAATTACTGTTTAAAACATAAAGGAATTGGAGGAAATTCTTCTATTTTCAGAGAAAATGATCAATAAAGGAAGTTAACAGAAATAACATTCACTTAGGGCCCCTGATGTGCTAAATACTTAATAGATAACTGACAAATGTGCTATAAAAAACACACATCCAAATGTCAAATAACATTATATTATATAAAAATTAATGCAAGTGATTATAAACATAAATATAAAATATATAACTATAAGACTTTTAGAAGATAACATAAGAGAAAATTTTTTGACATTGTATTAGGCCAAGTTTTACTAGATGTGACAATGAAAGCATAATTTATTTAAAAATTAATAAATTAGACTTCCTTAAATTTTTCTGGTCTTCAAAATACACTCTTAAAAAAATAGAACAGACATTGTTGGAGAAAATATTTGCAACTCATATATTTGATTAAAGATTTTAACCCAGAATACATAAAGAATTCTTAAAATTCAATAATAAGAAAATAAATTGCTCAGGGGAAAAATGAACAAAAGATGTGAACATATACTTCACCAAAAAGAAAATTTTTAGCGTAAATAAGCATATGAATAGATGCTCAACATCATTAGTCATTAAGAAAATGCAAATAAAAACCACAATGAGATAACATATATGTTAGAATGGCTAAAATAAAAACACTGGCCATACTGGGTATTGGTGAGGATACAAAGAACTAGAGAGCTCGTACTGCTGGTGGAAATGTAAAATGTTATAACTACTTTGAAAAATAGTTTACTGGTTTCTAATTAAGTTAAAAATACACTTACCTATGATGTAGCCATTCCATTTCTAGATTTTTTTTCCCAGAGATAAATAAAAGCATATGTTCATATAAAGTCTTTATAATAGCCTAAAACTCGAACCACCCAAATTTCTACCAACAGATAAATGAATGAGGAAATTATGGTAAGAAAATGAACAATTTATACAGTCAATATTATTGATGAACATCAGAATAATTATGCGGAGTGAAAGAAGCCATACCAAAAAACAACAACCTGCATAATTTCATTTATATAAAAACTCTAGAAAATTCAAACTAAGCAAATCAGTTATTGCCTAGAGAAAAGAGCTGGAGGGTTTACAAAGGACACCAAGAACCTTTCTGGAACAATGAATGTATTTGTTATCTTGATGGTAGTATCAGACTCATGAGCATAGACACATGGGCTTGCATGAGAAAGGGGCTCTGAAATAGCCAGGTTGATTGAGTCATCTTGGGCAAATCCATTCATTTTTCTGAACCTAAACTTCTCTAGCCATAAAGTAAAGGTTTAAATTATGTAATCTGTAATTGAAAGACGAGTTGAAGATGAGTAATTTTCAATGAGTAAATTTCAAGTGATTTCTTCATTTGAAGATCTTATTTTTAATATCTTAGGTTTGAAGAGAAAGCATAAATAAAATAGCTCTTCTCTCTGAATAGGCTAAAGGGGCAGAAAATAGGTGCTCTTCATATGATTCATGAAAAGACCACGGCAAATGACAGGACTGTCCATAGAAGTCCCTTCTACTGCCCTTTGCCAGCTTGCTACAAAGATGCCTGTAAGCAGGATGAGTCTGAAGAAAAAGGTGTATTATATCCTCACCTCATAAAATTTTACAAAACTGCTTCATGAAAAATAACTTTGGGTCCAGGAACTCCACAAGAAAATGTCTAACCTGTCTTCAGATTTAAGATCTTTGAAAAGTCTGCATACCAGCAAGTCAAGATTCAGTTCGTCCATCTTAGCACTTCAGTGTACTGTGTTTAGCTGGAAAACTGAATGCCCTCATTCTGGCAAACCACACCGTATTCATAGGTGTAGGCGCTTAACTGAGCTTTGTCGAGATGCCATGAAACATATGGGCTCAGTTCCTCTAGTTCTCTAATAAATAACAAGTAATTTAACTTATTAGATGAGTGTTAATATTCCACATTTGAAAAACCAAGAATTTAAAGAGTAATAAGCACTTTGCAGAAAACTAACCCAAAACCCATCATCCTGAAATGGGCCAAGTTAAGGAGGGTATATGGCTTTTAGTTCATTAATATTAATTGTTTTCATTTACATTCAAAAGTTAAAGCTTGTGTTTCTATTAGTTTTTTGAATATATAATAAATCCTTTGTCTTTGTTTGGTTTCTCCTGCAGGGCAGACTCTGGGTCAAGGTCTTTGGCAGAGGTAGTCAATTGGATGAAGATAGAAAGTGATCCCAGGAGGCATGGTGGAGCATGAGAAGTGAGGCAGGGAAGGGAAGAAAACAATGAAGGGTGCACTAATAAACAAGTTTCCATTATGGGCAACTTGTGTTCAGTTGCACTGTGACCCTGGTAATAAATTGTAGAGAACACTTCTCAGAATGGCCCCCCAGAGCAGACATAATGGATGTGAACCATAAATACCCACCCTTCAGTGGTTAAAGAGTGCTCCAGGTCATTTTAACAGCTAAGCAAGCCTGGCCTGCCAAGTTTGAAAGCTGAGGGGTGCTCCCCTATTTAGGCAGCAGACACTTCCGGAAGGAGATAAGGGACTCCCTTCTGTAGGTGCCTTTCAGGGTTGGCTAATGGGCTATGAAAAGGCACCAACAGCTTCAACTTCATCAAAAAAGTATATGTTTATGTTTACTGTCTTGACTGATCTATATTTTTAGATGTCAATTTCTACTAAATTACCTTGTCTTTCTTCTTTATCTCTTTGTCATATTGTGTCAATATGTCACATTGAAATTTGATGTTAAACTACTCCTGAGAAAGGTTTGTGAATGGTCACACAGACCTAAATTTATTCTTTAATTCAGGGTGTCTACAGAACCACATAATTCCACCTTGTTGTACCAAGAGTAAGACTCTAATTGAGACACGCACACCAATAAAGTGAGAGAGGATAAAAAGTAAGGACCTCCCCCCCGCCCCATCCCCCCAAAAAAGACTTGGCTTCATTCACAGAAGTTTTTTGAACTGGACTTAACTAGGGAGCCCCAGGCCACTCTTTGTAATGGATGGCACTACAAGAGAGCCAAGACTACTCTTTTGGTTTGGAAGGCATCAAATCAGACTTCTGCTACCCACATACCACCTTCATCAAATGAATAGTACATTTGGACACCTGTGACCACAATTGCAACACCCTCAGGATACCTTAATCCCATACTTCGGGGGTACTCAGGGAGGCTGGAGACTTCCAACACAACAGAAGTGACCCCCTTGAAAGAAGGACCATCCCTGGAGCTGGAATATAGATTTGGAATCATTGGGTCTATGAGAGTTAGTGACTGATCTGCCCTCCAAGCGCCAGAGTTATCAGTCATTCTCAGAATCTACCCAGATGTACAGAACAAAAATAGCATGGTACTCTTGCTTTCAGAGGTCTCACAGTCTAGCACTGAAACAGGTGGGACCATAAACCACTATAAATACAGAGGTCAGAGGAACTCTCTCTGAGGAGAAAAAAAAAGTAGGAGTGCAAAGTGGGAGGGAGAGAGCAAGCAAAGGGCTTCCCAGGTGAGTGAGGACTTATGGGTTTTATAAACTGTGTCTAGGATGATTTTACCAAACAGAGGAAGTGGGGAGGAGCACTCAGACATTTGTAAATGTGAACCAAGGCACAGGCAGCAGAAAGTGTAGGGTAATTTTAGGAAAACAGACCCAGTGCCTGCCTGAGAAAGTAACCTTGGAGTCATAGGAGAGCTTTAAATAAATAAACACATCACTGTTTTATGAATTTTGTTCATTTTGTCCTATATTGAAGAATATAAAATTCATATGCATTTATATCATTTGCTATATTATGTCACTGTAATTTAAAATTAGTTATATGTCATTATTTTACAGTCAAATATTATTTTCAATCCCTTAGAGACTCAATCATTCCCCCAATTTACTCTCTACTTATTCTGTTAGATACTCGGGTTTTAATGGAGTGCATAGAAATCTAGAATGACTATTGCATTTCCCAGCATCACTCGAGCTAGGTGCAGGCAGATGAGTAACTTCTATCCCAGGAGATGGCACAGTCCAGGAACACTTCTAGCAAATTAGCTGGAACACACCCTTTGCTTCTTCTTCCTATCTGAGAACTCATGGATCAGAGCCACCATTTCAGCCTGGAGTGCTTCTCACCCATCTGTCCTACCACTAGTGAATTTCAGGCTCTCTAGAAAAGGATGTTGCTGGATTTCATCACCAAGCCCTCTCATATAGTGATGACAATGCTGACATGGGACCTGTGTGTCAGGACATGTGCTCTAATATAGGTGACATGGGGAACTCACTCTACCAATAGAAAGAACAGAAGGATTCACAGAGAAGTGATTTCTAACCCTGCATGGTAGATGAAGGAAAGCTGTGTAAAGAAATTGGAATGGCAGCATGTTCTAGGGAAGTGGTGCACCACATCCAAAAAGCAGCAGGATAGGAAAGCCCAAGATCTGGCAGTCAAAGGTGCTTATGAGAGATACTCTGCTAAACTCACTCCTAACATGCGTGCTGCCCAGTGTAAGAGTGCCATTGGAGTCTTATTTGCTAGGTGTCTAAATATGCCAAAAATCATGTCAATCAAAGAAAGAATCTATCAAACAAAAGGTGTTCTTTCTGCCTGTTTGCATCTACACTAGCATCCCTTCCGGTGATCCAGAAGAGTTCTCAGACTGAAAGTGCCAGGCAGGAAAAACTAGGCCCTGGCCCATAGCTGCCTCCTCCCCATGCCATGTTTTATCCCCCCTGACTCCATCCTGTACCACAAAGGAGCCTTATACTTCTGCATATAAACACTCTAGGCCACACTTAACAATTTCATTAGCATAAACTGCAACACCACCAGCAGCCAGAGCCTAGGTCTATGGTGTGTACCCCAGTGGCACAGTTCATTCTTAGGAGGAAAGATCCCTTTAAGCCTCAGAAGCAAAATTGGGGCCACTTGTCATGGACTTGCAGAACCCTGGTACCCTGCTACCTCTTAGAGGGCCACAGCTCTTGAGGAGACAAGACATGTGCTTGTGGCCCTGCAGACCTTTCCCTAAGTGAGTGGCTTAACTGAAGGACACCTAAGGTGGGACTTCTAAAGCACAGAGCCTAGAGCAAGGCCCCACCTTGCCCTGGTCTAAGAGCAGTAACTGTATCCTGCTGTTAGAATTCATTTATTGCTTCACCTTTTAATAGCTGTCTCCCTGTTAAAACTGTAACTGTGAGAGCCAGACAGTGTTCACAATTATATTTTAAGTACCTCGTGGAGGTCTTACTTAGTTAACCACCAGTCTTAATGAGCTAAGTTCTAAATGACTTACTACTACTCCGTGTGTTGTTAGCTCGGCTGGTTCACCAGCAAGGCTTGAAGGTGAATATTATCATCCATAGTTTACTGATTGTCTCAGTCCATTTAGGCTGCTTTTGCAAAATATCAGAGACTATGTACCTTATAAACAAAGTAAATTTATTTCCCACAGGTTCAGTAGATGAAAGTGTGAGGCAAGGTGTCAGGAAGAGATGGGCCGGCTCTCTGGGGCTTGTTTTATAAGGGCATTAATCTCATTCCTGAGGGCTCCAACCTCATGACCTAATCATCTCCCAAAGACACTACCTCCTAATACCATCATCTTGAGAATCAATTTTCAATGTATGAATTTGGGGTTAACACAAACATTCAGACCATAGCATGGAGGAAGAGAATGAGGTTCAGAGAAGCCCAACTTGCCAAAGGTCACACAGACAATAAGTGGTAAATCCAGTCTGTTCATTTCCAAAGTCCATGTTCCTTTCACTAAAGCTCCTGATAAAATATACAGAACCACAATCAGTGATTAGGTGACTTTCCTTACAAAAGGCTGCCTTTGATTTTTTTGTTTTACAATAAACAGGGTCTGAGTTCCCATTTCCTCTCATCACTAAAACATTTTGACATTTTTTTATGTTCTGAAGCAATTGAAAAATTAAGTTTAATAGTTGCTTGTTTCTGGCCTCAGTTACCAGTGTCAACATTACTCCCTTTCCTGGCATCTTCATCAGGAGAGCCAGTGCCCAGCCACCAACACCTAGATTTCCAGAGTCAATATGAGGATACTCACATGCAAAGAGAAATGGCAGTCTTTTCTTCTTTAGGAAAATTATAGAATCTTCTTCAGGCAGAAATGCATATTGAGCTTGTCCTGAGTGTGGTAACTGATACTTGTTCTGTGTATAAAGATACAATGCTAAGCACTATAAAACAAAATTGTTAGATTAAGCAATTTTTAATTAACATTTTTAGACAATTAAGGATTAGTAGTCATTGGTGTTTTGTGTTAAACATTTATTAGAAAAAAATTAAAATTCCAAAATATTTTCAATTTAGGAGTGAAAATGAAGAACACAAGTAGAAAACAAAGTAAATGAGTTAAGATTCATTTGAGTGATGTTTTCATTAGAGTTTTTATAATTTGTTTGTAAATCCTAATATTTTTACTCCAAGCTGCAGACAAAGCCTGGAATTTATCTAACTGTTATTAACCCTATAGATATAACCCTATATGTAGAAAAAAATCATCTATGTGAAAATCTTATTCCTCTGCCCACCTTGTTCTGTGCATCCATGCTGTTTGTTTTGAATAAGCCCAAGTGCAAAATACCTCTCAATTTCCTTCTCTCCTTTTAATTTCTATTGTCTCAGCCTAGCCTACACTTCAGCTGCTGGAATAAGCTCTTAATCAAGGCCACCAATGCTATTTTTAGTTGAGCAGAGACCTCACCATGTCAGACTACCACCCCAATCTGTAATGGCTCCCCATTGCCTGTGTTCTAACATCTTATTATTGTGGTATTAGAGGCCTCCATGACTTGGCCCTAATTCTCATCCTGTCCAATTTCTTCCATAGCCACCAGTTTACTATGCCTGCACTCACACCTGAGTCCCTGTGGGTTCCTATGCACACCCCTGCCAGTTCCCTAACTCTAACATTGTATGTGCTAGCCGCTTGCTGGGAACACCAATTCTCTTGCCCATGCCATTTACACCTGCGAAAGCCTTTTCTTTTTAGCAGCTCAACTAAAATGTCACTCTATTCCATCCTCCAAACCTCTCTAAATATTCTTCTTCCTTTTGATTCTGTAGAATTTTGTTCTTCCCTCATATCTTGTTTACTGTCATCTATGTGTCTGCTTTTCCTTTTTATCTGTCTGTACTTAAAGGTAAATAGGCCACACCTCACTCATCTTTGTGAGTGACAAACATTTATCTTGGTAAATGTATTTTAATGAATGCTAACCAAAAATCTCATTTTTATGTGAATGATTGATAACCTTCTCTTAGAAATATTGCTAGTTTCAGATATGAAGAAACTGTTCAAAGATTTGGTGGTCCAAAACAATTTTAAAAATTGGGTAGAGCCAAAAAAAAATTTTTTTTAACTCCAGAATATAACTTGACTGAAAATGATAACTTTGATTTTTCTAAATTCTGTTAACTCGGATGAGAGAACAAAATTAATTCTTCCTATTGGAGATGCTTGCCAAGTTGTAATTTTAAGGACTTTAAAGCCTTTTATTTGCAATTCAGTTTAACTGCTTTCTAGGGTCTGAGATTTGCCTGCTGCGTTTCCCAGTCCCAAAAGAGTTTTGAATCACAGAGTTAATAATAAAAGTTAATGTGTCACTTGTTATAGGCAGTGGATAAGGTCAATTAGTGTGGAGCCAGCTATAATACTTTAGCTAAGTAACAGGGCTCATCAGTGATTAATGAGCAGATCTTACCTGGCAAGACAAACTTCAGTGTACCCTCTGATTCAGTTTTGATTTTGCAATTGTGGTCCTCATGAAAACAAGACTAGGAGCACTGCTGTGTGCCAGGCATCTTGTGGGAGAAATGTCCTTACACAGCTCCTCCTGTGCCACCTCATTTTTGGCTTGGAGGCCCCCTTCTGGGTCTCTCTCACCAATGCCTGCCAATGTTTTTGAATTGTATGGTGGTTTCATGTTGTGGATAAATGTTCAGTATTTACTTGGATAAAGACACACAATTTATTTTCCTCTGAGTCCTGGTTCAGTTTAAAACCCACTTCTTCAGAGGCAAAAAGCATATTAACTCACTTTTCCCACCACCTCGTCTTCACGACATCTTTTCAGGTTGCGGTTGGAAAACTCAGTGCCCTCCCAAGGCTGGACACAGGCACTTGTTATGACTAATGCACCCAGAGTTCTGAGGTTCAGCTAGAGTGAGAGGATGGGGCTCACCCAGGCGGACAGGGACTCCGGGAATAAAGCCGTGATGGATTACAGAGTGCTGAGATGCCTAAGTCTGAGAGTTTCTGTATCTAAGGGTGGTCTTCAGTTAAGAAGCAGGAAAATAAAAGTTCTCTTCCATGCTATCTCAAATTGGGAAATTAGGAAAAGTACCAAGATAAAGGGGAAAAATGCCTCAGTGATTTGTTTAGATGTCCCATTTTCTTTGATGATGCAATACAGCCTTGCTAATATACTAAAAAAGTTTTAAAACATTTGAATCAGTGCAAGTTATGCCTCTGTATGTAGATTCACAATCTAGTAACAAAGTACAAAATCTATTGTCAAATTTTAGGTTAGTTACTCTAACCATCCTCAGGTTTTCTAAAGATGGAAAATACCAACCAGAAAAGAAGGGCTTCCTATGTCTCCAACACTGTGATAGGTGCTCTGGCAGAAGAAATCTAAGACATCATACTTTGGATTTCTTTTCATGTTAGACAAAATGTATTTTAAAATGATCACAGCCTAGTCTTTGTATAACTACCTAGTACTCTCTATATTGGATAGAATTCATTTTTAAGTCATGTCTCTATTTTTATTGTTGAATACCTGTGCATGAGGGTTGTGAGCCTGTCAATGTTATTTTCTAGAGGAAATGTTCCCACAACAACTTTCTCAGTTTCTAACTTCTGTAGGCTCTTTATTGATTGGATCAGAGTGGTCACATGACCCAAAGGTACCCATACATAGGCTGGCCAAAGACCAATGAGATAATTTAGCTCTAAAGGCTCAGCTCAGTGGGGTTAATAGTAATCATTTCGGTCAATCAGATGAGGATTCAAAGACAGGAGAATAGAAAGAATGCTGTCAAGGAAAGAATATGCAAGTTACTGTTGCTGCATAGCAACACATCTAGAATGTACTAACATAAAGCTACCATTTTATTATGCCTCCAGATGATATGAGTTATTAATTTGGAAAACATACAGAAATAACTGGCTTTTTTCCTGCTCCACAGTGTCTGGCTCCTTAGCTGGGAAGATACAAAGGTTGATGATGCCTTAACAGCTGGAAGCTAAAATAATATAGAAGCATCTAAATGTCTGTCAGTTGATATTAGTTATCTGTTGGGACCTTCCTGGAGCTTTCAGCCACAGCACCAAACTGGTTTGTTTGTATGGAATAATTTGAGGTTCCTTACAGTGTGGCAGCAGGGCTTCCTGCATGTCCCAAGCAAACAATATACAAGTACATGACATTTTTATGACCGCATCTCAAAAGTCATGTAGCACCACTTCAACAGACCTCTGTTGGTCAAGGAAGACACAAAATTATACCAGCTTCAAGAAGAAAGGGCACAGACTCCATGGACATGAATGAGAGGAGAATTAAAGTCACATATAGAAAAAGCCTATGTGATTAGAGAGATTTTAAAAAGTTCATAACATGCAAAGAAAAAGAATGAAAAGATAAATACAAATATTTCATAAATACAAATGGTTATTTCTGGTTGTGACATCATTAGCCATATATTTCTTCTTATTATTTTTCTATTTTTTACAGTTAATAAACATTGCTTTTGTGATAACAAATTATTTTAATTTTAAAAAGCTCTATATACTAAGAATTGCAAATACATGAGAAGTTTACAAAGAAGAAACCCCTAAATAGTAAGGTTACATTTCCTCTGAATCTTAATTCTTTCAAGTATAAATAAATATATTGATGCAGTATCTTAGTTGAGTCTTAAAAAAAAAAAAAAAAAAAAAAAAACACCTTACTCTAAGACAAGGATTTTGGTGCAAGTGATTTATTTTGAGAGCTGATCTCAGGAAGCACTGGCAGGCAAGGGAGGAAGTGAAATACAAAAGAGAGAAATCGTAATGCATTAACCGTAAGTTATCACTGAGAGCAACTGAGGCTCCATCCCATTGGGGGCATCTGAAACACTGTGAAACCTAAAGGATGAGGAAACCAGGTTGTCTACCAGCAACTCTCTGTCATCATTTGGGAGTTGCTCCCAACTTGTAACTCCCAGTGCTTGGGTAGATGGGCTGAGCATCCTTCTGCTGCCAAAGACAGTCTTCAGACAGTGAATAGTTACCATGAGAAATTATGGGGAGATAAGGGGCCCTGGCAGCATCTGCCTTCAAGGTTTATAAAATAAGTTCAGAACTAAGTATTTTCATCATGGATGCTTTTAAATTAATTGCCAGAGAGAAAAGGGAATCTTTTTGACAGTATGTTAAGGTTAGGTAAATCACCAACTGGAAAAGTTGATATCCAATTTAAATAATATTATATTCTTAAAAAAAAACACGAATGTAGCTTTGGTCCTAGTACAGAACTGCTTACTTAGTGTGCCTGGATAGAGCTTGGATATCCGTCTCAATGCAACTTACCCGCAGAGCATGTCATTCAACTTTGTTCCCCAGAGAGTCAGTGACAGTCGTGACATGTTTCCTGATGCTAATCCCATGTTAAAGGATTTATTTAAAAAAATATATCCATCAAAACTCTCTTACTTTATTTTTATTAGATTTATTCGGGTGACATAATTTTATTAATATAGGTTTCAACTATATAATTTTATAATACATCATTTATATTGTGCTGTGTGTTCACCACCCAAAGTCAAATCTCCTTCTCCCCTTTTCCCTCTGGTAACCACTTAGCTGTTGTCTGTGTCTATGTTTTTGTGTGTGTGTCTTGTTCATTTGTTGCTTTTAGTTTTATATCCTACATATGAGTGAAATCACATGGTTCTCAACTTTTTCTGTCAGACTTATTTTATTTAGCATGATTATCTCCGGATGCATCCATGTTGCTGAAAATGGCAGTATTTAATCTTTTATATCTTTATGGACAAATGTTTTCAAATTATGGGGATAGATACCCAGAAGAGAGATTACTGTGTCATATGGTAATTCTATTCTTAATTTGTTAAGGAGCCTCCATAATGTTTTTTATAGTAACTGTACAAATTTACACCCCCACCAGCAGTGTATGAAGGTTCATTTTTCCTCACAACCTCTCCAACATTTGTTACTTGTCTTATTGACAATAGCCATTCTAACAAGTAAGAAGTGATATCTCATTGTGGTTTTGATTTGCATTTCCCTAATAGCTAAGGATCTTTGCATATGTCTGTTGGCCTTTTGTATTTCCTCTTGAGAGACATGTCTGTTCAGGTCTTCTGCCCATTTTTTAATTGGATTGTTTGTTTTTCTGTTGTGGAGTTGAATGAATTCTATATATATTTTGGATATTAGCTCATTGGAGGTGGTGTTTGGAAATATCTTCTCCCATTTAATTGTTTGCCTTTTTGTTTTATTGATGGCTTCTTTTGCTGTGCAAAAACTTTTTAGTTAGATATAGTCATTAATTTTTGCTTTTACTTCCCTTGCCTTTGAGGTCAAATTTAAAAAATCCTATCAAAATCTAAGGTCCACGAGTTTAGTGCCTATGTTTTCTTCCATGCAATGTTTCAGGTCTTATACTTAGGTCTTTGATCCATTTTGAGTTAATTTTGGTGTATGGTGACAGGTAACAGTCTAGTTTCATTTTTTGCATGTGTCTTTCCAATTTTCCCAGCACTATTTACTAAAAACACTTCCTTTTCTCCAATGTATGTTTTTGGCTCCTTTGTAAAAAAAAAATTGCCTACATATACATGGGTTTAATTCTGACTCGTAATTATAGTTCATTGATTTGCATGTCTGTTTCTTTGCTAATATCATGCTGTTTTGATTATTGTCACTTGGTAGTATAATTTGAAGTCGGGCAGAGTGATACCTCCAGCCTTCTTTTTTAATCAGGTTGGCTTTGGCCATTCGTGTTCTTTAGTATTTCCATGCAAATCAGATGATTGTTTGTTCTATTTCTTTTTCAAAAATGCCATTGCGGTTTTGATGTGGATTGCACCAAATCTGTATATTGCTTTTGGTAATATGACAACTATAACTATGCTGATTCTTCCAATTCATGAGCATGGAATAACTTTTCATTTTTTTATGTTTTCTCCAATTTCTTTTAAAACTAACTTATAGTTTTCCGTGTATAGGTCTTTCATATCCTTATTAAATTTGCTCTTAGGTATTTTGTTGTTGTTGCAATTGCAAAAGGAATTCTTTTTTCATTTATTTTTATGAAATTTAATTGTTAGTATATAAAAATACAATAGGTTTTTGTACTTTGATTTTGTATCCTACAACTTTACTATATTTGTTTATTGTTCCTAATAGGTTCTCAGTGGAGTCTTTAGGGTTTTCAACATAAAAAAAAAAAAAATCCTGTTGTCTACAAAAAGTGACAATTTGACTTCTTCATTCACAGTTTGGAAAACTTTCATTTCTTTCTCTTGCCTGATAACTCTAGCTAAGACTTCCAATACTGTACTGAATAAGAGTGGTGAGAGCAGGCATCTTTTCTTGTTGCTAATAAAAGAAAAGGTTTAAGTTTTCCACCATTAAGTATGATATTACTTAAGGGTTTGTCTTATATGGCCTCTATTATGTTGAGGTATTTTCTTTTTATACCCACATTATTACATTTTTAAAAGAAAGTGAATACTGATCTTGTCGAATGCTTTTCCTCCATCTATTATATGATCAGATGATTTTTGTTCTTTATTTTGTTCATGTGGTATATTACATTGATCAATGTGCAAATGATGAACATCCTTGCAACCTACTTATGAATCCCACTTGATTGTGATGTATAATCATTTTAATGTATTATCATATTAAATTTTTTGTCTTTGATTTTATTATATTATTTATTTATTTATTTATTTATTTATTGTTTTATTATATTTATGAGTATTATTTTTAGGATTTTTGCATCAGTATTTATCAGAGATATTGGTCTGTAGTTTATATTTTTTTTGTTGTCCTTACCAGGTTATATTAGCAGGTAATGTTGGCCTCATAAAATGAGTTAGGAAGTATTGCTTCTTCTTCAATTTTTTGGAAGAATTTGAGAAAGCTAAGTATTAAATCACCTTTGAATGTTTGGTAGAATCCACTAGTGAAGCCATCTGGTCCTGGACTTTTAATTTGGGGGAGGTTTTTTATGATTGTTCAATTTCCTTACTGTTGCTCAGTCTATTTAGATTTCCAGTTCTTTGTGATTTAATTTAGGAAGATTTTATATTTTGAACAATTTGGCTACTTTTTCTAGGTCATTGAATTGCTGGTATATCATTTCTTTTCTTTTTTTCTTCTTTTATTTTTTAAATTTATTTTTAATTAATTTTTTTGGAGGGAGCAACATTGGTTAATGAAATCCAATAAGTTTCAGGTGTACAATTTAACAGTAAGACATATATATATATATATATATTGCATTATGTATTTCCCTCTTATAGTTAGATTTCTTTTTGTCAGCACATATTTGACCCTTTTTACCCCATTTACCTCCCTCTCCCACCAACCCTATGGTAACCACTAGTTTATTGCCCATGTCCACAAGTCTCTGTTTGTTTGTCCTGTTCATTTGTTGTTTTTCGGTTTGTACATATGTGATATCATGTAGTCTTTCATTGAATTATGGTATGATCCTTTGTATTTCTGTGGCATCTGTCATATATTCTCTTTCATTTCTGATTTTTTTTGTTTCTTTTCTCTTTTTTCCTTAGTGAGTCTAGCCAAGAGGTTGTCAATTTTATTGATCTTTTCAAAGAACCAGCCCCTTGTTGCATTAATTTTTTTCTATTTTCTTTTTGTTCTCAATTTCATTTATTTCTGCTCAAATTTTTATTATTTCCTTCCTTTTTGCTGACTTTGGCCTTCATTTTTCATTTTGCAAGTTAGTTAAGATCTAATGGTAGGTTGTTTATTTGGGATTTTTCTTGTTTCCTGAGATAGGCCTTTAATGATATAAACTTTCCTCTTATTACTGCTTTTGCTGTATCCCAGAAATTTTGATATATTTTATTTTCATTCTCATTTGTTTCTATATTTCTTTTTATTTCATCTTTTATTTCTTCTTTGACCCATTTGTTCTTTAGTAGCATGTTGTTTAATCTCCACATATTTGTGATTGTCCAACTTCCTTTTTGCATTTGATCTCCAGTTTCAAAGCACTATGGTTAGAAAATATGCTTGGTATGATTTCAATCTTTTTGAATTTGTTAAAACTAGTTTTGTGTATCAATATATGGTTTACCTTTGAAAATATTCCATGTGCACTAGAGAAGAATGTATAATCTGGAGCTTTAGGATAAAAGGCTCTGTAAATGTGGATTATGTCCAATTGGTCTAATATGTCATTTAAAGCTGATATTTCATTATCAATTTTTTGTTTGAATGACCTATGCATAGCTGTCAAAGGAGTATTTAGGTCCCCTGCAATAATTGCATTTTGTCAATTTCTTCCTTTAGTTCTGCTGTAGTTGCTTTACATATTTTGGTGCTCTCTCATGGGAAGTACATATGGCAATAAGTGTATGTCTTTAATGAGCTCAGTTTATTTACATTTAGAATGATTATAGATACATAAGTTTTTCCTATAGCTATTTTACTATTTGTTTTCTTGTAATTCAGTGTCTCCATTATTTCTTTGCCTTTCTCTTTCTATTATTTTATTATTATTTTGGTTTGGTGATATTCTATATATTGTTTCCTTTGTTCCCCATTTTCTTATTTTTTAAATTTCATTTTCCCCATATTTTCCCAAATATGATAGACAATTAGTTGCTCATATTTACATTGTATAATTCAATTAGTTTTTTAAATTATAATAGTCATGCAAATATTACATTAATTTCAGCTGTACAGCATAGTGATTAGAGATCCATATAACTCACAAAGTGATCATCCCACTAAATCTAGTATCCCCCTCTTCCCTTACATACTTTTTACAACATTGTTGACTATTTTCCTTATGCTATACTTTATATCTCCATGTCTATTTCGTAAGTATTCATTTAATTCGTTTGCTTTTTTCATAATCCCCTTAATCTCCTTCCTATCCAGTAGCCCTAAAAATATTCTCTGTATCTATAAGTTTCTTTCCATTTTTGTTGTTGTTGTTGTTGTTGTTTATTTTGTTCTTTAGATTCAACATGTATGTGAAATCATGTGATAATGTTTTTCTTTATCTGACTTACTCGATTTAGCACAATACCCTCTAGGTCCATAAAGGCAATATCTTATTCCATCCCCTTTCTTTTAGTCTGTGGGTGTCCTTTAATCTGAAGTGAGTCTCTTGTAGGCAGCACATAGGGGTCTTGTTTTCTTATCCATTCAGCCACCCTATCCTTTGTTTAAAGCACTTAATTCTTTTTCATTTGAGATACTTGTTGATAGGAATATAGTTATTACCATTCTTTATTCATGTTTTGATACAAGTTTTTTTCTACTTAAATAAAAGAAGTCCCTCCATCATTTTCTGTAATACTGGCTTGGTGTTGATTAATTCCTTTAGCTTATTTTTGTCTGGGAAGTTTATCATTTAGAGTCCTTCAACTCTAAATGATAGCTTTGCTGGATATAATATTCTTGGTTGTAGATCCTGGGTCTTCATTACATCGAATATTTTGTGCCAATGTATTCTGTCCTGTATACTTTCTTTTGAGAAATCAGCTGCCAGTCTTATAGGTGTTCCCTTGTAGGTTACTAACTGCTTTTCTCTTGATGCTTTTAAGAGACTCTCTTTGCATTTAACTTTTGGCATTTTAATTATGATGTATCTTATTATGGGCCTCTTTGGGTTGATTTTTGCAGGAACTCTCTGAGCTTCCTGAGGTTGTATGTCTATTTCCTTTACCAGGTTGGGAAAGTTGTCCATCATTAGTTCATAAATATGCTTTCAACCTCTTGTTTTCCCTCATCAGATATAGTTGAGGTAGCCTTAATTTTGCTGGTATCCTTAATTTTGTCCCATAGGCTCCTTAAATTATTATTATATTCTTGCTTAATTTTTTTCTTGCCATTCTGATTGGGTGTCCTTGATTTCCTCATCCTTTATATCAGTGATTCGATCCTCTTCTTCATCCAGTCTGTTGATTCCCTCTAATATACTATTCATCTCAGCTAATATACTCTTTATATCTGACTAGTCCCCTTTTATAATTTCCATTTTCATTTTTATGTTTTTTTATCTCTTTGTTAAAGTTCTCACTGAGTTCATCTACTCTTCCCCTAAGTTTATTGAGCATCTTTATAACCAGTATTTTAAACTCTGCATCTGTTTGATTGCTCAACTCCATTTATCCTTGATCTCTGTTCTGTTCTTTCATGTGGTTTCTACTTTGTCTTTCCCATTTGGCTGCTTTTCTGTGTCTGTTTCTATGTACTAATCAAAACTCCTAAATATCTCATTCTTATTAGTGTGGCTTCGTGTATTATGTGTCCAACAGCACAGATCTGAGAGCAGCGCAGCTGCAGGCCGTTTTGGCCCAGCCTGTGCCCCTCCAAGGCCACCTGTTAAGATTCAGCAAACAATCCACAGATGCTGTTCTTATAGTTGCCTGAAGAAACCATGCCAGAAACACGCAGTGCCACCAGTGTGAGCTTTGGAGCTGCTCAGCAAGTGTCACAGGACTTGCCGAGGACACAACTGAATGTGGCTTAGCCACAAGTTGGAAGAGATAAAGCTCCAGGAATCCTCTGGGTTGAGTGACCTCTGTTATCCAGTTGATGTCATCTCAACTATGGTGGCACTGAGTTTGCACACAGGGATGGAGAGGTTTCAACAGAGAAACACTGGATACCACAGGCACGTGCGCTTAACATTAAGTTTTTGTAAAAGAAAATCTCATATATACAGTAATCCTTTTTCTTCTGCATGCATCTTATCTCCATTCCCTTTGCAAGTTCAGACCCTTACACCCTCCTCTTTTCTGTTTTTTTTTTTTTGTCACAAATTATCCCTTTTTATTCTATGAGTTCATTTCCAAGTTTTAATAGTTATTTTCTTCTTCTCTTGTTTTACCTCTTTCAACCATTATGTAATATTCAAGTGTATAATACCGTATTCTGAAAAAGGGGTGCAATTTCTTGCTTCTGTTGGTCTTTTATTCATCTTACTCATAGATTTATTTATTGTTTGCTTGTTTGTTTGTTTGTTTGTTTGTTTGTTTTAGGTAGAATAATCTCTTCAGTATTTCTGGTAATGCAGGACTTATGGAAGAAAATCTCCTTAGCCTCTGTATATCTGGAAAGATCTCTATTTCTCCTTCATATCTAATGGATAACTTTGCTAAATATATTATTCTTAGCTGCTAATTTCTCTCTTCCAATAGCTTGAATATTTGATTCTACTCCCTCCTATCTTGTAAACTTTCTGCTGAACCTAATGGGATCTTTTTTATAAGTTACCCTTTTCTTTTCCCTGTCTGTCTCGAGAATTTTTTCTTTGCTATTAGTTTTAATATAACGTGACTTGGAGAAGGTCTTTTTTGGATTGAAATATTTAGGTGTTCCTTTTGCTTCTTGAATTGAGGATCCAGTTCTTTCCATAGGTTTGTGAAGTTCTCATCAACTTTTTCTTTGAGTAGGCTGTCTGTTCCCTTTTCTCTCTCTCCTTCTTCTGGTCTACCCATTATTCTCATATTGCTCTTTCTGATGTAGACAGATAGTTCATGCAGAGTTCTTTTTTTTTTTCACTCTCAAGTCTCTTTCATCTTTTACCTGCATTGTTTCCAGATTTCTGTCTTCAGTTTCACTGATTCTTTCCTCCATCTGGTCAATTTTACTTCCTAAGCATGCCATTACAGTTTTTGATCTCTTTTACTGAGTTCTTTAGCTCCAAAATTTCTATTTGGTTATTTTTAAAAGTTTCAATCTTTTTTATCAAGTGTTCTTTTTGCTTGTTGATTTTCTTTCTGAGTTGGTTAATCTGCCTATCTGAGTTTTCTTGCACCTTATTGCATTTTTTTCAGAACTGCAATCTTGAATTCTTTGTCATTTAAATCACTTATTTCTGTGTCTTTGAGTTATTTTCTGTAGATATTTCATTTTCTTTTTCAGCTGCTTTATTACCTTGGATGTTCATAGTATTTGATGGATTATATTTCCTAGGCATTTATGGGAAGAAACTCTGTATTATTATTATTATTATTATTATTATTATTACTAACATTATTATTAAGAGTGATGTCTCTTTAGAAGGTCGATAAAGAAAGGTTTTATTTTTTTTTTCCAGTTGGTTGGTACGCAGCCTCCTGCACTGCTCAGGCCTCCCAGTTCTCTACTGGGCAAAATTTGCCCTTTATTCCCTAGGGAGGTGGATGTCTTTTCTATGATCGTGTCACCTGTCTCAGAAGTCAACCCCCGTGAAAGAATGTGGTGAGTAGGGGTCTCAAGCCCCTGAAAGCCCAGCACTGCCCCAGCAGCCAGATGCAGTGTTGCAGTGCCTGAAGTGTCCTAGGTACCTATGCTGGATCAGACTTGATGGGTAGGGGCAAGGTGAATTGAGAGAGGTCACTGGTATGTTTGTATCCTTGTTTTCCTGAAGTAATGATGAATACCAGACCTCAGTTGCCTTGCCTCTGTATCTCCACCCATGTCACTGGGATTAGCAGCAGTGTGCATCTGCCATTCAAAAGCTATCTCTTCAGTTCTCTGTGTTATAGATACTCTGCTTTGTAGTCCAACAATTGCTGATACAGTTTATTCTGGCACTGATGCTAGCTCTGGGAGGGTGCAGGAAAGTGAGTTCTGGGAGGGTAGAGGGAGGTGGCCAGTCTCAGTGGTTTTGTTTTTTTTTCTGAAAGTGATGGCTGCTAGAACAAAGCTGCTGCACTTCTGCATTGTAATCTGTGCTCCAGTAGATTGCTGGCTTCAGCCATAATATATGCTGATCACTCAAGCAGAAGTGCTCAGGGCTACAGATAGTGCACACAGCAACCTGATTCTTCCCCTCTCTGAGTTCCACAGTGGTCTCTGGGCTATTTTTGTGGCACTGGTCTTTGCTCTTCTGCCTTCCCTCTTCTCCTCTTTATCCCAATTCGCCTGCCTTCAGATGTTTCAATATGCAGATCTCACCGAAGTTTTTGCATGTTAAACTGGAAATCTTTGTTGGAATAAAGCTGTTCAACTTGTAATTCAAGAAGAGAGATCAAGAAGACCCCTCATGCTACCATGCTTCTGACATCTGTAAAATTTTGAATATGAACAAATTATAGCACGAGTGTAAAATTTGTTGGTACAAGGCTGTGATTTCTGTACTGAGATGAGCTGTCAAAGAAAAAATTTCACATAATTTTGTACAATGAGAATTAAGATATTTTAAATTTTCATCATGACCCTGATAATACTTTTCCTGTAATTCCAAGTGACTCACTTCACTGGGGCATCTCAACTGTATATTCAATATCCCAGGAATGGCCCCAAGCTCTCACTTCAGGGGTAAAACTGTGGATAATGGACTGCTTGGACTTTCTCAGAAAATGAGGTTAGAGCAAACAGATCCATTACTAGAAATTTAACTCTTTTCAATGCTTGATTTTATTC
This sequence comes from Cynopterus sphinx, assembly GCA_030015415.1. Classification (NCBI taxonomy): domain Eukaryota; kingdom Metazoa; phylum Chordata; class Mammalia; order Chiroptera; family Pteropodidae; genus Cynopterus; species Cynopterus sphinx. Next base: position 58,545,808 of record CM057389.1, read on the forward strand.
AGCTGACAGAGAAAGAAATCTATTACTGGGAATATTTTTTAAAAACCACATGGTACAATAGAACACTAAAATATATACAACCAAGTTAGTTGCTCAGGCCAATGGTATGTGAGCAAACATGATGCATAAGGTGATTGAAATGCACTTGTGTGATTAAGCTTGCCCTCTTAAGCTTCTACAGTCACCATTAGAGGTCAGGCCTATAGTCACCAGAAGAGGTTGAGGGACATGTGGAACAGTCACCTGAGCCTAGATCAACTGACCATAGCCAACCTTTGGATGTATAAGCAAGCCCCGCCCACTAAGATCTGCAAAGTCACTTGAGCAAGCCCAATTTATAGTGACCAACCCTCAGTCAACTCACGGACATGACAGCTAAATAAATAAAAATTTGCTGCTGTATGCCACTGAGATTTTGTGGTTGTGTGCAGCCTTTTTATGGCATGGTTAACCCATTCATTGCCTAAGAAAAAATATTAGAGAATAGAAATGTCCAATATAAAGTATTTACATCATTTTCCATGGTATGTGTGATATAATAAAACACTACCCTATTTCCCCAGTAACATTTTAAATAATGTGTACTTTCTAGAAATTTTCCATTTTTTTCTAATGATTTTTGAAAGAAAACTGGGTTGAGTTTCACATCTGAGGACACAGATTAATGTACTGGGACGCAAGATCTTGAGTAGAGGAGCCCATGAGTAAATAAGTTCCCCAAGAATGTGTAGGAGTCTTAGGGAGGCTTACAAGTTCCCTAGCCCCCAAAACCAAGGGTGTGTGGTATTTCTAATTCCAAGCCTTAGGGCTTCACCAGGTAATAATAGCCATTAAACAAATATGATGTTTAACCTCAGGTCTTATCAGACATATTAGAGGTATACAAATGACCCTTCCAGGATTTAGAGCCTGTTTCGTCAACTATGACCTCAAGCCAGTATAATCTTGCTCAGTTTCTTCATCTGTAAAATGTAGATAATAATGGTTCCTTCATGGCAGAACTTTTGGTAAGATTTGGCAAATGTAGATGTATCAACCACTTACATAGTATAAGGACATGTTTATATACATATATTACATTATTATAAACATGCAATAAATATTACTATCTTCCTTGACTTGTAATATCACTTGTAAAATTTGGTGCAGTCCTTATATAGCTTTAAATAATGGCGAGCCTTCAAGAAATATACTAAAATTTTCCTTTCACCTCTCTTGAATCTCATACACAAACAATAACCACTCCTTCCTTTTGCCCCTTCAGACCTCCAGTTGATAATGAATTCCAAATCAGGATTCTGCACTATTCTTTGTTTTCCTATACCTTATCTATACTTTGTCAATTGTCCCTTTTTAAAACTTTCCTGAAGTTACCCAGTTAGAGCATGATGTCTGTTTCCTGCCAGGGCCCTGAATGATACAATGGTTGGTATCAGAAGTGCCTCCAGGAAACCAACTTTCAAAATAGGATTCTGGAATTTTGCTGCTCATGTGGTTGAGGAAAGCATAGGTGTCTTCCTTGCCAGATGGCAATAGAAAATGGCATCAGTAACATAACGATTATTCACTCACAGTAGCCTGGAGATGAAGTACATATGGAAGTAAGAGCAGTAGGAATTTGAAAATATATGGCACCTAATAACTGTGAAAGGATGGTGCTTTTAAAGAGTCAGAGGCTACTTCTGATAGTGGCAAAGAGTATACATAGGATAAAGGAGAAATTTAAAAATGAAAATATATACTTGAAAGCATGCATAGTGCTATGATTAAATTTTGTCCCCACCACCCCCCCAAATTCATATGTTGAAGTTCTAACTTCAAATGTGACTGTATTTGTAAATAAGGTTTTTAGGAGGTAATTAATGTTAAATAAGTTTATAAGAGTATAATCATTATAATAAGAACAGAATTCTTATCCTTATAAGAAGAGCTACCAGATCTCTCTCCTCTTTCTCCATCTCTCTCTCTCCTTCCCTCATTCTCATTCTCTTGCTTTCCCTCTTTCTCCCTTCCACATGGGGACAAATGGAGAGAAGGCTGCCATTTGCAAGCCAGGAAGAGAGCTCTCACAAGGAACCAAATCAGTGATGCCTTGGTCTTGAACATCCCAGATTCTGAAACTATGAAAAAATAAATGTATGTTACTCAGTCACCTAATCTAGTAGTTTATTATTGAAGTATGAGCAGACTAATACACATGAAAAATTATAAAATCTTCATTGGCAGTTTTAAAGAAGGCTTTTGTCTTCTGAACTTGCAGGGCAGATCTGCCTGAGAACATCACCAGGTTGTATTGTATGTTGGGAGGACTAAGGATATTTGGCTAAGGAAATCAAAATATAAGATTTCATTGGTTCAAATTTACTGACAACCTCAGAGATGTCTTCTGTATACCAGTTATAGTCTAGGTTGGATAAAATACTGCCTTCCTAAATCTGAATTGAAATTTAAATAGGTACCTTTTATATTCTCAAACTTAGAGAGAAGTGAGTTCAGTAACATCTCAATTTTATGGACCACTATACACTAGCTATCTTATAAGCCTGAATTATTCAGATAATAGAAGTTTAACTCTGTAAACTCTAAATTTTGAAAAAGTAACTACTTAATGGTTATCTTTCTGAAAGTTTACATAATTATCTGGTTCCAGAAAGATAGAATATTAAATACATTTTTACATTTAACTTCACACTGTGTAAAACTGTTTTATGGATTGAAAGTTTCTCTCCTTCTAGATTCAAGGTTTATAGAATTATGTATACTTTAAATAGGAAATAGTTTAGAAAAATTCATCAACTTATCTAATATAAAAGAATAAAATAGAGAATTAAGGTAATCTTTATAAATAAAAAAATAAGAATATGATAAGAATAATACCTAGATTAAAATAAATACAAGCCCAAAATAATGTATTAAGTGTAAATATTCATCAAGCATCTCTTGCCATCAGTTAGAGAATGTAGTTCAACAGAGTGGAAACCTCAGGGGGGTCTTGCCCAAGTCCTTGGTCACTTTCCCATGTTTTACAAAGCCTTTGTAGGACTCCATCTCTTCCCTTTTCTTCTTGCTCTATTTTGGGTGACTATACCAAAGAAAAAAAATGTTGTTTCTTACATAAGGTTAACCATTTCTTCCTGACAAGCTTCCCTTAACTGTTCAGGAAAACCTGAAATCTAACCTGCTACTTAGTACCTCCATTACTCTTTTTACTATCTATCGCATGAACATTGTCCATAAAAAGTGTTTTTCTCTATCTCAAATGATGCATTTCATCGTGTTCTGTGACTTTGGACATATGTCATTATACAGAGGTATTCTCTTCAATAGTTATTTGAAAGTACTGGATTTAGCAACATTCTGGAGAGCTGAGGCTACATAAAGCAATGATGTTGTTGTAATGAATTTGAGAAATGTGCCCTATGTGGATGCACTATGAATTTTATGAGTACTACTTAATACATTTATGAATATATAATACTGTTATCAATCAATTAGGTGTTAATATGCTAGTGTAATTTAATTATTTAGAAAATTATAATTTATGAGTAGAAGAGAACTAATAATTCTCATTCATTTTATTTGCCAATATTTGAGGAAATTTTCAGATATGCGTGATATGCAAAGAGGAAGAAAGTTCCAAACACAGGTGAGCCTTCAGTAATATTAATCTGTCACATTTCTTTCATTTGAACTTAAATTGGGTATGTTTAGCACATGTAGCCCATCAACTGGCCATGTATTTGGCTGACAACCTTCAAGTCAAGTCCCTTCCACAAGATACAGTACTCTTTAATGACTGCTTTCCTGAGAAACGTTTTCAAATCCATAGGATATTCTGATTATTCTTGAAGTTCAGTAACAGCACCCCATTTCTAGCTTATTATTTGTGATACCCTTCTGAGATGTTGTGGCCATTGAACAGTTAGTCCCATGACCATCAATTTTGGATCATAACAGAAACATTCCAAATGGAAACAATAGTCATGGAGCACAGAAGATGACCATGTAAAAAATATATATATTTAGTTCTTATGTATAGTTTAACCATTTTTCCCTAAAAATTCCTCTTAATTTGTTGGAATAAGGCAGAACCAAAGAACAGCCAGATTCTAAACCTACCTAGACACAAACGACCACATTCATAAAGACTCGACCATGAAAAAATTTGGCCTCTAACCCAATCCAAGAGGCATGAGTTCCCAGTGTGCTAACAGCTCCCTGCACAGGAAATTTTGACTCTAACTTGAGAAAACAACACCAATATGATTATCATTATCATCAACATTAGCTGCATTGTCAGACCTGTCCAATACAAAAGTCAGTGGTCACAAGTGATTCTTCAATGTAAAATAATTTAAATTAAATAAAATTTAAAATTTATTTCTTTTTAGCATTAATCATATTTCAAATTCTCAGTTGCCACTTATGGCTGGTGACTGTTCTGTTAGACAGCACAGAACATAAAACAGTTCTATCATCACAGTAAATTCTGTTGGACATCGTTGGTATAGATGTCTACTGTGTGCAGGCACTTTCCACATGTTATGTCACTTAGTTCTCACAAGAAACCTGTGAGGAAGGGTTTATTGGCCCCCTGTTATATATGCAGAAACTGAGGTTCAAAGGCATTCAATAGCTCCTCAATTTTCCAGCCATCTGTTCCTAAAAGCACATCCATTCCTCTTTGATGGGACTGCCTTGATAATGTATCTCTATGCCAAGGCAGATTTTCCCATACACTGTAGCCTGGAAAAAAACTTACAGTCTGAAATCTTCCCTTGCCAAGAATGCCAATGGTAATGCCTGAAGCTAAAGGCCACTTTCAACTTCAATGTTGTTGAAGAAAAAAAAAGAGGGTATTATCATTTTTTTCTAAAGTAAGTCATATTTTCCTAACATTTCCACCAAAAACATTTTTTTTTAATATATGGGGTAGATCTGCTCAAACCTCAAGCATGTTTTCCCATATGCATCTCTTTCCTCTTTTTTATATTTCCTTTAAGTACAAGTGCTAAATCTGTGCCATATTTTTATTAGTTTTACACTGATGTTGTTGACATTTTTGAGAGCTATTTGATGTCTGAGAAATTCATAAACATTTTACTTGCTCTTTTGAAATTTTAAAAGTTTAACACAATAAAAGAAGGACTATGTTTGTATGCAAACCACCTTCTACTGAAACACATTTCAACAGGGCAATAAGGATACTATCTTCTATTAGTTACTTATTATGCTCTTATTAATCCATTTAGGAAAATACTTTCTATTATATTCTGTCTAACAGCATTCCCATTCTTCAACATTTGCCAGAAAGAGAAATTTCAAGTGTTAAGATGATCAAGCCCATCCCTACAATCAAATCTCTTTCTCCTCCTTCCTGACCCAGCAGCATCCCCATCACAAAATCTTCAGGATATGTGGGCAGCAGAAGGGGTCATGTAAGCTACAGCTGGGCTTCCTCAAATGATTTGTGAGTTTCAGTATTTTCACAAGTGTGCTCATAAGGGACTTCTTTTGTCCAGACCAGCTGTTTCTTCGCACACACAAAAGTTGGTTAATCAGAAATCTAAATGTACATGGAAGAACTTGGGGATCAAAAATGGGGTATGTGACCCACTCTGGACAACTCACTGTAAACAAAGAGTAAATGACCCTGATTTCAGCTCCATCTGGATAAATTTATACAAGTGAAATTTGCTATGCATCTTTTGAATAGCTTGGCTCAGAGGATAGCAAGAGACTGGAGTAGGGCTGCTCTGTCCTTTTCGAAACCACTGCCAGTAGCAATCTGTTCCCTTCTCAGTCTGCTTCCTACCCCTCTTTTTGTGTTTCTGTCTATTCCTCGCTTCTCTCTACTGTTTCTCTTATTCTTTCTTCCAAGCTTCCACTTTCTCATGTCTTCAATTCCCAAGAGAAGCATTTGAGTCAAATCCTGAGTGGGCAGACATGTCTGAGGCATCTACCAAGGCTTCATAATAAATGCTTACCTGCCATCTAAATGCCACTCTTTGGGTACAGCGTATTCTTTTCCTAGGACCATCTTAAATGCAAAAACACTCTCCTCTAAAGGATGTTAAATTAAAGTTAATTAGTGTTTCCAAAACTCTCATATGGTATACTTTTCTGGGAGACTGAGTGCTGAAGACAAGTAAAGAGCAAGAAGGCAAAGGCTGAACATAAACCTAGCCCACTTCCAGTTCTGGCCCAGGACTGGCTAGTGGTATTAAAACCTTCTACACAGTGTTCCTATTTACAAAAAATAATTTCATCACATCAACTTTTGCAGGGATCTTTATGGTCTCGAGGAAAACATAAGGTCAAAACAAAGAAGAGAAGCCATTAAAAATAGCGTGGTGAATTCTAGCAATTGAGAATAGGGAACAATCTAGATGCACACAAGTTGTTGCTATTCTAGGGACGAAGGAAGAAAGAAAAAGAAAAACTGTTGGTAATAATATCAAATGGCATTCTGTCGCAGGCAGAGCTGGTGATTAGCCAGTGTTCAAACTAGTGGTTTGCAGCCTGAGTTTTTGGCCTGGCTATATTCATTTAAAAGGATTTTTAGCATCTCCTCTGACTCAGGTCTGGCTTCATTGATAATCCTACGTACAAGTATAGGCATTGGAATATTTCAGTCTGCAAAGAAGAGAAAACACAGCTGAAGTTTGGGTAAACTAAAAGGAACCAGGTTGGCTCATGTGATTAGAGGACTTCAAGGAGAAATAATATTATTAAAAGCCCACTTCTTTCCTTCAACCAGCAATCACTCCACCTTGAGGCCAATTCTCTTCATGGTTCAGCCATCTGAACTTTATGCCTCCTGGCTATTCCAGGTAAGAGACAGACTAAAATTGTTTTGAGAAGCTCTCTCAAAAGAGCAAAAGAAAACTTCCCAGGAACTCAGCAAAGCTTGCCTTGAAAATCATGTCTGGACCTTACCAGATGCTTCCTCCTGGACCATTTGGGAATAAAGGCTATTGAATTATTCTTAGGTCAGTCAGGCTTGCCACAAACCTAGAGGTGGGGCCAACTCCCAAGGCAGGGGCTATGGTGCATGCATAGTTGAGTAAGCGAGGATCTGCTAGGAAGGAGGAAGGAATAGGCACCCAGCAGTGTCCACTGCTTGCTTCAACTCTATTCCACCCCTCCCTGAGGTTGGGATGATGTCACTTACTCAAGATTATACCACTTACTAGACCAGTGATACCCAAAGTGTATTTCTTGAGCCAGGGCTACTCTGAAAACTGTCCTCTGTTTGCAAGGAAATGTATTTGGCCACTTTGATAGAGTAATCTTATGTTTGTGGAATCCAATAAAAAAAATAGGGCTTATATTTTTCATATCTTTGTTTTTTATTTCATTTTATAGTGATTTCAAAACTAATGTCCATGATGGACGTTTTCTTAATTTAAAAGCTGGACCTCCACTATAAATTTTTATGTCTCCATTACAGAAAGTGCTGCATAGACACAAAGAGCCATGCCTGTTTGTCCCAGAGCAATTTCAGCAGTAAGGATAGTGTCTTATGTGAAAGTAGCTCTCAGTATATTTTGCCTGAATCAAAGAACAATGGACACAGCTGGCACTGAAGTCCAGGTGTTCAGATCTCAAATCCAAAGCTGCCTCAACTGTGCCAAAGTCTGCTAAAAAGGTAAATCCATCACCTGACTCCAGGAGTCTTCCACTCCTACAAAGTGGCAATGACACAATCTGGGGACAGGATCAAGAATGGCTATAAAAGTAGCTTAAATCTCTCCTGGGTAGGAGGTTATGAACATGAGGGCTTGACAACTTTGGATGCATTAGGAAGTATTGCCATTTCCCGGCTCTGAAAAAGTTCTGGTGTTCCTAGGAGGAGCTCCCTGAGAATTGCAAACAACTGCTGGGCTGCTAGAGGTGAGAAAATGTGGACTGAGGGCTAAACAGAGGTTCTGTGTTCCTGTCAGAATGAAACATGCTGCTCCAGAACTCATAGTGAGCCAGGAAGACTCCTTTAAGAGTCACATTTGCCTTTATGAAGCATGTGGTGGAGAAAAAGAGATTCACTGTTCCACTGACAGTTATGAAAATGGCCTTTATTAAGTTTGAGACCTGACTACTCCAAATCTTTTTGACTCATGTGCAGAACTTGAGAACCAACCTCCTGGAGACCTCCATGTCAACTCATTAATATTGCCCATCCTGCTATTTTACATTAAAATGCAACATTGTGTCAAAGAATCCATTTACTTATAAAGTAACATTTTCAAATAGGTATCTCAGTGACAAAAGCATCCAGGCAGGTCCTGAAGGTTGCTCCATATCTCCCTGCCTAGACTGCCAATTAGCCAGCCAGGCCTACATTGACTGAGACATGTCATCACTTTTTTTTTCTTTTAAATGAAAGGAACAATCCCACTGCATGCTTATGCAACCTTGCTGATTGGAAGTGCAAACTTCTCTCTCCAAATATTCATAAGCCATAGAAAGCCTAAATGAAGTGGAGGAGGGATGCAGCAAAGAAAAAAAATAGGATTTTAACACACTCTCTTTACCAAAGTCTCTTTAAGACTCTTCATATACTTTAATATTTGCTTTTAAATAGCAGAGGAAAAGCAACATGTTTATATGAGTAAACAGCTGCTTTCATTTCAAACAGGGCTTTTATCTGTTTATTTAAAAGATTTTAAGCAGATAATTCAAAAAGCTTTCCAAGATGCCAGCTTTCAAATTTCCCTTTAAAGAAATGGCTGGCCAACTTTTGGAGTACAAATTAAAATTAGTTTATGTATAATTAAAGGGCAAACTTCATAGGATATGAATATTTAATCACAGCACATCACAGCACCTGGCTGGACCCATTTCTATTAAATGAATAGACACTCATTAAAACTCCTTCACTTCTTCCTTACACACACATACACACACACACACACTTACACATACACACAAAGAGGAAGGAAGTTCTTTTGATTCATATGGTACACTAAAGTAACTATAATTATTGCTGGTACTTACCATTTTTTTTTAATTTAATGTAAATTAGGTTCATGTATCTAGAGGACACAGGAAATACTTTTGATCACAAAGTGTCTTCTGTGATTGCATTCATGTCAATATGACTGGTATGGATTGTGTGGAGGAGTATTGCCATTACCTGAAGTATTTACTTAATCAAGTATTCAAGAGAAACTGATATATATCATTATTCTTTTTCATATTAGAAGCATACCAATTACTTTTTTACCTTTTCAAAGTATGCTTTTTAAAGCAGAGTTGACATTCTCTGAATTTGTATAAATCTTTGCTATATAACAAATTCATGAGGAAAGAAAGAAGATTGGATTTCTGACCTATCTGTAAGGAGGGCTACACTCTCTATCCCTTTCTCTGAGAGATCACATGGCATTGTGTATAACCCAGAGCTTGGCATAGAGGAGATGATGATCAAACATTTGCCAAATTGACGTAACTGTGCTGGGCCCCATCACCATGTTGTGAGGAAGCTTGGACCACATGAAGAGGCCTCATGTAGGGGTGTTCTAGCCTCAGCCCTTGTTAAGATTCCAGCGGCCAGCCAGCATCTACAGCCAGACATATAACTAAGTGTGCTTTCAGATAGTCGCAGACCCAGCCTTCAAGCCACCTGAGCTGATCCTATGTGGAAAAGAAATGATTACTGCCCAAAGTGCAATTTCTGAGCAAAATGTTGTTACTCTTTTAAACCACTATGTTTTGCATTATTTGTTACCCAGCAATAGTTAACTAAAACAGATTTTATAAATCTTGAAGCTCTGGCTCCACCTCTGTTTCTCCACTTAGAATAGAACTGTAGGCCACTGTCTTTGCTGTAGAGTTTGTCTTACCCTTCACCAAAGGAAAACAAGTGTCAGAAACTGCTTTATCCTAAGTATGTCATAGAGACTCTTCCAGCATGTATTATAAAATGCAATGGAATCCTTTGAAAAAAAAAATGTGCTTTACATGGGCAGCTTTGCTAATAGAGTGTTTGAAATTTCCAATAGTCAAATATATTTCTCAACTCTAATTATTCTTTCCTTGGACAGTGCAAACCAGAAGCATAGATAGGATAAAAGAAAACAATTCTTATGTCAGTAGACCTGATTTAGCAAACATCATCCCTTGATACTTTTTATGAAGGGTTTTTGTCCCTACTTTCACCCTACATCCCTAGAAGAGCCTTAGAAGCCTCTTCCACCAGATCTGGGAGACAGTGGGAGGCAATGGTGTTACCATCATGCTCCTGACTACAAATATCTACATTTAATTCTGTACCTCCACAGTGGTTCAACAAGGATTCTGTCTGATATCAATTCTTTCCTTGGTTCCTATTACCTTTTTCCCTGAGTGTGGGGAATGAAAATAGGGGGTCAGGCTTAGAAGGTCTGGGAGGTTTGAAATGGAAGCAAATTTTTATACTAGGAGTGGAGCTAAGCACCTACTATAGGATCCCAAATATCAGGTGTTTCATTGGAACTCAGAACACACTGCACTACCGAAACAAGCAAATGGGTCAGAGGTAAACTTTTGGAGGACAATGCCTTCACAGATTGGGGGCTTATCTGCCTTTCCCATCCTCCCTGGTAAGGTGATTGATATCAAGCTTTTACATCACATCATAATTATATATCATTACATATTTTAGTGTGAGCTCTTGGCAGGGAAGCTCCGCCTGATAGGCATCTTTGTGTTCCCCATAGGTACTAACGCAGGCCCTGGAACTTAGTAGATGCTCAACTGTTTGAGGAAAGAAGGAAGATGTCAATAAGTGTCAGAGAGATGCAATGAAGCTATTAAACCATTCCTGTATAGAAAACTCAACTGTAAAAGCTTCCAAACCCTAAGCAAGTTATGCATTTGTCACCTAGAAAAGTAGCACTTTTGTAAGACAGTGAATGAGGAGAGATTCTATCAGTTTAAACCTTGCATCACTCAACTATACTTTCCTCTGGCCAGCAGAAATATGCCCGTGTAGAACCCAATCACTTAGCCACAAAGCAGGCATTAAAGTGTTTATGTGGGTCTATCTATTAAACTAATTTACATTATTCAACAGTTATTCGTTAAATTACATGTAAGCTTATAATTTCCAGGGGAGCAAAATTATCTTATTTATAGTCTTAAGAAGAACAAAGAGACATCAGGACTATAACAGAGGCAAGCTCTCACATTGAAAGATCACCCAGGACTACGATGGCCAATTCCAGCCATGTTCTTTCATAAACAGGAGAAGAAAGAGTGTCAGTGGACAGAAATAGGGAGCCAGAACAGAAAAGGAGAGAAAAGAGATATCATGTGACCCCAGAAATAAAGAGCTAGAGAGTCAAGACAGAGAAATCAAAAAGAATCTCTGCTAATTTCCTAGTTCTTAGGTCCCATCTGGCACAGCAGTTCCTTTTTCCCAGAGCTGTCAGCATGTCCCTTCAATACATTCTACTTGATATGTGAGCATGCTCGAGTAGTGTTCTGTTCCTTAAAAACAAAGAGCTGGTTATAAACCAAGAATGCTGGTTTATAGCCAACACTTATCTTGGGGACGGACATAGTTCGACCTGAACAAATATTTTTGGACAAGATGGGCCAAGTAAATACATTCAAAGCCCACATTTTTGACCAACCTGCTGCTTTCTTTAAGATTACTAGAATCAAGGGCATTGTCATTGGCCATTTTCAGTCTTCCCTACTTTTTAGTATTACAGTCACAGTTTTGGGTAATAGGATGACAGAATAAAATGTAATGCTAGAGGAGGAAGCATTTGGTCCCAATTCATAAAGACACATTAGGTAGAGGACAGACAAATCCATCTCAGTAGCTATGTTCAGTGCTCCCGCATTCCAATGAAATTTTCTTTTGAACAAACCTGGAAAATATTTGACTCTCTAATTCTGTGTATAAAAATATATTGGCAATACCTTCAAAGCTAAGGAGCTGTTACTCCCTTCAAGAAAATTTTCTCATGTGTTATCATTGCTTTCAGACAAGTAAATTCTTCTGACCTTTTCAGAAGCTGGAGATATTTCTATAAAGTTGCCTAAGAAACGTGGAAATCAACAGCAGAGCAATCTATCAAGAAAATATTTGAGCTATAAAATGACCTAGCGATACTCACAAGTAAACACCAATATATTCCCAAGATTAATCTATGTTGAACTATGGTTCATAAAACAGGTAGACAATCTAAAGTGACAAGTAATTTGTGAATTTTAGCTATGTCCAGATTCCAACAGATGAAAAGACTATTCTCACAGCTGCTCTGGCCCTTTCTCCTCTCTAGACAATGCCACTTCTCTCGTACTAAAGAGGAGCCCAGAACTCACTCTTCTGACTGGATGCTCAGACTTTCCTTGATTTTGAGACAAATCTCAATGCTAAAAGCCTTTTTAATTTTATTTAGTTCAAGTGATGATGATAATAATAATAATAATAATAATGACAACAACAATAATGATAAAATGGCACATGTAACACTACCTTGTCTTTTGTCATTTTCAGCCTATGGACAATAATGTTATGGCCAGGATTTCCTAGAGTACTTACCTGGGCATGTACTACTTGTGGCTTTACCCACAGACATTTTCCCAATCTTTTGCTGAACCTACCCTTATAATTCTTATTATGCTTGAAGGATTCTTCTCAGCAAAAAGCATCAGAGAACTTAAAAAAAAAGATTGATTACTTACAGGTTCTAGAAGGTGCACAGCATGCCCAGGGCCACACAGAGAGGTCACAGAGAGAAAAAGAAGGTGGACTTGGTGTTCTGTTTTTATTGAGGTCAGGGTGGAGTGTCTAGAGTTTTGTGGGTTTACTATTTATTGGTAAATTTAAAACATAAGGAAAGATATGGTGTGGGAAGGGAAAAGTAGTGTCACTCAAGTGGTCAGTATCTAGGTCACCAGGGCTTTCTAAAGGGGAACTACAAGGAGTAAGTTGGGGCTTTTTATCTTGCTGTGTGGGGGCAACATGTTTATTTAAGATGGATGTATTTGAAATGGATGCCTGAGAAATCAAAAGCTTAATGTCAGGTACTTGTATGACAATCAGAAAAGCTAATTGTTGAGCACTTGCACTATGTACCTGCTAGATAATGACTATTCTCTTTTAAATATCACAAAATTTATATTAAAAAATAACAGATGAATCTCCCCCATTTTATGGAGCAGTAGAAGGAGAACATTTTAGTCTAGGAAATGGAAGGAGAGAGTTGGGCTAGTTTAAATGTCCCAGCTTAAATTTTAGATGGCTCAGACACTTCAGAACTTGCAGGTTATACTAAATTCAGCTTTTTAATTAACCAGCTACCTTGTTTCCCTCCTTCCCTCATTCTGCTATAGGTAATTCCATTAGACAATGTCAGTTGACAATGTGCCATGTACAAGTCATGGCTTTGGTGCAGATGATTCAGGGAGACCATTGCAAAAAGTCAGACTCTGTTCTACCAACATGTGCTCCCAAGGTTCTCTTCTTTGGGCTAAACTTTTCATGGAGTCTGACATGGAAACTTCTGGAAAGGGAGAAGTCTCCTTTGGGGAGTTTAGGTAAGCCTTGGCTGAATAGTTTCAAGGGCCACAGTGGCCTTTTCAGCAATAAATAAAGTGGTCAAATTGTTGGTTGGAACCACCTGCAACTTAATCTGGAAACAAGTGGAGGCTACCCAATCTAAACAACTGAGCTTCGGGCTCCATTTTTGGTGTATAACCAATTTATTATCCTAAAGATGATCTAACATTAAAGGACCCAAACCATATTTGGAGGAGAAGTTATCAATTGCATAAAGGGGAGACAGCATAAGAGCTCTGTCTTTATTTGCCTCTCTGGGCTGTTTGCTTCATCTATCTTGTCTACCCTTGATCTTCTCCTTGAACCCCACTGACATCTGGCATCAGACAAATTTGAAAAATTAACAAGAAAAACTGAGGTTGGGAAAAGCAGGGGTAAATGACCATGACACAAAACTTCAGATATAGCAAGAGCACAGCTGATGGTATTGGTATATAAAAGTCACTTCCCAACTCAAATAACACCCAGGATTTAGTGCTCAGAGCAACCTCCAAATGGTAAAGTGTAAAAGGGCCCCATGTCTGGAGTTGTTTTCTAGGCTAATAAATTATACATCCTGGAGGAGAACAAGTGGTGCTCTTTTTTTAATTAAATGTATTAGAGTCAGGGCCGTGCTACCCTGAACAAGCCCAATCCCATCTGATCTCAGAAGCTAAGCAGGATCATGCCTGGTTAGTACTTGGATGGGAGATCACCTAGGAAGATCAGGTGCTATAGGCATAAAAAACAAACAAACAAACAAACAAATAAGGAATTGTAAGCTGACAAGGTCTTTGCAATCTGTGAGGCCTAAAAAAATAATTTAAAAATGTATTAGAGTGACATTAGTTAATAAAATTATATAGGTTTCAACTGTACAATTCAATAATATATGTATATTGCTTTGAGTGTTCACCAAAGTTAAATTTCCTTCTGTCATTATGTATTTGACCCCCTTAACCTTTATCTACCTTCTCTCTTCCCTCCTTTCCTTTTGGTAATCACTAAACTATTGTTCGTGTCCATGAATCTCTTTGTCTATTGCTTTCAATTTCATATTCTACAAATGAGTGAAATCACATGATTTTCAACTTTTTCTGTCTGCCTTATTTCACTTAGCATGACAATCTCAAGATCCACCCATGTTGTTGAAAATGGCAGTACTTCATCTTTTCATACGACTAATATTCTGTATGTATATATATATATATAATCTTCTTTAACTAATTATCTATTGAAGGGCACATTAGTTGTTTCCATATCTTGATCACCATGAATAATGCTGAAATAAACATCAGGGTGAATATGTCTTTATGGACAAATGTTTCCGAATTTTAGGGGTAGATACCCAGAAGAGGAATTGCTGGGTTACATAATAATTTGATTCTTAATTTTTTGAGGCACTTCCATACTGTTTTACATATTGGTTGTACCGATTTACATTCTTACCAGCAGTGTATGAAGGTTCCTTTTTCCCCACAACATCTCCAACATTTGCTATTATTTGTCCTGTTGATAATAGCCATTGTCACACATCTGAGGTGGTATCTGCTTGTGCTTTCTATGTACATTTCCCCAATAGCTAGTGAAGTTAATTAACTTGGCATATGTATGTCCTCTTGGGAGAAGTATCTGTTCAGATCTTCTGCCATTTTGTTATTGAATTTTTTGTTATTCTATTGTTGCATTGTATGAGTTCTTTGTATGTTTTGGATATTAGTCTCTTATGGGAGACATTGTTTGCAAATATCTTCTCCCATTCAATTGGTTGCCTCTTCATTTTGTTGTTGATTTCTTTTGCTATGTGGAAGCTAGTTAGATAGTCTCATTCATTTATTTTTGCTTGTTCTCCCCTTGCCTTTGAGGTCAAAATCACAAAATCTTTAAATTTAAGGTCATGAGTTTAGTATCCATGTTTTCTTCTATGCAATTTATTGTTTCTGGTTTTACATTTAGGTATTAGGTCTTTGATCTATTTTTGAGTTAATTTTGATGTATGGTGACAGATAACAGTCTAGTTTCATACTTTTGCATGTGTCTTTCCAGTTTTCCTAGCACCATTTATTAAAGAGGGTTTTTTTTTCTCCATTGTATATTTTTGGCACCTTTGTCAAAAATCATTTGCCCATATATATGTGAGCTTATTTCTGAACTTTCAATTCTATTTCATTTGTGTGTCTGTTTTTCTGCCAATACCATGCTTTTTTGATTATTGTCACTTTGTAGCATTGAAGTCAGGCAGAGTGATACCTCCAGCCTTGTTCTTTTTGCTCAGAATTGCTTTGGCTATTTGGGATCTTTTGCTATTCCACATAAATCCAATTATTTTTTGTTCTATTTCTTTAAAAAATGTCATTGGCTTTTTAATAAGGATTACATTCAATCTGTATGTTGCTTTGGGTAATAAGGTAATTTTAACTACGTTGATTCTTCCAATCTATGAACATGGAATATCTTTCCATTTATTTGTGTCTTCTTCAATTTCTTTTAATAATGTCTTATTGTTTCCAGTGTATAAGTTCTTCACATGCTTCATTATGTTTCTTCCTATGTATTTTTATTCTTTTTGTTGCAAATGCAAAATAAATTGTTAATTTCATTTCTTTTTCTGAAAATTCATTGGTAGCTTATAGGAACACTACCAAATTTTTGTTCATAAATTTTGTATCCTGAAACTTTATTGTATTTATTGTTTCTAATAGTTCTCTTTAGTGGAGTCCTTAGGGTTTTTTATAGAAATAATAATGTCATCTGCAAAAAGTGACAATTTGATATCTTGATTCCCAATTTGGATGCTTCGTATTTCTTTCTCTTGGCTAGGACTCCCAACTATATAAGAAAATAGCAACCTTAAATGACACATAAGACTAATTGGACATAATTGATATTTTCAGAGCTTTTCATCCCGAAACAGCAGATTACACTAGATTCTTCTCTAGTAAACATGGTGCTCTTTTCTTAACTTTCTAATACAGTATACATTGCAGCCTTCTGCTTTCATTGTTTCTACCCAGAATTTTTTCTGACTTAGCAGTTAGTTTTTAAAGTCACAACCAAGGCAGTTTTTCTCATCATTTAATGTCTCTCCCTTGCTGCATTTCTTTCCTTCCCCCTCACTTGTGCTGCCTGTAAATCATGGAAGGAGATTTCAGGTGGGCCTAAATGTAAGGCAGAGAGACCTCAGGCTCCCCAGAGCCCCTGACTTCAAGATTTATTAGTCAGTTGCTGGGAGTTCTGGGCACCCAATGCTGCCCTGTTCTCCCTTTATGTGCTTCTTTAAAACCCCTCCCCAACTGAAGTTAAAGAGAAAGGTGAGAGAAGTTGGTGGGAGCAGATCTTGCTTTCCCAGAAAACCCCAAGGCTACCACAGGAGCACCCAGACAGCTTTGTGGCTTCTCCTTGGCACTGCAGCAGATTTCCTCCAACCCTTCTGGTTTCTTTCTGAACCTAATTTTTATGGGATGAATTATGTGCCCCCAAAATCTATATGTTGAAGTGAACTTAGTGCTTCAGAATGTGACAATATTTGGAGATAGACCCTTTTAAAGGTAATTAGGTAAAATTAGGTTATTAGAGTGGGCCCTAATCCAATAGAACTGATACTCTTATAAGAGATTAGACCACAGAAACACAGAGAGAAGATCATGTGAAAACACAGGGAAAAATAGCCATCTGCTAGCCAAGGAGAAAGGCCTCACAAGGAACCAACCCTGCCAACACCTTGATCTTGGACTTCCTTCCAGGCTCCAGAACTGTGAGACAATAAATTTCTGTTGTTTAAGCATCCCAATCTTGATACTTTGTTATGGCAGCCTGACCAGACTCACACATGATTCTGATGTTAGAGCACTAAGGAGGAAATGGGGTCTTCTATGTAACCAGCCTATCACAAGACTGCTAAACAGTCCCCAGTGCCCTTCCCTGGCTTAAAACTAGAAGGCAACGCCAAATGAAAAACAGAGGGCTTTTGAGTTGTCTATTTTGAGGTGTAGAAGCCATGGTAAGCATTAGTCTATCTCACTTCTTGCTGATTCATGATCATTGCAAACCCAGCTTCTACCTGGAAATCATTTATCTGGGAGAAGAGGTGACAGGATCAGAGTTGTCACTCAGAATCTGAACCTTAGCCCCAACTAGATGAGAAAATGTAGCAAAGTAGACTGGAAACATTCCACAAACTTGAAAAGAAATTTGAAGAGAAGGTCAAATTATTTACATGCCTGTCTTTCCAAAGTGCATTTTACTACTACCTTCCTCCATACCTCTTTCTCTTCTCTTATGTCCAGAAATAAACCTGGGAGTCTCCTGAATTAATTTGTGCTCTTCACCTCAATCACTTTTCTCAATAACTCATTCCATATGTACTTTATTCTCTATGAGTAGTTCTGTTTAATCTGAATTTCTTAATGTTACAAACAATTTCTTAACAATAATGTCAATTAGACCATGGGATCCTATTCCAAGGAGAGTGACAGAATCCCCATTATGGGTCTTGTCCATTTTCACTCAGACAAAGCACCAATGAACTGTGTTAAAGATGCAATGCTGGCAGCCCAAGCCAGCAGCATGATCTAATTCTGTAGATATTTTTTCATCACTGAGTTCTGTGACATTGAGTAGATTCTCTGACATAAATGACTGTTTTGCCATCTTCAACAAAAGCAAAATAAGCTATTTCTTTTTCTGTCATGAGAGTGTAACAAAGACACAGTCACAGTTGATTAATAAGACTTTTTTTAAAACAATTACTAAGTGTTTTTCATTATTGGAGCAATACCTAGCAAATGCTTACTTCATGATTCAAATTGATGTATTTCAGGAAATTCAACATGAAGAATAAACCAATGCAATATTAATGAATCAAATGCCTGCTTACTAAAAACCACAATTCTCCGATCCATGTTTTTATTAAAGCAGACTTTCATTTGGTGCTATGGATTTTACTAAATCCAGCATTTTTCCAAACCAAAGAAATCTTATGACCAGCAATAAATTTTCTCCAAGAGATCATTTTCCAATCAGTTCCATTATAGTGAACCTATGCCATTATACTTACCTTCAAAATATACAATTACATATATTAGCGTAAACCTATGAATTTTTAAGTTTTTTCCTATTAGTTCAAACCACATGAAATATTTCTGCAACCGGATATTTTTATTGAGACCAAACTATACACATACAACAATGCATTTCTATTCAGATTCTTCTGAAGCCTAATCAAAAAAGTTTGTATTATCTGTTATCAATAAGTTATTATTCAAACCATTCTTTTGCTTCATTTTGCTGACTTTCTAATCCATTTGTGCTCATTTTTGGCCAACTTCTATAATATCTTCCGTATCTTATTGAAATTTCACAGCACAGCAAACAACGTATTATCGATGTTGTCATTATTTTACAGATTGTAAAATGTGTGAATATCCAAATTTTAAAACTACAAAAAACTTATGAAGAATTTCACTTTCAAATACCACAAATTTAGAGTTTTCTTTTAGTTTGCTTTGATGTACTTCTTATATGGCCAATGGTCCCAACAACATATGGTGAGCTCTTTAGGGTAAAAAGCAATTTAACTATAGTGAGAGAAGAATACTAGCATATGGAGAGGTAAATTAGAAATTATTCTTTGGACCAACCTGACTTAACCAAGCATTTAAAAATATCTCTCAGCTTTTCCCCAAAACTGCCACTCATTAATACTGGTCCCTGGAAGTAACATTTCCTAGTTACATTTTCCTTCTACTTTCTGACTAAAACTAAACAGTTTTTTCCCAAATTCCCTGGACATATATAAAATCAAGTCTATTTAGGCTGGCTTCTCAGTTATGACCATCACCACACAAACAAACATGCATGTGTGTCCATGAACACACATGCACACATGTCCCAAGCTGACACTCCAATCAGCTTTCTTTTCATCCTACAGTTTCTATTCCAACAGATTCCTTGAACTTGTCACTTTTAACTAGCCCATCACTGAGAGCAATACCTAAAACACTCTGTTTGAACTCCTAATTCAATCCCTTAATGCTTTTGCTGGAGGCTGAGATGTAGGTCCCTACATTCCTTGTAACAACCATCCCTTAAGTCCAGTTCTCCTGCTTTGATTCCAGCTGGAAAGAAAGCTCAGAGGCTTTCAACCAAATGCAGTGCTTTTCCAGAATTCACCTGCAGCCCCATGCTCCCCTCTCCCAACTCTAGTCACCTTTTCCAGCACCAAACTGAAAGTCAAAGAGAATTCTCTAGATTGACAATTTTGTTGTTTTCTGATCTTTAGGACTTTTTTTCTGTATCTTCAATATTCTTTACAGTTAATTTTCAAGATTTATAAGACCTGTTTAAAAAAAAATTTGTCGGAGTAAATTATAAGATCTAATTGGCTTTATTAAACAATCGTGAACCAAGCAGCATCCTTTCTAGAACCTAGAAGAGTGTTCTCAAGGGTTGCACAAAATGGAAGGTTTTTATAGGCTGACATGTATGGCAGGGGAGTTGTTACCAAAAGAAAAGAAAGGATTTTTTTAGACCAGGACATTTTGAGGGGAGGGTGGGATAGGAGACATGGTAGAAGAAAACGGTGATGCATTTAATATCAGGTGTTCTTGGGGTTTTACCCATCAGCTTCAAGGCCCAGGTCAATACTAAGTCTTTGAAAGAGAGGGAGACCTCTCTTTGGTCATCTTTCCACATGAAGTGTTGCTGACACAATCATCATCCCTGAGCTTATGGTTCCTAAGACTACAAGAACCCTCAGCTCCCACCTCAGGAGAAAAATGAATCTAGTGTCTCGGACCCTGCTCTGGTAATAGCTCATTCTGCTTCCCTCCAGAACATCTTCCAAGAAGAGTCCAGAACCGCCTTCTTAGAAACTCACAGAGCTCTTCCTTCTCTCCAGCCCTAGACCCAAAACCTCCACTTAGTGAGAAAGAAAACACTCTCTCCAGCCAATCCTACCCATTTCTGCTGATTGAGGCTTTGGAAAATAAAAGATAGGAAGCCCTCAGGCTGCCTCTTCTTTCTGTCCTGCCACCCTCTAACCTGAGGCTTGGAAACTGGAGCCTCTGTCAGCTTGAGAGCTGGAGAATGAAAAGTGGGAATCATGAATTTATATTCCAAATTTTTATACAACCTCTTGAACAATACTGAATTTAACAATATTTTGTTGAATGTGCATATAACTCTTGCAGTAAATCCAGATCTTTGCAGGAACCAGAAAGAAACATAAATAGTCATTAAAGTGAAAAATTTGGCTTCTTTATAGGAATGCAGGACAGAACTATACTTTGTATCTGCTACTTATTTAGCTGGAGAAAAAAAAGATATGTGGGCTAAATAAATAAAGTCATGCAGACAAATAATGACAGAATAGATTTCATTCTGTTTTTCAATTGGAATATTTTTTCTGAAAGGATGACATGATGAATAGCTTTGTGAAAAAAACTCTCCATAGTGTGCCAAAGGAACTCAGTCCTGATAAAAGTCAAAAAGATTGTTGAAAATCTGCAAGGTCTTTTGTAACAGGGATGTCTTTGGTTATTTATAAATCACATAGAGGCATGGGGAGTGTATTTATATTTATTTTTATTTTAAAGAGATCTAATGTACATGCAGTAAAGTCCACACATCTGAAGTGTACAGCTTAGTAACATTTTATATATGTCCACACTCATATAACCACCAACCAGATCAATATGCAGGGCATTTCCAGCCCCTTAGAAGGGGTCTTGTGTCCCTAGTTAATACCTGCCCCAGAGATAACCGTCAACCTTACTTTCATCATCATGGACTGGTTTTGCCTATTCTTGTATTTTATAAAAATGGAATCATGCAATAAGTACTCTTTCTTTCTGCAAAATTCTGTTTTAAAATATTGTACTTAATCCTTAATGCTTACTTAATACTTAATAATTCTTACTGATTCTCTCAGACACATAGCTATCATCATTGGTTTATCATCAGCATCAATATTTGAAAGTGTTATTATAAGACTTGAATTATTTTTCATCTTATTTGCTATAAATGCTCTAGATATATTGATGATACATTTTAATTAGTGTGTTTCATTGTTGTCCACACACACACAAAAATCATTTTTAAGCATTTTTTGACTCAGCAGATATGCAAGCTAACACTAATTGCAGGCCCCTTTAAGAGGCATCTGCAACTGCCGGCCGCAGCTACTGCAGCCTCTGTCCCACTTAGCCACTTGGTACCAGGAAGCATTTTGTCTTCATCCTGACCTACTTCAACCTGTTGAGGGGTCATTTCTTATTTCTCTTCCTAATCTTAGGGCTTGTTTGTCAAGGCCCAAGGTGATTCTGTTTGCTGTTTGCTCCATGTTTCCATTACAACTTTGATGTGGTAGAAGGAGCAGATAAACAAAGCCTCTATCATCTATGTCATTTTAACTTCTCTCCCATCTCTTCTTTATCCTTTTAGCTATTAATGGACACCCAGGATGCTTCCATATCTTGGCTACTATAAATAATGCTGCAATGAACATTCATATGTGAATCCATATGGTAAAGTAATGTTTGGGGTTCTTTTTTCTGTAGTTCATTTGTAATTTTGACGTGGTCATGAGAAGAGGTGAGCACATTTTCCTAATCCACCATCTTGACCAGAAATCCCCTTAATTTTTATAATATACAGGCACTAAACTGACCTCATAGAACTTATATTCTAGTGGGAAAGTGAACAATAAACAAGATAAATAAATAATGCATTTGGCATTTGTATATTTCTCTATATTAATATTTAGTTTTACAAATTTTTTACCTGATTCCACATTGTCTTGTTATGAGTCAGTGCTCAGGTGGCATCTAGCTTTTTCTAGATGGTGAGATTCTTGAAGATAAGGAGTAAGGGGTATAAGGCTCCTTCCAGGAGGGATGTTCTCCTTGCAGGGAGGGGGCCAGAAAGCCTTATCCATAGCCTTATTGTTTATTAATATGCCATCCTGTAGGCCTGGGGCAGGGTGGAAGTGTGGGCTGAGTTTACCTGACCCAAATATGAACTTATATTGCTCTGTCAAAGCCTGTCTGAAACAGTCAAACTAAGCTTTTAAAGTAAAGACCAGGGTGAAATAATTACATGTATTTGTAAATTCTACATTTCCTCAGGTGTAGGATGCCATTACTGTGTGATACAGCTCAACTTTTAAAGTTTTAAATTTTGGTAACTTTTTTTGTGGTACAATTTTAAACTTCCTATAACTATTTGATATTATGTTCTGTTGCTGGAACAGATGTATCATTAATGCACATGTCTAGGAACTTATATTTATTTCATATGCCTTGCTTCCTCATCCCCCAAAAGAAACAGAGTCAGTTACAAGAAGAAGTTTGAAATTCATGGAATAATCAACCAATTAGTAGTTCCCTCTTAAGAAGAGGAATGAAAAGATACCAGGACTATAACAGAGGCAAGCTCTCACATGGAAAGATTACTCAGGACAAGGGTGGCCAGTTCCAGCCATATTCTTTCATGAACAAGTGAATAAACAGGTCTCACATATGTGGGCCCCACCTTGATGACTGAGTATAGTTCCATGACTTGTTCCTACTGGGCTGCCTCATCCTCCTACAGTTATTGTCATGACCAAAATGGCGATTTCCCCAGATTTAAGAGAACTCCCATTTCTGCTGCTTAAAAACCCAAGGTAGCAAATTTCATGAAGTTCCTTGAGGTGGAAAAGGTAAACCTAAAGTAAAATGGTTTTCTGGCTTTACTGCTCCTAGGTTAACAATGGTCAAGAAGAGATTATTATCATTATCATTATAATATAAATCATTCCAGAAAATCTGCTCTAATCATTTTTGTTGAGCAGCTCACACCATGAATTGGGTTCTATCAAAATGGTGCCATTTATAACTATTGCATTATTGTCTTTTTCAGTAAACTTTTCAACAAATGTTGTCTATTTTTCTATTAGAGGGTGGCTCTAGTGGAGCCTGAGACCTACCCAAACTTGATAATTTACTTGCAAGTTAAATTTATGAAATATTTAAATATTTATATTTATTTAAAGTGAATAGCTGGACTAAAAGCATTTTTTCATGCTTATTACTACATGAAGTTTGACCTAGGAGGGTGTGTTCATATGAGATTAGCATTTGAATCCTTAGACTGAGTAAAGCAGACAGCCCTTTGCAATGCGGGTGTGCTTCATTCAATCTGTTGAGGGCCTTATAGAACAAAAACACTAAGGAAGGGAGAATTTGCTCTCTCTGATGACCTGAGCTGGGACATAGGTCTGCACTCAGACTATAACATAAACCATTGGTTCTCCAGGTTTTCAGGCCTTCAGACTTGGACTGGAACTGTACCACCAGCTTTCAGAAGGCAGATCATAAGACTTCTCAGCTTATATGACCAAGTGAGTCAATTCCTTATAAATTATGTATAAGATATTTTATATATGGAAAACCTTGAGAAAAATACTTGTCCTACAGACCCCTCTGACATCCTCTCTTACTGCCCTTTCTCTTCTCATTTCACTCCAGCCACACAGGCCTTCATGCCACTTTCAACATGCCTAGAACATAACTACTTCAGGGTCTTTGTACTTGCTGTTCCTTTTTCCAGGAATTCATGCAAACTACAGGGACACCTATTTTTCCCCTCCATTTCTTCAGAAATCCATTCAAATGTGCCATTCTAAGTTGGATTTTCCATGACCAGCCTGTATTTCCATTGCCTAGATACAGGTGTATAATGTAGGTAGGTGCTCAATAAATATTTCCATATGAATAACTACTATGGGACTGCAGAAAAAAAGAAAATTTGTAGCATATTGGTCCCATCAAGACCTTAAATGCATTTTACTTGGTTCACCCAGTATTTTAAAAAATTTGAAATTACTGACAACTTTTAAAGCTTAAGAATTCTGAATTCTCTTTACATATATTGACACCTGATAGCCATCATCTTGGAATTGAGGGTGACTGGTTACAGTGAGCCAGCCAGTGAGCCCACTCTTCCACCATATTATCTTATACATAGCCTCTTTCATTACTTTATGTTCTCTGTTGTGCCCTATAAGTAATCAGTAAAGAAGGTGGCATACCTCATGCCATGGTTGCTAATTTTCTCTGCAGTTGGTGAATCAACATTTACCAAATAGAACCGTTCTAGGCAAAATTCTAAAATGGATCTCAAGATTAAATCCTCTCATGTACACACAGCTTCTCCCAATTACTTAATCAAACAAAAACTTAAGTGCCGCTCCTCATGAGTCTGTTATAATCAGGTGAATCTTTAAGGAATTGGGCTCCCACTGGAAGAATGTATTTGAAGTGTCACATGGCTAGAAGGTAAGAGAGAGTCTGTTGCTAGCTTGAAGAAGTAATTAATGTGGCAAAGAATAGGCTTTATGTCTAAGAGCTAAGAGTGACCTTAGAAACTAGGGAAGAGGAAGGAACTAGAGGCCTCAATCCTCAATTGCAAGAAACTGAATTCAGCCAAGTATTGAATAAACCTGGAAGTAGATTATTCCCAGAGCCTCCAGAGAAGAACACAGCCTGACTACCACCCTGATTTCAGCCTAAGCAAAGAACACAGCCATCCTAGGCCTGGACATCTGGCCTAAGGAACTGGGAGCTACTTAACGTCTTGTTAGGAGCCTCTAAGTCTATGGTAATATGTTATGCAGCAATAGAAGACTAATTGAGATCTGAATTTTTATCAGAGAATAAATGGTTAAAATTAAAGTTTTTTTTATGAAAGTAAAATAGTTATCTTTTCTCTCACATCAACATTTTCTAAACAAATAAAAGATGCACTGCTGTTTTTAAAACTCCAATCTTAATTGAGTTTCATTTTCCATAGAAAATTCACCATGAACATTCACTTTTATTTAATAGAGTCCTTTGTTCTTTGGAAGTACATGTGTTTCAACCAAAGTAATATACAAATAAAAGGAGACATTCTGCCATTTTTTGCATTAATTTCTAAGTCTTTAATATGAAGTGAAAGATAGCATTTGTATAAAGCTGCCTGATACCACCTACAACAAGTTAAAGAATATTTTAAATGGCTAGCCCATATGGATGATTCTTCTGTTTCTAAATGGTCCTCCCTCAGAGGGCCTGCCAGTTCAGAATTATGAGCATTTCATATTTTAAATGCATAAATCCCTGCTGAAATGACACCCACTCTATCCAGAAAGGGATGTTCAAACCACAGTCTACATTCTATCTGATTCTCTATTGGATCCTGAATTAGGGAGTGCCATGACCTGTCCACTTTGGTAAGGAGCATAGAAAACAAGGGAAATGCTCTGGCCTCGAATTCATGTTCTTTGAAGAATTCTTCACCCAGAAATGCTGCTGGAGTGGGGATGACAGCTCCAACAATATGAATAAGCTGCCCATTTCCAGATGACCACTTCTGGTACACGTTTCTGCCAGCTGTTGATTGGTAGGCAGTTTTGAGCTACCCTGAAAGGCTTCTTCCTCAAAGGTTTGAGAAATATGTGCTGGGTTTTCGTAGGGTCTGTATGTCAGGCAGATGGAAAGCAATATTGAAAATATATGTGGAAAATGGCTTCCATACATCCGGAGCCAATTCTAAAGGCTAAGTCTTAGTTCTATGTTATAATATGAGGCAGCACAGTAAACTAACATGGGTGACAAATTCAATATATTTATTGATATTAATGGGACTATCAGGAAATGTCTTAAATAAATAAATGTCTTTTTTTATTTCTGACTGCAAAAGAAAAGGAAGGAAAAATAGGGATGGAAGTTCAAGAAGGGAATGAGAAGAAAGGGAGGCATAATCACTCCTCACTTTGTTTCTGGGACATCAGCTGGACTTGCTAGGTCCTGCTGGAGGCTCCGTGGTCTTCACTTGGCTGTGCTTCCCCACCTCCACACTTGTCCCACTTCATTTTTTATATTTGTGTATTATCTGTTCACCGTGTGAGTTGTACAATAGTGAGAGATTGGGTTTGCATGGTTGTCCAGGAGGAAAGTAGGAGCTTCACTTATATTGGGTTACTCCCGAAGTAGACCCTGAAACAAGGCTGTGAGCACAAAGTGTTTGTTTGGGAGGTGATCCCAGGAACAAGTAGGAGGGAAAGGGGAAGGAAAACAGGAAAGGGAAGACAGCCAATAAAATGTAAGTGATCAAGTTAAGACTGTTGGCAACTACAGTTGGTAGTAAGTACTCATACTCCACTCCCTCTATCATTAGGCTGCACACCCTTGCAGCAGGACCCTGCCCCCTTGTACCAGAAAGATAAATAAGGGAATATGAACTGGACACCATCAGTCTCAATAGACATTTACTGAAAAAAATAGATGTGTGAATGAAGAAAATTATTTTTTCTATTCTGATTCCCTTTTGATAATATTATAGTGTTATGTCTTATGTGCTGTTTTGATTTTTTTCTTTTATTTTCTTAACTGGGGTATCATATAATTGAGAGCATAAAGTGTTCCAATCTTAGATATACAGCTCAGTGATCACTATTCATACAAACATACTCCCACACAGTTCAAAATATCAAACATTCTCATTACCCAGTTAGGCTCTCAATTACCTTTTCCTAATTAATCACAACATCCATCCATAAATAGCCATCATTCTGACTTTTGTCATCATAATTTTAGTTTTGCCTATTCTTAAACGTTCTATAAAGGGATTTATACAACACATTCTCGTCCTTGTCTGATTTCTGTCACTCAGCATAATCTGTGGAATGCATCTATACTGTTGTCAGTACTAGTCAGTTGTGCATGTGTTATTGCTGTAGAGTGTTCAGACGATTCAACTGCGTAATCAAAACTGAATAAATTAGTGAGTTCCTGAGTTACAACCAGCCCTGCCTTCCAGTAATGCCACCTGGCATGTCATGAGCTCCTAGAATTTCTGCCACAGGAAATTCACTTTTCACCACCCCAGGATATGTATCAGGGGAATTATCCTGTCTTTTTGGTCAAAGGCAGCTTTGTCTTCCTCACAGATGTGAACTGGACAAAGTTTCATGTGACTTCTCAAAAGTGGTTTGAGCACTGAGGAAGATGAGCTAACCTTTAAACCCAACTCTACCACCAACTAGTCATAAGCTTCTAAGTAATTCTAATTAGCTCTTTTATTTTCAGTTTCCTCATCTTTCAAAGGAAACTGCTTGGCTTATGGTTTCTATGGTCCCTCCTGCCCCATGCACTATGACTCTAGCAAACAGTGCCTATAAATGTTCTAGCATGGTCCCCAAGTACACATTGTACCTCACTTACAGAAACCTCAGCTCCCATCCGTTAATTCAGCTCAGTAGGTTTCCTTTGGATAACAGTACTCACAGCATGCAGTGCCAGTTCTACAAACCACATCACAATAAAGCAAAGCCAAGGTGTGGGCCCTGCACCAGCAGCCTGACCACGTAGGGGGGCTAGCAAGAGAGATGGAAGTGCCAGCTAACAAAAAAAAAGTGAGGGGCAGAAGAAATTCTTGGACACTTTCAATTAAGGGACCAGGATTTTTATGATTTCAATGAGGATTAATATCTGTGCTCCTGTCCTTCCTTGAATGTAAGCCTACATATGTAGTTTTGCAAGAAGGGAGACATTTAGAGAGTTTGCTTCTGCTGTCCATGCTGTCAGTAACCTCTTCCCATATCCTCCATCCTTTCTATTTTTTGTGCTTCATTCTGTTTGTCTAAGGACTTGTTCTGAAATCACTGCTCTACCTGGAATGCCAGAAGTTTCAATGAATAAACACCCCTCATTCAATAACATGTACATCATGTAACACCCCTCCATGAGAAAACTCAATGGCATACATTTTACATTGTTTTCCTGGGTCTCCTCTCCCAAGGAATGTGCTCCAATCACCCACAAAGTCACCAACAGTCATGCATCTATATTGCCTGCTTTCTCTTCCCTGTGTCACTGTCCTGTTCCTCCCAAATACAGTTTCCACCCAAGCCCTTGTCTTAGGATTGGCTTCTTGAGGAACTCAGGCCAATGGAATCTCCTCTTTTAACAAAGTGCAAATCAGAATAGCCCAATAAAAGATAAATAATGTAATGTTTCCAGTGGAGATAATGTGCCTAGCAGAATAAGAAAGTAGTGAAAAAAAGGTTTTAAAATTTAGTTTACACAATAAATTTTTAACATTCTTATTCTAAAGCACTTTAACCTAGATAAGTAGACGAGGAAACATTCCTCTGTCGAAGGCAGCACTCATTCTCCCAAACATTATTTTGGGGAAAATCAACCCAGTGGCCTCCTCTGAATCTCCTGCCTTCAAGTACTATAGTTGAGTCTCATGGTCCATGACACTCTCAGACCAAGCTTGGAGCACGGGGTTTGACAGGGGACACCACCACAGGAACATTATCCTTTAATTATACTCTTTCAGAGTCAATTCACACCTCTATTGCTTCTACATAAATTCTGCAAAATTGACATGTGGCAAATCTGCCATTAGTGAAACCACTAAAGTGTGATGGGAACAGGATGAAAGAAGCAGCAGAGTGGGAGTGAGAAGAGAGAACCCTGGGCTAGTGAAAATGGGCAAAGGGAGCACAGTGGAAAATTCCATTCCTCATGGCTCCCAGACCCATGTCTTGATTCACTGAAGCTATTTGAGACCTCAACTTTTCAGCTGCCTTTATGTGGTAGGAAATACCATGTAAGGGTAAGGGATGCTAGAATAGGTTGAGAACCAGATTCAATGTCAAAGAGTAAGGGGGGCAATGGCATAGATGATAGAGGCTCTGTTCATCTCCCTGGCAACCAAATCAAAGTTGTGACAGAAACAAGGAGCAAGCAACAAGGAAAAAAAAAAAAAAACAGGAAAGCCAAGAATACTCAATCAGACTATAAAAATCATTTAAGGAACATATGGGACACTATTAAGGGTTAAAATATCCATCTGATCAGCATACCTGAAGGAAAACAAGATGTTGAACAGATGTTTGAAGAAATAGTGATGGAAAACTTCCCTACCCTCGTGAAGAAAAGGGACATAAAACCCAAGGAAGTTTAGAGAATCCATAAAAAAACAGGGACCCAAAGAGGCCCACACCAAGACACATCATAATTAAAATGCCAAAGTTTAAATACAAAGAAAGAATATTAAAAGCTGCAAGAGAAAATTATATAAATATCTATAATGGAACACCCATAAGACTGGCAGGTGATTTCTCAAAAGAAACTAGGCAAGACAGAAAGGGTTGATACAAAATATTTGATGTGATGAAGACGCAAGATCTACAACCAAAGATTCTTTATCTAACAGTTATCATTTTGAGTTGAAGGACAGATAAAGAGCTTCCCAGACAAAAATAAACTAAAGGAATTTATCCCATCTAGCCAGTATTACAGGATATGTTGAAGGGACTTCTTTAAAAAAAAAATACCAAAAATGTAATAACAACTACATTTCTATCAATATGCACCTTAAATGGAAAAGAATAAGTGCTCCAACTCAGGGATGAAGTGACTGGAAGAATAAGAAACAAGACCTATACATATGAAAAGGAGGGGAATGAAAAAAAAGATATTGCTGTGATGAACCTAGAAGGTATATAAGTCAGAGAAAGGTAAACACTATGTGATTTCACTTATATGCAGAATTTAAGAAATAAAAAGAACAAATTAATCAAAAACAGACTCACAAATATAGTGGACAATTTGGTGACTGACAGAGGGGAGGGGGATTTGGGGGTTGAAAGAATGGGGTGAAGGGTTAAGAAGTACAAATTAGTAGCTAACGGACAGTCATGGAGATGAGGAACACAGCATAAGGAATGCAATATTAGTATGTTGCCAGGCAGAAGGTCAAGGGAGGGAGGGAGCTATTGGGGGGACCATTTTATGAACTATATATATGTCTTACCAATGTACTGTATACTTGAAACTAATTAAAATAAATAAATTAAAAAGGAAAAAGTCAAAGAACTGTGGTCTAGGAGACAATGTAATGTAGGATGTCCTGATTATAGCATTTAACCCTCTAAGTCATTTTAACAAATGTCCTTCTGTCTTGCCTCATTCCCCCTCTTCCATTTAGGGTTAAAGTTTGTTTAATTAACTGATGGAACACTTGTCAGTGAGGGATTAAGGGAATGACTGCATTGTAGAAGCCAGCACTGCATTGGCTTGATCTTGATCTTCTATACGGATCACATGTTCTAGCATCATGAAGACTAACAGTGATCATCTGGTTCAAGTAACTTAATGTTTTATTGTTTCCTTATGATGATTATTCAGTTCATCATACTCGAAAATATTTAAATGGTTTTTTTTAATTTTGTATGTATATTTCAATCCTTAGCTTTCATCTCTATGCTTGGTTTTGTTTTAAAAGTTTAGTTTTAAAAAATTAAATCAACCTAAAATTTGCCAGGCCTTTTAAATGTGGTCCCCGTTGCATTTTTGAAGTTGTGACTTTAAGGCTGAGAAACTTTTTCCGGAGAATGAGAGTTCATCTTGAAATGGAACAAGGTGAGGTGCCATATGGCAATCCACCAGGCAGGAGGAGGATGGAGCTAAGCCTACATTCAGATGACAGCACCCCATCTTTCCTTCAGAAACAAGCTGCTGCTCCCCAGTTAACCCTTTACACATACAGACATCGGATCACTTCTATTTAGACAACTGCTGAAACTTAAGCCATTGATCAGGATGGCTTATGCTATCACCACTTGATCAGGGAGGATACTAAAAGAGGTTAGGTGACTTGCTTGCGGTAGTGCAGCAAAGAAAGGAGAGAGAGAGAGAGAGAGAGAGAGAGAGAGAGAGAGAGAGAGAGAGAGAGAGAGAGAAGAAAGGCAGGAAGGCAGGCAGGATGGCAAGAAAGAAGAGAGAGAGAGAGAGAGAGAGAGAGAGAGAGAGAGAGAGAGAGAGAGAGAGAAGAAAGAAAGAAAGAAAGAAAGAAAGAAAGAAAGAAAGAAAGAAAGAAAGAAAGAAAGAAAGAAAGAAAGAAAGAAAGAAAGAAAGAAAGAAAGAAAGAAAGAAAGAAAGAAAGAAAGAAAGAAAGAAAGAAAGAAAGAAAGAAAGAAAGAAAGAGAAAGAAAGAAAGAAAGAAAGAAAGAAAGAAAGAAAGAAAGAAAGAAAGAAAGAAAGAAAGAAAGAAAGAAAGAAAGAAAGAAAAAGAAATAGGGAGGGAGGGAGGAAGGAAGGAAGGAAGGAAGGAAGGAAGGAAGGAAGGAAGAAAATGAATAAGGAAGCATATCATCAGGCTGTGAACTCAGAAGCTTCTGATTCAGGTTTGGTGATCCATCAATACCAGTCTCCTTGCTTTGAGTAATGTTAGTCCAGTGGAGTATTTGTATTGTGTTTAAAACATTAAATATACAATATGTGGAAAGAATTCCAAAACATCAGCCAATAATGTCTTTTCTTCAGAAGTAATTGACAGTTTGCAGCGACTACTGATACTGTATATAAGGACACATATCTGTTGGACAGATTTCCCACTTTCTCCACCATCTTGTGTACTTATTTTCTTATAGTCAGTTATTCTTGAACATTTCTTTAGTGCTAAAGAATTGACTTCTTCCATCAGATGAGAAGTCTCAATGTAATCCTCCCCGCAAACACCAGGACTACTCAAAGTGTGGTCCCTGACCGGCAGCATCGGTTATCACTAGGAAAGTTGTTAGAGATATAAATTCTTAGACCTCACCACAGTCCTACAAAATCAGAATCTCTGGGGGTGATGTCCAGCCATTTATGTTTTAACCAGCTCTCCAGATGCCCCTGGTGTGTGCTAATATTTGAAATTGTACTTTGCATGTAGTAGATGTTTTACATGTAAAAAGACACACCCATTGGCTGAGTGCTTCCTTACATTCTGATATAAGCTTCCCAGGCAATAAGTGTTAAGATGTGACCATGTAAGAATTCCCATGTTGGATTGGCACAGAATGAATAAAAATTCAGAATGATATCAAGAATACCAAAAAAGAATAAGGCTTAAAATAATCACCAGAATACTTGGGATTCTTAATAGAAATTATTGGGGAAACAAACTTTTGAAAAATATATAGGAACCAAACAGAAAGATAATACTAAATTCTAGAGAAACATTGCAGGGAACTGAGATTTTAAAATAGTACTTGATCTAACTTTAATTAATGCTCAGAGGGGCCATTCAGCATTCTCCCCCCACCCACCTTCCACCCGTATAGTCCAATAGAGTCTCTCCACCTGTGTTTCAGGATTTTTCCCCCTATCTGATAAAAATCTTTGGATAGACACAAATTGCCAGCTACCACACTGTGATAAAATGAAATCTATATTTTTAATACTTGTTTTATTTAAAAATTTTAATGTCAGATATTTAAGATAGAGACTACAGAATGTCCATGATTTTTGTTTATGTTATTAATCTTAATATTTACACAGCTATATTTATAATTCTGCCAATTTCTAGATTAAATACATAATTTTCTTGCTTATTTTAGCACCATGGATGATTTTAGAAACATATGAAGCTAAATTAATATAAGAGAATTTATCTGGCTATACTGGAATGTGATATATTACATTTTCTCATTTTGCAGTACATCTCAAAACTGTCTAAAAAGAGAAAGACTGGATTTATCTTGGCAGTCCTTTCTTGGTTTGGCTATATCACCAGGAGTGGGGTAAGGAATATTTGAGATGTAAATTGATTTCCCCAGACATTGACCTCAAAGTAGTAGGAAAATTCTAAAACTCTGTTAACTGTAGCACACTTGTCTTGGACTCAGCTAACTCTCCATGCCTTGATGTCCTCATTTGAAAAATGAGAATAATATAGACTCTGAAAACCTTATATAATTTCTATAAAATTTTAATTATTTTAAATGACAATATATATGAAAGCTTTATAGACTATACAAGTAGTCTTCCTATTTTGCTAGTGTTGTCACTACTCTGTTGTTATTACCTAATCTGGATCTCTTGGGAAGTTTTCTGTGTATAAGCTTATTTCAATATGAGGTCTTGATTTGAAAGCTGATACCTATGATCTGTTCTTTTTCTAAGTTTCTCTGATTGTGACAGTTAATGAAAACAGGTAAGGAAGGCTAGAATAGATGTTTTTTGGTGGCATACCATATCCTCTCAGCACCTACCAATCCTGAGCATGTAGCCTGATTTTGATTGAAAGGGTAGACTGGACATTACAGGAACTTAATGCACCCAGGAATATCCTCAGTTGATGACAGATGGAAATTGGAGAATCAAATACCCCTCATCTTCCTTGCCCCTCGGTTGGAGACAAATCTGAGGTATGTTCTATAGTCTCCCAAATAGTCCTCAATGAGACTGAGCTCTCAGGTGCCCACTTTGGTCACCTGCTCATTAACACACCTGTGTTGCCTGCCTTCCTATCCTGTCTCACTCCCCACTCTCCTTCCAGTGCTTCTTTGGACCACCTCCAAATAAACCACTAGCACCCAAATCCTTGTCTCAGGGTCTGCTTCCGGAGAAATCCAGACTAAGACAGAGACTCTTACCAGAGCTGAGGATAGAGTCAGAGGAGAGCCAGGGAGCAATTGACAAGTAGGTCTAGGAGAGCAGTCATTAGCAAAGTAACAATTGTCAGAGTGTTCAGTTTCTATAGAATTTGCACTTAATAGGACAGAATTGCTAAAGAGTTGGAAACAGATGTGACAGTGGTAAAGATTGTAAGATCACTATTGGTACATTCAGGATTGACTGAAATGGGGAGAATCTACAGAAGCCTAGTAAGGGAGGCACAGTGAAAATTCAGAGTAAGATAACAAGGCCTGGATGAAGACTTACAAAGATGCAATATGGAAAGGGAGGAAAGTAGCTTTACAGCAGAGAGGCAGCACCAGGGCCAGGTGATCAATGTCAGCTTCTTCAGTGATAAATAATGTTGCTGGCATGCACTCTTGATGTGATGTGATAAAAATAGTACTTTACCTACACATTCTTCTTTCCAAAAACTTATAGCCTTAACCTAACTATGAGATAAACAGAAATTAAAGGGAATTCTATGAAATATCTGCCCAGTACTCCTCAGGTCATAAATTACAAGGAAAGTCTGAGAACTGTCATAGTCCACAGGAATCTAAAGAGACAGAACAACTAAAGGTAATGTGGTTTCCTAAGTGAGATCTTGCAACAAAACAAGGATAGTAGAAAAACTAATCAAATTCTAATAAAATATAGTTTCATTAATAATAATGTATTAATATAGTTCATTCGTTCTGACAAATGAACCATAGCAATGTAAGATGTTAACAATAGGGGAAGCCAGGTGCAGGGTATACAGGAACTCTCTGTAGTATATTTGCAACTTTTTGTAAATTTAAAACTATCCTAAAATTTAAAAATTTAGAAGAAAAAAATTTTGAATGTAAATTTTTAAAAATTCTTGAAACAAAGTAAATTTTATGTTATGGATGTTTCCTTTTCTTTCTAAACCTGGAAAAGGTATAAGGTCTTTCAAAGACTCTTGTTGCTGCCAGCTCCAGTTCTTCTTTTGCTTATCCTCTTCCTTGATATTTTCCAGCTTGAGTTAATCCCCTTCATGAAGCATTTCTGAACAATTCTAATCATTACCAACCTTTCTATTCTCTGAAATCTGCTCTGGTGGTGTCCATCTCTTCTCGTGTCCATGTTTAGTAATATCATGTTGGCGTCTCAAACAGCCTCAAACTCAGTTGGGAATATTTACAATATAGAAATAAGCAAACACTACAAATCAGGGCTTTTTTACTTCCAGAGCTAGTTTGTCAGCACACCACTGCTTACTGTCCAGGCCACTGAATTTAGCATTTAATTCATTCTCTCTGCATTGTACATTGATATTTCATGTCACTGCTTCCAAAATAGGTAATATAAGTTCCTCAAGAGTCAACTTGTACAATTGAATGTGTGCCACTTGCCACATTGCCAAAACTAGAGTGACTGTTGTGTACTGACAGGTCCATAATCCTGGGACATGTGGTGTAGTAGGAGCACAATGGCTTCCATTTCTAGGTCTTAACATCTCTGGGACCCTGTTTATTCATCTGAAAAGTAATACAATTAGAGGAGATAGCCTGGAAGACTAAGTCCAGATTGAACATTCTTGAATTCTTTTGAATCACTAAGTGAAGAGCACCAGCTCATATGGTGCCTTCATTCCAGAGGATTGATGATAATCCAGGGGATGTTAATAGACAGTTCCATGATCAAGGAAATTTGGAAAATGCAGATCCAAACAAGTTAAACAGATTTCTCTGACTGCAGCGCTTCTCAGTCTTTAACCTTCTTGACACATT
Source organism: Cynopterus sphinx (assembly GCA_030015415.1). NCBI lineage: Eukaryota > Metazoa > Chordata > Mammalia > Chiroptera > Pteropodidae > Cynopterus > Cynopterus sphinx. Next base: position 58,581,585 of record CM057389.1, read on the forward strand.
GTGACATTCAGAGACAGCAAGGCAGCTCCAAACCCATGCAAGTGTCAGTCTCAGGAACTTGCATACTAATAAGTTTATTTCAGGGTACACCAAAGAAAGTGCAATCTTCAAACTTAGATCTTAAACTCAAAGGCCATCAGTTTCTCTGTTCTTTCTTTCCCCTGCACTGGAATTGAAATGAAGAATAGAAGGGAAGTAGGATTCTTCTGGCATTTGGACCATTTACTAATTTTCAAATGATTACAAAGCTAGCATAGAATCCACAGAGGAAGCAATTTGTTCTCACTGCTGATGGCAAATATTTGTACTGCATTTTCTGTGACATTACCTTATTTACCTTCACAATACCCAGCCCTGTGAAGTTGAGGAGAGTGTTGTTCTTAATCTGTGTACAGGCTATCAGACCCCAAATTGACAGCAGTGCTAAGAGCAGCCCAGATATTGCTCTTCTCCTTCAGCAACCTTGTTTTCTCACTATTTGGATTTTAGACCTTCTTAAACATTTTCTAAATATTTTGCTTTGTCTGTGGATGAACTGAAAATAATAATGATGATTTATATTTTTATTTTTAATGCTCTCGCCTTTTGACAATTGTTTTCACATCTATTATCTCACTTTGCCATCACAAAAAAAAACTTGTGAGATAAAACATTCACATGTTATGGAGAGAAAAAAATGCAACCACAGTGTTCGAGATGCCTCATAGCTGATCAGACCACAGGGGCATCTGAACAATGTCTCTCAGCCTTAGAGGGACATTGGGAGGACCTAGGGAGGTTTTTAAACTGCAAATGCTTGGGCCCTTCCCCCAGAGGTCCTGTTTTAAATAATCTAGGATATAGCCTGGGCACTGGAATATTTTAACATTCCCCAAGTTATTCTAATGTGCAATTCTGACTTTCAATCTCAGATTATTTTCCATGAACCAACACTGTCATATTTATATAAGCATTTATTTTTCCCACATTTCTCCGAACTTCTCTTTCAATCCTAATTTTGATAAGAAAATGTGACATGTGATATTATCTAAAGTTCTCCTTTCAATCACATATCAAGCCATCAATAGGCAACATTCTGAAGATTTTATCGAAAGAGTTAAAGAGGAATGAATTAACCTGTCAACTTTAGGGCCTAATGAGATGACATTTATAGACAAATAGTTATAAATATTCTACTGGCCCAGGGATCCTACCTCTAGAATCTACCCTAGTAAATATTTCTTCAAATGTATAAAAATAAATGTACAAGAATGTTTACTGCACAACTAGTTGTAACAGCAGAACAATGAGAGACACCCCAAAATAGCTAGAAGAATAGTCAAATTATAGCACATATATACTATAGAATATTATGCTATTGTTAAAAATAGTGGAGTATATTTTTATAAATTGACATAGAATAATGTTCTTGATAAATTGAGTAAGAAAAGAAAGTTTCATAAAAATATTACAGAATGAACCAATATTTGTTTAAAATGAGTCTACTTACCTAGGTTTATATGCAGAAAAAAATCTGGAAGTACATATATTAAACCACACTCTTAGTGATATCTTAGTGATAGATTGAAGATAGAAGAGATTTGAGGGCATAGAAAGCTTTCATTTTTCTGTATTGAATTTTTGCAATATGAATAGTGTTTGTTATATGTTATTGTTTAAATTTATTTTTACGACAAAAGAAATAGCTCTAATCTTGTAAATGTCTTATAAGGAGAGATCATTTCTGCCTGGAAATAGGAGCTGCCTCCAAAGAGGAGATGACATCTCTTCTGAATCAGAAAGTATGGCTTTACAATGAAAATGCAACAGTGGTAAAGAGAGCATTCCAAAGGCAGAAACAAGGGAAGAAGTGAGAGGAGGTGCATGCAGTCAAACTAAGAGGCATTGCTCACCTGAAGTCTCCCCTGGAGAATAAGGCAGTGTGGTGAGGGATCCTGAGAGAAACAGTAAAGAGAGGTAAGCCAGTTGAGGCCCAGAGTTCCAGGTCAAGGAAGCATGGGTAGAATTTGCAAAGCCATCAGCATTTTTGAGCTCAAGCATAATATAATCAAAGCTCTGATTTTGGAAACTTTATCTGGCAAGCATGTGGAAGGGTAGATTCTATGAAGAAGGGCATAGAGACTGAGAGGCCTAACAGTTCAGACAATCAGTACCAAGCTGGGGATAATGAGGCCACCATGGGGTCCAGAAGGAGCCTCAGTGAAGAGCTTGTTGGTGGAGTCGAATTGGACCCCTAGGAATTGGAGGCAACCTACAGAGACCATGAGAAAGGAGTGGGAGGCATCACCACCATAGACACTGGACCTAGACAACTGTGTGCCATCCATGGAAAGAGATCAGAGCCACAGTGAGAAGGTGTGGATCTGCCGGGTGGGTTCGTGTTAACCACCTGCTTCCTGGCACCACACAGAGTGCAGCTGGGGTCAAGTTTCAGAGAAATACAAACATTAAGTAGAGCTGTTAATCTCTTAAAAACATTCATGGCCTTTAGGTCAGACCAAGACGACATTTTTTTTTTAAATTCATCTTGTTTCATTTTCCTTTTCATGGCATATCCCCTTTTTTCCTCCCTCTCAGTGGAGTTCAACAAAAATTAACCACACACTTCTATTGTTGAAACCTGCCATCTCTGAGACAAAATAAAATATTCAGACCCACAAAGTGCCACGATGTGTGTGACTTTTATTCTCCCTCTTTCTTCCTCTCTACTTCATTGCTTCTGCGATGATAGCATTTGGAGGAAAGAGGAGAGAGGAGGGGACAGGCAGGAGGAGAGGAGAGGAGGCCCCCAGTCCAACCAGCACCTGTGTGAGCAGACAGGAGCATGAGGATTGGGGCATCTGTACCCCACTGTGGAGGTGCATGGTGACAGGTAGGGAAGGGCCTCGCCTGTGTTTGTTCTGCGGAACCAGGAACAGCGTCACTACAGCCGATTACCTTGGAGATGCTGCTTTTCAATCATTTTGGAAGTCTAGAGCCAAAGGACCCCACCCAAAGCTAAGGATCCTCCTGACCTTCCCGATGGCCTCACACAGGTATCAACACACGGGACTCAGCACCTGGATGGATTGCACTGCTGCAGGTGGTACTTGTGTAGACCGCTGAGTGTATGCAGTGTAACCTGCTGTCGAACATTCACACAAAAATGATGCAGTAGAGAGGGGTCTTTCCGACCTTGAGTTTTTTAAAAATTGAGTTATCTGAACACTTTGAACTGTTTCCTGCACAATCTCATTCTTTGTACTCTACAAAAGATAGGCAATGTGTGCTAAAAAGTGGGGTTCAGGGCTAGACTGAGAGCCCTTGAAGAAGAACATTATGATCCTCTGAAGTTTTTATTTCTTCAGAGAAGATGATATTGGAATGATCTATGAACTCTGGGTCCTGAAAAAGACTAGAAAAGTGTAGATCTGGTTCTCACACTGATGTCAGTTACTTTAAGTAAGAATGTAACAGACTTGATTCTGAACAGTGCTGTGTGGCTTAAATTATGTTCAGTAAAATCCAAGTTTTCTAGGAATTAGTATTTCAGTTCTCTTACACTAATAATAGTAGTAATAATATGAAAATTTTACATTTTATTAAGGCCTTAGAATGTATCATTTTCTTATAATTTATTTAAGTTAAAATAATTTGATATTTTAAAAAACCTGATTTTAAACAACAAAAATCTTTAATTTTTAATTTACTAACCACTAATTTATGTTTTCTATCTGAGAGTTTCACTAAAATGAGTGACATACGAACTAATTTCCTGTGTAGAATCGCTGATCACTTTTATATGTTTCAAAACAGACTCATCAATGCTATTTTAGGAGCATTAAAATAGTAGATAAAATTAGTAAAAAATGTTTGACATAACTCTTTCTTGTCCTAATTCCAAAAGTGGAAAACAAACTAAAATCTAACACTCTAAACAAAAAATGACTTAGGATCTACAGGAAAAACCATTATATTGTTTTCTATATAAAAATCAAATATTTGTACTAGATAACTATACTATAACAAAGTTAAGGTAAGCTACAAAACTAAAAATGTTTTTAATTTGAAATGCATTTAACAGAGTTAATTTCCACAAAGACAAAGAGGTCTTCAAGTTACTCGTACAACACTTGACCCCCACCAAAATGCAAGCCAACTATTTCATCCGGTGCTTGTTTGAGGAAACAACCATCTGATCTGATGCAGGAGGAAAATGGCTGTCCTGTAATAATTTGAGAACCAACCTAATTTTTCGTGGTGATACTGACTCCTCACAAAGTTTACAGTACATGTTGTCTTTCCTGAAATACCACATGAAATGTGACTCTGCTAACCAAAATTCACAGCAGTAAAAATTTATAAATAGTCCCTAGAGCCATCAGCAGACATTTAGAAAACATTGTAAGGCATCCATCCATTCAATGGAATGCTCTATAGAAATAGATGATTCTAATCTTTGTATTTTGATATGAAAGTATCAAATAAAGACAAAGGAGGTTATATAAGAGCAGCTATGTGACTCACTTATGTGAAGTTTAATATGTTTTGAGAATACACAAGTATGTAAAATTAAGCATGTGTTTGTCTTTATGCATGTATGCATATGATAGAGAGATGTCTAGAAAATTTCTACCATAATGGTAACTGTATTATTTCTGTTTGGTGTGATTTAGAGTAAATTTTACTTTTAAACTGAGTTTCCTTTTTTTATTTTTGTCTTCTATTTTTCTTGTTCATCTGAATTTTTTATAACGAGCACATATTTTTATCAGAAAAAATAATAAAGCTCTATTTTTTAAAAAAAGGTAAACTGATACTGATAAGAGGATCTTCAAAAGAATCTTTCCAGGGCTTGTCTTCTAGTGGTTGAGGTGCCATATCTGCTAACAACCGTAGGGAATCCCTTTCAATGACCCAGAGATATCAAAGAAAAACTTTTTTTTTTTTTTTGCTCCAAAGTGCCCTAGCATTAATTTTCTTCTCTCTCTAATTTTTCACATAAGGAATATTTATAATCTTCTACGTTTGACTTCAATAAGCATGTATTGATTACCAAGTACACTGCTAAAAACTGAAGATATGGAGATGAGCAAAATTTGCTTCCCTAAAATCCTCAAGAAACTTTGGAGAGATAAGCACACAAATAAATAATATCATTGATAATAATTTAAAGGAATGGGCAATTACTTTTTCCTGGAGGGTTGAGGTAAGGTTTCCCAGATGGCACCTGAGCTGGGTCTCAAAGAACAGGAATGAAGTAGATAAAGCAGAAAGAGAGGCTTTCCAGGCAAAGGGCACTGCATGGGTCAGGTCAGGATGAGAGATCTGTATTTTATATTTAATGAACAGAACAGAAGAGAGAGAGTGGAGACCAAGAAGATTTGGAACCAGAATCTGCTGAGTGGTTTGGATTTTATGGAGCATATAAAGGTCTATAACGGGAGACTAGCATAATCAGGTTTGTTCACCTGGAGGAAAGGCCAGAAAGCTCCATTAGTGGAATCACTCTGACCCTCTTCCTGTCTGTTCCTCAGCACCTGAAGCTTTGAGATTATAAATTGTCAGTAAACACATATTGGTTGAATGTCAATGAATGACCTAGATTCATGGAAGTTTCCACTGGCTTAAAAATATTGGTGAAAGTAAGAAACCAGTCTAAACAGTAGAGCTAATGTTCTTAAAGGAGAAATACAGGCATATCTTCTGACCAGGTCTGTTTGCAGCCTCTGATTCTGGTCAGCAGTCTTTGCTTTTGAGGCTGAGGACACAGTAGAATTTGAACATGCCCTTTCGGCTCCCTCTCTATGTGCCTTTCTGCATCACCTCTCTCATTGTAGCCCTGCTGCAAGCTTTTTTTAAAAAATCAAATTCTTAAGTGTCTGTCACCACAGTTCCTTGCAGTGAGAAATGAAAGGTGTGACTTTGAAAGAAAAATGACAAGATGGATTGATTATTGGGTAATCCCAAGGTGTTAGTATGAGAAAGAGGCATTTATTCACTGAGATAGACAGAAAACCCTGTCTACCTTTCCAACTCTTTTATAAGTTTTAATGACTGTTTATGCTTTCAGGATGTGGTGCTTGGCATGAAAACCAGTCCCCTTGTAGCCCATGTTTAAGTGGAAGAACTGGGTTTCCGTGAGTAAATGCTGAAACAATGGAATTCCACCAGACGCTCAGTGAGTCTTTCATCTCTTTGCCGGACTGACAAGTAAGGCTGGCTTCCTTCAGCCTGGAGTGGAAGCAAATTACGAAGCAAAGGATTTGTGGCTTGTTTGTAGAACTTACCTAGGAAACTGATACCTTCTGAAAGGCCCCTTCATTCCAATGTCACTTCAGATAGGGCAGGCAAAAGGATTTCTCTGGTGTCACTGGCCCCTACCCATTATCCTGCACAAGCCAATGCTGAATGGGGTAACTTAACCCCCAAAGAGATAACCAACTGCTGTGTGTACTCACATTTACAACTGGCAATTCCCATGAATTGGTGAAGTTGTTTTCCAGAGCCTTTTGTAGCAGAATCTGAGATGGTTCTGGACCAAACACAGGAGGTTGTGAAAGAACAAGTTCAGGGTCCTGCACCAAACCACCAGGGAAGCAAGCTTGGAGGGGCCATGTTTTGACAATGCTCACATCTCTCAGATTTTTTTATAAATTGTAAACCTGATTTAAAAATCTTAATATAGTTTCTTTAAAGAAAAATGTATTAGAACCCCCTCAACAAAAAGAGAAAAAGAATTTTGAGATTATGATATATTTTTAGCTTCTGCTGTGTTAGGTAGGCTGAAAAGACCAACATCTGACCCATATGCTTGTTCTGCTTATGACTTTGAGGGTGTCAGGTATCTACCCCCAACACCCAGCCAGCCCAGACTCACGCCCACCACCTCCCACCACTACTCCCAGCCACCACTCTTCACCTGGATTCACTCCACCACCAACTAACTACCAACCCAAAAGAATAAAGCTATTCTTAGCCTAAATGTTCTCGGGCTGTTTTTAGGCCAAATTCCCCTTTATTGATGAAAATCTCATATCTTATGTTTCTGAAATAGGGATATAGAAGAATGCAAAAGTTATTCATAATCTCACCATCCAGATAACCCTTGTTGACAATTTAAAATACTTTTAAATAAAATACCATATATATGGTGAAAAATGAATCAAACATCGCAGAAAGTAAAAATAATTTTAAATAAAATCAACCTTTATCCCAAAGGTAACTACTGCTAACATTGCCTTGGGATTCCTTCCAGATCAGAAAAAGAAATATATATAGCCCTTTACATGATTTATACACACTACTTAACATCTGTCCCTTTTCATTTAAGTATGCATCTTGTAGAATTTATTACATCTACTACATATGGATTACCTCACTCTTCTTAATGGCTCATTCTATGGCTGCATCATAACTGATATATTCAGTCTCCTGTGAGATACTTAGAAGAAATATATGAACTATAGGCAAGAGATATAGCCCCTCTGTGCCTTAGTTTCCTCATCTTTAAAATGAAAATAACAGTAGTAAATGAGTGGATACATGGAAAGTACTTAAGAGAGTATCTGACACATAGTATGCTGCTATTATTATTATTATTATTATTATTAGCTTTTAGTATCAGTGTGGTTTACCACTGGAAACTTTTTAGATAAATATTAGCCATTATCATCAGTGTACTTTCCAATTAGAGATTTTTTTTAGGTAAATCTCGATAACGTCACTCCTAAAATCAAACCGATATGAAAGCCTACCTTATATTTTCAAGCCAAACCCGTCAGAACACCTTGAAAGACTGAAATGTCTATAGCTCATTGTAGTGATGAAGTTACATTTTCCAAAACACAAGAAAAATCCCCCACGTGAGCCACAGCTTGAGTTTTGCTTTGTGAAACAGCAGACAATATCAAAGGAGAAGTTACCAAAGAGAAATAGAGAAGAATACCGTATCCAATTGACAATGCAAGAAAAATTGTGGTAGTCAGAATGTAATTACCTGTACTGGAACTCAGCCAGGGTGTCTATTTGCCCAAGAAAAGGAAATCAGACCAGATGTTTGGGAAAAGGGATTTAGATTTGGCCAGCATTTCCTAAAATAATCTTTTCATCAGCAGTAAGGTCATTCATTCTATCTACTCATTATGAACCATAGAAGGGTAGGGCTTAAAAAAACAAATCCTAAGAGATCGGTTAGTACAGTCTCTCATTCTAGAAATGAGAGATTAACTGACTTTTACAAGTAGCAAAGCTTGTTAGCATAAGAGCCAGGGTTAGCTGAAAAGTCTCTTAGTACCCAAAACTGTGTTTATTGTATAACATTGCTGGCTTATTTGTATAAAGTCCTAGGATACCCATTAGTACTCAAAAAATAAGGCAGGATATATGTGAATAGGGAATAATTAAAAGTTTTTAATTCATGTAAAGCTCATAATTGACACATGTTTACTATTAAATTCAGAAACAATAATTATATCTTATTAGTGTTTCATGCTATATGAAGCCTCATGATCTGACACAAAACAAGCATGATAAATATGTAGGAGAACAACAAAGGAATTTTGGAGAATTTCTTTTGAGAAAAGGAATTACTAGAACTGAAATGTTGCTGAAATCACTTGCCAAGAAAAAATAACAAATTGAGGAATCGACAACAACATTAATAATAATAGGTAACATTTGTTAAATGTTTATCATATGCCAAACACTGTTCTAAACACTTTAAATGTTGAACATATTAAGTCCTTCTAATGACTCTCTGAGACATGTACTATAATTAGGCTTGTCTTACATGAGGAAATAGGCACAGAGAGGTTAAGAAATGAGCCCAAGGTCACACAGCCAGTGAGAGATAAAGCCAGATTCCAGCTCAGGAATTTGGCTCTAAAGCCTATGATCTTAACCTCAGCCCCTGCATTCCTGATCATATTTCTTCTTCTGTTCAGTAGTATCATATATCAAATGAAGGCCTCTAATCCAGGTTATATTGAAAGAAAAGTTCAGTTCATTGATTTTTATTGAGCACTTTCAATATGTAAATGTCTTAGTTTGGGCCTCCTAGAAGCATCGCTGCAACAAGGATTTGAGTGTGGTTTATTTGAGGGTGTGGGTAAAACCTGCAGGGAAAGAGTAATACAGGAAAGGAAAAACTGAGTTGATTAGCTGGCTATCACGATCAGCAAGTGGAGCTCAATACTGCAGAAGCAACTCTGAAAAACGCACTCAGAATTATCCCAACCAAAAGGGAGAGAGATGTGGGATATTTAAAAGCCAACTCCTGGGAGATATTGAATGAAGACTGCTCCTAGAAAGTGTTAATTTTCTACCATTCTGGCTTCTTGCCTACTGCCCAAAAGGCAGAAGGGCCATCAGATTACAAAATACCTCTAAACTCAATTTGCTTCTTTGTAAAGTAACATTATCAAGGTCCATAGTGTTCACCCTTAAGTAGGCCTCAGAATCCTCAAGACTCCATAAAACCCAGATTGATCATCCTATTCCCAGAGTTTTAGAATGAAAAAGTCTGACTGAGGCCTGATAATCAACATTTCTAATAAATTTCAGGAGGTGCTAATGCTCTCGTCTGAATCACTCTGTGAGACCATCTGTTTTCACAGCCAGGAAAGCTTGCCACAGACTCCTGAAGAAGTCACTATACAAATTGTGTGTGTTTGTGTAATAGGAATATTTCTTAAAAATTAATAAATCACTCAAAGGCAAACTTTGACCCTGGAACTTCAAACTAAATAATGGAAATGGACTTCCTGCTTAGATGATTGCCCCTCCCTCTCAAAGAGCTAAGATCTACCCTGGTCGGGCACATGGTGGTCGGGAAGACCCATCTTTTTTCTGAGTCCCCACAGAATGTAATAGTTTCCAGCACTTTAATAGATATCACTTACAAAACCTGAAATCACACAATGACTAAGTAAAAAATTATGTTTGCATTTCAAAGCTACATCCGTGTTTGTTTTTTAACAAAGAAAATGTAAACTGCTTGTTCACTCACAGAGAGTCATTAAGAACTCATTCATCTTTTAGGTGATCCTGAATGCTCCCTGTTTCTGAGAAACCAGCACCTTCAGACACAGTTTACACAGACTCTGCTAAGATTATAGTGGACTCACTCAGGATAATAATCTATATTTTGACGAAACTGGAAATTATATATAAAAAAAAAACATCTTATAGTTTGCTGAACACTATGCAGAGAAGTCATCTTAAAGTCAAATTTCTAGAATCAACAATAGATCCCTTTACTAATTCAAAAAAGCAAGTCAATTTTCAGCAACTTAATAAGAGATGGTCCTGTGAGTTTCCTTTCCTGGCACAGGGATGCAGCCCGAAAAATAACACTTCACCTCTGCTACTACTCTGCTGTTTAACTCTGGATATTGGCCAAAGACCCAATACTAAGGAACTTATCATTCCTAAGTAAAAGGTCACATCATATGAATATTTTGAAACAATTGCTCAAGATTTGAAACCAATCAAAAAACTTCTGTTTCTTCTATTTATTTGTTGCATTACTACTAGAAATTAAATTTCAGAAATTACAGATTATTAAAAATCTAATTCCAACAATAAATATATGAAGAAAGTAGAAAATTTTTCCATCTCAGTCGTTGGACTTTCTTCTAAGTGTATTTGAAGGCCACTTATGACCAGTTTACAGTTAAGAGCATTGAATGATGTCTTCTTTTTTTATCATTAGTTTCAAGTATACAGTACATTGGTTAGACATTTATATAGTTTATAATATAATCCCCTTAATTTATATAGTTTATAATATGATCCCCTATAATATGATCTCCTCTGGTTTTCCACCTAGCCAATATATTAATACTAGCTGCATTTGGAATGATGTCTTCATTGAATAGACTAGTTTGGTTTAACAATTATAACTTTCGTTATTTCTTTTTGCAGTGTTATAAGAAATATTTTGGCACATTATCATTATGATCCCAAAATTAGTTATTGTTAATTTGAACAAAATTATATCATTCTTAATGAAAAGCTGTGCTGATTTTTAATCACTGAATCCTCATTTTAAAAGGCAGAAATATCGCAATGGTTTCCTAATTTGATTATTTCAATTTGCATCATTGTTTTTTAAAGCCAAATATAAGGTTTTTTCCTAAATGAAAGTTTTCTATCTATATTAAACCAGTGCTATGAATCAGTTCTGTAACTTTATGAAACTATGCATACAAGAAAATGATTCTTTTTTGTTATATAAACTCCATGTTCCTATATAGTATCTGATTTTCCTAAGATGCCCCTAAAAATTAAAAACACTCTTTTTCAGACAATAGTTGGTTGCCCCAATGTCCTTGCTTATTGTAGAGAGAAATAAATCTATGTAGTTATGTAAACAAATGAGATTCATGGCCATTTATCTACTGAGGCAAAATGATGAAACCAATAATATAATATAATTAATATAATATAATATAATATAATTAATATAATATAATAAAAAATATTGTTTACTCTCAACAGTGTTGCCCATACCTGCATTTATTTAGTGGTCCTTCAGTGCTAGTTTTCTATCACTGTCAGAAGTCTTCATGACAGTAAACTGATTCTGGTTAAATAGATATTTGCTGTGTTTCAAGTCACTCCAGGACTTTCTGTAAGAGAATGAAAACTAAGCATGAAAAAAAAAATCCTTCTCAGGTGGAAGTTTTGCAGTTGACATGCATGCTTTCATGGTGGTTTCTTAAGAGGTAAATTTGCTTCCTTGTTTTCTGCTGCATAAATATCACCAAGGAAATTCGTAGACACTTGCTAACTGTCTTTATAGAGCAATTTGCTATAAAAACTTTAAAGAACACTGTAATATTCAAAATCTTCTCACCATCTACTGTGTTGAGAAAAGTGAATAGCTATATGTGAAAATTTACACTTTGCATCAACTTCTGATCTCAAATCACAGAACAAATCAGTAATACAAACTTGGTACATTTAAAACATAATTATTTAAAGTTGAACATACACTTACTATGAAATCCATAAATCCTACTCCTGAGTGCTTGCCCAGGTGAAATGAAAACTTATATTCACACAAAAGCGTACAAACCAATGTTTATAGTAGCTTTATTCATAATTGCCAGAAACTGAAAATAAACTCAATGTCCTTCAATGTATGAATGGATAAACAAACTGTGTGCATTTGTACCATAGGATGCTACTCAACAGTAAAAGAAAATGAACTACTCACATTTGTAATCACAGGGCCAGCAACAAATAACTTATACTGAGTGAAAGAAGACAGATTCAAAAGACTATATATTGTACAACTCCACTTATTTTTCCATTTTTCATTTTGGAAAAAGTTAAAGTAAAAGGATAGAGAACACTTCAATGGTTGTCAGGCGTTGGAGGAAAGGCATTTTCTCCAAAGAGGGGAGCATGGGAATTGGGGAAGGGGTGAAACTATTCTATGTGTGGATCATAGTGATGGTTTTATAATTTACAAATTTATCAAAACTCACAAAAGTATACACCAAAAGAGTAATATTTCTATATATAAATTACATTTATATTTTAATGTCTTTTTTTTAGAGCAGTTTTAGGTTCACAGGGAAACAGAGAAAGGTAAAGAGGTTTCCCATTTACTCCGAGCCCTCATACACAAAAAGCCTCCTCCACAATCAGCTTCCCCATTAGCAACATCCCCCACCACACTGATACATTTGTTACAATTGATGAACCTACAATGACAGAATTTTCACCCAAAGTCCATAGTTTACATTGGGGTTCATACTTGGTGTTGTACATTCTATGAGTTTCGACAAATGTATACTGATATGTATTCATCATGATGGTATCATACAGAGTAGTTTCACTGCCCTAAAAAGCCTTGAGCTCTGCCTACATTTTTCAAAAAAAATTATTATTTTTCTCCTACAAAGATAATATTTTTTGCTTGTTCCAGAGAGTAGCCATCTGCCTTTCTGTTCCTCCTTAACCTTGAAGAACATCAATGATTATAGAAGTTCTAAGTTTTTTCATTCAGTCATCTCCCTAATTCTAGAACCCATTCTAGATGTTCATTAAAATGGGACGTGGTGCTCCTCTACAATATGTCCAAAAATATGTCCAGCCTTGCCCAGTACCTTCAACAAGAGGAACTGACCTCTCCCTCAAATTGGAGCCATCCAGGACCTCATTTGTCTTATATGAGTTAATTTAGGAACCTTACCCCAGTCCAGTCTTGCAGTAACTGAACCCCTGAGCTATTTTCATGCATGCTGCTGCTCAACCGAAACCCCTTTTTTGTGCTGGTCTCCACTAAATATCATTTTGTTACATTCTGCTTTATCCAATATGGTGAAACTTTGATCCAGCTTCTCAGATTGTTATTTGGAAAACATAACCAGACAACTGTTTCAGGCACCTTGATAATGAAAATGTTAATCCATCACATCAAAGAGTTGATGAGATACCATTCCTGTCCACCAGACAGAGAGAAAAAAAAAGATTTATATTATCAAAGAAGAGTCACATAGTGTGTATCTTTACACTATTGTAGAATTACAAATAGGTAAAGACTTTTGGAAGGTAATTTAGTTGTAGCTTCCAAAGGTGAAGGCTTTTGCTCCAGCAATTTTATTTCTAAGCATCTACATGCAAAATTGTATATACAAGGATGTTCATGCAGTATTACTTAAAATACCAAAAATAGGAATAGTAACAATTTGAAGGAGTTGTTAAATGTTTATATATTCATAATAAATACTAATAATATATATTTGGAAAGAACTTATTCTGTGTCATACATTGTTCTAGGGCTTTCTTTGCATTGTTTTATCTCATGTATTATCATTATCTCCAATTCACAGATAAGGAATCTGAGATAAGAGAGGTTAAATTACTTGTTCAAGGTCACATGACCAGTCTGTGGAAAAGCTGGCACTCAAAGTCAGGCTCCAGATACATACTTTTCACTGCTGCATACATTTTTCTGCTTTTTTGAGGATTAGAACACATAGAAATCCCTAAGGAGAATAAGGATGACATAGAAGGAGCTCCAACACTCATGACTTGAAGCAAAAGGGTCCAAAATGCATTGTATATTAAAAAGGAGATCACTAAAAATCACTAAAGAATATAATAGTTCCATTCCACATGCACTGAAAAATAATTATACACACACACACACACACACACACACACACACACACACACACATATCTTGTGTTTTATGAATTGGAAGAGAAATGAAGAATGTCTTTGAAGTTTCCTTTGTTGTTATGTATTATTTTACAATGTAATATATTTGTTTACTAGTATCAATGGCAATAAATAAAAATACAGAAATACAAAATTAATAAAGAGAAAAATATTTTAAACTGGACAGGATCTAACATGACCTAGTAGCATTTTGCTGAACATTTTCACCTTGCAGTGATTAAGCCTGGGGTATAAAGATTAACTCTATTAATGAGTCTTTTTTTCCCTTTAAACAGATTTAGTGAAGTATAATTTATAAATGAAAAAGTCAACAATTTTAAATGTGCATTATTATGAGTACTGCAAATAGTTTATGGTATGTAACCACTAACAAAATCATGATATAAAAGATTCCCATCACCCCATAATGTTCCCTTGCGACCTTTGCAATCAATTCCTTATTTCTATCCTCAACTCCAGCAACAAATGATCTTCATTCTGTTCATCTCTCTTTGCCATTTCAAGATTTTCTTAAAATTTGAATCATACAACATATAATCATCTGGTCTGCTGTACCTCAATTATTTCATTTAGCACATTATTTTTAATATCCATCTATATTGTTGCTTACATCAGTAGTTTATGCTTTTATATTGCTGAGTAGCATTCCATTTCATAACTATACCAAAATATGTTGTTGGAAACTAGATATCCACATGCAAAAGAATGAAATTAGACCTTTATCTGCCACAAAAGTCAACCCAAAATTGGTCAAAGACTTAAATACAAGACCTAAAACTGCAAAGTAAAACTTAAACTAGAAGGAAACATAGGCAAAAATCTTCTAGACATTTGTCTTGGAAATTATTTAAAGAAATCATTCTTTAATACAATACCAAAAGCACAGGCAACAAAATAAAAAATATATATATATATATACAAGCAGGACTACATCAAGCTACAAAACAAGCAAAGGACCAGAACAAAGAACACCTACAAATGCCCATGGGCATATGAAATGGTACTCAACATCACTAAACATCAGAGAAATGCAGATAAAAACCACAATGAGATATCACCTCACACCTGTTAGGATGAACATTAAGTTAACAAGTATTGGTGAGGGTATGAAGAAACTGAAATTCTCACACTGTTGGTGGGAATGAAAGTGATGTGGCTGCTTTGAGAAATAGTATGGAGGTTCCTTAAAAAAATTTAAAAATTAAATTACCATATGACCCAGCAATTTTATTTCTGGGTATATACCCAAAAGAACTAAAACAATATCTCAGAGATATCTGCACTTTTATGTTTATTGCAGCATTATTCATAATAGCCAAGATACAGAAACAATTGTATTTGTCCACTGATAGGTAGGTAAAGAACATATGCTATATACATACAACAGAATATTATTCAGCCTTAAATAAAGAACATTCTGCCACTAAAACAACATCTCAGAGATATCTGCACTTTTATGTTTATTGCAGCATTATTCATAATAGCCAAGATACAGAAACAATTGTATTTGTCCACTGATAGGTAGGTAAAGAACATATGCTATATACATACAACAGAATATTATTCAGCCTTAAATAAAGAACATTCTGCCACCTGAGACAACATGGATGAAACTGGAGGATATTACACTACGTGAAATAAGTCACAGGACAAATACTGCATAATTCCACTTATATAAGGTATCTAAAATAGAAAAACTTACAGAAACAGGAAGTAAAAAGACAAGAATCAGCCGTTATAAAATTTATTCATTAATCTGGTCTTTCATGCAAGTAATTATGTATATGATCATCCAGCCTATACTTCTCCATATTCTCTACAATAATATCTTGAAATGTCTTCAAATTCCTTCTTGATCTATTGATAAAATGTAGATTCAAATTCTAACTGCACTCCAAGTAGAATGATTTAGGCAAGGTGCTTGACCTCTCTGTACCTCAATTTAATCACTGCTACAGTAAGAATAAAAATTAGTACCCATTTCACAAGAATATCATGAGGTTTAAATTAGAAAATCTATGTAAAGTACTTAGAACAGAGCCTGGTGTGTAGTAATGATTCAGAGAGTAATTTTTTTTAGCATTACTGCATCCTCTTGATCTGTTACAAAAAGAGGTGAGGCCATTTTACAGCAGTTTTCTATAAGGGCCCTATGTCGACTCTTTGAAATTGTTAAATTTCCTACTAAGTGCCAAGAGACCACAAATCAGCCCATTTGCCTTTTTTCATTCTTCTCTCATCTTTGTCGTTAATCATGACCCCTCAAAAATGGCCCGAACCAAAACCATTTGTTTTGTTTTCATGAGTTCTTAGTTCCAGGATGTAGATTGCCTGATTCCAGGGAATAAAATATTTTATGGCATTAAAGATTTGGACTCCACATGCTTTGGACAACATTTGTTCCATATTATCCTTTCAAAGTCATGAGCAAACACAAGCAATAATGGTTAGAAAATATAAAATTTTAACAGTGCTGAAAAGTTGATAAATTTTTATAATTTTCCCAAACTTGGAATGTTACTTTTCATGTATTTAAATCAACAACAATTTCTGCATGATTTGCTTTCATTAATTCTTTGAAAAGTATCTCGTTCGATTATCTTTTACTTTTACACTTGTGTCTCATTGGTTCTCACACTGCTTAGTCCAAGTATACAAATATGACAAGAAATACAAAAGACCTAAAGAGATTTAGAAACAAAACCAATGACTTCTGGTAAGTACAGAACTTTACTGAAAGAGGTAGATATTGTAGTTATTGTAGGACTGTGCTGCCCAGTACAGCAGTCACAAGCATATAGAGCTATTTACATTTTAATTAATTAAAATTAAGTAAAATATAAAGTTCACCTCCTCATTTCTGCTAGATATACTTCAGCTGCTCAAGAGTCACATGAGACTGGTAGCTTCCATATTGGACAGTGAAGAACATTTCCTTTATTGCACAAAGTTCTTTTGGACAACACTGGTCAAGAAAGTGGACTACTGAATGTGTGCATTTGCAATGCCTTTAGGATTGGTCAGCATTTATTTTACAGGAAAATGGGGTAGTCAACTAATGCAGTTAATCAGTTGTGAAGAGATTCATTATGAAAGTTTCTCTTATGCTTAAGAATTAGGTATTCAAGAATTCACTCTAATGTGGGTTCTTAATCAGAATTTTCAAAAGAACATAGGAGCCAACTTGAAAAGACTTTTGCTGGTCTATGACAGAACAATTTGGACACCAAAAAATAATAATAGATGCATTAAGTTAAGATACATCAAATACAGAAAATCGGTGAGGACATACTGTTAAAAAAAAAACTCATGGGTTATGATTGGTAGTTCCCCAAGCAAGAACTTATTAATTATTAGTCATTGAAAATTGGTACAGGAAAAAGAAAAAAAAAGGCAGAAATTAGGCTGCTATTCCTGTACTTCAAGGCAACTACATAGTTATAGAGTTCTCCTTCATAGAATAAGTCTAGCTAATAAATACAGACAGAATTAGAAAATCACTGTCTTGTAACCCTTACTGAAATAGTGAATCTAAGCAGTGTTGTGTTTGTCAATGTTTAACACTGGCCAGGATGAAGGAAGGGCCTGATTTGTACCACTGGCCAATTTCTGGGGTGTGAATATTCAATGACTGATTTCAAACTTTCAACATACTGTCACTCTTCGGTGGCTGTTTTGGGCGAAATTTTGATTACAAAGTTTATAATGATATATCAAACTGACAACACCTGACAAATATTATAGAGCTCATCTTTTGCTGCAGGGTCTCATATATAAAGTATCCTGTGAGAAAAACATACAATCCTTTATCTAATCAAGCATCCAAATCTACTTCCCAATTGACAGGAAATATCAGGGATAGAGGAACAAATTAAGCATCACCACAAGGAGGCAAGTAGCCAAACCCAGAAAGTAAGATAATCTCCAGGTGAAATGACTCAGTGTATCCAATAAACTATTAGAAAAAAGAAGAGAAAAATAAAAGTAATGGGAAAGAGAGAAGGAGATTGTTGAAAATTAAAAGAAACATAAGGGCTATAACTAGCAATGTGTGATTCAGACAAACCAACTATGCAGCAATCTGGCAAATTTGAATATAAATAGATATTAGATAAAGAAATTGTTGTTAGCTTTTTAGATTTATTATTGGTGTGATGATTAGATTTTTTAAAATGCTCCAACAAAAATAAAACATAGAGAGGAAACTTGCCAAAAACTGATACTTTTTAAAGGTGGGTTATGTGTACATTTGGGTTCATTATATTATCCAATTTTGAATATTTTCAAAACTAGATTAAAAAATATTTTACATAAACCTTCTATTGAACATTCTAAAGATAAAATAAAAGATGTTTTCAGGGGAAAAAAGTAAATTTGGTTTTCTCTGTATGGTGAGATAAATTTGGGGGATCATTATTTTCTTTGTATTTTTTGCATTTTCCAAAATTTCTGTAGAAAACATGCATTACTCTTGAATTAGATAGTTCTAATACATTTCATTTTTAACCCCAAGAAAAAATATCAGTTTAGAGAATGAGATTTTAATGAGAAATGTCTCCTTAAACTAAAACTGTATTAATGATTCATTCACGTTGTTGCAAATGGCAGTATTTCATCTTTTCTTATAGCTGAGTAATATTCCATTGTATATACGTACCACACATTCTTTATCTAATCATCTATTGAAATAAGGCATGTTTCCATGTCTCGGCCACCGTGAATAAAGCTGCAATAAACATTAGGGTGCATATATCTTTACAGATTTGGGGGTAGATACCCAAAAGAGGTATTGCTGGATCATATGGTTAATCTATTCTAAATTTTTTTGAGGCATCTCCATACTGTTTTCCATATTGGTTGTACCAATTTACATTCCCACTAACAGTGCATAAAGGTTCCTTTTTCCCCAAAACTTCCAACACTAGTTGTTACTTGTCTTGTTGATAATAGCCATTCTAATGTGAGGTGATATCTCATTGTGGTTTTGATTTGCATTCCCTAACAACTAGCAAAGTTGAGCATCTTCTTATAAGCCTATCTATTCAGGTGCTCTGCCCATTTTTAATTAGGTCTTTTGTTGTTGTTATTGTTGTTGTTGTTATTGTTGCTGTTGTTGTTGTTTTGTATGAGTTCTTTAAATATTTTGGATATCAGTCACTTGTCGGAGGCATCATTTGCAAATATCTTCTCCAATTCAGTTGGTTCCCTCTTTGTTTCTTCGATGGTTTCTTTTGCTGTGCAGAGCTTTTAAGTTTGATATAGTCCCATTCATTTATTTTTGTTTTAACTTCCCTTGCCTTTGAGGTCAAATTTATAAAAGCCTTTCTATATCCAAAGTCCATGAGTTCAGTACCTATGTTTTCTTCTATGCAATTTATTGTTTCAGGTCTTATAGTTAGGTCTTTGTTTCATTTTGAGTTAATTTTGGTGTATGGTGACAGATAGAAGTCTAGTTTCATTCTTTTACATGTGGCTTTCCAGTTTTCCCAGCAGTATTTACTGAAGAGGCTTTCTTTTCTCCACTGTATGTTTTTGACTTCTTTGTCAAAATTATTTGACCTTATACACATGGGTTTGTATCTGGGCATTCAATTCTGTTCCATTGAACTGTGTGTCTGTTTTCCTGCCAATACCATGAGGTTTTGATTATTATCATTTTGTAGTATAATTTGAAGTCAGGCAGTGTGATTCAACTGACCTTTTTCTCAGGATTTCTTTGGCCATTTGGGGTATTTTGTGATACTAAGCAAAAGAATTCACACAGAAAAAGCTGAGAACCATATGATTTCACTCACATGTAAGATATAAAATTGAAAGTTACAAACAAAAACTCATAGACTCAGACAACAGTTTAGTGGCTACCAGAGGGAAAGGAAGGCACTGTTAGTGGGCAGGTATATAAGGATAAAGGGATCAGCTATATAGTGACAGAAGGAGATTTGACTTTGGGTGGTGGACACACAATGCAATATATAAATGATGTATTATAGAATTATACACTTGAAACTTACATAATTTTATTAAGCAATGTAATCCCAATAAATTTAGTTTAAAAATAAAATAAATAAAAACTAAAAATTGATTAATGATATCAATATAATAAACAAAATATTTAAATCCTCCCAAATATTCTTCTAAAATATTCTTCTTTTATATTCATTATTTGATGAGGCAATCCATATCTTTTTTTGTTTCTAATATTCTAAAACACTGCGAAAATGCAATAGGATCAAAAAAAAAAAAAAACACTGTTTGGTAATAGTTTCTTAATGTTTCCAAGACCAATATGATTTCCCATCTGACATCAGTGAACAAGGCCACCAGGTATGAAAGACAGGAACTCTTTCATTTGTTCTACTCTTTCATTTGTTCTCTAACAGATTTGTGTCCTCTCCACAATTTATCTGTCTTTGCCCCTCTTTCCCCTTTTTTTCTATTGTTTCTTCTGTCATACTCAATTTGAATTTGTAAAACTACTGGATTGGATTAGAGATAGGGTTCAAATCCCAGCTTGGTTACTAACAAACCCTTAGGCTACTGAGAAGTGAGGGCATTAGACCAAGTATATTTTTCTATTGCTAACATTTGCCAAGGTACAGAAATCCTAGTAGTGAGTAATTTGCATCCAAAGGGAATGGAGACTTAAATTTTCCCAGCCATGTAAGTACAATTTGTAAATGTTGAGAAATTAGGTAAGATTATACCATGAATGTATGCATAAGTACATGTACACTAGGGAATCATTAAGCAATTTACAAATCATGTAAATTAGGTCACATATGAATTATAAATTATAAAGTGGTTTCCTGTTAACTGAAGATTTAGCATTGCTCCCAGAAAAACTTACCTTCTCTCCTAGGAATAATTTCCTCCCTGCAGACATTGACTAATGACTTATTATTTGCTATCCACCTGCACATTCAGGGAGTGCTTTTACTAATGACTCTAGAAATATTGCTTATGCCCAGCAACATATATGGAATAAATTAAATAACAGTAACTGGCTTTGTGGTATAGCTAAGAGAAATTAAAACTTAAAAAAATGCCAAGGCAAACTTATTTTCATAAACAAATACAGAACACTGTTATCTCTGTAGTTGTGAAAATAGCTCAGAATGAATTAAAATTATACTCATAAATCCAGTGAGTTGTTGCAAGATTTGACAATGGAGTTTAGAAAGCAGGAACTGCATTTGATTTAACTTATCTACTCATTACAATGAAGTATGGGTGATGGATATGAATCTTCATGTGCAAACAGGTAGAAAAGAAATATGCATTTTGTGCCCAAGGGG
The DNA here is from genome assembly GCA_030015415.1 of Cynopterus sphinx. Taxonomy (NCBI): domain Eukaryota; kingdom Metazoa; phylum Chordata; class Mammalia; order Chiroptera; family Pteropodidae; genus Cynopterus; species Cynopterus sphinx. Next base: position 58,603,058 of record CM057389.1, read on the forward strand.
CAAGAAAAGTCTGGCTTCCTTTGTATAACAAGAGAAAAAAACACACACAAATTTATATCTCAGTAAATTATACTTATGCATTTGCCCTCCTAAGTCTAAAATTATTTTCAACACTCGTTACTGGGCTAAATTTTACCTACTAGATTCAGCTTACCTCATGGCTGAGAAGGAAGGACTGCTGCAATTATTGTATTCCTTGTGCCTGGTTAATGAAAGGCATTTTAGTAAAATAGTATTTTGTGTGATAACATTTTACATAAAACTCAATGACTTTTCAGCAAATACCTAGGAGCACCTACTGCACATGTACCATGCTTGATACTGGGTAACACTACTAAATGAGACAGGACGGTTCCCATGGAGAAGACAGACATCAGACCAAAAGACAAACACTTAACTTCAAAGTGTGCTAACTTCTGGGGGTATGGGGAACAGCCACATAAGCCAGGAAACAGCACATGAGTGAGTGTGCTTGAGCAGCAGAAAGAATACTGGTGCAATTTAAACCCAGTTAACAAAGCAGGAGAGGGAAATGAAGTGTAGGGGCAGGCAAGAGTCTATCACAAGAGGTTTTCAGGGTGGGATTATGAATTTTACTTTAAGAGAATGAGCAACCACTGATAGGTTCAAAATAGAATGAAATGATTTAATGTGTGCTTTCAGAAGGTGGACAATAGATTAAGGAGGAGCAGGACACCAGCAGAGAGCCCTGGATGGGAGCAGCAGACCAGTAAAGGGGAGACTTTGGCCTGGCCTGGAGAGCTGAACAGGTGATGGAGGAAAGGATGTGAATTTGACATAGAAGCACCAGAGGAATGACAGGATTTTCAAACTGGAGTTAAGGAAGAAGGAGAGAGGGATGAAACAGGGATATTTTCTTATGACAAATAAGAAATTACCATGTTTTCCATTCCCAAAAACTAGAAATAACTCAAATGTCATCAATAGGAGAACGTATATTTACATATTTTACATATTTTATATACAATAAGAGAACAGTATGTTTATGCAATAGAATATTACTAAACAATAAAATGGAATGAACTTCTGATATTCGCAACATCAATGGATCTCAAAATCATTACTCTGAACTAAAGAAGCCAGACAACAGAGCACAGGTCTGTGTGTCAGTGTCCATGAAGTTATAAACAGCCAAAACTGTTTGTTTATAAATATGTGGTGGAGCAGTCACAGAGATTTTGATTCTGGGAGTGGATGGCAAAGAAGGGCTGCATGAGAATTTTATGGGAGGACGAAAACATCTGTATCTTGATAGGAGTGTGGGCTATACTGCTACCTGCATTTGTCAAGTAGATGGAAATGTACAGTTAACATATGTGCATTGCATTTTATGTACATGGTAGCTCAGTAAAAAGACATCAATTTGAAAACAACAAAAATGAATATTAGTTTTTTGCTATGCAAAAGCTAATAACATTTAAAATTAGTAGAAAAACTAATTTATATATTTATTATTTCTCCTACTTAGCAACTTGACATTAGTAATTATATAAGAATAATTTTAAAAATAAATGTAGAGGCTTCTGGTCAAGATGGTGGAGTATGTAAATGCTGTGCTTGCCTCCTCTTACGACCACTTCAAAATTACAACTAAGATATAGACCAACCATCATTGAAAATCACCTAAAAGCTAGTTGAACAAAAGTCCTATAACTAAGGATACACAGAATAAGCCATATCAATACTGGTAGGCCGGGCAGAGATGCATAACAGGCTGGTCCCACACTCATCAAGTAGCAGTTAAAAATCTGGAAGTATATCTAGGTTATGGAAGCCCTTCCTGGGGAGCAAGGAGTCCCAGCCCCATACCAGAGCCCCTAGACCAGGGTTCCAGGGCCAAGAAGAGAAGTTCTTGCAACTTCTGACTGTGAAAACCAGCAGATATTGTGGCTGAATGAAGCAAAGCTCTGCTGAGATATCAGGAACTCCTCTTAAAGTCTCCACATGCACTCACTGAAGGACTTACTTGCTCTGAGCTCCAGCACTTGAGCAGCAGCTTGAAGACACCAGGGACATTTAGGGAGGACCTCAATTATCTGACTTCAGAAAGGGCTGCAGGGGAAACTTTCTCCCAAACTGAAGCATTGGCAGAAGCCATTGTTCCTTTGTTGAGTTTTGCCCCATCCAGCCTGCAGGTGCAAACAGACAACAAACGTGAGTCTCCATCAACCTGCCTAGGACCATTCACCCCACCACAGTGTTTCCCTGATGCCCTGCCCCATCCAACTTGAGGGCCCACACAAGCCATTTACAGTGGCTTTTCCATACAAACAGCCTATCTTAACTCAAGTTGGGGAATTTCCTGAAGTCTCTTAAAGGTTCACATATCCCAAACAAGCAACATCAGGCCTCAGCATACCCCATACCTCTTGCTAAGCAGTCCCAAAGCCCTGCACTGATGGCAGCCAATCTCAGTTCACAGCTCGGCCTCTCAGTCACCTCCAAGCCCAACTCAAGTGGCAACCATCTCTAGATCACTTTGTAGCTCATACCAAGTGGCCCAGACAAGGCATAGACAGCAGCTAAACTTGGCCTTCAACAGATCCCCTCCCAAGTGGTCCCAAAACCAACACACCCAGTGGCCAGCTTCAGACTACACAAGAGCACAACCCAACCACCTCCACAAATGACATACCCAAAGAGCAGACTCGTCAGGCATGAGAGCCCTGCTAAATCAAATGCCACTCTATGTGCTCAGCCCCTGTACAACAGCTCACCCACTGTAGTCATGGCCAGTCCTCATAGCCAATCAGCCTGAGAGGTCATTTCTCCCACTGATATGCAAATATTAATGAAGGCTCAATAATTTTACACATGTGATTACCTCCGTTTATTATTTTTGCCTGGTACCAGGCAACAGTTTCAATTCACAGGTTCACATCATTGTTAAGCTTGGTAAGTTTTGAATGAAGATTGCTTCTGATACAGATGGCCAATAGACATATGAAAAGATGCTCAAGGTCACATCATCAGAGAAATGCAAATTAAAACTACAATGAGATATCACCTCACACCTGTCAGAATGGCTATCATCAATAAGTCAAAGAACATTCTTCCTAAAAATATTGGATTAAACATGGCGGAGTGAGAGATGTCCCTTGAAACAATAATAAGCTGAACATATAAAACTAAAAAAAAAAACCCACCCAAACTGCACACCAGCACATCTGAGCATAGGATCTGCACGTAAGAGGTACCACAGATCAGAACTGTGGGTGTTGGGCACTGGACTAGGAGAAACAGAGAAGATTCCTCCCACAGCCAGAGATCCCTATAGGAGGAGGGGGAGGGGAGAAGGTGCAGAAAGTTCTCTGAACAGCCCTGCCTGGGGCTGCTGTGAGCTCCACGTGTCTGGTGGGAGTACCCAGTCATCAGGGCAGAAGGCAGAGAAATGGGGACAGTAGAAAAGCAGGGATGGCAGAGAAACAACAGTTGATTTTTACCAGCCACAGTTGCAAAACTGAGGCTGAGCTACAGCCCCTATCCCCTAACTGAGAAGGACCCTCCCTCCATACCCTCTTGAGTCCGATCACCACGGAGCCCCAGGGGAATCTAAGCAAATGCTACCGAAAGTGTTGGTTACACTGACATTATTAACACTTTACATAAACCAGGGATCCAAGAGACTTAAATGCCACTTACTAGAAACCAAAAGAAAAACACCTTATCTGCAACAGGCAAGGGACCATTATATGATAAATCTTCTTTCTGGAAAAAAAAAATAAAAGTAGAACACATTTCCACTAATGACCAAGCAGAGAAATAGTCCATTAAACACCATAAACAACCAAGGTGATAAGTCATCTCAGGAAAGAGAGAGAGAGAGAGAGAGAGAGAGAGAGAGAGAGAGAGAGAGAGAGAGAGAAAATCTCCAGAATATAAGCTTACAGACATAGAAACATGAGACTTAAATGAAAAAGAATTCAAGATGGTGTTTCTGAAAAAACTCAATGAGATAAAAAATGAATCATATCAACAATTTGAAGAACAGGAAGAACAACTAGATGAGCAGAATGAGTTCTTTAGCAATAAGATTGAAACCCTCAAAAAAAAGTGAATGAATTTTCTGGAGATAAAAAACACACTGCAAGAGTTGAAAAATGAAATTGGAAACTTGGGAAATAGAGCCAACCAAATGAAGGAAAGTCTCAATGATATCAAAGACAAAAATCGAGAAATAAATCAGAAGGAAGAAGAGAGAAACTGAAGAATGAAAAATAATGAAAGAGAAATACAAGGACTAGTTGACATCTTTAGGGGGAAAAAAACAAAAATAATGGGAATTCTCGAAGGGGAGGAAAAGGAGCAGGGATTAGAAAGCATTTTCAGACAAATAGTTTATGAGAATTTCCAAAATCTAAGGAATGAGCTAGAGCTTGGAATTAAAGTCAACAGAATATCTAATTATCTCAATCCAAAAAAAGCCTTCAACAAGACACGTTGTATTAAAATTATCAAAAATCAACAACAAAGACAGGATTCCCAGGGCAGCAAGGAAAAGAAAATGGTAACCTCTATAGGAAAACCCATTAGATTATTATTGGACTTAGCACAAACTTTAAAAGCCAGAAAAAAGTGAAAACAAATATTCAAACTATTAAATGAAAGGAACTACCAGCCAAGAATAATGTATCCGAGAAATAAAGAACATCCAGACATATAAAAATTGAAGGAATTCTCCACTATGAGGCCTACACTACAGGGAATACTGAAAGGGGTCAGCCCCCATAAAATAAAATGACACAAAAAATACATAATTAGGAGTAAGGTGACTAGCAGGCTGATAAAAGCAGAGGAGTGCAACCCTTATTAGGAACAGGGCATTATAAGCTTAAAATAAGAAGAGATATGCTACAGCAAGATAGTGATGAACATTCAGCATACATAGGGACAAACTGAGACAATAATGACTGAAAAGGGGAGGATTCAAAGATTCAAATTCGCAAAGCAGAATGGAGAAAGGGGATGACTATGTGTGTGTGTGTGTGTGTGTGTGTGTGTGTGTGTGTGTGTGTGTGTGTAACTATACTTTTCATATTCAAAATGGAAACCACATGCCAAAGATTCAGAATTGAACTGTATAACATAAAACAAGAAAGACCAGAGGGAAAACCCACAGAAGCCAACCAAAATAAAGAAAATAGAAATGCAAAAACAAGGAAGCAATGGAAACACCAAGCTACCAGAAAGCAAAAGATAAAATGGCTATAAGAACACCTATTTCAATGATCACCTTAAATGTAAATGAACTGAACTCACCAATAAAAAGGCACAGAATTGCATATTGGATTAAAAATCAAAACCCAGTCATATGCTGCCTCCAGGAGACACATCTCAGTACCAAAGACAAGTATAGACTCAAAGTGAAAGAGTGGAAAATAATATTTCAAGCTAATGGCATTCAGAGAAAAGTGGGAGTAGTGGTACTAATATCAGATGAAAGATTTCAAAGAAAAAGGTAAAGAAAGATACTGAGGGACACTTCATAATGATAAAGGGAATCATGCACCTAGAAGACATAACAATTATTAATATTTATGTTCTCAATCAGGGAGAAATAAATATGTAAAGCAATTACTAACAGAACTAAAGGGAGAAAAAGACCAAAACACTATCATAGTAGGGGACCTAAATAACCCACAGTCAGAGATGAATAGATCATCCAAACAGATAATCAATAAGGAAATAACAACCAAAAATGATACATTAGACCAACTGGACATAATTGACATTTACAGAGCCTTTCATCCCAAAACAGCTGCTTATACATTCTTCTCTAGTGCACAGGGAACATTCTCAAAAATTGACCACACAGTGGTACATAGAAAGAGCCTCAAAAGATATAGGAGGGTTGAAATAATACCAACCATATTTCCTGATCATAATGCTTTGAAACTAGAGATCAACTGTAAAAAGAAAGCAGAAAATAAAAAACACAAATACATGGAGGCTGAACAACATATTACTGAAGAATAACTGGGTCAGAGAATAAATAAAAATAGCAATCAAGAAATACATGAAAACAAATGATACTGGTAGTAAAACGTATCAAAACTTTTGGGACGTGGCAAAAGCAGTCATAAGAGGAAAGTTTGTATCATTACAGGCCTACCTCCAAAAACAAGGATGAGCCCAAATAAACAACCTAACACTTCATCTTTAAAAAAACTAGAAAAGGAAGAACAAATGAAGCTTAAAGTCAGCAGAAGGAAAAATAAAAATTAGAGCAGAAATAACACCAAATTTAATAACCTAGAAGAAATGGACCAGCACTTAGAAAAATACAACCTTCCTAGACTGAATCAAGAAGAACTGGAAAATCTAAATAGATTCATCAGCAGCATGGAAATTGAAACAATCATCAAAAACCTACCAAAAAGTAAAAGTTCACAACCAGATGACTTCACCAGTAAATTATATTAAGGAAAATACCTTAATATAATAGATGCCATATATGAAAAACCCTCAGCCAACATTGTACTTAATATAAAAACCTTCCCTCTAAGATCAGAAACAAGGCAAGACTATCCACTATCACCGCTGTTATTCAATGTAATATTAGAGGTCCCAGAGAGTACAATCAGGCAAGGGAAAGGTATAAAAGGCATCAAAATAGGAAATGAAGGGAGTCAAACTGTCACTATTTGCAGATGACATGATTCTCTATATAGAAAACCCTAAAGACTCCACAAGAGCACCACTAGAAACAATAAGCAAATATAGTAAACTCTCTGAATGCAAAATCAATGTTCAAAAATTCACAGTGTTCCTATACTCTAATAATGAAGTGCCAGAAAAGAAGTGGAAAAAATAATTCCTTTTGCAATTGCAACAAAAAGAATAAATACCTAAGAATAAATTTAACAAAATATGTGAAAGACCTATATAATGAAAACTACAAGACTCTATTAAAAGAAGATGAAGAAGATACAAAGAAATGGAAGAATATTCCATGTCCTTGGATTGGAAGAATCAACATAGTTAAAATGACCATGTTACCTAAAGCATTATACAGATTTAATGCAATCCCCATCAAAATCCCATACGCATTTTTAAAGAAATAGAACAAAAAAAAATCATCAGATTTGTATGGAAGCACAAAAGACCCCAAATTGCCAAAGCCATCCTGAGAAAGAAGAATGAGGCTGGAGGCCTCACTCTGTCTGACTTCAAATTATACTACAAAGTGACAGTCATCAAAATGGCATGGTACTGGAAGAAAAACAGACACACAGTGGAACAGAATTGAGAGTCCAGAAGTAAACCTATATTTACATGGGCAAATAATTTTCAACAAAAAAGCCAAAAGCATACAGTGGAGAAAGAAAAGCCTCTTTAATAAGTGATCCTAGGCAAAGCCACCTGCAAAAGAACAAAACTAAACTGTTGTCTATCATCACACACCAAAATTAACTCAAAATGGATTAAGGACCCAAATATAAGACCAGAATCAATAAAATGCATAAAAGGAAACATAGTAACTAAACTCAAGGACCTTAGATTTAGAGAATTTTATAAATTTGACCTCAAAGGCAAGGGAAATAAAAGCAAACATAATTGAACGAGAATATGTCAAACTGAAACACTTCTGCTCAGCAAAAGAAACCATCAAACAGGTAAAGAGACAACCATCTGAATGGGAAAATATATTTCCTCCAATAAGGGCCTAATATCCAAAATATACAAAGAATTCATACAATTCAATAAGAAAAAAAAAGATCCAATCAAAAAAAATTTGCAGAGGACCTGAACAGACACTTCTTCCTAGAGGACATACAAATGGCCAACAAATATATGAAAAGATGCTCAACATCGCTAGCTATCAGGGAAATGCAAATCCAAATCACAATGAGATACCATCTCACACCTGTCAGAATGGCTATAATCAAGAGGACAAATAATGACAAATCATGGAGAAGATGTGGAACAATAGGAACCCTCATATACGGCTGGTGGGACTGCAAATTGGTACAGCCACTATGGAAAACAGTATGGAGGTTCCTCAGAAAACTAAAAATTGATCTACCCTATGATCCAGCAAAACCTCTACTGGGTATTTACCTCAAAGACTTGAAAACCCATATCTGAAAATATATTAAACTGATATTCATAGCAGCATTATTCACAGTGGCCAGGACATAAGAAGAGATGAATACTGCCATTTTTGACAACATGGGTGGACCTCAAGATATTCATACTAAGCAAAATAAGCCAGACAGAAAAGGTTGAAAATCACATGATATTACATATGTGGGATATTAACCTAAAAGCAACAAGTGAACAGGACAAACAGGGAAGGGAGACGGGAGTGAGAGGAAGGGGGAAAATAAAAACTAATAAAATGTTTTAAAATATTTAAAAAATAAAGCAGTTTATAAAAAAATTAAATCAAAGAACAAGTGCTGGCGAGGTTGTGGAGAAAAGGAAATTCTCATACACTGTTGGTGAGATTGCAATTGGTACAGCCACTATGGAAAATGGTCTGAAGGTTTCATAAAATATTTAAAATGGATATTCCTTTTGACCCAGTAATTACACTTCTAGGTATTTTTCCAAAGACAATCAAAGCAATAATTCATAAAGATCTATGTACTCATGTGTTTGTGGCAGCAAAATTTACAATCGCCAAGATATAGAAGCAACCTAAATGCCCACCGGCAGATAATTGCCATTAAAAAAATGAAATCCTACTATTTTCAATGACATGGATGGTTATTGTGCTGAGTGAAATAAGTCACACAGAGAAAGATAAATACCATATGATTTCACTTAGATGCCAAATCTAAGGAACAAAAAGAACAAACTAATCAAAAACAGACTCACAGATATAGATGACAATTTGGTGATGGCCAGAGGAGTAGGAGTTTGGGGGCCTGGAAGAATGGTGTGAAGGGTTAAAGAGGCACAAATTAGTAGTTGATAAATGGTCACAGAGATGAGGAGCATGGCATAGGGAAGGTAGTTAGCACTAAAATAATGATTAGGTGGAGAGCCAGAGGAGAGAAGAAGCAATTAAAGAGATTATTTTATAAACTATATAAATGTCTAACTAATATATTTGAAACTAATAAAATAAAACTTTAATTTTTTAATTAAAAATTATTTTAAAAAATAAAAAACATAAAAATATATTGTCCTTGTATGCCTTCAATCTCCTTTATTTCCACAAGGTGTATAAGGCTGGTCAAATCATCTAAATTTTACAAAATTTAGAGTTGGTGAGTGAGCTATTCTAGAGCCTGCTCATACCTGACCCACATATATTAAACTACACTAATTTGAAGGCCAGCTGTTGGAGGTGAGGGAAATAGATGTCCAGTGCATATACATAAGTAAGTTTGGAATAAAGAAGGTGAGGGGTGCAATAATACTCTTTCTGATTCCTTTTAGAAGACCTTAACATCACCTGATCCCTTTTAATTACCCAAAGGTATTATAGAGTGTCATTTTTTATCAGTTCTTTCTTTCCCCTCTGTAGTTGATGAAGGACAGAGATGGGCAATTCTGGGGAGTGAGAAAAGTAGATGTTAAGGGTCTGTACTTTTAAAAAGGTAAAGTTGTTTGGGGGAGAAATGCAGCAGTATCAGACCAGGAGGGGAAATTTGTGCCTTTGCGTATTGTCAACCCTTGGCAATACCAGAATCTTCAGTAACATATCTTGAGAATAATGACCCGATCTCAGCTTACCCCTGAGAAGTAAAGAGATGTGTGTTCCATGCCTGGCTTGGCGGGGCACCTGGGAGAGCAGCAGCCCCAGACCCACAGATTAATTGACCTCAGATGGGTAAGCTACCAGTAACAGCAGCATCATTCAATGTTCTGCCCAACTTGATTTGAGGATAGATGTCCCACCCAGTCTGACCGCAAGGGATATATCTGAGCTCTACTCCCCCAGAGGGAGAGAGAGCAGTCATAACCAATTTATATAACATGTAGGCACCCCTACAAATCCATGAGGCCTGTAAAGTAACATTTGCGTGTAAATGTGTGTCAAAGGAGTGAAGATGATAGATCTTGTTCAAACTACTCAAGTTCTTTTCATCTATATTACCTGTGTTAGGGTGTTCATAGAAATGATGACAAAAGTTACGATCTACATAAAAGCATTTATATATATCACCGCTCTTCCAGATGACCCTTAGTTGTTGCTGTAGTTATTCTACATGTACCCCACCTCACGTCTTTCAGCTTCCCATGCCAACGTCCACTTTCTGATGCACACACATGCAACTTTTGGCCTAAAGACCTTCTTAGGCCATAGCAGCAAGCATCACACACACACACACACTCGCACACGCACACGCACATGCACACACACATGCACACACACACATGACAGACCAGACTGCTGAACAAATAATACTCCCAGGAGCAGGCCTCACCAATAGATGATGGAAGCTGGTAGATAAATACCCCAAATCCCCTTCTCTTTAGTGAAACTCTGAAGAATGTTCTACCTACTCAACTAGAAGTCCCTTGCAGGATGAGCCCCAGCCACTCTCAATAACCACCTGTTCATTGTCACGCTTATGTTGTCCGCTCCCTCACCTCTCCTCCTCTGACCCACCTTTCTACTGGTACTCCCTGGGGTCACTTCCCAAACTAAGGACTGCATGAAAATCCTCAAACTCTGTCTCTTAAGAACTCAACTTAGCCTTAAACTGTGCACGTTTATTACAACACCAAAAGCAATCTTTTATTTGTTCTGAACACAATGTGGTACATAATCCAGTAAAACTATCATATAAAAAAAGCAGAGTAAATGAAAAATGAGAGTAAGGTACTTCATTGAAATCCAAGATAACATTAGTTACCAAAAATTTCTGTACACATGCTTTTGGTAGACAGACAACAAACTTGGAGCTAATCTTCATAGGCAGACAAATGTTGTTATGAGATTCCTATCAACCACAAAATAAAAACTTTAAAAAACTTACAACTCAGAAGAAAAACATTATTTTCTACCGGGAAACTCCTACAAGAACTTTCTCTTGTCATGCCCCATAAAAGGGTGTCTGTGTGAACAGTACACAGGATTTTCACCAACACGCACTGGCACAGCAGTCCCCAACAAACCCAAATCAAAAATGCAACCCAAGGTAAATGGGTCTTTGCTGCCCATATGACTGATGATGGCCCAGGATAGGGGTAAATTTTAGCCTATCAGGAATGGTGGTTTTCAACTTGGTTTCTATTTGGCCACTTGGTAAGGCCATGGTATGTCTGATACTCAGAATCTTATTTCCCAACAGCTCTACCTAAATCTGTTTTTATTAGGTTTTATATAATATCCCATTTGAAGATAGGGTTGTGTCAATTTTAAAAAGTATTAAAGTGACAAATGTGCAGATGGTCTCCTCATTTTTCCTAGCCTTACTTTGGATTACATGATGTAGAACAGTTTCAGGTTATGCTCTCTCTGGAGAAACCACCTCAGAAACCACAGAGAACCAGCCTGGCCATCACCCTGGGGCATGTTGGCCAATGGCTTTAAACCAGAGTCTTACCCTAGGGACCTGCCAGAGATATCAGCCCCCTCCAGTGCCCAGATGCTACTGTTTTACAACACACAATAATATTCCTGGGTCCATCCTTAGAGTCATTCATAAAAATACTCTGAAGATAATTTCTTCTGAGAAGGCTCTAATACCCCCAAGGACTCTACTAAGAACAAGCTTTATGAGAAGGCACAATGCCAGCAGAACTCACCCTACATCATGTGACTATACTGCTTTGTCAGTCCTGATGGAAACCTCTCTAGGTACTTATGACTCTTAGAGCTCTGAGCCTCTTCTCCCTGTCCCCACGCATCCTTTTGCATCTTCCACCCAAACTCCCTGAGCTTTCTAGAAGCTTTTTTCTAAGGCAAACATCTCTTGTTATCCACAGCCCTTCATTGAGTGTACCTTCCTAAACTAACTAGAACCTGGCTCTCTTTCTTTCAGGTGAACTTTCTTTGGAGCCCTCTTGAGAATTGTCTAACTCTCTAGGTGTCTCCTCTATCTCAGAGTCAGAAGATGAGAGAAGATACCTTTTTATCCACAGTGTCATATTCAGGTCCTGACTCTCTCCCTTGCCCTAAAACTGCTCCTTCCAGACTTACTACCCTCAGTTGAAGACCCTGAAAGCACCTCACCTGTATGTGGTTAGGAGTTTCAATACAGATTGAAGGCTTCCTGCTTCTTTCATAAGAATTTAGACTTGCCAGTGGAGCACCCTGACCAAATGTAGGACAGGCATTGGCAGTAGAAAACCCACAGCCAATGACAAATGAGGTAAGGGGATCCTCATCCCTCAGTGAGCCAGGTCAGAGGCTTGAGCCCAAGTTGCTTCAGAGGAACCCATTTAATAGTGGACCCCACACTGGCTTTCCTCCTCTCCCTTTGCTCCCTTCCTGTGTTCCTGGGAACATCCTCAAGTAAGCCAGCTGCACCCCAGCTCCTCAGGCTCTGCTTCTGGGGAACCCCCAAATAAGAAACTGCTCACCATTATTTGCCTAGTCCTACATTATTACTACGCTGCTCACTCATGCCTCTTCACAAGGAACTTTGTACCAAACCTTCTGTTGGCTTCACCCTTGATTTTGTCTTTTTAGAACCATTGAAATTTATATTCATATTTACATTCTCACCAGAACTCCTTTTCCTCTTCATTTTCTCATTTGATTACAACCATTTTCCTTTCTTCCCTCCTCAATAAAATTTCAACTCCATCAACCCGAGCAGATCCTTCTTCCCCAGTACTATGTAGACTGGTCAGTTCCTTCAACTCCACTTTTATCAATCACAGTGACTCCCTGGCCTCCCTTTCATTGTGAGTTCTCAGTGAAACCCCAACTGATAATCAATCCTACTTCTACCACCTAGACCAAAACTTAGGCTGTCATTATATGCCAAAAGTCAGACCACCTAGCAGGCTGGAACCACTATTAATTTACAGCATCCAACCTCAATCCAGTCCTTGATACTGCACAGGGATTCCTTTATCTTTCTCTAGTTGACTCACTTCCTTTAAATAGTTAGTGAGTTCAGAAGTTCTTCTCTGATCAAATCTAAGACACCACCACCCACCTCTCTCACTCAGCAGATAACAATCCCTTCAGAGAAAAAAAAAGACTTCAGATGTAAACCTGAGCCCCAGTTCCCTCAGGGGAACCCAACATATAAGCATGTCTACAGCATTTTGGGCATTTCATAGGTAATTATTAAGTACCTGTTAGGAATCAGGCAACGTGACAGTCACTGCATCTCCCAGAGCTACATCTCCAGGCCAGCTCTCCACCCCCAAAGCAGAGCACCACCTACTGGATATCTCCACCCAAATGCTCCACAGCAAGCTGATTCAACAGACATAGAGTGAACAGATTATCTTTCCACCAAAATTTGTCTCTATTGACCCCACAGAACAAACCAGAAACTCTGTTGTTGTCTTTGACTTAACTCCCCCTCGCTTTCCAAAGCCACCAACCAAACATCAAGTCCTGATGATTATACATCCTAAATGTCTTGAATCCATTCCTGTCTCCATCCTATCCTACCTATAGTGCATCATTAATTTCACAACTTGGTAACTTTCAGTTCATTTTTCAGGGCACTTAGAATAATTTTTCTAAAACAGAGAAATGTAGTAAGGGTAAGGGCTGGCAGATGGTCTTAAAGTGTCTTCAAACTCTCTTAGGTGGGGAGAGGGGTGTCCTGAAGCAGAAGAGAGGGAGAAAAGAGGAAGAATTTCCTTCTAATCACCACATAGGGTCAGTGTCCCTAAATTCTAAGCCATAAATCATAATTTTTCCCAGAAGTCTTTTAAAGTAGTCTCTGCACTTTGCATACAATCACCATAAAGCCTTATAAGTAATTTTCTACTGAGTATTCTGAAAGCATTCACTATGTAGCGAGAGATGCAGCTATTATGTAATGGGAAAAACCCAAACATTTAGAGTAAGGCAAACTAGTACTAATCTTGCTCATGCACTTTATTTGCTAAGCTTGATTCCCTCATATAAGAAAAGAAAAGTGTTCCCTCACAACATCAGATGGTATGATATAGTATGTGGGAAACATCTCTCAACAGGACCTGCCATAGACTGTAAATAATAAATACCACTGCCTTCCTTCCTCCCTCTGTAATGCTGTTAAAACAATGCTCTTCCATATGTTTTTTATGCTTTAATTCATTCACAAGATCCTCCAGTAAAACCAAAGGATACTAATGAAGTTTCTCCCATTTTAAAGGGGTACATAGTTTATGTATATATACAGATATAATCATATGAATATACATCTATCTGGTTCCTTGACACTTTTGAAATTTCAGATGCAATACATATGCCTTCCCTCCACACGCACATAAAAAATTTAACACATTCATATTTTAATATCCCAAAAGGAATATGTCGCCACATGGAACAAGAGAGTCAAATAATTTCCTACACTAATGTGCCATGTTGTGGATACATCATCTGTCAAAAAGTGGATGTGTGTATTCTAGATAAATATTATTATATTTATTTGACAAAACAAGTAGCAAACACATTCCATTTGGACCAATAGATATGTCAATGGTATTCATAATTTAATAAGAAAGTTTGCACTTATGTGGGGTTCTATTTTTTCTCCCATTTTGCCACCTGAATAAGCATGAGGCTGGAATATTGGTTCAATCTTGGGCATAGGGTATGGTGGAACTGACCCTATGATTCATTTTATTTCTCAACTTGGTTACGCTATGGTAACCACTTGCTTAGTCAAATATAACTCTAGATGTTGCTGTGAAGGTGTTTCATGAATGAGGTTATCTTTTAAATCAGAAGACTTTGAGTAAAGCATATTACCCACCATAATGTGACCAGGCATCATCTAATCAGTTGAAGGCATTTAAGAGAGAAAACTAAGGTCCCCCCAGAAAAAAGAAAAAGAAAAGAATTCTGCCTCCTTTCAGACTCAAGCATGACAACCTTCCCTGAAACTTCAGACTCCTTATGCTCTACAATTGTGTGATCCCATCTTTAAAGTCAATTTCTCTCCTCTCAATTTATTTATAGATAAGATGTACATAGATACCTACATACTATATAATAGACAATATGTCATGAATACCTGAATACTATATATGTATATGTATATGTATTTATTGATAAAGAGATAGAGATTTGGTGTTTGCACTGCATGTATATCCTGAATTCTAGAGACCCTCAAGCTTCAAACTGGATGCTGAAGGTAGACCTGAAATGCAAAAGAATGAAATTCAGGGAGGCAGTGTAACTAAGACATCAATAGGATCTAGCTGGCAGAGAGAGAAAGACAGAGAAGTCATATCCAAGGACATAATACCAGGGAAACAATGCCACTTCATCCCTTTATGCAAATATTTCTCTTTCCACAAACTAAAGCAATAGATGAACCAGCAGAATAGCAACTCTACAATTGAATCAGTAAAGTAGTAATATTTAAAATATCATCTCCACCCTTTCTTTCAGATTACCCATTGCCTCCTAAAGATGCCTGCTCCTAGACTGGGAGACACAGAAAGGTTTGATGTTTGCACTGCGTGTTTGGGTCCTGCTGAAATGCAGTAAAGAGGAACTGGAGGGAGGTGGGTGGAGGAGATGAGACAGAAGGAGGAACTTGGGGGATGGAATGAGAGAACAGGGTCATTTTGTGGAGGTTTTGAATGCCAGCCCAGAAACTAATGGGGAGTCATGGAAGTTTTGGGAGCAAAGAAGTATTGGGAGCAAAAGAGTAATGGGTACCAAGATGGGCATCCAGACACACGGAATCAGTTTATGTCATGGAGAGTCCTGCAGTGGGGAGACCAATTAGAAAACAGTTGCATTTATATCAAAGCAATCAAGGCCTGAACCAGAGTTGTGATGATGGGGATGAAAAAATCAAGTGTAATAGGAGACCTGGCAGAGGTGGGATCACTAGGAAGCTAACTGGATATGAAAGAAATGAGAAGGAAAAAGAAGTGAAGGAAGGTACCCAGCCTGTGGGGAGGCAATTTCTCAACAGATGGGCAGACTAATTGGAGAAACTGGTAAGGTGAGGATGTAAAGGAAGAATACATCCAGACTCTGCTTTCAGCTATAATCCTGGACTGTTCTTAAAATCACCATCAGAATTCCTGGAGAACTGAGTCACACTGAAGAAAATAGGGAGAAACCTCAAAGGTGAGACAGGGTCCTTGAGTTTACATTTGTCTTCTTGACCCTGACATACATTTAACACCAAGATTCTTGGCAGACTGGGAAGAGAATCACTAGTTCCAGGTGACTCCCAGAACACACATACACTCACATATTACTCATCCATCCCAGTTTCTACACATCCTCTCAGTGAACATGCAAAGGCATCCTGCAGTATCCCAAGGATCATGAGGCAGTTTTCTTGTGATAAAAATAATTGTTTCTGCAATTCACCCACAGAACACTGTGTGACCTGGTATAGTTAATTATCAAAAACATCTTAGAGTCCCCAAGTAAAGTCATGATCTTAGGAGACATTGATATCCTTTCATTAGAGGATCTGCCTATGCCCAATATCTCCAGCAATTCAAAAGCCTCTTTCTGAACTTATTTTCTCTTTTCAATTCAATCCTTGTCTTCAGGGAGATATTAGCCAGAGTTCTGCTGCAATAATGTTGAGTAACAGAGTAGCCCTGGCTCCACATTGGTGTTTCCACTTTTCTTTCCCCTCAGGCTAACTTACCACTTTCTTGTCATTTAGTTTTATCTGGATGTATTTTTGTAGGCCATTTCCTTTTCTGGGGGTTAATTTATAGTTATTTATAAATCCAACAAATATATTTTCTAATTTTTTCTGTGACTAATTAATATAGGCACATGTTTAGGATATTTAAACAACACAAATGTCTGCCCATACTACTCTCCATCTCAGAGAGGACTGTACCATGTTTAAATTGTATGTACATGATCCTCATCTGTTGGAAGAATTCCGGTGGACTTTCTGTGACAAGGAAATTCATGCGTTTTAAATTTTGAAAGATATTGCCCCATTGTTTTCCAAAAGAGCTTGTACTAGTTTAAGCTCCAATTAGCAGTACATGAGAGTGCTTTCTTTCCACAACCTCACCGGCACTATGTATTATCACAAATTACCCTCAAAGTATTTTCAAAGGTTAGATTTCTGTCCAACTCAACTGATAAGTGAAAAACTTTTTAAAAAACACTTATATTTCTCTTTCTGTTCATATCATTTGGAAACATTTTTTTTACTGATTTATAAGTGTTCTTTATATATTAAAAATATAGTTAAGAAGCATAGCATGTTATTTTTGCAGCTTCAAAACCTTTTTTGAAATTAAATGAATAGATATATGCATAGATAGATGAGATAATTAAATAATGACCAAGTAAACACATACTTCAGAAAGCACAGGCTAGTCCTTGGGTCCTAGCAACAAACCTTGGTTTTCTCATGCTTCTGTCCCCTTCCTCACTCTCCCCTTTGAAGCCATACATATTGGTATTATGATCCCTCCTAGACAAGTCAGAGCTCCTTATTCAGTAAGTGGAAGTGGGGTTAATAAACTCTTCATGGAAGAAGTCTCTTTCTTTGTCAGCTGTGTGACTGGTATACATATCTGAGCATTTTTTCAAATATCCTGGATAAGTATTACATTTTTATAAGTCAGAGCCTAAGTACTAAGACCTTGTATTAAGTCAAACATCATATTTTCAGGTACCATGTGTCTGCAATCAGTTTGTGCCACTTCAGCAAAGCCAGCTTCAGTGTACCAACAGGAGAAAGGAGGAAAGTTTTTGAATGTGGGCATATCAATGCCAAACTAACATCTGCCTGCAATCCCAGCTCCAGTCACACTTCCAAGTGTCGGTGTGGTCATGGCCAATTCACTTGAAAGCCAGTATGTTTCCAACCTCACAATAGTATGAAAACAATATTTCTAGTCCTTCCCCAGTTTCAGTTTTGAGGGGTTTTGTTGTTATTGTTTTTCAAAAAATAAAAGTTCTTGCATTGATTTGGTTCATAGTCCACAGCTGTCCTGAGGCTGATCCTCTCTGTGGTGGTTTGCATTTGCATGAACCTTCATGCTTCCTTGGTTCTTCTAAAAATCTAAATCATTCCTGATGCTTTAAAGTAAAGCAGTATCTTCAGAACTTAAAAAAAAAGAGCATTCGTTCCATTTTTACAGTGTTTTTAACCATTTGCAAATAAGTTATATTTGTTTAAAACAGAATGAAACTATCTACAACTTCAAACACTCTTATGTATGGACTATTAATAGCATTAAACTCCACATGAAAATTAATTTCAGTGGATTGAGTTTGGAGGACTTATTTCTGCAATATAAAAACTGAGTGTTTCTGAAAACCAGTGATACTGCCAAAAAACCATATTTCCTGCACTTCCCTCTTTTTAGCCATTCATTGTGATTTACATATTTCTTTACTTACTTATTTGAACACATCTTGCTCAGGAAAAAAATTAAGATTTGCATTGTAATTAGCCATAACCAGGATTAAAGTTTCTTGCTGTTACATCACTGAACAAGGTTTTCTGATCACTTTTTAATTAATTAATAACCTACTTTTTTGTTTGTTTCTAGAACTACAATAACAGATGTTTCATACATGAAAAATTAATAAATATCAAGTGGCATTTCATAGTATCCAGAGAGAGAGTGGCAGATGTGATGACAGAAAACATACTATGGCATCTAGTACATCCTTAAGTGAATGCAAATAGTCCCCTCTTCTGTCAGGTACAACATTTATGTGAAATGTGGGTTAGAAAAAAAATGTATTATATCTTGCATTAAGTCTTTTTATTCAATAGAAAAAGTGAAATTGCAGTTTCCACCTTCTTACCTCAAAGGGACAACAGGAAAATGACATAGAAAGTGTCTAAACTGCTTCAGACAGCTATTAAACTGTGCAGGCAAAATTACTTTTGCCTCTTTGATTCTGAAAAATCAGTTAAATCGTTTATTGCAATATTCTCAATACTTTAAAAATTAAATACAAAGCTGTTAATGAAATCAGATATATGAGATGTGATGTGATATATATATAATTTATATATAATTCATATATATAATTCATACATATAATTCTAACATATAATTCACAAACTAAATTCAAAAAAATCATTCATTCATGAAATTATCTGAATCTGTGTACATAGAAAAATATGTGCATTTAATATTGAAAGGTAAACTCTCCTTTATCTAAGGGCAACAGAACAGCAACATTTTTTCTTTAACCAAGAAATTCAATGGCATATATAATAAGTTTACAGAAAGTCATTATTACTGCTTGCTTTTGAAATAAATTCATTGACATTAAGTTAAACTAAAAAATAGATTGCTTTGGTTAAGAAATATGTATCTAGCATTGCTAATGCTCTGGGAATCCAGTCATTAGAATTTTAGAATTGAAAGGGGTTTTAGGAGTCATATTGAACAACAGCCCCTCCCTAATAGTAAAGCAGTCTATATTTGAAAACTCCATATTTAAAAAAAAGGAATTTAACATTCAGTCTTTTAAATCCCACATTCAGAAAAAATACTTAGGACTCTAGTTACTGCATCAGTGACCCATGAGCCAGATGTCATACCTGCTGGTGTCCAATCATCCCCAGAAAAGCAAGCAAGATTGGCCCCAGAGCCACTTCTCTTCCCCTCACCTCCACCCCCATCTCTTCTGCTTCAACCCTCTTTACTGCTGCCCATTTGACCCTGGCTCATGGTGTTTCTCCATGCATCCCATCAGTATCTTATGCTGACCATGTCCCTCTGACCCAGCACTGTGATACAAGTTCTGGGACCTATCTCACTGGAGATATTCCACCCTATCATTTGCTCAAGCCTGAACCTGGGGCTCTCCCTGGCTGTCTCCTCTTCCTCCAACAACACACACACACACACACACACACACACACACACACACACACACACATGCACATCCACAATCTGCAAGTCTTAATATCTCCAAAATATACCCCAACTCCATCCTTCTTCATCCAAACTGCAGCTGCCCCTGACTTTGCTACCATATTCCTATGCTTGCACTTCACTTGAATGTCTTTCCTGTGTACTGCACTTTCAGTCCCACCTTCCTTCCACCTGTTCTCCTTCCTCAGCAGCCAAAGCCATCTTTTTATAAAGAAAATCATCATCTGACTCCTCTCCTTACACTCTACAAAGCCCCGCTCCTGAGAATGTTGAATCCCAGGCCCGCACCACGTCAGCATGGTCTGGCCTCTGCTAACCTTTCCAGACCCACAACCTCTCTTCTCCAGACCAGCCATCTCCATCAGACCCTGAGAAACTTTACCTGGAGATCTCCCATCCCCATTACTTCAGTGAGACAACTAAAGGGGAAAGGGAAATAAAATTAGCTGGTGTTTCAGTCAGCTCAGGACATTGTAACAAAGTATCTTAGGCTTTAAACAACTGAAATTTATTTCCTCTCATTTCTCAGTCTCCCTGTTTCGGTACTGGCAACATTTCTAAGACATCAACTGCATGTTACACGTCTTTCTTTTCATGCAGTTACCACCTGGGCCCTTATTATACTTCTCCTCTGAGGAACTAGTCAGCCCCTGCATACAATAAGGACACCTGCAGTCTTCATCCTGTCTCCACACCTCTCTAGGATAACCATCCTGGGTTTTGACTATGCATCATATTCTACTTGCAACACTTTGAATGTGAAATTCTGCTAATATCATCAATGATAAAGAAATTCTTGAATGTGTTTTTAAAAGATAGACTGGGAGCTTTAAACCATAGAGATTTGTTTTCTTTCTGGAGGCTGAAAGTCCAAGAGTGGGTGTCAGCATGGTAAGTTCCTGGTGAAGACCCTCTTCCTTACCTGCATGTGGCCACCTTGTCCCTATGTGCTCTCATGGCACAGAGTGTTCTGGTGTCTCTTCTTTTCCTTATAAGGCCACTAATCTCATTGTGGGACCTCTGCTCTCATAATTTCATTCAAACCTAAT
The DNA here is from genome assembly GCA_030015415.1 of Cynopterus sphinx. Lineage (NCBI taxonomy): Eukaryota > Metazoa > Chordata > Mammalia > Chiroptera > Pteropodidae > Cynopterus > Cynopterus sphinx. The sequence continues at coordinate 58,624,060 of CM057389.1, forward strand.
TATCTTCCAAAGGCCCTATCTCCAAATACCATCACACTGGGTGTTAGGACTTCAACATATACATTGGGGTGAGGCTGGGGGAGAAGAACACAATTTAGAAAAATGAAGCTAGAGGATTTTTTGCACATGGGAGATGTAAATAAAATCTGTATAAAAGAGTTTCCTTAATTTTATTGCTTCTACCCCCAGCTTTTTCAGCTCTCAAGCTGAAAAACAGATGAAAGGAGCTAGGATTTTGTAAGTCTTCTTTTTCTTATTACTGGCAGGAATTTTCAGTTATTGAAGACCTGTTATTATTATTAGGGACAGCTCTTAGTATCTGACTTGAAGCAAATTCTCTATGTCATGAAAGCTCCTCAAGTTGAACAAAAGCACTGTAATTACCTGAATTCTCTTTGGTGGCAGTTCCACCCAATCAGCCCCACTCCTGCACATTACAGAAGTCATTCCCTAGGGTTTGTTTATTCCCAGGGAGCTAACTCTTTGCCAGTCATTATTCTCTTGCATGAGAAGGCACATCAGAATCCAAGTTAGAAGGACAACATGACAGCAAGATATCATGGAGTGACACAGATTTATACTGTCATATAAAAGTAAATAATTTAAACACATGTTTTTATATCTTTACTGGAAAGACTATACATTACCAATACCAGTATTTTATGAGATTCTGGGTGAAACTACCAGACCAAATGGCACTGCGTTGTTATGAAGATACAGGCTGTAGTTCTGCTATCATTTTCACTTTGGACAGAGTCACCATACGTGTCTACAAGGCACAAATCACATGCAAATCTGGAAGGTAAATGTGTGGCAGACAAGTCAATGCTTCAGTCATAGCCCCTTACCTCTACTTCCTCAGCAAGTACCTCTGCCCACCTTCCAACCATCATCACTTGAATTTCTCAGTCTCAAAGATTTTCCAAGCCTTTTCCACTATGTAGCAGGCCAGAGATGCCTTTTAAAAAAAGGCTTCAGCCATGATGAGCAGAACTTTGTGCGTAAATATCACAGTTTATTCCCTCTGAGGCATGTTCACACTTTATTCCAGGGTTCTCTAGATGGGCTAAGCTCCAAAGACCCACAGAGAAAAATGAATTGATGATATATACATTCATGACTGCCTTCTCTTTCAGTCTCACTTCTCTATACCCCTAACAGTGTCTCCTAAGATCACCTCCCAAATTAACTTTTCTCTTTGCTTCTGGGTCAACCCAAACCAAGACAGACTAATAGAACCACTGGAACCTGGGGGAAATGGAGAGGCCATCCAGCCTCCTTATTTTATAAATGAGGAAAGCGAGACTCAAAAAGTAAATGATTCTTTAAGAAATCAATAATTCTTTTAAAAATAATTTTATGTTTTAAATACTATTGTCATATAATATTATATTAGTTTTGGGTGTACAACATGGTGATCATACCATATATAACCTACACATATATAACCTACAAAATGATCACTTCAATAATCTGGTACCCATCTGACACCATCTATAGTTATTACAATATTATTGACTATTTTCCTTATGTTATACTTTACAGCCTCATGACTATTTTATAACTACCAATTTGTACTTCTTAATCCCTTCCTTTTTCACCCACTCCCCTCAACACCCCTACCATCTCACAAACTTCAAAACATTCTCTGTAGCTATGAGTTTGTTTGTCTGGATCTGTAAGTTTGTTTGTTTTGTTAGTCTATTTTGTTTTTTAAATTACATATGTAAGTGAAATCTTATGGCATTTGTCTTTCTCTGTCAGAATTATTCCACTCCGAACAATACCCTCTAGGTCCATCCATGTTGTTGAAGATGACAGGATTTCATTTTTTATGGCTTATCAATATTCTATTGTATGAATGTACTGTCTCTTCTTTATTCATTCAATAATGGACATTCAGGTTGCCTCCATATCTTGACTACTATAAATAATGCTGCAATGAACATATGGATTCACGTGTTCCTTTAAGGTAGTGTTTTGAGCTTCTTTGGATAAATACCAGAAGTGGGATTACTGGGTCCTACTTTGTCTTTTGTTATAGCCTTTGTTTTAAAGACTATTTTGTCTGGTATCAATATCACGACCCCAGCTTTTTGTTTGTTTGTTTCTATTTCCATAAAATATCTTATTTTCCATCTATTTACTTTCAATCTGAAGTGGGTCTCTTATAGATAGCATATATAAGGGTCTTGTTTTATTTTCTTAACCATTTAACCATCCTATACTTTTTGATTGAAGCATTCATGCATTTACACTTAACATAATTATTGACAGATATGTAGTTACTGCCATTGTATTATTCCTATTTTTTTTTATTCTTAAATAAGTTTCTTTAACATTACTGGTAGTACTAGTTCAGATGTGATGAACTGCTTTAGTTTTTTCTTGTCTGTGAAGCTCTTCATCTGTTTTTCAATTTTAAGTGATAGCTTTACTGGATAATCTCAGTTGTGGGTGCTTGAGTTTCATCACTTTGAGTATTTCATGCCTGCAAAGTCTCTGCTGAGAAATCAGCTGACAGTCTTATAGGAGCTCCCTTGTAGATAACTAACTGCTTTTTTCTTGCTGCTTTTAGAATTCTCTCTTAGTCTTTTAATATTTATTGTTTTAATTAAGATGTGTCTTGTTGTAGGCCTTTTTTGGTTCATCATGTTTGGGACTCTGCACTTCCTGGGAAGGCTCTATGTACATTTTTTTTCATCAAGTTAAGGAAGTTTTCTGTCATTATTTCTTCAAATAACTTTTTTTCTCGCTCTATTTTCTGTCCGGGACCCATATAATGTGAAAGTGGTTATACCTGATGTTGTCTCAGAGACCCTTTAAGCTATCCTCATTTGGGGGGGATTTTTTTTCTTTTTGCTGTTCTGATTGGGTATCCTCTGCTATCCCATCCTCTAAATTGCTTATTCAATCCTCTGCTTCATCCAATATGTTGATTTCTTCTAATGTACTCTTCATCTCCAATATTATATTCTTAATTTCTGACTGGTTCATTTCTAAGTTTATGGAGCATTCTTATAACCAGTATTTTGAATTCTGCATCCAGTGGGTTGCCTGTCTCCATTTTGTTTAGTTCTTTTTCTGGAATTTTGTTCTATTCTTTCATGTAGGACATGTTTCTTTGTCTCCCCATTTTGTCTACCTTCCTGTATTTACTTCTATGTATTAGGTAGGGCTGCTATGTCTCCCAGTCCCCATAAAAAGGCCTTATGTAGTAGGTGTGCTGTGGATCTCAGTGGCACAGTCTTCCCTGGTCATCTGAGCTTAGTGCTCCGGGTATGTCACTTGTATGTGTTTTGTGTGCCTCCCTATTGTACTTGAGAGCCTTTGTTTCTGTTTTCATGTCATGGAAGGGGTTGACCTTTGGTTTGATTGGTTGTAAAACTGGCATGTGAGGGGCTGACCCTATGGAGCAGTAGTCACTTTTTCAGGACTCTGGTGCTTTCCCAGTCTGCCCTTTTGTATTGTTGTCCTTGGATGCAGGTGGTGCTCCAGTTCTGTCAGAAGCCAACCCCTGGGTGTTTAAGCCCTGGGGCCTCCTGGAGAGGCCCTGCTACTGGCCAAGTTCAGCCACAGCCTGTGCTCTTCCTTGTGTTACCTAGTATGAGCCACCAAACAATCTGCAAATGGGCTTAGAGGTGCCTAGACAGGCCAAGCCATGAACTAAGTCCAGTTTCTGCTAGTGTTAGGCTTGGGATTGTTCAGTGAGAGATACAAGGCATGCCTCACCTTTGAGAGATTTTAGAAAAGTTTGCAGCATGAGCCGAGATAGACCACTTTTTATGGAAAAGCCTTCAGAAGCAACTTAGGTGGGACCATAAGTTTGGTGTGGCAGAGTCTCAGAGAATCTCCAGGGAAAGTTGACCCTTGTTAGTGACATTGATGGAGACTCAGATATGGCAGCCACCTCTATCTGCTCCCTGGGTAAAGGGAGAGCTCAACAAAGAAACAACGAATTCTGTCAGCACTTCTGTATGAAAGTAAGCTGCCCCTGCAGCTCTCACCTCAGACAACTCAGTTCCACCTTGTATTTCCCTGGCACTTTTCTAGCAGTTGCCCCACTATTGGAGCTCAGAGTGAGTCTGTCAGCAAGTAAATGTGGGCAAAGACACACTAAGAGGAATTCCAGCAGCCCTCCATCTCACTAAGCTACATCTCCACTGGTTTTCACAGCCAGATGTTGTAGGTACTTTTCTTCCCAGCACTAGGATCCTGGGCTGAGGACCCAGTGTGAGACTGGGACATTTCCTTTTTTCAGAGACCTCTCCAGCCAAGATAGCCCTCCGAATTTTTAGAACTCAGGATTTTTAGTACTAGGGTGTGGAACTAGTGCATTCTGCATCTCCACCCTTCCTACCAGTCTCAAGGTGGCTTCTTCTGTATGTCCTTACTTATAGAATTTCTCTTCAGCTAGATTTCAGGAAATTTTTAATGATGGATTTTCTACAATGACAGCATTTACCTACTTTGCATCTTTATTAAAAATCCTCAAGGATGCAATAATTTTTTTCTAGCTTTAGTTGCTAGTATTTACATTGTACAATTCAATGAATTTTTTTTTAATTATAGTAGCCGTATAATAATATACCAGTTTCAGTTGTACAGCACAGTGATCAGAGGTCCACATAACTCACAAAGCAATTACCCCACTAAATCTAGTCCCCTTCTTCCTCCTAACATATTTACTACAATATTATTAACATCTTCCCCATGCTACACTCTACATGTCCATATCTGTTCTGCAGCTATTTGTACCTCTTAATCCATATGCCTTTTTTTTTTTTGCCATTCCCATCAACCACTCTTCCATCTAGTACCCCTCAAAATATTCTCGTACCTATGAGTTTATTTCCACTTTTGTCATTGTTGTTGTTTATTTTGTTCTTTAGATTCTCTGTGTATGTAAAATCATGTGATATTTGTTTTTCTCTACCCAACCCATTTCATTCAGCACAAACCCTCTAGGTCCATCAAAGCAATCTTTTTTCATCCCTTTTCTTTTAGATTATGTGTCTTTTCCCCCCAATTTTTAAAGGTTTTATTTTTAATAATCACTTTGAACATCTAACTTTTTTAAAAAATTTAATTAGTTAAAATGATTTGAAAGGTTAAATTTCATAATCAGGACAGGACACCCTACATTGCATTGTCTCCTAGACCAGTTTTTATACTTTTTTATTTATTTTTTATTTTAATTAGTTTTAAGTATATAGTGCATTGTTTAGACATCTATATAGTTAGTAAAACAATCCCCTCAGTTGCTCCCTCCCTCCCCTGACCCTCCACCTAGCTAACATCTTAATGTTAATTTCATTTCTTATGCTGTGCTCCCCATCCCTGTGACTATCCATCAGCTACTATTTGTACTTTCTTAATCCTTCACCCCATTCTCCCAGCCCCACAAGTCCCCTCTCCTCTGTCTATCACCAAATTGTCCTCTATATTTGTGAGACTGCTTTTGATTAGTTTGTTATGTTTATTCCTTAAATTCGCATATAAGTGAAACTATAAAGTGTTTATCTTTCTTTGTCAGACTTAAATATCTACTAGGTTCATCACAGCAATATCTTTTTCCATTCCCTTTCCTTTCATATGTAAGAATCTTGTTTTCTTATCTTTTCAGCCACTCCATCCCTTGGTTGGGACACTTAATTCTTTTCTATTTAAGGTATTTATTAATAGTAATGTAATTGTTACCATTCTTTACTCTTGTTTTCGATGCATATTTTTTCTTCTTAAAGAAGTCCCTCCAACATTTCCTGTAATACTGACTAAGAGGAGATTAATTCCTTTAGTTTATTTTTGTCTGGGAAGCTCTTTATCTGTCCTTCAACCTTAAATGATAGCTTTGTTGGATACATTATTTTTGGTTGCATATCTTGAGTCTTTATTTTGTCGAATATTTTTTGCCAAGTCCTTCTAAATGGAATAGTCTCTCTTGAGCAATCAGGTGCCAGTCATATGGTTGTTCCCTTATAAGTAATTATTTGTTTTTCTCTTGCTGCTTTTGAAATCTTTTATTTGTATTTAACCTTTACTATTTTAATTATGATGTGTCTTGGTGTGGACCTCTTTGGATGCCTGATTTTGGAATCCTCTGAGCTTCCTAAAGTTTTATGTCCATTTCCTTCATCGGATTAGGAAAGTTTTCCATTGTTATTTCTTCAAACAGCTGTTCAATATCTTAATTTTCTTCACTTACGCCAATCAGAAAAATATTTGGAGCCTTAATAGTGTCCCATATCCTCCTTAAAATTTTTATAGTCTTTGTATCTTTTTTCTTGCCATTCTGTTTGAGTGTCCTGATTGGCTTTTCTGTCCTCTATATAGGGCATGTGATCCTCTTATTTATTCACTTTGTATCCTGTGTTTATTCCATTTAATATACTTCTCATCTCAGATAATGTGTTCTCCATTTCAGACTTGTTTCCTCTAATAATCTCCATCTTTATTTTTATCTTTTTGTTGAAGTTCTCTATATATCCCAAAAGTTTATTGAGCATCTTTATAACCAGTGTTTTGAACTCTGAATCTGTTAAATTACTTGACTCCATTATTTCTAGAACTCTGTTCTCATATGGTTTCTGCTTCTTTGTCTTCCCATTTTGACTGCCTTTCCATTTCTGTTTCTATGTACTAAGCAATGCTCCTAAGTCTCCCGGTCTTATTAGTATGGATTTGTGAAGTAGATGTCCAGTGACACAGTCATGAAAGGGGTTCAGCTGCAGGCCAAATTTAGCCCAAGCTTCTACCCTTCCGGGGCCACCTGTGAAGATTCAGCAAGCAATCCATAGATGCTGTGCTTATAGTTGCCCCAAGAAACAACACCAGAATCCAAGACCAGCTGCCTCCAGTGTGAGTTTAGGCACTGCTCAGCAAGGGGCGTCTAATCATGGACACACCTGGATGTGATTTAAGTAGGCCCATGAGTTGGGGGAGACGGAGTTTCAGAGAATCTTTTGAGCGAGAGACCTCTGTTATCCAGAGTCTCAGCTATAGCGGTGCTGAGTCCAAACACTGGAAGCGGGTATGACTCAACAGAAGAATAATGGACACCACTGGCATTTCTGTCTGAGAGAGATCCTCACCATTGTCTCTCACTCTCACAGTTCAGTATCCCCATATAATTCCCTGGTATTTCCCAAGCATCTGATCTGGCACTGGTGCTCAGAGCGAGAAAATCTGTCATCATGACAGCCTGCTCGGGACACAGCCCATTTAAGAGGCATCTGCAGTTGCCAGCTGCCGCTGCCACAGCCTGCGTACTACTCAGCCGCCCAGACCGGCAGCCTCGTGGCCTCACCCCATTCTACCTTCCCCCATTGCAGGGTTATTTCATATTTCTGTCTCTAGTTGTAGGGCTTGTTCATTCTGGCCTCAGGTGACTTTCCTTGCTGTTTGCTCTGTGTTTCTGTCATAGCTTTGATTTAGTCACCAGAGGGATGAACAATGCCTCTATCATCTATGCCATTTTTTTCCCTTGGTCAAGAATGCAATAATTCTTAGTTGAGGATCCATTCCAGCATACCCTCTCTCTCCAGATTCAACCTGGAAATGAGGCAATCAAATATCTTTTTAGTATTTCATATTCCAGAGCCTGTCATCTTCTGATTAGTGTTTTGTGGAAAGTGTTTTACATACATAGAAACATTTTATTTAAAATAATTTCTTTTAACATATGTGTAATTCTTCAGTAGTTGATTTCATCATTATAATACATGCCAGCTTAACACTTTGCAATAAATTCAACACACACTTTTTTTTGAGATTTATGAGTAAATTCAAAATCTTAACTGAAAACAAAACATGAAACAAAATGGAAAGAAATGTGTGTGTGTGTGTGTGTGTGTGTGTGTGTGTGTGTGTGTGTGTGTGTATTGTAAGGCTTTTGATTCAAAGAAGTCACAGAGGGGCCCCCACACAAACCTATGCCCCTCCCCAGCAGAAAAGGATCAGGCTGATGGGGTTGTTGAAACTCTGATTCCAGAATCCTTACCTCTGTCAGCTGTATGCATTGCAAAAAAAAAATTGTTTTAAAAGTTCAAACTATAATATCATTGCCACCAAAAATAATCTGTGTAAAGAGAACTCTTTGGTGACCTGTCATCAATGGAAGAGAACTGGAACTGCTAGCAGTCAGCCCAACTGACTTTTCAGTGATCGTAAATTCTTTCTTAGCATTCTAATTTATGGTAGGCAATATAGCTTGGAACTCCTTCTACCAATGGCTTGCTTTTGTGCATGACACTCTCTGTTACTTCAAAGGGTGACTACTGGATGGAAGGAGAAGGTTAGGGACTCAAGACTCCTATCTTTACTGGGACAGAGATTAAATGGAAATTGAAACTCTAGAAATGGTCAATGAAGTTCTAAATAAAAGAGAGAAAGGGAAGGAATGTATTTTTTGTGAGCAGTGATATTATTGGATTCTTGCCTTTTTTCTAATCTGATTTTGACACTAATTTTCCCATTTGAGCCTTTATTTCTTGACATTTACTGCCCAAGAACAGAGTAATAATGTGGGTAGTCCAGAAGCCCTTCAAAAACAAAGCAGTAAATCATCTCAAGTACAATTCTATTTGTATTTGCAATTCAGGGTATACTTTTTGTCATTGTGTTAACATTTCTTTTTGTAAAACATTAATGATATCTATTTACTGTGATACAGTACCATGCCAATTGCTTCAGGGGATTAGAATTTTTATAAGATATAGTTCATGCCCTAATATAGTAAAGAAATTAGCAAAGAAATTAGCACATGAAATTTGAAATATGTTAGGAGAACACTACTAAAGTTGAGATTTGAAGGCACCACATTCCCCCGCAAAATAAGATGCTTCACTATTTTAAGCAATGGGATGCAAAGAGCAAAGACTTTGGGGTCAAATTTTGGCCTGAGTTGGAATCCTGACTCAGCTATCAACTTGCTATGGGCCCTTGCTCAAGCTTCTAGAACCCCAGTTTGGCTCTCTGAGCAGCACCAAGGCAGTGGGCAAGAACAAGTGCCTTACAAAAGACAGCAAAAAGAAGGACAAGAGGAAAGTGGTTGACTAATTTTATAAGAAAGACTGGTATGATATTAAAGCACCAGCTATGTTCAATACAAAAAAAATAGTGGGAAAACATTAGTCACAAGAACCCAAGGAACCAAAATTGCATATGATGGTCTTAAGGGTCATGTTTTTGAAGTGAGCCTAGTTGATCTGCAGAATGATGAAGTTGAATTTTAAAAATTCAAGCTAATGACTGAGAATGCTCATGGCAAAAACTGCTTAATTTCCATGGCATGGATCTTACTAGTGACAAAATGTGCTCTATGGTCAAAGAATGATAAACCATGATTGAAGCTCATGTTGATGTCAAGACTATGATGGTTATTTGCTTTGTCTGCTCTGTGTTGCTTTTACTTTAAAAAATAAAAAAGCAACAATCAGATTCAGAAAACCTCTTATACTCAGCATCAACAGGTCTGCCAAATCTGGAAGAAGATTATGGAAATCATAACTTGAGAGGTGTAGACAAATGACTCATGAGAAGTGGTCAATAAACCAATTCTAGATAGCACTGGAAAAGACATATAAAAGGCTTACCAATCTACTTATCCACTTCATAATCTCTTTCTTAGGTAAGTGCTAAAGAAGCCCAAGTTTGAAATGGGAAAACTTGTGTTGCTTCATGGTGAAGGCAGCAGTTCTGGAAAAGCTACTGGGTTAAGACAGGTGCTAAAGTTGAATAAGCTGATGGATATGAGCCCCCAGTCCAAGGACCTGTTTAAAATTCAGACTTTTCATGGTGACAAATAAAATCTATCCACGATGTTTTTAAAAAAGTTACTAGAACTCCTGAGTCTCGATCTTCTCATCTGTAAAATAGGATTACCACTTACTTTTAAGAGTTGTCTGGAAAAGCCAATTGAATGGTTTATGGAAAAAGTGACAACAGAGCTATTTTAATAGTTTTTGAAATTATTTTTTTATATTTCAGTGTATTTCACTAGACTGAGGTTTCACAGGGACAAAACCCTCTTGTTGCTCTGTTTCCCCAAAACTTGGCAAAGTAAATGTTCAAACAATGTGCAGTTTTCACTGATCCTTCACTTGCACTCTAATTAAGATGCCTCCTCCCTGGATAGACTAAAGTGGTGGCTTGTCCAAAACCACGTACTAGACTATGCACTAGATGCCCCAGCCCGCATAACTCACAGCACTTTGGTACAAAGTCAAGTCAGAGGTTGATTAGCCACTAAGTGGCAGGGGTTTTGTCAATAACTGTCATTCTAGGAGGAAATTGTTATAAAAAAAAATGTGGGAAAAAGCCAAGAAGTTTATATCAAAATCTAAATGTCATTTACATCTAAATTCAAACTATCACTGCATTTTTGTTACAGTAAAGAGATAGGATGAGGGAAGAGAAACTGCATTCAGTGTGGTGTGAGAAAGCCCAGCTTCCAGCCATAGTCATGCCATATGGAATCTCTCTAGGTGTACACTGCTCTCCTGTAAGAATATTTGCCCCTGCTGATACATGAGGGGTCATGAAGTTTGTAGACATAGACTTGCTTTGAAATTCTTAGTGCTACTCAAATGCAAGTCATTATTTCCCTATAACTCTAAGGAATTGAGAGGAAATTACTTTATTTTCTCTGTATTTGTTTCCTACAGGCTCTATTTGTTGCCTAAAATTCCCAGATTGCCACCTGAGAAAATTCTCAATGTGGTATATTTACTTGTAGTTAGCCACATGATATAAAAATGCCTAGCTAGTGCATTGTTGTTTATACTTTGAGATGGGGATGGCACTCAGAGCAACAGAATTTCCTGAGGAAGTATTTTGGTATTTATAAGCCTAGTCTGCACCTCAGGCTGATCAAATCAGAATTTTAAATTCACAACCTCAATTATGGGCAATTTTGCCATTGAGTTGCCAAGAAAGTAAGATTAATCTTGACCTTCCTATGCTGACATTGCTTAGTTACTCTGTATGGTGAACTGTATTCTCTGCTCACAACTCTTGTTTTCTTCCCTCCCTTGCATTGTGAATGGACTTCACTTCCTCACCCAATGGGTGTCAGACTTTGCCATGTTATGTGCTTTGATCAATGAAATGGGGCAGAAGTGACAATGTACGTATTCAAAGTACAGACCTTATGAGACATTACATGTTTTCTTCTCACTCTTATAGAACTTCTGCAAAAATCATGAGAAGATTATGTCCCGGGTCATCACTGGTCTCAGGGTGAGTAACTGATGCAAGAAACCAGAGCCCACCAGTAGCTTAAACCTAAGCTACACACACTGACCTGCAGTCACATAATAAATAAAAATAATTATTATTTTTTTATGTTGCTCAGATTTTTATAACATTTACTACACAGCATTATTGCATCTGCTATCTGACTAGTACACCCTGCAAGAACTAAGAATCATGTGACTCTGCTTGGTCTCTGATTTAGTGAGTCTTGTTGTACCTTCAGTTCTATCAGCAGCCTTATCAATTTATTTGACTCAATGTTTACTAAAAGCAATAAAATTTCATAGGAACACTGTCAGCATTTGAAGATATTGTTCCATATCTCTCATGTTTAAGAACTTATTGGTGAGTAGATGACAGTTTGACTAACCTACAAATGGATGTGGAAAAAAAAGGCAGGGAAGGATAATTCTTCCTTACTATCTGCTCTTTGTAGAAAGACCTGAATATTTTTCCATTATGGCACTTATAGAGCCAGGATTTACTTTTCTTCCCCCACCCCCAACAAGACTTCATAGAAAATAAAGACATCAGTCTTATACTGTATTTTTATAATTCTGTGTAAAACTCAAATCATCTTAATAGCTTTTGTATAAACTGTCCCACTGGCTGGTTGTAAATCTAGATAATCTGAACCAGAGGAAAATCTGGAAGTGAGCCTGATGCATCCTGCCTCTTCCTTTGCACTATAGACTCAAATGTTGTTTCTGAAAAGCTCTTCTTTTCTCTCACATGTCATGAAAGCCTCTCTGGTTAGGCTTCTGAGAGCTGGACAGATATCTTGGTGTGTTATTTTTGGGTGGTCACACATGGTTACCTGATTTAAAAAAAAATTGATTAAAAGAAATTTAATCAGGCAGGTTTCTGGCAGAAAGTGGCCTGGATTAACAGAGAGAAGAGCTTTTGGGATCATCTTTGGGGCTCAAGAAAGTTTGGCAAAATCATGTCCTAGCAGGACCTCCATTACTTCCACAAAATTGCAATTGGAGAACATGCAACTTCATTGGCTCTCACAAATGTTTATATGGTGCTGACTTAAGATATAAACACCTCTCCATTTTTCTAAATGGTCCTATGTCATATTATGATATGCTAGCTGCCATTTTCAATCTTCTTCCAGGATTTAAAGTGAAAGAAGATGAAATTAAGACTTTGCAGACATGAAAAACAAGAATACAGAATAGTTATTGAGTCCTTATTAGATACCCAAAGTTGCCTTGTATTTTGATATTTCATTTAGTTCACACAAAAAGCCTAGGAGGTAAAGAAGATTATTATATGAAAATTGGACTTAGAAAAATTAACAACTTGGCTGAGTCTACAAGTATGAAAGTGGTATTGGCACATTAAGGTCCCTGTCAATATGACTGGGTTGGTTCACTTAACTGCTTCTTTGAGTTAGAACAGTGTTCATGAATTTTGCTGGCCTTTAAAACCATCTATCATGAGATGAGTAAGAAGAAATCATCACAACACAGGGCTATGTTCTACAAGTGTTGGTAATAACCCAGAAAGCCAATGATCCAAGCATCATTTAATTGATTAACCAATTAATCAATAGAAAGCTGAGCAACTTTTGTGTTCAAGAATCTAGCAACTATAAGCACATTAGCAACATGGGTGTTACAACCACATTTTGCAAGAAACATATCTAATATTTAAAATGTATTAATCTATTTAAGCATAACATTGTGGGGTTTTTTAAAGTTGTCTTATCTGTTGAAGGAACATGCCAAAATATTTACAGGTGAAAAGATATCTGAGATTAGCTTCAAAGTAATCTGGAGGATGAGTGATAAAGCTGGGTGATATTTATAGAGGGTTCACTATAATATTCTCTCTATTTGTATACATGTTTTAATATTTCCACAAAGAAAAGTTAAAAAAAAAGAAAAACCTTATCACTAAATGGGTAGGCCTAATGGTTCTTTAGAAATGAGTTGAATTAAGAAAATCCAAGTTCATATGTAAAAAATAGAAACAATTTACATGGACAATAAAAAAATCAATTAATAATCAATTGGTATTTGTATAGTAAACTGAAAATAGTGTGTGGTTCTTTATATAATTTTGATGATGCAATCATAATATGCTTTTCCTGTAATTGTAATAATATCAAATGGTATTAAGCTCTGCATCAAGGAAGGACTGCTCAAGCACAGAAAAAAGAAACCAAAGACCACAGACTTTCCTCATATCAGGATAACATGGTAATTTTAAGAAGGAAGATGATGTATGAATCTAATTTGGGCCCAGGAATAGGCAACTGTGGGACCACCCAAGGGAAAGCACATATCTAGGTGGCATCAAAAGCAAGAACAAAGAAAGGGCTTAGAATGTCTTTATAAACAGTATAAATGCAACCTGTGTTTGAAAATACTGAGGCTCTAGGTACTTCTGAATCCCTGCCCACATCCCCCACTAACAAGTAGATTCCCTGCAAAAAGAAAGGCAAAAAATGCAAAAGAGGCAAAGTCTCCTCTTTAAGTGCCCCAATTCAGGAGCAGAACAGGGAGCCAGAACCTCATTTGACTGGAGAAATAAGAGAAGAAACATAAAACTCCAACAAATCACTCAAGGCCAGATAAGATACATAAAAATAGTGTAAATAAAATATTCCCCACTTGCTTAGAATCAGGGAGGATACAAGGAGAGAACATCGTTGAACTCCAACCAATGATCACACAAAAGGGAGCAGTAAATAGAGGTCTTGACAAATATGACATCGAGTAATCATGGAAATGGAGGAGAACTTTTCAGGTTCAGGAAACTTATTACATAAAGGTCCAGAGGAATCAGAGTGCAGAGACCTCTCAGGAAATAAAGATTATATCAATGTGATAGGTTTTAAATGTGTGGAGAAAGCTGGTCAGATACCCAGAAGTTGATACTTTGCTTTGTGGGCAATGAGGAACCATTACAATGACTTGTATTTCAGGAAGGTAATGACTTGTATTTCAGTGGGTATGTGAGATTAAATGGACAAGCAGAGATACCACTGGAAGCAGGTGACCTAGGTAGGTGACAGACTCAGTGGGGTCAGAAGGGGAGAGAATTGAGCAGTTTGGTAGAAACATCTGAAATTCTAGAAAAACAGGCTACCTGATGGGATAGGCCCAACGGAGGATTGCTGACAGGGCATCTGCAACACCCTATCCTTGTGTGCTCCTCCCTGGTGAGAGCCTCTGATATATGGGGCACTGCAGAACCTCCTGGTTCTGACTCCATTCTCCTACCAAGGTTTGTCATGACCAAGACTGTACACTTGAGGAACTCCCAGACCAATCTTCAAAATAGTCCTCCCTACTTATCAGGAGTTGATTATGTTTCTGATACTCTTGAGTTTAGAATGTTCTTAATTCCCTATTTTTCCTGATTAATATTGACTTTATTTTAAAATTAGCCTGCCTTACAATTTGAGCAAGATGAAAGGGCTTTGTGGTGAATCGTGATATTTTTTCATAAATCCAACTTGATCCAACCATATGAAAGAGAGATTTTGATTTGAAGTCTTTGTTACCTTAGAGCACAAAGTCATGACTGTGGGTCAAATATTTGGACATCCAGCTGCAGCATTGGAGACCAATGAGGGCTTATGCAGACAGGATAGTGCAGGAATAACACAAAATCTCACCCAAGGAGGACCAAGGAAAGATCAACCAGCAGACAAATATTCTCTCACATCCTGATCAGGCAACTACCATCTTACAGGAACCTGTGGCTATGACTCCCATGTGTATATTGCTAATGTCTGGATGAAAGTTTGAGGCGGGATCTCAGAGAAAACTTTGGGTCTTGATAGTCTATTTGGAAGAATTTTTGTGGACAGAAAATTTGAAACATCAGTGAGAAAAGAAGTAAGAATAAAGCAAGTGTGAGTTTGCGACAGTGGGGGCTACAGGATGGAGGGAGATGAAGACAACCAGGGTCTCTTCAAATGGTGGTAGCAAAACCTGCATTAGAAAACTTGGTATTTTAAAATGCCTTCAAATTATTTGAGTTTTGAAATAGAATTGCCATTTTCTAAACCATCACAGGAAATAAACTATTTCAATAAAATACACATGTAGCCTTTGTTTCAAATTTGTGCTTCATTAGCATATCAATATTCTCTAATTTACTGCATAGCTCTAACCATAAATGTTCTGAGTTTACTGGTAGTGTTTAAATTAGATGATGAAATAGTATTTTTAAAAATCCCTTCGGTCTTCATATGATACCAGGAAAATAAGTATAATTTCCTCACTTCTTAATTATACTTTCTATCAAAGGTGTTTTATAGGAATAAGGCATGTTCCAGCCTTTCTCACATTCACTAAAACATAGACTGTGATAGGAAATAGGCTAGAAAAATAGCACATGTAACTGAAAGGTTGCATTTTGTTTAAGGTTAGAAGTGCTTGTGCTGAGATTTTAATGTTAAGAGGAACAAAAAATACATTTAGAATGAAAAACACAGTATTTTTAAAATCCCACAAATTAACTCCATTTTGAGTGTCAGTTCAGGAAAAGATTTCATAACTCTGACTTGTGGAAAGAAGTGAAATAGACATACTGGTATTTTATTTTACCATGTCTGTTTCTCATAAGCTGATATGTCACTAGTACTCTCATCACTGTATAAGAGAATATTCTATTTGAATTCTACTTTTCTATGCCATGTGAACTATCGTTATTGAAATCCAGAAATCTGTTTATAATTTCATCAGTGTATAGATTACATTGAGATGAGACCTGAAATTTCTTTAGTAACCATCAACAAAGTGATTCTCATACTGATAGCACTATACAAAATGGAATAACAATAGCATAGGATAAGTCTCAGAAATAATGTTATTTGGGCTTTCATTGTGAAAGAGGAGATATTTCTGAACAATAGCAGTCTAGATTACTATTTGCTTTCAACCCGTAACTTCTGATACAAGTAAATTCAATTTCTCTGATCCATTTTTCTTCTGGAAGAGAACACACAATTCTGATCCTGCCTTTAACATTTTCTTTTGCTGGGACAGGAATATTCTTCATTTGGTCAGCCTCCTCACTGCATTAATCTTTTCAAATTCTACTGTAATAAATATAGAGATAATTAGAAATAAGTAAAGTGAAAATGAGCCCTTGTTTTACTGTCTGATTTGTTTTCTGGCTTCCTTCCCATTCTCTGCCTCTCCCTGTCCTCATTGATCAGCACAGCACCTGAGCACGTGCATGCACACACATAGAAGTCTGTACACTGTGTCCCAATGGAAAATGCACATTTATGCCTCTGAGACTCTGTGCTCTTCTGTGCTTCCTAGCTTGCTCTTTTTGCCTCTCTTGTCTACTTTCTGCCCCTCCTCCTTCATCTTAAAACCTTGTGAAAACACCAGAATGTTCCTGATGCTTAGACTCTTAGATTCTAATCATAGACACCCTGCATTCTCCATTACTCACCCACCTGTATATGCCAAAAACATGAGCCAAGCTTTAGACATTGTTATATTCCATACATATTGTTAAATATCATTGAAGATTAGTTAAAATACTAAAAATAAAATAGGTAAATTGCATAAGTACATAAAATTCAAACTCACAGAGAGAAAACAAAGTAATAATAATAAATTATAAAACTTTACTTTATCTAATCAGTGACAATAAAAAAAAAGAAGCATCAATAAATAGGGTTAAATAGAAATTTAAAAAGTAGAATGTGAAAGGTAAGTTCAAACATATCGCTATCATAATGTACAAGAATGAGCGAAATTCATCAATCAAGCAGAATTTAGAGATGAAATAAAACAAAAACCATAATCCAGTTTTACAATGAAAGCCATACGACTTTGTATGTTGTATGCTAAGAACAGGTAAAGGTTGAAAAAAAAGAATAAAAAAAAATAAATGCCAGGAGCTCGGGCAAAAATGGTGTAGAGTATAGAGGCTTTGTTCATTCCCTCTTGCAACCAAATCAAAGTTGAGATAGAAACACTGAGGAAACAGCAAGCAGAGTCACCTGGAATCTAGGTGAACAGTAGCCCTACAACTAGGGAGAGAAATAAGAACTCACCTTGCAACATTAGGAGGTAGGAGGAAACAAAAACTTGAGGCTACCTGGTCCCAAGCAGCTAAGTGGGACAGAGTCATGCCACCTGCAGCCTACCACTGCAGACTCCTCTTAAAGGGGCCGTGTCAGCAACTGGACTTTTCCAGAGAGGGGCCAACATGAAATCAGCTGCTCCAGGGGCACCAGGGACTTACAGGAGGACACTGAGTTGCTGGAGTGAGGGCTATTGGTGAGGCTTCCTGCTGGGCAGAAGTGCTGGCAGTATCCATCGTTTCTCTGTTGAGCCCTCCCTGTCCCAATGTGACCGTACAGCACCGCCATAGCTGAGATGTCATCACACAGGATAACAGAGGTCGCTCTACCAGGAGGATTCCTTGAAACTCTGCCTCACTGAACTTGTGGCCCCACTGAAGCCACATTCAGTTGTATCCTCAGCAAGTCTGATGCCTCTTGCTGAGCGGCTCCAAGACCCACACTGATGACAGCTGGCCTCAGTTTCTGGCATGAAATCTTGAGGCAACTATAAGGACAGTATCTGTGGACTGCTTGCTGAATCTTAACAGGTGGCCCTGGAGAAGCACAGGCTGGGGCTAAGCTTGGCCTACAGCTGAACATCTCTTAGGACTGTGGCACTGGACACCTACTACACAAAGCCACACTAATAAACCTGGGAGACTAAAGAGTTTTGCTTAGTACATAGAAACAGACACAGGAAGGTAGCCAAAGTGGGAAGACAAAGAAGCAGAAACTATGAGAGAACAGAACAGAGATCCATGAATAATGGAGTCAAGCAATCTAACAGATGCAGAGTTCAAAATACTGGTTATAAAAATTCTCAGTGAACATAGGGGAAGTATAAATGAATCAGTGAGAACTTTAACAAAGAGGTAAACACGCACACACACACACACACACACACACACATGGAAATAGAAATTATAAAAGGGAACCAATCAGAAATGAAGAATACACCATTTTAGATGAAGAGTATATTACAATGAATCAACAGAGTAAGTGAAGAGAATTGAACCACCAATATAAAGAATGGGAAGCCAAGAACATTCAATCAGAATGACAGGAAAATAAAAGAGTTAAGACTATAACAATAATTTAAGGAACCCATAGGAGAAAGTTAAATGTAAAAATATCCATGTCATAGGGGTACCTGAAGAGGGAGAATAAGAAATTGAATATATATTTGAAGAAATAAAGATGGAAAACTTCCCTAACCTGATGATGTAAATAGACACAGCCTCAGGAAGCTCAGAGAGTTCCCCCAAAAAATGAACCCAAAGAGGCCCACACCAAGACACATCATAATTAAAATGCCTAAGGTTAAATACAAAGAGAGAATCTTAAAAGCAACAAGACAAAGCAGCTAGTTAACTACAAGGAAACACCCACAAGTCTGGCAGCTGATTTCTCAAAAGAAACTTTGCAAGACAAGAAGGATTGGCACAAAATATTCGAAGTGATGAAAACCCAGGATCTACAAGAATATTTTATCCAGCAAAGCTATTATTCAGAGTTGAAGGACAGACAATAAAAACTAAAAGAGCTTACTACCACCAAGCCAATATTACAGGAAATGTCGGAGGGACTTCTTTAAGAAGAAAAATATGTGCATCAAAAACATGAATAAAGAGCCTTACCTTGATCCCCACACACTGCCTTAGGAGCCAGCTGGCCCAGTTCCTGGTCTCCATCTCTACTTCCAGAAGTCATTATGTAACTAACATTTTCATCAGATTTCCTCTGATTTACCCTGAAGTGTATCTAAAAATGATGTGCACTGCCAAGAAATGTGGAATTAGGTTTCAGCCTCCAGCTGTTATCTTAATCTATGAGAATAAAATGAAGGAGAAAATTCTCCAGTGCATGATGCCAGTCCAAAACTTTTCAAAGTTATCAGATTGCAACAGAGCTGCTGAACAATTAAAGAACAATTCATAACACAAGAGTTACCCAGAACAAGTGTCTCTGAGGCAGCTAGAGTAGTTGCTCAGTTTCTTATGAGGTTATGTGTTAGGGCAGAGTTTGGCAGAAACAATGGAACAAATTCAATGAAAAACAATCATTGATCCTGAGGAAGACCTGAACTAGATGACAAGGAACTTACCAAAAAAAAGAACATCATGGATGAACTTTTTGGGATAAGTCAGAAGGATGATTCAAACTAGTTTATGACATCGAAATTGAGTTCCCACAGGAAGAACAACTGCAGTCCTGTGGCTAGGATAGAGTCAGCTGACAAGTTCTGATGCCAAAACAAAAAAATTTTTTGAGCTAGCAGAAAATCCATGTTTATGCAGAGAACGTAGATTGGTTTAGAAAATCCACAAAGAACACTAAATACATGTTGGGTCATATTTGGATTGACCATGTTACTATACAAAATCAGGACATGTAGAACATCTACTATGCAGGTGGCATGAGAAATATAGGAAAAAAAGAATAGATGAATCTGTCTTTAAGGAGCTTACAATCTAATTGGCAGGTAACTCAAAAACTTGTGGAAAACTAATTGACAGTATTAGGTAGCAGAAAAAGATTAAAACCAAATGCTTTCTTTCTAAAAGTTAAGACAGTCAGAGCCTAGATTACCATAGAGTAAAATAATCAGGAAATATTTTGTCCTTTAGTGTTGAAATGGGACTTTGCCTGGCCCTTAAAATGGTAGTATTTAAATAGTTTATGTGGGATTCCAGATGAGAGAAAGTGGGAGGAAAAAAAGAAGGGAAGGACAGCAAAGAGACAGAAATTAGAACATTTTAATTGAGGAAGAGTAAGCAAATTATAATTTGATAAGATTGGAAGGCATATTTGGTAATCAGGGGATTATTCTATGTGCAGGATGTCTTTGTTTTACATGTATTTAATTCTGGAATAGAAAAGTACTGCAAAGTGTCCTGAACCTGCAAGCTCATGTCTTTTGATGGATAGCAAGGAAATTCTGCCCCTCCTGTGTCAGGAAATATAAACCAAGATATTCTAAAACCCTTAACCTCTCCCCATGTAAGAAGTTTGTTTGTAAAATGGGAAATCTACCCATAATAAACAGTAGGTATTGCCAGTTTTGGCCTATTCATGAGTGTAGATCTACAAAGAGAAGACCTTTGTTGAACAAGGTTGTGTGTGTATAGATACATCTTTTTTCTTATTAGAGTATTATTTAATTGGTAGAAATTTTATGTTTTCTGCAAGGAAATTGATAGTCATTAAATAAAACTGTAAAAAAAATTTAAACATGAATAAAGAATGGTAATATCTACATATCTATCAACAAGTAACGCAAATGAGAAAGAATTAAGTGCTCCAATCAAAAGATAAAGTGGCTGAATAGATAAGAAAACAAGACCCCTAGATATGCTGCCTACATGAGACTCACTTCAGATTAAAAGACACACAGACTAAAAGAAAGAGGATGCAATAAGATATTGCCTTGATGGA
This sequence comes from Cynopterus sphinx, assembly GCA_030015415.1. Lineage (NCBI taxonomy): Eukaryota > Metazoa > Chordata > Mammalia > Chiroptera > Pteropodidae > Cynopterus > Cynopterus sphinx. The sequence continues at coordinate 58,644,800 of CM057389.1, forward strand.
CCTAGATGGTATTGTTCTGAATAAAGTAAGTCAGATAAAGACAAATATTGCATGATTTCACATACATGTGGAATCTAAAGAACAAAATAAACAACAACAACAAATAGAACAAACTCAGATACAGAGAGTATTTTAAGGGCTGTTAGATGGGAAGGGAGTGGAATGATAGTGAGATAAGGCAAAGGTATTAAGAAGTGCAAATGGATAGTTACAAAATAGTCATGGAGAAATAAAACGTAGCATAAGTAAAATAGTTAACAATGCTATAAGAAATATTTAAGGGGGAAGAAGGGTATTAGGTTTACTAGAGTGATCACTTTGTGAGTTATATAGATCTCTAATCACTATGCTGTACAACTGAAATTAATATATTATTGTATGCCAATTATAATAGAAAAACTCATTGAATTGTACAATGTAAATATGAGCAACTAATAGTCTATTAAATAAAACTAGAAAAAATAAAATGAAATGTCAGGTAAATATTAATCAAAAATAAGCTCAACAGTCAACTACATTTTAATTTTTAAAATAGGCTTAGAAACTATATCAAAATCAGACAAAATAGATTTGAAAATGACAAGCATTAAAAGAGACAGAGAAAAGCAGAACATCATGATAAAATATCCACATCTTTGAAATACTACAATTCTAAACTTGAACGCACCTAATAAAGCAGTCTCAAAATTCATAAAGCAAAAAAATTTTTAACCAAAATGAGACACTGACAAATTTATTATATTAGTAGAAAATTTCAAATTATTACCATCAATTATTTATATGGCCTATAGAACAATACAAATCAGTAAAGATTTAGCAAATTAAACAAATTTGAAAAAATTATAGTCATTCTGGTGACCATATTGATATAAAATTAGAAGAACAAGGAAAAAGAAAACATAAAGAAGAAAAAGAAGATAAAAGTGAAAAGAACTACTTGAAAATTTAAAACTCTGATCCAAATAGCTACTAAAAAATAAAATTGTAAAGCATACAGTCTTTATTAACAAATCATGAAATATTTGATATCCAACTATATGAGATGAAGATTAAGGAACTCAGGAAAACTTATAATGCTGCTGTGTTCATCTGTAAATAAGAGAGACTAAAAAAAAATTACCTAAACTTTTATCTCAAGAAGTGAGGCAAAGATCAAAATAAACCTATAAGAAGTAGCATAAAGTAATAAAAATAAAAAATTATTCAAATTGTAAACCAAAGTAGAATTAATCTATTAAGTCAAAACTGCTTATTTGAAGACCAATAAAATAGGCAAATTCTTAGAAAACCTAATTTGGAAATTGGAAGTGAAGAAACAAGGTTATAAATAAAAAAAATTATAGAGGAAAAATATTTTTATTATTAACATTAACTTAAGAAAAAGTAAATATGCTGAGTAGATCATAAATTTAGGAATAAAGTACATCATAGCTGTGAGAAGCCTAAAGTGATGGACATAGAAGGTGAGCAAATGGATAGTGGAAAGTGGGTAGGTGAGCTGGAATCAAACAGGATGGGCCTGGAAAGCCATGCTAAACGCTTAAGTGTTTTCTGTCTTTCAGATTTTATGGAAGAAGGTTGCCGTGCTCTGCCATATGATTGACAGATAATTCAGGCAGCCATGAAAAGGATGGACACAATGGGTTCAATAGGCTGCTTAGGGAAAGGTAAGGAGGACTGCAGCTGAGCAATGACATAGGCCTTAGAGGGGACAGGCTGAATAGGAGCAGCACTGTGGACACAGCCTCAAAGGCCTTCATGGGCAGTTGGCACTGACTCACCTGCTCTGACATCACATCCACTCAGGCAAAGTTCTGTGATTGCACCTGCTTCTGCACTATTATGGAATCAATTTTTTCCAGGTTCCTTTTGTTCTAAGTCCTAGAGTTTTAAAGAGGAAGATTTTCTTGCTTTTTGTTCTTCAGAGGAAACTGGAATGAAACTCTCTAGTGAAAAGATTAGTGACAATTTATGTGCAATGCTTCTAATTTGCATAACCACAAAGAAGCAATTTTTTATCTGATGTCATTCATCCTCTTGTATAATGATGATGATGAGATGATAATAATAACAATAACAGCAATAGCTACTATTCATCAAAAACAAGACACATACTGGGCTGACCGTATGTATATTGTTTCATTTAATTCTCACAGCCCAGTGAGATATATCACTATTATCTCCACTTTACTAAGAATAAAATCAAGATTTTCAAGAGAATATTTTGTCCCAGACCTCACAATTTTTAGATGATGGTAACAAATATAAGATTCAACATCTAAGTCTCCTTCAATCCAGCAATTTCTGACATCCTTTTGCTCTGTTGAATTCTATATCTCTTGCAATCTCTGTGCATAAAAATAAAAACTAGTAAATATTTTTACTATCTCAGTCTACAGTATCATGTGATGGTTCCATAGATCAGGGGCTCTATAAAGTGAGAATAACAATACATCTCATAAATCATTGTGATGATGTGATTAAATTATGTTTGTAACATACTTATTCTTTGGCCTGGCACCTGAGGACCAACTCAATACATGTCAATAATTGTGGCTTTGAGATTTATTAGATTCCAAGTACAGTGCTAAGCCTTTCCTGTACATTAGCTTATTTAACTCTCACAACAGCCCTGTATAAAAACTAGGGCTCAGAGAAACTCCATATGTTGTCAAAGTCACCAGCTGCTAAGCATCCTTGATAGCATTTGAACTGGATTTGACTAAGAACAAATCATGCTCCTCTTGTTGCTTGAACAGGCATCACAGGGAATGACAAAATAATTTGAAATCAATTCAGAAAACAACTTGCTCAAGAACTATTTGGGGTCAATATAATTTCAGAGCACTGTAGGTAACATTTAAAGGGGGGGGGAATCTTTGTCCTAAGGGTCTTGAAGTTGAATAAGTATGTTATTTATACTACACAGCAGAAAAAAACACTCCTGTAACAATGGTACAAAGGGCTGGATGGGAGCAAGAGAGGGCAGGGATACTGGTAGTTGTGAGAGGTGGCTGTATGGCAAATGTAGCATCTGAGCTAGACCCTGAAGCATGAGTTAGAGGTTTGAGAGACACCCTGGGGGCAAAATAATTTCAGAATAAGAGAGCAGTTTAGAGGAAAAACAAACAAAACTCTAGTTCTGGTGTTTGACTTGTGTTTTAGATAACAAGTCTAGTGTGGTTAGAAAAAGTGGCATGTATCCCAGGAACACTAGTTTTTCACAATATTAATAATAGCTACAATTCTGTATAGGCAAAAAGGAAAGTCTATTGCCAAACAAGAGGAAGAACGCCAAATTAAGCGAAATTAAACTATTTAAAAACAATTTCTGACCTTCTTAGAGTCTACATTGTGCTGATACGTCTTTTAAATATGCAAGAATGAGACAGTATGGGTAACGGTGTCCAACTTCTTGCCCTAAAAAACCCTTTTGCAAAGGAGCATTTCAAAGCACTCACATTCTTTGGAATATACTTTGGGAAATGCACAAGGAATATAGGTTTCTATGTAGGGTAATAAAAGAAATGGAACAAGAGCATGAAAAACCTCAAATGTCAGACTCAATTATTGAAACATTTATTTATAGATAATATAAGGTCATCAAAGATTTTAGAGGTGGAAATGATGTGAACAGCTTTGTCATTTAATAAGACTGTTCTGGTTGCAAAATGAAGGATAAATGAGGTAGTAGTGGATGGGGAGTGGAAGGAGTCATGAGACTATTGAAAAGGTGAAATGAGAGATAATATGTATATGAAGCAGGTAATGGGGAAGAGAAGACTTATCCAGAAAGATTTCAGAAGACAGGGTCATGCAGGTGACCCTGCTTGGGTGAGGAGTCAGATGTGGAAGATATGGAAGAAGAAACAGCACATGTCTCGAAGTATAGAGCTTGCTTTTAGTTGAAGAAAATCATGCTGAAAAAGGAAAAGATCTGGAATATTTGGAGTGGGGTGAAAGACGATTACAGAGAGAAAATGAACTTGGTTCAGGACATGCTGAGTTTGAAGTACTCATAGGGCATTTGGGTGAAATTATTGTCAATTATTATGAAAGGTGCTGTAAAAATTGACATGGGATTTTGTAGAGGTGGAGCTAGCCATTTCAGAGTTGTCAATCCAGCTCATATATGATAGTAAAAAGACAGAAGAGGATGAAGTACTTCATCCAGTATGTAGAGAGATAAGAAGTACCTAATCGTCTCCTGGCCAGTGTCCTGTGGGCTCCTTTAAACCTCTGTTCTCAGTCATTAAAGCTCTGTTCCTCTTTATCCATCTCCCTGTTAATGAGCACCCAGTTCCTCACTCTCATCTCTACCTTGCCTCTGCAGAAGCTGGCTTGGGGCTCAGTTCTCCTAACTGCTTTTAGCTAATTTCTTCTTCAGATGAGCCTACCAGTAATATTCCAATCATCTGCTCAGCTCAAGAGACCTAACGCCTCAGGCTGAGCCCACCAAGGCAGCCCTGGCAAGACCAGAGATCAAGGCCACTATCTTGATTTGAGCTCCCCCAAAGCAGATCCTGAGGTAAAGATTCACAAACATAGATTATTTTGGAGGTGATCAAGAGAGTGAGGAAATTAGTAAAGGGAAGACAGCAGGTAAATGATTGCATAAATGAAAAGTTCCTTCTGTGGTCAAATGGGGCTTAATCCCACTGGGGGACTACCAGGGATTATATATAAAGCATCTCATGGTTGAGTATTTACCCACCAGTTCCTATCCATCATTGTCCAAGGGCTACTTCCTGAGGCATTAATACTTCAGAATTTAAACCTTGCATGTGTTCAGGCCTACATGATCCTAAGTCCAGGCAAAATTTAGGAAGAATCTCAGAGTTTCCAATAAAAAGACATTGATGCCACACCCACAGCATCTGCTGCAGCCACTAACAAGTAAAATAGGCTGTTTAACTGAAGATAGAGTCTTCAGGAAGGGAGCAGTCTCTCTCTTGGAAAACTGGCAAATATCACCCCAAATGAGAAACCCAAGTCAAATGTGCTTATTTCATGCAGTTAGCAGTATATTTTAATTATCCTGAAAGTTCAGCAGTCACCACCAACACCAAATTTCTCTTGGTGCTCTCCCTCATTTTCTACACGTAGGTCAAAGAACTTTCGCCTCAAATGAAAGCATTATTGAGCAAAATTGTTTCAAATGTCAAATACACATCCCAAAAATGAAAAACAATCAAACTAAAGCTTAGAGAAAGTATGTGTATGTCGGACTTACCCTATAAATTACTTTTAGCTTTGATTAAATTCCTTTCTCTCTAACAAGTTTCCAGACTATCAATTATTATAATGGACAGGACTGCTGGACTTCTAAAGGAGGCTTAGTAATTGCATTCAAATGTATTCTTTCAAAACATGCTCAGACCTGGCATTTGAATGCCAGCTTTGAGGAGCAAAAGACATGAGAAAGGCTGAGCACAAAGAAATGATTAGCCAGCTAGTAAACCAGCAAGTTGATTAATGACAGGCTATGTTTAATATTCACATACAAAACCTGGGTAAACTTAATTTCCATGGAATTAATGCTTACCAAATTGAACATCGCACTCATCTGAATTCTGGGAAATATAGACTCTTGTAACCCATGTATCTTAAGAATCTTTGGGGTGCCATTCGTTTTAATGGAATAAATGGGTATACAAAGAATTTGCATCCACAGACTTTAAAGGGAACAAGAAGAAAAGTATCCTTGTTGATTTTTTTCCAAGTCACAAATTTAAGTAAAAATAAGTTCATGTTTCTTTTTCTCAATCTCAGGGCGCTGAAGTTTTTGGCTTGGCTTCTGGTATCTAATGGTCTCAGAAAATTTGTCTCCACAGTAATATTTTTACAAAGACAGATTTTTCATAAAATATAAATTTTGACCATAGGCTTTCCCTAAGGCAAAAAAAAAATTTATTTGTAGAACTAGCCCTAAGAAAAAATGAGCTGCCTCACCTATAAAACAGTAATAACACCTGTTGTAAAGATTAAATACATTAACAACACTGAGCCCAAGGCCTGACACAGAATAGAAATTGAAGAAATTTTATTCACTTCTCCCAGGTTCCTTAAGGGTCTGTATAGCTAAGTGTCAGGAACATCTTTTTTCTGTGTAGGATAACTTCTATATCAGTCAAGGTTCTCTCGGGGAGCTTGAGTCCCATGAGTGACATGGAATAAGTGACTTTTTACAGGAACTAGATCATGTGCAACATAACAGCCTGTGGAAAAGTCTAGACAAGCCATTGCTGTGCATTTAATGGTGGGCCTGAAGTCACTGGGGTTAGCAGAGTGGGCTATCTGGAAGAAAAGATGGACATAAAGAAGGAACAGAACAGACTAAAGTTCATATCCCCACATCCCTTCTCACCATCTCCAATCTTGATTACATAGGCAACCTGCAGGAGAGGCTGGTAACTTTACCACAAAGCTGCATCCACACAGCCAAGACAAGGAAGGCAAAGGAAGAGATGGTGAGAGCTGGAGGAGTCTGCACCCACCAGGCAAGCTTCATATAAAAGCTGCTTTTCATCAGCCTTCAGGTCTTTCACACAACCATAAACCAGAAGTATGCATAGGAGAGAGTTCTGGGAAACAGCTCTGTGTAAACTACATGGATGAAGGAGAAAGCCATCATATCTTCCTTACAATATGGATCGGTGTGCCTGTTCCCTGGAGGGCAATTCTGCAACTAAACAAGATAATGCACATAACAACCCCCTCCCCACCATTCTCTGTGCAATATGTCTGCACACAAATTTACAGCATATAGCTATCTCTTGCTTAACAATTGTTATTTATTCTTGAAAACCTGCCTATAAGTGAAAAGCCATTAACTCTTAAATTTTTTCTTTTAGATTCATTGGGTGGAAGGGAAATATGATGCATTCCATTTCAGTCCAAGCTTTAAAAAATTTATAAATAGAAAAACATCTCTTAAGAAACAAAAGCAACTTTATGTAACAAACAACAATGAAAAAATAATATTGTTTATACATAAAATGTAAACTAATAAAGAATTGTTACTCTCATTCTCTCCTTTTTCTGCACATTTTTTCACCAATTTCTTAATTTAGGGGGATTTAATGATTATCTTGAACACAGACTGCACTTAAAGGTAAGTGTATAGTGCAGAAAAACAAGACAAAATCCAGACTGAACATGGAAGTACTTCAACATGTATGTGAATGGTGCACACGGACAAAAGACCAGATGCTGACTAAAGTTGCTGCCACTTCATCCTTCACTTGGCCTAAATGCATAAAGCAAAACTTTGTGGGTTCACTAAATAGGGCACACAGTTCAAATTTACTTTATGTGATGTTCTTTGACTAATGGCTGTGGTATTGAGTAAATTGATGAATGTGTGCCTTTGCCTGAAACTGTAGTGTCAAAAAACTACCACTTATAATATATTTATTTAGCGCATTTTGGGGTAAAAACTTATTATTTTTTGAAAAAAAATTAAAGTGAGGGGAAAATATCTGAGTAATGGTATAATTTTTCAAGAGCCATTACAGTTAAAAGTTGATATCTAAACAGTCATTATTTAAGGATAATCTATATAAGATCCTTCACCTGCATACTTTATTCAGTTCTCAAAACAACAGCTGAAATAAAATTTTCATTTAAAAAGTTAAGTATAATAAGTGCCTCAAATACTATTGGATTACTAGAAATGTCTTCTGTATTCAGAAATCTAACCCCAAATAAAAGAGGTTGGGAAATGTGGCAGACCCTGCTAGCTGCCTCCTCAATATCAATTCTCCTCCTTTTCTTATTAAAAAATAGTTGATTTGGTTTGGTAGAACAATGTGCCTAAATTCACTCAGTCTTCCAGACTCTCTTGCAGCTAGGGGTGCCCATATGACTCAGTTCTGTCCACTGTGACATAGACAGAAATATGCCAGTTAGAGCTTCCAGAGAAATATTGTTCTCCAGATAATTAGGTTCAAATTCAGTTGGATTTTTACCATTGCTCCTACCACCTCTCGCAACCTGGAATGCAGTTACAATGCCTGAAAATTCAGGGCCCATCCTGTGACACTAAGGGCAAAGTCCCCAATTAAGGATGCAAAATGTGAAGAGAGAGTTTGAGATGTTTATAATACTAAGAAGACTTGCATTGTCCTTGAACCACCCACCTCTGACCTTTCTGCTAATTAAGAAAGAAGAGCTGCTGTTTAAGTTTTGTGTCCCATGCAGTTCAATGAAGTTCCTAACTCTTTCAGGAAACAGATTACTTGAGTTTACAGTTCTTATTACCAATGTTCCACATATTACAAATAAGGTTTATTTTAAAAAGTAAATTGGCTCTGTAATAATGTTTAAAAAATGACCTAATTTACCCAAAAATATCAGTTTTAAAGAATACACATTAAATAAGAAAGATCTTAAACCTGAATGAACAATTATTTCATTTTCATTGCCCAAAAAGAAATGTTTTGAAAGTATTCCTTTTAACTTGAGTAAAAATTTCATTAAGATTAACAACAATAAATGATAATGACTACAAGATCAGATGGGTCATAGTTATGAGATTTGTTAGTTCATTTATTGATCCATTATTTATTTTACCTAGAATCTTCAAAAAAAATTTCAATGAAAGATGAACATAGGTATTAAAAATTAATAAAACGTGTTTGAAAGTGAAAGGATGATTATAACTAAAAACTAACTCACAAATAATAAGTATGCTTAAACCTGACATTTTGCTCCAAGCTTCCTGTAAATCAAAGAAAAACATATTGAGTTACAGTGCTCTTTTTAGCTGACAGAAGGAAATGTCCCAGTTTGTCAAAAGAGACATTCTGTTTCCCAGAAAAAAAAAAAAACTCTGAGTAACTAGCATTTGTATATCACTCTGCAATTTGCAGAGTGTATTTTATTCTACAACAACCCAATAAAATAGGCAAAGCAGGTATTAAAATCATCCTCGTTTCACAAATTAAGAAACTGAGGCTATGAAGCTGGTACTAGTAGAAAAGCTCCATTAGAGAGTTAAGGCATGGGATTAGTGGAGTTAAAAAATGTATCTGGGAAACTAAGGACATAGCAGTGTCAGTGCAATGAAGGAATTGTGTGGTAACATAGGAAGGCCATGAGAAGGATAAAATAATCTGTTGAGCCCAGTTTAAGATGGAGTTTTCTGGAAGACACCAAGAAGTAGTTATATGCATGAGGCTGGAATTCAGGAAAAATATTAAAGCTGGAGAAATTAATTAAGAATCATAAAATAGCAATGGTATTTAAAGCCATGGGTTTGTTGAAGGAGGGAGAGTATATGGATGAAGACAAAGAATGAAGTTCTGAAATTTGCCAAAATGTAGCAACCTAACAGCAGAGGAGAAGACAGCAAAGGAGGCGGAATAAAGGCCAGGGATACAGGAGGGAAACTAGAAGAGAGGAACAATGGCAATGGTGCTTCGAGAGAAATAAAGTGGTTAATAAAGTCAAATCTGCCGAGAGATCACATAAAACATAGACATTGGCTTTTCCAAGACCAGGCCACCAGTGGCCTTGACAAAGTGACAGCAGAGTGGTAGGGATGACGGCCAGACTGGAGGACATAGAGGAGAGATAGAGGCTGGAAAGGGAGAGAGCTCTCTGAACTTCTTGTTACAAATGGGAGCAGGAAATAAGAAACTGAGTACTGACTCTGAGTCAGAAAATAAGGAGAAAAAAATCAGAGCAGGGCTTTCTGAAGGAAACCTTGCCCCTGTGTAAGAAAGATACCAATCCTCCAGGTACACTAAATATCCAACACAAACTCCAGAAGTGAACAAAGAAGGAAGAAACTTACCAGCTCTGTTTCTATGTTTTTATAAATCTGTTATTAGCCAAGGAAATGAGAATATGCAAAAGATATTTCTCCTGCCTAAAAATGAACTAATGATAACCTAAAACTCATCAATCCATTCCTGCAGTGCCCCTTTTAAATTTCCCATTCCTATGGTCAGGTTTTTTACTTCCAGATGTTGCCTCCTGGTCCCATCTCCTTTATAAGATAAGCCACATCTTCCCAGTTCTCAAAATAACTGGAGAAAACCTGGGGCATATCTCTGTGTCTCTAAATCCAGAAAACTACAGTGGGGAGCAGGAGGTGATGAAAGAGGAGGGACAACATTTATACACTGAATCATGCCCCTGGTGCTAAACCAGTTCTCCCTGATTCCATACCCACTTCTCATTGCACTTCACTAATAGGACTTGCCAGCACAGTTTACAGAATAAAGGTCAATTTACCTACAAAAAAAAAAAGCTGAAATTCTTGGTGCCATCAAGATAAAACCTGGACAGATGAAATTCCTAAACCCCAGGCTATGTAAGGACTTTTACATAATTCCCAGAAGACCTCATGTAGACAACAGTCTCCAAGAGAGCTATGCCTTGCCCAGGGAAGGGAAATGCTATGTTTCCAGGGCCCATTGGGTCAACAGGAAGCTATCTGAGAAGAACATCTCTCAAAATATAACATTGCTACATGGTTTTATTTTTATTGTTTATTTATTTAATTTTGTATTGAATTATGTATAACATTGAATTATACAATAGTTAAATGTATTTTATAAATATATTTATATAAAAAACAAATGCACAGCTTTACAAATTTTCACACATTGAATACTCTCATGGAACCAGCCCCCAGTCAAGACTCAATCTTCCAGTTTCCTTTTTAAGAGGTTACAGTTTATTAGAGATAAGAATTCTAATGAGGCTTACATTGTGCAATGATTACATAGTTCTCCAGAAATATTTATACTGCTCTTACTTTTATCAAATATAATCACATGTTCTCAAGTTATTCTGGATAGTTTTACATGATGTAGTTTCTCTGGTGCAAAAGAACTCTTATAAGTCAAAATCAATTCATGAGAGTCATAAATCATAATAAAATCTCCACATTCAGATAGATAGATATATAATGGAGAAGAACAGTAAAAGGTCAATTGCAGAATCTAGGTGGATGGGTATAATAGAGTTTACTATAGAAATATTTCATTTTTGCTACATACTAGATAATTTTTATGATAAAATTCTTGATTGTTCATTGTGATATTTGAATCTTAGTCTCTCCCTTAGAAAAAAATATAATTGGGTAAAAGTTGACTTTAAAAATTATCAGCTAGGTTTTAAACATGCACATTTTATAATAATATTGCATATGAATGCTTTTTAAATATAAATTATCATTACAAACAAAATGCAGTGCTTATTGTAGATCCTTTCTAGATCATATCTCTTATGCCAGCCTTTCACTGTCTCCTCTAAAGAACTTTGTAATGAAGTCATTTATCTCAAAGGTTAACCTAGAAAATCACAGCACACCTGTATCGGACCAATTCCTTCCATTTGGGATCATTAAAAGAGCATTTGATGCTTGCTTGCACTGACCCCTTCAACTAGTGGTCAGAAGGTCACATTCCAGTGGCCAAGGAGTCTTGATCAAAAGATAATGTAACCATTGGTGGCCAGAGCATTAGCCTTTCCAAGAGGACATCGGGTGCCCCCATGATAAATACTTTCTGAAACAAAGGAAATCCAAACAAGTGTGTCTAAAGAGAAAGACTCACACAATAGGCATGTGAAACAATTCTCTTTTACTATGGTTCTACTCTGCACTTTCTAAAAATGCCTGAGATGAAGAGGCAACCTGACAAACACATGTATTTAAGGGCTGCTCATTCACACACCCGCTCTGGACATGTAATGGTGGAGAAGCTGATGCTGCTATGTGGGAAGCTAAGTCAGAGTATCCTGTAGCATTCTAGCTTCCTCCTAATAAATGCCTCTGTCTGGAGGTACCTACTTATTATATCAAGTGAAGAAAATTAGTTTTAAAAAATTATGAAAGTAAAAGTAAAATCAAAATGTTTAATGCACAGCAGTTCTGCTGGCTAAGCATGGACTAGACACATGCCTAAAACATCCCAAGCCTCTAATATGCTTCAAAATAAGTGTTCACAATGCTGGAAACCACAGCCTGTGCTGTAGGTCCCCTGAATCTGAATAACCACAAACCAGGAACCTGTCCTGAACATCAGACAAAGAGATGATACTGCATCCACCGATTACTGAATTCTCGCTATGGCTGTGTATTTTATTTCTCACAACAAGCCTTCATGAAAAGTTCTGTTACTCTATATTACAAATAATGACACTGAAGTGTAAGTGACGACATCTCATACTATTAAGTGGAATAATCAGAATTCCAACCAGCTTTGTTTGACTCCAAACTCATATCCCCTTGAGCCTTATACCAGGCTGGTTCCAGGATTTGGTGTACTCATTCCCTGTAAATTCCTTTTTGCAAACCAAAATATGATTATAAAGGTCTTCAGGGTTAAAAATAAAAATCTCTATGAGAGGGGGGAAAATGGCATAGATGATAGAGGTTCTGTTCATTTCTCTGGCGATCAAATCAAAGTTCTGACAGAAGCAAGGAGCAAACAGCAAGAAAAAATCACCTGAGTCTAGCTGAACAAGCCATAAAACTAGGGAGAAATCTAAGAAATCACTCTGCAAGAGCAGAAGGTATGATGGGGCAAGGATGAGAGGCTGCCTGATCTTCAGTGGCTGAGTGAGATGGAGGCTGCGGAAGTGGGGACACCTCTTGAAGGGGCCACTTCTGAGAGTGGACTTTCGCAGTGACGAAACTGCTCACTCTGAATACTAGTGCCAGTTAGGCTGTGCAGAGACTTACAGGGTGACATGGGGTTGTCGGAGTGAGGGCCACAGCGAGGCTTTCTCCCCAGTAGACATGCCAGTGGTATCCATTGTTCCTCTGTTGAGCTCTCCCCACTCACAATGTGTGATCTCAGTGCCACCATAGCAGAGACATCATCAAACTGGATAACAGAGGTTGCTCTGCCCAGACAATTCCCTGAAACTGCATTCTCCAAGCCACATCCAGGTTTATCTCAGCAAGTCAAGTGCTCCTTGCTGATAAGTGCCTAGACTCACACTGGAGGCAGCTGGCCTCAGTTTCTGTTGTGGCCTTTTGAGGCATCTATAAGCATAGCATCTGTGGGTTGCTTGCTGAATCTTAATAGGTGGCCCCAGAGGGGCACAGACTTAGGCTAAATTTGGCCTACAGCTGAATTCCTCTCAGGAATGTGCCACTAGATAACTACTACACAAAGCCATACTAATAAGACTTGGACACTTAAAAGCTTTACACATTACACAGAAACAGTCACAGAAAGGCAGCCAAAATGGGAAGACAAAGAAGCAGAAACTATAATAAAATAAGTCAGATAAAGACAAATATCACATGATTTCATGTACAAGTGGAATCTGAAGAACAAAATCAAAAATAACAACAACAACAACAAAAGTGGAAAGAATCTCATATATACACAAGAATACTTTGAGGGATATGAGATGGGAGAGGTGTTGTGGGGGAAAGAGGGCAAAGGGATTGAGAGGTTCAGGTGGATGGTTGCAGAGTAGACATGGGCATGTAGAGTAAGCATGGAAAAGGTGGTTAATAATGTGGAAATGAATATGTGGGAGAAGAAAGGGTGCTAGATTTGGTGGGGTGAGCCTTTTGAGAGTTCTGTGTATATGCTGTACAGCTGAAGCTGGTGTGTTGTATATCAACTATAATTGAAAAAAAAACTCATTGAATTGTACAATGTAAATGCAGGCAACTAGTTGGCTGTTATATTTCAATAAAGACAAAAAAAGAAAAAATAAATAAAAAGTAAAAAAGTAAAAATAAATAAAAATCTCATGCATTCAGTTCTGCTTGGACAAAATGCCATTTAAAGTTGATTTTCTATCTTTTCTACTAGAACAGTTTCAAAATTAATTTTTTCCATTCCATCAAATTTCAATAATTTTTCAGCACCTTTAGTTTAATAACTTTTTATTTTTCACTTAAAGTTTGAATAAAATATTATATTAGTTTTAGTTATACAACATAGTGATTAGAGATCTATGTAACTCACAAAGTAATCACCCCAGTAAATCTATTACACTTTCGTTCCCAAACATATTTATTACAATATTATTAACTGTATTCCTTATGCTATACTTTGTATCTATATGACTGTTTGTAACTACCCATTTGTACTTTTTAATCCCTTTGCCGTTTTTCAATGACCCCCACACTGCAATCTTCCTCTTATCTAGTGACCCTCAAAATGTTCTCTGTATCTATGAGTCTGGTTTTTTTTGTTGCTTTTTTTGTTTGTTTGTCTATTTGTTTGTTTATGTTGTTCTTTAGATGCCATGTACATGTGAAATCATTTGACATTTGTCATTCTCTTTCTTATTCCATTCAGCACAATACCCTTTAAGTCCATCATGCAATATTTTTTTTATCCCTTTACTTTTAGGTGTGTGTGTGTGTGTGTGTGTGTGTGTGTGTGTATCTGAAGTGAATCTCTTGTAGACAGCATACGAAAGGGTCTTGTTTGCTTATCCATGCAGCCACTTTATCTTTCCATTGGAGCACTTAATTATTTTTCAGTTGAAGAACTTGTTGATAGATATGCCATTCTTTATTCATATTTTTGATAACATATTTTTTTCTTCTTCTTAAAGAAGTCCCTTCAACATTTTCTATAATATTGACCTGGTGTTGATGAACTTCTTAAGCTTTTTCTTATCTGGGAAGCTCTTTTCTATCTCTCAACTCTGAATAATAGCTTTGCTCAATAAATAATCTTGGTTGTAGATCCTGGGTTTTCATCACTTTGAATATTTCATACCAAGTCCTGTATAGTTGCTTTTGAGAAATCTGTTGCCAGTCTTATGGGTTCCCCCTCTGCTTTTTCTCTTGCTGCTTTTAAGGTTTTCTCTTTGTATTTAACCTCTGGCATTTTAGTTATGATGTGTCTTGGTGTGAACCTCTTTGGGTTAATCTTTTTGCTATTTTCTGAGCTTCCTGAGGTTGTATGTCTATTTTTTTCAACAAGTTAGTGAAGTTTTCCATCATTATTTCTTCAAATATGTTTTCAACTTCTAGCTCTCTCTTCTCTTCTCCTTCTGGTACTCCTATGATGCAAATGTTGTTATGCTTAACATTGTCTCATAGTTTCCTTAAATTATTTTCATTTTTGAGGGTGAGGGGATTCTTTATGCTTGTTGCTGTTCTGATTGGGTGTCCTCGACTACTTCCTTCTCTATATTGGTTATTTTATCATTCTCTTCATCCACTCTTAATTCTTTCTAATGTGCTTTTCATCTCTGACTGATTCTTTACTATAATTTCCATCTCCAATTTTGTTTTTCATTTCTTTATTAAAATTCCCACTGAGTTCATCAGCTCTTCCTCTTAGTTCTTTGAGCATCCTTATAACAAGCATTTTGAAATCTGTGGATATTAGATAGATTGACTCCACTTTGTTTAGATATTTTTCTGGAGCTCTATTTTGTTCTTTCATGTGGGATATGTTTCCTTGTCTCCCCATTTTGGCTACCTTTCTGTTTCTGTTTCTATGCACTATGTAAAGCTCCTATGTCTCCCAGTCTTAGTAGCATGGTTTTGTGGGGCCCAGTGGCACAGTCTTAAGAGGCATCCAGGTGCAAGCAAAGTTTCAACCCAGGCTGGGCCCCTCTGGGGCCACCAGGCAAGAGTCAGTAAGCAATCCATAGATGACTGCCACCCGTGCTGTGCTTATAGTTGTATCAAGAGGCCATGCCAGAAAATAAGATTGACTGCTGCCAGTATGGGTCTTGAAGTTTCTCAGCAAAGGGCACAAGGAATGATGGGGACCTCACTGGGTGTAGCTTACGTAGGGATGAAAGTTGGGAGAGGCAGAGTTTCAGGGAATCTTCTAGGCAGAGTGACCTCTGTTATCCAGTTTGATGACCTCTCAGCTATGGTGGTGCCTGTATCCAAATTCTAGGAGGGAGGAGAGTTCAACCAAGAATTAATGAATATCACTAGCACTTCTGCACTGTAGCCCCTTTGGCACTTGCTCTGAAGCCCTACAACTCAGTGTCTCTGGCACCTCACCACATCCCTTCACTGAGTAGCCACCCCAGTGCTGGAGCTCAGAGCAAGTGAGTCCATCACCACCAAAATTCGGTCACGTTCATAGTGCCTTTAAGAGGAACATCTGCACCTGACTGCTGCAGCCCCTGTAGCCAATGTCTTGCTCAGCCCATGTGGATCCAGGTATCCTTGTGTCTCCTTCCCATCCTACTGTCCCATACTTATCTTTATTTTCTCCTTAGTTATATGGCTTCTGTTCATCCAGACCCTAGGGGACTCTGCTTTCTGTTTGCTTCGGGATTTTGTCAAAATTTTGGTGTAGTCACAAGAGGAGATTTACAAAGCCTCTATCCTCTATGCCATCTTGCCCACCCCTTGGCTAGCACATTTACAGTTTATCTAGTAGCTACTTAAATGTACCTTTAAGTCAAATTGCTTTTTTGTGCTTAACTAAATATACTTTAAATGGAAACCTGGCATCACTACCTTAGGTAGAAAACCAGCATCATAATAAATAGAAGACAATTTTGACAATTAACAATAATTTTGAAGCAATATAAAAATTTCCAAACTTATTATAGGAGGTTTATTCATATCAAAACTTGGAAGCAACTAAGATATCATTCAGTACATAAATGAGTAAATAATCTGTGATACATCAGTAATATTATTCAGCACTAAACATAAACGAGCTATGAAGCCATGAAGAGATGTGGAGAAAACTTAAATGCATATTACTAAGTGGAAGAAACCAATCTGAAAAGACTATGTAATATATGATTCCAACTATATTACACTCTGGAAAAGGCAAAACTTTGGATACAGTAAAAATTTCAGTGGTTGCCAGAGGATGAGGAGAAGAGGGGTGAAAAGTTGGAGCACAGAGGACATTTAGGGCACGATGGAGTCATGTCATTATACGTTTTTCCAAATTCATAATATGTACAACACAAAGGGTGATCTCCAATGTAAATATAGACTCTGAGTGACAATGGTATATCAATGTAGGTTCATCAATTGTAACAATTGTATCACTCTTGTGTGAGATGTTGATAATGAGGGAGGCTATGCATGTGTGGTTGGGGGTATGTGGGAAATATCTGTACTTTCTGCTAAGTTTGCTCTGAACCTAAAACCTCTTTTAAAAATTAAAGTATATTTAATATATATAAATATATACATCCACTCATATTCCTGCTAAAATCATTCTATAAGGATGCACAAAAATTAATGATAAAAAAATAATGCCTCTTGACTAATAGAAAACTTCCTAAATGTGGTGAGAAGTAGGCTTGGAGCAAGAAAATTTTTTACCTGTTGCCCAAGAAATGATCATTTGAACAGATGATGAGTGTACATACCCCAAAAACAGTATACTGCTATTGGATCTTAGGAGACCTGTGCTTCTATGACAACACTGTTCAGCTTAAAGATAGATTGGACCACATCAGATAAAAAATGAACCATAAGTTTTGACTCCTTCATGCAGCCAGTAAAGGCCAGCCAAATCTAGGTAAAGTAGGTGAGCTTGAACTCTGACAACCCTTGGCATTCCCTTTTAGTGCCAAACAAACCTCATCCTCCATCACTACTTCTACCATTCTCTGTTCTTCATTGAGTCCCTTGAAAGCCTTGCCCAAAATTAGTTGTACATAATCCTCATCAAGGAGTGGGTAATAAGACTGATACTATGTAGCAGGAGAGGCAATTAGAAGACTTATGCCATTCAAACCCAGAGGAATTCCACCTCAAATGTTGGGTGTTAGTGCACCTTGAGAAGCAAATGATGAGATATTTTAGGCCAGTAGGTTATCCCCAAGTCTCTCTAATCTTGCCACAATGACAACTACTTTTCTATGATGTGAGATTTATACTTTACAAATAGCCAATCATTATCTTTGCTTTAAAAGTTTTAAAAGTAAAGCTCTAATTGATTGCCAAGAAATTTTCTGCCTTTCTATTACTGAAAAAAAATACAAGAGAAAGTCCTATATTTTAAAGATCATAAAGCATGCAGTGGACTAAATTGGTTGAGGAGGAAAACATGTGTGTGTGGAGGGGGGCGAGGGGAGAGAGGGGGTGTTCTTTCGTGTTCTTTTTAGAACCTCCTGCATAGAGGTAGCACTATTTTGGTATACCTCTATTTTAGCATCTCTCACATTATAAAAAGTCTGCTTTCTTGTGGTTGGGAAAGACAAGAATTATTTCTCACTTGGATCCTCAGCACAAGGCCTGATCATAATGTTCAAAAAGTAAACTAAAGAATTAATAAATATGCTCTCTGTTTTAAACCTATTCTTATATTAACACAGAGTTTCCACTCATTTCATTTCTCCTTTGGAATTCTAAGCTGGAGATGACAAAGGGAGCAAGACCTCTAAGCTTTTGAATCACTTTTCTTTAAACATATAAACAAAGGAATACTTAGATTCTTGAAGTGGATGAAAGGCAATTTTGGCCTGGAATTGGGCTTCTGATCCTGTCATTTGTGAGCTATAGGTCCTTGGACTTCTCAGCCTACATGTGTCAGTTTTCCATTTGCAGCTTGGGAGTATAGGAAACAGTCCTGGAAACCCAGGTACTGGATTTACACTTGCTGCTAATTTTCTGTCTGACCCTAGCCTAGTCATTTTTCCCTTCAGGACCCAGATGATAAGCCTAGATACTTGAAAATTGCTAAAGTGGTTTCATCATAGCCAGCGTTACAAAGTCCTATTATTTCTTTCTTTACAGCATATCTCACATTCTCAAAGTTACCACTCTAATTCAGACTCTATTACTCAACTAGTGTGGGTTTCCACACTAGTTGAGTAATAGCAGACCCTGACACAGAATTTCGATACAAGTCACTAATTTGGAAAGTGATCTTGGGAAGCACTGTAAATGACAAGAGAAGTGAGACTGTCAATAATAAAGAGTATGTGAATGAAAGAGTTGCGGCTGTGGCCAATTGAGGCTCAATCTTAAAGGAAATCTCTGAGTGATGACGAGGAATTAACTTCAGAGTTGTCGTCAAGCTGTCAGTTGCAGCAGCCATCATCTGAAGGCTCAACTGAGACTGAAGAATCTTCTTCCAGGATGGTTTCCTCTCATGGCTGTTCAGGAGACCTCAGTTCTTTGATAACTGTTAGCAGAATGACCCAGGTTTTTGACAATATGGTTTCTCCATAGGACTGCTTAGGTATCCTCATGACAGAGCATATGACATTCCCAGAGCAGGGGATCAAAGAGAGAGCAAGAAAGAATCCATGGTGCCTTTTTATACCCTAATCTTGAAAGTTACACATTATCACTCTCACTTTATTCTTTAGAAGTGACTCACCAAGTTCAGTCCAGTCAACCAACACTCAAGAAGAAAGGAATTTAGCTCCATCTTTTGAAAGGAATATCAAATAATTTGCGGATCTACCTTAAACCTCCATGACAACCATGTTGTCCTTCAATGCCTTTTAAGCTAATTATATTAAAACCTTATTCTCAGCCTGTATTCAAATATTCCAGTCCTATCATTCCAAATGTATACACCATCCCACTATTTCATACTCCCTTGTAGTATTCCAACTGATCTGATTTGTGCTCACCTCAGCAGCACATATACCAATTGATCTGCTTGGTAGTCTTTACACATGCATGGTGTTTCTCATCTCTGAGGCTCTCTTACTGCCATTTCTTTGAATAGGATTATTCTACAAAAATTTTGGCATAATTGCACCCTACCCATCCATCAGACTAAGCTCAAACTTAGCTTTCTTGATGCCTTTCCCAATGCCCCCACTGAAATCCTAAAGCACTTTGTACCTTTTATGATTCTGGTCTTTTTTTTTTTTACTTCAATTTGTATTAAAAGTAAGTTCCTTGAAGTAAGGCCCAGACATATTATAATATGTTCAAGAGTGTTTCTTTGGATAATCCAATCTTTACTGGATGAGCTAGTCAGGACTCAGGAAATGTTTTCAGAAATAACCATATAGCAAATATTGTAGGCTTTGCAAGCCTTTTGGTCATTGTCACCACTACTCACCTCTACTGTGTAGTGCCAAAGCAGCTTAGATAATCTGTAAACATACAGGCGTGGCTGTGATCCAATCAAACTTTATTTTTTAATTTTTTTGTGTGGAATTGTGAATATCTTCTGTTAATTCTACAGTCTGAGTGCACTTCCTTTATAATAGGAGAAAGGATATTTTAATTTTACAAATTTTTCATAGTTTTAATACTTTTAAGAAAATAGAGGCTGAAGTATACACAATTATATATTAACCATTTTATTCCCTTCTAATATAAAAGTTTCTATACTTTCCTATATCATGTGAAAACCAACTTATTTTATTTCTAATTCTGGCATGGATCAATAGTCATTTCAATTCAAAAATCGTTGAGTTTTAGATCATTGTTCTAAAAAAATAGGTCTTAATCTAACCTTTGACTCATATATTTAAATTATCAGTTTCTTGTGTAAGAAGAGACATGTATGAGTAGTAATGGTTTAAAAATCAGTGACCCACTATCATATACATGAATATAATGTGATTATTTAAAGAATAAATAGAGCTTAATAAGCATATAATACAAAAACAAATAATTTTCAAGTTTTTATAGAGACAGCAAGAGGATGTGAAGGGATTTAAGTTTGAAAAGTCAAATTATGGATTTTCATACGGAAATAACATTGCCCAACAAAACAACTCTTAGCTCACCTTTACAACAATGTATGTAAAGCTTGAAAACTACTGTGATGATAAATGAAACTTGCCTGTTTTAGGGAAATGTCAGGATGCAAATTGTATTCTTGCTTGAACAATGCTAAAAGAGAGGCTACTGTGTGTATGTGACAGTGACAAATGGCTTCCAAAGAAAATAAGACAGTGTCTGCTCATTTCTTTCATCAGCAAAACCTGTTTGGCAAGCTGTCAAACTTTTGGCCCCCTTTCTATTTGTCTCAAGCATGAAAAATGATCATGAATTGCTTACTTTCTTAAAATTTACATAGATCCCTTCATTTCAAATATCTTCCATCACTTTAAACTCTTCATACAAGAGATGAATGTTACTCAAAATGTAATTAATAAACAAATGTTGAAGACATCCAAACCAGCTTTCGATGGTCTTTCTGACTTTGTTGACCATAATTTTACCCTGGCTGTCTGCGGGACTTTGAGAAAGTGTATCTAAGCCACAGATTCTCAAGATCACCAAAATAAAAAGAAGGAAAAAGATGCTTATCCCACAAATGAGAAGATACGGACATGCTGAGGTAGAATTCTGTAACCATTTACTGCAAAGCCTGGTCCAAATTTGCTGAGTTAGTTAGATCAGGAAAATGATGAAACAACCTAGAAAGCATTTTTCAATACTGTGCAAAGATCTATGGAACGTTGTTTGTAAGTAATATAGTTTACCAAAATGCTACTTAAGAATATGGCTGTTCCATCAACGAGAGAATGGATAAATAAATTGTGGTTTATTTTTATTTTATAATACTACATGGCAAAAAAAAAAAGAATTATCTACTGGTACCCATAAAACTTAAATGAACTTCATAGACATAATTTTGAGCAAAAGAAGCCAAACACAAGAGCACTAACAGTATGATTTCGTTCATATGAAGTTGAAGAACAGGGAAACTAACCTATGGTGAGGCAAGTCAGGATGGTGGTTAATTTGGGGTAGAGATGGAAATAAGTTGGGAAGAGCATGAACAGACCTTATGGGTTCTTAATCTTGGTAGTGATTACATGGATTTACACGATTATAAAAATCTATCAAGATGTATATCTAAGATAAGTGTACTATAGGCACTTTACTGTATCTATACTAATCCTCAATTTTAAATATCATTAAATAAAAAAATGAAAAGCTCTCCCAGCATGGACACTGGCATGGTCCATGGCTGCTTCTTCCCTTGTGTCTACATTGGTCACCTGCTACTCCAGCCTTCATAAAACTACCACCTCTGCCATTGTCCCTTCCACTTCTTGCCTGTTCGGAATGAAGCTGTTGTCATTTCTGGAAATAAACTTGCCCAGCAGATCAAGCAGAAAGTGCAGCAGGAGGTGAAAATTTGGGTGGCATCCAGCAACAAACAGCCAAACCAGAACATGGTTCTAATTGATGAGAATCCTGCAAGTCATTTGTATGTCCTCAACAAAACCAGGGACACTGCAGATGTGGGGATCAACAGTGAGGCAATTATGAAACCAGCTTCAATTTCAGAGAAAGAACTGTTAAATTTAAATTTAATCAATAAATTAAATGACAATGAAAATGTAAATGGCCTCCTTGTTCAGCTGCCTCTTCCAGAGCACATTGATGAGATAAAGATCTGCAAAGTTGTTTCTACAGACAAGGATGTTGTAGGATGAACATATTTGGACCAGTATTCTATGTTACTGGCTACACCATGGGGTGTATGGGAAATAATTAAGCTACCTGGCATTCTTACCTAGGGAAGAATGTGATTGTAGCTGGAAGGTCAAAAATGTTGGAATGCCCATTGCAATGCCACTACACATGAATATCCTGGAGTTGATGCTGCGGTTACAATGTCTCATCAACACACTCCCAAACAGCTGAAGAAACATACAATTTTTGCAGACATTGTAACCTTCACAACAGGCATTCTAAATCTGATCATAGCAGATATGATCAAAGAATAAGCAGCCACAGTGATGTGGGAATAAATAGAATTCAAGATGCCATCACTGTTAAACACAAGTTGACTGGAGATGTGGATTTCGAAAGAGCAGGAAAAAAGCTGGTTACAACACTCTAGTCCCTGTGGCTATTGATCTTATGACAATGGCAATTACAGTGAAGAATATCATTATTACTGCAAAACAATGGTACCAAGACTTGAATTTTGGAAAGTATTATAGTCTAAGGAGCTTGTGTCACCAGATAGGTGACCAGGGTTTTTCTTGTCAACGTTATGAGAAAGAATTCACAGAGAGAGAGTGAAGGTGATAAAGCAACAGCTAAAGTTTATTGGAAGCAAAATTACACTCTTAAAAGCGAAAATATACTCTCAGGGGAGTAGGCAAGCTCAGAAGGAGCTGCTCAGCCTTGTTGTGAGTTTGTGGATTTTATCTCTTGATCTAACTAAGAGATGGAATATTCGTGATCTTGTGTAGTCTCTTCATAGAACAGAAGTGTTTTCTCCTGGAATCAAGGAAACATCACTTTTCTTGCCATGTTTGGATTTTTCAAACATGGAATCAGATGCATGATGAGTGCAGTGTTAGCCACAATGCTAATTTATTATAATAGCTGTATAAAGAGGGAAGAATTAGGCCAAAGGTGAACAGGGCCTGATCTGTGCATGAGTCTTTGTGGAAATTCCATGTGTTTCTCTGAGTCATGATGTTGTGGCCTTTCAGCTCCTCTAAGAGCCTATCAGGGTTCATAGTGAGCACATCTCTGCCGCTGTGGGTTTTTCACCTTTCTGCTCATATCTGTCTATCTGCCTACTCTAATATTTAGAGTGGCAACTAATTAACTATTGTGCCTTCTGTGTTATAAAAAATACTCCAAGACAATTCAAGAGGCAAAACAAGATAATAAAAATGCAATTATTTTTATTTATTCTACTGAAATGGTTTTAAACGATGTGCTTTGTTTTTATTGAAATCTTAAATGGGTGGGTGTTTGAACACATAGTTCTGCAGTACCTCACCAGGGAACAAGCCAGTATCATGATGGGTCATGTGATCTAATCATAAGAGAAGCTATTAACCTAGTGAATAATATGGCGGACATTGTTACATGAGAATGGTTGCTCATCTTCGTCAGACAACTTTAGTTACAATTTGCCTTTTTCAGGATTGCATTTCCAAAGTGTTAATCCAGTACGAGGAAATACTCACTTTAGGTTCCAAAACTTTTGAGTTCAACTAGACAAATCAAAAGATAAACTATTGCTAGAGAAAATTAGAGGAAATGTAAAAAGGAAGAAATTATGGTAATTGAGTAAAAAAAAAATTACCCTAATTTTATATGTATATATAACTGATAACCAGAAGAAAAGATGCATGTTAATAGTACCCTGAGCTGTCATTTTATAGCTTAGTCAGTCATTAGAAAAATGTTTAGGGTTGTTTCATGTGGTATTAGCCTTTGTTATATGTGTCTTATCGTTCATGGGGTCTCCTTATTTGAGTTTTCTAGGCTTGAAAGGTTTGTTTTGTGATAATTCGTGTGTATTGTCATATACAGTTTTTCCTATGTTCTTAAACTTCATTGTTAAATGTTTGTACTATTGAGGGTGTCTGTATGATTTCTTTGGTAGACCTTGAAACCTGTTTTTGAAAAATAAAACTTGGACTTGATAATTATTAGGGCAGCATGTACAAGTATACAGCTTATTTTTCTGCCAAAGAATTTTCAGCACCTGCTTGCTTTTCTCTGGTTTACTCCTGATAGATTTTTGGAAGTTTGAATTAATATTGAATTTAATCAGACCTTCTAACTAACGGTGTGTTTGTTTGTTTGTTTGTTTGTTTGTTTGTTTTTAAATAAAACACTTTTGACTGGTAAACAAAATTAAGATATTGTAAATAACTGAAATAAAAGATACTAAATGTAGAAAAGCTCCAACAGGACATCAGCAAATCAATAAGTTTGAATACAAGTTCAAGAACATAAGTGGAGAACAGAGAAAGAGGGATGAAAATAAGGGAAAGAAGAAAGAGGAGTGAAAGTATGAAAGAAAAGCACTAACTTTGAGTGAAGGAGAAGAAATTAACTATGTGCTTAACATCTACAGAATCTTAAGTGGTCTACAATTTCTTCACACCTATTTTTTAACTTTCTATTTTCTTATCAGGAAGAATAAATTGACAAGAAAAGCTAGAATTTTTGGAACAAAAAAAAGAAAAGTATAGGCAAATTGCCTCGTGATATATGAAAACTACTAGAAAAGAACAAAAATCAAATTAGTGTGGTAATAGTGGCAAAAAAAGACAGAAAGAAAAGAAAAACAAAAAGAAAAATATAAATAGGCAAACTCAGTGAGTAAAATAGAAAACACAGAAACAAACACTTTTAATTTAATATATTACAAAAGAGT
Organism: Cynopterus sphinx; assembly: GCA_030015415.1. Lineage (NCBI taxonomy): Eukaryota > Metazoa > Chordata > Mammalia > Chiroptera > Pteropodidae > Cynopterus > Cynopterus sphinx. The sequence goes on from CM057389.1 coordinate 58,669,807, forward strand.
TATCAAACATGAATGAGAATGGAGAAAAATGTTCAATAAACTATGTTAATACAATTGGTTAAATTCTGGATGTTTCTTTATGTGGAACCACATACATTTCCTGAGGGGCCAAATAGCCCAGTCTTAGGAGATCTGATTACTATGAAAGATAAGCATTTGCTGTTAAGCTGAAATAAATACTGACTATGAGCATGGAGTTAACCAAGAACATGTTCAAATAAGTACAAATGTTTGTGCTGTGTCAGAAGTCCATACTGAAACATCTATAGGTCTTCCTTTTCAATGGTGTCAGAGGTTACCCAAGAGAGATTTGCTGGGAAGCAAAGACTTGGACAATATTTTGAATATTTTTTGTTGCTGAATATTTTCTGTCTTATTTTTGGTTGCTGACCTCCTTGCCAGAACTCCCTACTAGGTGGTAGGTACTCATTGCTGAGCCAAACAGACACACATGCACAGAACAGGTTGCAGGTGACATATGGGAGCAGAGTTCCAAAATCTGCTAGCCTCAACAATGTGAAATTCACACAATCATCTACAATTTAAGTTAGAGGAATTCAGTCTAGTTTTCCACCAGTAATTCCATCACCAACTACAGATGTATGTCCTGAGATAACATAATAAATAATGTTTCAAGTCACTTCCCTGAATGAAGCCATTTGACAAGGATGCAGTCTGACACATAGTCTTCAAGGTCCTCTACCAAAAATCCAGAGATCTCACTCCTTGAGGGCTCAGGCATGGGAACTGATGGCAAAACAAGGTGGTCTTAGGAGATACCAGTGGACCAGTCCCCACATTCTCAAAAGGAACTATTTTCAGATGTCTCATAATATAATTTCAGTGGGACAATATCCTGAAGCCCTATATATTTTGGGACCAAAACCAGAAAAAGGATATGAGGAATGTAGGAGAAATATTCATTTTATTTATATTACCTTTCTCCAAAGAGCTCAGAGGGCTGCTTGAACATTAGGCAGCATTATCTACAGTGCTTCTGTTCACATGTGTCTGCTTGGATTGTTCAGTCCATCTGCTGTGGTTTCTTTTTTTTTTTTTTTTTCTTTCTCTTATTGCTATTCACAATTGTAATATTCTGGTATATTCATTTACTTAATGACTTAAGGCTTATGTTTTAGGATTCTAGAATACCAAGATGACATGCTTGCTTAAAAATAGAATTTTTTTTACAATTACAACATGGTGATTCAACCTTTTATATGTTACATGTTGAATAAATTTGTAAGCACACAAGAAATATTAACAACATGTCCTGTTTTCATCAAAGTGCCAGTAAATGTACATTCAGCCACTGGGAGCAAAAATACCTAAAAAAATAGAAATGGTTGTTCTCTTGTGAGGAATTTGATTCAATGATTCTCCCCAAAGGATACCACATGACTCAATGGGGATCAAAATAAAAACTATAGTACACCATTTGGCAATAGTTGGACGGAAGGACATAGATTGGATTTGATGTCATGATGAGTTTCTTAGGCCTGCCCACAAGTGGGGGATCACCATCTTCATGACTCCTCCATCCAGCTCCAGGTAGGGTTGCTGCATCTTCCTGCTCAGGGCTTTGAGAGAGTGAAATGAGAAATAAAAATACTTGTCCTGGGCTATTAATGGCAGGGAACCAAGGGGTCATGGCACATTTAACTGATTCATTGAAGGAAATGGTGGGCCCTGTGTTTTGCTTTGTTTTTTGTTTTGTTTTTGCTGTTGAGGCCAGAAACCCCACCCTTGAGTGGCAAACTATCACTAATCATATTAGCTCCTTTCTTTGGAGAAGAGTAAGCAAAGGAAAGGCTGAAAGTTTCCATTCTATGGTTGTTCCCCCCTGAAAGGGGGATATAAAATGGAGGAGGGAAATAAATGCCTATTTTAGATGGATTGATTAGAGAATAGGGTCATTAATGATACTATTTTAATTGTGGATAGTGCTAGTATTTCTCATTCTTGCTGGTTACAGAGAGAAGGAATTTGGGCAGGAACTTCACCCTAGACTCCATCTTGACAATTACTATTTGTCAGCCACCATGACTTTTGGAGAAGAAATGAAGGGGGAAAATTACCATATCATCTCAAGCTGTTTGGGGACCTCTAAAAATTCATCATATGGTTTGACCTCCTCCACAAAATATCAGACTGGCTTTTCTATTCATTCAGCTTGCTGTCTCTCCTTCCACACTCTGACTTGAGGTAGCATTCCCTATTTAGTCTCCAACTAAGATCAGACTTCAAACCAAATAGGTAATGTCTGTGGCTCATTTCCTACAGAAGGAGAAATGGTAACTGAGGAAATTTGTGGCTTGTGCTCTCTGGTGTTATGAATAAAACACTTATGTGTTTAGTTTCTTTTAGGACAAGCCAATTGTCTTTCATGCCCAAGGTATGATTTGCCTCACTGCATACATATCCCAAATGCAACTGACCACTAGAGAACAATATTATCTGAGAAGCTTTGCTACTATATGTACCTCTTCAGATCTAGATGGTCATATGTGTGGCTGCAGGTCTTAAGTTGTGTCCATAAATGAGTGATGAATGTGACCATCTTCATCAGAAGTGTGGTTTCAGCTAAGCTCAGAACAGCAGCTAAGATGAACAAACAAGCTAGCTGACACTGCAACCACAGCTGTGCTTACTACTCCTCTTACCTTCTGACATGTCCAAACACTCTCTTTGTTGCCGTGCCTGAAGTTTCAGTCCTTAGATGTGGTTGCTATAGGGAGTTATGGAGTCTTGAGAAGAGAATGAGATGAAAATCTGGTTTATATTCTAGTCCTGCACTTAACTACACATGTCTCACCTTGAGAAAATCATTCAGTCCTCTTTGTCTCAGATTCATGACCTGCAAGATGAGAATAAGTGAAAATGTTTTCAAATTTTTTATATATGACTTCAGCTATAGTGGATCAGCTTATAATAAGCCAAACTTTCCACATAGACAAACTAAAAATGTTGTATAAAATATTGAAAAATCTGGAGGCATCAGAAAGTTAAAAATGCATCAAAAATCTGAGCATTCATAATCCAAGACAGAAGAAAAAGAGGTGAATCTACATTTAGTCTAGCCATTCTCCTTGAGAGATTTCTGGATTCCAAAGCAGTAGCCTGTGTCCTGGAAACTGGGTGGGGATGAGGGAAAAATAGCAGAAAATGACAGCCAAAAGTCTGAAAGGTAGTGTTTTAAGCAATCACACAAAGCCAGGTGGAAGAAACAAAAATTTGAACTAGTGTGCCATAAAGGAGAAGCCCTGGACAATAGTACTGGCTTTGGGTGTGGGACCATTGCAGATATACACCCTGTGAGTAAAGGCAAACCAGAAATAGACCAGCAGGACAAAGCCAGATGCAGGTCCTTATGAGACCAAGATGATCTCCCCTTCTATAGCAGCCTGCACAAAGTACAAGTGAAGTCTATGTAGAATAAAATAAGACTGTCCAGAGCCTCAATTTATCTCTAACATTTACCAAATATAATGTCTGGTATTTATTAAAAACGACTTAGACTACCAAGAGATAAGTCAGCATGAGTCAACATGACAACACACAAGTTTAAAACCTAGGCCTACAGAAAATCCAGCCAACTCTGTTAGGTAACAGAGTTGCCAGAAAAGGACTTTTAATACCTGTGGTAAATATGTTTTAAAAAATAGAAAAGATATAATTTCAGCAGATAATTAAAAACAATTTTTAAAAAAGAATTCAATTCAGACTCAACATTAAAAAATAAAGAAGATGAAAACAAATGCTAGACAAGTTCAAAAGCAGATAAGAGTTGGTAAATTGGAAAAAAAGATCAGTAGAAATTAACCAAATTGAGACACAGAGAAAAAAATATGAAAAATGCAGAAAAGAACATAAAAGAAACGTGGGACACAGAAAAGAATTGTATTATATAATATAATTGGAATCTCAAAAGTAATGGAGACAATGTTGCAGAAAAATTGCTAAAAGAAATAATGACCAAACACTTCCCAAAAGTGATGTAAGACATCAAATTTTATATTTTGAAAGGCAATGCACTCCAAGCAAAAAACAATAAAAAATAAAAATAAAAACATTTGTAAGGATGTAGAACATTTCAATTAGCAAACTTAATTTATTAAACGTAAATATAAAATTGCAGAATATACATTCTTTTTAAATCCCATATGAATAATTAGAAAAGCATAAAAGAAATCTCAATAAATTTTAAAATTTTTTAAAATAAGAGTTCATGTTTTCTGACCACAGTGGAATTCAGCTGAAAATCAATATTGAAAAGATAACCAGACTTTCAGCTAAGATGGTGGAGTAAGTAAACAATGTGTTTGCCCCCTCTCAAAACCACAACAAAATTAAAACTAAACCACAGAACAACCATCATTGAAAAATCACCTGAAGTGTAGCTGAACAGAAGTCCTACAACTAAGTCTGATAGGAATGGAGATGCAGAATGGGCTGGTCCAAAACACCCATGTGATGGTTAAGAAATGGGAGATATATACAGCTGTGTAGCTCACTCCTGAGGAGGGAGGGGTTCCAGCCCAACATCAGGCTCCCCAGCCAAGGGTTCCAGTACCAGCAAGAGAAGCCACCACAACTTCTGGCTGGGAAAACCAATGGAGGTTATGGCTGAGTAAGATAGAGGGCTGTTGAAATACCAGGCCATCATGAAGAGTTATTTTCTGATGAACTCATTCACTCTGAGTTCCAGCAATGGGCAACAGCTGGAAAGACAACAGGGTCATACAGAAAAAAACTAAATTGTCTGATTGTAGGGAGAGGGGCATGGGAGCATCTTTCTCCCAGACAGAATGCTGGCATAAGCCATTGTTCCTTTATTTAATTCTCACCCCACCCAGCCTGCAGGTGCAGGCTGACAACAAATATAAGTCTCCACCAATCTGGCTAACACCATTCACCCCACCCTGGTGATTCTCTGAAGCCCTTCCCCACCCAATTTGCAGACCCACCCAAGTCACTTCCATTGGCTTTTCCATACAAATGGCCTGCCTTGGCTCAGGCTGCATACTCTCCTGATATACACCCTGAAGTCTCTCAAAGGTTCACAAACCCCAAACAAGCAGCCCCTATACTATCTGGCCTCAGCATGCCCTATACCTCTTGCTAAGCAGCCCCAACCCCTGCAATGGTGACAGGCAACCTCATTTCACAACTCAGTCTCTCCCAGGCACCTCCAAGCCCAGCACAATTAGAAACCACCTTCAAATCACTTTGTAACTCATGCCAAGTGGCCTCAGGCAAGGCATAGGCATCAGTTAAACTTGGCTTGCAACAGATCCCTTCCCAAGAGGCCACATAACCAACACACCCAGTGACCAGCTTCCAAGCACACAAGAGCACCACCCAACCACCTCCATAAACAACATACCTGAAAAGCACACTCATTAGGCACAGGAGCCCCATTGAAGCAAATCCCTCCTTGTATAGTCAGCTCCCGCACAACAGTTTATCCACTGCAGTCACAGCTAGTCCTCATAACTAATCAAGACCCTTCTGTTGATATGCCATCAGCAATCAAGTCTCAAGTACAACAGGAAGACACACACAACCCCCACAAGGGACACACCTGGAGCATCTGGCTCAGGTGACCGGGGAGATTGTGCCACTGAGCACCACAGAACACTTATAACATAAGGTCACTCTACTAAGACCAGGAGACATAGCAGCTCTACCTAATACATAGAAGCAAACACAAAGAGGAAGCCAAAATGAGGAGGCAAAGAAACATATTCCAAATAAAAGAACAAAATAAAGTTCTAGTAAAAATAACTAAAAAAAAATGGAGACAAAGTAATCTATCAGATATAGAATTCAAAACACTTGTTATGAGGACATTTAATTATCTCAGTGAGAACTTCAACAAAAATAAAGAAAATATAGAAATGGAGTTAAAAAAAATAAAAGAGAACCAGTAAGAAATGAAGAATACAATAACTGAGAGGAAGAAGATGTTATAGAGAATCAACTATAGATTAGATGAAGCAGAGGATCAAATCAGTGATTTGAAAGATAAAGTAGCAGAAAACACCCAATCAGAACACCAAAAGGAACAAAGAATCTCCCCAAATTGGGATACCTTAAGAGGCTTCTGGGACAACTTCCAGTATATCAACATTTGCCTCACAGGGGTACCAGAAGAAGAGAGAGAAAGCAAGGAATTACCTGTTTCAAAAAATGATGACTGAAAACTTCCCTAGCCTGATGAAGCAAATAGACATACAAGCACAGGAAGTGCAGAAAATCCCAAGCAAGATGAACCTGAAAAGGCCCAAACCAAGACACAACATAATTAAAATGCAAAAGGTTAAAGATGGAGAGAGAATTCTAAAACGAGCAACAGAAAAACAGTTACCAACAAGACAACTCCCTTAAGACTATCAGCTGATTTCTCAACAGAAACTTTGCAGGCCAGAGGAATGGGCATAAAATATTCAAAGTGGTGAAAAGCAAGAACCTATAACCAAGATTACTCTACCCAGCAAATCTCTCATTTAGAATTAAAGAATAGATAAGATCTTCCCACACAAGAAAAGCTAAGGAATTTCATCACCACCAAACTAGCATTACAAGAAATGTTAAAGAGACTTTTGTAAGAAAAAGAAGAAAAAAAATTTTAAATATATGAATAATAAAATGGCATAACTATTAATAATTATTTTAAATTTAAATAGGTAAATGTTCCAATCAAAAGGTATAGGGTGGGTAAATGGATAAGAAAACAGGCAAGATTTTTTCACATGCTGCCTACAAACGACCCACTTTAGATTGAATGATACACACAGATTGAAAGTAAATAGATGAAGAATATTTTATGGAAATGGAAACAAAAAACAACTGGGTAGCAATACTTATTCCAGAAAAAATAGACTTTAAAACAAAGCCTATAAAAAGAGACAAAGAAGGGCTCAGTAATAGGAGGGAAAGGTGATTTGCCTAGAGACATTCATCTTGGGTTTCTCAACTGTTACATGGGCTCAAATTCTGGATAAAAGTATATTTTAAATCGTGTGAACACTTATTTAAAAGTTCCTGGTGAGGGGTTCTGGGAAACATGGCGGAGTGAGAGATGTCCTCAGACCTCTCCTCTTGAAACAACAATAAGCTGAACATCTAAAACTGAACAAAAAACACCCAAACTGCACACCAGAATGTCTGACCGTGGGATCTGTGCATAAGAACTACCACAGATCATAAGCCTGGCTGTTGGGCGGTGGACTGGGAGAAATAAAGAAGCTGGGAACTCCTTGCAGGAAGAGGGAAAGGGGTGAAGGTGTGGTGACTTTCCTGAACAACCTTGCTTGGAAGTGCTGGAACTTCTACACAGCTGGAAGCAGAACCCAGTCATCTGGGTAGAAAGCAGAGAAGCAGGATGGGGATGCAGAGAAACAACAGTTGATTTTTACCGGCTGTGGTTGCAAAACCGAGGCTGAGCCCCAGCCCCAACTCTCTACCCAGAGGACCCTTCACCCAGCCTCCGAGACCAATTACTGCAGAGCCCCAGGGGAATCTGAGTAAACGCTACCAAAACTGTTTGCTAACACTGACAGGGACTGAAACTGAGAGTAGAAAATGTGATCAAATTTTTAATGTTTTAAAAATTTTTTTTTAAACATTATTTAGGCTTTATATAAAGCAGGGATCCAAAAAACTTAGACATCACCTACTAGAAACCAAAAAAAAAAGTGCCTTCCTTGTAGAAGGCTAAAGATAAATCTTTATATAATAAATCTTCTTTCTGGAAAAACAGCAGCATACATATCCATTAATGCCCAGGCAGACAAATAGTCTATTAAACACCATGAACAACCAAGGAGATAAAGCATCTCAGAAAGAAAGAGAAAATCCCCAGAAAATAAGCTTACAGACATAGAAATATACAACTTAAATGACAAAAAATTTAAAAAATGAAAAAAAATGAGTTCCAAAACAAGTCATATCAACAGTTTCAGGAATTGTAAAAACAACTATATGAGCAAAGCATGGAGATTGAAACCCTCAAGAACAGAATAGAACTTCTAGAGATTAAAAAAAAAAACACTACAAGAGTAGAAAAGTGAAATAGCAGGTTTGGAAAACAGAGTCAACCAAATTGAAGAAAGGATTAGTGATATAGAAGACAGATATCTAGAAATAAATCAGAAGGAAGAAGAGAGAAACCAAAGAATGAAAAATAGTGACAGGGAAATACAAGAACTAGCTGATACTGTCAGGAGAGGAAACAAGAATAATAGGCATTATTGAAGGTGAGAAAAAGGAGCAGGGACTAGAAAGCATTTTCAGACAAATAGTGAATAAGAATTTCCCAAATCAGGGAGGAACTGGAGCCTGGAATTCAAAAAGTCAACAGAACATCCAAGTATCTCAATCCAAAAAGGCCTTCACCAAGACACATTGTATTATAATTATCAAAAATCAATGACAAAGATAGAATTTTCTCAGGGAAGCCAGGGAGAAGAAAATGGTATCTTATAAAGAAAAACCCATTAGATTATCATTAGACTTCTCAGTGCAGACCTTACAAGCTAGAAAGGAAAGGAATCAAATATTTCAACTATTACGTGAAAGAAACTACCAGCCTAGAATAAAGTATCCAGCTAAGCTCTCCTTTAGATATGAAGAAGAAATTAATACCCTTGCAGACATACAAAAATTGAGAGAATCATTCACTACGAGGCCTGCACTACAGGAAACTGAAAGGGGTCAACTCACCTAAAACAAAATAACAACAGAAAAAACTTCATAATTAGGAGTAAAGTGACTATCAGGCAAATAGAAGCAGAGGAGTGCAATCCTTACTAAGAATAGGACATTATAAGCTTAAATGATAAGAGAATTGCTATACCAAGATAGTAATGACTGTTCAGCATACATAAGGACAAACTGAGACAACAGTGACTGAAAAAAATGAGGATTCAAAGATCCAAATGCACAAAGGGGAATGGAGATAAGTCACAATAGAAAATTATATATATATATATATATATATATATATATATATATATATAACTATCCTTTTTATATTCAGAATTGTAACCACACACCAAAGATTCAGAACCATAATACATAACATAAAACAAGAAGAACTAGAGGGGAAACCCACAAAAGCCAACCAAAAAATAAACAAACAAAAACAGAAACACAAGGAAAAGGAAGCAATAGAAACACTGAGCTACCAGAAAGCAAAAAATAAAATGGCTGTAAGAAGACCTCATATTTCAATAATCATCCTAAAAGTAAATAGATTGAACTCACCAATAAAAAGGCACAGTGTTACAGAGGAATCAAAAAACAAAACCCAACCATGTGCTGCCTGCAAGACATCCATCTCAGCTCCAAAGGCAAATATAGACTCAAAGTGAAAGGACAGAAAATAATATTTTAAGCAAATGGCATTCAGAGGAAAGCAGGAGCAGCAGCACTAATATCAGATAAAACAGGTAAATAAAAATACTGGTAAAGGAAATTATGCACCAACAAGACATAACACTTATTAATATCTATGCTCCCAATCAGGGAGCCCTGAAATTTGTAAAGCTATTACTAACAGAACTAAAGAGAGAAACAGACCAAAACACTATTGTAGTAGGGGACCTAAATGCCCCACTGTCAGATATGGACAGATCATCCAAACAGAAAATCAATAAGGAAATAACATCCTTAAATGACACATTAGACCAACTGGACATAATTGACATTTAAAGAGCTTCCCATCCCAAAACAGCTGCTTATACATTCTTCTCTGGTGCACAGGGAACATTCTCAAGAATCGACCACATACTGGGACACAGAGATAGCCTCAACACTTAAAAGAGGGTTGAAATTATACCAATCATATTCTCTGATCATAATGCTTTCAAACTAGAGAGCAACTGCAGAAAGAAATCAGGAAGAACCACAATACATGGAGATTAAACAACATGCTACTGAAGAATAGCTGGGTCAGAGAAGAAATAAAAAGAGAGATCAAGAGATACATAGAAACAAATGATAATGATAGCACAACATATCAAAACTTTGGGACACAACAAAAACGGTCAAAAGAGGAAAGTTCATATTATAGGCCTACCTCCAAAACCAAGAATGAGCCCAAATAAACATAATCTTAAAAATTAGAAAAGGAAGAGCAAATGAAGCCTAAAGTCAGCAGAAGGGAAGAAATCATCAAAATTAGAGCAGAAATAATGAAATTGAAAACAACAACAGAACCCCTGGCTAGACTCACTAAAGTAAAAAGAGAAGACACAAATAGACAAAATTAGGGATGAAAGAGGAAAAATTACAATGAAATAGCAGAAATAAAAGGATCATACAAGGATATTATGAAAAAGTATGTAATAACAAATTTAATAACCTAGAAGAAATGGACCAGTACTTAGAAAAATACAGATTTCTTAGACTGAATCAAGAAGAAATGGAAAATCTAAATAGGTCCATCAGCAGTATGGAAGTTGAAACAATCATCAAAAACCTACCAAAAAGTTAAAGTCCAGGACCAGATGGCTTCACCAGTGAATTCTACTTAGTCTCCTCAACTCTTTCAAAAAATTGAAGAGAAGGCAATACTTCCCAACTCATTTTATGAGGCCAAAATTACCCTGATACCAAAACCTGGTAAAGATAACACAGAAAATAATATTACAGACCAATATTTCTCATGAACACATATGCAAAAATCCTAAATAAGATACTAGCATACCAAATACAGCAACATACTAAAAATATTATACACCATGATTAAGTGGGCTTCATCCCAGGGGCATAAGAATGGTTCAATATACATAAATTGATTAGTGTGATATATCACAAAAACAAATTAAAAAATAAGAATCATATGATCATGTCAATAGATACAGAAAATGCCTTGGACAAGATACAGCATTCACTTATGATCAAAACACTTAACAAAATTGGTATAAAAGGAAAGTACTTTAACATAATAAAGGCCATCTCTGACAAAGCCTCAGGCAACATTATTCTTAATGGTGAAAAACTAAAAACTGTCCCTCTAAGATGAAGAACAAGGCAAGTCTGTCCACTATTATCACTGTTATTCAATATAACATTGGAGATCCTAGCAAGTGCAATCAGGCAAGAGAAAGATATAAAAGGCATCCAAATAGGAAACAAAGAAGTCAAACTGTCACTATTTGTGGATGACATGATTCTCTAATATAGAAAACCCTATAGACTCCACAAGAACACTACTAGAAACAATAGGCAAATTCAGCAGTCTCTGGATACAAAATCAATGTTCAAAAATCCATAGCATTTTTACATTTTAATAATGAAGTGTCAGAAAAAGAAGAACAAAAAATAATTCCTTTTGCAATTGCAACAAAAAAATAAAATAAAATACCTAGGAATAAATTTAATAAAATGTGAAGAACTTTTATAATAAAAACTACAAGACTCTATTGAAATAAATCGAAGAAGATACAAAGAAATGGAAAGATATTTCATGTTCTTGGATTAAAAGAATCAACATAGATAAAAAAATACCATATTATGTAAAGCATTATGCAGATTTCATGTAATCCTCATCAAAATCCTATCAGTATTTTTTAAAGAAATAGAACAAAAAAAAATCATCAGATTTGTATGGAAACACAAAAGACCCCAAATTGCCAAAGCCATCCTGAGAAAAAAGAACCAGGCTGGAAGCGTCATTCTGCCTGACTTCAAATTATAGTACAAAGTGACAGTAATCAAAACAGCATGGTATTGGCAGAAAAACAGACACACAGACCAGTGGAACAGAATTGAGAGTCCAGAAGTAAACCCATATTTATATGGGCAAATAATTTTTGACAAAAATTTCAAAAACATACAGTGGAGAAAGGAAAGCCTCTTCAATAAATGGTGCTGGGAAAATTAGAAGGCTATCTGCAAAAGAATGAAAATAGACTGCTGTCTATCATCACACACCAAAATTAACTCAAAGTGGATTAAGGACCTGAATATAAGACCAGAATCAATAAAATGCATAGAAGAAAACATAAGAACTAAACTCAAGAACCTTGGACTTAAAGAGGATTTTATGAATTTGACCTCAAAGGCAAGAGAAGTAAAAACAAAAATAACTAAATGGGACTTCTGCTCAGCAAAAGAAATCAACAAGGTAAAGAGATGACCATCTGAATGGGAAAATACATTTGCAAGCAATGCCTCCAATAAGGGTCTAATATCCAAAATATACAAAGAACTCTTTTGATTTAATAACAACAACAACAACAATCCAATTAAAAAATGGGCAGAGGACCTGAGCAGACACTTCTCCCTAGAGGACATACAAAAATCAACAAATATATGAAAAGATAATCAACATCACTAGTTATTAGGGAAATACAAATCAAAACCACAATGAGATACCATCTCACACCTGTTAGAATAGCTATGATCAACAGGACAAGTAATAAATGTTGAAGAGGATGTGGAGAAAAAGGAACCCTCATACATTGCTGATGGGACTGCAAATTTATACAGCAACTATGGAAAACAGTATGGCGGTTCCTCAAAAATCTAAGAATTGATCTACCATATGATCCAGCAATCTCTCTACTGGGTATTTACCCCAAAGACTGGAAAATTCATATCCAAAAAGATATTTGCACACCGATGTTCATAGCAGCATTATTCATAGTGGCCAGGGCATGGAAGCAGCATTATTCACAGTGGCCAGGACATGGAAGGAACAATAGATGATTGACTAAAGAAGCTGTTTTACATATATACAATGGAATATTATTCAGTCATAAGAAGAAATGATATACTGCCACTTGCAACAACATTGATGGACCTCAAGATAATAATGCTAAGGAAAATAAGCCAGAGAGAAAAAGTTGAAAATCAATAATATCACTTATACGTGGAACATAAACCTAAAAGCAACAAATGAACAGAACAAACAAAAAGAGACTCATGAACATGGACAATGAAGTAGTGGTAACCAGAGGGTAGGAGGTCAGGGAGGAGGGGAAAGGTAGATGGGATAAAGGGAATCAAAAATAGCGGGATATGGGGAGGGTAAAGTGGGTAAAGGGAATCAAATATATGGTAACTGAAGGAAACAGAACTTTGAGTGGTAATGACACAATAGAAATATATAGATATCAAATTATAAGGTACACCTAAAAATTATATAATTGTATTAACCAGTTACCTCAATAAACAATAAAAAATAAAATAAAAAATCTTAAGTAAAAAAAATAAAAATAAATAAAAATAAAAAGTTGCTGGTGCCACATAAATTTAACTTATATCAAACCAAAGTCATAGTTAAAGATAAGCTTCCTGTGACAGAGTGTTCCCTCATTTCACCTCTGAAAACATTGTTACTGGCACACAAGTCCCAAAATTTAGACAACTGATAGAAATTTACCTTTACAAAATAATTATTTCCACACTGTGTAGATCCAGGTTATGACCCTTGCCCAATTAGGACATAACTCAAGATTCTTCTAATTGGTTTACTCATTATTATTATTAAATAATCCAGCAATTATTGAGTGCTCAATATGTACCAGGCACAGTGTGACAAACCACACAAATGGAAAGGTAAATTAGGCATAGTATTTGTCTTTGAGCAACTCACTTTTACTTAAAATGTTGAGAATAAAAGTTTTCCCTTCTTTTAAAAATTATTATTAAAAATAGGAATTATCTATGATTAAAATCTTAAATACTGTATTAATTTCCTATGGCTGCTATAACAAATTACCACAAACCGAGGAGTTTAAAACAACAAATTTATTCTCTCATAAACCTGGATTATAGAAATCCACAGGACCAGGTTCCTTCTGAGAGTCTGTGTATATTCCATCCTAGTTTCTGAGGGTGGTTTTCAACTCCTTGGTTTGTAGTTGCATCACTCCAATCTGTCTTCATCATCAAGTAGCATCTTCCTTGTGTGTCTCTCTGTGTTTTCTTCTTCTTGCAAAGACACCAGTCATATTGGATTAGAGTCTAGCCTAATGACTTCATCTTAACTGGATTATATCTTCAAAGACCCTGTTTCCAAGTAAGATCACTTTCACAAGTACCAGGGATTAAGATTTCAATTTATCTTTTTAGATAACACAATTCAACCCATAACATGCGTATTTCAGAACACAAATTTGATAGTGTCCTCTGGGAATTTAAATCTTCCTAATGAGAAAACATTAGTGTGTTTTAGACTTGTATTCCATGATCTAAATGAGACTCTCCATGATTTGAAGGACATCTTTCTGAGACTGTGGAGGAAGTTTACTTAAATACTTGCTCAATTTGTATGTACTGAAATAGACTGTTTGAGAGGGGTGCCAAGGGGATCTCAAGGGCTCTCATTCCGTTATATGTACTAATATATAGGCTTTGGGCTGCAAAAACAGGGATGTCAGAAGGAGAGAAAAGGAGAGATTGTGTAACTCCTAGGGTAGGGGTTGCCCAGTCCCCACCACCAGTCATATAATCCATCATTACTTCATTATCTGCTACACTCACTGGGTTTATACAGAAAGATTCTCTTTGGAAAACAAAACAAAACAATTCTCTAACTTAAAATATTTGAAAACCAATGACTTAGATTACTGGGAAATTTTTCAACAGAGCTAAATTTCATTCCTGCTGGTAAATGTTTTTCTTCCCTCTGTCTTTTTAATAAAATTAAGCCAATCAATTTATTTTCTAGTTTAAATTATATTTTCCATTCCATTGTTTTTCTGGTCCTGTACTAATAAAATGCTATTGTCCTAAGTCTCTACTGATGATAAAAATGTTTGAATAGTGGAAGATTAGAACATTTTGCCTTGATTTTTCTAACAAAATTTTTAAATAGTTTTATTTTAAAAATCGATAATTTTCTTTAAAAAATTCAGACTTCAGTATTGATTAAAATGTTATACTATTGATGTAGGAAATCTTTTAGATAGACTTTTTTTTCATTTGAATGTCTTCACAATAAACTTTAGCTTTCTAAGATAATTTCCTGTTTCATAGAAAAAATTATAGTAATAGACATAAAGTTATTTTCTACATTCTTCTATTTATACCTTTCTCTATATATATACTTTCTTTTTTCTTATCTCACTTTTTTATATTTACCCTGTTTTATTCTTTTATTATCCTCTTCTATTATACCTACCCTTCTTGAGTTTGAAATTTCTTTTTTATTCTAAACATTCTTTATTCCTAATGTTATAGACCCACATTTTTTAATATTCAATACTTAAGTTATTCTATTTGGGCATATTTTTTTTCTCTTACACCACTTGAGTGAAAATAAAAAGTATACTTTGTCTTATTAAATAAATGTTATTTTTATTGGAACATGTTCCAAATACAAATGAAGATTTTAAAACAACCTCTAAACTACCATTTTGTACAGTATTTTTAATATTTTGATGTATCTATTTTCAGCCTTTTGCTTAGCACATGTAAATAATTATTTTATAATAATATAAGCATTCTATAAACTGATAGTTGTGGGTAGCCAAATGAAGTTGCAAGAAATCCAATACAGAAATCTACAACTGGGAGTAGAGAGTGTAGACTTGGTCCTAGGGCTTACGATGAGTGGAAGGTGACACAGCTTCTCTCCAGCTCATGAATGAAAAAGTTTCCACATCCCATTTCTGTGTTCCTGGGATGGACCATAGTGTGTGATTAGCTACAACCATTGTACTCTATAGACTTGTCCTTGAGAAGCTCAGGAAAGCAGCAGAAAGTAACATCTTCCTCCCAATGTCCTTGACCTGGTAGGTCATCTGCTCTCTGCATCTGATGGTGTGGAATGTGCTGGAACACAGCATCCACCATGGAGCTGCTGGGAGTGCCACAAGCATGCAGTCCATGCAACTTTTAGGGGATGCTTTAGCTGTAGAAAGCCGCCTATCACCCTATCTCAGGGTGCCTCACATCGAGAATGTCAAGTCCTGACACTTTCATCCAAGGTTGAGACAGTCCTAGAGGGCCACTCTGCCTTCAGAGTTGGGGTTCTCGCCCACGCACCCCAACCCAGCTCTCGCCCAGCCACTCCTGCTTCTTTCCATCTCTTACCAGGGCAGATCCCATGAACACCCCTGTTGGGTACCCCTCATGCTCCTTTCCACCTGAGTCCTCTTCCTGAGGACCCCAACCTGTGTCATAATCAGAAATGACACCAAAAACAACAGCACCAATTTCTCCTCCCTCTGCCAACCAGCAGGCACCCAACCCAGGCCCCTCCACATTTTAAAAGAATCTTTGTATATGCGGTGAATAAGAAAAAATAAAAACTAGTTTTATTTTGCCTTTCTTTGATTACAGTTAAGGTGCAGTTTGGTTTCACTTTCTCGTTGCATGTTTGCTCTTACCTTTTGTGGCTGTTCTATCAAGCCTCCAGTTGCCCATTTTCTGATATAGTGATCATCATTCTTTTACTAATTTATATCTTCCCAAATGTATCATTTGTCTTCCAACTAGATTTTCGATACTTTTAAACAAGCTGACATTTTGGTTTGTGTGTAGTCAAATCTCTGACTTTTCCTTTGTGATTTGTTTTTCACATAATGTATAGAAAGTTATTTCTCACCCTAGCATTAAATAAATATCCACCAGAAAAAAAAAAAAAGATACTTAGGACTACCTCGAAGAGTATGAAATTTTCTATATAAAATAAAGTAGAAAAGCTTTTATGGTATTATTTGTTATTTTGTCAAAAAGGAAACTAAAAGCCAATTATGACATCCAGAAAAGTCTGAGCTCTTTAACAGGCTCTGGTCACAGGCATTTCATGGACCAGACAAGTGATCTGGTGAGTCTTCTCTAAGACTATTTCAGCCTTCACTGTCTTTTAAAATGCTTTTCCTGGGACCAGGACCAGCTATATAATTTCAGGGCCCCATGCAAAAAGAAAATGTGGTGCCTCTTGTTCAGAAAGTGTTAGGAATTCCAAGAAGGCAACAAAAAAGAATTAAATCAATCCTTTGGTCCTCCTAAGCACAGGACCTTGTATGACTGTATAGGTCAAAAGCCCATGAAGGCAACCTGCTTAGCATACGGAGACCAGTCCTTCCAGATCAATTATTTTGACCAGATAGATAAAGTCAGTCAAAACGTTTCACAAGTTTTTCACTTGATGAGTTGCTAATGGAATATGACCAAATTATTTTTGACTGAATTAGCTGAATACAATCAGACAAGATAAACATGGTGAGGAGATTATTAAGATGAAAGTTCTGCAAACAATTTGTCTGAAGTGAAAAGCTGAAATCTGTTATTTTGAAGATCCCAAACACATAATTCCAAAACTAAATAATAACTGCCAATAATGATTATCCTCCAGGCCCTAGACAAAGTACATTTATAGGAAGGTTTGGTATAGCCCTCATAGCAACCCCACAGGATAGGCACACTGTACAGATTCATGTTACAGATGTGGAACCTGAGGCCTAAAAAGAAAAGGGGTAATTTTCTCAATTAACACAGTTCATCAGTAGCAAATAGCAGCTCAAATTCAGGCCTGAATCTAGACCCTCCCTCTTGGCCTCTACGTTGATCTGGCACTAGTGAAGACAGTGCCAGAACTATAAACGCAAGTGAAACTCTGGATTTAGGAAGATAGTGGGGAAATCTACCTGGTGGCCTTGTATTTCACATGCCCTTAAAATGGGCCTTGTGCTTGTAAAAGACCAGGAACTACTGAATAAATCTGTACTCGCATGCCCACATTTCAAAGCTGAGGGAAGTGAAGCTGCTCTCTTTTCAGCTGAAGACAAGGATTTTCTTCCCTCTTCTGTATAAACACCAGGTATTTTTTCTTAGTTCTTAGCTAAATGCCAAACCTCAACTAAAAAAAAAATTTTTTTTAGTAAAAAATGAAATTCTTGCACAGAACATTAAGCTTTCAGCAAATGAATCTCAAAACATAAGAGATCAACTTCCAGGATCACTACCAGCATTCAGGTACTCATGTAAACTTTGCCTTTACCCAATAGTGTTAAAAGCTGACAATTATGGGCTTTTGCATAGATTCTGTTAGAAATAAAACTGAAATGACCTGTTCACAGCAGTGTGTGTTACTTATCTGCTTTCAGTCTGCCTCCAATAGAGGCCTAAGTCTGAAAGCAAGAATTGAATTGTCTACATGATTGAAGCCAATATTAGGGTATATATACATGACTTCTTCAGTTTTTCAGTTTTCTGTCTACATATAGACATGAAAATAAAATAGCAAACATCTGTTTCTCTCTTGGATACAAATAACTAGACAGAAATTTTTTTAAAAAACATTTATTCTTCTTATTCATATCTATTTTAATAACAATCCAGACGTGTCTTGCAGTTCCATAGCTAATGTTTGTTTAACACGGTAATTGTCAATGTCTTAATGAGAACCTTGATCTCCAAGCTATTTAAGATAACATTGTAAATTTTACTTGACTTTAAATTTATCCATGTATTCATGTTACATTGCAATGTGACTTTGCTGTTCTCTCATAAAGAAATGGGAACTTTTTCATCATCTCTAGAATCTGGGTTGGTGTTATGACTTGCTTTGACCAACAGAAGTCTTCTATTGGTCAAAAGTGATGTTATCCAACTTTCAAAACTTGACCTTAAGAGACCTTACAACTTCAACTTTCTTCCCTTGGACTGCTGCCTTGGAACTACTAAGTAAGGGATGTTGCTCTAGCTTACTAGATGAGAAAAGGCCATGTAGAGCATACCAGAGGAGCCCCAATCAGCAGTCAGCACCAGTTGCCATGAACATGAGGCCATCTTGGACCTTTCAGCCAGCCAGCCTCTAGCCAAATGAAGCTGCATAAGTTATGTCAGGGAAAACCAGTTAAGGAACCACCCAGCCAATTCACATTTTCTAAGAAATAATAAATTGTTGTTGCTTTAAGCCACTACATTTTGGAATGGCTTGTTACACAGCAATAGCTAGCTGATACATCTATGGTAATGCTACAAATGTCATATCCAAATGATAACTCTGCATTGCCTTGGAGCCTACACAAATGTAAGGACTATCCAAATGTAATATCATATAGACATCAAAAACAAGTAAGATATCAAGAGCAGAAACTTGGGGGCAGGGAGAGGAGAGTATGAAACCACTGAGGGGCTTATCAGAATCTCTTAGTTTTTAAGGATTAAGCACAAATTCTAAGGCAAAAATGTGTGGATTCAAGTTCTGGAGCCACCATTACCAGCTGAGTAACCTCTGGCAGGTCATGTTCTCTCTCTGTTGCCTAATTTCTTTATTTGCCAAAGGAGAGAGAAATAGTGCCTTCCCTGAGTCCTGAGAGAATTGAATTTGAAAATATCCATAAAGTATTTGAAACATACATAGCACCTAGTAAGAGCTTAATAAATATTAGCCTTTATTATTATAGGGTGGTGAAAACCGATGCACTTTCTAAGGGCAGATTTAATAATATAATAGCCTATGTTTGTGCAACCTATTCTCTTACACTCTGGCTTTAAAAACTGTAACCTCCATGTTAGTTGTCACTGATGTTGTATCTTTCTATCTCTGCTATAAAAGCTTGGGACAAACGGGACTCCACCTTCCCACCCATACCAATGTCCTCTAAAAAGAGAGAGAAGGAGAGAGAGAAAGAGAGAGAGAGACGAGACAGAGAGAGACAGAGAAAGACAGAGACAGAGAGAGAATGGCTCTTTCAGAATTAGAACTTTTTTTCTACTACTATCTCCTTTCTTAAGCCCTAATATTTATTTTGAAACAAGGATATTTTACATTTATAAAAGTATAGAAATTTTATTTGTATCCAAGAAATCCTGAGTTTAAAGTCTCTACACTGATAAAAACATTTATTATTCTCATGTATATTAGACTCTCAAAAGAAATTTTTACAGAACCAGCACTTACAACTGTAATAGTAGCAATTGATAACATTACAATTGAAAGTAGAACTTGCACAAAAAAAATACCTATGCTGGTTTGTTTGTTTTTTTTTAACTAAATGGAACGTAATTTTTGTAGCCAAAGTTCCTTCTAATGCTGAGCCTAGTACAACCTGAATAATTCTCTGAGGCTACATTATCATAATAATTAAAAAATAAAACATTGGCTACATTCTTGACTGAACCATATATCTTTTATTGATTCCAAGCACAACTCAGATACAATCGTTACTTTACATTCTTGACAGAATCCTTTCCATGTGACCACAGGGACCTAGACATATATTTTTCCTCTCAGGCCTCTTCTGCTTCAATGTAAATATTATTATGAAGTCTCAACTGTTTGACTTGAGTATGGTGTTATCCAAATTTAAAAGAGAGTAATAGTGTGCTAAGCATAGATAGCAACCTGGAAGTCTGTACAGGAAGAAATGAGTCTGGCCATAAACCATGAATGTGCTTAAAAATATAAATTCAAATTGCCACTGTAACTCTGGAGCTCTCTTGGAAAAAAAAAAACACTCTTTCCATGGCAATGTTACTCATTATCCCATAGTTCAAATGACATCATAGGATACAGGAGTCTGCTCAGTTTTGAATTGGTTAGGCACCTCCGACTATTTTTAAGTCTAAATGAGAACTAAAAATACATTGTAGCCAGCACATTTTTTTAAAATTCATGCATAATAGAAATGAAGTACATATGTTTATAAAAATTCATTTATGCTTTGCACTTTATAATATATGACAAGGTCTTTTTATAAATCTTTTAATGTCTTTGTTTACTTTTGAAAGCTTCCAGTTTGAGGATAAACTCTGCCATATTCCATTAATATGCACTTTCCAAACTTGATTGATAAGGCTACAAATACTTGGAATAAATCCATGGACACTCTCTGGAGCAAGAAGCATTGTTAAGTAAGATCTAGATGGATGTGTATGAATGTTACAAAAATACTAAATTCTATAGCTACCTTTTAAATGTTATTTTGTCACACAAATAGTGTGCGTATTTTCTTAAGGCTTTGAGTGTTTGTGGATTTTCTCTAATTAAACTTCAGCAATATATGAAGATCTCACATACACTTTAAACTCTGAAATAGACACCTGATAGGAACAGATCATTTTCTCTTCCAAGGGGAAAGATTTTCAATGTGACTCTTCCTGAAGACAGTAAGTGCTATCTCTCTGTGTCCTCAGTAGTGTGTCGCCATTGGCATCCAGCCAGAGGGATGGAGTCAGAAGTGGGGTGGCATTATCTTATGAAATGCATTTACTCAATAAAGAGCAGGAAGACACAAGCCAAAGCTCAACATGGCTGCCCAGAATTAACAGGCTTAGGTCAGCAACAGATGCAACAGTCTTTTTAGCTCCATAACTTTATGTGAACAGAATAGGACAAGGTCTCTGAGCACCATTTTTGGGTCTGTTGACTTAACAGGAAGCCTGGTCACATAACATTAGTCTAAGTGGACTTGCCACACAAAGTCTACTTCAATGCAGTAATGATGGATACTGGGCCAATCATTAATCCTCACATATCTAGCCAAAAATCATCAAGAACTCAAGGTCTTGATGAATGTCTCAGAGCTATCAGATTTTATTAGCTGACAGTGATGTTCCCTCTGATGCTGTTGAAAGTTTCAGTAAATTCAGAGACTAGCATTAGCAGTCTTGACGGTCTCTGCAAATATGGTCTGCAGGGCTGTGAAGTTATTAAATACACCATAAAATATTGATGGGAAATACAGAAAGAGAAGAAAAAAGAAGAAAACAACAATAATAATAACACTAATAATGACTGACCAGTACCCAAAGCACATATCAGATGTAATCCTCACAATAGCCCAGGGAAGGAGATATTAGTCCCATTAAACAAACAAGGAAACTGAGACTTGTAAGTTTTGTCTAAACTCTAAGTGACACAGCTGCTTAGTGTTAAAATTGATATTTTAACCCAGTCAGCTCTGCCAACTTTTAGCTACCACTCAGGCCATTTCTTCTCAGACTACTTCCTGCATTGGGATGTTCCACAACTGGTAGTCTGAGTTTAGTATATGTAAAAGTTCAGGTTAAATATAGCAAGAAGAGCTCCCTTTCTTCTCTAAAACTAAAGAATAAATTCACTTTACCCTGCTCATAAGCAATCTTTCTGGATTTTACCAGAAATAAATAGAAAAATGAGGAAATGAGGAAAAAAATGAGGTATCAATTTCCTTGCTGTTTGCTTCCCGTCTCTAATACATTGGCCTTTATTTTAAAGGTGAATTGTGACTTTAAATAATTAAGAATGTCAAAGAGATCACTAAAAATGGACATATGGCTTTAAATTAAGAAAAATGAAATGCAAATTAATCAAGAAGTATCAAAATTGCACAATAGCAGATAAAATTTATTTTATTTCTTAAAAATATCAGTTTCAATTAGGTTGCTATTTTAAACTCATTCACTTGTTTTATATTCAAAGAATTAGCTATATGTATATATGCGACTCAAGTTTAGAAGTAAAACTTATTTTTGAGGTGCTCTTGACTTCTCAGTTAACTTATTTAATAATTCCCACATGGATGAGCCCAGAAAATTCACTCTATTGTAAACAAATGTTGTTTACAACTGGACAGGTTACCACTTTAACAGAATGATGATTTCTTTCTTATGTCAAGTGTTATCTTTCATCTTTATCTTCGTGGAACAATGTGTGCTCCCCCTTGTGGCCAGAATGAAACCTTTGGGGTCTTAGATCAAGCTAATCATATAACAACTTGTTTGCCAAAGGAGCCTTTCATTTTTTTTTTTTTTTATGTTCACAAGTTTGAGGTTCCAATTCAATTCTTTTTAAAAGTTCATTTTCCTTCAGTTTATTCAAATATATTGCCCAATATTTATTCAAGATATTTGTGATTAAATCAAAACCATCTAAAGAATTTTTATTTTGTTGTTTGGTATTTTGCATAAAATAAAATCTTATAAAGCTAAACCACATTTACCAGCAACTAGGAGAACTCCCAAGAGTGAAAATTTTGTGGCCAATATCAGAGACTGGAGATAATCCATTGAGTCAATATATCTCACCAGAGAAAAAGGAAATAAAATGTTACAGGTTGGAAATATAATTTAATAGCTGAATGAACACTTAATCAGCTTATTTCATTCTTGAGAAGAAAACAGAGAGTGGAGGTAACCCAGGTTGTTAAATTGTAATGCAGTTGAAATTCTATCACCCATGAAAACTATAATAGGGATTCCACTTTTGGATTTGGCCAGGATAGAAACAGATGTGTATTCTGATGAGGACCATAGACTGCTACTCCTAGAGAAAGCTCTTTACAGTGAATCATGGGTTTCAACTATGTCAACTCCAAAAAAGAAACTAGAATAAATTGAGTATAATTGTTTCAAGTATTTAGAATTCCCAAGTTGGATTGTGACTAAATATGTGGTTCTCATTTTAATGCCTTGACAAAGAAGACAGTGCGGTTCCTCCTTGCTTTGCCCTTTAAAACGAGAATCCAATAACAGAAGAATTGTTTTTCAGTTGAGATCCAATAGTTTGACCAGAAGCATCTCAACCACAAGGCATTTATTCAGTGAGTGAGGCTAGTTCAGACAACGAGGTCAAGGTAAAGACCAAATATAATTTTATGCATAATTTCCATCCATTAAAAGAATAGAATTGAATGTTTCTCATTACATAGCCTGTCTGGATGCACAATCCTTTTATGTGCTCCTGAGGCACATTTTTGCAATATTCTAAATTTATATTATCCAACATAACATGGAGCAGATAGAGTTTCTTTTGAAAAGAAAGTCAGGCCGATGTCATTCTACCTAGAGAAGCTGATGCCCAGAAACCTACAGAGTGCTTTAACCCAGAACACAGTTCAATTAAATAAATTCCATCCTCTTTAACAGAAGTGAAGAACAAGAAAACAAGGGAACATACTTGTCAATGAGTAGGGTTTATTCATCAGGAGGTTAATTCCACATGGATTTCAAGTAAACCGGAGATAGGTAAAAAGAATGCTATGCCAGTATTGGTTTTTACATTTCATTTCTATCGAATATTTCTTCAACTGAGGTTCTTTCCTACCCCTTTGCCTCTGACTCTCTTTCCTGACCTAGAGAGATTGACTGCCTTCAAAGGAAAAAAAAATAGAACAAGTCCTATTGTCTCAGAAAGGACAATGCTCTATGTCTCTTGTCTCCAGTCTCTTTCTCTTTGGTTTGGTTCCCTTTCTCCATGCCAAAGTACAGCTACTTTTCCCAGAGAAGTTGTTACAATCTATTATTCTAAGAACTTCTTCCAATAATGAATACAACAAAATCCTGTCTTTATTCATTTAAAGCACAAAGCTGGTCTTTACAAAGAATCTGTTTTAAATAACCACTTGTTGATAATGCATCCATTCAATAGAATGAAGTGAATACAGTGGAGCTAAAGCTGCTGGTATGCAAAGATCAGATCTTCAGACCATATCTGTGTATATCTAGCACAACTTTTTGCTGTGTACTTTTTAACAGCACCTATACAGAAACAGAGATACTCTGCTGTCTGCATTTTTTAGGAAAGATATGTAAAAATCTGTTACAATGTTTACCTTTAATGACTGATATGAGGATAAAAAGAAACTTTCACTTTTCATTTTAATTTTTCTATACTGTTAGAAGTTTCTAAAGATGTGTGTGTATACTTTTTTTCAAAAAAACAAAAGGTTATTTGAATGATTATATGTCTTTTATTTTTTAATACTTCTCTATGTTTTTTTTAAAAAAACTTATTCTTAAATTACAAATATAAATAAAGGCACATGCTAGAGCAGAGACAAATTGCCTTTGAGGGAGTGAATCTTTTTTTTTTTTTTTGAGGGGATGATACTTTCTCAGATTATTTTACATAGCACCAGCCTGGTACTATGTAATTTTATCATGCATCCCAGGACATCCGCAGATCTATTTGCATGGAGAACAAAACTATAACAGTCCAATGGGATCTTTTGAAAAATGTTTAAATTCTGGATCTCCCATCAACCATAGAAATGACTCTCCTACTCTTTGTTAACAATAAAATAATCTCTAGGGAGGTGAAGCAACTCTAGGGCCAGCCTTCCTCTGAGCCAGGTTACCATGGGTATCACAAAATTTAAGTATGCATTTCATACATAAAAACATGATGACTCAGGGAGGTCACAGGCCTCCATCACACTTCGGTGGAGCAGGAATTTAATCCAAGCTCATTGGGACTTCCCATGGCCTTCAGCCTCAAGAGAAAAGGGATATCCCAGCTATGCCACATGAAATGTCAAATTCTGCTGACACTGTAGCTGGAAGCTGCCCTCCCTTGTGAAAACTCACCCCAGAGCCAAGGAACTCTGAAAGACCCACCTCCAGCCACAGGGCACGGGGAACCACAAGGGAGAAATTTGGAAAGTTCTTCTTTGCAGGTGGCATTTACAACATAGGCACCTTCCATCCTTCCTGAGTTGCTTTATTCTGCTCTTCTCATCCTTCTCCCTGGGCAGCCCAAACACAGAAGTGGGAAGTGCCAGGGAAATGGAGATTGCAGCAAATCAGGAAAAGAGGCTGATTATACGATTCTACACATTTCTTCAAAAAGGGCTGAGATGTCTTCTTCCAGACCCAAACAAGTCATCCTCCAGGCAGCAAGGGTGGACACATGAAAATTATATGGATGACTGAGCATGTAAAGCTCATCTAAGCAGGAGAGAACAGGCTGAGAGGTCGGGGCACTTGAGAAGATAGTTTTTTTTCATACTTTATTCCTACGACCATCCTGACAGTTTCTCTGTAGGAAATGCTGCCACCAAAGACTGAGGACTTCAGACTCAAAGTTCTAGCCCCAGTCTTGGCTCTCTGATGTGATGGTGTCACCCAGTTTCTGTGCCCAGTCCCTGTAGCTTGCTACTATATGGTCTCAAGAAAATAAACCAATAGCTAGCCCTCAATACTCCTATATATAAAATGGAACTTTTTAAAAGGCAAAACACTTTGAATACCTGGGAAGAAATGTTTCCATATTTTAAAAAAGCAGATATTCTTTTATGATTAATACCTTCAGTAGGCAGAATTGCAAGATAAAACAAAAATAATTTTTCCACTGGTTGCCTCCACACGTTCAAACAGGCGGCTCTGCTTACCAGCAAGAACTTTAATTCAAAACTCTCTTCTGTCAGTTTTAGAAAGCCAACACAGGAAAGAAAAACAAAACAACTAGCCAGAGTCCTCTTTGTAGTTAGAAATTCCTTAATTATTTGCTAGTCTGGATAGTTAGCTTTCAGGATGTTAGCAATGTTTTGAAGAAGTCCTCCATTGTTGCTCACTGCTTTTTGGCCACTCTATTCCTCTAAGAATTAACTTCATTTTAGGATGATTTCTGCATAATACCTATCTACTTTATTCCCCGGGGTTGACATGGAGTTTCCTGGGGCAAATCCTGAAAATGCTCCTCCCATTTTATTTCCCCTTCCACCTCCTGCCCAATCTGGGCTGCAAGTGCTAATGAGTAAACCAATAAAATAATTTCATCTTAATAGTATAATTCTGGAAATTCAGGAGCTTGAGTATGTGAGGTGTACCTATACAACACTCCAGATTAGACAAAGACTTGTTCACCCTTACAAAGCGTTCTTCAGATGCTTCCCTTTATTCAAAGGCAGCCATGTTTAACAGGTGATGTTAGACTCTCACCAGTGACATTTTCATGACTACAAAAATTACAGTTTTATGTCCAGGGTCCCACCACCAGTGGGCCTGAACTTAGAAGCAGTTAACAACTCTTGTGTCTCACTCTAAAAGACACTTTCTGGGTTTTTCTGATCCCCACCCCTTGCAAACCAGAAGCCAGATTGCACCTTTGTACCCGGAAGCAGACTGTGGTTTAAATTAACAAATGTGCTGTCCCCCTTCTGCAACACCAGAAACAGTGCATGTACTACGTGCCAGATTCCCTCAGGTTAGGTTTGGAGGGATGAGAAGGAGTACCTCCAGGGCACAAGGTTTTCTAACTAGAGAAAACATCAACAGCCCCAGTGCCCCCCTCCTCATACCCCAATCTTCTTTGGGGTGACATCACCTCAGAGGAAGCAAAGAGAAGCCCAGCCACTGGGTACTGAGAAAATACATAATTTCGGACAATGTCCTAGGGACAAGGAAGGAAGGAGAGAACAATTCATTGGGTTTTGTTCTGGTTCATTATTATAAAAATATAAAATGAAGGCTGTGACCTCTCTGTCCGCTTCCTAGGTTGGAGAACCTTCTATTGGGGCTGGGAGCTCTGAAGGGGTGGAGGCTAAAGAGTCCCAGCTTCCGAGAGGACACTGTTATGTAGAACAGTCTGGGGCTCTCCTGAAAGAAAGCAGGGGTCAGGGAAGCAGTAGGAATGAGGAGAAACAAAATCATTGTAAAAGGCACGAAAGAGAGAAGGCGTGGACAGGGCTGGGCCACAGGAAAAGGAGCACAGCAGACAGCAAAAAGAGGAGGAGAGAGGAAAGAGGCGGGGGAGCGGGGAAGAGGGGAGAAAACTTAATACAAAGGGAAGGAAGGGGAAACAGGGAAGGCAAGGAAGGTAGCGTTGGAAGGAAAAAGTGACACGAGGGATATAGGGAAAACAAAGAGGGAGAAAGGAGGCTGTGAAACAATCCTGAGAGTAGTAGAAAAAGGCAGGACGAGGGAGGCCACGTCGGAGCAAATATATCGCGACGAGATGCAACAGTCTAAAGCTAACGTTCATAAAAGCCTGAAAACCCTGGTCAACAACTGACGTGTGGCCGCCGGCCATGGGGCAGGGCGAGGCCTGGGGCTGACGGAGTGTTCCCCTCCCCCCACCCACCCACTGCCGTCCCCCAGGGCCGGCTTGGGGCACTTCCTCTGCCTGTCCTCCGGAGATGAGGCGCCGCCCGGGACTGCAGGGCTGAGCTGCGCGCCCGGTTCCGCCGGCCGCTCCACCTCCTGGTCCCAGCTGGGGCTCGGGCTTGAGGCAGCGACTAGGAGGTCGATGCCGGGATAGGCAGTCCATGTAAGCTACCGAGGCCGTCTGGGGCCTTGCCGTTGGGGCTCAGAGGCTTCCGGTCGGCCGCTGCGGGAGGAAGCATAGGGTTTAGGGTCACTGCCTGACTTAGTGCAAAACCAGAGACCCCGGGGCCCAGGACTCCCGCAAACCCCGTGACAGTGCTAGGTTTCTGGGGTGCATGGTGCGGCACTCACTCGGTTAGAAGAAGCAGAGACCCATGCTCTCCACGAGCTCCACGCATCCACCGGAGGCCACCCTTACCTCCCCTAAAGGGGTCACTCGCGAGGGCAGCATTAGCAAGTCCCTCTCCTCGAAAGACCATTTTGCAGACGATCCCAGACCGCTGACTCGATGCAAATCCCTTTACCCCGAGCCCGCTTAATAAAGAATGAGACCAGCGTTGCTGCAGACCTGTGCACCCCCGAGCCGTGGAGGTTCTTAGATCCTAAACCTCTGAGGAAGGAAGCAGGGAGCTAAGATCCACACACCCCTCTTCCTCCACCCCCACCCGAGACCCCAACCGTGGACACAAACCGGAGGAGCTGCCGGCACATAAGGAACGCTGTCTCAGAGCGGTTAGGGTTCCTCGCGTGGGGCAGGGGGAAATCGAGTGGGGAGTATGTCACCAAAGACGGCCCTCGTGGAGGGCCCAGGGAAGCCTGGAATCCCACGGACAAGGGAGGCGGCCGCGCTTCAATTGCGCGACGGACTTAGTTACGCCCCCAAGGCCGAAGATCCAGATTCCCTCACCACTGTGGGCGCAGCATGTCGTGGGGCATAGGGGGCTCCCGATTAAGTGACCGTGGGCTTGCCAGATCAGGCGGTATTCTATTCGTTGCTCTATTATTTAGGGCTTGGGGAAGGGACCAAAGTTTTGCTGCTGGAAGCCAGAAAAGTGACGCTGGGCTCTCGCAACCTGTTTTTCTTTCCCCAATCCGCAGCCTTTCAGCTCCTCCTGCACTAGGAGGTACACGTTTGTTTATACCTATTTTCAACTTTCTTATTTTCCCCCCAACAAATTCTTCCTTTAAATGGGGAGCTGTGAGCGCTCACTTTGCGGTGAGGCAGAACTCTGGAAATTTTTCCCCTGCAGCTACCCCTACCGCAGCCCCAGAAACAATTTGCTGTGGCTGCAAGGAGCTGAGTCCTACACCTCTGTGCGAAGGATTCACATACGCACACAAGCACGCACATCCAATTTCGCAGAGGTTTAGAAAGGGTAGAGACCTTTCCAGGTTAAAGCGGCCCCACTCTCCCGCTACGCCTCCCCCATCTCTCAGCTCTTTCCCAAACCCAGTTATGGCCCCTCAGCCAACGAAATTTTCAGATCTTTTCTTTCCACCCCGTACACACACTTCAAGATGAAGACCTGTTTAGAAATTATCTGAGAAGGTTTCTCAACCAAGGGCCAGTTGCCTTCGAAACAAGCGGGGAGGGGGGGACAGGGGTAGGCGGGGAGAGTCAGGGGTGTCGAATAAATAACCAGTAGCCCAGCTATAGTTTCCATCCCGTCTCCAGGGTTAATGCTCCTGCCGCGTTTTTAGCTCTGTCCACGCCAGTCCCTCCTCTCCTTTCCCACCCGTGGGACCTAGGACAACGTGAGTGGGTTTGTCCTGGGTTTCTCAGAGGCTTGGGCTCCGTCCAGCGTATTAAATGCTTTGCAGGCTCATTTAACCTTGGTGTTAGGAACTTAAACTTAATCCTAGGAAGACACACGTTTTTTAAATATTAGGACTTGGAATGCAGGGCCACAGGGACGATGGGGAGTGGGGGCAGACAAAGGCGGGGGTCTGAGAAGGTTTGTAGTTGCCCGGCTCTCAGACAGACACTAGCGCCTTAGCGCTCCCTGGCAAAGTTCACTCTTAGGATCGATTTTTCAAGAACTAATCCTGATCGGAGATAATTGGAATGAAGCGATGAGTTATCTGTTACAAATATAAACAACACATTTTCTTTGAGCGTATGCAATATCTTATAGACTTGATTTCCACATCTTGTTTTTTCAAAGCCCCGCTGGGAAGGATTTTATAACAATGAGGATTCGAAGGCTCTGAAAATACACTGTAAATACCAGTTGTACTGAGGAAACACCTGGTGAGGTCTGTCATCTGTCCTGTACTGTGTGTGTAGGGAGGGGAGGGCAGCAAGGGAAAATGGTCTTGCCCTGGCTATGAAAGACATTTGGATGGGTGTTGAGATTCTCAGAATATCAGCACCCCTCCATGTGTGGATAAAGTGAAACTTTTCTATTCTCTCAGCTCCCAAGAATTAAACTGTCCTTTCACGAATGAGAAATGTACATTATAGCTTCTTGCCTACATAATAAGAAACCCAGACTCATTACTGTTTATCAAAATAAAATTAATAAATTGTTATACATAATTTGTCATTTGAATAGGCTTCCCTTAGGGTAACTGCTAATGTTCATTTGCACCTGATTTGGAGGACTAGATGATCAAAAATATTTGTTTTTACTGAGTATTCATGATATTAAATTGTTTTCAGTAAATAATGTTTTCCTACTGAAAAAAATAATTCAGCAAATGGTATTCCTACTATTCTTATGAACCAAAGAACAATTAATGACAGTAACTGCCTCCTAGGATAAGTTTGTTTGAATATAATTTTAAAGCAATGGTTAGAAAAAAAAGGCAGTGATTCAGATTACTTTGCTTTGTAATTTTTCAAATTCCAGTTGGGGGTATAGAAGGTCTTTGAAGGAAGTTTTTTCTGCCAGTAAGAAGAATAAAAATTCTTAACCCAAATAAGTATGTAATTGTCATTATTTTTATGTTCTTTGTTCAAACACAAACATTTTTGTGTCAGTTTTGGAAATCGTTTTTAATGATGAGTTCCATTTATTGGAAGATCCTTTACCTGTATTTTTAAAGACCTATGAGAATCAGGAAATTAAGTTATTAATTTAATAACTAATGTAGCTAATTATTGCTACAGACTTTGAAAATTGATGGGATGTTTCATAATAGAAAGTGAATATAATGATTAAAGGAACATGATGCAAGTGCCATTCAACTACTTTGAATTTCTGAAAGGAAACAATCTTCTAAGTAAATCAACCACCAATGACGCCCCTCCCACCCAGCCCAATTAACTAGAATTAGTTTTGATTTCAGAACTATGTGTTTTACTTTTGTATTGTTACCCATAAGTCATAATTTGTTTCTAATTTAGAGCTCAAAATGCTCCAGGACAAAGTGGCTCTGTTAGCAAAGGACTGCTTTTCTCTGAAGGTAGCAAGTCCTTTTCTGAACCTTCCATCTCCTTTAAATCAGCTCAGGAGAAATCTTTTAAATTTATGGATACATATTTTTAATTCAAGTGAACCTTAGTTAAATGATTTGTGTAATGAGATAAATTCCATTTCGATCTCTAATCCAACAGATAACTTCGTTGTCCAGAAAGCAGGTAGATTTGAAGCCAAGAATAAGACTCTAAGCAAAGGATTTTCCCTGAGACCCTTTATTGGTCCTTAAGTTTAAAGCTGAAAGGAGTTCTAATTCTCAATTTGTTTAATTTCTTTTACGTGGAATTTCTTATAAATGGGCAAGTGGTATTATCCTATTATTTAAATTAAGTTTAAAGCTTAAAGGAGATCTAATTCTTAATTTTTGAAAATAAAATATTTTTGTTCCTCCACTTGACATTGATAGCATATTCATTCTCTCTCTCTCTCTCTCTCTCTCTCTCTCTCTCTCTCTCTCTCTCCCTCTATCTCAATCTCTCTCTGTTTCTCTTATTGTGCAATTGTGTCACTCCTTGGAAACAAAGCTTTTGCCTGCCCCCTACTTGCCCACATCCATCTGCCTCCCACTTCCGCCTTGGCAAGTATAAGGTGAATCAGCTAGTAAAGATCCTTTTGTAATCTGGAACACCCTTCTACCCTATGCTACCGCCCCCAGGTTTGTGCCCCATCTCCTTTGCTGCTGGAGTTCAGACCCCAGAGATGACTCATTCCTTTCTCAGGGTAGCTGAAGTTGCAAATTTCTGGTGATCAGAACTTAAATGCAGGCAGGTTCAAAATTAGGAAATTCAGCCACTCTTTTAACCTATGAGGAAAATAAAGACTCAAGAGCAGGTGATGTTTCCCAAGTTATAAGAAAAAACAGAACCTGAAGGTCAATGTAAGAAAACTCCCCTCACGCTGTTGACCATCAATTAAATACCTCAAATCTGTTAGTTTGACTTATCAGAGAGTCAATTTATGGAGGAGAAGGAGGAGGAGGAGAAGGAAGAGGAGGAGGAGGAGGAGGAGGAGGAGGAGGAGGAGGAGGAGGAGGAGGAGGAGGAGGAGGAGAAATGAGGAGGAGGAGGAAGAGGAGGAGGAGGAGGAGGAGGAGGAGGAGGAGGAGGAGGAGGAGGAGGAGGAGGAGGAGGAGGAG
This sequence comes from Cynopterus sphinx, assembly GCA_030015415.1. Taxonomy (NCBI): domain Eukaryota; kingdom Metazoa; phylum Chordata; class Mammalia; order Chiroptera; family Pteropodidae; genus Cynopterus; species Cynopterus sphinx. Next base: position 58,702,141 of record CM057389.1, read on the forward strand.
GAAATGGATGGGGAATTGTTGGGAGAGAGAACTCCTAGGCACATTTCTCACAGAAAGGACCATCAAATCCCACAGAATTCAAAAGAATCTAGACTTAAGGACACATGATTGAAATGCTCTCTCCTTTCCCAAAGAAGGTGTTTAAAAAAGTGAATTCAAGGAGAGAACAGTCTGGTTTTAAAAAGGAGAAGGAGGAGGAAGAGGAAGAAGAAAAAGAAAAAGAAGAGAAGAAGAACCTGGAAGAAAGAGACAAACAATATGGGTAGTGCCTGGAAGGATCCAGGTGCAAATCTAGATGCCAGGGCAGTCTCACCACAGAAGACAAGCTCCTCAGGCCACAGAGAAATGAGCCTGGATGGTGCTTCCAGACCCTCTACAGAAAGAGAAGTGAGACCCAGAGAGGAGCAGTAATTTGGCCAAAAGCATATAAACCTGAACCAAAACTGACCATCTTTCTTTTCTTTCCATACAAGTCACGGGGGACAGTCCTGGGTCCTCTCTCAACCTGCCTGCCTTTCTAGGGCCACAACATACACCTGTTAGAAAGTATTCCACTCCAAGAAGCTACAGGCTTAACGTTTAACACAGAGGAAGAATTCATGCCAAATACCAAATATCTGTCACTACCTTTTCCCACTCTTGCACACCCTTTCATTCACCCTTCCAAACCCGCTCTGCATTCATCTAACCCTGCCCACCTGTGCCCCTCACCTTCTCGGCTGGGATGCTTGAAGGTCATCGCTGCAGCAAGCTCTCCACTATGCACAGAGACACAACCCCCGGGGGGCACCACCGTGGGGGTCTGTGCTGCCGTCCAGGGTGGGCCAGGTGCTAGGTAGCTGCCAGCTGGTGTGCTGTACACACCATGCTGGTTGGAAGCCGGGTAGGCACAGGTCGGGAGGAAGCTGCCCACTGCGGTGAGGCCAGAGGCCGACTGTGCAGACAAAGAGGGACAGACCATCAGCAACAGGCAACTCAGCGTTCTTCTCCAGCACATGCAGTTATGAGGTGGGGGATCCTCATCTCCCCCTGCTGTTCCCTCAATTATCTGCATGCAAGGATTGGCCTCTAATTTTCCTAGTAAGGACTCTGGCAAATTTATTCCTACTTAAGTTGTTATAAATAATGCTGAGGTAAAGAGAATCATGGTACTCACCAGCCTTATTTAAAGGAGTGATTCTTCAACCATCTATGTTACAAATTCCAGCTTTTGTAGCAAAAGTATCTTGGCAAAAGGTAACTCAAACTCCTTGAAAGCCAGCCTCCCCCAAATTAATGCACTTTAGAAAAGGAGAGAAAATGCCACACAAGTCTTGGTGGCCGAGCTGCCAGACATCTTGACACCAGACATTCGTTCCCTAACCTGGGGGAATTTTCTCTTCTCTTTCTCTCTTTCCCCAGCACACACACACCCGCAATCCTTCAGCTTCCCTAGTTAAGGACACCTCTTTACCCTGCCCCTTGGTTACCTGAGTGTATTTAAGGTCCGCCTCCAAGGCCGGTTTTTCAAGCCCATTCACTGCTGGGGTGGCTGGGAAGGCTGTACGGTTCACACCTGCCCAGTCTTCCATCTTGGGGGAGTAGGTGGCGCCTTCGCTCCCGGCCAGAGCCCCTGCGGGGACACAAGACCGATTAATAGGGGTATCTCAGTCTGTGCTGCTTACACAAGCAGCCCTCTGGCCCGGTCGTTTACACACGTGCCTACAAGCACTTAGTTTGTCTTTGAGGGAGCGGCCAGTGTCTTCAGAACACCTGAAGTAGCCAAACTCTCTGGGAACAACTGGAGGAGACTGTGGCGCGGGCACAGGGGGTTTAGCTTTCACTCTTAGAGGGGGAGATGCTGCTCCTCGCTCCTCCCAGCCTGAGACCCGCTTCCGGCAAAACAGGAGGTCTCAGGAGGAGAGGCGGCCTGTGGGACAGTGGCAGGACGCACTCAGCCAAGGCGCCTTCCCAGTATCCATAGGCGAGCTGCGAAAGTTTCAAGTTCAAATATAAAGCTGGCTTGTGAGGATTACTGGGGTTTCTCAAAGTCTCAACAAGCATCTGGAGAGCTGAGAGACAGTCCTACTCAGAATTGCCTCTGAAGACATTCAATAGCTCCCAAAAGAGGCGTCAGCCCAGTGACCAGTGCACATCAAGGGCACGTGTGTGCGCTGGAAACCGAGAGAAAGCTCCAGATCTGAGCGCGGACCTGGTGAGGTTACCTCTCTGACCACAGGCCACTCAGGGGAAGCTTTGGCCCCAGCCAGTGGCCCAGGCTGGGTTTGAGCTACCAGGAGAAACAACCTGCGAGGCCTCTGCGTGCCCTACTGCCTCTGAAGCTAAGATTTCACAGTTTCTTCCCTCCCCCACTGTCCACCTTGGGCTGTGGTAAAATTTTGCTTCTTACCATCCTCTTGAATCTGCTCGCATAAGAATGGGCTGTCTCTTGCCCAGCTGCTGGGGGCAAGGGACAGTGCGAAGAAACTGGGACTTGGTCTGGCACACACAGATCCTTTTCAAGCCCAGCATTAAGGCTGCCCCAATCCTTTCTTCTTCCTTCTCCCCCTCCCTTCCCTACTGAAAAAGATGACCAACAGTTTGCTGAGTTCTAATTACAAGGAAAGGGCAAATCCTGTGAGATTTCACCAGAGAATAGCTGCAGTCCCTACGGCACTGTCACTGTCTAAGCTCCAGGACCTGCAAGACCGTGGGACTGCTGGATATCTAGGCCGCTAGACAAGACAAAAAAGGATGGGCCTTTTTCTTTTTACTCAAAAGAGCATTTGGTCCTGAGAGGAACAGAACCCTTTAAGAAACAGTAATGGATCCTAAAAGACCCTTAAGAAAGGGTCGCAGAATTGACTTTGTGGTTCGTTTGGCCTAGATCTGACAACAGGAGTTCGCATACTTTTTGCAAGAATGAAAAAGCGCAATTTCAGGCCTCCGATTTTGTGGTCTACGATTGCTCTTCCATTGGGGAAATATTTTCTGTATTTGTCATAAAGAGTTGAAGATCTCTGAAGACTCCCACAGAAGGCCTGGGACCCTCAAACTCTCTGGCCAGCCCAGACGTCCCCAGGGCCAAAACCGGTCCAAGGACGACAAGGAGTGTGAGCCCTCACCTTCATGCCCCACCCCCATCTCCAATTCTGCCCCTTCCAAAAAGGCTACAGAAGGCCTCCACGACTGACCTGTTTGCTCCATAAACGTCCGAATGCCCAGGATATTGCTGACCGAATGCGCCGAGGGCCATGAACGGGGGATGCTGACATGGCCTGCTGTGCCCGGGACGCCATGGTGGCTGCCCATCTTGGTGCCCGTAGGCGACACTGGGCTTGGGTAGGGGTACTGGTAGATGTGATTGTAGGGCAGCGCAGGCTGGGGCGGCGGCTGCTTGCTTGCCTCATAGGGCCCGGGCTGCGCCAGGCTGCCAATCTTATTGCGCAGGATGCGGCTGATGGAGCTCACAGAGGGCACGTTGTACTTGTCGCAGACGCCGTCGGCCAGCAGTCGGTCGCGGATCTCCCAAGCAAAGATGCCGGGGTCGCCCTGCTTGTAATCCCTAATGTGCTTGACCACGTTGGGGGTGGTGACGCGGGGTTTGCTGCCCCCGATGGCCCCTGGCAGGATAGAGCCTGTCTCGTTGTAGCGCGCCAGGATCTTGCTCACGCAGCCGTGGGATACGCGAAGTTGCCGGCTGATGTCACAGGGTCGGATACCAAGCTGCGCCAGCTCCACGATGCGCAAGCGTATGGCGTTGGGCAAGGGGCGGCCGTTAACGAACACGCCGCCCAGCTGGTTCACCTCGCCGTACGTCTGCTCTGCGGCCGCGCCCGAGAATAGTGAGAAGGAGAGGGAGAAAGCATGGGCGGGTTAGCCAAGGGTGTCTGCACGGGGCTAGGGTCCGTACCCTGACGCGCCTCAGAAAAGTGACCCGCGTGTACCCTCAGTGTGCCGGCCAACGGCCTTAGTCTGGCTCAAGGAGTGGGCGCGGGCAGAGGGACCGCGGAGAAAGGCGCCACGCACTACAGCCCTCCGCGCCCTTTTGACGCGTCGACTTGAGACACAGCACCCCCGGACCCGCGGAACTGCCCCCGCCTCCACTCCCACCCCGCCGCGAAGGCTGAGGACGTGCGAGAACGCGTCTGGTGAGGGACCCAGGACCAGGTCTCCCAAGGAAAGCAGGAGGGAGGAAAGGGAGGCGTTGGGACACAATCCACCTCGCCAGCCCACCCGCGCCCTGCTTGCTGCCCGCCCCTTACCCATGGCGCGCGGGCCAACCAGCTGCCTGGCGACGGGGCGGCCGGGGCTGGGCCCGGCGCGGTCCAGGAGAGCCCGGGAGTCGCCGCAGCGGGAGAGGCATAGAGGGAGGACGCGCGCTAGCCGAGCGCCCCGGCGGCCAGGCCGCGGGCTGGAGACTCGCTGTGCGCCGCCGCCGAGCGCACTGCCGGCCGCCCCCGGACCCGCTGCCGCAGCTGCAGCCGCCGCCTCCCAGGACACGCTCCACGCCCGCGATCCCAGGCCCAGGGTGAACTTCATCCGATTAAGAAAAATTCGTCTGACCGGGAGGCTGCAGCTTGCGGGAATCAATTTGACGTGTCTTCCACGTCAATCTCAGCAGTCACGCAGGAGACTCGCAAGTTGGCAGCTCATTGGTTCCCGTCACTGCACCCCTGCGGCCCCCTCCCCGCAGTGAAACATTACCCTCTCTTTCTGTCCTCCCCCTTTGGCCCTCCTCTGGAACCCTCCCCCCACACACGTCCTAACCCAAGCTGGGCCTGGAAGGCCTGAAACCTTCCACTTGCTCATCTCCCCCTCGAAGCCCCTTACCCCTCCAGTTGTAATAGAGATAGGGTAGTCATTTTAAATTGATAGATATTTATCAGTACTAGTACTAGTTTTAGTTTTAGTATTATTACTATGTCCACCACCACTACTGCTAAGATATAAGAATATTAAAGTTGATTCTGGCAAGGCGGTCAGTTTATGACTGTGTGTACCGCCCCTTTCTCTGGGCAGGGGGTACAGAAAGAGTGGTTCCAGTGCCCCATTTCCAGCTTGCAAGCATAGCAGTAGCAGGGAGCATTCATCATGATGCAGCGGGGGAGGGCCCAAGGCTTTCTCGTGTCCTGTTCTGGCCGGCACCCCAATCCTGCTTTCAGGAAACATTTACAATAATTAATAGCCACCCTCTCCCTTGGGATAGTGCTGTGATTTCAGTGATGCGAGAGAGGCACATTCTAGATTCTGTCTTCCTGCAGATAGGCCCATCCACCTGAACTCATTCCTCTCTGAAGTGACACAGGACACAGGTCAGAAAGGAATTCCGACCTGCTGCCCCCAGGGTAGACAGCCTGGACTCTTCGGACCCCAGGCGCGTCCTGGTTGCCTGCGATAGGCTGCACGCGTCGTTATCTCCACCGTAGGCCTGAAGGACAATTTGTTTGTTTGTTTTTAATTTTTCCTAATCCAGATGGGGAACCCGGAATCCTTCCATACCTGGGCTACCTGGCCTCACCTTTCACCCAACACCCACGGCTTCCAGGAGGTCTTCGTTAAGTCACTGAATGGTCCTTCCCCTCCATTTAAGAAGGAGTTTGCTTAGCCCTGAATTCTTTGGCCTTAACACTAACGTCAACTCTTTTCCGTATTTGTATCTTGCATCAATGCCCAGTTCTAGATTTCCAAACTTGTGTCCTAACTGTGGCAGTCGCAGAGGGAGCCCCGTCGTGGGGTCAATGAGAGGGCAGGTGGAGGGAGAAAGCTTCTGTTTTTGCCCTGAACTGACACCAGGAGGCAGGGACCTGGGAGTTCTGAGGCCAGTAAAAGCCAAGGGCATTGGGATAAAGGTACAATAGAAAAAAGGGGACCTAGGAGGGAGCCTAGGAAGAGCCGTGGTTGCTGGGACTCCCGAGTACTCCCAGCTCTCCTCAGGAAGCGGGAAGCATTCCCCTCTACCCTCCTCAGGATGGTCAAACGCTTGGGAGCTGGCAAAGAGCTGCTGCGCATGGCTCTCCAAACATGCTGCAGATGGACCAGATCAGAGCAGCCTGACCCTTATACCTCTGCTATGGAATCAGAAAGTATAGCCGGCGCGGAATCAACCTGTCCACATGTGTCATTCAGAAGAGCCTGAACCATAAATCCCTAAGCTCTCTGTAGGGAAGGCACAGGGTCAGCAGGGCTAGAGCCCTAGCCATAGGCAAGAATTATCCTTGGAAAGAAAATCCAAGTTCTAAGGTGGCAAAGACTCTCCTCCCGCGTCACGGAGAACACAGTGCAGCCTCAGGAAGGCCGCAGGGATCAGAAAGGGCAAGCTGCGCTGACGAGGGTGGGGTGCTATTTAGATGACTAGGCCAGTAAACGACGGTGCAGGGTCGGGGCAAGAACTGGGTAAAGTGGTGTTTTGGATTTCAGTGGGCAAACCGGAGCCAGGAGTTCTTCCAAGGTATGGAGCAAGATTGAACATGGATGAGCTGATGAGGGCTCCGAGGCTGCGCCCAGTGAGATGCACCCCCGCACAGTTATGTTTGGGTGTTTTGGGACCTTGTTTGCCCCTGATCTAGACTTCCGTTGACTGAATTTCAAGCCAGGCCCAGAGACCCAAAATATTGTTCCTATAGCTAAAAACTTTAGTATCCATAACGCAGTGCATCCCCTGAGATAAAGTGAAGCAGCTAAAGCCATTTCTTTCCCCTGTACGCGAGGAGTCGACAGGCACTCTCAGAGAAGAAACAAAAGACCGGCGGGGCCTCTTGAGAGCTGATTGCGTCCCAACTGCACCGTCAGGGGAACATCAGCCCACCTCTGCCAGTAGAGCGCAAGGCGCTGGCAACCAAGTACAGGGAGGTGCAGCCAAGAGAGGCATTTTCCCGTATTACCCTCAGCGGAGTTTGTCCGGAACTGTGGCAGACGGTCGGAGGACTGCGTCCAGGGTCTCTCTAAGGTGTCTGAGCCTGCCGGCCCTCACTTCACATCCCACCTTCCTCCAGCCGCGCCGCCGGGCCCGCACAGCGCGCGTGCAGCCTGCGGAAAAGCTGCAGTCTGTCGCCCCCTGTCGGCGCGCGGCGCTGCTCTGCGAGTTCGCGCGGCTGGCTGGGTCAGAGGAGACGTGGCCCAAAGGTGAGGTTGCAGAAGGCAAGGAAGCGTCTCTTCCACCTCCACGAGAGGCAGCTTTATCCCCTCTGTGACCAGGGAGCGGCGACGGGGCCGGCGCTGAGCGCGCAGAGGTAAAACGCTCGCGGGATCCATGTCTGTGCTTGGCTGTGTTTGGCTCCGCAGTTCTGAGCGCCCTGGGCACGGCTTGGAATATGGTGAAAAGCGGCTCCCGGGAGCCGCTAAGGGCGCGCGCCGGCACCCGGGGCGTGATGCGTCCAGCTGGGGCTGGATGCCCAGACGGACAGAGGAAGGACTCGACGGTCCCCCAAGTAACCCCGGAAAATGATCCAAGTTTCCCAAGGGAGAGAAAGGAGAGGTAGTCAGTGCTCAAAGGCAAAGAGGAGGGAGGAAGAGTACCTGCCCTTCTCGGGACTAGGGCTGGCGGCGGGAGGAGGGGTGAATACTCCCTGGCGGTTTGCTTGAAACCAATAACCAAATGTTAAAGCTGCAAGAGTTTCGGTACAAGATCTTCCTTGGAGCGACAGTCGTCCCCACTTCACATCTGCGTCTCTGATTTTTGGTGAGACTGTTTCGAAGAGTTATTTGGGTGCAAACGAAATGTGCCGGTCTCAATAGGCCAGGATGTACCGAGGCCCCGTACATTTCGAGATCTTCAAGAGAAACCTAAACAAGTAGATATAAGTCCTTCTCAGGTCCCGCAGAGCAGAAAGAACTAGTGGCTGGGCCCTTTTCGGTTCAGCGACAGGGAAAGAGCCGAGAGCAAGAAACACAGGCAGTGTCCCCGGAGGGCTTTGGACCAAGTGTGGGCCCCACTAATGACCAACGCCGGTACCACCAACCTGCCACCAGGTGAGCAGGGTCAGGATCCTGGGTCCTCCCAAACAGCCTCCACTCAGGCCTGCGGAGCCTGCATCGTTCTGGGATGTGTCTTGGCTCAGCTCACGCTCCATGCTTTTTGATACGATTTTAAGAGCACTATGCGGTGAGTCGTGTGGTTCGAAAGCAGTCAAGCAAACCGAATATCTTAGTTTTCTTTTCAAATTTACTTTTTAAAAGAGCAACGCAGGCTACAGACCCACGTTATACACTAGGTTATATTGTGCCTCTTCCAACACGCACCGTTTTTGCAAAGGTGATCCCGCGCTCCAAACTTAAAAAGAGTAATGAGTAAGAAGTGGCTAGTTGAAAGGAGACGAATGGGAGGAAAAGGTGACCCAGACCAGGAAACTGAAAACCCTCAGGGAACGCGCGAACAGAGAACTAGCTTGAAACCGGAATGAGACGAAGCAACGAAACTCCCCCCGCCCTCGCCCCCCGGAGTGACCACAGGGAATGGAGAGAGCTGGTAAGAGGGAAGAACCTCAGGGCTGAATCCGTCCGTTTGCGAGCGGCCGGCAAGAACCTAAATGATGCTTCCTCCCCACCAAGTGGCCTCACAGGGAAAGAGGATGGAGGAATTGCACCCCGCACCTGCCGCTCCAAATTGGGACTCACATACTGCCTACACCCCAAATGGAAGACGTTGATGATGGTGCCAAATAGCGTTAAAACGGAGCTCCAAGAACGTGAAATACAGTCCTCGGTTTCTCAGACTGCTTGTAATCATGGTGGACTTGAAGTTCTTTGCTTAGCCTCACATTTTAGTTGCTAGCCTGGAAATGTTTATTGTCGAAAGCAAGCGGGTCAAGACGGCAGTGATGCGGTGGAGCCTGACCCTGCCTGCCTACACTGGCTGCTGACTGTGTAATAAGTTCTTGGAAATGCAAGGGGAGAAAAGCAGATAATTTTTTTTTATTTTCCTAAAATAAAATGAACAAGCAAGAATAGATTAATATTTTCCACATGAATAACAAAGCAGTTCCCCGAGTTCATTCAGAGAGTAGTAAAAAAAAAAAATTAGAAAACAGATTAGGGGAGAACCCCCCACTAAAAATAAACAGGGGAAAATTGAGCGTCCGGAAGGAAGATCTAAGATACTTTCTACCCTGCAATTCAGGGATCTCGCTACTACATTTATATAACATTCCTTTTGGAGTATAAACATTTTAAAAGTCTCATTTAGATGACAAAAGTAAACTACAGGAAACTAGTGGCATTTGTACAAATGATTTATTTGAGTCTTCTGAAGGAGCAGTGTCCTTGTCATTCTTTCATGTATATTATGCATGCAAAATCAAGGGTTTCCCTTATTGCTCTTATGTCTCCCTCCTGTCTCAGGCATGACAAATAAGCCTCAGTTTTTCTTGATATAAAATGACCTATACTGTCTCATTAAATTTATTTCATTTCATTCCATCAACATGAAAGCCTGCAAAGGGGCTTTGGGCACTGGTAAAAATTCCACCTTTGCAGTGAGGTCTCAAAAATGTTTATGTTACAGTAGTAAAAGTCTAAACAGCAACATTAAAATAGAAATATTTGGGAAATTTAAAAATGTCCATGGGGCATATCTCCTAAACAAGGTCTGGGAAGTTGAAAGGGAAAAATTTAAGAGTATCCACAGGATTCAAAGGAAAGAATTGGTCTTTTCTAAGGGAACGAAGTGGGTGACGGCATGACTGCCTGCAAGATGACCCCCCCAAAAAAATGCAGTAGGCGAGGGTCTCAATGCCTAGAGGATACCCCTGTGGATCAGACTTGCTCTGCTGCAGATATTGACATGTGTGAGACATCTAAACCAGCCAGTCTAATTAGAACCAGCTTGAAGTGTGCTGCCCTTGAATGCTTTGGAAATTTCTGATCCTCCATGGACATAGAACCCGGTGAATGGATCGAGAACATGGAAACCGAAAGACATGTGTAGAGCCCTTTTTCTGGAATTAAAGACAATGCCCAGCCAGTCCTGGTTTACCTGGATATGTTTGATTTCTTATCGAAGATCAGACTTCTCCAATCTCTGGCACATTAAAAATAAAAAAGTTCTGGAAACAGGATAGTTGGGAGGTTTGCAGAATGATTGTTGTAAAAATACATTTGTTGAGCACAAAAGATCACTGAAACCTGATGGTGGGCTGTTTCCAGCTTTCGCTTGGGCAAATGGACAGTAAAACAGGAATTTCACCCCCTCCTCCATTACCCATTTCTTGTGTCTTTAAAATTATTGTTCATAATTAGATGTTAATGACTTTAATTTTTGTATCTAGCATACTATTTAGAAACGTTGCTATCTTATAATAAAGGCTTTGTTCCAAGTTTGTGGGTCTGTTTATTTAGTATAAGTGCAGAAGTCCTGAAACCCACTGAAATTGCATGTTCTCCTCAAAGTAAGATCTCTTTCATGTTACCTTAATTTTTCATACACATATCCCTATGTTATTTCTCCCTGCAATTCCACTTAAATTATTTTCCTTGTCAGAAGTCAAGTGTCTTTTATGATGAGCTTTCTTTCAGGCATAAACAAGATTTTTACTCATGAGTAACTTTTTATTGCCAGTCTTGTTGGTCACTATTTACTAATTATTGCTTGATGTTTTTCTTTTTAATTGCTGCAATATCCCAATGCCTGCTACGTGTGTGTGTGTGTGTGTGTGTGTGTGTGTGTGTGTGTGTGTGTGTGTGTGTATCTGCAGCTTGGTGATGGTTTTAATTTTCTCCCCACTCCCCCTTGTGTATGAGCTATGGAGTTTTATTGAAGACCCGTAATGCCTCCGGTTTTGATTTAGTGTTTTGGAGTTTGTGATCTCATTGCCCGGTATGGAAAATATTAGACAAGGTCTGCAGATTGCATGCAGGAAAAAACCCAAATCATCACCGTAGACTGAGTGCTTGTCCCCAGAGCTGCAGTAAGCTGACTGCACAGCATCTAAAATCAATGTTCAGTTTTTATGCCTTCAAACCACTTCAACCAATCCTGCTTATGCAAAAGTTTCTTGAAGACTGATTCTCCAGGTGGCTGCACTTTGGAATCATGGGCAGGGAGGGGTTGGTGGTGGAGTTGGGACTTAGAACATCCCAATGCCTGGGTCCATCCAACTCCAAGAGATTCTGATTAAATATGTCAGGATGCTGCCTGGACACCTAGATTTTTAGGAGCTGCCCAGGTGATTGTAATATGCATTAAAGTTTGAGGTCCTTTCCTCTGGGGGAGGCATGGTGTAATGTGATGCTTCTTGCTTTGTGACTGTTTTCAGGGATGCCAGCAAGACTGTGACTGACTGACCTCGCTGACTTTTAAAAACAACGTGACACATGAAAACGTATTTAAATCCATGTCTAAAATGTCTTCTCTGTGCATTTTACACGTGTCACTTTGGCCCCTATTGGAAACAGCTGAAGAGAGATAATGCTGCCTTCTCAGTCTCAGTTTGCTACCCTAGGTTTGCTATCTTTTAAAACAAGAACCCTCTGTCCCCCTGCCCTCACACAGGTGATCACAGCCTCCGGGTTAAGTGGAAACATCTGCACAGTGAACTGGGGGTGGGAACCATTGGGAGATGACGATTGACTCAGTCACTTGTGCTGAAGATCTACTGGCAGAGAGGTGGCAATGAATCATAAATGCTGCTCACAGGAGAATCAGAATAATTGCATTGTCCAAGAAGTTGGGAGTCGAACTGGACTTTTAACATTGTTAAATAACACTTCCCTTTAGATATGTTAAGTAGCAGCACAGGTATAACCCTCAAGATTCTGGTACCATTTAAGAAATACTGAGTCTTCTAAGGGCTAAACATAGTTTTGTATTTTTATGATTATTGTTGTTAATATTATTTTTATGATTATTATTATTGTTAATATTATTTTCTTGCCATTTACCTTGAAATAAGAAATTTTTTTCACATTGGCTGTGGCAATGTTGCATTTTAGAACTCAGATTTGCTTCCCCCTCAGATCTGCTGGCTTGTGGTAAAGATAGACATGTCAAGTAACCTGAGTCATGGTAAGTAGGGAGAGTGGGGAGAGGGGAAGGTAAGAAAAGAAAGAAAAATGTTCCACTTATTCTCTTTAAAGTCTCAGAAATAAAAAAATAAAATATAAAAATAAAGTCTCAGAAATCAATGAAAAGAACACTTTTCCTTTTCATTTTTATTAGCTTTGCCTTGGAAATAAATGTTAAGATTTAAAATGCTTTATTTGATTTGAGTTATATTGTTTTATAAGCTTATGCATATAAACTGCATTTCATTTTAAACAAGTTCCAAGAAAATCTGAACATTAGTCCACAATTGTAGGATTTTTGTGTCCTTGACTTTTAAAATCCAATTTTTTAAGATCCTTTTTAGATATAAAATATTGTTCCTAAGTGACTACTAAGGAAATAAATACATTAATTCTGTGGGGCTTCTAGGTCTTATTTTTATTTGTGTATTTTAGAAATTGCATCAATCTTGTAAAATTCTTTATATTCATTTATTTTAATAAGATTATACTGTTTATACTATGTTCTAAAATAATGTTAAACTAATTTAAAGGTACATGAAAATTAATAATAACAACAATAAAAACTAAAATGTCCACAAAATGATGAGGCATTTCTCAGCAACAGCCAAAAGCTTAAAGATTATAAGGTTGTAAAAAGGCAATAACAAATGTAGAACACAGCTACAGGACTGAAGACTTTACAAATGGCTACACTGAGAAAATGAGTTTTGACAGGGTTTCTAAGCATTGAGATGTTGGCAGAATGAATAACTGAATTAATATCTGTCCAGCTGGGAAATACGCAGCATTTGGAATATTGTTTCTTGACAGTACAACAGGCAAGAGGTTTGCTCACCTATAACAGGGCAGCATCAGAGGTGCCTTCCATTTCAGTTTTTGTAATAACACCTCTGGTTGAGACAAGACTCTGCTTAGTTTAATCTCTCTTCTGTAATTACATTTCACAAAATACAATCTAGGTCGTTTTGCAGGGCACTGGTCTTGCATGTGCAGGACATGTGTTTGCAATGTCTGCCAACTGATTCGGGCAGAACGAATCTGGCACTTTCATCTTAGTTTCTCTTTAAACTGGGGTGTAGGTAACACTGGAAGAGGGACGGTGGAATTGGCTTAGTTTACAGCAGAGTTTTCATTGGACAAATAGCCTTAGGTGAGGTTTGATAGCAGTTTAATACCACTCTAGGCTTGAGGTCTTTCTGTTGTTTCAGGCTGTACTCACGCTGCCTTTCATCAAAGAGGGAATGGGAATTTAATTCATCATCGGCCCTCTGCTCTCATTGTGCCTTGAGAGATTTTCTTTGTGTCTCTAATATTTATGCTGATGGGAAGACTGGAGAGATTTATGATCATATTTGACTAGAGCTACTTAATCCATGGCAGGAATGTGTGTGTTTCTTTGTGGAGTTGGCACACAGAAGTTCTATACATCCTCATTAAGGCTCAGAATCTATAGGTCCAAAAAAGCACATGCAGCTCTAACTCAGAAAATAACCTGGCTACAGAAAAACATAATATTGATGAATATAGGCTTTTTATTAGCTCTAAAGTCTCAGGTTGGAATTAAGGCTCTAATGGATACTGAGACCTAACTTCATTGTGTCTCTGTGGGCTCACCCGCAACATAGGGTCATAGTGAGGATTAAGTGCCCTAACTATGGAAAATGCTTAAGAACAGGAGATGGTTCATCAGTGGCCATTATTCTCATTATATTATTTTTCCATATTTTAAGATATTGATACATTTTAATTTTTGGCTTTTTGTAGAACAACTATTAGACGTGCAGTACATGATTTACTAATAGAAATGTTTATAAATCAAACTGTTTTAAATTGTGTCTTGAGAAAAAAAAAGCTTTGAAGAATTTTCCTGAGTTTATGTTTTAGACTCTTTTTTCATGCTTCTGAGGCACTGAGCTGGGTTCAAGACACTGAAATGACACCCCTAGGGAGACAGGGTGCGAGCAACAGAGGTATCAAGTGGCAGCTGTAAACTCTTCATTGTGAGAAAACTGAGAATTGGCCCAGAGTTTCCCATAACCGTGAGAGAACTGTGGTTCTTACTGAAGCCAATTCTTCTTGAAATGCTGGCCCTGGAATAACAGGATTTGTGGGCCTGTTCTGGCTTTCCCTACAGTAATACCAACTCTTCCTTTGTCAGAGATAAGATCTTTTACTTGTGTGTTTACCTTCTTGCTTTTTGTCCTGAATAAAAGTTTTTCTTTTCCTTGTATGTCTTTTGAACACATTTTTTTTCTCCTCGAAGAAGCACCAGGGGCTCCCTCAGGGGATGGGCCCCATCCTTTGTGAACCAAGGATCCAGTTTGGTGTTATGGTGATGTTCTCCCCACCACACCTCCCCTTGCATGGGCCCCTGCTCTGATGGAATGCCCCTGGCTGAGAGCAAGGTGTGACTGCCCTTCCTATATCAAATTACTACCTGCCCCAAAATTCATATTTCCCTTGGATTGCCCCATATTTTTAACTTTCTCCCATTCCCTAAAAGGCTTCAAATTCAAGATTTTGGTGAAGTAGAAATCTTCTATTCTGAAAAGCGCTACTTGTCATTTGTGCCATATTAATTTAGGCAGAGGGCTGTAGTCATCTGATGGCCTCTGTTTATCATGAGAATTGGCACTTATACTGTAGTGGACCCTGTAAGGTTCTACCAAGATCCCACTCCAACACCTCCATCTAGGCCTGGGATACTCATCTCCCCTGCTGGGAATGTTGATGCTGACAGCCCAAAGCAGAGCCCCACTCTCATTGCCCTGGGCTGAGGAAACACCCCCTTCCTAGGGGCAGCCTACATTTAATGACTACTGATGTGGCAATACAAAAGCCTCAGTGGAAGAGAACTCCACTATCCCAGCAGAAGAGCTCCTGTGGAACTCTGCAAGTTCATGACATACATGACTTCCTTTGCCCACCACGTGGATTGGTTAGAGAAGTTTCCTTGCTCCAAAAATAAAGGGTAGAGGCGTGGAGATAAAATCATTGCCATCAAATCACACCGGTTTAAATTCCCGGATGGCTTCCAGCCTCTGCCATCCTCTGTCCAACTAAAGGAGCTACTCTAAGCAGGTAGGAGTTCCCCTTGAATGGAAATAATATAGCTTTGGTTCCCTGAGGCTAAGGAAGGGGCTGAGTGAGCCATATCAGAGACATCTCAGAAGAACATCAGGGCTCTTAGAATCTGAGAAGCAAGAGAAAGGCAACAAATATGAAGTTGGTAGAGGGCTCTAGGACAAATGCTGTGTTTTAAAAATGTGATCTGGCTTTGTTTCCAACGTATGTAAGTTTCTGAAATGGAAATACAACAGAACCTCCTAGGGACTCACAAATTAAAACTTGAAAACATGAACTATTTTGGTGGGCTTGTAGAGCCTCTAAAACATAGCTTCATTGACCAAAGTAATCAAATAGCTTTGATTACAAGGAAAACATATCTACTGAGAAATAGATGATTTTCAGACTTTTTAGGAGGGTTATGTTAACATGTAATTCATTTGAGCAAATTAAAGAAAGTCCTTTCTACAATCAACACATGATTGGCAGGTGTGATGCCAGGATTAGGAACGAGATGAAATTTTGCCCTTTATGGACGTCATGTTCCAGTCACCATTTTCTTTCTTTTCTCCCCAGCTTTATTGAACTATAATAGACAATTAGTTATCTATATATCCATTGTATAATTCAATGAGTTTTTTTTCAATTATAGTTGGCATAAAATAATATATTCATTTTAGTTATACAGCATAGTGATTAGAGATTTAATAATGCATGAAATGGTCACCCCACTAAATCAGGTAACCCTCTTCCCCCTTACATATTTTGACAACATTGTTGACTAATTTTCCTTATGCTACACTTTATGTCTCCATGACTATTTTCTGTTTATTCATTTGTACGTCTTAATCCCTTTGCCCTTTTTTACTGTCCTTCCAACCCCCTCTCCTGTCTAGTAGTCCTCAAAATATTCTCTGTATCTATAAGTTTGTTTTTGTTTTTATTGTTGTTGTTGTTGTTTGTTTTGTTCTTTAGATTCCACATGAACATGAAATCATGTGGTATATGTCTTTCTCTATCTGACTTATTTTGTTCTGCAAAATACCCTCTAGGTCTATCAAGATAATACTTTTTTCTATTTCCTTTCTTTCAATCTGTGTGTGTCTTTTAACCTGAAGTGAGTCTCCTATAATCAGCATATGTAGGGGTCTTGTTTTCTTATTGATTCAACCACTCCATCTTTTGGTTGGAGCATTTAATTCTTTTTTATTTGAGGTACTTATTTATAAATATGTAGTTACAACCATTCTTTATTTATGATTTTAATACATGTTTTTTCTTCTTTAAAAAGTCCCTCCAACAATTCCTGTAATACTGGCTTGTGATGATGAATTCCTTTACCTTATTTTTGTCTAGGAAGCTCTTTAGCTGTCTTTCAACTCTAAATGATAGCTTTGCTGGATAAAGTATTCTTGGTTTAGATCCTGGGTTTTGATCGCTTTGAATATTTTGTGCCAAGCCCTTCTGTCCTGCATAGTTTTTTTGTTTGTTTGTTTTTGAGAAATTAGCAGCCAGTCTTATGGGTGTGTCCTTGTACTTAACTGTTTTTCTTTTGCTGCTTTTAAGATTCTATCTTTGTATTTAAACTTTGGCCCTCCATCTACCTCTATCATCTGTGCCATTTTGCCCAGTTCCTAGACTCTGGTCACCTTTTTCTTACACTTGGGTGTTCATCTCCAGCTGCTGGCATAGAGGGAGCTTCCAGCCACAGGAAAGCACATCCTCATGGAATGACAATCTCACTTAATGATTTTGAAAAATAACATTATTTTCATATCAAAACAAGCATGGATTATTTATGGAATAAGATAAAAAATTTTTGCCTATTTGAAAGACAAAATAGGAGTTAAGAGAAACCACCCTGGCTCCTTGTAATCCATGGAGAGGCAGGGAGTTCACCTGGGCATCAGGAGGAGGGCTCTGGTGGAAACATTTGAGCCCCGCTGTAGGCAGAGCAAATCAGAGATAAAAACACAGTCCCCATGTGAAAGCAGTCACATACTGGGTGTTTCAGGAAGGAGTGGCATCTGAGATGGACCTTGAAGAGTGAGTGGATTTTGATAGGTGGATGCCCAGAGGGTGAGGAGGGGCAGGAAGGACCTTTCCAGGAAAGAAAAGAAGGTAAGAAAAGGGATGGTCATGGGAAAGCAGGGGTGAAGAGCAAACAGTTTGGTTTGGGTGGGGATTGGGAACCAGAAACTGGTGGCAAAGAAAGCAGAAAAGAGAGCTGAGGCTATGTAGTGATGAACCAGGAAGTCAAGTTAAAAGGCAGCTATGGAATTGGGGGTTGCCAAAGATTGATGAGCTCAGACCCAAGTCCTGGGGGATAAAAGATTGACTTCAGAATACACACTGTGCAGGATGAAGATGACTCCTTTCATCCTGTGGGCAAGTCATCAAACCTCTGAATCTCAGATTTTCCTTTTGGAAAATGGGGTCACAATAGAACCCATTTCGTGAGGACATCAGGAAGACTAGATGAAATCAGGAAGATAAGGTGCTTAGCACAGTACCAGCTGCATAAGAAGTGATCAATAAATGATTATTACTGTAATAATATGTAACAATTTAACATTTTATATTATTGTTATTATGATTCTTGAAGTAGTGAGAAATCAAGATGACACCAGGTGACCTATAACCTGGAAATGACAAAAAAGGGAAAGATGTCCAGGCAGGCATTTTGCTCTGCTAATTGTAAAATGATCTCAGTTATTCACTAAGGCAGAATTTTTGCAAGCCACAACTGCTCACTTCCCATATATTTATCTCTGAAAACAACAGAACTTCATTTTTAAAAGCTCTTCTGAATTTATGTGTGCTTTCACAATGTTCTCCCCTGATCTCCACCTTCCCACCCAAAACACGCAGCATTGGGAGCAGTCATTGGAAAGCCAAGTGGCACATTAAAGATAAGTCTGAGGGGCCATAGAATGAGAGGAAATGAAGGCAAGAGGATGTCCTATCTTAGACCTCCCTGGGGACTGATGGATGAGGTCTATGGGCAGAATCATCCCCTTTAGCCTTGACTTTCATAGGCACCACATTGCCAGCCTTCCAGGGCTTCCAGGGCTTGCCCAGATGCTAATAACTGAGGATTTCTCAAAGCCAAAGCCAGGCCCACCATTCTGGCTGCCTGTTTGACTGTCTGACTGTGTAACTATATACCCTGCTTCCTACAGACACTCTTCTCACCTACCCTCTTTCAGCTGAGCCTTCTCTTACTTCTGATCTTCCTAGAAGAATACAGTTCCTTCTTTCCTTTTAACACCCTTGCCTTCATCCTTAACTGGCCTCTCTTGCTGGGATTCCCAGTTTCCACTGGCTCAATCAGACTGTTGAAGGTTTATCTTCACTTTGGTCTATGATCAAGGATATCCTATCCTCTAGTCTCTCCCTCCTTCTTTGCCCTCTAGGAGTTCATGTCTTCTGACGCACCTGAGTCTTGAGATGTTTTTCTTCCTTCACTCTTGCCTCCTGCACCCTAAAATATAATCTTTCTCAAAGTCTTCTTATTTTTTACCTTTTGCCCCTTTGGTGACATCTGCCATACTCACTGCTTCAAGCAATGCTCAATAAAGTCCCAACTTCATATGCCCAGGTGATACCTCCTTCCAGAGCCTTGACTGACTCTGCATTTCCAGCTACTTGCTGCTCCAACCCACTACCACCACACTACCACCACCACAACGACCTTCACCGTTATTGCCACCTTCACAACTGTCACCACATCTACCATCATCACCATTACCATGACCACTACCACTACTGCTACCATACTGCATTCTTCCTGGGCCCTAGAAGGATCATGCCAAAGAAGAATTATGCTCATATCACAACTATCACTCTAGTACTTTCCTTTTCTTCCCACATCCTCTCACTCTGTCCACACACCTCACTACCAGCATCCCCAATCCTGTCTGTCTTATTGTCACTAATACTTTTCTTTACTGCTGGGACTACCATGACTCCAGCTCAGAGCAGCCTTTTCTTGATGCTTTGAGTCACCTGCTACCTGGATGTCTGCCTCCAGGGTCCTCTCCCCTTCCATGCACACCAAATATCTACAACATTAACCATCCATATTTTTGCCTATTATTTAAGCATCTCGACTTCTCTGGAGGCTCTCTAATACCTCTGTCTGCCTGTAAATTGGATGAATTGAAACTGTTTCCTGTTACTTGGCTCAGAATTCTAGTACTATCTTCAGCATACTATCCCTAATTACTTTTTTTCCCCTAATTTTTAGAAATCTCTTTCCCCAGGAGAATTCCAGAACCTGGATTGTGGATATTAATATTCATTTCAGCACCCCCAGCACCTGTCTCAGTGCCCATATGTCTTAGGCACACAGGAAATGTTGAAATGGAAAAATAGAAATGCAGTTCTGATAGGTTCAATTGTTTACTCAACATTTTAGTGGTATCACACAGCCTTTGGAATAAGCCCAGGCTCCATCTGAGCAGTTGAGGTCTTCTCTATGCTGACATCAAACAGCCATCTTTGTCCCTCTGTGCCCTCCAATCCAAACCAGCAGTGTTCTCAGCTGCCACCCGGATTCATCACATTGGCTTCCTGTTATACCTACCAGTACATAAGCCTTTTATTCTCTAAGATGACCATGGACTTTTGAGACCAGGGACTACTTTTTTTTTTAATTTAATTTAATTTTCATCTGTAAGTAATACATTTACAAGACTTAGTGTTAAAAAATATAAAAATGTTCCCCTTCAAGAAATCTTTTTCTCCTCCAAAAGGATTCCTGCCCCATTCCTTCTTTGACATAAAGGGATCAACTTTTGTCAATTGTTTTTGTATAGTTTCAAGCAAATGCATGCAAATAAGAACATATAGTCTTTCTCCCACTTTCTCACACAAAAGGCAGTGTGCCAGGCACACTGTTGTACACTTTTCTATTTCTACTTATCCCAGAGCTCTTTCCATATTAGCACATGAAGGGCCTTATGTTCTCTTTTAAATACCTGCATAGTATTCTAAAATACTAAAATCATGACTACAAGAGATACACGATTTTAACATAGACAATGAAGACATTCAAGTTGTTAAAGATTTTGCTTACCTTTGTCAGTTGCCAATTTAAATGGAGACTGAAGCCGTGAAATCCAGAGAGGATTGAGACTCAGAAGGGCAGTGATGGAAGAATTAGGGAAGATCACCATGAGCAAAGATGTGTCAGTAGATAACAAGTCTAAGATCATCTACACCTCATATTTTCAATCACTATGTACAGATGCTAAAGTTGGAAAGTGAAGAAGGTCGATAGAAAAATAATAGTTTATTTGAAATATGGTGTTGGAGGAGAGCTGTTTGGATACCCTAGACCAGTAGAAGGACAAAGAAGTGAGTACTAGAGCAAATTAAGCCTGAAACATCACTGGAAGCATAATGTCATATTTCAGGCACATCATGAGAAGGCAAGGTTATTTAGAAAAGAAAATAATACTGGAAAATATAAGAGGCAGTAGAAAAGGAGGAAGACCAAATATGAGACAGGTAAATTTCATAAAAGAAGCCATGGGAGTGAATCTATGGGAGCTGAGCAGGGCTGCTGAGGATAGGACATTGTGACATCACTCATTCCGGAGCTGGCTCCATGGCATATAACAACAACAGAGTCCACTATTGGACCAGGGTCTATTCAGCCTTTGAATTGTGTCCAGTATTTTGCTATTTTGTGGGCACACAGGTATGTGTCTGTGGGATAAATTTCTAAAGTGAAATTTCTGTGTCAAAGGTATACACATTTGTAATTTTGAAAAATATTGCCAAGTGGTCTTCTCCGGCAGTTGCACCACTTTTCGCTCCCAGCAGCAACTTTTTTAGCCAATCTGTTAGGGATCGATGGTATATTATTGCAGTTATAGTTTGCCTTTCTCTTTGTGTGAATGAGATTGATTATATTTTTACATATTAATGCCTATCATAGTTATTTTTCTGTGAAATGTCTTCATACTAGTTGTTGGTTCTTAGTTTCTAAAAATATTCATATGTTAGGGATATTTGCAATTTACCTGGAATATAAATTACAAATATTTATTCCCAGTCCCTCACTTGTCTTTTGACTTCACTTCCAGTGATTTTTTTTTCTGTGTAGAAGTTTTTGACTCTTAGGAATCAGATTACTCTGTTTTTAAAAATATATTATGATGCTATGGATTGTGAATTTTGTGTCATATTAGAAAAGTTTCCTCTCTTCATGGTATAAAGAATTCTCTCATGCTTCCATCTAGTACTTTCATGGCTTCATATTTTACATTTAACTCATGACCCATGGGTGTTAACTGGAGTATATGGTGAGAGATGTGGATCTATCTTTCTATATAATTGTGGCTCTGAGCTGAAAACTGTAGCAATTCCCAGCTTGACAGTTACAAGTCTCCTAACCTGCTCTCTTGGCCTCTGATCTTGTCATTTCAGGCAATTCCTCCCAATCACTTAGTGTCTCATTCTGAAATGCTTCTTTGACCACACTGTTCTCCAATCTGAAACTTGCAGATTTCATCCTACTCTGCAGCATCTATAATAAACCTATTTGTTCACTTCCACAAATGACTCAGTTTGATGTCACCAAAGTAAGAGAGAAGTTACCATTTTATAATTCTGACTGACCAGGTAATTTTGCCTTGGGTTGGGGTGGGGGTGGGGGTCCTTTCTTTCCCTGCATTAACAGGCTGCACAGCAAAGGGAGGGAGCACAGCAAAGTGGTTCTAACTAAAATAGCAATAATATTGTTTATTATTTATTTTGTTATGCTCTTGAGACTGCTCTGAGCACTTTACATGTATAGTAAGTATGTTACACAAGACCCAGGTTATATGAACTCAGAAAATATTATCTGCACTTCACCTTTATCTTGCCCCTAGTCCCTGCATGATGTCTCTATTTTTGACACTTGTTCTCTTATCTATACACATTAGAGTTCAAAAACTGACTTCAAGTCTTTCATGGCTCTAATGAAAAATTGTCCATTAATAAGACTGAGAACATCTAAACCCAAAGGATCAATCTTAACGCTGCAAAAAGAGGAACAACCATACTTGGGGTGCATCCCTATGATGCAGTAGGAAGCCCCAGGCTCAAGAAAGGAACCTGACTGATCAAAACTTTAGATTTGATCACAAGCTTACAATGTGTAAAAAATAATGGTTGTTATTAAATGATCTCATGGGAATGTGATTAGCCAAATCCAAAATTTGAGAAAATCTACAAATCGGTGACCGAATTTACTCAGTCAATAAATGGCAATGAAGAAAAGGGGAGGGCATATAAAATGTAAAAATAAAATTAAAATAAATAAAAAAACTTAAAAGATATAACAACCAATGGAAAATGTTGGCCTTGTTTAAATCCTGATTTATACAGATAAACTGCAAAAATTCATGTATTGATCAATCACGGAAATATGAATACTGATAAAATATGAGATGAGGAAATTATCATAAGTTGTTTAGGTATATAATGGTATTGTGTTTGGGGAATTTTTCTTTTTGGTGTTTTTTGTTTCTAGTATTTATCTCAGTGATACAAACTAAACTATTTACTGATAAAATGATATCTGGGATTAGCTTTAACAAAGTCCAGCAAATGCTCGTGATATATTCCAGTTAATTTCTTACCAATGTCTACTATGCTAGAAGCTGTTCAAGGTAAGGAAGCAGACCTACATCTTTCCATTGTGTCCACTGTGTCCTGAACATAGAGTTTCCAGGAGGCATTGATTGAATTTCTTGAGCATTGAATCACATAAGCATAAAAACATAGCTTGGTTTCCTAATGTCTCTTAGTTTGAGGGTTGCTTCTAGGTAAGTTGGGTCATCACAGGAATCTGATAAGATAACAATGACTTGGTGAGAGTCAGCATTCTTAGGTTTTTTATTGCAGACACTGTCAGACATATCTTTAATACCTGGCATCCTTCCCTCGATGAAAGCTTGGAAAATGGTGATAGCAAGAGCAACCTGCCCCTGTTAAGTGCCTGAGACACAGAAAAGCAAAAAACTTACATGTAAACTTCAAATGACTCTTAAGACTTTTATTGTTTTCTTCCCAAACATGGTTGAACTCAAATGGTTCTTCAAAGAATGGCCAGAATCAATTGTTCTGCTACTCTTCCTAATGTCAACTTCCTGCTCAGCTGTAACTAATAGGTCTACAATTCCTGCTCACATACAATATATAGATCTTGCTTTTGAGGTTAAGTCTATAAGTGTAAGATAAAGCAAACTTTTCTAGTCTGAATTTTATCACCAAGTAACCATGAGGACACTGAAAAAATGTGTCCATCAATATTCTCCACATGATATCCCTGGGGAAAATTTTTTCTAGACCCCTTACACATTTGACTTTCTTGAAGAACTGGCCTGCTTTCGCTTCAGATGCACAACCGTATAACTACTTACTTTTCTCCAAAATTTTAATGTTTAACTGTGATAATTATATTGGATATCATCACTGGAGTATTTATTTCATTATCTTTGTCTAACTTTATTATTTTATTGGTACTATCAACATAGAACTATATTGATACACTGGGATAAAATAAAACAGACTTCAAATTTTAAGGAAGCCCAACTTGTGTAGTAGCTGCCAGATACCACTCCTGGATATGAGAAGGGAAAAGTCAGGTTTTGATGTAATGGAAACAGAAAATGGGTGATGGCCTGGTATTTTGTGGGGGAAGTCTTCCCACTGTTGATAATGGCCTTGCATAAAACAACTTTACCTATGGGTATGATTTTTCCTCTGAAATGGGATGTTAGCCATCTAATTTCATTTATTTTCCTATTTTTAAGGCTCACAAGTAATTTGTGGGTATTATAGACTCACAAGTAATTTGTGGGTATTAAGATTGCCATATTATTCCTGATAACTACAAGTGGACCCTGACTACTGCTCCACAAGGAACACAGAACCCACAAACTGGTGTAGAGATCAGAAGCAGCAATGCCATCATGCACCATTACCTCAGTCCTAGAATTCTTTCTTGTCCCTTGCTTCACTGACACATTCCCCCACAGAGGCATCTGCAGATATCCCTCTTCTGAGCAGCTGGCTCTTGGCAGTGCAAGGAGGTCTGAGTCCTGCCAGTGTGACAGGATTGCTTCTAAATTGTTTTGTGTCAACTCCATTTTCAAGCCAGAGCTGCTATAGACAAGAGCACCCAATGGGAAATGGTCGCCCCAGCTAGGGTGTCAGCCATGCCCAGTGAAGACAGAGTGCTGCTTTAAGCATGCTTTTTTGCCACAGTCCCTGGAGCACCTTAATATTTCCAGTTAGAATTAAACTATATTCCATTATACTGACATTTTAGGTCATGAAAGTGAATTGGACTCTGACTTTCAGAAAAGTTGAAAGGCTTCCTGTGTTAAGAAGAAAATAAGAAATAATAAATGAAGACAAAGTGCTTTTATGTTTAAAAACTGCTTAGAGGGAACATTCCATTTAAACATAAATAAAGAAGCTGTTTCAGGAGTTGAGCATCCAAGGTGAGTATAATTATAACCAAGTGCCAACACCCAAGAGAAGTGGTATTGAAATAGTGGGTGATGGCAGCAGCCATAGTCACAGAGCAAGTAAACCACTAAAAGGGGCTAAGAAGAGGAAAGTGCAGTGCCCAAATCAAACAGGTCCTTTGTTGATGAAATTTTTTTACCTGACTGGATTTGGGAGAAATGAATCTCAACTAAAGTGAGAGGAAATGCCAACTTGAATGTTCAGCCCCCATAAGGACTATAAATGCAGTTGATGGGTCAACCTCAAGGTCACACCTTGCCTGGTTGCTGAAGCAATGGTGGCAGCTGCCTCACTGTGTCCAACATCACACTCTGGTACCATACTACCTCAGACACCCTACTTCTTGGGTCTGATAATAAAAACTGAAGCTCCTTGTGTGCCTTCCTTTGTCAGTCATTGTTTCACACATTTGTACATACTATCTTTCATGACTCTCACAACAGATCTTAGAGGCTAAATAAACTAAAGTTGAATTGTCTTTTTGTTCAGGTATGGACATTGAAGCCCAAAGAGGACAACTCATCACTGGCCACACAAATTATAAAGTGGCTGAGCCAGGATTTGAACCTGGCGTTTGGCTTCAGAGTACAAATGTATTACCTATGCTGTGCAGGAGATGGAAACATTCGCAATCCAAGAGCCTTTAACTCTCCTCTGAGATTTAATATACAGCCTTCTCAGACTTTCCCAGAACTGATTTCTGGTCAGTGAATAATCTAGGTTCCATATATCTCCTGCACACTCTCTAGCTTCCCACCTGAGATGTTTTGGCTGCTCATGAGCAGCTCCATGGGAGTGGCTGATGGGAGGAGAGGTAATGAAAGGCAATTGAAAAATTGGGTAAGCCTGGTTTCAAAACTATTTGGTAGAGGGGACTCTTAAAGGTGTTTTATAAAGTAAAGACCGCAGTTAATTTGAAGATTTCAGTTATCTATTTATTACTTTTTAACTGGCAGTCCAAGGTTCCATGGGCTATAGGTCCACAAATACCTAAAATTGGTCACAAGACTGTCTCTGTGTATTTTCTTGGGATAATAACCTTTGCTTTCTTTGTATTTTCAAAGGGTTTAACTAAAAAAGATCTAAAATCATTACTATCTTTGTTATTTAAACTTGTGATGAATAAAAGTTTATTGTGAAATAAGCTACTTGGTTTCCCAAAGGTAGTCTATTTCTCATTCTCAGCTGATCTATCTGTAGAAGGACCATAACAAGATGAACCCTGCTTACTAAATGAGATGGTTCAGTTGTGGATCTAAAAAATATAAAATTGTCTTGTAAAAGTGCTTTAACCCAAGAACATATCCATTTATTATACACAATTCCTAAGGTTTGGAGGGTGATCTGAAGGACAAACAATTATCTTGCTTGTCCAAACATGCCACAGATCTTCCACTTCCATGAAAGATGAGCCATGGAATGAAAACAAAGACATGCATTTGTCCTTTCTTAGGTGGGAGGTTGGGAAATATTTCTGCTTTTTTAGGTTTCATGGACTCGACTCCTGAGAGAACCCAAGAGCCATAATTTATCACTGCAAAGAAAAAAGTCTTGATGCCAAACGAAGACATGGCAGGGAATGTGAAAGACTTCAGAGTCTCCTTCATCATCTTATGGAGTCCATCAGCTTGGCCATCTCTATCTCAGGTTATGAATCACATCGGCTTTGTAGGAGTAGGGTGAGGTTGCAGTACTAGAGCTGGGCCTAAATTTTTCTAGAAATTTAAAACCAAATATGGCTACTACTAACAAACTCAGGCTTCCTTAGTGACAATCTCAACCCCCAGATTAATTTTGATGGCCCTAAACTCCAGTGATTGCTCCAGCCCCTGTTGGGAAACACCCTCACAGACCTCATCATTCTCTTCAGGGGCCTTTATTTGAAATAATGTATATTCTTTGGTCTGGTAGCTTTGTATCGTGGAGACTAATGACTGTTTCTATTTATTTTTCAAATGCTTAATTATAGTGGAACACTTCAACACCATTAAATTAAAACCAGCTACTAGTTCGTTTTTTATTGTGGCCTGGCTGACTTCCAAATGACGTTTACAGCGATATCAGATATTTAATTCACACCACACATTTTGCTAACTTCAGAACAAAATAGGAAAAATGCCTTCTACAAATCTACTTGTTAGCTAGGAATGCTTCCCCCGGAGAGAGAGATTGGGCAGTATGTTTCATTTGCTAATAAGCTTTTAGTGTTTTGAGGAGACCAGAGTTCTTTTTCTTAGAGTATAATGGTTTTATTATTTGGTTTTCATGAAAACTGCTTATATTACATTTTGTAAAAACTAATGAAATTACATATTTCTTGTAATAATGGTCTTATTTACATGGTCATGTGATCAAGTCTATTATTTGGACTTAGCAAATAAGCAGACATGTCATTAATTCTCAGCCTTTTGGTTTAGAAAGCAAACTTTTAGGTGCCATGAAACCCTGCAACACAGGTACGTATGTTTGAAAGGAGTTAAAGGCAGCAAAAGGCTCATGTAAGATAATATTCCTTGAGAATGGATGTTAAGAGTTAGTTTGTGTCTTTACAACATCAGTCATATGGGTATTGTTTGCATCTGACAGTTTTTCTTTTAAGATTAATGTACTTATGAAAACCTTGTGCGTTACTCTACAAGGCAAGCTTGAAATCCATCAGCATTACCATCAGAATGACACAATGCTGGGAGAGCAAACCAAATGACAAACAGAATCTGGTTTTCAGAGACCAGTGTGTGTTGAAGAGAAATGATCTGAAGCCAAATTTGGCCTCCTTCCAGAAATTCCTCCTGCTATACTGTTAGCACAGCCCACGAAAGGGTGGAGGCTGGTGGGAGGAGAGGACAGACAATCGTGGAAGGGGGACAGTACCACAGGGAGACAGTAGTTAGGAAGGAACCATGATTGATTGAAAAATTTGGTCTTCCTAGCAAACAATAGTTATGTGTAAAACCAAGTTGTGGAGAAAAACTTTGTGAAACATGGGACTTTTTCTGGATCATTAGGAAAAGTCATTTCTAACATCACCATTTGACATTTAGTGATGTACAGTTGAAATAGATGATGGGAAAGTTTACCATCTGGTTAGATTTCAGAAGTAAGAACAGAAGTGGGGACAGTGGCTCAAGGGGAGGAGAACTGCAAAGGACCTCAACCATATGAAGAACCTTTACACTCTGCAAAGGGAACTTGACCCCAGGAGAGGAGGAAGAGAAATATGGCTTGTTCTCTAGGCAGAGAGAAAATCAAATTCATGTCCAGCCTAAGAAATCAGGGTGATGTCTGTGGCAGCAGAAGATGAATCATGTACTTGCAAATCTCGGGAGGAGTAATTATATAAAGATGGAAAATGGATGCCAGGCCAACCAGACAGAAAAGCAGGAGGGGTTAGCAAAGCCCCACCCAGGAGTCGAGTTGACAGCCCCCTAAACTGAGGAAGATGGAGAAATTTCTCACCCAGCCACCCACGTCATGCTGGCTACCATCTTTCTTGACTTCAGTTACACTTCACCTCAGTTTGGCTCAGAAAGTGAGTGGCCAGAAATAGAACAACACTTCAGAGTTTCCTCGATTTGCAGCCTTTTTGAGTCTCAATTCACTTCCAAATGCAGCACTCCAGCAGAGCGCCAAGAGATCGTGCTGCCTGCAGCAACTGCACATTCCAGATGCCATGAATTGGTGGGACCTGAAGGCAGCTGCTGCCAGCAGAGCAGGCCAAGAGGCTGTCACTTCCTGAGAGAGATAGGAGATTGTGCAGAGAGGCCTGGTTTTTGCACCCTCTCGGCAGGCACTCTCCTGTACAGACAACTTCAAATGGGTGTTACCTGGCCTCTGGCTTGAGAGAAGTTACAGAAGACCAAGTGTCTGAACCAGATGGTAGATCCAGTGTGAAGAAGATGGAAGTTGTATGAGGACCAGGAAGAGAGCAAATTCTGTCAGCTGCATGAGATTCATTTCTAGACACCACATCTGGGGAGCCCTCTCTAGCTCCAGACCTCAGAAAAGTGTGCATAAATGCAGTTCAGACTGGCTGCCCGAGAAGAGATTTCTCCACAGGCAGTATTGACATCTCTGTGACTTTCAAGGAACGGGGGGGAGCAGCCTGGTGGCCAAGGCTGCAGCTGCCAGTATTCACAGGCTGCAGCCTTCTCTCCACCTTCCAGTCATCTCATCTGCAGGACAGATGAGGGTCATCCTGTATGCATTCAGTGGGTGGGCTACTTGGTGTGCCCAGAGGCAGGTTGAAAGCAGAAATTATTATAATGCAAAAATGTCTTCACCTTCCTTCTCTTGAAGCTGGAGTGGTTTCGTCTGTCCATGCTCCCGCTTCCTATTTCTTTTCCATGGAGGTGGCCCTTTTCAAAGACAGCACTGCAGAGAGAGGCAATGATCTGGAACTGGGTGAAACCTGTCAGGCTCATTTTATTTTAATCTACACATTCTGTGACTTGGTGAGGGGATATAGTATTCCAGTCTCACTTCTGTAACTCACTCCTCAACTGTCCCTGAGCAGATTATTAACAACCCAACACCTTCACCCTCATCTGAAAAATGAAAGTAATGTGACCGCAATGTTGAAGGTGCTGGCAGGGAGGAATTTACAGGTTACTGGCTTTTAAAATCATCATCATCAACCTAGTCTATTGACAGGACACTGGATTTTCCCCAAGTTTTATTGAGATGTACTTGATGTATAACATTGTGTAGTTTTAGGTGTACAATGAGTTGATTTGATATATTTATATATTGCAAAATGATTACCACTATAGCATTTTCTAACACCTCCATTCCCAGAATATGGGATTTTTATAAAGAGAAAAGTCAAACTTTGAAAAATAAATAAATGAAATACTTTATTATTTATTATTATTTATTTATTTATGCCTATAGCACCTTGTCTTCCTAGGTGGCCTCCCATCCAAGTACTAATCAGTATTAACCCTGCTTAGCTTCTGAGATCAGACATAGGGCTTATTCAGAGTGGCATGGCCATAGACTATGGCCTGTGGCTCCACTGAGGCACAAACCTAGGATGTTCTGCATGCAAAGCAGACATGCTAACCCCTACACTATGGAACCTTGTCCTGGAATACATTTAACTAATGTAGCTAGTTAAATGTAGTCAAATGGATCATCTTTCTCATGATGGTGATATGAATATATCTATTCCATTTTGGTGACCTAGACCTCTTGAAAATGCAGTATGTCTTTCATTCTCAATAAATAAATCTTATTTTCTTTTTCCTTCCCATAAGTAGAACCATAAATCAGCCCATTTCTCTATTGTGCCATAAAAAAGTCCAGAGGGTACATCAGTTTATGCAGGCCCTAGGATGCACCACCCTACTTCTATTTTCCCTCTTCAGTGTTGCATTTTGGAAACATCTGTAATCCATGGAAATGGACTGTCCACCCATCCCTGAGGCATCATCAGCCTCAGTGAATAACTTAAGTGCTCACTAAGCAACTAGGAAGGAGTCAAGTCACAAAGACTGTTTGGAGCATAGATGTATGCAGCCTTTGCAAGAGCAACTAGCCAATGTGTCAGAAGGTTTGAAAATGGGTATCATCTGTGACCCAGAAAATTATCTTACAATGACTCTACCCTCAAACTCAGAATACATATACATAACCAGTAGGTTAACTACAAGGATGTCTATATAACATAGCTCATAGCAGTAAAAGAATGGCAAAAACCTAAACGTCTAACTACAGGAAATAGTTAAAACTTTGCTATACCCATGCAATGAAATAGTATGCAACCAGTAAAAATGATGTCAGAACAATAATATGTGGTAAAAAAATAGTATGGGCTTGGGAGTGTGGGTGGGAATTAACCAGGAAGGGGCATGAGAGAACTTTGTAAGTTGATGGTAAGGGCCTACACCTTGATAGGGGTTTGTATTACACAGACATATGCATTTGTCAGACTCCTTGAATGTTTTTTTTGTGCACTTCACTGTTTGTGATGTGCACAAAACAGATATGGAGTTCTAGTTAACTATATGCATGCAGAAGTGTGTAGGGGTGTAGTATACTGGTGTCTGCAACTTATTTGGAATTTGTGAGGAAAAAAAAGAAAGATTGATGGATGAATAGAGATAGTTGAATAGATATTTAATAATACAAATCTAGCAAAAGTTAATTGTAGAAAATAGACAGTAGATATACAGGTGTTCATTCTGTAAGTTCTTTCAACTGCTTTGTATGTTTGAAATTTTTCTTAAAAAAATGGAGGAAATGACAGGATATGTAAAGATACACATATGTTTATGTTTAATGTAATTTATTTGATTAATTTATTACATTAATATATTTAATTAAAATATTTTATATACACATATAAAATATGTTTAAATTAATCTCATTTTTGTTAAAATGATAAAGGGGTTATTTCTAAGTATTACAATTAGAAATGGTGGACTTACCTTCACACTTTTTAACATTGTATATATGTCGGTTTGTGATTAGAAGTTGCTTCATAACATCCCATTTCTCTTACTACTCAACATGAGAACTGAGGCCAGTGTTGCCAAGCAAGTGGTATGGAAAGATTCTGCACCAGGAAGAGACTCTTAAAACCTTCATTGGCAAAGGTCAGGTCAAGAAGTCTTGCCGTCAAACCACAAATAAGGCATCTTTTTTCCTGGCAGTTTCTAAAGCCTCAGAGATGTGTTGCTCAATAATAAATGTTATTGTATTTGAGACCAAACTACAGGTGTCTTGAAGACAAACATCTGAGGTGATGTGATAACATTCTAAACACTTGAATTCCAGCAAGTGCATGAAGTTAACCAAATTTCAATTCTACTTGGGAATGACAGGGCATGCTTAACATGGAAGGCCAGGTGGGGACTAGAACTATTAGATTAGGTGTGCTCAGCAGGTCTCACACCCTCCATAAATGAGGAATGGTAGATCCTCCTAGGCTCTCATTGGATACAAAAATAATTTGCACACACTGTCTTCTTTAATGAACTACTGAAGAGGATATTTATATTATTTGCTAAGTCTGACACTTTTAAAAGGACTCTAAACATTCCTTTTCTCCTTTCAAATTATTGGTAAAAATACTTATACTCTTGCATTTAATTTTTAAAATTTTTAACTTATGTGTGGTAAAATTCAATTGTACATTATTATATGTCTTTTGATAAATGCATAGTCATGTAACCACAACCTTAATCAGGATGTACCTTCTTTTTTTTTCAAGAAGCACACATAAAAATATTGGAAGTCTCTGGCTGTAGCAGTTGCTTGAAATATTCCCTTTGGGTTCATTTTGTGCCAGGAGAAATAGAGGCTATGTGAAGGTCATGGAACTTCTCTGCTGAGAAGCAGGATTTGAAATAGTGTTTTGCAAACGTTTATACTCTTCTTGAAACAAAGTAGATTTCAGGGGGGGAAATGTTAATTAAGTGTAGGAAAAAGTCTTTGGGAACAAATTAAATGATCTTTTTGTAAAAGAGTTCAAAATCAAAATGTTGGGCACAACTGGATGGTGTCAGAGAATAACACTAATGTATGGTAGAGACAAACTCCATAAGTGCAAATCTTAGAAAAAAAAAGTTTTACTGTGGTATAATTGATATATAAAAAGACTTCATATATTCACGTACAATTGATAAGTTTATTTGGCTCAAATCTTGCTCTGTCACTTGCTACCTGTGTGGCCTTAGGCAAAATGTGCCTCAGTTTTCTCATCTGTAAAATGGCTTATAATAACAACCACCTCATAAAGACATTGTAAGAATTAGGTACTTAATCATAAGATAAGAAGTCAGTAACCATTTGCTCTTATTACTGTCAGGAAATCTTATTTTTATGCATATAATCCTTTTCAGACACATATGCCTGGATCCAGCCACATTAAAAATAACACTAGGGAGGTAAGGGAGAGCTTCGCTTCTGACTTCATGCAGCATTTTGTGGAAATTCTACTAAGGGCTGGTGAAGAAAATCCCAGAAGCTTTGGTTTTAAGGTAGACTGGAAGCCATTTGGACAAGAGATTCCCTTTAAAAAGGAATGTCCACTAACCTGGTGTGGAGGCATAGTTGGCAAGCCAGAGGCTCAAGAATGTCATGGGACACCTGTTCCTACCCAAGGACACCTTTTCTCCCACTTCAGCAACTGGAATGGGGAGGTTAAGGAGATTGCCTCCTTAGGCAGGGGTGCTCTGTGCAGCCTAAAAATGTTGACTTTAATGAAAGGCAGATCCTCTGTAAACAGACACATCACATCTCTGTCTCAGCTCAGATGAGGGAAAAGTGATACTCATTGCTTATCACATTTCTCTGGACATAGGAATATCAAATCTTGTAAAACTGTTGTTTCAAAAATAGTTCCAGGAAATCATTCTCAGGGAAGGAAAATGCAGTGCATTCACCACCTGTTTGCACAGTTGCTGAAAGGGCTGGCTTGGGCCTGTTATTGCCCCCTCGTTCCCTTTCTGTCACCCTCTGAAGCCCGTTACCCCTGTTCTCATCCATTCACCAACTTTGCTCCCTACAGTTCCTTCATGCTGCCATGAAACTTAGTCTTGCTCACCCCACCATTGCTCTGTGGGACTAGTGGCCCAAACTCCCAGCCCCTTTATTCCCGTAATCCAATTGCATTCTCTAACTGATAACCCAAATCTCCCCAAGCCCTGTGCCCACTGACACCTTCTCCAAACTTCATAACAACGTAGGGGGAGCTCAGTGAGGATTTAAGCTGAGGACCTGAAACTGGAGGCCACCTGGGAACTGGCAGTGTAGGATAGGGTGTCTGGGTTCTGGACACACTAAGACAAAGAGACTGCATCAGAAAGGTTTTCAGTACCACATTTCTTTTTCCTAAATTTCTGACATTAGAAGACATTTTCACTTAGGAGTTTTGATTATTTATTCACCTAATTCTAGTCACATAAGACAAAAATATGCCTGTAATGCTAGAGATTGAGAAAGAGTATGAAGTTGAATGTGTGTCTGTGTGAGTCTGTGTGTTTGCTTTGGGTTTGCTTCTGTTTACCAAAGGCTATATTTTTAATAAGAAAGGAAATTGACCTCCCAATAAGGTTATCAAATTCTCCACAATATGGCATTGTGGCGTTTTTACTTTATTTGATAAATGCATTCAAATTGAGGGTGTCTAAGCAATAATGGGCTCGCATTAAAGCAGCTCAGGTTTTCAAATGTTGATAAAAGCGAATTGGCCCAAATTCCCAGTTACTAATTTGGCATCTTATTCCAGGCATCTTGCCTCCAACAACTCCATCCCTGCTTTTCTGTGACCTATTTCTACATAACAAACCACCCCACAATTCAGTGGTGTGAAATTGTATCTATTTGATTTTCCTCAGGGATTCTGTGTCAGGAACTTGGACAGAGCTTAGGGAAGTTGGCTGTGTCTGCCTCTCCATGTATTAGGCCTCAGCTAGGAAGAATTGGATGAGTGCGATCCTTTGGAGGTATCTTTACTCCCACATGTGATAACTGCATTAGAATGACTCCAAGAATGAGATGGCTGATGGAAATGCCCACACAAAGCCTTTTCATGTTGTTTGAGCTTCCTCACACTATGGTGTCCTTAGGATGTACAGACTCCCTACAAGTTGCTCAAGACTCACATGTTCCAGAGTATAAGTTGGACGTTGCATGGCTTGTCATGACCTCACCTTGGAAGTTCCATGGCAGCACACTCTGTAGATTACAAGGAAGTCATAAGCCCGGATTCCAGGGGAAGAGACATAGACCCTGCTTTCTCCATGAGAGAGTGTTACAAATCAGTGACCATATTTTAAAACCTCCACATCTGCCCTTATGAAGTTTACAGTATAGTAAATAACCTTGAAAATGAATATGAATTATGGTGATCATAAAGAATGCTATGTGGGAAAAAAAAAAACACATGTGGAAGTCTCCTTTGCTGGTTTGTCAGGTTTCCATAGTCACTCCAACCAGATGTGCAAAAAAACGTAGCTTCTTTATTTCCTAGAATGGATCCCATTTGTCTCAGAAGTCCAGCCTCCATCCTAATAGAAAGGCATACCATTGCTAATTTATGGCATTTCGGCCTTCTTTGGTTTAATCACTTTTTTAAAAACTCTCTATCAGTGAAATATTTAGTAGGATCCAAACTTGATCTCCCTGTCTGCTTTCCCTGCCTCTTTTCCAAGATGACCCCTGAGTCAGGGACAGCTGACTTTGTCAGACAGGTCTCCCTCAACTTCTGTCCACCCTTATGTGGTGTGGATGACAGGCAGTAGGTCTAGTCCTTGAGTGTGTACCAACTTGACAGAGGTGTAGCTTGTGGGATCCATCACTGGGATCCTGGCTGGTGTCTCCTGCTGGTCTCTGCGCCTAGAGAACTCAAGGTCTTCTCTGGCTCTCTAAGAGTCGGGCAGTCTCCCTGACTCATGCCATGCTGACTCATGCTGGCACTGCAAACACCCTGGCTTCTAATTGCCCTAAGCCTGGTGACTTGCCCTGTAGTCCTCAGTTATTATCATTTTTCTTTTGACATGGTGTAAATTCCCCACCACATTCTTAGTTACATTATTGTGACAGTTTTAAAATATAGCTGCTATTTCTTTGACATTGATTCCATTGAGAGGGATGTCTCTATCCTTCTCCTTTGAATCTAGGAAGATTTGTGGCTATTTTTATCACTAGATTATGGCTGAACCATGGTTATGTGGCTCCTGAGACCAGGTTCTAAATGATCCTGAAAGCATCTGCCTAGTCTCACTGGAATACCCACCATTAAAACCATGAGCTACCCCATTAGAAATCAACTGCCCTGAGACAGCCATGTTGTGAGGAAGCCCATGCCACATAGAAAGCTCATGTGTAAGTGCTCCAGGCTAGAGTTTCCATCCTTTAGCCTTTCAGCCCAGGCATAAGACATGAGAGTGGAGATGCCTTGAGATGACTTTAGGCACCAGAAATTTAAATCTTCCTGGCTGAGACCTCAGACATCATAGGACAGAGATAGGTCATCCCCACAGGGCCTTTCAGAATTCCTGACCCTCAGAACTTTAGGGCATACTAAAACGGTTGTTGTTTGGGGCTGGTTTTTAGGGCAGCAACAATTAACTGGAATGACTGCCACTTTCCCACACATACTTTTTGGAAATGTGAGAACTTATGCCTGCTTCAGTGTCACATGAAAACCATAGGGCATTGAAAATACTAACTCTGGATCATCTGTGGTCACCTCTGCTTTCTACCTCTGAACCATTCATTGCTGCACCCATGTAGCCACCAAGGCATCCTGTGTGGCCATCTCTATTCAGCACTCAGAGAGAGGAAAGGGGCTAAATCTCTTGCCTTTGACTTTAGTCCTTCAAAACATCCAACACATCCTTTGCAGGATTTTGGTTCAGAAGTGAGAAACTGGAACACATGCATTTCTTAAAACCTGATTCTCCCCTTGTCTCCAAGCTTATAAGAATATTATCCTTTTATTTTTTCCATGTGGCATATCATATCTTGAGATGCCCTCTACTCCTGCCTGACTCATAATAAAATGTCATGATGCAGCCCACAAAGTTGGGCTCTTGATATGTTAATGGAGCTAAAGAAATTTATAAAATACGTTGGTCTCTCCCCAAAGCCTGGCTTTCTTTTTAAATTTTTTTATTCTTCAATTATAGTTGGCATACAGTATCATATTAGTTTCAGGTGTACAACATGGTGATTAGGCATTTATATAACTTAGAAAGTGATCACCCCAATCAATCTAATATCCATCTCACCCCGTATAAAGTTATTACAATTTTATTGACTATATTCTTTATGCTATACTTTACATCTTCATGACCATTTTGTAACTACCAATTTGTACTTCTTAATCCCTTTCCCTCTTTCACCCACTCTCAAGCACCCTCTCCATCTGGCAACCCTCAAAATGTTCTCTATGAGTTTCTTTCTGTTTTGCTTGTTTATTTGTTCTTTAGATTTGACATGTAAGTGACATCATGTCATTTGTCTTTCTCTGACTTACTCCACACAGTACAATATCTTGTAGCTCCATCCATGTTGTTGCAGATGGCAAATTTTCAGTCTTTTATTTATGTTTGTTGTTTGTTCATTTGTTTTTATGGCAGAGTCATATTCCATTGAATATAGTACCACCTCTTCTTTAGCCATTAATTCATTGATGGACACCACGCTGCTTCTATATCTTGGCTATTGTAAATAATGCTGCAATGAACATATGGATACACATGTCCCTTCAAAGTAATATTTTGGGTTTCTTTGTGTAAATATCCAGAAATAAAATTACTGGGCCCTCTTTATCTATTGTTATAGTCTTTGTTTTTAAAGTCTATTTTGTCTGGTATAGCTATTGCTACACCAGACTTTTTAAAAATTTACAGTTTTATAATATATTTTTCCATTCTTTTACTTTCATTCTGTGTGTGCTTTTTGATCTGAAGTGAGTCTCTTGCAAGTAGTATATGTAAGTGTCTTGCTTTCTTGTATGTTCAGATACCCTATTTTAATTGGAGCATTTAATCTATTTTCATTTGAAATAAAATTTCATATACAGTTATTATCATTTTATTATTCATATTTTTGATATATTTTTGCTTCTTCTTAAAGAAGTCCCTCGAACATTTCTCATAATATTGGAGTGGTGGTGATGAACTCCTTTAGCTGTTTCATGTCTGGGAAACTTTGTATCTGTCCTCTGAGTCTAAATGAGAGGTTTGCTTGGTAGAGTAATTTTGGTTGTAAGTCCTGGTTTTTCATCACTTTGAGACTTTCATACCAATCTGTTCTGGCCTGCAAAATTTCTGTTGAATATTCAGCTGACAGTCTTATGGAAGCACCCTTGTAAGTAACTACTTGCTTTTCTCTTGCTGCTTTCAAGATTCTCTCTTTGTATTTAACATTTGGCCTTTTAATTATGATTTCTCTTGGTGTGGGCCTTTTTAGGTTCATCTTTTTGGGGAACTCTCTGTGCTTCCTGGGCTTTATGTCTCTTTCCTTCACCAGGTTAGGGAAGTTTTCTATCATTGTTTCTTGAAATAGGTTTTCAATTCTTCACTCGCTCTCTCTTCTCCTTCTAGTAACCTTATGATGTGAATGTTGGTACATGCTTGATGATGTCCTAGAGGTCCCTTAAATTATCCTCATTTTTTGGATTCTTTTTTTCTTGTTGCTGTTCTGATTGGGTGTTTTCTGCTACCTTATCTTCTAAATTGCTGAGTAGATGTTCCACTTCATCTAATCTACAGTTAATTCCTCCTAAGGTAGTCTTCATTTCAGTTATTGTATTCTTCATTTCCAATTGCTTTTTTGGTTGTTTTCTATCTTCATTTATGTTTTCTATCATGTTGTTAAAGTTTTCATTGAATTCATCCACTCTTCCTCTAAGTTCATGCAGCATCCTTATAACCAGTGTTTTGAATTCTGCATCTGGTATATTGCCAGTCTTCACTTTGTCTGGTTCTTTTTCTGGAGCTTTGTTCTGGTCTTTCATGTGAGACATATTTCTTTTTCTCCTCATTTTGGCTGCCTTCTTGTGTTTGTTTCTAGATAAGCTCCTAAGTCTCCTGGTCTTAGTAAACTGGCTTTATGTAATAGGTGTCCTTGGGGCCCAGTGGTGCAATGTTCCCTGTTCATCTGAGCTGAGTTCTCAGGTTGTGTCCCTTGTGTGGGTGTGTGCACCCTCTTGATGTAATTAAGCCTGAATTTCTGTTTGCATGTCACTGGGAGGTATTGCCCCTTGGACTGACTGGTTGTGAGGATTGACTAGGAAGGGGCTGTTCCTATGGAACAGAATTCATGTCAGCATGGTTCTGGTGCCTTCCCATTCTGCCTTTTGGGTATGTCATCCTCAGATGTAGCCCTAGGTGGTGCTCCAGCTCTGGTCTAAGATGGTCGCCAGGTATGCCAGCCCAAGGGGCTTCAGTGAGGGGCTCAGCCACAGGCCAAGTTGAGCCACAGTCTATGCCCTGCCCAGGGCCACCTGGAAAGAGTCACCAAGCATCCTGCAGATGGCTACCACCCATACTGGGTTTATAAGTGCCTCAAAAGACCAAGCCAGGAACCGAGAATGGCTGCCACTAGTGCAAGTCTTGGTGCTGCTCAGCAAGAAATACGGGGCATGGCAATGTCAGATGCTGCTTATTTGGGGTTGTGAACATCTGATAGATTTTAGAAAAGTCCACAGAATAATCAAGACAGGCCAAAAACCACTGGAAACAGCTTAAGTGGACCAGCAAGTTGTGTGGGATGGGGTCTCAGGTAATCACCAGGGTTAGCCAACCAGTGTTAGCCAGGCTGATGGAGTTCAGATACAATGGCTGCCTGCTTCCGCACATTCTGAGAGAAGGAAGGGCTCAATAAAAGAACAATAAATTCTACCAGCACTTTTGTCCGGGAGAAAGCAGCCCCTCCAGCCCTCACCCTGAAGCCAGACAACTCAGTTCTTCCCCATATGTCTCTTTCTGTCTTACTTGACCACATTCTCTACTAGTTTGTTCAGAGCCAAAGATTGTGAGGACCTCTCTTCTTAGCCCTTGAACCCTGGACTGCGGAGGCTCAGTGTGGGTCTGGGACCCTTGTTCCTCAGAGGGAACCTCTAGAGCCAAGATAACCCTCTCAACTCTCAATTGTCACATGAAGTTGTAAGATCAGCTGTTTTGCATCTCTTCCCTTCCTACCAGTCTTGAAGTGGTTTCATGTGTGTCCCCAGT
This sequence comes from Cynopterus sphinx, assembly GCA_030015415.1. NCBI lineage: Eukaryota > Metazoa > Chordata > Mammalia > Chiroptera > Pteropodidae > Cynopterus > Cynopterus sphinx. The sequence goes on from CM057389.1 coordinate 58,741,413, forward strand.
TGTATGACTTCTGTTCAACCATACCACAGGTGACTCTCAATGATGGTTGTTCTGTAGTTGTAATTTTGATGTCAAGCCTGGCTTTCAATATTAGAGTTGGAAACTTAAAAATCCTGCTTTATATGTCAAAAGTTGGACATTGACTCTCTCTTGGCATTCTTATCATAATGATTCTAATCTCTGAAGCAAATGGATCTTTGCAGAATCAGAGAAAGTCACTAAGAGCTAAGATACTGCCATATTCACAAATATTATCCCTATTACTTAAGTTGTTTTCAACAAAGATCAGACTGATGACTCTAATAATAATTATAATTATAATTATAATTAATTATTTATAATGCCTTACATTCTGGATTATACAATTTAAAATTTGAAATATGATTTCTCCTACAATGACTCATTTCTTTTTCCACAGCCATCCTATGATGTAGTAGGGGCAATCTTCATTACTGATGGGGAAACCAATGCTCAGAGAGGTTCAAAACCCTGCCTTGGGCCATATAGAGAATAGGGTGAGCAAGAAAGAGTCAAGATATTTGTCCTTCATAATATGTAATAAAAGTGGCACTGAAATGTTACAGTCTTTAATGGCCTTTCTTATTTGAGGTTGCTGAAGATTCCAGAGTTTAAGAGGGTGCATAGGAAAATGGCTGAAAGGGTGGCACAATCATTTAATCCTTCTACTCACTCCCTACAAAACACACAGAGCAACTAGAACAGAGAAATCAAAATCCCATAAACCTCAAAACACCAGTGGATGGAAGCAAACCACCTAAGAAAGTCAGAATCTGCTTGGTGTTCACTTCTGTGCATGAGGAAGCAGTGGGAAGTGAGGGAGAACAAGAAAGCCTGAGACTAGCTGAAACCAGAACCATTTTTATTCTCCAAGCAGCTGAGTTAATGTCCACAGAGGCTGGAGCAGAGGGGACCAACATGCTCTCAAAACTGACCCTCCAAATGCCTTCAGGACAAATTGCAAAGATGCAAGGTTAAATTGCAGAGATGAGAATCCTATCTGAACTGAACAATTATGAGCAAGACAAAGTAAAGAGATGGTCCTGACCTCAAAGGTCTCCAAAGACAGGTGCCAGGTTTATTAATACCTCACACCAGCAATAAAAGAGGCTTTTCAGAGCCATAAAATTATAAAACAACCCTAAATTATTTGTGAGAACAAAAAAAATACCCAAGTCTAACCTTGTACATAATTATTCTAAGAAAGGTGAAGAAGGAAAAGGGTACAAGCTTACCACAAACATACACTTCAGAATGCCTTTGTGACCTACTTTTATGTCATGCAAATAGAATTTTACAATAATTTTTAACAATATTCAAGTGATACTGAATGTATTTTAAAAGCCCAAAGAAAGAATAAATAAAAGTTAAATAATCCCCAGGACTGTGGGATTCCTCCAGGAATAATAGAAAGTTAACTAACTTCTCAAAGGACACAGTTTCTGAAAGGTGTATGTGATCATGAGCAAGGTCATCATCAGAAGTGTCCTTGGATGCATCCTACTTCAGGCCACACTCAGAAACAAGGACCAAGTCCCATTATGCCAGGAGCAACTCAATAAAAGGGAAATGTGTGTGTGTGTGTGTGTGTGTGTGTGTGTGTGTGTGTGCGTGCATGCTTGTGCGCGCATGCATGCAGTGGAGACAGATCAGAAACGCAGTAGACTGATATATGGCTGCACTTATCAACACCACTCTTTTAAAAGATGAAACAAAGATGATTCCCTAATTTAAAGCTGGCCTGGGTGAATGGTGGCACTTTCGACAATAAGAGTAAAATCAGACAATGTGCTAGTTTGGAGATAAATGTAAATAGTTTAAAGATGGAATTGCTGATTTGGGACATAGCAGATGCAGGTAGAACTGCATATCAGGCACTTAGCAATCTAAAACTAGAACTGACATGAATTGGCAGAGCTAGAAACAGTAAGAGGACTCTTCTTGGGGTTTATTGCTCTGTGTTTGCTGTCTCAAAATACTTTATATTTTGTCTAAATTTGTAGTTTTTAAATGAGGGCCTATGGGAACTTTAAGCATATGCCAGAGGCTTGGATCCTCATCCCACACATAGTTCCCCAGCTCACATTTCCTGGCTTCACTAGGACATGCTCTTGGCCATGAGCTTGCTGTCCCCTGCCCCACCATTCTTCATGTGGGGCAGTGAGGGGAACTGGGACCAGGCAGGGAATGATGGTTAGGATCAAATGTACCCACTACAGTATCTCAGGGCAGGGCAAAGCCAATCCATGTCTGACTGACAGCACCATAAGCAATGAGCAGGTGACTTGACCAGCCTCTCCCAGCATCAAGGAGGTTATAATCACTCAGAGATTTCCCATCAGCTGTGGATTGAGCCAGTAGGCTCATGGGAAGGGGATATTATATAAAGATAAAGGGATAATACCCCAACTGGATCCCATATTTTTATCTTGTATTGAGCACCACAAAATATGTTGCCAGCCCTGCACACACTCTTGGTCTGTATCAGTTCAGAGGTTTGTCACAATTAATCCATAACAAATAGCTGTTAAAATATTGAGAGGATTCTAATAATGGACTTCTTTTCATAAACTAGAGAAGATTTGAGCTTGCTGAATTCACTAACTTGCTTTCCTTAAGAAGGAGGGAATGGGGTGGAGTTATAGCCTGCCTGTTGACATTGAAGAGAACCTGGAGGCAGAAAAACTGGGATATGCAGCCAGTGTTGGAGGTGGGAGGTTGTAAGGTGCAAGGGATGGTCTGCTCAGCTGCTACTGACTCAGGTGGGTCAGGGATATAGGCTAGGTATTCATACCTTTGGTGACGTGGAGGAATATTTTCAGCAGAGTGGAAGGAGCAACCAAATGGGAATGGGCCAAGATGATACCACAGTAGAGGCATATTTAAAACTGAATGAAGGAAAGAGAATAGGAAAAGATATTTTGAGATGGAGGAAACCTGGAAGAACAAGACCTAGAGGAGAAGAAGCAGAGAGAAAGGAGAGGGTGTGGTAGCCACCATGACTGAGAGCCTTCTAGCCAATGCCCTTTCCCAGGCTGTCCCACATCTAGTAGCTGATTGCTGTGAAAGTATAGAACTTGGCCGTCTTGACCAACTCCAGACAACTAAGAAAGGCCATTTTATTTCAGAGCTCCCTGTGGGACTGGAGGAGGCTGTCCTTGGATCTGAGTCTACTTCTGCCCACTCATGCTTTCTTCCCTGTCCTACAGGCATTGACTCCATGGATGCTCCTTAATAAACCTCCTGTAGGCTACACTTCATATCAAAGTCAGTTTCCTGAAGAACCCTCCTATGGCAGGTGGGACTAAGAAACCTAGGGGATGTCCAGGCATGAGTGGGGATGCAGCCTTCTTAGAAAGGCCAAAGGTTTAAACTTTTAGCCATTGGTCTCACCTAGTCCATTGACTCTAAACTGCAACATACCTAAGCTTGGCATTTCTGAAACTCCATTGCTAGTTTGTGACCCAGCCCTCATGAATCCCTGGACCAGCCAGTCTCTCAACTCCCCAGGGTCACTTAGAAATAGAAGTTGTGTGTAATTATGTGATATTGAACTGTTCGAATTTAGTTCCACTGAAACTTCATTTTCAGAACTGTAGCATTATCGAAGATAATTATAAAAAAAATAAGTATAAATAAATTCAAGAGTAGTCCAAACTTGAATCATACCCAGAACTCACACAACAGGCCTAGACCCTCCTAACTCTCCAAAAGATGGCATGGATGTTCAAGTTAAATTTCTGATCACAAGGCTCATCACTAAGTGAGTCTGGGTGCTCCTCTCTGACACTCCTTTCTCTGAGACTGAAGAGCAAGAAGAGAAGGTGGGGGCTTCTTTTGGAGAAGCGGAAATGCTTCCAAGTGAATTTTTATTAAAATGGGTATGCTTTCATCCTTATTTCTTATGGTTTATTATCAATACTGAGGAAGAACAAGATGTAGGATGCTATGCAAAACTCAGAACCAGTCTACATTTTTTCTCTATTGTGTTACTTAATAAATTTACTAATTTCCAAAAGAAGACATATATAAAGAGCTCTTTATAAGAAAAAAGTAAACTTCAGAGGTCAAGGAATGATAGCAAAAAATGCACCTGAGAGATATAACAAATATGCAATGAAATGTTATAATGCACAAATTTAAATAGTGAGATAACATTATTATCTTATAATATCATCAACGATTTTTTAAAAATGGATTAGACCCACTATTGAAGGTGGAGGGCAAAGGGAACTTTTGTATAATGCAATGGGTGTGTACTACCTTTCTAAAGAACAGTTTGGTAATACTTGTCAAGGCCATATAAATGTACACAAGAAAGGCAGACATCAATCTGTCCCAAGGAATGGATTATCCACGACTTGTAAAGATTTAGCTACAAAGATGTTCACTGAAACACGGTTTGTAATAGTAAAAAATTAAACCAACCAAAGTGTGCAAAATTACAGTATTGGTGAAATAAATTATGGTACTTTTAACCATAATGATTAAAAGTGCAGGGTCCAGAGTCAAACTTTCTGGCTTTAAATTCTACCTTTTCTACTCACATGCCTTGTGACCTTGATGAGTTAGTTAATTTCTCTCTGCTTCAGTTTCCATACCCATAAGATGAAGACAGTCATGACATCTTCATAGGGTTATGGCAAAAAGTCAAGAAACAATGCTAGAAGACTTGACATAAAGCATGTACTCAATAAATGTCACATAATAGTAGTAACACTGGTATTTATCAACATGAAATTTAGCTCACTAGAGTTGAATGATGCAAAGATATATAATTTACTAACTAGATTCAGCAGTGAGAGTTTATTAAATAAAGGTGAAAATATACTTAAATCTTGTACTGCTATGAACTTATATGAAAAATACTGGAGACCAGGTGGAACATTCTAGCATAAATAATCCTCTTGCCTGAGGGATCTAAATTTGAGCTTTCTCAATTTTTCTGGAAAAAAAATATTCACTTTCCTATTTGTTTGTGTAGGGGTTTCTTTGTGGTGACAAGTAACTCAGATTCTAAGAGGAACCCAATGGTGACTCAGGTGAGATTTTCTGTAAGAAACAAGCCCTTTATAAACAAACATCTTTAAGAAGCCCATGACTCCTGGCCCACTGACCTGTGAATGGGTTAGAACATCAGCCATGCAAGTAGTTTCCTCTGTAGGTGTCACAAAGCATACAGAAGCAACAGCTTGTAGAAAGAAAAATGAGCTTGGTTCAAAAGAATAGCAGAGGAAAATTAAGATTGGTGGCCTGGCTCATGGAGTAAACACCCAAATATGAAATCTGTGAAGAAAAACAGGATCAGTAAACAAATGATAGGGAGGGTCTAGAGTAACATGTCATTTTAAAATGTGTTCCACTATTTGTGGAGGCCACATGACATTGTTTTGTATAAAAGGTAGAGCTAAACCCTAAACCTATCCCTCTAGAGAATTTTTTTTCACCACCCCTAACCTGTCTCTCCTGCAGTCTTGTCCCCTTAGAATATGACACCGCTATTCACCCAGTGGCTCAGGAAAAAATCCTAGGAGTCATTCTTGATTCTTCTCTTCTCTTCTTTCTCCATATCCAAGCCATCAATGAATTCAAGTATTTCATATCATGAATCTGACCACTTCTCATCACTTCCTCAGGTGCCACCTGATCCAAGTCAACATCATTTCACACATGGACCAAGCAACACTGGTCTAATATAGCAAAATAGCATGTTAAAATATAAATTACATCATATCACTGTACTCAAAACCCACCAGTGGCTCTCCTTGCATTTAGAATGACAGCCAAACCCATAGTATGGCCTCTGGCCCTTTGTGGTCTAATCCATGTCTCCCTCTCCAACCCTGGTTCTCACTTCTCTCACTTTCACCATCCACTTTGCCAGTCTTGTACCTCACCTCCCTGTGCCCCAACCACACTGGCCTTCCAACTTGCTGTCCTGGACAAACTAACTTTGTCCTTGCTGCTCCATCTGCTAAGAATGTTATTCCCCTATATTTTCACAATCCTTACTTCTTCACATCATTCAAATGTTACTTCCTTAGAGAGCCCTCATCAAAAACTTTGTCTAAAATAACTTCTTCTATTAGGTTACATTCAGCTGCAAGTAACTTAAACAATAGAGACATTTAATAACTCAATCAACAAGACCACCAAAGGTGAGCAGTTCCAAGTCTAATTTGGTAGCTCAGCAATGCCCTCAAGAACCAGGCTTTTTCTCTGCTCTGTCATCCTATTAGGTTGGCTCCTTCTAAGTGTTGATGCATGATCACAAGATGGCTACCATAGCTCCAGCCTTCAAATCCTTTTGTAAGCATGTTCAAGGCAGAAAAGCATGGGTCATTACAAACAGAGACTCCTCCTCAGATCCTTTTCTTTAACCAGTAAAAGAAGAAAAGAAAGCTTCCACAGAAGCCAGCACACTAGTCTTTCCCTTCATGTTTCTTTGACTGGATCTTAGATAAATAGCTACTCCTAAACCAATCACTGAAAAGGAGAATGGAATTTTCATATTTGTCTTAAACCAATCACACTTATTTCTCAGGCAGAAGCAGGACTCACCTCTACTGAGCTATTTTGCCACCTCAAAACTCAGTTCTATAAATTGAGAAGAAAGAAGAGGGGAAATGGATGTTTATTAGGCAACCATTGGTATCTGAACCCACTCCCAACCCTACTATTCTCTATCCCTCTCCTCTGCTTTGTTTTAACTCATGACACTAATCACTACCTAACATAAAATGTGTATTTTTCTGATTGTTTATTGTGACTTTGTCTAATTTGTTCACTGCTGGATCCCCAGAACCCCAGACAGTACCCAAGAATCAATAAATACTCAGTGAAGCAAAGGTTGAATGTCAGGTGAATAAATGGATCAAATTTAGGATCTTTATTTAACCCATCTAAGCCTCATTTTAAAATGAGGAGAATTTACTTATTTCTTCCATGAAAATGAAATGAGATAATACAGTTAAAACTAATACAGTGCCTTGCACATGGAAAGTACTTGACAAATTTAGTTGTCCCTGTTCTTGTATAGCAGTAACATCAGGCAAGTACAGGAAAAGCATAAACAATAAGTATTAATTTCATATAGTTTTTCTGATTAGTAAATAATGCATTAAGGAATCAAGTCATTCTAGAAATACATGACTTAGAAAGTGGAAGATAACCACTCTTGGATATACTTTTTTCTAGATTTTTTCTGAGAATACATTAGCAGATTTTTATATAAATGAGGTAATACAATCCATGCTGTTTTGCAACTTAATTATTCCAATGACTATCTATTGGACATTTTCTCACAATTAATACAAATATATCTCTTACTCAACTATATTTACTATAAGCTGGAGATTTATTGTTCCTGGAGACCCTAGTGGCCTACCCAGAACACACCTTCTCTTAGGTCCAATACATCTTGGAAGTCACGAGTGCCCACACTGATGTTGTGGCCTTCCCTGGATCAGAAATCATCCTTCATTGTTGCATAAGCACTTTTTACTCTAAGATGCTGCTTTTGAGAATGTTCATTATTACACAATGTTCCCTTCATTCACACCCATGGGAGAAATAAGAAGAAAATTCACATCTCCTGTCATCACACACTGTAAATATTATTTAAGAATTCTCTTCCAGTTTTTTTCTATGCAAATATAATTTATTTTACATATATTTGGGACCATCCTGGGAATATAGTTTTACATTTTTGGCTTTCACTTTACATTAAATTATTAATGTTTTTCTAAGTCTTATGCAAACATGATCATGAACTGTCTGAGCTGTGAGAAACCTTAGAAGTCATTTAGATTTTTTATCATGCAGATTTTATAAGATGAGTCACCTGAGGGCTGAGTTACTTGAGTTTCTCCAAAATATTTTAATACTTTGGTGATCTGCGGTCTGATTAAGCTGATGCAGAGCCAGAAAGGCTGAGCCAATTGGTTGCTTTGGGTACGCTTTGGCATCTGTCTCTATCCCACAGAAACCAGGCTGCCAGTAGACCTCTCTTGCCCCGGGTTGACTTTACTGACAAGTATGTTATCCCTCCACACCTTTCTGTCAACAGCCCTCCCTCAGGAGAGGTTTAAGACCTAGATAGAATCTGGACACCAAAGCAAACCTGTTAGGCCAACTTAATAGGAGAAAAACTGCCTGTTCTGTGCCCTTCTTGGGCATCTAGATGTTTTGTTGAGCTGGCATATTTGCACTGTGGAGGTATGAGGAGAGGCATGAGGGTAAACACACGTACCCAGAGAAAGAGCACAGCCAAGTGGAGCATAATCTACAGAAGAATCGGTCTTGGGGTGAGGGATTTATTTTTCCATGTGGAATACCATCACTAGGTACTGCTTTGGAAACAGGACTTCATGGTGCAATTTGAAAGACTGCATGTATAAAGACCAAGTCCACGGCTCTGTAACTACGGGTCTTGGAGAAAGTCCCTCTTTGGCCTTTAGTTACCTCTGTAAAAAGGGGATCCATGATGCCCACTTGGTAGAGTTGTAACACCCCCAGTATGCATGTTAGCACTCAGTAAATAGAAATTGTTACTAACAAACTTTCCTCTTTCCCTCTATGAATAGTCCAAGACACATAGCAGAGGCTCAATAAATATTTATTGCATGAATATGGAACCCAAGCAAATAAGATCACATATTTTGAGACTAAACAACTGAGACCACAGTAATAACTATTGCCTACACATGATTCTAGAAAAGCTAGAAGCCACGTCCCTTGAAACAGAAAATTTCACATTCTCTCATTCTATTATTTTTTCCACAACTGTTTTCAATTTAATTATAAAGATGATTGCTTTAACTTTACTCTCCACCAGGGGATGAAGATCAATACTACCCTTTCAGATACAGCCAACTGTTGTTCTAAGTCATTTTCTTAGTATGCAGAATTTATTGATTAATTTCTTTTCTTCATTACAAACGTAACACAGTTCATTAGAGATACTTGGTAAGTAAAGTAGAAAAGAGAAAAAAATAGCAAAGTCTCTCCACCAAGAGCCAACAGCTATGAACATGGTGTATTTCTATGCACACTTTGTTGTATCCAGTTTTATTTCCAGCTTTTTTCCTGAACATGATTAACTGTAGTTTTCCAAAACATTCCCCCATTATTCAACCTGTTGCCAAATGTTTACAATTTTAAATAGTGCTAAAATGAACATAATTGTTCATAAAACATTTTCTGCAGTTAATAAAACATTTCTTAGACTATATTCCTAGAAGTGAAACCACGCTTTTAAAGATTATGGACTTCTTTGGTACACACCAATCAAGAGGAATTTAAAAATTGGTGGAGAAATTTGCAATCTTCATCAATCCTGGATATTCTCATGATAATCAGTAAACAATCTAATTTCATTTCTATTTTTAAAAATATTTATTTACCAGTAGGGCTGAATAATATGAAATGTTTATTAAATACCAGTGGTTCCTTCTTAGTAGATTAGACTATTTTGCCCATGAATTTTAAGAGTGTGATGTGATTTTTATTAAATAACACTGTAGTTTATGGATTAATCTTTTATCAAATAGTTATAAAATTTTCAATGTCTTCTTATCAGCATTTTCATTTTGTTGATATGTCCTTTCAGTGATTAAAGTTGTCCTCATTTATATTTAGATAACCTAATATTCTTTTTCTTTATAAACCTCTTACTGAATTTATTCTTTCAATGACCTTTTCTATTTAGAGATCAGAGAAATTTTCACCTCTATCTTTTTTTTAGATTTTTAATCATTTCTTTTGTGTGCATGGAGGGGGTTGTTTTTTATTTTATTTTTTACTAGTTTTTAATTGTGACAAATATATATCTATAAAATAAATAATTTTTCCAGAGAAAATTGGACAAGGTGGCACATAGAAACTAGATGCTGTGCATGTCTCCTCTCACGACCACATCGAAATTATAATGAAACTACAGGGCAACCATAACTGGGAATTGTCTGAGGTCTAGCTAGCAGAAGTCCTACACCTGGGCTCATACATAAGAAAAGGCTGCTAAGAGGGGAGAGACATGAAATGCCCAGTCTCACAACAGCACGTGGCTGTCAAGAATCAGGAGAGTTATCTTGGCTGCAGAGCCCCCGCCCCGCTTGAGGAGCGAGGGGTCTTGGCCCCACACAGGGCTCCCCAGCAAAGGGTTCCAGTGACAGGAAAAGAAGTCACCATAACTTCTGGCTATGAAAAATCAGCACAGATTGTGGCTAAGTGAGACTAAGGGCTGCAGGAGTCACAAACATTCCTCTTAAAGGGTCCATGTCTCAAATTACTTGCTGATGGACTTGCTTGCTCTGAACTCCAGCACTGGAGCTGCTGCTCAAGGTGTGCCAGGAACATACTGGGAAACTGAATTGTCTGGCTTCAGTATGAAGGCTAAAGGGGCAGCTTTCTCCAAGTCAGAATGCGGGCAGTATCCATTGTTCCTTGGTTGAGCCCTCCCCTATCCCAGTGTGCAGACTCAGGCAATCACCACACCTGAATTTCCACCAACCTGGATAACACAGGTTGCTCTGTCTAGAGGATTTCCTGAGACTCTGCCTCTCTCACTTTACAGGCCCACTCAAGCTGCCTCCAGTGGTTTATTCCATACAAATGGCCTGTCTTGGCTTATGCTGCAGATTTTTCTAAAATTTTCTCAAAGGCTCACAGAACCCAAAGAAGCAGCATCTGGCCTTGGCATGCCCTATACCTCTTTCTGAGCAGCACCAAGCCTAGAATGGCCTCTGTTCCTAGCTTGGCCTCTTGAGGCACCTATAAGCCCACAATTGGTGGCAGCTATCCATGGATTGCTTGGTGACTCTTACTGGATAGTCCAGAAGTGCATAGACTATGGCTGAACTTGGCCTGCAGCTGGGCGCTTGCTAGGGGCCCTTAGTCCAGCACACCTTGTGGCTTGCTTTGACCAGAGCTGGAGCCAGAGCACCACCCAGGGCTGCATCTGAAGAGGATGCACTTGAAGGACATACTGGACAGGCATGAGAGCCCTGATAAAGTCAATTCTGCTCTGTAGAGTCAGCCCCTCACTATCCAAGCCTCATAACCAATCAGCCCAAGGGACAATCCCCCTCATCAGTGTGCAAAAGCAACCAAGTCTCAACTACATCAGGAGGACACACACAACCCACAAGGGACACACCTTGAGAACTTCACTCAGTTAACCAGGGAAGACTGTGCCACTGAGCCCCACAGGACACCCACTACATAAAGCCACTCTATTAAGGCCAGGGGACTTAGGAGCCCTACCTAATACATAGAAATGAACACGGAAAAGCAGCCAAAATGGGGAGACAAAGAAACATGTCTCATATGAAAAAACAAAACAAAGATCCAGAAAAAGAACCAGACAAAGTGAAGACCGGCAATCTACCAGATGCAGAATTCAAAACACTGGTTATAAGGATGCTGCATGAACTTAGAGGAAGAGTGGATGAATTCAATGAAAACTTTAACAACATGATAGAAAACATAGAAATGAAGATAGAAAACAACCAAAAAAACCAATTGGAAATGAAGAATACAATAACTGAAATGAAGACTACCTTAGGAGGAATTAACTGTAGATTAGATGAAGTGGAACATCTACTCAGCAATTTAGAAGATAAGGTAGCAGAAAACACCCAATCAGAACAGCAACAAGAAAAAAGAATCCAAAAAATGAGGATAATTTAAGGGACCTCTAGGACATCATCAAGCACGTACCAACATTCACATCATAGGGTTACTAGAAGGAGAAGAGAGAGAAAGAGAGAGCAAGTGAAGAATTGAAAACCTATTTCAAGAAACAATGACAGAAAACTTCCCTAACCTGGTGAAGGAAAGAGACATAAAGCCCAGGAAGTGCAGAGAGTCCCCAACAAGATGACTTACAACCAAGGTTACTCTACCCAGCAAACCTTTCCTTTAGAATCAAAAGACAGATAAAGAGCTTCTGACAAGAAAAAGTTAAAGAAGTTCATCACCATCAAACTAATATTATGAGAAATGTTGAAGGGACTTCTTTAAGAAGAAGAAAAAATATGTACCAAAAGTATGAATAAAAATGGCAATAACTACATATCTATCAAAAGAAAAAGAATTAAAATCATCGATCAAAAGATAAAGTGGCTAAATAAATAAGAAAACTCTTACATAGGCTACCGATGAGACACATAGACTAAAAGAAAAGGGGTGCAAAAAGATATTTCATAATGGTCATAGAGGGCATTGTGCTGGGTGGAGAAGGTCAGTTAGAGAAAGACATTTGCCATGTGATTTCACATACATGTGGGACCTAAAGAAAAAAAATAAACAAACAAAATAGAAACAAACTCATAGATATAGAGAATATTTTGAGGGTTACTAGATGGGACAGGGGTTTGGAGGGTAGATTAAAAAGGGAAAAAGATTGAGAAGTACAAAATGGTAGTTATAAAGTAGTCATGGTGATATAAAGGGCAGCATAATAAATATAGTCAATAATATTGTAAAAACTGTATGGTGTTAGATGGACACTAGATTTATTGGGGCGGTCACTTCATGAGATACACAGATGTCTAATAACTATGTTGTACACCTTAAACTAATATAATATGATATGCCAACTATAAGTGAAAAATAAAAAAATTAAAACTAACATAATTTTTTAAATTTTAACAATTTTTTCAGTGCACAATTCAGTGACAGTAATTATAGTTACAATGTTATATAATCATCACCAATGTCTATTCCCAAAACTTTTTCATCACTCCAAACTTAAACTCTCCCTAGTAAACAATAATTCCTCATTATTTCCTGCTCCCAGCTCCTGGTAACCTCTAATCTACTGTCTGTCTCTAAGAATTTGCCTATTTTAGGAAACTTATGTCAGGAGAATCAAATATATTTTCCCATTCGAATGGTTCTCTCTTTACCTTGTTGATAATTTCTTTAGCTGAGCAAAAGCTTTTTAGTTTGATGTAGTCCCCTTCATTAATTTTTGCTTTTACAACCCTTGAGGCCAAATTCATAAAATCCTCTTTAAGTCCAAGGTCCTTGAGTTTAGTTCCTATGCATTTTATTGTTTCAGGTCTTATATTGATTTAATCCATTTTGAGTTAATTTTGGTGTGTGGTGAGAGACAACAGTCTAGTTTCATTCTTTTGCAAGTGGCTTTCCAATTTTCCCAGCACCATTTATTGAAGAGGCTTTTCATTCTCCACTGTATGTTTTTGGCTTTTTTGTTGAAAATTATTTGCCCATATAAATATAGGTTTATTTCTGAACTCTCAATTCTGTTCCGTTGTTCCATGTGTCTGTTTTGCTGCTAGTACCATGCATGCCATTTTGATTACAGTCGCTTTGTATTACAATTTGAAGTCAGGCAGCATGATGTCTGTAGCCTCATTCTTTTTTCTGAGGATGGCTCTGGCAATTTGGGATCTTTTGTGGTTACATACAAATCTGATGATTTTCTGTTCTATTTCTTTAAAAAATGCTGATGGGATTTTGATGGGGATTGCATTAAATCTGTATAATGCTTTAAGTAATATGGTCATTTTAACTATGTTGATTCTTCCAGTCCAAGAACACAAAATATCTTTCCATTTCTTTGTATCTTCTTTTATTTCTTTTAATAGAGCCTTATAGTTTTCATTATACAGGTCATTCACTTATTTTGTTAAATTTATTCCTAGGTATTTTATTCTTTTTGTTGCAGTTGCAAAAAAAAATTATTTTTTCCACTTCTTTTTCTAACACTTCATTATTAGAGTATAGGAACACTATGAATTTTTGAACACTAATTTTGTATTCAGAGACTTTACTGTATTTGCTTATTGTTTCTAGTAGTATTCTTGAGGAGTCTTTAGGGCTCTCTATATAGAGAATCATGTCACCCGCAAATAGTGATAGTTTGACTTCTTCATTTCCTGTTTGGATACCTTTTATATCCTTCTCTTGCCTGACTGCACTTGCTAGGACCTCCAATGTTATATTGAATAACAGTGGTGATAGTGAACAGCCTTGCCTTGTTCCTGATCTTAGAAGGAAAGTTTTTAGTTTTTCACAATTAAGTATAATGTTGGCTGAGGATTTGTCATAGATGGCCTTTATTATGTTAAGGTACTTTCCTTCTATACTGATTTTGTTAAGTGTTTTGATCATAAATAGATGCTGTATCTTGTCGAAGGCAGTTTCTGCATCTATTGATATGATCATATGATTCTTATTTTTTAATTTATCTATGTAATGCATCACATTAATTGTTTTGTTGATTGTCTATGTTGAACCATCCATGTGCCCCTGGGATAAAGCCCACTTGATCGTGGTATATAATCCTTTTAATATGTTGCTGTTTTCTATTCGCTGGTAACTTACTTAGGATTTTTGCATCTGTGTTCAAGAGAGATATTGGTCTGTAGTTTTATTTTTTTGTGTTGTTTTTACCAGGTTTTGGCAACAGAGTAATATTGGCCTCATGAAATGAGTTGGGAAGTATTGCCTTCTCTTCAATTTTCTGGAAGAGTCTGAAGAAGATAGGTATTAAATCATCTTTGAATGTTAGGTAGAATTCATTAGTGAAGCCATCTGGTCCTGGACTTTAACTTTTTGGTATGTTTTGATGACTGTTTCAACTTTCATACTGCTGGTTGGTCTATTTAGATTTTCCAGTTCTTGATTCAGTCTAGGAAGGTTGTGTTTTTCTAAGTACTAGTTCATTTATTCTAGGTTATTTAATTTGGTGTTATATACTTTTTCATGGTGCTCTTGTATAATCCTTTGATTTCTGTGATGTCTGTTGTAATTTCCCCTCTTTCATCCCTGATTTTGTCTATTTGTGTCCTTTCTCTTTTTACTTTAGTGAGTCTAGCCAGGGGTTTGTCAACTTTATTAACTTTCTCAAAGAATCAGTTCTTAGTTGCATTTATTTTTTCTATTGTTTCTGTTATTGTTATTGTTGTTTTCAATTTCATTATTTCTGCTCTAATTTTGATAATTTCTTCCCTTCTGCTGACTTTAGGCTTCATTTGCTCTTCCTTCTCTAATTTTTAAGATGAAACGTTAGGTTGTTTATTTGGGCTCATTCTTGGTTTTGGAGGTAGGCCTGTAATAATATGAACTTTCCTCTTGTGACCGTTCTTGTCATGTCCCAAAAGTTTTGATATGTTGTACTATCATTATCATTCGTTTCTATGTATCTCTTAATCTCTGTTTTCATTTCTTCTCTGACCCAGCTATTCTTCAGTAGCTTGTTGTTTAATCTCCATGTATTTGTGGTTCTTCCTGATTTCTTTCTGCAGTTGACCTCTAGATTGAAATAATTATGATCAGAGAATATGACTAGTATGATTTCAACCGTCTTCTATTTGTTGAGGCTATCTCTGTGTCCCAGTATATGATCAACTCTTGGGAATGTTCCATGTGCACTAGAGAAAAATGTATAAGCAGCTCTTTTGGGATGGAAGGCTCTGTAAGTTTCCATTATATCCAGTTGGTCTAATGTGTCATTTAAGGATGTTATTTCCTTATTGATTTTCTGTTTGGACGATCTGTCCATATCTGACAGAGGGGTACTTAGGTCCCCTACTATGATGGTGTTTTGGTCTGTTTCTCTCTTTAGTTCTGTTACTAATTGCTTTACATAGTTCAGGGGTCCCTGACTGGGAGCATAGATATTAGAAAGTGTTATGTCTTCTTGGTGTGTGATTCCCTTTATCATGATGAAGTTTCCCTCACTATCTTTCTTTACCTTTTTTATTTTGAAGTCTATTTCATGTGATATTAGTACAGCTACTCCCACTTTTCTCTGAATGCCATTTGCTTGAAATATCATTTTCCATCCTTTCACTCTGAGTCTACATTTGTCTTTAGAGCTGAGATGCATCTCCTGGAGGCAGCATATGGTTGGGTTTTGTTTTTTGATCTATTCTGCAACTCTGTGTCTTTTTATTGGTGAGTTTAAGCCATTTACATATACGGTGATTATTGAAATATGAGGTTTTCTTATAGCCATTTTATTTTTTGCAGACTGGTAGCTTAGTTTTTCCATTGCTTCCTTGTCCTTGTGTATCTATTTTCTTTATTTTGGTTGGCTTTTGTGGGTTTTTCCTCTGGTCCTTCTTGTTTTATGTTATATACAATGGTTCTAAATTTGGCATGTGGTTACCATTATGAATATGTAAAAGATAGTTATATACATACAGTCGTCCATTTTCTTCTGCATGTGCCTTATCTCTATTCTCCTTTGCAAATTTGGATCTTTGAATTCTCCTCTTTTCAGTCATTGTTATCTCAATTTGTTCCTATGTCTGTTGAACATTCATTACTATCCTGCTGTAGTAATTATCTTATTATTATTTAAGCTTATAATGCCCTGTCCTTAGTAAGGGTTGCACTCTTCTGCTTCTATTTGCCTGATAGTCACTTTTCTCCTGACTTTTTTTTTTTTTCTTTTGGTTATTTTGTTTTAGGCGAACTGACCCCTTTCAATATTTCCTATAGTGTAGGCCTCATAGTGGAGAATTCCCTCAATTTTTGTATGTCTGAAAAAAGTCTTACTTTCTCTTTCATATCTAAAGGAGAGCTTAGCTGGATACATTATTCTAAGCTGGTAGTTCCTTTCACTTAATAGTTTAAATATTTGGTTTCATTCCTTTCTGGCTTGCAAGGTCTGTGTTAAGAAGTCTGATGATAATCTAATGGATTTTTCTGTATAAGTTACCATTTTCTTCTCCCTGGCTGCCCTGAGAATTCTACCTTTGTCATTGATTTTTGATAATTGTAATACAATGTGTCTTGGTGAAGGCCTTCTTGGGTTGAGATACTTGGGTGTTCTGTTGACTTCTTGAATTCCAGGCTCCAGCTCCTCCCTCAAATTTGGGAAATTCTCATCCACTATTTGTCTGAAAATGCTTTCTAGTCCCTGCTCCTTTTCCTCACCTTTAATAATGCCCATTATTCTTGTTTCCTCTCCTGACAGTATCAGCTAGTTCTTGTATTTCTCTATCATTATTTTTCATTCTCTCTTCTTCCTTCTGATTTATTTCTATATTTCTGTCTTCGATATCACTGACCCTTTCCTCGATTTGGTCGACTCTATTTCCCAAGCTTCCAATTTCATTTTCAACTCTTTCAGTGTGTTCTTAATCTCCAGAAGTTCTATTTGTTTCTTTCTTTCCCGAAGGTTTCAATCTCCTTGCTCTGCTCATCTAGTTGTTTATTTAATTCCTGAAATTGTTGATTTCTTTTGGATCTCATTGAGTTTTTTCAGAAATACCATCCTGAAGTCTCTGTCATTTAAGTTGCATATTTCTATGTTTGTAAGCTTATTTTCTGGAGATTTTTCTCTTTCTTTCTGAGATCCCTTGTCACTTTGGTTGCTCATGGTGTTTAAGGGACTGTTTCTCCACCTGGACATTAATGGAAGTGTATTCTACTGTTTTTCCAGAAATAAGATTTATTATATAAAAGTCTCTCTTTAGCCTGTTACAAAGAAAGCACTTTTCTTTTGGTTTCCAGTAGGCGGCATCTAAGCCTCTTGGATCCGTGCTTTATATAAAGTCTTAATAACGCTTTTAAATTTTTCTTGTAGATATTTAATCATACTTGGTACCCACAGTTTCAGACCCTGCTTCAGGGACAGTCTCGGCACAGTTTGCTCAGATTCCCCTGTGGCTCTGCAGTGATTGGTCTCAGAGGGTGTGGGGGAGGGGCCCTCTGAGTTAGGTGTTGGGGGCTGCTGCTCAGCCTCAATTTTTCAACAGTGGCTATCAAAATTCAGCTGCTGCTCCTCTGCGGTCCCGTCCCACTTCTCTGCTTTCTGGCCTGATTCCTGCGCCCTGCAGCCATAGCTATCTCAGGCAGAAATGTTCAGGGAACCCACCGCAGGAACTCACTTCTCCTTCCTTCCCCCTCCTGCTGCAGAAAGCTCCGGTGGCTGGCGGAGGCAGCTTCTTTACTTCTCCCAGTCCACTGCCCTGACACCCAAGGTTCTGACCTGTGGTAGCTCTTATGCACAGATCCCACACTCAGATGTGCTGGTGTGCAGTTGGGGTGTTGTTTGTTGAGTTTTAGATGTTCAGCTTATTGTTGTTTAAGGGGAGAGATCTGGGGACATCTCTCACTCTGCCATGTTTCCAAAGATCTTAATAATTGGTTTTTTTATACATTAATCTCTTAAATCATGTAGAAAAAAATCAGAGTTACAAAACAAAGTTACACTATTAGCTCATATAATTGCCCATGTATTTATCTTTACTGGATATCTTTATTCATATAGCTTTTATAAAATTAAATTTATTAAAATAACATTAGTTAATAATATTATATAATTTTCATATATATAAGATTATAGTATGACATCTATGTACTCTATTGTGTGTTCACCATCCTAAGTCTAGTTTCCTTCTCTTATCATGTGAGCCCTTTTACCCATTTTGTCTGCTTCTCACCCTCTTCTCCCTCTGGTAAGACAATTCTGTCGTCTGTATGTATGACGTTGTCCTGTTTGTTTTGTTACTTTGTTTGTTACTTTTTGTTTTATATTTTACATATGAGTAAAATACAGTTTTTGTCCTTTTCCATCTACATCAAACTAAAAAGCTTCTACACAGCAAAAAAAAAAGAAGTCAACAAAACAAAAGGCAACCAACCAAATGAGAGAAGATATTTGCAAATGATACCTCTGATAATGGTCCAATATCCAAAATATATAAAGAACTCACACAGATCAACAACAAAACACAAATGATCCAATTAAAAAATGGAAAAAGAATCTGAATAGACACTTTTCCATAGAAGATATACAGATGATCAAGAAACATATGAAAATATCTTTAAACAGCTTTGAATTACTCTCTTGTGTCCTTTCATTTCACCCTGAAAGACTCCTTTTAGCATTTCTTGCAAGACAGGTCTAGTGGTGATGATATCCCCCAGCTTTTGTTTATCTGAGAATAACTTTTGTATGGACGGTTTTACTGGATATAAGATCCTTGGTGGACATTTTTTCCCCAGCACTTTGAATATATCTGGCTTATAAAGTTTCTTATGAGATATCTGCGGACAGTATTATTGAGGGTCCCTTCTATATGAACTCCCTCTCTTGCTACTTTCAAGATTGTTTCTTTGTTTTGGTCTTTTGACAGTTTGATTATAATATGTCTTTGTGTGGGTATCTGATTTTATCATATTTAGAGTTTGTTGAGCTTTTTGGATATCTTCCATTAAATTTGGTAAGTTTCCAGCCATTACATATTTAAATAACCTCTCTTCTCCTTTCTCTTTCTCTTCTCCTTCTGGGACTCTGACAAAGTGTATGTTCATTTTCTTCATTGTGCCTACATGAACAGAACTTCTCAAAATTTTCTTCAGCTTTTTTCTTTCTGTTTCTCAAATATAAAAATCTCAATTTACCTATCTTGAAGTTTAGTAATTCTTTTTGCTCAAATCTATTTTTGAATCCCTCTAATAAATTTGTTTTTTCCCATTATTATAGTTTTTACTTTAAGAATTTTTAAGAATTTCTTTTTATGTTTTCTATCTCTTCATTGATGTTTTCATTTTGCTCATACATTATTTTTATGACTTCTCCTAGCTCTTTGAATATCTTTAAGACACCTGTTTTAAGGGTTTTGTCTTAAGTCTACTATCTGTTTTTTCTCAGGGACATTGTCTAAATAGGCCATAATTTCCTGTTTCTTCATATGCTTGTGATATTTTGTTTAAAAATGGACACTTGAATCTTATAATCTTATAAATATACCAATCAGATTTTCCCTCTTTTCCAAAGTTTGCTATTTTTTTTTTATTTTTGTTTTTTAATTGGTTAAGTTTTATTTTGTTTCTTTGGTTGTAATTTGTTCTGTCCCAATAATCAGCCTGAAGTGTAAACAGAAAGTCTTCTTGGGTGTTTGTTTTTTTTCCTGAGCCTGTGACTTTTTCCTGACATGAACAATGACTTTCTAAATTCTCCTATATATGTAATTTGTTTTGATGTTCAAATCCTTAAATGTCTGTCTGCCAAAAGAGGAAAATGAAGAAGAAAAGAAAATACAGCCTTTCAACCCCCTGGAAGCCACTTCAACCAAAGAAGTCTGCCACAATGAAGGTAGAGATTGTAACAATGGTGATCTGCCTCTGTATCTGCACTTCCATAATCAGGAGTAGCAATTGGTGATCAGAACACAGATTCCTGATATTTGAAGGACAAGGTTCTTATTGCCCACCCTGGCTCCCACAAGTCACAAGCAATATGTTCCAAGAATAAGTGCACATGTTGCCTGCCATGTAGCTGAGATACATAGCCATCAGCTAAGAGCTTAAATTGATTAAAATTAACCATGATTTACTCTACAAGCCCTCCTTTGGGAGTTGCAAGCCCTAAAATAGACTCCAGAATTCTAAAATAGTTACCTGATAGTTTTTGCCAGTGCAAGTGTTGTCTAGGTAGAGATGAATTCCTGGTGCTTACTATTTTTCCATCTTCCCTGGTATTACTTGATAGTGTCTTTTGATGCATAAAGGTTTTTCATTTTGATGAAGTCCAATTTTCTATTTTTTCTCTTTTTTTGTCATTTTAAAAAACCATTTCCAATGTCATATAACTTTTCTTTATGTTTTCTTCTAATAATCTTACAGTTTGGGCTCTTAAATTCAGGTCTTTGATCTATTTTGAGTTATTTTTTATATATGATGTTATGTAAGAGTACACCTTTATTATTTTGTACATAGATATTCAGCTTTCCCAACACCGTTTGGTGAAAATTTTGTCCTTTCCCCATTGAATAACCTTAGCACCCTCATTGATGTGAGGGTTTTTTCTGGACACTCTATTCTATTCCATTGGTTATAGGTTATGTCTGCCCTTAAGCCAGTGCCATTCTGTTTCAATTACTGTATCTTTGTAAACTTTGAAATCAGGAAGCATGAGTCCTACAGCTTTGTTCTTCTCTTTCCAGATTGTTAGAGGAGGTCAGACATACAAATAATACAACGGTGATACATAATTGCCTATATGAGAGATACAGAGACCCCAATTCTACTATGTGTATGTGGGCTTGGAGTGAGCAGGGATCAGAGAAGTGTTAACATAAATGATATTTGTGCTAGGTGTAAATAGGACTTTGTCACAAGACAGTGTAGAATGGGGCACAGAGTGAGTTACAAGGGTACACTCTTGGAAGGGGAAGTAATATGTACAAAATAACTAAAGTATGAACTCATAAAGAACATATATGAATGTTATAGCAAGAAAATGTGGCTGAGATAAATGCATTGGGGCTAGTTAGGTGGCAAAGTCCTCACCCACTATTCTGAGTTGAAACATTATCACAAAGGCAATGGATGCCCACTAAGGGATGATGAGCATATGATAGCCTAGAAAGATGATTATGTTTCCAGGAGGGAGAATGAGTTAGAGAAGTGACACGTAAAGACATCGGAGACAAGACCACTGTCATAATCTAGACAAGGAATGGTGCAAGCCTGGACTTGGCGTGAAAATGGGGTAGAGAAACAGATTTTCAAGATACTTAGGAAGTGATTGATCCCCTCTAGCAGGTGTGAGAAAGGGGAAAAGAAACAATGACATCTCAAAGTTCCCTGACCCAGCTCCTACCACCCTCGAAATCTAGATATGACCACAGTGAACCTCATAAAAACAATTCAAATGGGCTTAAGCAGAACATCCCACAAGAATCAAATTATTCCTATACTTCCTGATAACCCAAGTGGATGCCCTACAACAAGCGCATTGGAAAGTCTCCTTTATAGCTTTCCTTCTCACATCTTCCCTTTGGGCCCCACCTTTTATTGTGTTTTTAGGGGACTAGGACTCTTTCCCTTCCCCCGCCTTCTTACCCTGTTCTCAGCATTCTTGGGTGGACAGAAAGCCTTCAACAGTCACACACACAAAGCCGAAATTTAACTCCCTGCACTGTGCTTGCCCAAGCTCCTCCAAGAGGCTTGTCTTTGCATGCTCGAAGTAGACAAGAGACTGTTTGTTTTGGCTAACACACATTAAAAATACTAAGAGAACAAAACACAATACCATGTGACAAGTTTAATGTCAGGATTTTTAAGAATAGTATAAAGCTGAGAGATGAGGAGAAAGAAAAAATATAGTGTTCTTACAATTGTAGGGGATAGGAAAGTATTGGGGTATTTTTATATGTCTGACATTTACATGGTTACAATGAGGCAATATTTAAGAGAGAAGACGCTAAAAGTAGAGAAATAAAATGCATCAGTAGATTTGATAATGTTGCATGACATAAACACTTTAACAAATTTTTCCATGTGATCTCATCTTAGTAAAAACTGCGTTTTTTTTTTTTTTTTGTCTAGTCCATTTCCATGTAGTTAAGAAAAATGATGACTATTAGAAAATAATTTGGAATCTTACTGACACTATAATCTGACCAATATTTTTAAAGGGTTCCCTTTTGACATATTAATTAAAACTTTTAACCTGCATTTATTTAACTTCTCTATGCATTGAACTGACTCTGAATTGGTTTTGCACAAGTTGAGTTATTAACAAGCAAAAAAATTTTTAAATAGTATATATTATCAAATACAAAGTCAGTCTATTGGTGGAAAATCTTGGAAGAATTTATAAATTGTTTTTTAAAAAAAATGTGTTTTTATTAGCAGTTTCAGCAACAAGCCAATAAAAAGGTATTATATCAAACAAGGAGCCTCAGAGTACTCTCAGGTACTGGCAGATGACACTTACGTGGCCTGGGCACTGCGTTAAATGTTCTACAATATCTCATCTGATTCTCTCAATAACACTGTGGGATAGGTATTATTACTATTACCTCATATATAGGTGAGTAAACTGAGACACAAAAAAATTAATTTATATAAGATCACAAAACTAAGAAGTGGGGACTTAGGATTCAACCTCCATATGGGAAAGCTAAAGTTCTCATCCTTTAACCATTTTGCTGGACCTGTGAGCTGCACGTCCCTGAGTATTTATGCTGTCTGTACCACAAGCCCACTTTAAACCATACCGTCTGCTCCTTGACCTTAAGGTTTCTAAAGTACAGTTGATGGAAGGGAGCAGGACCTGCCCAAAGGTTGCAAGCAAAGCAATTAATGATAAACAAATAATCAAATCAACTATATATAAATAGATTGAATCAGTGCTTCTAAGTTCTCAATCACTGGTTTTGTCTTAAGTCCTACAATTCTGTTCTTTCAATCTGCTAAGCACTGCTTTTTCTTATAGAGGATGCAAAGGTAAACTTTTGCTCAGGCCCTAATTAAATTATCATAGAAATCAAATTAATGGGGGTCTCTGAAGCAGTGAGAGCTTCTGATTTTAGAAGGCAACTGAAAGGTGTCTTGGCTGGAGAGAAGAGCATACACTGTAAGAAGGAAAACTCAGTGCCAGTCCTATCAATGTTTTTGAAATTGTTGGAGTCATTAGATCAATTTAGTGTGCCACTACCAGCAGTTTTTAAACATAATAAGATATAATACAATAAAAAAATTGTTCCATGAATTTTTTATTTCAGTTATAAATATAATGCATATCATTGATCACATTGTGAAATGCATTCCTTGCCTGAGTTGGGATCAAACATATTTGAAAGACATTGTTCTTAAAAAAAAAAAAATCCCCCCAGATTAGGATATCTATAGTCCTTTCAGTTCAGTGAGGTTCTGTGTGAATCACACCAAATAAAGCATTTATAGAACATGTACAGTTATGGGGGTGGGGCAAACTAGAGAAGGATACCTCAAAAATCATGATACATTTTTTTGTCATGACATCTTTATTGATAGACTGTACTTTAGAAAATTCTGGAGGGCTGAAAAGTATTTATTCAGGAACAGGAATGTGGGGTGGAACATGTTGAGCCAAGTCGAGCCCTGTTAATGCCTATGAATTTGGTTTCCTGGTGGTGTTCAGATTATCATACTGAAACAGCTGCCTCTCTTGAATATGCTGTCACCTAATGCACAGGAAACACCACAGTGGATGTTCCTCACCAACTCCTGGTCACCATCCCTAGTTTCTTTGCCACTGAAGCAGAATCTCACATGATAAACCAAGCTGTTCTCAGAAAACAAGTATTTCCCAAAGTAGAATGTAAGTTGTGTCCCAACCCATCAAAAGTAGGAGAATTTGCATTGAAAACTCCTGGCTATGAGCTCAGGCCACCACCACTAACCCCAACCAAATCTGGCTAGAGTGGGCTGTGGGAAATTCAGTTCATGAAGGTTTTCTCAGAAGGCAAGGGTCTAAAGTTGGTCCTTTCCTGTTTCCAATTCTGATGTCTGATATTTCTCCAAGAACATAATCCAGTTATTTCTAATTTTGAGAAACTTCAGGGTCAACTATTTGCTACAAGAAATTAATTTTCAATTTAAAAAATAAACAAACTATTTTTATTTATCTATTGCTGTTTACAAACCACTCCAAAATTCAGCATCTTAAACCAACAGCTTATTATTATTAAATTTACACAACAATGTATTATTTCTCATCATGCTGAGGATTAGGTGAATGGTTTTTCTGCTCCATGTCATATCATCTATGGCCACTCATGTGTCCAACTGGGAGAACTAGAAGACCCAAGACAGCCCTTCTCACAAGTCTGGAGCCTCAGTATTCCATGTGGTGTCTCAGTCACCAGGGCCTCTTCACATGGCCTCTCTCTCCACCAGGATAGCCTGGACTTCCTTACAACATGGCAGTTGGTTCCAAGAGGGCCAAACACTCTCCCAAATCTCTTAAGCCTGACACTTATACAGCATCACTTCTGTTTCATACTGCTGGTTAGATTAAGCGACAAGCCAGTCCATATTCAAGGAGGGAAGAATATAGGCTTCACCTATCAGTGGAAGGAGCCATATTACCTATGGGGGATGGGAAGGAAGTGGGGAGGAGAAATTATTGGCTCTATCTTTAAAGACAACCTATTTCACAGACGATAACAGAGAAAGAGAATCAGAGGGGCCTCATTCTTCTACCTTCTATGAGGACCTGGAGCAAGTTGCACCCTTCTCTAAAGGGACCATTTTTATTTGCAGAAAACAGTCACCACTTGGAGGGTCACTGAATTAAATGAGATAATTATAGTTAATGCCCCCACATGGCACATTCTTATGGTTCAGAAAATGTAGCCAATTCCCATGAAATCCTGGACCCCAAAAAAGTACTCATAAGGATCAGATCAGAGGGGAAGTGCCTTTTTGGAAGCTGCAGTGTTCAAGGTTAGCTCTACTGAGGGTTGCTGGAAACTGAACACTTTGGTTGCCTTTTCTGACGTTCATTTTCTTCTCCAACTCATTTAAAATTCTGCTAATGCTTACTTTTTTTGAAAACAAATATTCAGTTTCCCAAAGACTTTTCCGTTTCCAAAAAGAATGCTGAGATGCAGATGGGCACCTCTGAGATCAGCAAAGAGTAGCACAAGACAAGTAGGCAAGACTCTAAGCCTGCCAGCCATTCCTACAATCACCTCCAATTTCACCCATGCTATTTGTTAGGGTGATTATACAGAAGATATGGTGTGAGATTTGAATCTCTGGTTTATTACATAGTGTCACCTTGGCAAGTAGTAGGATGCTGCCAGAATGGAACAGCAGAAGGGCGAGCTTTGAGGGGAATGAGAGAGGTTTATGTTTCAAGAGAAACAACATAAGAGAAGATGAACTGTTAAGAGAAGAGGAAATGGGAAGTGTGGACATCTTGGGTGTAGCCTTCAAGAGATTAAGCAGAGTCAAAGAATCCCTGTGACAGCTGAGGTGTCTCTGCTGGCTCCATGGCTCACAGCCACCACCCTGAAGCTGCTCCTGTAAGATGCACATAGCCTTGGCTTCTGCATCAGTCTGACAGATGTTCTCTGCTTAGACATCCTAGGGACTTGCCCCCAGCAAGACACTCAACTAGCGAAAGGCAGGAGTGGTGTCTAACACTGTAGCTTTCCAGTCACTCAGTGGGATGATTCTGAGGCAAGATCCAGGCTCTCGGGTGGCTTGAGCTTCAGTAGCCGACATTGTCAACCCACTCTCACTGGCTTCCTCCCCTTCCCTGAACTGAACCTCCCCTTGCTACCTGGGATCATCTCCCAAACTGTTGTCCTAGCGTCTGCTTTGAGGAAAGCACAAAGTAGGCAACAACTTCATTTATTTCTCCAGGTTATACAGGATGAGCCCTGAGAATTGAATCAAGACAGTAAGGGTGGAATGTGTGTGTACAACATAAGACCCCTTACTCCTTTCTTGAAATCTGCCCATTTTCCATCAAACTCATCCCTCTTGTCTTGTGTTATTGAATCCTCCTTTCCCACCCAAACTTTACAACTCAACACTTCGATAAGATGCCACTATTGTTCTTTGAATGAAATTCTCAGGGCTAGCATTCTCCTTGTCCTTTGGCTTTGTCTCTAGGCTTATCAAGTCTGCTCTGGTTTGAGGTTTGTTTGGTTCGCTCATCTTTTCTGCATGATTATGTTTAAACCCCAATACTTATTTCTAGAAGCATAATTGTTCAGGTGTATAATTAGAACCCCAGGGCTACTTGGAGTCTTGGCTCTATGTAAAGGACAGGAATATAGAAAACATCACAGAGAGATTGGAGAGTTACTGGACAGATGCTGCTATTAAAACATGATGCTCACATGATGAGTACAAAGATTAGGCAAGGCTCTGCCTCCAACAGGGAGTTAAGGGATCAGAATCTTCAGATGCTTCCTCAACTCACCTGCTTATCTCCAGATGGTGGCAGTAGAATCTTCCAGTTTGTCTCCACCTTCACTACCTGTCCACTTAACTTTCAGTTTTAACCCATCCTATTCTGTCTTTTCATGGAGAGGTAGACAAAGAAACTAAATTACTCAGTGCCCTTATAGCTGTAAGGGGCAGAAACCAAACTCAAAATTAGCTCAAAGAAATAAGGGGCATATTAGTTCACACAACTGAAAATGCCAGCAGTAGTTTAGTTTCTGGTACTACAGGATCCAGGAGCTTAAGTTATGTCATCACTATTTCTTATCTCAGCTTTCCTTGGGAGCACTTTATCCTTGGAGGGCCCAAGATTGATGGCCACCACTCCAGGGTTGACAAACCCTGTGAAGAGAGTTCTTCTTTGGCAGTTTCAAAAAAAAAATCCAAAACTCTTCTGGATTTTTTTTTGCCTGACCTGAAAATGAGCCAATGCAAAATTCACTCATGGTCACTGCATTCTGATTGGCTCATGTATTCATGCAAAATTTCTGTGGAGAGTTAATCCCACCCAAAATACATAGAAGAAGGTGATTTACTAAAAGAAAATCCAGATATTGTCATCAGGACACGAGAAGAATGATGGTTGAGTGGGCAAAGACAGTGGTTACCCACCTCACGGTCCAGCAATATGCCAAGCTATATTCATATGCTATCATTAAATCCTTAGGTGTAGCCAGGATCACCACATTTTACAAATGAAAAAACAAAAGGGCTGGAAGGTGAAGCTTTGTAGTTTCGTGATAATGGGCTTCTCCATCTAGTAGCCAAAGCTGGAAACAAAGAGTAAGTGGTCTCAGTGGCTTTATTACAATATCCAGCCCCACATTCTATTTCCCAGAATTCAAGAAGCAACTTCTTGGTTTTTCCTTCATCAACATTCATGATGATGGAGGCCTCCCGCATGGTTCCTAGCTCATGATGGATTTCCACTTCTCAGTCTCCTTGCAGAAAAGAAAAACCAACTTACCTAGCATCTATCCAATGGACACTCCTGTCTGGTCAGCTTACCAGCTCTGCCCACATCCCCAGGTCTCTGTGATGATTCATCATTCCTGTGTTTCTGGGGAGTTATGGGATTTACTCCTGAATCTATAGATTTTATTTTTGTAATGCAGACTGTTGAAAACACACACTGCAAGTATGTTATAGCATTTTATTCTAAACAATCACAAGAAAGGGAGAAATTAAAGATGAGACAACAAAGTGAGTTCAAGGAAGGATAGATACTCCACCTTCATCTGGAAATAACACTTCCTCAATTTGACCTTCAGTTCAAAATTTATATTAATTTTTTCTAATATAACATTGAATGATGGCTCTGATATGTCAAGTGTATCTGTTCTATTCCATGTGTGACTATCTCTAGTATGTCAGTCTGTTATCCACCAATCTGAAGATGCTAGGAACAGTTCAGATCTCCTCGATGCTTTTGCCTTCTCACAGACCAATCATCACTTCAAGAGAATGGTAAGGCAGAAAGAAACCATGAGCAAGAAAGCCCACCCCATATTTTCAGCCAAGACCACTATCAAAGCCACTTCAGAAGGGAAAAATGCTAGAGCAGCATTTCTGAAACATTTCTTGTGCAAAGGGCACCTTTGGTAAATCCTTGAATCTTTCTCAAAATGCCTTTAAGTACATTAAGTAAAATACACAGGAGCACCAAGGAAATCAATTATGTCAAACTATAGTTATCAAAATATTTTTTTGAAAAATTTGATATATTAATAATCCATTAAACAGCATGATCTAGCTGCATATCTAATAATTAACATGATTCTGAAGTTATGATGAGTATAAACATTATTTTGAGACACCTGATTTCTACTGATGACAAAATTACAGACATTGCTAATACCATGACGAGTTGTTGCTTCCAAAATTGAAGGAAATTTAATTTGTATGCAGCTTTCCATGAAAATAAAAGTGGAAATTTACTTTTTATTCAAGTTTACAGATCTCCTGAATTCAACCCTCAGAACTCTTGGGGGCTTTCAGGGGGCACCAGCTAAGAAGCACTAATAGTCTAGAATTCCTGTTAGTAATGTCCATGTGTGGTTGTCTAAAGCCAATATCGTGGCTAACCTCTGAGCATTATTATTGTCTCCACTTTTCAACTAAGAAGGCAGAGGCTTGAAAAGTTCAAGCTGCAGCATGTCACAGCAGTGCAGACCCAGCTCTGGAGCCCATGCTTTTCTTGTCATCCTACACTAGCGGGAAGATATCCTTCCATCTAAGTAACCTCATTCTGGTGAAGCCAATTTCTCACGCCTTGCCTCCAGGAAGAGGGGAGGAATGGACAGTAAACCCTCTAGTTCTTCCTTCCACTTTTCACCTACCCAAGAGCATTCACAAAGATAGAGAGAAGCTTGGATATAAGCAAGCCTTTTAGAGGGGAGATAAATGTGTGGAAAATTCCATTTAGCAAGACCAGTAGTTAAATTGTGCCACCTAGTGTGAGAATCTGTGGCCCCTGAGACTCAGTGAGTTTGGGCCTGGCTAATATTGGCAGTGTCTTAGGAGCACTGCAGGGTCCTAAAAACTTAGAAAATGGAAATATTGCCTCTCACCTGGGCAGGGCATGAAGTATCCTAGGGGCTGAGCCTTTGGATATGCCTCCCCCAGCCTCTGAACGTAGGGAGGTATAAAACTGCAGTCACCTGGCCAAGCCCCAACTCAGGAAATTGCTTTTTGCCTCCTGGGATTTCACATGCCTTTTCACTTTACTAGCCTCCATCCCAACAGCCAATGAGACAAGCATCTGCCAGGCACTGGGTCCATTCCCTGGCACCTGGGCCTCACCCTGATGATTCCTCACAGACAATTCCCTCAGTCAGCTCAGAGCAGAGTAGAGCTCTAGGCTGGGAAGACACAGTGCAGAGAAGAACTGAAATAAAGACTTAACTAAGACTGTAACAGAAATATCTGGAGCCCCTGATGACCCAGCTGAAGTATTAAGCAGACAACTCAGCTACCAGCCTTGCCTAGCTTAAATCTCTTCCAGGGACTGGATTCGCCATACAGGCTCAATTCCCTTGTGCAATAAAGTCCCTGGTGAAGAAGCAAATTGGAAAAAGGTTTCATTCAGTTAAAGCTTTTAAAGGGGCTTTAAAAGCTGGGGGGGGGGGTATGTTTGTTTGTTTGTTTGTTTTTAAATAATCTGATCTTATTCATGAGGAAGCAATTAGACGAATCCAAATTGAGGGACATTCTGAAAACAACTTGCCTGGATTTTTCAAAGTTGTCAATGTTATGAGGGAAAAGGCTGAGGAACTGTTCTAGAGGAAATAGGACACATAAATGCAGTGTGTTACCTTTGTTGGATCCTGGAGCAAAAACAAGGAACGAGTTATGAAGGACATTATTGAAACAACTTGGGAAATTAAAATACAGACTGTATATTATAGTGTTGTACCAATGCTAGGTTTTTTGATATCAATAACTACACTGTGTTTATGTAGGCAGATGTCCTTGGCCTTAAGAGATGTACAGTATATTTAGAGGTGAAGGGTCATTATGTCTGTGACTACAGCTCAAATGGGCTCAGAAAAAAAAAAAACAATTAGATGGATAATGACAAAGATTATTTGCTTGACCAAACTTTAGTCAGGCCGTATGCTAGGCCCATCTGTGCACTTCCTTACAGAATCTAGTTTTAGCAAGAGCCCTTATAAGTCATTTTAACGAGAAGCCCCCACACTCAATAGATGATCATCTCAATATCTGATCAGTTTCCTCATCCTTCACCAATGTCCAGGTGACGTCTGATCACTCTGGATGGTCTTAAGCAAGAATCCTGTTAAGACAGTTAGTTTAGTTAGAACCCCCCTTACCCTAAAGTTTCCTCTTAGTAATTTTTTATCTACTAAGCCCCACCCTGCTTCTTGGCTATAAATTCCCATTTGTTCATGCCATATTCAGAGTTGTGTCCATCTTCTCTCCCCAACTGCAAAATCTCATTGCAGAGGTCCCTACACGTATGGCTATAGCCTGCTGTCCCTGAATTAGTCATATTCTGTCCTTGTGCCAGGAACCTGCAAATACCCAAGCATGAGGAAGGAAGGAGACAGAGGGAATGGAAACTGAGGCAGTGCCAAAGTTTAGGATGCTAAATTGCCCCAGGAGATTAATGGAGGCCTATTTTGTTGTTGTTTGTTGTTGTTGTTGTTGTTAGAAATGAACCACAAAGAAGAAATAAACAACCTGGAACACATGAAACTCCCCCAATAAGAAAGCAATCATAAGGAGTGCTAATGAAATTTTAAATGAAAGTAAAAGCTTGGACTTCTTGCATTCACAATTATCCAGTCATTCAAAACTACCATTAAACAACATGCGAGTTTTTAAGCTATTATCTCTGAGCTCCATACCCAACCTTCCACATTCAGCTTTGTGATCATGGGGCTAGGCCTCTACATCTATATTTCCCATCAGCCAGCTGCGCCCCTCCCCTGTTCCCAACCCTCTGCTGACATCTGCCAATAGGGTAATATAGGGACTGTGAGGCTGGAGGAAGCAGAAGGGCCTCTTCCTTTCTGCTCCTGGTACTTCCTCTTCCTACCTGCACCATTTGGCAGTGCTTCTTCACCAGGCAGCGGTGGTTCCTTCCCAAAGCAGCAATTAAATCAAGTGTGAAGTTTTTCCAGTACTGGCAGAGTCAATTTCATTGTGCTCCCTGCTTAGATACCAGAGTTTCATAGGACACCTCCTCTGAGCTTCAAAGTTTTAATAATTTCCAACCCTTCTTTTTTGATTGTTCTCTATTCCTTAGGGAAAATAACTGGGTTTTTTATATGCCACCACAGTGCCTTAGAGTTCTCTTTCTGCTTTTCTGTTACCCAGCTAACAATTCTTTATATAAAATTTTCTTTGTTAAAATAACTCTGTGGTTTGGTCTCCTGGCTAGTTCAAGCACTTCCTATGAACCAGTATGAAAGCCCTGTGTTAGGTATTAAGACAAAAGGAAAGAGTTTCTCCAAAGGCTGACATATTTCCAAAGGATGAGAAGATTGCTTTCCAAGATGAATCAGGCTTTGAATTTATGCTGAATTGGACAAACGTTTGGATCAGTAGTTGGTGGTTCCCATGGGCTGTGTCCCTCCACTCCAAAGAAATGACTGCAGATATCAAGTTTCCCCTGGCTGCCTCTGACGTGCCAGAGGACAGCAGGGTAATTGAACAATGGAGCTGTCCATTCCTCCAGATCAGCTGGGAGGGCAGCTTCACTCAGTAAACAGATCTTCCCTATTTCAGCACTCTCGCAAGATGCATTCCTTCAGGCATGGTGAGTATCTGTTTCTGTGTGGGCAGGTTATTTTATAGCTACAGAGCCAATTTCAAATCTTGGCATAGTTTTCTTGGCAGCTGTAAAATGTATTATTTAATTGTCCTCCAGGCCCATGTGTGAGACTGAAACAGTTTTTTCTGGATGGGAAAGCTGGTACTGGAGACGAAGAAACAGGTCCAGGCATCTACAGTCACTCAGAGACTGGCTCAGCCTCCAAAAGCTATCTCCTTTCCTTTCCAGGTCAGACCCACGGGTCATCCGGATAAGACAAAGGCCTCATTAACCCTATAGTTAATCTAGTCGGCATCTTCTTCTCATACTGTCTCCACTAGACTGGAGCTTCCTTAAGAATCAGAAATGGGTTTTATTTAAATCAGTGTCTCTGATGAGCAGTGTGATACCCAAACCCTGACAATGCTACTGGTGTTTTCTGAGCTAAAACAAACTGAACTGAGTGTGATCATTTCTAGAGCAAGCTTTAAGGACTATGTAAAAACATCAAACCGTACTCTGATCTCCTATAGCCTAATTGGTTTTGTCCTTTCACTTACCTCTGCTTCCCCTTCCTTTAACCAGAAGAGAGAAAGAGAATGGGCTGGCCATTTTTTCCTACCTGTGACCTTGACAAAAATCCTCAGAGTTTGGGGAAGGGTCACAAGTTTCCCCGGTGATCTCAGATACAGGATGAGACAACCAAAGATGAGACAACTTCAGTCAAGAACACACTTGTCAATCTTCTTCTCTCCCAGTTTAAAAATTCAGCCCTTTCAACTTCTTTTGTAACCAAAAAAAAAAAAAAAAAAAAAGCAAAATTTTAAATATTATAAAATATCTCTTTTATCTGTGAAATTGGTAATTGTTATTAGCATTATTAACAGTAATTAGTAGTATTGTTAATGACCAACATATATTGAGATTGAGTATTTTGATTCATGTATAACATTGACAAAATTTAAAAAGATGGGTGGTATTCTACATGTATTAGAATGGCTAAAAGACAAACTAGTACACCAAGAGCTGGCAAGAACATAGAGCAATTGGAACTCTCATATGTTGGTAGTAAAATGCAAAAAAAAAAACCCCACAACTTCTCTGGAAAAGATTTATCAGTTTTTTTAAGTTAAAAATAAACTTAATATATGACTTAGCAATTCCACTTCTAGATGCCTACCCAAGAGAAATAAAAACTTATGCTGTAACACATACAAACCTACATAAGAAATGTCAATGTAAGTTCACAATCAACAAAAACTGAGAACCCCAAATGTCCTTCATTTTTGATTATTTGGGTGAACAAATAATCAAAATGCTATATCTCCATAATGAGGTACTCACCAGTCAGCACTAATGAGGAATGAATTATGATGCATGCAGCAAGATGGATGAATCACAAAGGCATTGGTGCTGAGGGAAAGAAGTCACACTCAAAGGCTGTATTCTGTATAATTCCATTTATGTAACATCCTAGAAAAGGTAAAGTTATAAAAATTGAAAAAGATCAGTGGTCATCGGGGATGTGGGGAGTGTTTGACTACAAAGAGGCACCCAAGGAGTGTCTGGGATGATGGAGCTGTCCTGTATCTTGACTGAAGTAGCCATTTCATAGTCTGTACATGTGCCGAAAGCCCTAGACCTGCACAGCAAAAAAAAAAAAAAAAAAAAGACAATGGCACTGCAATAAATTTTTTAAATAACAATAGTAAGAGATATTGAATAAACAACCACGGATGGGTGGGTTCTAGAGAAATAGCTGACTCCAGGCCAAAGGCAAGGAAAGAACAAGGTAGTGCCACAAAGCAGGAACATGCTCAGAGAACATGTGGTCCAGCCTGAAATGGCTGCCATTATCCAAATCTGGGATTTTCTGGCTACCAAAGTGGATAATTGCAGAAATACACTGAATACAAAAAGAATCCTTGAATCCCTAATGACACTGGAAAAGTTGAAGAAAAAAAATTTTTCTTTATGAAACAGTGATCACCACTATTAAAAATAGTAAAACTACTATAACAGAAAATGAAACTCATTACTTTACAGCCAGCAAAGTAATTACTGATTCAGGCGAGGATCATCAATAGATTTTAAAATCACTGTGTGAAAGAATGTTGAGAAACAGAATTTTTGGTCTCAATGTGTCAGTCAGTCAGTCATTTATTAATAACAAAAGACCACGGCACTTTTCCAATGAAAATTTCTTTAACCCAGTGACCAAAAAGTTAACATCACCAATAATGGAACAAATTGGCATCATTTTCTTCCCGATATGATGGACGTTAGGAAGCAATATCATCTGGGTGATGTGCCTGTCAGCAATAGCCATGCTAAATTGAGTCTTGAGGAGGGGATCAGAAAAAGTCGGATATGGATTATACATTAGAAACTTATACCTTATCTGTGTAAAATTTCCCAAGGGTGATGATCATAAGATTTTTATGTCTTTGTTCTTAAGAGATACACGCTCAAGTATTAGGGGTCCAGCGTCATGATATCTATAACTTACTCTAAGAGCTGATAAAAATGAATACAGAGTGAGAAGAAAGCAAATATGTCCCAGTATGAATCTACAATAGGTGAAGCATTTACAAGGGCTCATTATACTGATTCTAATAATTTTTGAAGACTTTTTAAAAATAAAAAGCAGGAAGAAAGAAAAAAGTTTTTAATGATAAGAATGAACTGGTATTGGCAAGGGCATAGGGCACTAGAAATTCTCACATACAGCTGATGGAAGTATCAGTTGGTACATCCTGTTTGGATGGGAGTCAGACTTGTAGCAAAGCATAAACTGAGCAACACTTTGACAAGACACCTCACTTTTATATTAACTTAATGAGACAACTCACTAATATACCTAAAGATTCATTACAGCCTTATTTTTTACATAGAAAAACTGAAACAACTTGATGCCCATCACTGGTAAACAAATTATGGAACAATTTTAGTCTAGTAGTCTAGAGTATGGTCTCTGAAGTTACACATCTCTTCAGTTTTAACTTCCTTATACCTCAGTCTCCTCAGCTGTGAAATAGCCATAATAAAAAAAATCCTGCCTTGTAGAGCTGTTGTGAGATAATATAAGAACACATATGTAAAGCATTTGGCACAGTGCCTGGCACATAGCAGGTATCAAATTAATATTACATATTTTGGCTATTATGTAATTGATAAAAAATAGTGATGCAGACCAATTTTTATTGACCTAGAAAGAAGCTTATGACATAGTGTTGAATGAAAAGTAGATTATCAAATAGAATGCAAGGTCGAATTTCAGTTATGTACAAAGTCATGTTTCATTTCCATTTGGATATATTCACAGCAGGATGTTTGCAAGGACAGACACCAAATTGTTAACAGTGAATAACTAAGGCAAATGCTTCATGTTTTTATTTCCTTCTGTGTACATTCCTATGTTGTTTAATTTTCTTTTTAAATAACACATGTGAAACATTTTTACAATTGGATTTTTTAATTTTGGAAAGATAAATAAATCACAGATCCCTGGACCTTGCCTGCTCAGACCAGGCTTTATCTGAGAGTCTAGACAGATGTCCTGCTAGATTAGAAAGAACAGGCCATTCCCCATCCCCAAGCCTGACCACATACACTGACTTTTGATGACCTTTGACACATTTACTGTCTCCTTTGCTCCACCTGGGCAATCATTTTTTACCAGCTCTCTGCCAGGCACACAAGAAGTATTTAGCAGATGTGTGATTTTTTTTTTCTTTCTTTTCACCAGGATTGTTTTCCCCACATTTCTACCTCATTTTCATGCAGAAGGTACTGTGTGTCTGCACTATGTGACTCAAGGAATGACAATATAAGTACAGAAGAATCACTGGAATCTATTTTGGAAGGCATCCATCTATTTTCTGGGCAATTTCTAAAGAATCCAAACTATCCTGCAGAAATTCAGCTTGCGGCATCATTTCCCAAGTGCTGGCGTTGGAGCCTGGACTCCGCAATCAGGTGCAGAGTACCAAGCTGACCACGAGATGGCAGTCTTTCCCCGCATCAGGCTGCAGGAGCTTCCATCCCAGACACCGGTGTTTCTACATCCAGTTTCCGTGTTGCCCAAGCAATTCGAGGAAAAGGATTGTTTTTACTAAAAAGACTTTCACTAAAGAAGAAAACAGTAGGATTAAATATTAAGAAACAGAAAAAGAAAATACAATTTCTCAACACCACGTGCTTATTCAGTCTTCCTTTCAACAAAAGTTGCAACAGTTTTGTGTCCATTTGCAGTCTACAGTTGAATTAGAATTGCCAAGCATCACACGAGCTCTAAAACCACATTCCTTTATCCCTTTGTGCCACTCAAAGCCAGATATTGATGTCTGAAAACAAGATACATAAGCTTCATTATTTAAGTGCCTTTTCCTTAAACAAGAACGCTTTAATACTTAACAAGGTAGAGAAGCTACATAATTTAAAATCTATGCGAATAGAAATAAGAAATTATTTGTAGCTGTCTCCACTTTTACATCCACCAACAAAGAAAGACATTCACAATTTTCTGCCTTCCCAGGGCCCCAAAATACAACACAGGCCTGTTCTCCTGCTCCAGGCAGAAGCTGCAGCTGAAGCTGTGCTTTATCAGCTTTTCTTTCTCAATATTTACCAACCAATAAATCTTTTTTCCCCAAAGACAACTGACATTCGAATCCCGTTCATGTGGAGGCTTATTATCCAAATAATATTGAATAAACTGCTTCATTATCCACTGAAAAAGTATTAAGACGGGGTTTTTTTCTTGCAGGTCAATATTGAAGAAAAGGGGGTATTCCCATCCAAGTAGAGGGCAGCTGCCTGTCTGTACTGAGCACATCTCAAACCAGGAGACTCCTGCTCTGGGAGCTAACCAGGTGTGTCGGCTCCGTCACAGGGGTCATGTGTGCTAGCATGCAGAAACCTGCCTATTTTGGCTCAAAGGGTTTCCCACAGTGACAGCTCCAGATATGACACCAGCAGGGACCAGCCTGTCTGTACGACTCCTGAGCTGTATGTAATTGAAGACTCCACAGAAGAGAAAGTGAGCCAGAGCTGCAGGCGTATTTTGCCCATTTCCCAAGTGGAATAAATCAGTCTTCAGATAAGATGTCGTTGTTCTATAAGCCAATGCCAGCTTCTCTTTTCTTCCGTGAGAGGTGTGTGTGGTGTCAAGAGGCATCAGGAGGTGGGCCAGCCCTGTTGCTCACTGCCTGGTGGTACCAGCCCCATGACTCTCCTCTCTGTGCTTCAGTTTCTCCATCTGCAGAATTGTCCCACTCACTTATTCATACCTTTCCACAATTTTACTTATCAGTGATCTGAAATAAAGGAAGGGGCTTTGGGGCACTGAGAACTCCCAGCCATTAGAGACCACAAATACTGGCTTGATCTGCAATGGAAGCTAAGCAACTCAGGGTCTGGAAAACATTTTTCTTAATCTTTTGAATACTAATAGTAATAGGTACGATTTAGGTGGAGATATTTCTGTGCCAACCTCCATCATAAAGGTTTTGTCATATTAATTAATTTAATCCTCACAACACTAAATTATTATGCCCATTTTTATAGTTGAGGAAGCTTAAGCACTCAGAGGTTGAATAATTTCCCTAGGGTCATGTAGCAGGTAGCCAAAGGATCTGAAGCCAGGGTTAGCTTCACTCTGTGGGTGACTCTCTAAACTCCATGCTTCCTGGCTGCTGGCAGGTCCAGATACATGCTGAGAGCTGGGCTGGTTGTAGAGCAGGGCCACATACCCAGTGCTGGGCAGGTAAGTCACGTCTCTGGCCCTGTAAGTGGTCTTGTCTCCTCCAAAACCTCCCCACCCTCCCCACCCCCATCTTTATTCTGCATTTATTATGACAGACATAAGCTATGAGTGATATCCACACTCATCAGCATGCCCATATTTCTAACATTATTGTATAACTATATAAATAAGACATGAATAGTATTTTCTCCTTTAAAAAACTGTAAAGATGTAAAGATGTAAAATCTACACTCAAAAAACTGCTGTATTTCTGTATTTCTGTATACTAACAACAAAACATCTGAAAAAGAAATAAAACAATCTCATTCACAATGGTATCAAAATCTGTGAAATTTAGGAGAAACAAGTAGGAGAAACAAGGAGGTAAAATATCTGTACACTGAAAACCATAAGACTTGAATGAAAGAAATTGAAGAGGACACAAGCATATGGAAAGATACCACCTGTTTATGAATTAGAAGAATTCGTAATTCTAAAGTATCTATATTACCCAAAGCCATCTATGAATTAAATACAATTCCTATAAAAATTTCAATGGTATTCTTGACAGAGATAGAAAAAAAAATCCTAAAATTTGTATGGAGCCACAAAAGAAACCAAATACCTAAGGCAGCCTTGAAAAAGAAAAACAAAGCCAGAGACATCATACTTCCTGGATTCGAAGAGTTCTACAAATGATAGTCTCATTAATAAACGGTGTTAGGAAAACTGGACAGCCACATGCAAAACAATGAAATCAGATGCCTATTTCACACCCCTCCCCACACTCACACACACATAAACACACAAAAAACTTGAAATGGATTTAAGACTTAAATTTAAGACCTGAAACAGTAAAACTCCTAGAAGAAAATGTAGAGAAAAATCTCCTTGGCATTGATCTCAGCAGCAGTTCCTTGATATGAAAGCAAAAACACAAGCAACAAAAGAAAAAATATAAATAAGTGAGACTACATGAAATTCAAAACTTCTGCACAGCAAAAGAAATGATCAAATGAAAAGGTAACTTATAGAGTAGAATGAAATACTTGCAAATCCTTTATCTAGTAAGGGATTAATATCCAAAATACATTAAAAAAAACTAATAAAACTCAATAGCAAAAAAAAACCTAACAACCTAGTTAAGAAAAGGGCAGAGGAACTGAATAGATAATTTTCCAAAGAAGACATACAATGGCCACCAGATACACCAGATCGCTTATCATCACAGAAATGCAAATCAAAACCACAATGAGATATCATCTCACATCAGTTAGAATGACTATCATGAAAGACATGCTATAGCAAATGCTGGTGAGGATGTGGAGAAAAAGAACTCTCATGCACTGTTGGTGAGAATGCAAATTGTTACAGCCACCATGGAAAGTAGTATGGAGTTTGCTCAAAAAAAATAAAACTAGAACTGCCGTATGATCCAGCAATTCCATTTCCAGGTATATATCCAAAGAAGCAGAAATCAAGATCTTATAAAGATATCTGCAGTCTCATGTTCATTGCAGCATTATTCACAATAGTGAAAATGTGGAAACAATCTATGTGCCTGTCAATGAATGAATGAATGAATGAATGAAAAAGACGTGGTGTATATACACAATGGAATATTATTCTGCCATGAGGAAAAAGGAAATCCTCCCATTTGCAACAACTTGGATGGACCTTGACAGCATTATGCTAAGTGAAATAAGCCAGACACAGAAAGACAAATACTGCATGATATCTCTTACATGCAGAATCTAAAAACAAAACACTCAGAAAACCAGAGTGACTTTAGGTCTATAAAGTCTAATAATAAATTAGGGCTTGAATTTTGAATGCCTATTTTTATTTCATTTTTCTAGTAATATATATTTTTATTATCTCTTACAAAAATATTTATCCATGATGTATTAGAAATGTTTTTATACATATATCTTTAAGTCAGGATAGTCTCTTTGTCTCTTAACTTCCCCTGTGGACTAGTTATTTTGTATATCATGGAACAAGTGGTCCAGGAGGCTCCTGGTTCTAGGTATGCCTCACTGCAAGTGGCCATCCCCTTTGTCAGTTTGGGAGGCTTGTGTGATGCTACATGCATGCAAAGAGGAAGTGTGATGCTTTAAGTATTTCTTCTCTAGTGTTTCAATTTAATTTTCAATTATTCAAGTGAGTATACTTTTGAAATAATCCACATGAGGACTTTTGCCTGTTTGACTAAGACCTCCAAGAGCAGTCAAGGGTTTTCTCAGTATCCAAGTCATGCACTATTAGAGAATTGCAAATTCAAACAATAATTAAATATCATTACACACATATTAGAATGGCCAAAATCTGGAACGCTGATAATACCAAATGCTGGCAAAGATGTGGCATAACAGGAACTCTTATCCATTGCTGGTGGGAACACAAAATGGCACAGCCACCCAGAAAAACAATTCAGTGGTTTCTTACAAAACTAACCATAGTCTTACCATATGATCCAGAGATCATGATCCTTGGTATTCGAGTGGGTTGAAGATTTACATCCACACAAAAACCTCCACACAGTTGTTTATAGCAGCTTAATTCATAATTGCCAAAACTTGAAAGCAGTAGATGAATGGATAAATAAACTGGTATATTCAGACAACGGACTATTACTCAACACTAAAAACAAATGTGCTATCAAGCTACAAAAAGGCATGCTACATACTATAGGATTTCAATTATATGACATGCTTGAAAAAAACAAAACTATGAAGACAGTAAAAAGTTCAATGATTGTCAGAGGTTAGAGGGGAGGAGGGAAAGAATAGAAAGAGCAAAGAGGATTTTTAGGGCAGTGTAACTACTCTGTATGACGCCATAATGATGGATATATGTCATTATACATGTGTCCAAAGCCACAGAACGTGAAACGCCAAGAGTGAACCTTAATGTAAACTATGGACTTCAGGTGATTATGATGAGTCAGTGTAGGGTCATCAGTTGTAACAAATGTACCATTCCGATGGGAGATGTTGATGGTGAGGGAGGCTATGAATGTGTACCGGCAAGGGTATTTGGGAAATCTCTGGGCCTTTTGCTCTATTTTGCTATGAACCTAAAACTGCTCTTAAAATAAAGTCTCAAGAAAAATAAATTGATGATAGTTTTTTAAAAAATTAGTAGCTTAAGCCAACAGCATCTTTTGTTTGGTTCATGAATGTGCAGTCTGCATGGCTCGGCAAGAAAAGCACATCTCTGCGCCAATAAGCATCAGCTAAGCAGGCTGAAGGCTGGGCTGGAGTCATCAAAGCTCCTGCTCACAGCTGGCAGCCAGGCTGGAGAGATGCAAATGGCTGGGGCTGGCTCTGCTCACTTCCCTGTGTGGTCTCTTCTCTCCACATGGTCTCTTCAGCACAGCAGCTCCAGGGCAGCTAGATTCCTTATGTGTGTGCATCAGGATCTCAAAGCACTGGTCCCAAAGAAACAGAGAGCCATGCAGAAACCGTATCACCTTCTGCCGCCTAGCACCAAAGTCACACAGCATCACTTCTGCACTCATCAAGGCAATAACAAAGGCTTACCCAGATTCAAGGGCAGAGAAACAGACTCTACCACTTGATGGGGTGTACAACGTTCTGAAAGAGGGTTTGAGGCTCAGAAATATTGTTGCAACCATTTCTAGAAAATTCAGTCTACGACCACAATGAACAGTGACAAGTGACAAGAAAAACACGTGGGAGGAGTTCACTGAAACTGTTGAGCAGGTCTAAGTGTAAACAGGTGCCAAGAGTAGTGGCCACCTCCATCTCACCAGTTTTGATGCGATGCTATGGCTCTGACATAGCTGAGAGGCCATCAACACAGTGAGGCCAGAGCTGGGACCACGTCTTCAGAGGTGAAAGCATTGGTGAGACCATTCACATTTTGCCACACATTCCACATACACTTCTGGAGTCTGAGCTGTTTTCTGTAGCTTCAAAACCAAGTCCAGCTAATGGCTGGTACTCTGGTCTACCAATCAAACCAAGAGCCCCCTCTTCCGTGTAGACTTCCTTGATCCTTCTCTCCTGGCAGGATGTGCCATTCCACCTTTAGTATCAGAGCGGAACCACTTGATAAGATCTCCAACAGAGCATGTTAACTCATTAATCACACTTAGCACTTGGCTTATTGTGTGCCCTAAATAAACTAAAGTCCCTCAAGGTCTGGAGCCACATTTGCTGCTTTGCCATATCCCTAACTGTGCTGACTCAGTGACGAGCACACATGGAGGTGTTAACTGTTGATTGCAAATGAGAGAAAAGAGTGGATTAAACCCCACAGATGCAACCATGATGCTATTTGTGCTCTTTTTATGCAGAAGTTGAAATTTTGTTTTGCTTGGATTTCACCCATTCATGTACACACACTTGTGTGTCTTAACTGTGTGATGAACATGCACGGTGTGGGTGTATATATTTGTGTATATGTGTGTGACCATGTAAGTATGTGTGTGTATTTATGTGTGTGAATGGGTGTGTCTGTGTACATAAAGATGTGCATTCCTCTGTGTGTGAGACTAGACCTATCATGATGATCACTTTGTAGCACAAGGTATATAACTGTCAAATCACTGTTGTATACCTGAAGCTAAAATAACATTGTATGCCAATTATACTTTAATAAAAATAAATACATAAAAAGTAAAAATAAATAATATGTAAATCTATTTGTGCGTGTGAATTTTTATGTATCTGAGCATGCATGTTTGTGCCTGTGAGTTTGTGTATGCTTATGTGGGAGTGCATGTCTGTGCGTGCATATTTATGTTTGTGTCTGAGTACATGTATGATTGTGTATCTGTAAGTGTGCACATTATTGTATGTGAGTGTGAGCGAGCACGTGTATGCACATAATCCCTCCATCCAAAAATCCAGCCATGGTCTGTGTGGCTGGGCCGTGAGGTGTCCTGCCCTCATTGGTGATTCCTCAGCATACTCAGGGAAGCCATCCTCACTTCCTCTTAGGGACAAGGCATTAAGCAGAGGTCAAGTGACTTGCTCCAAGATCCCACAGCAAGTCAGGGCATCTCTGCAAGGGTCTGATTGCCAGGCCCACACTCCCCCTATGAGGCCAAGCTGCCTCTCTGTGGCATTTTGGCACCTCGCCCAGGACTTGCTGCCCAGCTCTGAGAGCTCCCATTGTGGGCAGTAAGTGGCTGTGTGCCATCGCCTGAGATCCTGCAGGTGACGGGTCTGTTCTGAGATGCTGAGGGAGGAGACACTCCCAAGGGGACAGGAAAGGAGGCACCTCTCATTTTGTGTATCTAAAGGGTTGGAAATAACACATGTAAAAGGGGAAAGAGGAGAGAGGAAACCAAAGCTAATGAGGAATAATGAAGATGTCGAGAACACACACAGAGAATGGTGGGAGTGAGTGATCAGAAGCGGAAACACAAGCACACAAGTAGCAGCAGGAAGCGAAGAGAGCTGGAGACCACATTGGCTCAGGAAATTTTTTGTTTCTTGCTTTAATTGGTGACCCCACTCAGAGCTGTTGGAAATGGGCACAGACCAAGAGACTTGAGTGTTGGTATGGAACACAATGAGTGGCTGAATGGTAGGAAAGGCAGCCAAGAAGAGCTTTTAGTCCCAGGCACCAGTGGATTTTAGAGTTACTCTTCTGGGCAAAGAAAGAGGGCTCTGAAACCTTACCTAATTGTGCTCCCAGCTGGACTTTTCATGGGAAATCCACCTGGACAGAGGTGCTCACTGATGTTACCTATAACACAAGATGTTCCCCGGGGTGCCATACATGAGGGTGCTAGAATGTCACTGGAAATAGAGTCCCATGAAGAAAATGGCATTCACCAGAGCTTGTCTCAAGTGTGACCAAAGGAATTCTTTTTAATAGCCTACTTGGGACTTAAGTAACCATAAGTAGTCAACTAGAGCAGAGATTCCTGGCTAAGAGCAGACTTTCATCTTGTTTGTTGAAATATGTGGGATAGGCATCAGAGCATAATTACTTGGGGAGACAGAATGGCCAAGACAGCCATCAGCAGGTGACTTTCATCACCCTCCCATGCCTGCTATTTAAATAAAATTCATTTAAAGGCAAACCAAATTATTTTCCAGG
Source organism: Cynopterus sphinx (assembly GCA_030015415.1). NCBI lineage: Eukaryota > Metazoa > Chordata > Mammalia > Chiroptera > Pteropodidae > Cynopterus > Cynopterus sphinx. Next base: position 58,785,257 of record CM057389.1, read on the forward strand.
AAAATTAATGCAAAGTGTAAATTTCAAAAATAAGCAAATTGTAGAGAGGCGTGGGGTATAAGTGTTTGACTTCCTCTTCTCCTTAGACTCTGATTTTTAAAAAGAGACTATTACCAACTCTGGAAGGGAACGTTGTGCATGAAAAAAAGAGTAATTACAGCACATGGTACAGCTTGGCTGCAAGTGATATTTACCTGTGATATGACCATGGTGGAATGGTGGGGGATGGGAGGTGTATATGCAAGTGTTCTAAATCCCCATCTCTCACAGCAAAAAGTCAATACCTAATGTCTCAATCTGAACAAGAAACAAGTAACAGATTGAAGTGTAGTGATAAGTACCAAAGAGCTAAAGAGTTAAAACTCTTTGCTTTCTAATAATAATGGAGGTAACGGAGGTAATGGATAGAAAATTATTCTTATTATGACTCTTATGGAACTATATGATTTTTTAAAACAATATACTAGTATAACTTTGTATTTGCGTAAAATGTGTAAAAAATATAGATGTAAAAGGAAATTAAATTTAAAAAATTAAAGGACTACAAACATATATAAAATAAACGAGGAAGCTTTTCTAAAATTCCTATTGCCAGAGATAACAGCTGTTTGTTTAACATATATTCCTTCATCCTCTTTTCTAGATACAATTGAACAAAAACAGCACCACATTAAATTGCATTATGAAAGTTCACTCTTCTTGAAGAACAATATCTCTTGGATGTCTCTCTTCATCAATACTTATAGACAATCTCAAAAACATTATTATAAGGACAATATTAATGACTGCTGATCAAAGCTGTTTTGAAGATTAAATGCCTATGAAATGTTGAATGTGGGAATCACTATGTAAATTATGAAGCAAGCTATATAAAGTTGGTTATAGTTAAAAATATAGAACATTTGATCAAAGTGGTATATGCCATGATCAATAGATCATACTGAGACCACAGAAATCACAGCAGAAGAAGCTGGGTTTTCAAGAGTATACCCAAATTAGGATCCACCATGCATTATTTAAAACAAGGAGAAATAGCCTAACAGATGTTCTAGGTAATGACTGTTTTTCATAAATATAATCTCCTTTATCTGAGAACATGTACTCATGTTTATAGAACCCTTCTTGGGTTATACATACTGCATAATGATGAAACTGATGTTTTTAAATGAGGCTTCTAAAGCACAGATTTTCAACTGAGAATCTAGTGTGACCAAACACAGCTTTGGATTGACAAGCCAGCTTGGTTAACCTAAGATGGTATAAGTAGCAGAGTGTGTCCTGGTTCTGCTCCTTATTAGCTGTTACTAAATTTCTATAAACCCCAGTTTCTTAATTCCTAACATGGTACTAATAAGACTTTTCCTCTCAAATTTTTTACACAAATATGTTTAATGTGCCCAGCATATCGAAGGCACTTACTAACTTAAATGTACTATTGCTTTGTATATATTTATATGGAAGAGACATTGAGACTTCATTTGTTTTACTTTTCTGCATTTTATTAATATAAGCTAAAGCAATAAAAAAAAAAAGTTAAACTAAAGCAAGAAAAAGAGTTTATTCCTGGAAACTTCAAACTTAATTTGAGTTCATCCAATGTTAATTTCATATGTGTATGCCTGATGGCAACCAAAATACATAGCAAGAAAACATATGGTTTGGTGTCCAACCTAGGTTTGAGTCCATACTCTGCAAACATAGAAACAAGAGGCCTAGGGTAAATTAATTAATGCTTTGAGGTTCAGTTTTCTCATCTGTAAAGTGATGATAATAATATTCACCTCAGAACATTGTTAAAAAGGCATCATGAACACATACTTAAAAAGTACATAGCAAAGTGCCTGCTTCGTTTTAAGTGATCCATAACACTTACCTGTTTTTAAAATAGGACAAGAATCATCTTAAAATCTCTCTCTAATAAGGAGTGGAAACATATTCACACACCAGAAGATATCAGTTCTACATCAGTGGCATGCTTTGGTAATAAACAGGTTTCATGTCAGGATCAGGATTCTGACGCTTTATATTCCACTGGTACACAAGACTGTATGTAATTTTCTTTTTAATAGGTTCAAAATCAAAAGAGTTCTGACAGCAAATTATTTTTATGTTAACTAAATAACCAAAAATGAAAGAAGAAAGAATAAAAGAAAGAGCAGTTTGTGAACCTTAGAATCTAGCCTGGCCTCTGTTCTAATTTATTGAATGACCTTGGACAAGCCCAAGGTTTTGTTTCTTTGCTTGTAAAATGAAAGTGCTCCTCAATTCCTGCTACTATTCAGCATTTTCCTGGAGGGCCCAGCCAATGCAATAGATGAGGGAAAGAAGTTAAAGGTGTACATGTGCTAAATCATGGGTTGCAGTATGGTCATTCATAAACAATATGATTACCTACATGAAAATTCTAGAAGATGTGCAGACTTATTTAATAAAAGACTTCAACAAGATTTTCAGATACATGAAAAACACACAAAAAAATAAATAATGTTCCTTTATACCAACAATGGCCGATTGGAAAATTAGAATTGGAAAAGAAAAGACCTTTTTTTAAATAACAAAACAGTACACTATGCACATCTAACAAAAGATGTGCACAACCTTCATGGGGGAAATTATAAAACATTACTAAAAGACATGAAATGGATTGAGAAAATGCAGAGAGATAAAACATGTCTATGTTTGAGAAGATTCCAATTATAATGATAGTAATTATTTTCTAAAGTAATTTATAAATTTAATAGAATTTCAGCCAAAGCCCAAAACAAACTTTATGGAAATCGATACACTGAATATACAGTTTCTATAGAACCGTGATTTATACAGGCAATATTTTGCTCCCAAGTGGACATTTAACAAATCTGAAGATTTAATGGACAGAGACCAAGGAGATTCCTAGTCATCCTACAGTGTGCAGAATGGCCCCCTACCACAAAGAATAATCCAGTCCCAAATGTCAACAGTGCCATGTCAATAGTGAGAAACCCTAATATAAAAGAAGAAAGATTTGGAATATATAAGGCTAATTTGAAAAAAAGAAATGTGGAAAAAGGGTTGCCTTACCAGATATCAGGACTTAACATAAAACTGTAGTAATTGAAACCATGTGGAATTGATACAGGAATAAATGCATTTTTAAATGCAGTAGAATAAAAAGCAAAACCTACACCTTAGTAAGCAAAATTAGCAAAACAAAATAAAATTAGATTCCTTATTTACACCATACACAAAATAAATGTTGAATGGACATAAGACCTTTAAAACCTTACACTCAAGAGAATAGACTATAACCTCAGAAAAAAAACTTTCTTAAAAAATTACTTTTTAAAAAAAAAGGGTATGAATTAATTAATTTGCTGGTTAACTTGATGTGGCAAATATTTAACAGTGCATAGTTATCAAAGCATCAAGTTGTACACTTTAAACATATGCAACTTCATCTCTCAATGATACCTCACTAAAGCTGATGAAAAGTTCTTTAAAAACAGAATGCAAAGAAAGAGTCATAATTTGATCAATTCAAAAATTTTTAATGGGTGTATGACAAAAGATAACATAAACAAATATAAAAGACAAGTTCCATACTTAGAAAAAACATTATGTGCAAGCGCACATAAAGCTATTCAGAATATACTAGGAACACTTATACACTTATAAAAAAAAATAAAAAAGAAAAAGGAAGAGGTTAAATTAGGTGATCTCTAAAGTTCTGCCTGTCTTAGTAGCCAAGATGAGTACTTCCTAAAAGGTTTAAAATGTGAATGTATGCATTTTCTTGGGTATCCTAGCATTCTTTCCATCCTAAAATGAAATTGCAGAGACTTTGATGGCACCCAAAGGCCTAGCAACAACTTTGCAAAAAAGGATTCCACAGAACTGTCACTTTCCATAGACTTAATCAGGTGTTCAGTTTTCCTATCTATTGTGTTTTACCTGATAGTACTATATTCCATAAACATTTACAATTTGCCTTCAATTTATTTACATCATTTGGTATGCCATATAGTGAATTTCAGCACATAGTATGGTAGAAGGGAAAGACATTTATTATTACCAGAATTCTGGTAACTTGTGTATAAATTCATGAGCTGTGGCATCCTAGGTGTCCTTTGCTATCAAAAGAGAAAATAGAGGGACGGGAAAAAATGGCATAGATGATAGAGGTTTTGTTTATCCCTCTTGCAACCAAATCAAAGTTGTGACAGAAACATCAAGCAAACAGCAAGGAAAGTCACCTAAGATCTAGATAAACAGAAGCATCATAACAAGAGAGAAATAATTAATCAATCTGCAGCAATAGAAAATAGGAGGGGCAAAGATGTGAATCTGCCCAGTCCCAGTGGCTGAGTAAGACAGAGGCTACAGCAGCTGCAGACGACTCTTAAAGGGACCGTGTCTGCAAGAGGATTTTTGCAATGATGGACCTGCTTGCGCTGAGCACTTAAACTGGGTTGGCTGCTCCAGGGGCACCAGGGACTTACAGGAGGCACTGAGTTGTCAGAGTGAGGGCCAGAGGCAAGGCTCTTTCCTGGGCAGAAGTGCCTGTGGTATCCATTATTCCTCTACTGAGCTCTCCCCTCTCCCTGTGTATTCATGTAGCACTGCCATACCTGAGATATCAATAAACTGGATAACAGAGGTCGCTCTACCTAGAGGATTCCCTGAAACTCCACCTCCTCAACTCACAACCCCACCCAAGCCTCTTGCAGGTGTGTCCTCAGTGAGTCAGTGCTCCTTGCACCAAGACTCACACTCGTGGCAGCTGGCCTTGGTTTCTGGCATGGTTTCCTGAGGCAACTATAAGCACAGCATCTATGGATTGCTTGCTGAATCTTAACAGGTGGCCCTGTTGGGGCATAGCCTGGGCCTAAACTTGGCCTGCAGTCAAACTTTTCTCAAAACTGTGCCACTGGACACCTACTACACAAAGGTGCACTAACAAGACCAGGAGACATAGGAGCTTTGCTTATACAAAGAAACAGACACTGCCAAAATGGAAAGACAAAGAAGCAGGAACTGTAAGAGAAAACAGAACAGAGATCCAGGAATAATGAAGTCAAGCAATCTAACAGATGCAGAGTTCAAAACACTAGTTATAAAGATGCTCAATGAACTTAGGAGAAGAGTAAATAAACTTGGTGAGAACTGTAACAAAGAGAAAAAAAAACATAAAAATGGAAATGGAAATTATAAAAGAGAACCAATCAGAAATGAAGAACATATTGTCTGAGATGAAGAGTATATTAGAGGGAATCAACAGAGTGGATGAAGAAGAGTATCGAAACACTGATACAGAGGGTGGGAAAGCCAAGGACACTTGATCATATTGGTAAGAAAAAAGAAGGTAAGACTATAATAATTTAAGAAGCCTATGGGACACTATTAAATGTAAAAAAGTCCATGTCATAGGGATACCTGAAGGAAAACAAGAAATCGAAGAGTTATTTGAAGAACTAATGATGAAAAATTTCCTTAACTTGGTGAAAAACAAACAAACAAACAGACAGACAGACATACAACCCAAGAAAACTCAGAGAGTTCCAAGAAGGGGGAACCCAAACCAAGAGGCTCACACCAAGACACATCATAATTTAAATGCCAAAATTTAAATACAAAGAGAGAATCTTAAAAGCAGCATGAGAAAGGCACTTAGTTATGTACCAGGGAGTACTCACAAGACTGGCAGCTGATTTCTCAGAAGAAACTGCAGAACAGAAGGGTTTGGTACAATATATTTGATCTGATGAAAACCCAGGATCTACAACCAAGAATATTTTATCCTGCAAAGCTATCATTTAGAGTTGAAGGACAGATAAAGAGCTTCCCAGACAAAAATAAGCTAAAGCAATTTATCAACACCAGGTCACTATTACAGGAAATATCAGAGGGACTTCTTAAAGAAGAAAGAACATGTATCAAAAACATGAATAAAAAATGGTAATAATTACATTCTTGTTAGCAAGTACCTCAAATAGAAAAGAATTAATTTCTCCAACCAAAAGATAGAGTGGCTGAATGAATAAGAAAACAAGAGCCCTAGATATGCTGCCTATGAGAGACTCACTTCAGGTTAAAAGAGATACAGATTTAAAGGAAGGGGATGGAAAAAAATATTGCCATGATGGACCTAAAGAGTATTGTGCTGAATGAAATGTCAGATAGAGAAAGACAAATATTGCATAATTTCATGTACATGTGGAATCCAAAGAACAAAATAAACAACAACAAATGGGAATAAACTCATAGATACAAAGAATATTTTGAGGCCTACTAAATGGAAGGGTGGTTGAGGGGATGGCGAAAAGGGGCAAAGGGATTAAGAAGTACAAATGGATAGTTAAGAAATAGATATGGAGATATAAATTGTAGCATAAGTAAAATAGTTAATAATGTTGTAATAAATATGTAAGAGAGAAGAGAGTTACTAGATTTATTGGGGTGATCACTTTACGACTTATATAGACCTAATTACTATGCTATACAACTGAAACTAATATATTATTGCATACCAACTATAATTAAAAAAACTCATTGAATTGTACAATGTAAATAATTGTCTATTATATTTCAATAAAGCCAGAAATGAAAGAGAGAGAAAGGGGGGGGGGGGAGAACCCTCTTGAAAGTCTATTTCCCTCTCTGCCATATCTATGTCCACCAACAAGTAAACATAATACACACCAAGCAAGAAAATAACACATACCTTTCAAGCTTCCTGATTTTGAGATAGAACGTTAAACTGGGTTCCTTTAAAAAGTGGTTCGTACTCTGTAAGGAACCTAAGATTGCATTAAACTATCTTAATTCTTAGAATCATAGAAATTTAGAAATAGGATGGGCATCAGAATTTACCCAGTTCAGTCTCTCACCAATATAAATATTCTCCTAATACATCCCATCCTAACTCCATTTCAATGACCTTGACATTAAGTGTACTGTAGCAAGCTAATTAAAAGTCAGATACAGGACATAGTTTGGTATACTGGTAAGGAGCAGGGACCCAGGCATCCACTAGCTGTGTGGCCTTGGGCAAGTTACTTATCCTCTCTGTGCTTCCTGCATTCTCTCAACTGCAAAATGATGATAAAAGTGGTACCTTCTTCATAAGTGGTAAGAGGATTAGATGAGCTAATCCAGGTAAAATATGAGCACAGAACCTAGGACAAAGCCAGAATTCTGTGGATGTTGGAGATTGTTGACATTATTCTCTTTCTAAAGAATGTTATATGCCCTACTCACCTAAAGAATTACCAAGGTTGGAAAAAAAATAGCCATTTCTCCATTATCCATTCTAGTAGAAACAATCAGTAATACAGAATATAAATACCACAAACTGTAGAAATCTAAAACTTCACTGTCCAATAGCCACTAGCCTACAAGGTTATTTAAGTTTAAATTTTAATTAATAACTAGAATTAAATAAAATTTAAAATTCAATTCCTCAGTTGCTCTAGCCACATTTCACATGCTCTGTGCCACACACATGGCAAATGGTTGCTTTATTGGACAGGGCAGATAATAAAACATTTCCATCATCACAGTAAGTTCTATAGGACAATACTGATCCAAAAGTCATATGCAAAAAAAATGGTTCTTCTTACTTCTATCTCATCTAGAAGAAAACCCTACATTCTCTAAGAATAGGTAAGCAGGTGATGGGGGAGGTGAACCAGAGCATGCTAGGTAGCAGAAGAAGTCTTCTTGGGTCACCATATTATGTATGGAATCATACATTCCTAAGAAATCCACCTTGGCTTTCTTTCATTTAAAAAATATTTTATTTTACCTTTTTAAAGTTTTACCAATGCAGCTTAAGACATTGTAATAATTCAGCATTACCATTTAAGATGCCATTAGGGACCCTCATTAGAGAAGGTTGTGGTGCATGGCAGTATGCATGTGAACGTCCTAGTATGAATTCATTATAAATCCGGTATATTTGTGGCTCAGTAAGATGTCCTTACTTAGTTTCTCTATTACTGTTATCATGGTGGATCAAAACAGACAGATGCATTTACTGGTTTCCCTCTAATGATAATAGAAGAAACAGTTTATAAAATCAGATCATATAAAAAATTGCATAATGATAATAATTTATAAGCTCATTGTAGAATAATGATGCATTCAAGAGTTGTCATTATATGATGAAAGAAAGGTAATATGAAAGATTTTTTCTGTGAAGAATGACTACAGATGAATTGCACCAAGATACAATTCTCTGATAAGGGACAATAAGAACCTTTAGAACACTTAATAATAGACTACTCAGGGTGAATTGAGGATTGCAATAAAAGCTCATAAATTAAAAAGTTTCCATATGATTTCTGATAAAAGACATGCCAAGGTGAAATAAAGCATCATTGGAATCAACTGATATCCTGCCTATAGCCCAGTAGGTCATGAAGGGAAAATTTCTTGGAAACTATATAAAATATAATTTCTTAAGCCTAGGAATTTTTAAAGGCTAGGTTTCAACTATAGCTGCGTAGAATTGTTTTTCTGTTGAAAATAAAATTTCAGAAAAGAATTAAAGTTTCATTGGAACTTAAACTGTGTCCCTTTGTGTGTCAAGCCCTAGGGAAAACATGGTAGATGGCATTGGCAACATAAACACATCTTGTTGGTTTACTGGCAGTAGATGCCTTCAGTAAGCTCACACTTTTTACAGATGTAAGAACCAGGGCACAAATGAGAAAAGCAAGACACAGAGAAGCTAAGCAATTTGCCAAGGTCTTGCATGTACAAAGTGGTAAAGCTCCAATTCACAATTTAAACACAGACAGGCTGTCTGTAGGTGGAGGATTTGTGCTGTCTACTCTACAGTTGCCTAAATGCAGCATATCTGTACCATGTTGCACTATATAGCAGCCAATAGGAATAGGTGAAGCCTACATTTCCACATGAAAAGCTCTTCAAGACATGTCAAATAAAAAAAAAGGGGAGGGGAAGGAAGTTGCAGAACTACGTGCATGATCAAACACAGGAATTAAATAAATCATAAAAACGAGACCATGCCTTTTTCTCAATGTCAATTTGTACATTCAAATGCATAGAAAACATACACACCAAATATCTAAAATGTAATCCAAACTATAACAGTGGTTACTTCTCGGCAAGGCAGTGAGATTGAGAGTGGGTGAAGCTTCAAGTGGGGTTCTTTACTTTCTTCCTTATGTATTTCTTTCTTGTCTATGAGGCCACCTCCCTGAACCTAAACCATACTTCTCTTTTAGTTTGCATGGCTGTTTTTTCTCCAAACATATAACTAATGCTTATTGAGAGTTTACCATCTGCCATGCTCTGTACTAAATACTTTAATTCATTATCTCAGTTAATCATTTCAACACCTACACAAGATAGAAATTACCTGGTAGGCCAACCTGGCACTTTGGACACTAGCAAGGGGGGTGGAGGCATGGGCAAAAAAATGAGGAAAATCTCACTTTGGTAAAATTATTGAATATTTTGTGATTATGAACTGTCAAAATAAACTAGTTTAGTTTTGTCATATAAATTTTGTACCATTTTGAATTTAAACAGTGTTTTGTGCTATATACAGATGATCACGACAACATTTATAATAACCTTGTTAGCATTCAGGAATGATGAACCTAACCCTGTTTAGGCAAGGAAAATTAAATCACTTCTTCATTGTCACACGGTTGAGACATAAGTCTGTGCTCTGGAACCATTTGGAAGACCTGGGTATCATCCATCTCTCTCAGAGGAAGAAAGTAATGCCCATCTGAGTGATCTCAAGTTGACCCATCTGATGCTGTTACATTGTGTCCATCTTTAGCAAAAAGGAGATATGTAGAATGTCTGAGAGTGAATATTTTCAAATGCATTTTATTGCTACTAGAATTACACCCACTAGAATGGCTAAAATTAAAAGAACTAATGATACTAAATGCTAGTAAAGATGGGAGCAACTAGAATCCTCATGCATTGCTGATGGGAATGCAATGAAACAGCCACTGTGGGAGACACCTTGGCAGTTTCTTGTAGAGTTAAAATGCACTTTACATATGACCCACCAATCCTACTCCTAGATATTTATGCAAGAGAAAGGAAAAATGGTGTTCACATAAAAAATGTACATGAATGCTTAAAGCAGCTTTAATCACAATAGACAAAAACTGGAAAACCCAAATGTCCATTAACAGGTGAAAGGATGAACTGATGCATCCATACAATAGAATACTATTCAGTAAGAAAAAGAAAAGAACTGTTGATACGTGCAACAAAACAGATGCATCTTAAAAGCATTATGCTAAATGAAAGGAGCTAGACACATACCCCTCAAAAAACTAAGTATTATATAATTCTATATTTATCTAAAATTTTAGAAAAAGAAAAATGATAGTGACAGAAAGCAGATTAGTGGTTACCAGGGACTGGAGATGTAGGAAAAGGTCGACTATAAAGCAGCATGGGAGAGATTTTGGAGTGATGGAAATGTCCTTTATCTTCATTTGTGAGAGTGGGTACATGATTGTATTCATTTACCAAACCAAACTATATACCAAAATATGATGAATTTTATTGTGTATGAATTGTACCTCACTACAGCTGATAAAAAATATTTTACAACGTATATTTTTTACAAGAAGCCATTCAGTAATTGTTCCAATGATGTGCTTTTGTTTGCTGACTTGTAAATATGCCACCTTTTAAATAGATGATCTGTAATTGATAATACTGCTACAGAGATAAGTCCAATTTTGTTAGACATATTATTTATTCTCTGGAAATTCTATAAACTATCCAATTGTAAATCTCCATCTTTTCTTTTTTTTCTTTTTCTAACAGGAACTGGCTTCAGGTTGACAATGGGGCTATTTAGCGGTCCTGGGTTATACAGATCGCAGGACTAGGGAGGCCTCATGAGACGAAGGACACAACTTGCTTTTAGCCAAACAACTTTCAGCAGGACTTTGTTTGCTGGTGACAAGAGTACTATGTAGAAGGCTGTATCCAGGCCACCCGAAATAGAGCCAAGGAGGTTATAAGAGCCAAGTGCTCCAGCATCACATCCTGGTGCAAGCGTCTCTAGGCCTCAAGGAGATCCCATTCCTCTGAGAAGTACACAGTTTCGGAAGCAAATGAATATGGGTTCAATATTGCCTCTACTGTTCTTCTAGCTATATAACAGGAATTTCTACTTATTCTTTCTAAGCTTTGGTTTCCTCATCTATTAAATGGGGGATAATAATAGTTACCCTTTCAAGCAATTGTCTTGAAGATTAAGTGAGACAGCAATGAAGGCCTGAGAGTGGAAGATGGCTATTTGTTCAGTGCACATAAGTGACTTGTCAGGACCTAAGCAGAGTTGTCAGCACTTACTAAATCCTGGTATTTGGAAGTTACTGATCCCACAGGCCCTGAAAGATGGACTTCAATTTCTGTGAAGTTCTCACTTTTATGCTGCTGGCAGCCAGTAAAATATACACATTACCTTTGATGCCTACAGATGGAAGTTGAATAAATCATTTAGATATTGTTAAAGGACTGGGAATACTTGGGGCAAAAAAATAAAGCAGAGTGAGTGACTGAATCACCTTCCTGTTGAACACTGCTGCTCAGACACCTGGAGCTATCCACTACTGTCTCCTCAGATTCAGACCATGAGAACAGATGGGTTTAAACATCATCTGGAAGGATTTCATATAGCTATGAAATCCTAGTTATATGAGGCAGCAAATCTTGAAGGGGGCTAGTAGTGTTTGGAGATGTTGGACCACAGAATAGATATTTATCTTCTAATGAGCCTATGTGGGCTTAATTAAGAACCTTTTCTCCCACACCTCCAAATGTAAGCGTTTTTCACTGAAATGTTATCAGAAATGTGTCTTTGTGCCCTGCATCATTTCTGGATCCATCCACTTTCTTCTCCACTGCCACCCCACTCCCACCCAAGTCTCCATGGTCTCTCTCTGGGACCATGGTTAAAACATGATCACAGTAATTGTTTCAAACCACAAATCTGATTGCAATGTCCTGCTGCTTAAAATGATCCAATGGCATCTCATTTTTATTGGGACTAAAAAAAAAAAACAAACATTAAGAGCCTAAGGGGCCTCATGTTCTCTGACTCTTATTCTATTCCCCAGCCCTCACCACCTATTCCATTCACTCCCTACCTTCCAGCGATACTAGCCTTCTAATTCTCACTTGATCTCTTGAATCACAGGAATTTTGAACAAGGTACTCCTTCTGCCAAGAATTTTATTTTCCCTCACAATCCTCACCTTCTCATTTCTTCCCAGGATGAGTTCTGTGTCAGGCTGAGTCCCCTGAGAAGCTGACCTTAAGACAGGATTGACATGTAAGAGCTTTATTAGGGTACCTGCCTTTGAAGGATAGAGACAAAGGGAGCAGGAGTGGGCAGGGAGAGCTTTGGATCATGATGTACCTCTGCCACCTGTGAATGGAGAAGGGAAGGGAGAATAGCTAAGGAAGAGCTTCTAGTTGCAGCATCATTCTGAGAAAATCTCAGCCAGTGACAGGAAGTCCCTGAGCAAAGGTTGTCCATTAGAGGAGTCCCACTTTGGGCAGAAATTACCTGATTTTAGCAGCTCCTGCCCCTCTGTGCTCACTCATTGGCTGGGAGCAGCCTGAGGGAAGTATGACCTTGAGGTAAATGTGACAGTGGACCTAAAGGTGTGGCAGCTGTAAGTTGCCTATGCTCCCACAGCAAGTCTCCTTGAAGGAAGAACCCTGCAGTGTCTGGCCTCAGCTGTCATCATCGTATTGATCCTCAAACTAGCCCAGGGTCTTCTGTTATAGCTCCAGGGAACACTTACCAAAGGGGATTGGTTTACATGTAGATTGTGTCATCCTGGGAATCCTTTTGTTCACACTTTCATGTTATTATTAGCTCTATGACAGCAAGGAGTAGTTCTGATTTTGCTCATCATTATATACCTAGCACCTAGAACAATTAATGGCATTAATTAAGATTTGATGAATGAATGAATGAATTACTCAAACCTGGAGAAGGGAAGGTAGGAGTCCTCTGAAGTAACCCAGCTCTGTCACTGATGACTAACTATCCCTCTCCCTACAGGTAATAAGCAAGAAAAGAGTGCCAAGTCCTCCTGGAATCCTCTGTGAAGGACTATGAGTTGCTCTGTCAATTGCCACTGCCTAAATAGCCTGGTGAGGGTCCTTGATGAATCACTTGCGCCACAAGGATATCCAGAACCAACAACAGCTTACCAATACAATGGCTGTTGGATTCTCTGGTCATTCAAACTTTCTTGGTGTTAATGGGGATAATATTGAGGAATAATAGTGTGGGGACTAAGTAATATCATATAGGACATTATATGCTTTATCTCTTTCCCTCTTTACCACTACTAAGCACAAGGGCTGATTGAGGACCATGCTGTTCTATGCCAGGGAAAAATGAGATCCAAGGAGACTTCATTCTTCATTCCTCCAGCCCTGGAGAAAGGGAAAAAGAAAGTTCTCTCTTCCTCAATTTTCCCTCTGGGACTCTATCTTAACTGTAAGAAACAGTAAACAAGATTGTCTATTTCTCTCACCCCATGATGTTTATAGGTAGGCCATCTAGACCTAGTAAGACACCTCTACGTCATGAATCCCAAAGGCACTTACAGCCCTTCTGTTCTGCACATTCACTGTGTATGACCTCCGCTCTCAACTTTGCTTCATGGTCCAAAGTACCTGTTCCAGCTCCAGCTACTATGTCATCTCATCCAGAAGGGAGGATAATGAAAAAAAAGGAAATATAAGCAAAGAGCACACACCAGTTGCCATTTAACAGACTTCTCAGAAGCTTCCATATCACACTCTACTTTTACATCCTTTAAAAGCCAAAACTTAGTCCCACAGCCACATCTAGCTACAAAGGAGACTGGGAAGTGTCACCTTTATTCTGTGCTATCATTTTTCCAGCTATAAATTTGAGTTCTGTTCCTATGGAAGAAGAGGAAAAAAGATGAGGTGAGGGCATAGGAACACCTAGTCATGTTCACCACAGGACTCATTTCCTTGAATCACATTGGACTTTAGGAGAAAAAAAAAAACATGAATGGCAAAATTCTGGGGTTTTTTTATACCTGCTTTTCTGCTTCCTGACCCACACCACACACAGAGCCTCGTTAAACCATGAGGATTCCTTTGGTCCCACATTGGTAACCTTGGTAATAGAAGCTTTCCCCCAAGATATCTTCCTGTATTGGCAGACAGAGGGACGGCAGTGCCATTTCCAACCCAGATGCTGCCATCGTGAACGGTATTTCCCTTTGTCCTATCTTCTCTCCTCAAGAAGATGGAAAAAAGCCCTTCTACGCTCTTCTCAGATGCAGCCACCAATACAGTCCACCTTTCCCAACCTAAGTCCTTTGGAAATACAGTGAGTACCTGTGCCATGTCTATTTGTGAAAGCAGGAAGCAAGAAGTAACAGCATATTATGTTTTCTATATCATCAATATAGACAATGGCTTTAAAGTCAGAACAGTAATTGGGGTGATGCCAGCTCCTTGGCATTTTGTGGGGCTCCCTGGGGAAGATGGAAGAACAAGAGTGGTAACACAAGAGGCAAAGAATTAAATAAGAGGATCTAGTATCCTTTCAGTGCTAGCAATAGCCATGTTTGTTCATCACTAACCAGTCAGAGAAGGAAGATGATTTATTATAAGCTGTTGCAGAATATATTATGCATGGTAGAGGCATGGAAAGGTCTTTGATATGTATCTGAAAGAGCTTCAAACCCATAAAAGAGATAAATATTGTATGAAGAGTGTCACTGAGAGGCCGGGAAGAATCTCCAACACATCTTAATATCACAGGGAATAATGAAGGGCGGCTCGACTCACACAGTCCAGGCATTAATTTCACTTAAAGAGGCCATCATTAGCATATCGATGTACCTGACTTCACATTGCAAGTGGGCTGTGCTATTGGGAAACACAATTAAAGACTCTATGGTCAAGGCTTCGATCCATGGTCAAGGTTCAGGGTGTATGTTTTGTCAATTGTTTCACCTCAAAATGCTAATCTTATCTCTGGCTTCTTCCTTTTAACCCTCCAAAACCACAATTTAAGCACAGTAAAACACCTTCTTTTGCTTTTCTCTAAACTCCCAGGTTCTGTGTAATTCCGATTCTGATGAAAGCCTTTTAGAATACAGAAACTCCAGCTTGTGGCCTCGTCTCCTAGCTTATTCAGGAGTCTGTTCTCTGAGGTGGCTGCCAGCATAGCCCTGGCTCCCCACAGACTGACTCCTTCATTCTGTCTTCACTCTCCAGCCACGCTTTAGAGAAAGCAGGTAAACGCTCTCTGGCATGGCTCACAGCGCTCTGGCATGCAACCAGTTACCAGGCAGGCAACATAATGTTTGTTAAAATGCCTCTTGTTCTTGAATTATGGTTTCCTGCTCTAGGCTGCTGCCACTGTTTGAGTTGGGCTGTACCTAATTATAGTTTTATTTGCTTTAATAAAGAGACATCCAAGCGTGCAGAGTTGCACACAAAACAATAACAATAATAATAGTAAAGTGTCTCTCTAAACATCTGCAATTAAGTCATTTGTTGTTAATCATATTAATTAACCTCCCCCATGAAGCAGCTGGTAAGGTTTTCACAAGGAAAAGAGAAAGAGAATTCCCAGAAATGCTTAGGCTACCTCTGGATTAATAGTTCCCTATACATTAGAATGAAGGCATATTTCTGCTAAGCCGCCTACCACCCTACGTAGTATCAGGGACCAAATCACCCTTCTGCAGGATGAGTGGAGCACCACAGCCAATGCAACAGCAAGCCAAGAAGCCTGAAAAGATGACTACAGCTTATGGAGAGCCAGTCCTACCAACATGCAGTAATAATAGTTAACACTGGATTTAGTTCATTTCCCAAGTCTGCAAAGCAGGAGCACCCACAGAGCAGCCTCTCTCAGTATGGTCCAAGGCATGGTGTCTTGCCCTTTGCAAGTCAAAACAAAAGAATTTGGTGTAATCCTGGTCCTAAATAATAGGCTAACATGATTTCAATGTTTTACTGAGATGCACAAATATCTCATCCTCAAAAGTCCTGGAGACTCCAGGGCATATGACTGTCCTACTGCACAAATGAGAAAAGCAGAGCATGATGAAGAGGCTTTTGCCCTTTCCAAAGTCACAGAGCTGGTACCAGGCTCCAGGTCTCTTTCTATGCTCTATAAGCCACTGAGTGTATGGCTACTATGTCCAAATTTTTAAAAAGAAAGAGAAAATGAGATGACAATCGGTAAGCCTTAGCTTTCTGTTCTAGGAACTAGATGCCCCAGATTTATTATAGTATTTTCTTTAATTTAATCTAGCAGCTATTATTCTAATTCTCCAATTTTGGTACCTTGGCTAACATTAATTACATTCTATTTTAAAAAATGATGAATAATAAAAAATGAAATTTCACAGTTAACAAATATTTGTTGTACATCTAATATGTATTACACATTACACTAGATGCTGAAGATAAAACAAAAGCAAGAATGAGATACAGTCATTAAGCTTACATGAGAAAGAAGTTGTTAATCATAAGGAAATATAAAAGGGTGACTGCGCTAAGTATCTGAAGGCATGTGGTATTATGAGATGGATAACATCAAGGAGTTGTTTACATGAACAAGATATGTGTATGGAGTCAGGGATGCTGAACAGGCAAAGAAATGGTGCAAAGGATAACAGAAGAGAGGGGGCATGGGTAGAGGTCAGTAGTGGGAAGGATCAGGACATGACTGGGGAAATAAAGATGTCCTGCAAGTTTGGAGGGCAAAGAGTACTGGGGAGAGGGGCATGAGTTCAGCTGAAGAGGCAGGCAGGGTTCCAACCTAGCAGGTTCTTGCATTTCCTATAATGACAGAAAGCAGTGGAACGTCACTAGAGAGTTTGGACGGGTGTTCCAGGACCAGGCTATTAGGTTGAAAATAGATGGTAAGAGGGCATCGGGGAAGGGGAGGCTCAGTGAGGCATGAACCCTTACCATGACTGTGGAAAGAAGCAGAAAGAGGCATCAAGAGATCACTGTTGAAGCAAAATCAATAGAATTTGGGAATCCATTAGATCTGGTGGAGGAGGGAGTCAATAGTGGCACCCATGTCATTATCCTTACATAACGCTTTTCCTTGTGTTAGTGGACACTGGAGAAAGACAGGGGAAGGACTGTGAACATGAAGACTACAGATGCTTCTGAGCCACCCCAGAGGAGAGATGGAAGTCAGCATGAGGTTATAGAGCCTAAGTAGAGTTGCCAACCAGAACCTGAATTTTAGAGTCAAGTGTGTATGGCTAGAGACCGAAACCACAGAAGTAGATAAGACCATCTTAGGAGAAAGTATGGAGTGAGAAGAAAAGAAGGCTCAGAGCTGAGCCCTAAGCAACTCTAATATTTAATTCTGGAGTAGATGGTAGATGTGACCTCAAATGAGAGAAAAAAAGGGCAGCCTGGGAGCTACAAGAGAAAAATCAAGGAACTACAGTCCCCTGGGTGTCAAGAAGTAAATGTGCCAGAGAGAAGGAGAGGTTGATATTAAAGGCCCTTGAGAGACCATTGGAAAATATCCTATGGATTTGATGGCAACATCAGCTAAGATGGAGGGAGGGGTAGGGAAGAAGCCAGATGGTGCAAGTAGGAGGAGAGAAGAAATGACAGCACTCTCAAGACATCTGGTTGAAAATGAGGAGGAGAGATATGGGGCAGTAACCGAAGGAATTTTATGTCTTCAAAGGCAGGTTTGGTTTGATTTTTTAACAGATGAGATTTGAATATAGATAAAAGCAAATGTAAAAAAAAAATTCTAAATGGATATTTAAAAGTTGTGCATTGCACTGTAAGTAAATTTTTACTTAATAGAAATCAAAAATAAATATTGAAATCTAGTCAATGATAAACATGCTGAAGAGTTTAGAGAGGAATGTAGAACATCTACAACTTACTTTGAAATGCATTTAAAGAACATAGAAAGATTGTTAGATGGCTAAAAAAAATACACAGAAGGACAGATATGTGATAAAGCAAACACAGCAAAATGTCCCTGGTAGCACTAAGATGGTGGGTATATGAGCATTTTCTACAGTCCTCCCAAGTTTTACAACGTTGAAGGAAAAAATAATAGGAATCCAATTGACAGAAAAAGGATCTTCTAAAGCAAAAGGAAAAAAGATGCAATAAATTTCCCAGGGAAATGTGAAAAGAAAGGATTGGCGAAAGCATCTGGCTGAGACAGGAAGCTAAGGGCTTTATAGGAACAAGAGAAAAGGGGAAATTAAATTAAATTAAGTTAAATCATTACTGATCAAGTAATGGATCCAAAATAGCTCATCATGTGGCACCACTAATGAACTCGGTTTTTCTTACACTGGTAACACATGAAACAATCCCCATGATTTAAGGCAAATCCTACAAGGTGATTAGAAATATGTTACCAAACAGGCTAAAACCCTTTAAACTTTTCATCAAATGTTCCATCAACCTGACTCCTCCTGCTGCCCACTGGAAGAACAGATAAATGGAATGAGCCTATGCACATCCAAGCCACTCTCTCTCCAATGCTGGCCCTATGGTTTTTTGAGCTTCACAGAACAGGCTTTAAGATCAAAAGACTTGGGCTTCAGTTACAGCTGGGTCACAGATTGGTGACCTCAGACTCCTCCTCTCTGAAATGGGGACAAGAATCACTACTTCCTCTTTAAGTCACTGAGAAAGTTAAATGAGTGAGGTCTTGTATATATAAAACATCTAGGTCCATAACTGGTCCGTAGGAAGTTCAAATCCCAGACTGTTATTTTCCAAAACCGCAGTGTTTAAGTACAATTCATGCACAAGTATACACTGTTGTAATTCAAAAGACACTATAATGCTTGAAAAAGCAGTGGTGCTTATGTTTTGAAATCTCTTTTGCTATCTGCTCACATCTCAAGCTGCATAAAAAATGTCCTCTCTGGTGTCCCTGATGTCTTAGGTCATGTTGTTCGTCCACATAAAAGCCCATTTGAGAATCATTATAACCCAAGCAGCTTTCAGTCTGGCGGCTTGTCACTTCTGAAGGGTTCCCAGGCGGTCACAGAGAAGTGTCCCAGAGCTTTATTTTCTTCCTTGGGTCAAAGATCCACCTGTCATAATTAGAAGATTGGGCCTGGACCCTACTGCATCTGTGTAGCCACAAGACCAAAGACCAAATGAAGCCCTTCAACATTCCACAAGGAAAGAGTGTCTAATTTTCTGTTCCCAGACTGAAAAGCCACCTTCTATGAGCTCTGTGGATAACTCCAATTCATTAACTGTTTTTAACAGAAAAGGGGAATCTCAAAAAAGCTTGTTGACAGCCCCAGTAGCCATGGCGTAACCTCATCCTTATCTTTCATTATCCTGCTTGTATTAGGAAAAGAAAAAAAAGGCATTCGTTTTCATGGACATAACCTCAAGAATGCTTTCATACACAAAAAGCACAAGATATTTTAAAATGCACTTATTGGAGCGACCCTTGATATACTTGAAAGTACTAAGGAAATCTTCACTCTCTGTGTAGAATTCAGATTTTCCTCATTAGTAGTACAGCCAATCTTTAGTAAGCTATTGGCTAGGTGTATGAGTGCCAAGTGTACAAGTATTATTAATCCAATGTATCCCACTGAAAGTAGGGGTTTTAACCTACTGTAGCTCAACTCTGCCCTCAGTACAAATACAAAGTCACATCCCCTCTCCAACATCAACGCTTTCTTAAAGCACAAATATTTGCAGATAATGTCAATGTATATAAGCACCAACAGCAAAGTGAATTGCAGATAATGGGCAAATAGATAACTGAGCCTGCCATTAGCCTCTCACCTCTATCCTAGGTGACAATCACACCTAGGAACATAGCAGACACATGTCCAGATGATTTCTATTCTATTTTGCTTGCACAATGTTTTTGGCTCTTTTTATTTTTTAATAATTGCATGTATTTAAAAATTCTGATTTTTCAGATAAAAATCTGGATTTTCAGCTTTCTCATGAAAAATCAGGAGCTCTGACAAAACAGAGTCGCTGGTAGCACCAAGGGATGACAAGGTTATAGAGCCCTGGCCCTCAATAACTCCCATCAGCGCTCCAAATCCATCTCCAAATAAATGTGAAATCTGTCTGTTACTCCAGCCTCCCCTTGGCAGGTAAATATGATGGTGCCCCAGCTCCCACCTGGCTTGCAGTCCCAGGGTAAGAATCAGCTAAAGAGGTGGAGCCATGCCTCCTTTGAACGAGGCCAATGTTCTCTATGCCACCTGAGTTGCCACCAGACCCTTACACTTTTGAGACACGGCACCATGGTGAATGTACAAATTAGAAAAGAACATAGTTTTAAATAGCAATTAAGTTAAAATACAGTCAATCTTCCCTTTTTTCAGATTCTGTACTTGCAAATTTGGCTACAGATTAACATTTATTTGTAATCCCCAAAATCAATACTCAAAGCACCTGCATGTTTATTCACAGATAAATGTAAAACAGCAAAAACTCTGAATCACCTAAAGTGTACACGCCCAGGTGAGGTAGAACAAGGCCTCGCTCTGTCTTTTTGTCTCAGCTCTCACATTAAAAACATGTCATCTCCACAGTCTAATAAGTGCCATGTCTTTGCTATTTTTGTGAGCTCTTGGGGGGGTTTCACTATTTTAAATGACTGACGTGCTGTCTAGTGTTCCTACACACAGAATGGCTGGGATGTGCCTTACAGAGCAAATGCATGTATTAGGCTTCCTTCAGGCCTGAGTTACAGTGCTGTTGGCTGGGAGTTCTGTGTTAATGACTGAATAGGGTATGTTAAGCAAGGCATCCTTAAACAAAACACACAGATGAGGTTATTATTTTATCAGCTGATGAAATGTTGTGACCAGAGGCTCACAGGAAAATAAATTTTTCCAGGGTCAGTTGTGACCAGTGTTCCCCCAGGAGCAAGGCCCAGGCATAACAGCTAATTCAATGTTTACACACACCTTATAGAACATAGCTGCCGTGAAAACGAGAATCTACTGTCAATCAATTCTGCCGCAGAGAGGCAGCCAGGGAGAAGTTTAGAACAGGAATGCTTTCTCTGTGTCCAAGAGTGCCAAATCCAGGACCAATCTGAGGAGAAACTAAGGGGTGTGAAATATCTGCTCTTTCTGATGCTGGTGCAGTGAAGATGGGTGGCCTGGGGGTGGAAGTGACTCCTACATGCTTGGGAATCAACTTTGAGGCTTCCCTGACATTTGATGGATCCCCCTCTCCCCTGTGCTGCCTATACGTACCCCATTTTGCTTTGTCTGGAACCCCACACAAAGTCCGGTAGATGAAATCTGCAAAACCATGTCTTTGCAACTATTCACAGAGAGGTCCCAGATAAAAACTGCTGCAAAGTACTCAAAGTCCAGGGAAGGGAGAGGTGCAGGTGAATGAATTTTTTTTTTTTTTTATCTCCGGATTTTTCTTCCTCAAAAGGCACCAATTCTGCAAATAAAATCCAATACCTCCATATGCCTAGTAGCAAACATTCTTGCTTAAATAAATCAAACCACTCTGGCAGGAGCATATAACTGCCCAGGCTGAGCACTGCCCACCTCCAGGAGGCACCATTCACATCACTGCCTGTGAGCGATGCAACAGCCCTGCCAAAGTGCAGCACAGTGAAGCTGAAACTCACCATTGCATAATGCTCACCTTTGGGACCTGAGCGGAACAACCCTTCTTCCCCACCCAGGTTAATGGAAGCAGTTTCACTGGCCACCAGCTGTCACAGATAATGAGATGAAAGTGTTTTTCCTTTGCTTACTCCAGGGCTGGGTAAACATGTTACAACTTTTGCTGGTTTCCAAGCAGCATTTGGAGGCCTCCCTGGGCAGCACTGCAGCTGCATACAAACCTAACCCATGCAGCCCTCAGTCAGAAGCCTCCTAAACTAGTTATATAGATATGACCTCCCTGTAACGTTCTCCCTGTAACTGATTTCTAAATGTCTCATTAGAGGAAAATAAAGAAAAAAGAAGGAAGGAAAGAAGGGAGGGAGGGAGGGAGGACAATTTAAGTGAAATTTTACCAAAAACAGTATTTTATTGGATGTATACTCCTAAAGTTCTCCCATAATTTAAACCTCAAATAATTCAACACACAGGGCAGAAAGTGTTACTGATTTTAGCCAAAGCGTAGCCACCTAGAGCCTGACAGCATAGACTGTATAAATTCCACAATTTACAATTTGTCACACCCGCTCTACAACTGATTTTAGGTCAAACCCAATTATCTATTGCTGCATAACCAACCACTCTAAACTTAGAGATGAAAATAACAAGCATGTCCTGGAATCTCATTTTATGGATTCTGAAGGTCCAGAATCCAGACAGTGTGGGAAAGGAATGACTGGGCTCCGCCCCATGATGTCTGGGGTCCTGAAACAGCTGAGTACTGGAGCCTTCGTGAAGTTCCTTCGCCCCACATCCGGCATGTGGCATGTAAGTTTTCGAGACCCAGGGCCCTAGTGGTTATGCTGGCCAGAGATCCCATGAGGCTGGGCCTCCTGACAGTGAAGAGCTGGACTCTAGGAGCAAAAATCCAAGGACTGAGGACTCCACGAAGCCCAGGCGGAAGCTGCAGAAGCAGCACCTCTGCCACAGTGTGTCATGATAAGCTAGTCACCAAAACCAGCACAGATTCAAAGGGAGGGAAATTAGATGCCACCTCTTGTTAGAAAGACAGGATCACATTGAAGAAAAGGCAATAAGGGACATACTCATGTAGCCATCTTTGGAAAATTTAATCTGTCCAAAGCTCTTTTTGACAATTTTTTTAGTGATTTCATGTTGTTTTTAAGCTTTGTGCAGAAAGTAAAATTTTATCATTATCTGTATATCTTCCTATTGCATATTCACTGCAATTCAATCACATGGCAAAGAGCTAGTGGCCTTCCCCCTGGCAAAGAGGATGAGTCCTCTCGCCTGAGGCCAATTTCAAGTCCCTCTGTGGACTTCTCAGCAGTGAAAGAGGGTAATCATGACCACTTCATAGGGAGGTTGCAGAGGTTAAATGACATTATCCAAGATACTTCAAGGGGTTACTGGGCAAAGTTTTTAATCTGTAATAACTGTGATTCAGTAACCTTACAAGCTAAGAAAATTGTCAATATGCAAAGATAAATCCTGAGCGTAAAGCACCTTCTAGGTAGCAAAAAGCCTGGGGTAAGCTAGCTCCCTCTCAGTCACTTTTCTCATTTCTAACTCTTCTTACAAGGAAAAACACAAATTCCTGAGATGCTTGGTTTTTTAACCATCAACCAAGGGCTAAAATCAGGTAGATCTCTAGAAACAGGAGGCATACCTCACAGGGCCACATGAGGAAGCACCAGGGTAAGTCTGGAGGCAATGGGGTGAAAGAGCATAGCCCAGAACCTTTATTGGGGTTCTCACAGTAAGGGATGGGTGAGGCAGGGTAGGTACCTGAGGAAGCTAAGAATTGGGTAGTTTGAATAGTTTGGGCCGGCTCTGGACCATAAGAGTTGTCCTCTGTTGCCCAGTACCTGGCCTTGGGTGATTGAGGGCAGAGAGAATATTGATTTGGTATGAGAGAGTTTGATAAGTGAGATGGTTGGGGTGTTGGCTCTGGATTGGTTGGTTGGTGTATCAAAGGCACATTCATGGGGGAGTTGTTTGCCATCTCTAGGGATAGCTATACCTGGGAGGGGCAGCGTCTCCAGGAGCAAGGCTCCAAATGCCAGTGTATCACGAATACAGAAAATAAGAAAGTACAGTGAATACACGATCATTTTTCTTAACTATTTAAGATTTGCTGAGACTTGATGACACAGTTTTTTTTGTTTTTTTGTTTTGGGGTTTTTTTGTTTTGTTTTGTTTTTACTGAGGTATAACTGACATATAACACTATCTTGGTTCCGGGTATACAACATCATGATCCGATATGTGTATGTATCGAAAAATGACCACCATAGTAGGCCTAGCTAACATGCACCACCACACATAAAACAATTTTTTTCTCGTGATGAGAATTTTTGAGAAGCACGCTCTCAGCAACTTCAATGTACGATACAGTGTTAACTGCCGTCTCCACGGCCAAGGACTCTCGGTGCCGGGCATGACAAACATCAGCCACCAGAGGGCACTAGAGGTTGCTACGTGAGCCCCAGGTTTCTTTGGGGAGGAAGAGCGCGTGCCCTGGGTGTAGAGGACGCACCCTTGCTTCTTGCTCTAAAGGGCCCTTTGCACGTGCTGCGAGAGGGCACCAAACCCAACCTTTCGGTGGAGAGGGGCTGGGCCGGCAGCCGGTAGCTGCCCCCTCCCCACTTCCTTGAGGGGAGTGGATACTTGGAGGGGAGAGAGTCAGTTCTGCCGCCGGGATCACAGGTTCGCCCGGCCCCGCGTTCCTCACGGCCCTGCTCCGGCGCGGAAAGTGGCAATGGCATCTGGGTACATTTCAACGAGCTTCTCTTTGTTCCTTCATTCTGTTCCCGTATTGGAAGGGAAACCCCCGAGTAATTCTGGGGTGCGTCTGTGATTGCTCAATGATAGTGAGGTGAACTCCTGGCGTTTGGAGGAGGAGGAGGGGGGGGAAGGGGAGGAGGGGGAGGGGGGAGGGGGAGGGGGGAGTGGGAGGGGGGGAGATGAGAGTTTAGAAAATGCCCCAAATTCAGCCCGAAGTGCATGTCTGGGAACAGCCTAGTTTTAAATTCCCTACCCCAGCCCCTCATTCTGGCATAGGATCACATGGGGGTCACTGCCTGGTTTAATATGCGTGGACTGTGCAGGAATGCAGCCACAGAGGGAGTCAAGGTCCAGAACCTTACCAGCAGTTTGTCACAGTTTAGAAAACCGGCGGAGGGACAACCGGCTGGGGAAACGACCGCTGTGGTGTCCGAGCTACCAGCAGCACCACGCTCCAGGCTGGGTCTGCATTTGGGGCTGTCTTGGTCACATTCTAATGGGACAAAAATACCTGACCACTTCGTTTGTTTCTAGAGAATTGTGCCGAATCATTCATTTACCTACCATATTTATATTGTTTATATATAAAAATATATAAATTTACAAGTTACTTTTCTACTCCTTTTTACTTCTCACTTTTATTACAGAAAGAACATTATTTTATCTTTTTTAAGGAAGTGTGTAAGTAGGTTATACTATCTATGAATTTCATTTCAGGTTAGTAAAAGGCACTTGCTTTTGTTTGGTTTTGTTTTTAATAACAAAACTCTCACTTTCCATTAGAATTTCCTGAGGAGCTTTTTAAAAAAGTGACATCAATGCTGAGGCCCTGCTCCAGACCACTTGAATTAGCATTTGCCAGGTGGGGCAGGCATCAGTACTTTTAAAAAGATCCTGTGGTTCTGGCACGGAAGCATCACCTTGTTAGAATTTTAGATCTGAGATCCCACCACACACCAGCTGAATCTGAATCTCTGTAGGGGAGGTCCAGATATCTGTAGTTTTAAATACCCTCTGGGTAATACTTTGGCATGCTGAAGTTTGAGAACTACTGTCCTAACACATGAACACAGATTCATCTGAATCACAGCCTGAATTTTTTTAACTTACCAGAGAATTCTTGCTATTTGAAGATTTATTCTTCAGCAACTGCTTTTCATTCTTACACCAAACAAGTGCATTTCCCATAAAACTATCCAGGAAATGTGTATCAGAGAATCAAAGCTCATGGAGGCAGAAGAGAAGGCATTGGTGCAAAGATTTCCAGGAAGAGTTTATGGGCCACCCGAGACTTTCTGGTTGTATAAACTCAGACGCCACTGGGAGAGAGTAAGACCTCAGGAAACCTGAACTCATTTTCCAGTTTACCAGGATCTTCAGCAGCTTCTGTGTATTGTTTCCTGGTAACCCCCCTGCAACTGGAGGAGGAGACTTTGTGAAAGACAAAAGTAACAGAGAACAGATCTTTGGGTCAGCGATCAGCCCTTGTAAAGAAAAGCAACAGGGGAACCTGGGTTAGGAAAAGCAAGACATGTTTATTTATTTTCTAACGTAAGTGGCCCTCACATAGAACTGCCCCCAGTTGGTTCCCAGAAAGCTCAATATTAGGCTCCAATTGTCCCTTAGCAGAAATGGCTGCTTCCATTTACTCTTATCCATCTGGCACCAAAGAGTTGCTCAGAGGTAGTTACATAAATATTTTCATTTTCAGTTTCATTTTCAAAGGAGGCAAATCGTTCATTAAATCCTTGCTCCAGATGCATTAAAGGCCACATTCAATTTTGCCTTCTGCTGTGTCCTCAGTGCCCATCACTGTACATGGCCCACAATAGGTGCTCCTGACAACTTCAGGAGGTAGAGGAACCATGAGCAAAGACACATGATAGACAAGGACACTGAGAGCTCTGAAAAATCAAGAAATTAACACATGGTTGTACATCCAGTCGACAGAGCCATGATTCATACTGGATTCCAAAGTCTGTTTTGGTAAAGGTTTTGTGAAGTAATTTTGGAGTTTACTATGTAATTTTTGTAAAATTGTAGCTTATGTGATTTTTATCTAATTGTAATTCTATAATTATAAATTTTTATAATTATGTAACTAATTTAATGTAATTTTGTAAAATTGAAATTACGCAATTGTGTATATTTTTGGGGGGATGGCTTCTCTAGATAATGAGGTAAGTTTGCACATGTGCAAATTCTATAAAACATTTAAGTGAGAAATAACTCCAATCCCTTAGAATCTTTTTCAGAAAACAGAAGAGTATATTCTTCCACTCATCTTATGAGGCTAACAAGGACTTGATACCAAAATCCATACTATAAGGAAGGAATATTACAGATGAATATCATGTATGAATGTAGATGCAAAAATCTAAACAAAAAATTTAGCAATCTGAATCCAGTGATATAAAATAGGAAGATACGTCATTACTAAATTTAGTTTATCTCAAGAATGCATAGTTGGTTTAATGTTAGAATATCATTATCGATCAATGTAATTTATTACATTAAGAGGATAAAGCAAAAAAATCATTTGATGATTTCATAGATGTAAAATATTAGTTGATAAAGTGTAACATTAATTTATTATTGAAAATAAACATCAATTAAAAAATAAGACATTAATGTGATAAAGGATACCTATAATAAACCTTTAGCAAACATTAATCTTAATAGCTAAATATTGAACATTTTTCTTTGGAACTGAGAATGGGAACAAAGATGCCCACAGTAACCATTACCCTAAACATCTGTAGTAGAGGTTTTAGCCAATACAGTAAGACAAGAAAGATATATATAAGACATAAGAATTTTAAAAGAAGAAACAAAACTATTGTATTTTGCAAATAATATGATTGTATACGTAGAAAACTGAAATAATCTATAAGAGATTAGAATAAGAGTGTATCATGAGGTTGCTTATTGCAAAATCAATATACAAAAGTCAATTGCATTTCTCTATACCAGTAACAAACAGCTAGAATAAGAATTTAAAAGAAAACTATATCATTTACATCTGTATCAAATATATATACACTTAGAAAAATTTCCAACAAACAATTTCAAGATTGCTAGGCAAAAAACTGTAAAACTTTTTGAGAAAAATTAAGGAAGACTTAAATAAATGGAGAGCAAGATCATATTAATAGATTGACTCAATATCATAAAAATACCCAGTCCTACCCTAAATTGATGTATAGATTCACTACAGTTGAAATATCAACAAGCAGATTTTAAAATTTATATAGAAATGAAGAAGACCAACAATAGTCATGATCTTCTTGAAGAAGAAGGAGGAAAGTGGATTTGCTCTACGCAATATCAAGGCTTAAAATAATACTGAATTAATTAAAGCAGCATAGTTGGGTTCAAGGATGGATAAATAGATTGATAGAATATGGTAGTCTTCTTAAAGACACCCAGATATACAAGGATATTTGATTTATGACAAGGTAAAATTGAAAAGCTATGGAGGAAAGGGCAGTGTTTAAAATATATATGTCTAGGACAATTGAATATCCACAACATACACAGAATTTCATTCCAGGTGAATTCAATGTGAAAAGAAAACTGAAAGAAATAATAATTATTATTATTATTAATTATTATTATTATGCTTTTAGAAGGTTTCATGGGAGACTATCTTTTTAACCCTCAGATAAAGATTTATTTAACAAGATGCACAGAAATACTAATATTATAAAGAAAAATACTGACTTTTTCACTACGTTAAAAAATAATTCTGTTCATTAAAAGATACCATTAGAAGAGTGAAAAAGCAATTCACAGAGTGGGAGAAAATATTTGAGGCACATGAAACTAACAGAGTTCAAACTATATAAAGGATGCCTATAAATCAGTAAGAAAGACCAAAAATCCCACAGTAAAAAAAAAATGGACATAAAAAGAAAAATCACCTTGAAAATATATTTTATGAAGGAGAATACAAATAGCCAATAGACATATGAAAGATGCCCAACCTTATTAGTAATCAAGGAAATGCAATTTAATATAATGTGCATATTAACCCCAAACTGAAACAAGTTAATGTCCATGAACTATAGCGAATAAATATATTGAGGTATAGTCATACAATAGAATTCTATATAAACAATAAAAAAATGAATGATAGCCACAACACAATATAATATGAATGAAAACATAATGATGAGTAAAAAATTACAGATGCAAAATAATATATGACATAGGGTTCCATTTACAGAAGTTTAAAAACAGGCCAAAAAAAACTATATGTTTAAGGGTTCATATTTAGTTTATTAAACTATGAATAAAAGCAAAGAAATGATTATAATAGGAGTCAGAAGAGTGGTTACCTGGGGAGTGATTGTCAAGGAAAATGAATGCAGTTGTCTTCTGGGGCCTGGCAATGCTCTATTATGTTATCTATTGGTGACTACCTATGAGTTTCACTTCTCCCTGTGTTACATTTTACAATAAAATTGTTTATAAAAACAGAACAATGAAATTATAAATATTCTTCACCTCTCCTGCTGTGATGTTCAAGAATATCGTTAGGGTATAAACTAGGAGTGGAGTTGCTGGGTCATAGGAACTGCAAAGTTCGTATTTCCAAGATGGCACCCAATTATTTTCCAAAGTGACTGTACCAATTTACAGCTGCACCAGCAACACTGAATCTTTCTCAGCAAATTACATCTTCACCAACACTTCATAATAGATTCTTTCTTTTTTGCTACTCCAGGAAGTACAAAATGACATCTATTATCATCTAAATTTGCACTTCACTGATTACAAATAATCCTGAAAATCTTTTCTTGTATTTTTTCTTCATTTATTCAGTCTTTTCACGTGACTAGAACTACATTTGTGTTGCATAAGAAATCCTATAATTTCTCTTTTAAAATCATTTTTATCTGATTTATCTAGAATTAAGTTCAAGTAGGCTGTAAGATAGCAATCTAATTCCATTCTTTCCCATAGGATAAACTGTTGTTCCAGTACCAGTTGACTAACAGTTGTTGTTGTTGTTGTTGTTGTTTTAGCTCATACATCTTATTTTTATTTATTCCATCTAGAATTAAGTTCAAGAAAGCTATAAGATAGGAATTTCATTTCACTCTTTCCCATATAGATAAATTGCTGGACTGAATAATCCATACTTTATCCAGGCATCTTTCATGTATCAAGTTTCCATGTATTGGTGGGCATGTTTCTAGACTCTGTTCTGTTCCATTGGTCTATTTACCTATCCTTGTTCCAATATCACATTGATGAATTACTATAGTTTTATGATAATTTTTGCTATCTGATAGCTCACAAGTCTCCGATATTCCTTTTATTTAAGGAATGTCTTGACTATTATCTGTCTTTTTTTTAATTTAATTTTATTATTAGTTTTGAGTATTTGGTACATTCGTTACACATTTATATAATTTATAAAATGATTCCCCTAACTGCTTTCTCTCTGGCTCTCCACCTAGCCATTATAATAATGCTAACTTCATTACCTTTCTCTGTCTGACTTATTTCACTCAGCATAATAACTTCTAGGTCCATCTATGTTATTGCAAATGGTCAGATTTAATTTTTTTTAATGGCTGAGTAATAGTCCATTGTATCTATAAACCATGACTTTTTTATCCAATCATCTATTAGGCATTTAAGTTGCTTCCATATCTTGGCTTTCGTAAATTGTGCTGCCATGAACATAAAGGTGCATAGATCTTAACAAATTATTGTTTTGGTTTTCGTTGGATAAATACCCAGAAGTGCAATTGCTTGGTCAAAAGGTATATCCATTTTTAATTTTTTGAGAAATCTCCAGACTGTTTTCCATAGCGGCTGTACCAATTCGCAATCCCACCAACAGTGCATGAGTTCCCTTTTCTCCTCATCTTCACCTGCACTTATTGTTCTTTGATTTATTGATGATAGCCATTCTGACAGGTGTGAGGTGATATCTCATTGTGATTTTAATTTGCATTTAATTTGCATTTTATTAGTGACCTTGAACATTTTTTAATATGTCTGTTGACCATCTGTATTTCTTCTTTGGAGAAATATCTGTTTAGCTCTTCTGCCCATTTTTTAATTGGATTGTTGGGGTTTTGTCGAGTTGTGAGTTCTTTACATATTTTGGATATTAACGTCTTATCAGAGGTATCATAAGCAAATATCTTCTCCCATTCAGTCAGTTGTCTTTTTGTTTTGTTTATGGTTTCCTTTGCTGTGCAAAATTTTAATTTGATGTAGTTCCATTTGTTTATCTTTTGTTTCCCTGCTCAAAGAGATATATCCAAAAAGAAATTACTGTTAGGAATATTTCTGTCTTTTAATATAAAAATTTTTGTGGTTCATGGGCAGCCTTTGTTGAAATGTTTCTGGGTTCTTTTAGAAGTGGGATCTGCGTCTTCTAGAAAAACAAGTAATAGCTAACTCAAAGTCCTCTTTAGGTGCTTTACTTGTTTTATTTTGACTTGATCCTCACAACAGCCCTGAGTCAGTGATACACCAAGGGCAAGGCAGTAGGAGCACTGTCTGTGGAAAAGTTTAAAACAGTACTAACACTGATAAAGAACCCTCTGCTTTTTATTGTCATCGTGCCCTCACAATTCTTAGCAACATCAGGGGACAGGTCCTCCCTGAAAATAAAAAATCTCTTGTCGACCAAAGTCCTCACCAATGACTGTAATTATTGATGAATTTTAATTATGTGTGTGTGTAAGTTTGAAAGTAGCATGTTTTTATTACTTATCCTTCAATAAACATTATATTCTACATGGAAGTTGACTCAGACAATTCTCTTATACAGCCAGCCCCTGATCCATGTGGACTCAGCCACAAGCTATTTTGTACACATGATTCCTAGGCTGAGAGTTGTTGAGGCTCACTTTTCTTCAGAAGCAATCATGTCTCCAATCCCTGGGGTAGATTCCAAATAAACTGTGATAGCATAATGCTTATGAAGGCGAAGAAGTAAAACCAGTAATATCGGTTCTGTCTTTCCACAGGAACACTTGCAGTTTTCATTTGTGCTTAAATTTCCAAATGATGAAACAGAAGACAGAAGTTGAAGAGTTTCATTTTAGTTTGGAGAGTGCACAATTGAATTCAAATCTGAAAAATTGTACTAATTTAAATAATACCTTTAAAGTTGAAATTTATTCTTATACTTTAAATGTTTACTCTAGAACTAATAAAAAAATCAAAAAAGTAATAACCAATTCTGATTGTTACTTGGTGGTTAGTGAAGCAATTTTGTCATATCAAAGAACAGGCATCACCAGATGATACAATGGATATATCCAAAGGTGTGCCACCGCTCCAAAGTAAGCATTCCTCCCACTTACATAGGAGCACTCTGGGGTCTGGGGTCCACAGTCCAAACCAGACCCGCACTCTTTACCAGGACACTCCACTGGGCCCATGAGGGAGAAAGCCAGACACACTGCTGGCACAGTCTGTCCCAGACCAGGGGCATGGGCAGCACTTGCCTGCCAGGACAGTGTTTTGTTCCAGTGAACTCAGGGGGAAGTAACTTATACAAACATTGACCATGGCTAAAATGCCTCGGTGTGAGAACAGAAGGTCAGAGTCCAAGAGGACACATGGTGAGATGTTGCTGACTAGAAACTCATAACAGAGCCTGGGTCTTTGTGCTATTCCTGGTTCTCAGCTCCTGGAGGACCCCATTTTCCTACAGTGTTATCTCCTATCTACAGTGGTCAAGGTCACGTCCTGCTCTTATGCTCTGGGCACTCACTTCCACACAGCCAAGCTTCTTGCCATAAATGCCTGCAGCTGTCTGCACTCAGAACCATATGATCTGACTCTGAGAACCCTTTTTGTCCGCCTGCAGGGCAAGCTGGAAAGGCCAGAGAGTCATGCCCATAATTAGTCCTCAACCCAGAATGATAGCGATTTGGCAGTTAGATGCCCAGCTCCCTTTGCTCCTCAGGAGAATTACACTGAAGTGCTTGTTCTATACTGTCCCCCAGAGCTTCCAAGCTAAGCTGCTCAGTCAGGTACCCTGTACCAGCTTCCTTCCCTCTCTGCCTCATTTTCTCAGTCCCCCACACATTGCCTAGCATCATCTCCTAACTAAGGTACTTGCACTTGACTCCTTGTCTCAGGATCTGCTTCTGTGTATTCCCAAACTAAATTTTTTACACATCTTTGTTCACTCAGTGACTAGTGCCTAACACATAGTAGTTACTCAATAAACTTCACACCAGACCAACAAGCAACTGAGTTTGTTATCATCTAATCTTTGTCAGTGGTTCTAAGCACCAAAACAAACATTCAGCCACTCCTTTTGGCTGAATTTCTCATTGAACTTCTAACCTGGGGAAGTGCTGACCTAATTTGGAAGGTCGTAGAGATGGCCAGTTTACCTCTCCTTTGACCTTCGAATCTTTTCTTTGGGAAGTAGAAAGTCTAGGGTGTAGACAGATGTTTCATGAGCCTGAGCTGCAGGATGGAAAAACTATTATCTTCACCTGACCCATTGCTGTTCCTGGGAGATTCAACCCTTCAAAGCATTTGTGGATATTTGAATGGATACGACCTTATAATCAGTTCCTTCTACTGAAGAACTTTTCTGAGCCTTTAACCTGCTGCTGTGCATCAAGGTTCACTATGAAGAGCATCACCATATGTAGCACTTTAGCGAAAAGACCACCAACCCCCATACTACTTTTTAAAATTCAAACACCCCATTACCATTGTGTAGATAGTGTTTCATAGAAGGCAGGTAAAAGAAAGTTTTCATGTGATAATTCCACATCAGTGTGTCTCTTTAGCATCTGAAATTAATCATGGCATCATTCCTAGGAGCACTCTGCCCCCATATCAGCATGTTCCACAGTTTCCTCTTTATTGGCAAAGTCTCTCTCCACCCTACACAGCTCCTCATCACGAAATGCTGATCTGTAAACATCTACAAATTAAAATGATTACTTTCTCAAAGAAGAGCCTTAAGTATTTTCTCCTTTCCCTGCCTCTTTCTTCCTCCTTTTCCCAGAGAAAATACTCAGAAAAGCCCTCCTCTGCCTCCATGCTGAGCTTCCTCAGCCCCCTGCTTGATTTCCTGACTTCCAATCTCTGCACTCCTTGTTTGGGGCTTGACTTCTTGCCTGTATTAAGTCAAACGTAAAATTCTTTTTTTCTGAGCTCAATCACTCATTCACACTCTTTCCTTCCTGCACCTCAATCCTAGCCTGCTCACTAACATCATTTCCTCCTCCTACTTTCCACTTGAATCCCCTCTTCCAAATATACATCTACTATTCTCAACAGAGTTTGGCCCCCTTCTGAAGCAAACAGACATGCTGCAATCCTACACTAAATCATCATATTACCTGATTTTTGTTTTTTAGTGATTGTCTCCACCCCATCATGAGCCCCAATGTAGCCATGATACATATCTCTGCTTTTAATTTAAAGGTGGCAGGTCTGAGCTAAGGCTTAGAGAGATTAGTGCTTCTCCAAGGTAACACAGTATTGGGTTTTCACTTGCAAGTCTTCTGAATCACATCCAACGTTCTTGCCACCACACCAGGCACACTTAGTGACACACAGGATAATTTTAGCTGGTCCCAAAAGAACTTTTCTTGGTAGTTCTATCCTTATTTAATATTATATGAGAAAAGCAACAAAATTGTTATATCGGATCCATGTATTCTAAGATACTATTGTTTAGAACAATAGTTGTCAAAGTGTGGTCCCTATGGCGGCAGCATCAATATTACCTAGGAAATAGGATTGCAAATTCTCAGCCTATCTCCAGACCTACTGAACCCTGGGGGCAGGGCACAGCAATCTATATTTTAACCAGACCTTCAGGTGATTCTGATGTATCTTCAAGTTTGAGAACCACTAGCTGTAGCAAAGTAAATAAAAAATGATTTAAAGTCTATTAATGAAAAATACTAAGTCAATTCAGGTGGTTTGTGAATATAGCAAACCTTTAGTAAGTTGTACAGAAGTGATTGAATTTGAGGGAGTGCCATCCTATAGCGCAGAAGCCTCCAGGAGTTCACAGGTAGGAAGGCCTGTCCCACCCTAAAGAGATTAATCATCCTCCCAAACATTGTAAGAGCCCCACCACCCAGTGCTAGCAAGGGGGCCCTTATCACTTGTTTGCTTGTTTGGCTTAGAGACAGTTTAAATGTTTGAACTATAGCCTCTTAACCCTTATTATTTGGACAACTATAAAAGGGTCCTCTCCTTAAGATGGTTCATCCAGATGACTTGAGACTTTCCTATTATTATAGATTAAAAAAAATAGTTTTGGCCCCAAAGATGTGAACATTTCCCACTGAAGATCAGCTGCTGACAGCTATACACACCTGACTTGCCTTGAGCACGGGAGACCAGGAGGTTTCTCCTGATCACGTGGACAGGGTGGGCCTGAAAGAGCCTTCATAATAACAGATAATCTGTCCGACCTTGAACACAGATTCTTAAGGAGGACCAGAAACACACGTGGTTTCCTAGATAATGACAAAGTGGATTTCAGACAGAGCCTTTAGAATACTTAAACCCTGCCTGCCATGGGCCTCAGGTCCTGGTGAAGTCTGATGTATCTCCTCACAGTAGCCTTGACCCACATCTGTGAAAAATATTGTTGCTACTGTTAGACCCACCTTGCCACTGGAAAGGTGAGCAGAATGCTTTGTTCAACCTCCTTCCAATATTTTTTTAACCACGTCTCTGGAATTTTCTGACATATACAATTAGCAGACTTGAATTTAATGAATGATGATAGCATGTCACATCTCTGTGTACCCTCTCAGTTCCAAGTACAAAATGTTACTTGTGAGTGTAAAAGCTTTAAAGAAACTTTGGTTACTGGTGAGGGTGATATAAAATCATAAGATGCTGTCTCCAGATCAGGCTCATTTGCTTTAAGCATCAAAGACACAGTGATTGTCTTGCATTGGGAGACATTTCAGATATTGCATAATTGGTATGAAAACAATGAAATGCATGTTTTTTGTTTCTTTGCAGTCTATTTTTTTCATTGTTGTTATTTTACATTTTTAATGTGGTAAAATATACATAACAAAATTTACCATCTTAGCCATTTTTCGATGTACAATTCACTAATATTAAGTACCTTCATACTGTTGTGCAACCACCACCATCATCCACCCCCATGTTTTTCATCTTATAAAACTGAAGCTCTGTATCAATTAAACATTAAGTCCCCATCCTCCTTCCTCTTGACCCTTAGTAACCTTCAGTCTAACTATCTTTATGAATTTGAGTCTATTTCTGAGTGTGACACTCACATGACTTATTGTTGGGTGAATCCTAATGAGAGTAAAAATGTCTCACCCATTTGGATTTTTGGATTTCAGCATCTCTGGGATTCTCAGTTTGACAGAAAAATAAAATTTACAAAATGGGGCCATAGGTGGGGTATTCTGTCCTCCAGTTTGTGCTTCTTTTTTGTTTATTGGGGTTTTCCTGATGTAGTGGCAGGAACATTAGATTTCAATTCGGAAGACTTGGTATCCGAAATTCCAAAGAGACAAACATCTCAATTTTTTTAAATGGGGAAATGTTTGAACAGACACTTAGCAATCAGGATATGCCAATAACCAATAGGCCCCCCTAGAAAGATGCTCAGCATCATTAGTCATTAATCATTAGGGAAATGCAAAATTAAGTCTTGATAAAATACTACTATGCACCTATTAGAATGACTAAAGCCAATAAAACTGACAAATACCAAGAGCTGACAAGGACACAGAACAACTGGAATTTTATACATTAACAGTGTGCCATTTCTTATCAGGTTAAACATGCACTTGTCATATGACTCAGTTTCCCTTTCCTGGGTGTTTACCAGAGATAAATGAAAAATTATGTTCACACAAAAACCTACATACAAATGTTTGGTAGCTTTATTTATAATCACCTGAAAACAACCCAAATATTCTTCCACATGTGAATGGAAAAACAAACTGTGGTACATCCACACCATAAAAAAACTCCTCAGCGGTAAAAACAAACAAACAAAACAAAACAAAACAAAACAAATGAGTGATAGGCCCAACAACCTAGGTAAATCTCAAATATCTCGTGCTAAGTAAAAGAAACCAGACTCAAATACTGCATTCTGTCCGCATGATTCCATTCATACGACATTCTGGTAAAGGCTAAACTGCAGATCAGTGGTCACCAGGGGCTGGGGAGGAAAGGAGTTTATTTGAAATGGTCATGAGAGAATTTGGGGGAGTGATGAACCCATCTGTACCATGATTTTGATGGTAGTTACATGACTACTACATGCATTGGTCAAAATTCATTGGACTGCACAGTAAAAAATAAATTGTGCTATAAATATATATATCAGGTATGGGGTGTGTGTGTATGTGTGTGTGTGTGTGTGTGTGTGTGTAAATGTATATATCAGGCATATATAGTACATGTACATATATAGACAGATAATCTGGCACCCCAGGGCAAACCTTCTGCACGGCTACAGTTTACCAAGCAGAGTAGAGCTGGACCTTTGGGCATGAAAGCTCATCTTCCTCTATTTCTTAGTCTGAGATACCCCAAAGTGGCTCCAGAGATCAAGCTTTGGATACGGGCAGTTTATTTGAGAGGGGATGCCGGAAAACAGAAGTGAGGGGAATGAGACAAGGGGGAAGGACAGCCAGTAAGGGAGGAGTTAATGATCCAGTCCATCCAAACATGGGGGTGACCCCTGGGCATGGCCCCTTTGTAGAACTGGCCTCTTAATTGTCCATTCGCAGAATTGGAGGCTGCCACATACATCAATGTCACTGTCCATGGTATAAACAATCCCACAATTGTACCCAGTTAAGCAAAACTCCCTCTGCTTAGGAGAAAAATGAGGCATGAGAGCAAGCCCAGCAAGTACCAAACCAAGCAGGACAGGGGTAGCCAAATTTGAAGATGGTCAATGTGGTATGACATAGGCCACAGAACAGGTATCCCGCCCCTTCTCAGGGGACCACTCACCCTCACCCCGCTGGCCCGCTGGCACCCGGCCCAGCCCAGAGACTATAGGAGCTCACCACTGCTGCCAAATGAGAAGAGACTGTTCTTCTTAATATTATTTATATTATTTAAATTTTTTATATTATTAAACATAACAATAAAGGGGGAGAGATAAAGAGAGAACACCAGGCTAAAATTTAGTAAACCTGATTTCTACTTCTGGTTCTTCCAGTTCTCAAACCCTGAGAGAATCATTTCATCAAAATGGGTCTCAGTCTTCTTATGGGTTACATTAAGAAAGTTATGTAAACTCTTCAGTTCCATTTATCCCTAAAAAGTTATCATTCCATCCCATCTCAAAGAGAGACTTCCCCTGCAAAGTAGTCAGTCACTTCAGAAAGCCATTCATTTAGTCCACTGTTGAAATTATTCAGAACATTTTGGGGCTTGGAACACATGCTTTTGAATACCTGCAGAATGAACTTGATCTTGGAATTTTGATTTTTATGAATCAAATGGGAATCTGCCTAGTAACTTGGTTCAAAACCAGGTATGAAGCACTGATTCTGACACACCCACATCAGGATGACCTGGGTGCTCGTAACAGAGTGAATGTGCAGACAGAACCAAAATGAGGGACAGTCCACAAAATAACTGACCAGCACTCTTCAAAATGATCAAGGTCATGAAAGACATGAAAAGACTGAAAAACCATCATAGATCAGAGGATATTACTAAGATGTGACCATCAATGCAATGTGGTGTCCTGGAATGGATTATGGAACAGAAAAAAGGCATTAGTGGGTAAATTAGAGAAATCCAAAGAATGCCTGTAGTTTCATTGGTACTGTTGTACCCATGTGAATTTCCTGGTTGTGATCCTTATGCTAAGACTGCGCAAAACATTGACATTGGGCAAGCTGGGTGAGGGGTAAACAGAACTCTGTGTACTGTTTTTTGCAACCTCTCTGTAAACCTAAAATGATAAATTTTGTTTAAAATGAAAGAAATATTGCTGCAACTCCTGTCATAATTGCTACTGAAATTTAACGTTCATTAACTGCTTACAATCTATCTAACTAGAAAAGAGAGATGTAAAGAGACCTTCCCCATCCCAGTCCTGCTGAATCAAAATCCTTGGATGCTGAGCTTGGGGACCTTCCCTTTTGCAATTTCTATAGGAGTGTGTGTGTGTGTGCGCGTGTGCATGTGCATGTGCGCGCGCGCGTGTGTGTGTGTGTGTGTGTGTGTGTGTGTGTGTGTGTGTGTCAGAGATAGAGAGAGCAATTCCTAAACTTGCACTAGAGACAATTTCCAAAACGTTTTGAGCCTCCTCTGATGGCTGTACATAAAAGAACAGAAGTCACGCCAAACTACACCTGTGTGGCCGTGGCAAGTCTATTTTACATGGTTAACTTAACTCTCTCTCTTTGTCTGTCTGTCTCTCTCCCACACACACACACACCAGTGTTTCCTGCTGCCTGTTACAACTTCCAGTCATCTAAGCAAATCTGTGACCATTGCCTCAGCAATGGGTGGCTACAAAGAATGTGATCTTTTCCTGGCTTTTGGGTCTCCAGGGAACAGAAAAAGGATTTGGCAATGATGACAGATTTTGAACCACACACACACAAAAAAAAATGAGCTAAAATAAGGATCTCCTGCATGGGGAAAGGTGGAGGGTTATTGAAATCTTGGATGCCCAGATGGGTCCTTAAGAGAGGCCCCTGAGCCCTGCCCTGGTATGAGGGGATGACAGAAACTTCAGAAAGCTTTGGGGGTCCTGTAGCAGAAGGAGAACGTGCTCCAGCCCCAGGTAGGTCCCCAGGAACAGGAGGTACTTGTTGTTAGTCACTATGTTGGGCAGACCCAAACTGGCCCTGCCAGTGTGACATCATTGATTGTGAGCCCACAAGTCTCTGGAAGTGGTGCAGGGCTGGAGATGGCTGCAAAGACTTTGCATGCCCACATGCAATGAGGGGACAGCACAATGAGCCCAGGTGTCCACTTGGGGCCTAGGAGTAGGAAAGAGAGATGGGCCTTGGGTCAAGGAGTGAGGAAGGGTTAAGCGTTACCCTTGTGGACTGACTGGAAACAATGACCTTGCAGGAATGCACGCAGGCAGAAGGCTACACGGAGATACACCACAGCCTCTATCTCACCAGTCTCAGCATCGTAGAAGCCCTGTCTGATATCAGGAGCAATCTTTGGGAAAGCAGAAATTCTTCAAGCCTCTGAAAATAAGCTACTGCCACCCAATAGAATGGGCTCAGAATACAAAATAAATTCAATTATAAGAAAGACTTTCCATTTCTTGCACACCTAAGCTTATAAATTGAGTGCCTACTTGCTGTCAGCTGTGTGTGTTTGCAAAAAGAACAGCTGGCTTGTGGTCACACATGGCCTTGTTCTTCCGCTAGGCAGTTAGGAGCTTGTTGAGAAACGGCATCAGGCAATCACACTATGTGACTAGAAAACTTCAGTGTGGCCCTGTAACTCAATTTAATAACTCTGAATGGTGTGCCCATGCCCTTCAGCCCTGAGAGGCACTGGTAGCTGATACAAAGATGAGAACAAAATGTTTATGCCATCTTTGAGGGAGTGTGGAAAGATACAAGACAGAAAGTCCTAATGTCTGATGAGAGAAGGCATGACCTTGGTAGGAGGAAGATATTAAATTTATTTGGAGAAAAGATAGGTATGCTGAAGGAGATGGTAATTGAGATGATCTTGGTAGGATAGTAAAGATTCTCAGGTCAAGGCTCCAAGCAACAGTATGAATCAAGTTCTGGGAAAAAAAAAGAAAAGCTGAGAGTGGTCCCAGTGTCAGTTCCAGGCCGTTAGTGGGGAGAAACCTAGAAGGCAGATTGGTGCCAGGTGCCTGGGGGTCCTGCTGTTGGTTGAGACTTACCTAGTTTTGCTTCCTGAAAGCTTTTAGAAAAGCATTTTCCACATTTTCTGAGAATTCCTGCTTTGGCTTCTCTTTCCTTCACCTCTTTCCTTCACCCATTCCACAAGTCCTCTCTCTTTCCGGTCAGAACTTTCTCTCTTCTTTCCCTCTCTTCACCTCCCTCCTGCTCTCTCAAGTGGCTGTAATAGTTTCTGAACTGGTTGGACCTCTAGCCTTCAACTCTTTTGCAAGATTGAGCTTAAAGAGTCATTTCCGTAGAGAAAGGAAATAGGGTTAAGGGCTGTCTTGGATATCACCATCTTTAATGAGTTGAGAGTAAGAAGGATCGGCAAAGTAAAAAGATAAAGGGCTACAAGGGTAAGAAAACAAGGATAACAAAGGCAAACAAAACTCCTTTGAACTGAGAATGATTGCTCTTCTTTTGGGTTAAAAACATGCAGTTTTGTGTAGACATATGTATGGGTCAACACAAATGTTCTGATTCTTTGAGGCAGATAGGCAACCATTTTGTGGCTGCATGTACTATGCCTAATGCCAAAAGCCATCTTAACCTGTGCCAGTTTTGTTTCTCTGAGAGCCGAGGGTGAGTGAACTAGAGGAAAAAAGGGTTTTCACGTTTTTTTTTTTTTCTCATACTGAATTGAGTCATTCCAATGAGTGGCAGAAAGTAACATGACCAAAGCTCCCCAGAGCTGAGATGCCCTGTTCTTTTGCTCTCTCTGTCTCCTAATCCCAACCCTGTAATCATGTGAGAGCCTACACTGCCATTTTTACAGCATGTTCATTCACTCTGAAAATCTCAGCTCAAGTTCAAAATCACTTCTGAGTACTGGTGGGCTCCATCCCAAAGGTCCTTCTTCTAAGGCAGGAGACCCAGGAGACAAAAAAGATCACCTCCCCTCTCCTCCAACTGTATCTGTCAGCTCCTGGACAACTTGCCCCAGTGGCCCAGCAGGTTCCGGCCTCAGAAGTGAACAGAGACACATGCCTGCCCCTGCACTGGACCAACAGCAGAGCTTTGAACAAGTTCTTTGAAATAAAAGATGCCTGACAGCACCATTGATCATGCACACTGCTGAAATGCCACTTCCTGAGAAAATTATTAGAATATTTGCACCAAAATCACAATAGCATTTGACCTGGGAGAAGAAACAGGAAAAAATAAATATAGTGGTTTGATTTTACTGCGAAAGGGAGAGAAGAAGCAATTTTAGATGCAGCTTAAACTTTAAAGATTATACTATTCAAGAAACAGCCTTATTGGAGAAAAATAAATAAGGGTAAAACCACGCCAGATGAACTTAATGTGAGTGGGATGCTTTTATGGAATCACTGACGTTTTCATTGTTTAGCCTGAATTGCCTATATTTTTGTATTCATTGCAGACAATGAGTTCTTGTGACATTCTGGCATACATTATGGTGAGGGAAAAAAAATCCCAACCTGCTTTATTTGTTCCATTTTCCGCTTTTAGACATAATGGAAATGTTAACATGCTTAACATCCATGGCCTCTCTTACAGCCTCACTTCACTTTTTGTAGTTATCACGAGTCATGGTGAGGGTAGACCATGCTTGCAAACAAGAGGGGGTGCACGCTAATGCAGGCTCAAAAGCTGGCTTGTTGTGTATCCTTTGCCATGCTAACTCTCTTCGTTCATTTTTTAAAGACTTGTGCAGCACATAGTCTCCATTATGATTAAAATTATCTCAACTGTCCTTCAGAAAAGAATGTAAGCCTTTTGACTACATGAACCAGTTCAAGGAAAATCTCCTAGGAGTCCAGGACATGAAGATCACATTGTTGAACCCCTTTTATATGCATTCAATTCTACCCCTGTTTAGAGCCAGCTCACTCCTGTGGCTGGATGGATTTCTCTTACATTAATTGATAACATTGTAAGTGTTTAATTTAAAGTTCACACTTAAGGTGAGAGCCATGTAAATAAACTATTTCAGCTTCATGGGAGGAGGCAAAAATACTCATTAAAATGCCGTACAGACTAGCATTTGCAACAGAATGGCTATTCCATCGCAGTAGCTTGCTTTTTCAAAGAGGTGTGCATGAATTAAAGGGATAAAAAGTACTCACACTCTACATTAAAAGGGGGGGCCAGGTTTTCCACTTAGTAATAGATATTTTCCCTTATAGTTACCCTTTTCACTTATATTTGCTATCTCTATACTATAATAAACCCTACCACTGTCACGCAAGAAAAGAGAGAATCTATTATACAGAGAAATGATACAGGTTTGACTTCTGATCAGGTCTAGAGAAAGTACAAGAACACTTTTTGGCCCATCAAGCCCTTCACAGATAACTCAGAGAGGATCTGGTCTCCTTGGGGACTCAAGAGACATAGATATAGAGGAGAGTATGATGATAAAAGACTACAATGCCAAAATCTCATGCACACGCCATGAGATTTCCCAGGTAGGTTTTATCTTAGGCTGGGTTCCAAGCACAACCCTGGCACCTCCATGAACTTAGAAGACCTCTTAAGTCCTCAAACAGGACCTTAAGAGTAAACAGGAATATTCATCCTTAAAAAGGAAGGAAATTCTGACTCCATGCTAAAACATGGGTAGAACTTGAGGACATTCTGCTAAGTGAAATGAGAGAGTCACAAAAAGACAAATATTGAGTAATACCACTTATAAGAGGTACCTGAAGTAGTCAAATTCACAGAGACAGAAAGTGTAAAGGTGGGTACAGGGGTCTTGCGGGAGGGGAGAATCAGGATTTATTGTTTAATGAATCAGAGATTCTGTTTAGCGTGATGAAAAAGATCTGGTGATGGGTGGTTGTGGTGGTTGCACAACAACGTGAATGTACTTAATGCCACTGACGTGTATAGTTAACTGTGGTTAAAATGGTAAATTTTATGTTATGTGTATTTTGCCACAATTAAAAATAAATTTGAAAACTAAAATAGTTAACAGGAGTAGTAGCCAGCCATGAAAAGGTATTTTCAACAGCACTTACCATGTTTGAATTCCAAGCATGACCATTTGTTCCTGTGGGATAACACACAGCTCCAGCCTCAGAAGTAGTCCCAAGCCTCTAAAAGCAGCCAGAGCCCAGCAAATGCCACTTGTATGAGTGAAGATGGACAGTGCTGCTCCACCAAGGTCTCTTCGCTTTCTCTGATCCCTCCACCCCTCAGCCCTAGGGGACCTTCCACCCTTG
This sequence comes from Cynopterus sphinx, assembly GCA_030015415.1. NCBI lineage: Eukaryota > Metazoa > Chordata > Mammalia > Chiroptera > Pteropodidae > Cynopterus > Cynopterus sphinx. Next base: position 58,828,769 of record CM057389.1, read on the forward strand.
AATTCCCCAAGCAATTCTCTGCTACAGATCCCCCAAAGCCCAAGGTTTCTTTCTCATCACCTCACTAGAATTATCATCCATCAAGTAGACAAATAAGATGGGACAACATTTTTTTCTGTATATTTTTTGCCTTTGGAGCTCCTCACAAAACACTAATTTTATGATTATAATGATAAACTACATTAAGCACATTTTTAAAATCTAATTCGCATTAGCAATGAAATATATTAAAATTAAAATAACATACTAGGTTGGCACAAAATTTTAAATGATACCCTGTGTCATCAAATTTGCAGAAATACCAACACTTCATAAACTGTACATACTGGGGTAAGTCTTTCTGGATGGTAATTTGGTAATACATAGAAAAAAGCCTTAAAAACCTGCACACACTTTGACCTAAATAACTTTATAGAAATAACTTGTAGGAATTTTTAGTGAGAAAATTATAGGAGATTTTTGCAAGATTTACATACAAGGGTAGTTCTTTAAAGTGCTAGTTATAATGGGTGAAATGGAAACAGGTTGAAGATCTAAAACAAGTAGTTAGCTAAGTAAATAATAACATGTCCATGGGACTGACTATTTTGCAACTATTATATCATGTAATATTTGCCAAATTTATCATTAATGTAGTACCGTTACAATCAAAATTTAAAGAAAGTGTTAAAATTTAACTTTAAATTTTACCTGGAAGATTAAATGTGCAAGCGGAGTCCATGTGTTAAAGAACAATGTAGAAGACCTGTCTTACACGATGTCAAACATACTACAAAGCTACTGCAACTAAAGTGTGGTACTGCTGCAGGAACAAACTATTTTATTGGTCCATAAAATAGAATTCAGAATAGCTGCTTATACACAGGAGTTCATTATGTGACAAAAGGGGGCGCTCAACCTGGCTAAAATACTAACCAAGCACGGTCTGGCCAACGGGGTGTAAGTGGAAGTCGGTTAGGGATTGCTGGGGAAAGACTGCTCCTGATGCAAACACAGTCTCTGACTTTGTAATTTTCTTGTGAAACAGTGTGAAGCTGGAGGAGGTTCAGCCATCCAAGAGGCAACAGAATGAAGATGAAAGGCACATTCTGAAGGATGAAGGGCAGAAAATGTGTCTGGAAAATTGCTTGCACTGTGGAACCCAAGTTTCAGCCTCCCTGTGGGATGTGGGTTTACTTACAGATGACATGACAGACTCGCCTATCAAGCCACATTTTATCTTGCTATTCTCCTATTGGTATACATTTAGATTGTATGTAATTTTGTTATAACAATATTGTTTGCACAGCTTTGAACATAAGGTATTGGACACATCTCTTGTTAAAATAAATTCCTAAAAGTTGAAATCACTGAATGAAAATTACCTTTTAAAATTTAAAGCAAGTGTCAAGTTACCAATTTATATACACAGAAGTTTATAAGAATTCTGATTTCACTGTCAGGACTATCTATTAACACTTTTTTCTATCATCATTACGAATTTTATGTGCACATTTGTGCCTGTAAGTGTTTTTCACATCTTCAATTAAAGTTATTTCTTTTATTTACTAGTCAACTGTATTTCTCCTTTTGAGAGTTATAAATTAATGTTCTTTCCCATTTTCCTATTAAAATTATGAAACTTTTTCAATTTTTTTATATTGGAAGTTCTTATAATTCTTTTTTATTTGTAAAACTCCTTTGAACTGAGAATGATTGCTCTTCTTTTGGGTTAAAAACATGCAGTTTTGTGTAGATATATGTATGGGTCAACACAAATGTTCTGATTCTTTGAGGCAGATAGGCAACCATTTTTGTATTTATGTTACAAATTTTATGTTATTCTTAGATGGCTAATTCCTTTTAATTTATAATATTATGGTTTCTATGTATCAGTCCTTTTCTTCCAACTTTAATAAGGAAATCTGTCCTACTATAAATATTTTGGTCCATTCAGAGAGAGAAGTTTAGTCATGATTATAGAACTCAAGCTCTGGCATTGGATAGCCTGAGCTCCAACATAAAGATATATGACCTCACATAACAAAAGGTAGATGAGTGCTAGTTTTGAACATTCAATAATAAGCAGAGACAGTTTCTTCCTCCACAAGTCTTTCGGGTAGATGGAGGAAGAGAGGATGTAAATCTCCCCCCAAACCGCTCCATCCCACTCACCAAGTCTGCCTGCACATCTCATTGGCAGGAGCAAAGTCACATGTTCATTCCTAACCATTCTCTGGCAAATGAATCAGATGACCATAATGAGGATTTACCCCTGATCTATGTTGGAGATTTTTATACTCAAAATCCATCAAATATTTTGCTACATTTTAGTGGTCTAAGCATAACTGACATGTTTCTGCTTTATCAGCAGCTAGGTACAAATAAGGTTAATTTAGCTGAAAATCTATGAGCCGGGCCCCATCCGCCTGGCTGCAGTGTTCCTCTTCCCAGGTAAACCTGGAACACAAATATAGTCCCCAAAGTTATTTCCATGTGTTCACAAAATGAACTTCTTTCACTCAAAACCTAGTCTTCAAGTCTGCTTCTTGGAGAATGCCTAAGAATTCACATAAAGACTGCCTTATCTTCCTTTACTGTTTACACTTTTAGTCCCATGTGCATGAGTTACTGCACATAAGACTATTATATAGCAATAAAATAAATACTTTGTATTTTTAATAAAGTATAACAATAAAACTAATTTTTCTTATTTTTTCAAAATCCACAATTCTCAGGATTATTTATAAACAATAACAGGCAATATGGGTCAGGATGTTACAACAAAGTATTACATGGTCTTTGTCTTTCTGGTGTTATACCTCCAGCACCAAGCAAAGTGCCCAGTGTACAGTAGGTGTTCAATAATTGTATAATTAATATTATTTACAATTTATATATCATATCTGTGTTAGAAGTAGAAAATAGCTTGCAAGGAGCCCCATTTACTACCTTTATTTTTATAGCAGATATTATTTCTCCAAAGAAAAGTGGCTGCATAACGAATCACAGTTTTTGAAGCAGATTTATATACATCACCTCCTTCTCTCTTTGCAGCAACCTTTGAGGATATTACCATCCTATTTTATAGATGGAGGGACTGAAGTATCCTTAAAATGACTCGTTCATGCAGTGCAAGCCTCCCCAGCTCTCCTGACAGCCTGGGTGGTGAGTTTTTTCCACTTCTTTAAATCAGCTCCAGCTCTCTGGACTATACCAACCATCACCTAACTACCATTCAGACTTCCCCAATGACCTGTTCCAACACAAGCTTGGCTCACTAGAGTAGTTTGGCAGTTTATGTGCTCCTTTGAATTGCCTTCTTTTCTGCAGCACGAGTTACTCGGCCTTACTATTCTCCATACTTAATTTAAGAATATTTGTTCAATTTAAGTATGTTTTTGACCTGCCAGGTATCTGTGAAACAAAATAACTCCTACTGATAGCTTCTTATCAAGAGTAATTTAAAACATCCATCATCTATGGCTGAATGTCAAAATAAAGGTTGAGAAAAAATCCTGCTTCCCTAAATGTTTTCTTTTCACTCTTGTCAGCATCATTGTCAATCCTGAAATTATAGTGTGCCATGGAAGACCTTAGAAATTGAGGCTTCAGAAATTGTTACAATAAGAACATACAAATCAGCCTGTGGTATCTAGAGGCCCTGGGCAAAATTTCCCCACCAGAGCAGCCTGGGTTCTGCCTATGCCAAGCAGCTCTGCAGGTGCCAGAGAGCTCATTAGGATCCTGAACAAAATGCACCTCCTGGAGAGGCAGCCAGCCCTCCCTGCAATCCTGGAGAGAAGTTTAACACTAAATTAGTTATTCCAGGCCTTTGTTAACACACTGACTATTCTATAACCCTCCTGACAATGAGTAAGGAGAATGAGGGAGAAAGAGACAAATATACATTAATAGTCCCTGCTATTTAAACAACACTGTGATGTTCGTCATGAGAAAGTTAGAGGGTGTGTTGTTTTTTTTAGTCATTCTATCACTAAGTCAGCTACTGAATGTATCTGAGTGCAACTGCCAAGAGAAACCAATCAAGAGATGAAGGGAGAAGGGAGAAGCATGAGCCTAAATCATAAAGCCATAACAAGGAACTTACATCAAAGTGATGTCATTCTCTATGCCTTCATGAAGAAAAGCTGTGTTTCATGTTCCAGCAGAAGCTCTTCCAACATCCATTGCCAATGCCTAGACCTGAAATAAGTCTGGAATCATCTTCAAGGAAGAGAAAAAAGAAATTGAATTACTTTTAAAAAATCAACAAATATATATTAAGAAAAAACCAACTTCAAGGCCATGCTGCACCTGAGGGTATATAAAGACATGCAAAATGTGTCCTTTGTCTTTAAGGCACGTTTCATTGTAAAGGAAACTGCTGGATGTGGGACTTGGAAAGTGGTGGGTAGACGTGGGTTGGCAACTCTGAAGGGCACCCGTTAGCTTTCCCTGCCATCAGGATAAAGCTTCATTTCTGACTTGTGATATTTTGAGAGACAGTGCTGTGCAGGTGACCATTATATGAATGTGCACCACCACTTCAAGAAGGTAACTGACAAGAGTAGATATACTAATTTGTGAGCCAGCTCACTCCAAATACCCTCTTCCTAATGACTACACAGACCCAGCTGGTACATGTCTTTGACTTTAGTGACTCCCCCTTTCTCCCTGCCTAGAAAGCAAATATAAGACCTAAAGAGGAGGAGCAGCAGCCATTTAGTTCATAATCCAAAGGAACTGAAACATAGAAGAGGCCCCGGCCAACCTCGACTACCTATTCAAGTCTTCTTGTTGTGTGAGGAGAAAAGCCCTATTCACATCTGGTCCAGCAGCCAGGTGTTCTGTTACTTGCAGCAGAATTTGTTTCTGACAGAGATACCAACACACTAAAGTTATGCAACCAATTGACATAGAAGGTAGGAAGCCATGGGGAAAACCACTTCCATTGTTTTAATCTTGGGGTGATCACAACAAGAAAATCACCTCTCTCTTCCACTGTGGAAACTGAGCCAAATGAAAAGGATTTGCACATTCTCAGGGGGAAAAAAAAAACCTGACAAAATGCTTAGCAACTGTAAGATTTTGATTTCATGACTAGCATGTGGAATTTAAAGCACTGAGCTCTGTTGGCACCTATACTGTAATGCAGGTGAATCAGAAGGTGTAAAGCCAGTCCTCTGGTAAATATGGAATGGCTTACCAACTGAACTGTTCCAACCAACCTATATAAACTGCACTTGGGTTTTCCTGAAATGAAACCCTGTCATCTCCAGATATTCCTCATTTTCCTTCTTTAAGAGGTCTCCTGATTCTGTTCTCATTGAGAAGCAGGGGTCCTGAAACTAAAGGCAGAGAAGTGGTATGAGTGTGAACTGAACTATGGGATAACAGCTCTGAATGGGAGCACTACACTTTTAAGAATTTGTTTAAAAATCACACATAAAATTTATCACATTAACTGTTTCTAAAAGTACAATTCAGCAGTGTTATATATATTCTCATTGTTGTGCCACAGATCTTCAAAACATTTTCATCTTGCAAAACTGAAACTCTGTACCCATTGAATAACTCCCCATCCTCCTTCCCCCAGCCCCTGAAAACCACTATTATACTTTCTCTATGAGTTTGACTACTTTAGATACTGCATATAAGTAGAATTGTGCAATATTTATCTTTTTGTGACTGGCTTATTTCACTTAGCATAATGTTCTCAAGTTTTATCCGTACTGTAGGTTGTGACAGGATTTCCTTCTTTTCTAAGGCTAAATAATATTCCATTGTGTCTCCATACTACATTTCCTTCATCTATTCATCTGCCAATGGACATTTAGATTGCTTGCTTGATCAAGTTTTTTTTCTTTTAAACCATCACTCCTTCCTAAAAATATTGTTCAGAGATCCTTCCCTTGGATAAAAACTACTGATTTTCATCTACCATTTCTATTGAAAGGTGATCATTTAAAAGTAAAATGCCTGGGCATTTGAATGTGTTCAAGATGATATTTTAGTCATCACAGGCAAAAGTAAGCTGTATACAAAAGTAAGAATATCATGAATGGCAGCTGTGATCACTCTAAATAAATCATCCACAGGTCATGAAGAAATTAATTCAACATTTCAAGATGGTGTTTGAGACAACCATCTTGACCCTATTCCATGAAGTAAAATCCATGTTTTTCCATGGACGATAGATATAGAAACATAGCTGTAATATTTTGCAGCTCCTCCCACCAAGATATGAAATCTATTTCCCCATCCATTGAACCCAAGATAGATCTGAGCAACAGAATGTGGCAGAGTAATGAGGTAGCATGTTCCAAAGCTTAGGCCTCAAGAGAACTTGCGTCTTCTACTCTTGACCTCTTAGACACTGCCTGAAAACCACTAATTGAGAAAGCAGGTGAAACACCCTGCAGAGTGAGAGCCACATGGAGGAGACAGAAACAACTGCCAGCCATGTGAATGAGGCCACCATTGATCTTCCAGTTCAGCCAACTTCCAGCTGAATGGAGCTGCACAAGGGAGCTCAGGGGCAGCCAGCTAAAGAACCATCCAGCCACCCCACAGAATCACAAAAAATAATAAATCATTGTTGTTTTAAGCCACTATGTTTTGGCATGGTTTGTAATGCAGCATAGTTAATTAATACTCTATGTAGGCACTAAATTCTCTCAGTACACATATAACACTTTTAAGTAAAATTTATTCTGCTGAGTAAACAACAATATATGTTGTTTTTTAAATAAACTCTAATCTTTCCGAGAACTAATGTTAATATTTTGTCTTTAATATTCCTTTTTTTCTAAATAATTTATTTTTACTTGGTTGAGATCATACTATGTAAGCCACACAAGAAAAGTCTTTGTTTATTCATTCATTTTTCAGGAACTAACATATTTGCTATGTTAGTCCAATCAACCAATATTTATTGAGTGTCTGCTACTTTCAGAAAAAAAGTATACCATTTAAGAGCTTTGAGATCAAACCAAAAAATCCATTGATCCGTTGTGCTTCCCAGAACTTGGGCAACTTACCCTGCTGAGTCTGTTTCCTTATCTCTAAAAATGGGATATTACTTGACTTGCAGAATTGTTGAAATGATCAGTGTGATACAGTATGGAAACTATGATGCTTTGGACCTGAAAAAGAATAAGCATTTGATAAAGAATACCTTTCACCGCATGCAGAATCCTTCAGAGAAAAAAAGACAAGCAAAAAATTTGGCCCAGCATTCCTTTAGTACCCAGTGACTCACTGCCCACAAAGTACCTCTGGACATGTATTTCTATTCAGAAGCTTTTCCTAATACAAAGCTAAAACCTATCCTCCTCAAATTTGTACCTATTTATCATCCTTTCAACCTCCAATCGAGACAAAGCAAAGATGTGGGGAACCCTCTTCCATGTCAGAGCTCTTCCAGCACTGTCCAGTAGAACTTCCTGTGATGATGGAAACGTACTACATCTGTTCAGCCCAATATGTAGCCACTAGGCACTTATGGCTATTGACCATTGGAATATGACTACTGCAACTAAAGAACTAAATTTTCTTATTTTAGTTAATTTTAATTAGTTTTAATTTAAATAGCCCCATGTGGCTAGTGGTTTTTGTATTGGTCAGCACAGTTTTGGATATTAAAAAATGTCAGCAAGTGTCCTTTCTCTTTTCTTCACCAAGTCAAACATCCTCAGTTCCTTTAAACATCCACCTTCACCTTCACCTTCCAGTTCTATCCTCAGAATTCATTCTAATTTTCCATATCCCCATGAACAGATGCCATCAGTTATTCCAAGAACAAATAACATATTCGAAGTAATAGGGGAATAAATGCAGCATCTCTGGGGCTGGCACTGTATCTTATTTTTCTATTCCTACTGTCCAACCCAGGAGATAGTTCATTAATAATTGATGAGTGGATGAATATATTTTCTCAGTAGGGTAGAATACAGTGGAACTGTGACCTCGCTTCCATCATTCCAGATATAAATTTCCATAAATAGAACCTAGAAAAACATTTTTTTTTAATTGTGTGAGGAGTTGACTTATATCGACCTTACTTAATGTCAATCAATGAAAGCCCCTCTTTTCCACATATCTCGGCTCTGCACTTGTGCTGCTGGGCTGTGACTTTCCAAATGCAAGCCTTTACATTTAACTCTAAATATATTTTCCTTTGATAATGAACACCTGGGAAACTCCAATTCACACTGCCACCATGAGTCTCTGGGGCCCTCTGTACCGATTGAAAATGTCTCCCCCTCTGCCTGGGTGCATGACTCAGCAGAAAACAGCTGTCCTCCTGGGAGGATGACCTGGAAATAGCACACCCTTTAGAGGAAGTAGCCTGTAGGCTTGCCAGGTGAAACCCATGTCTGTAAGAAGAGAAAGCTATCCCTACATTGAATGGACATCCAGTCCAGAAGAGCTCAGCTTGGTGGTGGGAAGAGAGGCCAGATCCCAGATCTCTACTCAGTGTCTGCAGCTCCTATTCATCTGCTAGCCCACCCAGTTATATCTCTTCATACTCTGATAACCAGTACTTTACAAACGATCTTAGAGTAACGACCAATGTTTTATTAGTTATTCAATCAGTCTCAAACCAATACTTTTATAAAATACAATAGAAATAAATTATCCTAGTCGAGCCTGGAAATGAGAGCTCAATGCTGGCCACACTTTGACTGCAGTCTTGTGAGAATCCCTAAAGCAGGGTCCAGTTAAGTGATTCCTGAATTCCTGACTCACAGGAAAATAAATGTGTGTTATTTTAAGCTGCTAAGTTGATGGTAATTGTTATGCAGCAGTAGATAACTAATATAGATTTTGATACCTGGAAGTGGTGTGCTGCTGTAACAAACGATTAAAATGTGGGAGTGGCTTTGGAACCAAGCAGTGAGCAGAAGCTAATAGAATTTTGAGTAACATGATAGAAAAAGCCTAAAGCAAACTAGTTATCAGAAATCTGGACTTTGAGGACAATGCTAGGAAGGATACTAAAGGAAGTAAGGAAATTATTATTGGAAACTGAGGGAAAGGGATCCTTGTCATGTAGTGGCAGAAATCCTAGCAAAACTGTCATGTGCAGTTACAGAAAAAGCATAAATATGTGAGAAGTTGATTATCTAGTTAAAGAGGTTTCCAAGAACTGGGTTGAAGTTATCACCTAGTCTCTTCTTGCGGTTTATGATGTCAGAGATGTGAAAAGGAAGAGAGAAGTTGAGAGAGGAGTGTTATTGAAACACACTTTATTTTTGTCTCCCCTTGGTCCTATAAACTTTATTCAGTGGGAGAAATCCTCCCCCAGCCCTGCCCCGCACTTTATTCAGTAGTGGAAACTTGGTCTGACTTTCTAGTTCCTTCTTAGGGAGAAATCTAATGAGCATGTTAAGCCGTAAACACAGTCTCAATGTCAGAAGTCAGCCTGCTCAGTCCAAGATGCTGATCTAAGCCTTCATTTTGGTAACAATGAGGTTTTTTCACCCTCCTTTTGCCTGCCTCCTCTGCCTGCCTTCAAAGAATAATGGAGATGGCCCCTTCTCTTTCTGCCCATCTACACTCACCTCCTCCTGTACCCACTGGGTGCCATTTTGGTGCCACTGACCCTTCCCTCAGACACATATGTAAGTGTGGTAACAGGCAAAACTATCAGCAATTCTTGCTCTGGCAAATGCTAAATCGGACTTTATCTCTTGGGTACTTTCTGGAGCTCTTGGAGATTCCCACTTCTTCAGAGGCTGCTACCCCCAATCCTCTTCCCCACAGTTTCCTTGGCTCAGGCAAACACACTCTCTCCTGGGTGGCCCCCTGAAACTTCTTTCTCAGCCCCTGAGAATCCAGAGGTGGATTTAGGTAGATTTTGCACATGATTGATATGACCTAAGCCTCGATGCCCATCACTTGCATAGAACATTAAAGTTTATTAAATAACTTTTGACAATTCTCAAGATTCTTGTATAATTTTTCTTCATTCCTTTATTAGTAGGGTGAAATACATAAATAGATTTTGTGCTACTCTCCACAAGGTGGAATTAGCCCATAACTTTGTTTTGTTAAATTAAACTAGTGATAGTTTATCTGTGTCGTGATCATTTCAAAGAACCGGTGCCCAGGTTTATTTTGTAATATGATTGTTTTTTGTTTTCTGATTCACTTCTTTCTGATTTTATCTTCTCAAGTCCACTCTTATGCTTTATTAGATGTTTTTTTTTAACTTCTTGAATAGAATACTCAATTTATTTGTTTGTATTGCTTCCTATTTAATAATGAAAATGTCTACTTTCTTTATGGGGATTTTCTTTTTGCTTTAAAATGTGATCTATTTTTTTGTGATTGTTACATGGGTGTCTGAATAAAAGTATAGATGATTTCATATAGATACATAATACGGCTAATCCAACATTTGTAAAATGGGTCTACCTTATTATCAATATTTTTACTTTTTATTTTGAAAAATTCAAAACTCCAGAAAATTTGCAAGAAGAGTACCAACAAACTCCCATATGCTCTTCACCAACTAACTTTTCCATTTTGCTTTTATGTGTGTGTATGCAAACCATTTGAGAGTAAATTTCAGTTATAACAACTCTTCACTCCTTGAATTTTCAGCGTGTTTCTCTAAAGAACAAGAACCATCTCATCTCTTATATAACCACAGAGCAAATATTAAATTCAGGAAATTGAATATTGATATAATGTTAGTATATAATATCAAGTATATCTATATTACCTTTATTCATATTTAACCAGTTGTCTCAATACTGTCCTTCAAAGAAATATCGTTTTTAACCCACAGTCCAATCTAGTATCCTTACTTTTTGTTCTCCTTGATTCTTAGGATTGAGAGAGAATTGGCAGAGCCATTCTAGGTCATTGTGTTTTGTGAATTTCCTCTTGTATTATTTTACTATAAAGGCCTTGTTCCTCTGTACTTGATAAATATCAATATATAAGCCTGGGGAGGAGGTACTGGGACACTGCTTTTTGTAACCAGAAATAATTCACAGTAAGATATGTCCTTCTGCCATAAGGACATTCTGAGAGATGAGATCAGTTCTACAGGTGACTTCTTCTAGGGTCCTAAGCAAACAAGTTTAGGGCGCCTGCCTAGAACAGCTGTGGGGCCATCACACATTCCCTGTGAGACTCTGTTTGAAGCCAAGGGGATCCCTGAACCTGGAACTTCATTTCTGGAGCAAAAGGACTTCTGCGGAGCTTCTGGGGATAAATTCTTATTATGATATTTTCTGCCTAATATGGATAAAAATGATAATTTGTAAATAAAACAGGATAAATTAAACAGAAACAAAGGAATCTAATTGTATTTCAAATGAATAACATAACCATACTGGAGAAAGAATAAAAACTAAAAACTGCAAGTAACTTTGAATAAAGTACTCTGTTTACCTTCATTCTAAACCCAAAAAGAATTGTAAATAAATACTGAACTTTCATTAGAATGTTTGATTCTCTCCATGGTGTGTGTGTGTGTGTGTGTGTGTGTGTGTGTGTGTGTGTGTGTGTATTACTATGTAGTATTGAACAAACGAGTAAATGATGAGAGCAAGGTTTCCCACTGTTGGGAAAGGTAGTTAGAAATGGTAAACCCTATTGTGTCAGAATTGGATAGGTTTCAGAATGAATGCATGGTTTTTAACATAGATGGATGAATAGAAAGAAAAAGGAAAAAAGGAAAGGGAGGAAGGGAAGAAGGAAGGAAGGAAAAAAGGAAGGAAGGAAGGAAGGAAGGAAGGAAGGAAGGAAGGAAGGAAGGAAGGAAGGAAGGAAAAAAAGATGGAAGGAAGGAGGAAGAGAGGAACAAAAGAAATTTCATAGCTCAGAAGGCCCTAAAAGCCATAAAAACCTCTACTGCCAAAATCATGCTTTCTAAATACCATCACCCACTAAAAGGAACCAGCACTCCTTGAAGAAATGGTCAATCCCAGAGAAAGTACAAGGTGAATCTGAAATACTTTGTTGTGCCAAAACCATAAAGAAGTACTCAAAAAATGATGGAATAGGTCAAAACAACACAAGAGCCAGCTTGAAGGAACATCTGTGGGGAAAACTATGACAATCTTAGCATCAAAATAATAGTAACAGCTTATAACACTTTGAATAAAATAAGAATCCTTGAGCCCATACAGATAGTTATTAATTATTTATATCTTGGGAAAATCAATTAAATAACTTAAAGCCACTAGAGTAATAAAAATCTCTAAGAAAGGCCCTTTGGGCAGCTGGCCTAAGTTCCAAGCACTGAGAAGGCAAAGCTGGATTTTTCCTCTCCAGACAAATCCTCTTGAAGAGCAAGAACATGCACTGAAATGCCCAGCTGTGATCTCTGGGAAGAAGTCCATGGCCACAGAAGTTTGGGTTCACTTACACCTCAGGCTGGCCCACCACATCACTGTAGAGGGTAGGTACTTGGGAAAGGTTTATTTCACCAGATATGACATCTACAAGCAAAATCAGAACATGTTGCCAGTGCTCTGCCTCACTTTACTGTGATATTCATTTTCTATTATTGTGTAATAAATTATCATACACACAGCTACGCCAACAAGATGAATTTAACCCAAGTATGTGTTGGCTGGGTCTTCTGCTCAGTAGCTCACCAGACTGAAATTAAGGTCTCAGCATGCAGCTGCAATTCTCATTTGAGGCTTGGGGTACTCTTCCAAATTCACTGGCAGATTTTAGTTCCTCATAGTTCTAGGGCTGACATCTTTGGCCAGAGACCCATCTCAGCTCCTAGAGGCCTCTCAATGTTCTTGGCCATGTGGCCCCTAGGCAGATTCCACATGGCTACTGGCTTCCTTCCTGACCAGCAGAAAAGATCCTTCATCCTCTTTTAAAAGGCTCATGTGATTAGGTCAGGGCCCCCAGATAATTCTACTGTGATGAATTCAAAGACAATCTAATCACAGGAAAAACATCCCATTATATGCACACTCCTGGCCCACAGGCAAGGGGAGGAGTCACACAGGGATGTAGAACAGAAGGGTTAGAATCATAGAGATCACCTTAGAATTCTGCCTACCACAACCACTGGTGACAGGAGAAATGAGGCTGGGAATTCAGTATCACTGGATAGTCCACAATTCTTATAAACCAAGAATGGCTTATCCTAAAATCTAGGTATTTTGCTTTAAAATGGTTTGGGAAAAAATACATCAATAGCATCAGTGATAATTTATCCTAGGAATATAATTTAAAATATACACCACTGTATGTACAAAATAATTGCTTTGATGTTGGTTATAAAAGTGAAAAATTGAAAACCAACTAAATATCTGTCAGCAGAGAACTAGTGAAATAAGTGATGGAACATCTTTTTTAATGCCAGATCTGTATTTACTGACATGGAAGGGATAATAGAGATCTAGTCAAATGGAAAAGCAGCCTGCAGAGCAGTGGGTATAGAAAAACCTCATTAATCTTATTTATACATGTTTACTTATATCTATGCATTTAAAAATCAAGAAACATGTGTCAAACTTAGTTGTAATCTTTATTAGGTGAAATTACAGAGGCGTTTTCACCTTTTGCTTTATATTTTTGCACTATTTTAAATTATTTCCAATAAGTATTTAATTTTCTTATAATTAACAACAAAACTTAAGCTATTTCTGCTTTGAGAAAAAATGTAGGGAATCTTAGAGAAGGATATTATTTTCTCTTTTGGACACTAAAATTATAATAACCTTTTTACTCTGTATCTCCAACTTTTTATACCAATTTGTCAAGCAATACAAAATTCAGTGTTCTTTAAGAAAATTTGAGTTCCTTGCTGATGAGTGACAAGTCCCTGTAACATATCAAATGTGTGCAATTATAAGAAGTGTAGAATAATTTACACATGAAGTAAAAGACCATAATATATATTTCTAGAACAATATGGTGATCATCTCAAGCTAAGCCAAAATTATTTATGCACTACAAATCTATTACTTGCTTATCAGTTTCTGATTCATTTACTTTTGAAATTTGCTTATTTCTTCTGTTAAAACATTGAAAAAACAATCAGCCAGTTCATCTTTAAGAAAATGCACACTGGTTCTTATGTCATATTGATTTCTCAATGTGTCATTATGGTTAAGTTATTCTATACCAAACAATGCTAATACTCTGAAATAATAACAGATTTCAGCCTTGCAAGAGTATTAGCTTCCAACATGTGGCTGTCTTTGCATGTTAAGAATACAACCCGCCAGGAGCTTTTCCTCAGCTTGCCTCCCAAATTCTCATACATAGACTGTGTACTTGTCAATCAAACATGTCTCATCCAAATAATTTTGCAGAGTAGTCATATTTTGGAAACACCAAAAAAAAAAATGTGCAAGGTGGCAACTCTGGCTGCTGTAAGCAACAGAAATTCCATATCCAGACAAGCAGCAGTGGTCTTCCAGGAAGCTCAAATAATGCTGCAGGTAATTGCCTGGAAATCATCCATTAAGGATCATTATATAAATCACTGCTTCTTAAAATTCTCAGCTGCACTCTCTTCCTCTATGGAGAGGAGCCATACTTGACTCTACCAAGTTGGGGGGTACAATCCCCTGTTTAACTGCAATAGTCTACACATTGTCCTTGACCCCTCAGGTTGCCATTCAGTCAGACTGTAAAATAACAATAGCACCAGGGCACCATCTGTTCTACCCAGGTGTGTGTGTGTTCTGCAGCTCTGCTCAGCTTGCTGAGGAAGGAGGGGGAGTAGAGGTTAGTGTCTCAGCTTCTATTTGGTTTTTATTGTCAAAAGTCTTTGTATCTTCTGAGTCTCTCTAGAGTACCGTTTTGTGTGCCATTTTGGAATATGGCGAGCTGCCTATGTGTATTTGTGCAGGAAACAAACAAATTTTTCACCTGAAATAATTTAGTCCAGGTGAGTTCAGCCCTAAACAGCAGCTGCGTCTGCTCCTTGTGAAAGGTCCTTTGTGCTAGAGAAGTCAAAGGCTCATTCAGAGAACCCCTTTCCTTTAGGCTTTGGTGCTCTTCAGAGAAAGCCCCACCTTAGTGACGAGCAGGAAAAAGAGTGACTATCTGGCCCACTTTAGAAACAATTCGAAAGCCAACAGGTTTCTCCAAGATTCTCAGGCTGCTGGTCTTGTTCTGATTTTCTTTAAAGAAATATGTCTAAGCCAGCAGATGTCATGCAGTGAGAAAGTATGAATTCCATAAAACGTGTGGATCCTTTACCTTCAAATAGCAAAGATGGACATTTCAACGAATACGTAGTTATTAAAGAAATGTAGTCTAATTGCCCTACCTAACATTCCAGATGGAAAAGACGGTGAAAATCAGAGTTTATAGGACATGAAAAACTTGTTGGTTTATTTGACTAATATAGTTTGAGGGAACCAGCAGCAGGTTTGAAATTTCCTAGTAAGGTTATATCTTATCATAAAAATTCAGATGAATTTTGCCCTCTATAGCTGCATTTTCATTTCAAAAGTAATGTTACCAACATTTTAATATAAGAGGAAGGAAGAAGATCCCTTACCGGTTTTATTGCATAAATGGCAAAGTGCTACATTCATACACATATTTGGATTTTGGAAAGCTGGCCCCTAATGAAGACAACTGGCACTGCATATCAGGGCTGGCATTCAGTCAATTTCTTCTTTGTTTGGGGACTGCTATGTTTTGAGATTACAAACTTACTTGCAAATCTTGCATTAAGATAATTCTCCAGGAAAATGCATGTGTATGCAGGTTACACACAGAGAGAATGACTGACAGGCAGATACACACACACACACACACACACACACACACACACACACACACAGTACTGCACACCACAGATAACTGTACCAAGCTGAAATGACACCAGAGAGCAGCATTTGAGTTAAGGATAAAAAAACTCAAACCAAACTGGCCATATTGATCTCAGATCACACTTAATTATGGAATTGCCATCATCCTGTCTCCTGGTATTGTCACTTCCTTTTCCTTCTGAAGTTTTTTCTTGTGCCTCTTGTACAGTCTGATTGTTTTTACAATACCATTTTATTTTCTAAGTTCCATGCTTTCCAATAAACACCTCTCCTGTGGATTCCTTACTGTTATCGGCATCTAACATGAGCCTGGTCCCGTCTTATCAGGTGCCCAAATGTGCTCCAGTCTGCTCCTACTCCACTTCTCAGTGTTGCAGTGTCATGACTATCCCATGTACCCTTGGTCCAAAGGATTTCCCATACATGGAGAACTCTCTTCTCAACTGCGTGTAAGCCTGGTGGAATCTTTGCTCACCACCACCATTCTAATATCTTCCTCTTTTGGGGAAAACTTAAAATGATTTTAAAAGGGCAGTGAAAGTTTTTGCCAGCTTGTACCCAACCAGCAAAATATAAGGCAGGATTGGCTATTGTGGGGCAAGTGCCAGCAGGTATAGAAAATGGATAGCAACTACCCTCCTCTCCTGCAGATGCACCAGCCCACTGTCTGCAGTTAATAAACACCAGTCCAGGCAATGAAGACAGTGAGAGCATGAGTGACATGGTTATGGGAAGGAGGGAAGAGAGAGCTCTTTTCAAATGCTACAAAAAGATGTTTGAAACACTTGAATATTTCATTATTCAGCCTTTTCCAGATCCACTTTTCCCAGAAACTATGTTATTGACTGACAGGTGGATGTGTAGACCAATGTCTTAAATTAGCAGTATGTTTTAAAATGTTAAAGTAAGTCTTTTAACAAAGAAATTCTTCTAGAAAACTATTCTAAATAAATACTCTCCTATTAGTTCAAGGATTGGTACATTCAAAGATTTTTTCGGTGCAATATTTAATATACTGAAAACTTGGAAACAACTTAATATCTCTCATCAGGAGATAAATCAATTACATTGTGATGCATTGATACTTTGAAATACTATTCAGTCATTAAGAAAAATAAAGGAGAACCATGCAAAGATCTTTAATACATATTGATAAGTGAAAAAAGGCAGACAAAGCAGTGCATCTAGTGTGCTATAATATATAAAATATTATACAGATATAATAGATGTGAATATACGTGCATAATATGTGTACGTAAATGTACACCCAGTGCTATCCATATGAGGTTCAATGCAAATTAGAAAAGTCATCCTTTTTCAAAGCACTTTACTTCCAGCTTTTGGGGAAAATGTCATCATACATTTAAAAACAAAAAAAAAATCTAAATAGATAAATTCATTTTTCTTTTAAGAACATTTGAGAAGTGATATCTAAATGATATTCATGGCTTCAACAAAACTTTGACTTGAACTAAACTAATCAGAACCCCTGCCAATTTTCAACATGTCTCACCTGATAGAAAGGTGGAAGTCCATCAAAAAAATGGACTTGCTCAGATCAGGGGTAAAGAATCACTTCTTCCACTCCACGGGAAGGAATTCAAGTTGTTCTCTAGTATTAGAACATAGTCTAACTGCCTACACTCCTGTCTTCTAAAACCATACAATAACTCCAGAAATTGCAAGATCCTAAAATACTTATTAAAATGATCAATTATTATCTACAGCCATGCCACCCTGAACAAGCCTGATCCCATCTGATCTCAGTAGCTGAGCAGGGTCGGGCCTGGTTACTACCTGGATGGGAGACCACCTAGGAAGACCAGCTGCTGTAGGTGTAAGAAATAAAAAAATAAGGGATTGTAAACTGACAAGGACCTTGCAATCTGTGAAGTCAACCAAGGGTTGTCTCGCCTAAAAAATAAAAAATAAAATAAAATGATTGATTATCTTTAACATACCATAATGACTTTGGAAGAATTTGGACAAATACATTCTAGGAATATTCCAACTACAGATCAAAACCAAAAATTATATTAGCTCTAAATTAAATTTTAAGTGTTATAACAATAATATCCTGATTCCTCAAACATTTGTTATGATATAAATTTTTACTCTTAAAGTGTTATAAGCTAGAAGCAAATAACAAGAACATTTTGTCCAAAATCTCACTAATTATTTGTAGTTTGCATTAAAAAAGAAAGTAAACATTTTGTTAAGCTTTGAACATTTTAAGAAGTAATTGGTGTCGGCGAACTTCACACCATCTTCCCTCAGGAAAATTACTAAGTAGGTTTTAATGGCTCATAATTCACAAACCACCAAACAGGATGTTCTTTTTCTCCCTTATTGTCTCACACACCACCTGAGATTCTTCAGACATCACTTTTGAAATCAGTATTTATTAACTACCCTAGAGGAAAAGGCCATGGGGACAGGTTTCAATATTTATCAGCCTTGCTGTTGGAACATCTTGTTACTCCACGTCCTTCATGCTGCCTCCAAATGAATTTCCTTTCCTTCAAATAACACCAGAGGTAGAAAGTCAGAGTTCCACTATTCTTACTGGTGGTCTTTTATATTTGAAAACCATTAATAAGTCTCCATTACTCCCCTAGAAGGAAAGGCCTACCATATTAAAGGGAACATGGATACCTTTTAATTTTTCTGAGTATCCTCAAAAGCATGAGATGGGAAGAGTAACCCACTTCCACCCTCCATAACAGAAGTAAGAGGCAACTGTCCTGTCCAGCTGGAATGAATAGTACTAGATGCTCACCTGGACAAACAGTCCTTGCAAATCCCAAGGGATGTTCTGCATATGCATCCTTTTGGGGTCTATCAATATTGATAATGTGTTTACAAAGTGAGTCATTGTTAACCAAAGTCTCTCTTTTCCCCTGTAGTCTGTCATTTGTGAATACTTCTGCAATTCTACATGTGGGCTTTCCCGAGAGCAATATATCTAGTTTTCTCCCTGTACATAGCAAACATTCGTTCCTACCACAATGCCTAAGGCGGGCAGTACAAGACTGTCCTCATACCCTTTCCACAAGAAAACCTTGGCCCTCCACCTAAAGGAGCTTCCAGTTCTTCAGACTTGGGACAAAAGAATAAACGTTTACAACATCTGGCAATAGACAACTCCTCTGCTCTAACAATGAAGTGCAATTTCCCCCAGGACGGAAACACGTGCTCAGGAGAATAAACAAAACTCTGAATGCTATCTGTAACAGCTCCATCTGCTGGTTCCCAGATAATGTTACAGATCAGACAGGTGGACATCGATCATATTGATCCAACAATAAACAGTGCATTATAATAGAAGTCTTGTCGTTTTTCTTCTCAATTCATCCAGAACTGCTCCTGGCCCAGACACCAGGCAATGTACACAAACAGCAACTGTGGATGCTAAAATAGAGCATAAAGATTACTTTGGAAGGCAATCTAAAGAACTCTACAGAATAAAGGATATGAAAAAGGGACAATGTAGCCCTTCTTGTTCTCTTTGTGGAGTTAGACAGCAGACCTTCCTATTCTGTTTCTTGAGTTTTTCTTCCCCAGCAAGGAAGTAGTGATACTTGCAACTCAGGTCCAAGTGATGGAAAAAGGATTCTGTAAACCTCTGTAATGAAGTCATGCTCGATATGCTGGGAGCACCTAAAACTTATAAGTCACATAAAGATCAAGGCATTATAATTACATCTTAATATTCACTGGAAGTTATTAGAAAGGCCTAAAATTTCCCATTAATTCAGTGAGAATTAGATGTCTATCAGAGACATACGATTAGATAATTCAATATCAAAAAAAGTAGGGATGAGAAAAAAGATAAAACAGAGTGATAGTAGGCAGAGTTCACATATACGAAGTTCATAGTTGCTTCATCAACAGGGAGAAGAGTCCTAGGTAACATGCTTGTTATTCTTAAACTATTTAATACATATATGCCCATTTTCCCAATGACACTGCTGTTCCAAATAATTATTTTCATTCATTTAAAAGGCATATCTTGAATGCCAAATGCCCACCAACAACTGCACATTCAACCACAAGGCACTCACTAAAATTAAACTAAACTTCAGCATCACAGGGTATGGCTTAGGGCTTTGTGCCTTCCATGATCTTCGTCATTCCTACTCTAACCCCATCCCAAACGTTATAGGTTAAATTGTATCCTCTTAAAATATATATATATATATATATATATATATATATATATATATATATATATATTTAATATATATATATATATATATCTTAAAATCCTAACCTCAGGATATAAGTGTATTTGGAGTAGGATCTTTACAAAGGTAATCAAGTTAAATGAAGTCATTGGGATGGGTCCTAATCCAACATGACTGGTATCTTTATAAAAGAGGAAAATTTGGAAATATGCACAGACAGGTACAGAGATAACACAATGTGAAGGGATGAAGGGAAAAGATGGTCATCTAATAGCAATGGAGAGAACCCTAGAACAGATCCTTCTCTTACCATCTTTAGAGAAAAACAATTCTGACACCTTGATTCTGGACTTCTAGTCTCCCAAACTGTGAGACAATAAACTTCTATTAATTAAGCTACCCAGTTTGTGGCATTCATTACTGCAGCGCTTACAAATTAATACGCCAAATAAACATACAGCCTATGTAAAAACAGTGAGCTTGTTTATTAGTTGGTTGATTGAAGAATTTTATAAAAAATGAGTCATTCTTTTCTCTGTGAAGGGCAGCATGGTCATGCCATTTCCTCTGAAGTGAAATCCTCACGATATAAAAAGTTCATATGCAAACAATTTTAAACCTTAAGCTCAACAAGAGCTGTAAATTGTCAGATGATCTTTAAATGGACAAAAGAAAAAAAGAAAGTTTCACTTCATTGCCAAGTCTTTATCAAATTCACTTGCATGATGCTTCCCATTGAAATTGAAAACTGTCAAAAAATCACTGAGATTTATGATGAGTTGTTTCTTTTCCCAATAGCAATATCGGCACAGATTAAAATCTGACAACCATAATCAGATGGCTATTTTGTGATTGGGTCTGGATGTAATTTGTTCTTCCCCCACTCCTGTGATTGCCCAGACCTTATACTTTACTGTGATATCGGCCATGATACTTTTTCTCCCAAAAGATCACCCAAAGAACTAAACTCACCAGAATCAGATAAATATTAACTTCTCCAAGAAATCCCTAGAGGGCTTGAAAACAAACTTGTAATTCAGCCAATGGATTGCCCATCACCTATGGAAAGCTGATCAGGATGGGGAAAGTATAACCTAGTATAATTTCCTAGCTTCATTCTCCTATTCCTAACCTGTTACAATGTCAGGAAGCCAGTGACTGTGTATCCAGAATAGTTAAAGGAAATGCCAATTCACTCACTCGCAGTGTCCTGCTCCAAGTGTATTACTTCTAGTATTGCAGTGAGGGGTCAGATGCCTTCTAGGAAAACCAAAGTTAGTTGTTTCTTCTCCAAGTGGTACAAGCCCAAGCAGTGTGCCCACCCTTGGCATTCCTTTCCTTGGAAGGACCTCACCACTTCCAAGATGAATACAGGGCAAAGGAGTAAATAAGGGCACGCACGATGATCCACACAGGAGGGGAGATAAGGAGTTAACCTACAGTGAACCCATGTGATAAATGCTAACCCCGCCATCTAGAAGGCCTCAAACGTGACCCCACTAAACCACAGAATTTAATTGGACCCAGTCCTACTCCTGTCTAGTGGCCCCTGTTCATAAGAAAAATATACTGTGGAGAAAAACCTTCCAACCAGAAACTGAAAACAACATTTATATTTAAAATACAGTACTTCTCTAAACTAGTGTTACTTAATAGTGATATCATTTTCCATCTCAAACTTCTAAAGTCTCCTACCGTATCCCTTTACTGAAAAGCAATAAAACCACCCATGAGTCTATTGTTTGTTTAGTCCTAAATGCTAGCAGCAGAGACAGTGTCCCTCACTGCCACCAATAGAATGGATTATGAATCAAAGAGAAAGAAAACATTACAAGAGAAAATAAATTAAAAGAAAATGAAATGGAGGAGAAAAACCAAGGAAGCTACCTTCAAGGAAAGGAAACACTGGAATTTTCCCATCTGCCACTTAGTGACAAAATCCTGTGTCATGATGTGATGGTGAAGAGCCTGGCTTCTGGGGTCAGGTAGACTTGAATTGGAATTCCAGATTTTCTGTAATTGGAGCTAATAATAATGATAGTAGCTAAAGCAAGAAGTTATAGAGTGCCTACTATGCACCAGGCACCAGCAGACTCCATGCTTTACACACATTGTTTCATCCTCAAAACACTTAGAACAGGTTCTATTATGAACTACATTTTATACAGAAGGCAAATGAGGCTCAAAGAAGTTAAGTAGTCTCCTGAGATCATAAGGAAGGAGGGAGATTTAAGCCCATGCACTCTGACTCCATAATCTGTGTGTAACCTTCTTAAACATCAGTTCATCTTTAAAATAAAGGCAATAATTGATGTTCCTTAACTCATTTCGTTATTGTGGGAGCTAAGTGAAATGATACAGAAAAAGAGTCTTAGCACAGTGCCAGGGACATAGTAAGTGTTCAGTAAAACATATGCTATTGAGATCCAATCCCCTACACTGTCTATAATTTAAATGGTAACCATTCAAAATGGTCCAAAATTGTTCTTGATGCCCATTTCACAGTGCTCATCATTCTCTTCCAAAAATTAGCCCAATATTAAGTATGGCTTACTCCAAATTTCCGTGGTTCTTGGAATCCAACTTCCCTATTTAGAAAGAAGGCAATCTTATGGCCTTAAAAATGTCAGCAGTCCTCTTAATTCATTCAGAGAATCAAGACAGAGACTGACATTGTCTCAAAGTACACCATGAGCCTAGGCTTACTCTAGGATGATTAAAGATTTAAGAATTTTGTGTATTCAGCCTCCAAAGGGCTAATTCTGCCCTCCAACCCAAAACATGTTCTTTGATCTTCCTCCCTCTACAAATTACTAGATATTTTTATGGGCTGCAAAAGACATTATCTTGGTCCTACTTATTTATTTGTCTTATAGAAAATCTAACTTAGAAGCCTGAGTTATAATGAAGAGTATTTATCAGAAATGTAACTGTGAGGTACAGGACAATGCTAGGAAACAGGAAGGACAAGTTTTGGAGCAGAGGACATAACATTGTGAGGCATCATGTGGTCCTAGCTGCTCAGAAAGTTAACACAAGACTCTACAAACACTCTTGGAACGTGGGGTGAAATTTCCCAACACCAATTAATCAAAAGATATAATGGTTAATTTTCTGTGTCAACTTGGCTTAGCCACGGTGCTCAGATATGTGGTCAAACATTATTCTGAATGTTTCTATGAGGACGGTTTTTTGATGAAATTAGCATTTAAATCAGCGGGCTTTGAGTACAGCAGATTATTCTTCATAATGTCGGTGGGTCTCATGCAATCAGTTGAAGGCCTGGCTAAAACAAAAGATGTGTATCCTCCCTTGAGCAAGAAGGAATTCTACAGTCTGATGGTCTTCAGACTTGAACTGCAATATCAGCTCTTCCCTTGGTCTCCATCCTGCCGGCCCACTGCAGATCTGAGACTTGACAGCCTCTGTAATTGCATGAGCCAATTCCTTATAACCAATCTCTTTTGCATTGTCTTCTTTTGATGGTGTAACACTTGAGATACACTCAGTGTTTTGTTTTTAATCTATAACACATTTGAGTGCCCTGAAAATGTGGACTAAGAGCTTTTCTTGTGTTTAGTGATGAGTCATTCATTGCTGATCAGAAATATACACAGAAAAGTTCTGTGATAACTTGGGTTGCTGAGAACCACTGAGAACTGCTAAATCTGTAAATTCATAGGCTCCTCCAAGTTTTTCATCATTTTCTATGTCTGACTTTTCCCTCAGCACTTTCCAATACATTGCTGTGCACTAAACAATTTGGATAACTTGAGCATCAAGAGAAAGGTGTTAACTGATTTTAACATATTAAAATTTTTCATTCCATGAGTCCATGATGGGGGCTGAGGGAAAGGAAGCATTTCTTCATAGAAAAATATCAGCAAGTTATGTGGAATGAACAATAGAATTCAGGCAATGAATGCTAAAAACCATTGGATGAAAAGTAATTAGGGAATATGGGGGATATTTACACAGTGACAAAGAATATTGAAATAATGCCAATGTATCACTTACCCTTCAGATTACTTACTAATTCACATGGTATGTCCTGGCAGTCACCACCTTAACCAAGTGATCAAACTCAACCTAACTAATAAAGGGAAATGATTTACTTCCTAATGAAATGCAATGTGACATTCCACAAATGTAGCATTCCTATCAGAAATGTGTAGCATGGGCTTAATGCAGACTCTAAATCCAACACTCAGTTTGTGACTGTGCAGGAGCTAGAAGAGCAAAGGCAGAAGAAAATAATCTGGAAAATCTAGAAAGGTCAGGGAGTGGTATGCTAGAAATGGTCTGGGTTCTCAAGAGTCAATGCCAGCAAGGAGGGAAGACAAGAACAGTCATAGTTATAAATTAAGAGAATACAGACACACAAAAAAATCTAAAACATAATAATGAAATGCAGTAATGCAGTGCATTAACTTTGAGTATATAAGTCCTGGATCTGAAAAAAAAAAATAAACTGGCTATACAAATAGATTTCGTTTTGGATAAAATTTGAGAAATCTAAGTAAGAAATGAATATCAGAAAAATTATAGAATTATTACTAATTTTCTAAAGTGTGGTATTGTAATTATGTTAAAGATCTGTTCTTAGGAGACACATGCTGAAATATTCAGTGGGGCAAGTATCATAATGTCTACAAACTTAATTCTGAATAGTTTAACAAAAAGAATATGAATTTCTATAGAATGATAAAGCATATGTGGGGCATGACCGCAGAATTTACACTTGGAGATGATGTAAACCCCAAAATACACTCTAGATCTTATTGACCATAAAGACTTAAAACCCAAGAAAAAAAATGTGAAATGCAGTAGTAATCTTCCAAGATAAACATCTCCTTTAGGCTTGCATGTATCCTCATTTTTTTCTCTGCAGTAACTAAAGATTTCTGGGAGCTCACTCCAAGGCCCAGGAGAGCAGACCTGGAGGGGCACTGTTTGTGCTCAGCATTTAAGATGTTCATTTTTTCGTTCCTTTTTGTACCTGTTGAATGGGTTTCTCTTTGCCACCCCCACTTTATATCCCGTCTTCTTTTCTCTCCCACCCCCTTACACCAGCATCATTTTATACCCTTAACTGCCACCTAAGGGCAGTTATCCAGTGAACACAAATCCAGGGTAACTTGTAATAGTGCAGTCAAATGCTTATATTTTTCCCTACAGTAGGGCAACATTTTTCATCTCTTATTTCCCTGGCCAGATGAAAGATGTCAATCAGGAAACTCCAGGTGTTGTGAAGATAAAGGAAGGTAGGGGGCCTGGCTCCCTGTTTATTAACCACAGAGAGAATTTGGTTCACTTCAAGAAATAATAGCATGGGAGAGACAATAACTCTTAACGAATTCGTGTGAGTAAAGTGTGAAGTGTACAGTCTGGGGACACGCAGTCCTATGGCTGCCTTCATTCTGGAGAAAAGTGAAACATCATTTTCTATTACTACACAGTATTTACATCCCTTTCCTCAAGCACACAGAGCCGCTGGGATTTCAGGTCCAATGCCAGGATTGCTTCTGTCTGAGTACTTCAGCTGCCATTTGACTTAAATAAGGTGCCAAACATGTGATTCTGACGTCCACAATCAGGCTTGAGGTAGAAATAGTCTCAGGTTTCCCTCCACCAGGTGCACTCTCTGCTTTGGGGGTCAGGAGGCCCTCACCCTCAAGTCCCACCCACACGCAGGCTTGAACATCTTCAGCTTTCAAATACCACCTTTCCTGTTCAGACTAAAGTCCCATGGAAAGTCTCAACCGTCTGGAAAATAAAAGAGTCCTCTCGGCCCTGTGAAAGAAAGGAAACAGAAAAGCCACAGAAATAAATCACAGAGGATGCCTCTAATCCTGGACAGGTGGTACATTGGCATAAGTGCACTGAAATCATTTTCCTCCTGGGCTGCGGAGAGCTAACTCCCTTTACCAGAAAAACCAACACCCCTCAATGTGGAGGGAGAGTGTGCTGGAGGAGGAGAATGGAGCCCAGGGCGAGAGGTCTGTGCCCTCCCGCGAAGTCCTGCTATCGGCCTTGGATCGGCGTATCTAGTGTAAACGCGGTTTCACACATAAATAGCGTGCCACATCTGGCCCTTCGGTTTTATGGCGTCTTAGCAACCGAACAATTTATAGATGGCGACCTTGTTACCCCACGGCCCGGGCTCGCCAGGAGCTGCAGGGTCTAAGGCACGGCGGGAGCCGCAGGAGGGGCGAGGGAAAGGAAAGAAAGGTCTGGGTCTCAGATCTTCGGCCCGGCGGGGCGCCGAGGAGAGGGAACCTATGCGCCTATTTGGGGTCCGGGGCCGACGCAACCTGGCATTCCCCCTCCCCCCAACCGGCCATGTGGCAGCTGAAAGAGCCATCGAAGCCCAAGTGTGTTTGCGCTCATACCCAATTTATTACCGCTGAACATATGGCCAATATTTTGACTCACGTCAGTCGGGCAAGGAAAACAAACAGCGCGCGCGGCGCAGGGCAGAGGCCCCCTCCGCTCGGCTGGGGCCCGCAGGGTGGGGCCGCGGGGCGGCGGGGCCGGGAGGGGGGCGCTCGCCCGCCGCGCGGCGCCGCCGCTCCGGCCCTCGCTCCCCGCAGCCGCCCGCGGCTCGGGATCCCGAGCAGCCGGGGCCCCGCGGCGCGGCCGCGCTCCAGGTGAGCTCTCTCCGCTCGTGCGCGCGGCCCGGACGCGGGGAACACGGCGGGGCCGGGAGCCGCGGCGCAGCCGGGCGGCGCCCTTCGCGGTCCGGCGCGGACCTGCTGCTTCTCCCGCCCCGGCCCCGCGCGGGCCGCCGCCGCCGCCGGGCCCGGGACGCGCTCCAGGCACTGCCCCTGCGGCAGGCCAGAGAGCGGCTGAGGCACCGCCGTCCTCGCCGCGCGGGGCCCGCGCGCCCCGCGAGGCCGCCGGCCTGAGCGCCCCTCTCGCGCGCGGCTGGGGACCTGCTCGCGCCCCTCGCCGCGGGCTCCGGAAGCAGCAGGTGGGCAAAGCCGGGCGTCTGAAGTCCTCCGCCGCCGACGCCGCTGGGCCGGATGACGGTCCCTTGGGGAAGAGCGGGTCCTGCGGGTCGCACCCGCCGACGGGAAAAGTTTTTTCTGCGGCTAGGGCCGGGTGCCTGGCCGCCGCTCACTTTCTAGCGCAGTTAGGGAAGCGGGACGGCCCCCGAGGGCTGGGCAGGTGCGGAGGCTGGGGGATGGGGCGCGGCGCCTGGAGCGCGACCGTCCGCCAATCTCTGCCCGGAGGGCGCGCGGAGGGGGAGGGGCGCTGTGGAAAGGGGTCGGGTAGGTGGTGGGCTAGATAAAGACGCATCTGGAAAGGCGGCGGGGCAGTCGCTGCGGCGCTGGGGAGCGATAGGCGGGGCGGGCGCTCAGAGCGCCTCGCCAGCCCCCTGCCCGCTGCCGGGTGCTGGATGCTCCTAGGCTGCCCACTGCGCTGTAAGAAAGGGGCCTCCTCTGCGCCCATCTTGGCGGGGTAAGTCACCCTATTCGCTGGAGAGGGAGCCGTGAATAGGGGTTCAAGCGGAGGCAGAAGTCCTGCAGGTAATTTGAAGATGGAGCCTAGTGGAGAAAAGGGTTCTCCCTAAGCGGAACAGGGCCACGAGGTGAGGGGCTGTGAAGAGGACCATGGCTGGGGACTGGAGCAGAAGTCTGGGGTCTCTGGGGAGACAGCTGTAGCTTGGACTTTGAGGGGATGAGAGTCGCCCGGGCCGCACCAGTAGCCGAACAGTTCTTGGTTTGCGTCAGTAGAGACCGCCAGAGGATCAGAAATGAGTCTCAGTGGGGTCTGTTGAGGTCCTGGTCTCCGAGAAGCGCTCGCGCTCGCGCTCTCTCTCTCTCTGTCTCTCTCTGTCTCTCCTCTCTCTCTCTCTCATTCTCTCTCTCTCCTCTCTCTCTCTCTCCTCTCTCTCTCCTCTCTCTCCCTCCTCTCTCATTCTCTCTCTCTCTCTCTCTCTCTCTCTCTCTCTCTCTCTCTCTCTCTCTCTCACACACACACACACACACACACACTGCATTTGTCCCATTTGTGGCAAGAAGAAAGGCCCTTTGGCGCGCCTCTAGCGCCTTTTTGACTTTGGTGGAGCTTAAGAGTTAAAGGGGAGCGTTGTGTCTGCAGACAGGTTGTGGACTTCTGGTGCTCGGATTGGGGAGATGAGAGGGAGACCCCCAGGAATCCCTCTCCTCTGGTGCCCGAGGGCCCTTGCGGGTTGGTTGCTTGTGTTTCCAGGCCCCAGCCCTTCCCAGTGCGGGCGCAGAGCGTGGCTTCCTCGCATGATAACTGCATTTCACATCAGCCTTCTTGGGCCAGCATTAAGTGCTGAATTCTAACCCGTTAGGAGAGGCAGCTTGTTTTTCGAAGTCTTGCAGTAATGAGTTTGTCACGTGTTAAGAAGTAAATTCCGATAAGAACGTGCTTTCGGCGCCATGTTTCCGTAAGAAACCCAAATCTCCTGCATTGAAATCGCCCTTATGGGTGACGGTAGGGCTTAGTTGGACGAACGTTCCTGAAGGCAACACTGAGATGCGTAATCTCATTGTAACATATTTAATCATTATAGCAGCGCGAACGAATGAAGCAAAGGGGTTCGCCTGGGGGGACATGGCGTTTGGTTCCCCCAATGCACCGGGGATAATGGATTGGTTGGGACAGGCTCATTTGGCTCGAGGGGGGCTTAGAGCTGCGTTTTAAAAGAAAATATTGAAAGAAGCCGGTTCCATTTTGTAGCGCGCCCGGAGCCACATTTCGTGTTCAATTTAATATCCTTGAAAGTTAAACCGCTTTTCTTGCCTTTTATTTTATTGGATGTATTTTCAAAGATCTCATTAAAGTGCATTTATCAAAGTCCTAACATATGTCCGGCGGGGTCTTATGCCCACACAATGAGGCTGATTAATAGAAAGAGAAATCCTAATTTCTACTACAATTTATATCCTGGGGAGATATTTGCCTTTTTTTTTTCTTTTGAGTCAGATAATTGGGAAATTGTGTGTTTCACCTTAAAAAAAGAAGAGGGGGGAGGTGTCTCCCTGATGCCTGTGTTCTCTACCCACGATTAATTGCATGGGGCTCCAGGCCCTAGGTCCTAAGATCAGTTCTTCTCTCCAGGGCTTCACAGAGTTCCTGTGAAAGGGAGGGAGGTGGGGGGCTTTTCACCTAGTAGAGAATCAGCTTTGTCTCTAGGTCTGAAAAACTTCCCTACTCAACACCTTCTTGGTGCCCTGGGAGGAAGGACTGTTCTTTAGGAAGCACCCACTCATTCTTCTCTTTCTAGGGCAATTTTAAGGGTTACCACAACATGGGTCAAAGAAAGAAAACACTCACCTTAGGCTTGAACCTGAAATGGGCTGAGATTTGTCTTTCCCTTTAGACTAGCCTTCATTTTCTGAGTCCATCTTCCTAATGACCATGAGTCTCTCCTACCCATCCTCTATTGTCGTCTGGCCTCATGAAAGTTGAATGCTGTCAGGGCTTTAGGCCTCCCCAACCCAGGTGCCACACACTGCTGCCCCACAGGCTACAAGGATTTCCAGGGACCTCAGCTTCTTTCTCCCAAAGCCAGAAAGTAATGCCAGTTGGTGCTTGGATACACCGGAGACAATCCTGACTTTCAATTTTCTGGTTAGGAAAGAGTCCCATTTGTGGTACCCTGAGCCACACTCCTTGACTTGTTTCATCCAAGACGACAGAGCTAACACCAGAGCTCACTGCAGCACCTGCTCTCCCACCTGAAGCCGGAAGACGCTTTCTGGGCCATTTTAGAGGTGAGCATCTTAAAGGTGAGCGTCTTTATCGCTAGGCTCACGGACCAAATTGGGTGGCGTTTTCCTTCTCCATTAATTTCGAGTGCATGCCACACTCCGAGTCTCCAACCTGTGATAAAATGAACCTTCTCCCTCTGACAAAACCTTTGTGTCCTCCAACTAATCCTTGCTGGAGCAGGAAGGTGCAACACGCTTTGTTTCTGGACAAACGCTTGCACCTTGGCGCTAACCAGACAATAAACTAATCCACTAGGAGGCTGTTATGTGAGATGGGATGTGGGGGTTGGGGGGGACTGACAGCTCAGCCACACACTGTATTAGGGAAGGAGTTTCTTTTTAACCTCTTTTCATTCCAAAAAAGAAAGAAAAGAAATGAAATCAAACAAATTAGTGTTTCCAAATAAAGGGAAAAGACCTTGTATTTTAAATGATTGGAAGTGCTTTTGTGGGTACGGAGGTAGAGGGTGCGGTCTAGGGCTGCTCAAGCTTTGGGTTCCTCAAGGCCACCCCTTCTTTAGAGCGGGGCCCCAAGGTAGACCCCCCCTGCCCAGGACTTTCCCTGCCCTAAACTCCCGGGCAGAACGCTCCTGCCCAGCAAGCTTTCACCGCCTTAAAGGGGAAGGGTGTGAGTAAAGGGCCTCCCAACGGCCCTGAAGGCCAGAAGCGAGATAGACAGGTGGGGGGCGGGGCTGGATGCCAAGCCAGCATTCCCACCCACATCACCCACAGGCCCACCAAGCCAGGCACGCCTAAGCCTCTCCTCACTTGCTAAAAATATTTCCCCGTTGGCCTTGTTTGCTGCTGTTTGAACCTCAGCTTTCCCCCAACAGGGGGCGTAAAGCCGCTGTCTAGGGAAGTGAGAAACTGGGAACGCAGGGTATCAGGGCGCCCCCAGGCTCGGAAATTCCTAAAAGGCTCTTGTGTTTAAGCTACCTGGGAAAGTAAACAGGTAAACACTGCACCGACTTGGAGGGCCACTTGTACTGGAGTGGGGCCACTTAGCCTGTGTACATTCACCTCCCCTCCAGGGCCTCCGCTGATTGTTCAGCGCCCCCTCCGCCCTCTCCAGCCGCCTGCGCTTCGGTCCCTCCGCAGCCCTAGGCTGCAGAAAGCAGCTTATTGGCCTGAGGTTCCTTCCAAAGGAGGTTCTCTCCAGCCTCCAGGGAGAAAGTTTTTCTTCCCGCCCGCCCCCCCAATCCTCACCTCTCCTGGAGACCTGCGACTCCCTTTGTGCCCATCCTAAACTTGGGAAGATGGAATACAGAGTTCAAAATCTGTAGGGAACCTGGAGCCCCAAAGCTGAGAATAAAAACCAGAGAGAGAGTACCTCTGACTGCTTTGGTGACATTGGCAGGGCTGCTAGGTGATATTCATACACCAAAGAGAGCCAAACTTGCCCCCTCTGGCCCAGAACACACTATGATCAAACTTCCAGCACCCGTGTCAAATTTGTCCACAAGTTTGCATCAGAAGAAGACCTGTGGCAGAGCACTGATGAACTGCCCCAATGCCAGCAGAAGAGCCCAAAGCCCACATCCAGACCTTATGAAACCCAGAACTTTTTTTCCTCAGGGCCAGAAGGAACCTGAAAAGAATTTACTAAAGAATCTGAGTTGGGCAGACTAGAGCATATCCAAGGAGAGCTGAAACTGGTGCGAGGGGACACTAATACGGCCAGAACCAACCAACAGGGTGGGTATGGCCAGGACCTTAAAGAGGGGACAAGAGTGTGGGGCGGGTTCTTCTCAGCCAGTTGGGTGTACATAATCTAGCTGAATAGGAGATCCTGGGCTCAAAAAGGCCCGGTGTCATGCTTCAGGGGAGAACTCTTGGGAAGTCCTCAGAATGCAATCACCTGGTTAATTTATATGGAAAAGTGCCTTTGGTGCCTGGCCCCTGCTCTTCCTGCAACAGGAAATCCAGGAGACCCTGGAGCATGCTTTGAGCACCGGACTTGACCCCAGCCACCAGCTGGTCCTGCACCAAGCTCCCGGCTTCCACAGGCCACTCCTGGGGGACTCGCATTTTATGATCTTCCTCTAACAAGCCGAGTTTCTCCCCTTCAATTATGAGCCTCCCAGTGGCCTCCCTGTGCCTTTTCAATTGCAAATGTCAGAGCTTTGGAAGCGGACGCAGGAACCACATAGGCAGCTAAGCAATGGGGAAAATGGACTCGCAAGGTCCCAGGAGAGAGACATTGAATTTCATCAGGGTGCAGAGCATGGTAGCAGGAGGCTAGAAGACTCCTTCCAACTCCCTCCATGGCCCGCTACCCCCAGGACAGAAGAAGGAAAAACACTAGCATTTGTTAAAGCAAGGGTGGAGGACAGCGCTGAGATCCAGGCAATGGCCCGAGGGTGCAGGGGAAGTATTGCCCTGCAGGTGCTACTGGAAGGGGATCTTGTGACCTAAGGCATGGAAGGACTCAGGTTGGTTGAGGCCAACAGGCAGGAACCCTGAAGAGCCTGGTCTTTGGTGAATTGGGCTGGGGCCTTCCTTCTCAAGGCACTATTACCAGCAGCCTCTCTCCATGATAAAAACCCAGAGGAAAAATGTTCTCTCAGGCGCTCTGCAGTACAGGCCCCCAGGGGGAAGGAAGAGAGGGGACTTGTTCAACAGTAGCTATGCTAATTAGCTCCAGGGAGAAGCCCACCATGTTGGGGAAAGGGAGGGAGAAATTGGGAACTAAATAGAACCAGGTGATAATAAGGTGAGGAAATGAGCAGGCTCCCTGGACAGTGTCTGGGGTGGGGGGACTCCTCCCCGCAAAGATCGCTCAGAAGATATGCAAAAAAGGGACACTTCCTGCTGAAAGGCCATTTTCCACCCAGGCCAAGAATTGGCCTTACCCTTCCCTATCCCTGGAGCCTGCTGCCCTGGTCCTCAAGAGAAAACCAATTTGAAACAGGAATAAGAGCAGAGACCATAAGAGGATCTTTTCTGCAGTGCTTGCCTGGATTGAGGAACTTTTTCTGGCCATTTATTTTAGCAACTAACAATGGCTGGGGCAGGCCCACCCACACCTGTTTCCAAACTCTAGGCCCCTTTACTCCTGGAGAACCAACTTCCCTCCTCAGACTGGACAGGGCAGAGAGCTCCCACTGAAGCGGGTGGCGGGGAGAAAGAGACAAGGGGGAGAGAAGACTGAGAAAGACAGAGAATGGAGAGAGGGATGGAAAAAAATCACGAAAAGTAATGGGTTTGAGGAACACGATTCAAAGCGGTTTCTAATTCTTGCAGTGGGGAAAAAGAGGAAGGAGGGGGAGAAAAGAGAAAAGAAAAAGGAGGAGAAAGAGGAATGGGGAGCGTCGACATGAAGGGGTTTCCTTAATATTGTGGACGGATTCAGAAATGAATGAAGAGATAGTCCATTGAAAAGGGTTGAATGCCATGACAACTAGGAACAACCTTAGATTTATTCCAAACAGTTAGGACCCATTGAAAGAGAGCGTCAATCATGTATTATTTCGCCACTGAAATAAATGCAAAAACGGAGCCGGGACAAAGGCTTCCAACGGGAGCGGGACATTTGTCTACATTTCGCTCATTGTCCGCAGCTTAGCAATCGGTTTGTATTTGTGTTTGCCCGGGTCCGACCACCCAGGACGCGCCGAGGAGGGGCTCGTTCTAACCTGGGCCATTGTCACCCACGTCACATACTGGGGACGAGGCAGTGAAGGCTGCAGAAAGCTTCGGAGCGGCTCGGGGAGAGGCCCTCTCGCTAGGCGCTGGCAACCCGGGGGCAAGTGGGGCGCGGCGGCGACGGCAGCTGCGCGAGAGGCGAGGACACCGCCGCCGGGGCGCTCCTCTGGGCCAGCGCTGCGGCGGCCCTGGTTACAGGCTAAAGGGGAGGCAATACCGGACCCTCAAGTGCGGCTGTGTCTGCCCTTCCTTCCCCCAAGCAAAGCACCCACCAGACGCTCTTTCGGGGGGCGGACAAGCATCAGGTAGCAAACTCTTCCCCACCCCACCCCCAAAAACTAACTCGAGGGAGGGGCGAGGAGGCAGGCGCAGAGGAAGAGGTGCTGTCCCCCAGGAAAGTTCAGTTCTCTGGCTGATAAGAGGTTGGGAACGTCACACACCTAGCGCAAGCTGGGAGCCTGGAGCGTGTCCTCGGAACGCATCCGTGGGGCGTGCAAAAGGAGACGACATTAAAGGAGTCGCTTAGGGGAAGAAAACGTAGCATCGTCCGCTTGCACTGCGACCCCCTCCCCCGCGGCTTTCGGAGGTCCTCACCAAGGCTAAAGATAGCGCCCCCGACCACCCCCCCCAGTTCCTTCCCGCAGCTCCGCTAAGGCTGGAAGCTGGAGAGGGAGAATAATAGGGGGCAGGAAGGTTGCGGGGCCGTCTGCCCTTCCCTCCAGCCGGAGAACGCGGCCTGCAGAGCCCGGAGGCAGCAGGGCCGGGGCTAAGTTAGAGTCCCTCACCCCACCTCCCCTCCCCGGCGACCCGCAAAATCTCACGTGTACTGCGCAGTGTTTCTCCGCCGCAGAGAGATGGAAGGGGGTGTGGGGGGAGGTGGAGTGAGGAAATAAATAAGTCTTTAGCAAATAAAGGGTGGCCGAAAGGAGGGGGTTGTCGCCGGGTAGTGCTGCGGCTGGCCCCAGCCCGATCCCTCTCCTGGGTTTCGGGCTCTTTTGGCGTTAACTAGAATCAATTACTTGCCTTGTCATTTCTAGTACTCATCCTTAAGCCTCAACCAAAATATTGACCTAGGAGGCTTACAGAAGTTGGGCTCTTGCCATTTGAACCGGATCTTGTTTTGGGAGCCACCAGCGATGGGAAGGAGAGATTTCCGCGGCTTGGCCTTCGCCCCCTCCCCCTTTTCCAAAGGCGCCACAAATCATCAGTTTTCTGTCTTGCTGGGGGCGGGCGCGCGGGGGCTGGGAAGTAGGAACCAGTAAATGTTAAGAAGGATTTTTTTCCTGCTCCTCTAGGTGTCTGTTTTGTTTTTTCTCCTCCCGCTTTTTTTAAAGATGCAATTTGTTAAAATGGCTCTTTCAAGTGTGTGGACTCGCTAGCGACGCGGTGGTCCTTTGTATGTAAATACTGGGTTAAAAAAAGGCTCACCCTGTCTTTGCAATTAATTGACACATTACACCTCTCATCTTGCTCTAGAGGGCCGTTGGCTGGGAGCGCGGAGCTCCCCAAAACCCACAATTTCACATCTGCAAATACTGTCTTCATCCACTTGACTTCCAAGACCCGCCCACACGTGTCCAACCTTTGCGTTTTAATGTCTCCCCCCTTTTTTTCCACCCTTCTCTCGCTCCCTCGCTGGCTCCCCCTCCCTCCCTCTTTCCCTCCCTCTCTTTCTTCCCCTCTCCCTCCTCCCCTTCTCCCCAGGTTCGCGAGTGGAGCCCAGCCTTATATGGACTGATCGCTCGGGCAATGGCTCATTTTTTCCTCGCCACCAGCCGCCACCGTGCGCCGAACGGCCGCCAGAGCCCGAGCTGACGCCGCCTTGGCACCCCTCCTGGAGTTACAAACTCGGGCCGCGCGCGCGGGTTGCCCAGCTCTCTGCGTCCATTTCCTCGTGCTTTCTGAGAAGACACAGGCGCCGAGTTGGGCTTCTTTTCCCCTCCCCTTCTCCATAGTTTCTCTCTCTTTTAAAAAATAATTATCTCAATAATTAAAGCCCATCCCCCTTTCCCTCCCCTCACCCCTTCCCCCATTACCCTTACCCCGCCCCAACTGGGGAGTGCCACGAATTGACCAAGTGAAGCTACAACTTTAAGGCATAAATTCCGGGGGCCCGAGCCATGTCGCTGACCAACACAAAGACGGGGTTTTCGGTCAAGGACATCTTGGACCTGCCAGACACCAACGATGAGGAGGGCTCGGTAGCCGAAGGGCCGGAGGATGAGAGCGAGGGACCGGAGCCTAAGAGAGCCGGGCCGCTGGGGCAGGGCGCCCTGGACACCGTGCAGAGCCTACCCCTGAAGAACCCCTACTACGACAGCAGCGACAACCCATATACGCGCTGGCTGGCCAGCACCGAGGGCCTCCAGTACTCCCGTAAGTAGCGAAACTTGGCAGAGTGGCCGTGGCCGCCTCTATTTCTGTGGCCGTAGCCGCGGCTGGACACTGGGGGGAGAAAGGGGAAAGAGCCATTGAAACCCAGATCTCTCACCCTGAGCCTCTAGAAAGATTTTTAACACTTGTTTATGATGCCCTCTTTCCTCCCTGTCAAGCGCTTCTGGTCCCAGAAAAGGACTTGGTCTCAGGTATTTTTTCAAAGAGAGAAATTAAGAGGAAGACAAGAGGGTACTACCTCCCAAGGCTGGTTACAGAAATCAACCGGGACCGGTGTGGTTCCTGCTGTGGTCCCCCCCCCCCGCGGTCCCCCTCATTCCAACAGCCGGTAGGGACTAGCCTGGAGCACTGGAACGAGCCAGAAAGACGCGGGTACGGGTAGAGGGTGGGGGAGGCTCCCAGTGGCCCGGGTATAAATAGCTCACCCTGCCCCCTGAACGATCATAGAGGACGCTTTGTGTGATGCGGAGGGTGTCAAAGTCCAAAGGCAAAAAAAACCGAAAGCCCCCCACAACCTGCCTTAAATGGCCGAGCCGATCAATGCCCGGATTGTAGGATTTTTCTTTTAAAAATCTGCCCACGTCTCTCCGGAAAGGAAACTGCTTAAGGGGGCCAAAGCCCTTAACCCGAGATGATATTCTTCCATCGCCACTGCCCCCAAATACCCATACTGTGTGAACCCCTAGAAACACGAGCCCCGAGTCCCCATCCTGCTGCTTCCCCTCTTTCCCCAGGGGGGACACTGAGTGCTTGGTTAGGAGTGGAGCGGGACAGGAAGCAAGGCGAAGACAGTGGGGTCGGGGGGCGGGGGGCGGACGGCGCACGGAAGATCTGGGCGCGCCGAGTTGGCGCGTGGCCTCCAGGCACCTGACGCCCTTCTCTCTCCCGCAGTGCACGGGCTGGCGGCTAGCGCGGCGCCCCAGGACTCGAGCTCCAAGTCTCCGGAGCCCTCAGCCGACGAGTCACCGGACAATGACAAGGAGACCCCGGGCGGCGCGGGGGACGCGGGCAAGAAGCGGAAGCGGCGGGTGCTCTTCTCCAAAGCGCAGACCTACGAGCTGGAGCGACGCTTCCGGCAGCAGCGGTACCTGTCGGCGCCCGAGCGCGAGCACCTGGCCAGCCTCATCCGCCTCACTCCCACGCAAGTCAAAATCTGGTTCCAGAACCACCGCTACAAGATGAAGCGAGCCCGGGCTGAGAAAGGTATGGAGGTGACGCCTTTGCCCTCGCCGCGCCGGGTGGCCGTGCCCGTTTTGGTCAGGGACGGCAAACCGTGCCACGCGCTCAAAGCCCAGGACCTGGCAGCCGCCACCTTCCAGGCGGGAATCCCCTTTTCGGCTTACAGCGCGCAGTCTCTGCAGCACATGCAGTACAACGCCCAGTACAGCTCGGCAGGCACCCCCCAGTACCCGACAGCACACCCCTTGGTCCAGGCCCAGCAGTGGACTTGGTGAGCACCGCCCCTCCGAGACTCGCGGCCCCAAGCCCAGGCCCCACCCCGGCGGCGGCGGCGGCGGCGGCGGCGGCGGCGGCGGCAGCAGCAGAGGCAGAGAAGCGGATTTAGTCCTTATGGTGGTTATTATTATTATTATAAATATTATCATGGAGTCGAGTTGATTCTCGGCTCCAGTGGGGAGGCGCCGGGACGTTGCCTGCGCCTCCTTGGCGTGGCTGATTCCATCTACCCAGCGCTGCCCCTTCCCTCTCCTTTTGAACCTTTGGAGAGGGCTGAACTATAAGCCTTGTTTACAGAATGTTTGCGCAGCTTTGCTTCTTTGCCTCTCCCCGGGGGGAACCAAATCGACCCAGCGTTAACGTCCTCACTTGAGAACGAGAAAGATCACCCCCCTTTCCTGCTTCTGTGAATTTTGTAAAATATGTTTGTGTAAGTAGCGATAGTCAGGTGTCTTCTAAAACAAGTGGAGAACACTTTAAAAAAATATAGAGAGTTTTTCTCCTTTTTTATAAAAAAAATGCTAAATATTTATGGCCATGTAAACGTTCTGACAACTGGTGACAGATTTCGCTTTTCGTTGTAAATATCGGTGGTGATTGTTGCCAAAATGACCTTTAGGATGGGCTTGTTTTCCCTCGAGGCCCGGTTCCTTTGTGGTTTGTTTTGGTTTGCTTATGTTTGATTGGCTCTGCTTTCTCCTTTTCTTTTTTTATTTTGTTCAGTGCAAACATTTCTCAAATATGAAAAAGGAAAAATGTAGGCGCGAAGCCCCCTGCCCCATTATCCGGGTCCTGAGCCCCGGAGCTTGAATCTCAGCGGTTCCGTGTGGTTCCCCAAGAGCGCCGGACGCTGAAAGCTTTCGATTTTTTAAATAAGAATTTTAATAAAAATCCTGTGTTTAAAAAAAAAAAGTCCGGCCCTCCCATTTGTCTTACTTTGTCTCCCTACGCCAGGCCGAGGCCTCGGGCAAGAACCCAGGCCAGGCCGCTTGCGCTCTCTCACCCGTGCTTCCCTTCGTTGCCGGGAGTGGGGAGCGGGCCAAGGATGCCCGAGGCGCAGGAGAGGACCTTGGTTAGGCCTCACCCGCGCGGGGAGGCCTGGCCCGGCACCTCGGTTCCCGGGCTGCGGAAGGAGCGCTTGGCCTCCGGCCTGCGAGTTGTCGACCAAAGCCTGCTCTTTCCCGGGCCTCTGTCCGGGCCTCGCGCGCAGTCTGAATCCGGGGCGGCGGCGTCCTAGCTTTGGCAGAAAAAGTGACTTTGGAAAACGCAAAGGCGAGGGAGCAAGCCCCCCTCGCTCGCCCAAATCTACGAGTGGCTCCTTCAGCCTGAGAAGCTGTTGAAGCCACTACACTCGATGACTTTCACTTTGTTGCATTTGATTTACCTCGCGCTAAGAAGAGGGGGAGGGGCGGCGGGGGGGAGGTGCTGAGGCTAAAACTAGTTGGCTTTTTCTCTTTTCTCCACCCCCTTTTCAAACTCCGCAGCCTAGGAGACCGCTCCAAGAACTGGGTTCGGGGCGGGGGTCTGGTTTCGGGGAGCTCAAGGCTCCTTTGGCATAAGGAACGCTGGGGAGGGAGTGGGGTGCTGCACTTCCTCTAGGCGTTTTGGCACAGGAGAGCCAGGAAGCAGGAGTCAGTGGAAATCCCTGCTAAATAAGGCTCCTTCTC
This sequence comes from Cynopterus sphinx, assembly GCA_030015415.1. Classification (NCBI taxonomy): domain Eukaryota; kingdom Metazoa; phylum Chordata; class Mammalia; order Chiroptera; family Pteropodidae; genus Cynopterus; species Cynopterus sphinx. Next base: position 58,867,630 of record CM057389.1, read on the forward strand.
CCTTCTGCACCCGTTAAGTCCAGGTTTCCAGTCCCCTGCCCCTGGACTGGATCCCGATCCTCACCCCTCCTAGCATTTGGCTGCGCGCGGTCTCCCAGGCCAGCTCTTTAGCGTGAAGATGAGTGGCTTGCTTGCTAGAAAGTAGGGGTTTGTAGGTAGGGTGGTGCGCCCCGGCCTCCAGGGCTGGGATGAGAGGAGTGGAAAGTGAGCAAACAACCCTGGGTTTGCCCATGGGAGGGCGCATTGGTCTTTCTTCAGGAGACTACTGATTCCACCCCCCCCACCCCCCACCCCCCAGTCCCCCGCGCAGAGACCTCCTTGGCGGATGCTGATGCACATTTGCCCTTGCGGGGGAGCGTCTCAGGGAGCCGTGTGGACTTGGGGGGAAGAGGCCCTTTCTCCTCTATCTCAGGGCTTTCTGAAAATACCCGGGGTTCTGTAGCTCAGAGTCCAGAGGGCCATTTGAGACGCCTCAGGATTGAAGTCGGCTCTGTTCGGAGGTTGTATTTCTCGTTCCTTCCACAGCTCCACCTTCGTGTCTGGAGCGGGGCGGGGGCGAGGGGGCCGAGCAAAAGGAGCGGTCTCAGCTGACTTTCTCACTCCCTCTAGTTGATGATCAGATTTAATTCAATATCTAAAGCAAACATGATTATCCGTGTGACCAAATCTGCGCGTCAATAGCACTCAGCGCAACACGCCCAGGGACGTGATTACACGTTATTCCCGCGTTGCGCACCCGTCCCTGGATAATTGAGGGCGCGGGAGTCTTTCTAATATCCTCCCAAATGTCCCATCCTTCACATCTCCAGGTTCATCTGGGTTCATCCAGGTTTTCTTAAATGCTGAAAAGTCTCCCTTTGTTTCCTCACACTAGCTTGGAAACGTTGGGGGTTTTTATTTCTTGCTATTTGTAAATGCCAAGAGAATTCTGCGTTTGGTCATTTGTTGCGCAGTAATCAAATGCCCAACTTGACCATCCACTCAACATCCCACTGTAACTTCCCTGTAACCTTCGAATCCACTGGGAAAGGAAACAAGAGTTATGGCCTCTTGGACTGGGATTGTAAGAAGGTCTCAGGCACAGCCCCAAAACTCCATTCTTGGCCTCAGAGCTTCGGGGGCCAAATTATTCATAGGATCCTCTAGGCATCCAGGGAGGAAGGAGTCAGAGTGGAAAGTCCAAATTCTTGCAGACTTCCACTGTGTGTGCCTTGAGAGTGCATTTGGGGCGTTGGCCAGGCTCACAGTCCTGCAGTCTGAGTGTGCACTGGCACAGCCAGGACCCCGGGAGGTGGGCCCAGCGCCCTCCACTCTCTGTCCTCGGGTCCCTATGGAGTCAATAAAAGTGCCTGGGGAGCCCTGTGTGGCCCTAACCCCAGCGCCCTGGGAGCGAACCCGACTCCAGGTCCGCTTCAGCAGTCTATCTTCGCCCAATCTACAGCGGGCCGCACAAAATGGCACAATGGGAGAGCTGGGAGCAGGGGATGTTAGAGGCGTGCATACTAAAAAGGAACAGAGAATGGATCTCAGGGGACAGAGAGAGTCCTCCCCCCTCCGCCCCGCACCATTCAGTGCGCTTATCGCGGGCAGTGAATCCCGGAGTCAGGCAGAAGTCTCCTTGGGGTTTTGTTGGGCCTGTCACTGGGTCCCTTTGTCATCCTCGGGCTCCATGCTGGATTCCATATGGCCAGCTGGGCCGAGGGAGCGCGAGGAGGGACCCACACAAAACCCAAATTGTGTCCGGCTTTCAAACCCTTTATTGTTGTCTGTGAAAGGAAGACGCATTAAAAATTCGTGCTATATCTATTGGGGAGGAGGTTGGAGAAGCGGGAAAAAAAAAAACCCACCCCTGTCTTTGATGGCTTCAGAGGGCGTTTGCCCCGCTTAGGCCCTGTAACACACTGAATCTCTCTCCCTGGAGAGATCTCTCTCTCCCTCTCCTCTCTTTATATTTCTTACCAAATATCGGCTATGACTCTAGAGCTCGGGCCTTCAGTGTTAAATGCGTTGCGCGCGCTTTGCGTACTCGCGTACGTTGGGGATGGCAGCTGGGCTTCTTCAACAGGAGCTCCTCATTGAAGTCATCGGCGTCTGCCGGACTCAGGAGGAGACCGGGATGCTTGGGGCCTGGGTAATGTCCCTCTGGCTTCGTTGGGACTCCAGGGTAGATAAAAATTCATTCCCCTGGTTTCTACGCTGGACGTGTCTTGACGCATCTGCTTACGGAGCCACCCTTCCACACACTGCAGTAAAGGTTCGGGAAGGCCAGGGGACCCCTCAGTCCTAGGCCCAGCTCGATCTCAGCCTCAGCTGGTTCCAAGGCCACATCCACTCAGCAGCACCACTCAGTTACTAAACCTCCTGTCATTCGAATTGTGGGCAGGGATCCCACTTCGTTTACCAGCCCCTCCCCGTGTTGGAGGAGAGAGGGATTTGCACTTTCATTCTCATTGTTTCCATTATCGTTTTTTAAGAAAAATTCAGTAACAGGGAGACAGAGCAGAGATCCCAAGAAATTTGACCATGTTGCCTCACCTAAGCGGTCCAGAGTTAGCGTGGGGCAATCAGGGATCATTTGGGTCACTAAACACAAAAAGTTCATGCTGATCACTGTGGAAATAACAATAGAATCCACACATGTCCCCCTTGCTCAAAGCGACTCAGTCTTAAGGAGCACAACAGAGATTGTGGAAATTTTGCTGATCCAAAATTTGGGCACACCCCTTTTCCTATATAGTACTACTGTCGGATTTAGTAGAATCAAGTAACTTGATACGAGTAGGAACCCCCTCCTCAAAGTCCCCTACCCCCAGCCAGAGAAATCGCTTATTTTCCTTACCTATTGACTGTTGGACTTAGTTGAGACCTGGTGTGGATTTCTCGAGCCTTTTCAAGAGCCTGGCCATTGAAAAGCTAATCCAATATTTACAGAGCATAAGGACAGTTCTCAGATGTATTTATTAAGGCCCATCACTAAATGATTACTTGGACTAAAGACAAAGGCCAGGGGAGAGGGCGTTCAGGAGCCCCAGATCTTGCTCGGGTGGGGTCTCCCCACGCAGAACTAGGAAACCAGGCGCGAACTTGTGAGATGCTGAGGTTCCCCTCCCGTGCTTAAGTGGCATGTGGATTGGATATTGTGTTGGCCGGTATTTCAGGAAATATGTACTTGTGGCTTCCCGAGAGGCCAGGCGCAATGACACTCTAAGCTGTGTCGATATATCATCTTTTATCCAGGATCTGCAAATAAACCCCTGTCCGTTCCCTCCCCCGCCCCCCCCCGCGCATTATAGCGCTGCTATCTCTCCAAGGGAAGCGATCCGAGTTTTATTGCTTTCATCAACGCCCCAACTCTCTCTTGCGCGCGCTCTCGCTCTCGCTCTCTTGCTCTCTCTGTCTCTGTCTCTCTCCCCTCCCTCCTTTCCTCTCTCCTTTAACTCCTCCCTCTCTCCCTCCCCTCCTCTCTCTACCTCCATCCCTTTCTTCCTTCCCTCGCCTACCTTGCCTCTTCCCCTCCTTTCCCACCCAGTCTGGTTTTTTAAGGCTGTAATTTTCTTTTTAACTCGTGGAGCATCATCATCTCTAGAAAGACGGAGAGGCCTCAGCGCCGCCACCCGAGCAAATGGGAAAATGCAGGCCCGCGCGCGGACCCGGCGTCCCGCAGAAGCACCGCCTCGGGAAGGAGAAAGTGAGCGGCCCGCGCGCCGCGGCTGCGGCCGGCGGGGGGCGCGGAGCTGTGCGCTCGAGCCGCGTGCCTGCGCGCTCCGCCGAGCCTTGGGGTTGCGCTGAGAGGTAGCCCGGTTCCCCAGGTCCCCAACTGCATCTTTGCGAAAGCGCGACTCTAGCTCGGTGTGCGGCCCAAGTCTGAGACGGCGGCCCATAAGGAGGATTAGAGCTTTACACTCCGGTGGCGGCAGACGCCGATCGCTCCCCTCGGCCCGCGGGTCCCCGCGCGGCTTGGAAAATACACGTGAACAAAGGCCATCTGCACCTGCGGATACTCATTTTCCTCTCGTGTACCCTCCCCCCCATCCTGCTCTCTCCACTTATGTGCCACCTCCCGTCTCCGCCTCAGTTTCCATCATGTTTGGGCGCAAACAACGATGAATTGATACCGTGACCCAGGCACGCGCTGGCCACGAGGAGGGCTCCACGACGGGCACCAGGGTGCGGTCTCCACGATCCCGAGCGCCCCCATGCACTTATGGGTTCCTGCGGATGAACGCGGGGTGGGCAGTTCTGGAAGGGTGAGGTTGAATCAAAGTGGTTCAGGGTGCGAGCGAATGATGCCAAAGGACTCTGATTTGGGTTGGGAGTGGAGTAGGAAGAAGAGACCCTCATCTCTCGCCCGCCATCGAGTCGGGGCTGCAGCTACTCCTGCTCATCCCCAGTCCCAGTCAGGTGAGCGTGCGGCTCAAGGCAAAGAAGGGCGCAACCCGAAGCCTTGCGCGGCAGCGCGCTTTCCCGAGCTGCGGGCGAGTGGTGCAATGGCGCCATCTGGCCACCAAGGGGAGACTCTGCTTTGCGGTCAGAGAGGGCGGCGAGAGGACGGAGGCCGCTCTCCCCCGCCCCCCGGCCACGACCTCGTATCGAGGCCACGAAATGGAGTTCAGGGGTATCCTAGAATGGAAAGAACACCGGGTTGTAGATTCCTCCCACCTGCACCCCAACTCTGTTGCCTTTCTGAAAGGCAGCGGACTAGGAGTCGAAAGGGTTAAATCCTTCACTGTCGGCTCCCCCGAAATGGGGTCCTCAATTCCAGCTTGACTCTTCCGTGGACGCACGACGTGAAACTGCTTCCAATAAAGGCATTCGTGGTTCCAAACGTTGATCCCTTTACTTTCTTAAGCCCTAGCTCTCTGTCTCCTCACCTCCAACTTCAACGACGAGTTCGTGTCAGATAAGGGAGTCTGCAGTGCCCAAGTTGTCCGTGGGGTGGCGCGATTGGATAAGAAAAGATGTCCCCATTCGGCACGGTCCGGGATGGTGGAGTACACCTGCAGCGTTAAGGAGAAATCTAGGTGACCTGTCCTATACACCAGAGCTAAAGTAGTGTGGTGGTGGTGGTGGTAGTGGTGCTGGTGGTGGTGGTGGTGGTGGTGGTGGTGCTGGTGCTGGTGGTGCTGGTGGTGGTGCTGGTGGTGGTGGTGGTGCTGGTGGTGGTGCTGGTGGTGGTGGTGGTGGTGGTGGTGGTGGTGGTGGTGATGGTGGTGGGTGTGTGTGTGTGTGCGCGCGCGCGCGCGGTTGACATTGTCCACTCCTTTGGGAAAAGGAAGGGCAGGTTGTTACATCTTAATTCCAGAACAATTAAAACTCTGCCCTTGAACTCGGTGCCTAGAACCTAATGAAAGAAACTAAAGATACCCATCCCAGCCCAAACCCTTTCTTCCCCTCCAGCTTGGACTGCGAATGCGGACGCCCGTGTAACCCTCACCACCACAGTCAAGATGTAGAACATTTCCATTACCCAAATGTTCCCTCCTGCCAGAATACTTATAGGCATCAATTGAAAACCTTGATGGAAAAAAAAAGATCCCATTGCTTTCCTTGCTGCTTGTTTTCACATGTGGTATTTTTGCCTTTGTCCATAAAATAGTACAGAGAAAGCCACAATAATCTGCCCTCAGCCCCCATACATGAAGACAGTGACGACCACCACCATTATTACTATGTCCAGGAACCTGCTAGGCACCTCTCTTATGTCCTCTTATCTGATTGTGACACCTAATCTGCCCTTCAACAAAGAAACTGAGTCTCAGAGAAGTTAACCACCTCTGCGTATGAACACGGCATCATTCTTAACAAAGGACAAGTCCAGGGGGTGGCAGCAGGATTTACCAGGGTGTTCTGCCCTGTTTACAGGAGAGGAGGGACGGGTTGGGGGAGGACAAAGACTCCCTCCTGTTCTTCAGAAGGCAGCTGGGTGGCGGGCTTCTCCACAGAGAAGGGCTCTGCTAATACTGCTAGCAGAAAGCCTCAGGTCCCAGTTAGGCAGGCTGGTCTGGGCGTCAGCCCCTTCACTCCTTCCAAGAAGCCTGCACACCACCCCCCACCCCTCTGCAAGGCACTGTGTGATGGGGAGTAGGCTGAGGGGTCCATCTGAGGGATTCACTCCAAGTCTATTCTCACTCCAGGCCCATGGCCTGCAATCTCCTTGGTTTTGGTGATAAAAACAAGTCCCCTCCCAAATGAGAAAAGGTTTAAGAAAAATAGATTTCAATTGCCAATTGACCTTATATCTTTAAGTGATTTCCTGTCTTTTACCTAATGTAGGGGAAACAGAAAATAAGTTAATATGTTTTTTTGAGTATAGTGCTACTCCCCCTAATCTGAGATATTTACAATAATTATTAAAAGGAATTTTACTTAAGTATGTCCATATTTCCTTAACTCTGCTAGCAACAACATGAAAGAATGGCCTCAGCATAGACAGATGTAAAAGAGGGGAGTTGTATTTATGAGGTCAACCCAAAGGAATCCAATATTTGTGTCTTTGATAAAGAATCAGACACCTGATAGTCTCACCACAATGGCCAGTCCTCTTTTACCCGTTCATGTATTCAACTCTTCCAAGCATGAAAAGATGTGGCTCTGGTTAGGAGAAAGTGTTCATTGTAAACAACATCACAGTTCCCATAGCCCCTGGGGTGCTCCCTGCTCTTACAGGTGTCAAGGGCTGCTTAGTGCCAGCACCTGCAAGTTGAGGCCTGAAGAAGGAGCAGGAGAGTGTGAGACCCCTGGGACAGTTGGCAAGTGCTGGGAAGTTCATGGTCTTCAACCAATTTCAGGTGGAAGTTGATGGATAAATACTGCAGCTTTCTCACTGCAGGTGGAAAAACTGAGAGACGTGTTCCATGTCATCTTCCAGAGTTCTCCAGTAGGACTGAGCCCCAGTTGCCCTCACTAGCAATTTGCTCATTAAAAAGCCTCATACTGGCTTCTTTCCCTTCCCTGTTTCTGCTTGCCACTTCCTTGTTGGTCCTTTCTGGAATCTTCTCCCTTATTACCTACTTGCCCATGAATCTTGTCTCAGGATCTTCTTCTGGGGGCACCCACACTGAGAGACAGATACTTGAGACCGCACTTTTGTCTTCATCCTGGACCTGACATTGGTCTCTGAAAGGTCAACCATGACCCATCCCAATGTCCCCTTTCTCCATGTGGTCCCTGAGAATGTCCACCATTCATACATATGTCTGTCCTAAGGAATTAGCCTAGACAACTGTGTAACAGGGGACATGGAAACTAACCAGCAGCTGGCCAGCCACTCTGACTCCTCATGGTCAAGCCTGGGACATATAGCCACCCTCACAGATCTAAAACTATGGCTCTTGTTCCCTCAGGATCCAGCCTCAAGGCCAGTGACTTGGTCCTTGCCCATCAGAAAGGGCGTCCCAGCTTCTCTGAGTATAGCTCACCTTTGTACCTCCCGAGAGGGAGGTTCTGGTTAGGACAGGTAGGCACTCTCCAGTTTGCAAAGTCCCCATTGGTCAGGTCTGTATCTAAAACGCTGATGGGCAGTTGGCTTCCCTAAACTCCAGCCTGCACTGTGACTTTTGGCTTGGGAACACAGGACACTGGGACAGAGCACAGGGTGTGGCACTCACATACAGAAAGAGCCACTCTCATCACTTAGACGAGGCTATGGACATGGCATGTTGTAGACTGAATAGTGTCTCTCAAATTTGTATGTTGTAGTCCCAACCATCAGTACCTTAGAGAGTATTTGAGACAAGGTCTTAAAGGAGGTATTTTTAAAACAAGCTCATTAGCTTTGGCCCTAATCCAATATGACTGGTGTCTGTGTAAGAAGAAATTAGAACATCAACACACATAGAGAAGACCATGTGAGGACACAGCAATAAGACAGTCATCTACAAGCCAAGAAGGAGTCCTTTGAAGAAATCAGCCATAATGACACCTTGTTCTCAAACATTTAGCCTCCAGCCTGTGACAGGATACATCCGTTTTCACCCACCTGTCTGGTACTTCATTATGGCAGCCTCAGCTTATATTTTTATATCCTGAATCACACATCATTCTCTTGTCAAATGTTGAAATAACCATTTCCCAAGGTTCTGACCTAATGGCATCCTGCTCTCCCTCCCTGCATGGGAGAGACTGTGTGCTTCTCTAGGTCTCTGGTAGACTCCAAGGTTCTAGCATCCCCTTGAGCCACTTAGTGACTCACAGCCATGTTTCCCAGAGTCCATCTAACTCCAACTGTATTCTGTGGACCCAGAATTCTAATCTCCATAAGCCTTGCAGGACAGTGTGGAAAAACTACTCCCAGCCAGAAAGCTTTTGTCAGTCTTAATGAGATGGAAGAAAAAAACTGTAAGAGCAGATGTGAATCCTTATGTAGGTGGACTCCAGGGCACAAAGTGTTCTCCACAGGTTCTCTTCTGTTTCCGAGACAGATGTAGGAGAGAACATATAACTGTCCAGGGAAGGAGCTCAAATCCCAACAGCAAAACCCCTGAGGGGAGAGCCTGGGAGAGTTTGGAGCAATGACGAGCCACCCACCCTACGTGTGCTTGGTCCCTCTAAGGCAGATTTCTAGTAAGTGAGTTGCATTTATTCTTGTCTCCCCAGGGCCTGGATCAGAGTTGCTCAATCTTTGGGGCACAAATGAATCACCTGGCATTTTTATAAAATGCAAATTATGATATGGCAGAATCCTGCATTTCTAATAAGCTCCTAGGGGCTGCTGCTGCTACTGGTGCAGGGCCACCCTTGGGATTTCGAGGGCCTAGATGACAACTCCCCGTGTCTTGCTAAAGATAACTCTATTAAGGTACCAATAGGAAGCCTGCTAGCGTGATGGCCACCCCAAAACAAAAGCAGAAAAACTTTTTTTAAAGGTCTTTGAATCATTTGCGAAATAAGTAATCAAGAGCCATATGAGTAAAAAGTAATCTAAAATGTATTTTGACTATTAGAGTTGGAAGGAATCTCAGTATCATTTTGTAATTATCACCTCCCTGAATTTTTCAGACGAGGAAACCGAGGCCCCAAGAGGGAAACACTGCTCCAGGTCACACAGCCAGGCAGTTCGCAGGAGAGGCAGGAGACTTGAAGCCTGGTCTCCCTGCTGCCATGCCAATGCTTGTTTCTCCACTGGTTAAAACAAAAAGGGTATACCCGCTCTTCCTTATTCAAAGGACAACATGAGGGGGTAGTGAATGTGTGGAATCATTTGGAAATGCTGGAGCTGAACTCCCAGTGGGAGTCCCATCACACACACACTTCCATGGCAGAAGACTTAGCTGAGGTGAGGGAGATGGGGGTCAACTTCGCACAAGTGAGAACAGGGGGTTGGGGGAGGGAGGTTGCGGGAGAAGAGGAAGCTGAGGGACAGGCCCAGGCTAGGCCCTGGAGTAAGGGGAGAACGAGGTAAAAAGTCCTCGAAGTGCAGTGTCCAGTGGTTACTTCTGCGGTGAGGAAAATGTCCTGTGTCTGTGCTTTCCAGTACAGTAGCCACTAGTCACAAGTGGCTGTCAAGCCCTGCAAATGAGGTGAGTGTGACTGTGAAACTGATTTTTAATTAAAAATTTTTAACTTTATTTCATTTTTACTAATTTAAATTTAAATAACTGTATGTGACCAGTGGCTCCCCTTTGGATAAGGAAGATCTAGGCCATACCCAACATTTGTGTGGAACTGTAAAAGAAAATACAAGTTAGTCCTTCTTACTGTCCTATAAAATGCAAAATAACATCATTGCAATTAACCACCCTTCACATCTCTTTAACTGCTCTTATGAAACCTTCAGTTCACTCCACAGAAATGAATGGAATAGCTGCAAGTGGCAAGGGTTGGGGAATAGGGTGAGAATAGGGATGTGTATTTATCCCTTTGTGCCCTTTTTCTGCCCTCAATCACAAATGCCTCAGGCTGGATAAAATTTCATAAAGGTTTAAAAATAAAAAAAGATTTAAAAAAATACTAGGAGTCTTGGTTGGTTCCTGACCATATATTTGGCTGGAACAGGGTGGGACATGGGGTGGGACAGGGGTGGGAGGACACTCAAAAATGCTCATTACTTCTTAGACACCTCCCACGGGTTCTTAATCTTTTGTGTACCAAAGACCCTTTTGACAGGCTGGAAATCCTATAGAACTCTTTTCAGAAGAATGAATTTTAGTTATAAAGGAAATTAAATTGAAATATAGCTATACCCCTTAAGGTAAGAAACTACAGGTGAAGGGTTCCTTGATTTCAGCAGTCACTGAGATTCCTTAGCTGCCACTGTGTCCTCTCTCCCACCAGCTGCCCCCTGCACCACTTGGGAGAGGCTGGGAGATGGGCTGCAGTGTTTGTTCCCATGTTAACCCTTTCAGAATCCTGTTTCACTGCTTTCTGTGGACATAATGGCATTTTGTAAAATTAGGCATGATATCAGCAACAGGAGAAAATAACGAGGCAAATTGAAATACCACTCTTGGTGCAAACACCCTTTTAAAGTTTACCAACCCGATCCTATGCAATTAGATAAGCAATTATGAACGCTATTGTCAAGTGTCCCCCAGACCCACCAGTTGAAATGAAAAGCTCTAATGGAGACTTGGGCAATGTGGCTGGGGAGACTGCATGTGCAGGGAGATGGTGAAACAATTATCACAGCAGAGTTAATTAATCAAATGAGGAAACGGGATAAAAATTCATGTTGGCAGCAGTAATCCAGAGGTGCAAAATAAACAAAGCAATCCATCCTTATCTGAATCCTTACTTTTAATGACCGTAAAGTTGGAGATCATGGGAAATAAGAATGCAGTGCTAATGAACACTTGCATAATGATCCCAGAGTAATAAACTGGTAACATTACATCCAACAGGGATTTTTCCATTCTTAGATTTTTTCTTTCTTTTTGTTCCTCCACATTTATAGTATGCACATTTATGCGACAATCTAACCTTCATGGATTCTGATAAAGCTGGTTTTAGAAGCAAAATGATTTCTTTAAACATTCTAACACCACATCAATTTAAAAAGTTCTTCAGGTTTTATAAGACATGAAAGTTATTCAAATATTTTAATGTATGTTTAGAAATGGTTGCAATGAAGCTGCTCCTGGTTGCATTAGGTGCTAAAACATTAAATATCAACATTTTAGAGCCCTCTGATGAAAATCTCAATAAAGTCTGTTTCTGAAAGGTATAATGGGTCAATTTTTTAGTAAAATAACACAATATGCTGTACCATTTTGTATACAATTCAGCTTTTAATAAGCTTCAAAATATGTACCCTTTTCTGAGTAAACAATTTATATTCAGTGTGAATAACCACAAGAACCAAAAACAGACATGAGCAAATATGATATTTTTGAGGAGTAGGACTACAATATTTTAGGTTTTTATTTCATACCTCCTATGTTGTATATTTCTACATACATATTAACTCTAACTTCAGTAATAATAGCTAAAGGTTAGACTTTTCAAATATATAGTTTAGCAGAAAAATAAAAGGTAATATTTTGACAAAAATTCATAAATATGGACAACAGCTTAGTGATTACCAGAGGGAAAGTGGGGAAAGAGAAGAGGATAAGGGGGGGTCAAATATATGGTAGAAGGAGATTTGATTTTAGGTGGAGAGCACACAATGCAGCCCATAGATGATGCATTATTTAAGTGTACACTTGAAACCCATATAGTTTTATTAACCAATGTCACCCCAATAAATTTAATTTAAAAAAGGCAGTAATCTGAGACTTAAGTTGCTCAAACTATTCCAAATGATTTTTTCATGAATAAAAACTCTTCTCTTTTATGACTTCAGAAAATTAAGACTAATGCTAATTAAACCTACCTGCTTAATTGGATTATTGATTCTTAACGGTATTAAATTCACTAAAGCCCACTCTATAATTTAATACACCCTTCAAAAATTGTAACCAATGCTGTTTACATAAAATTTAAAGAAATTCTTCCTTTTCCATTTTTAATGGGCATCATCCTTCTCCCGCCCCCTCTCCCCAGACCAAGAAATGGTCTTTAGCTTATGGAAAGCAAAACAATGCCCCCTCCTCCCTCTCCACTGGCTGCCTCCTTGGCACTCCCTTGTCAAGGAACCCCACATTCACAGCACTGAACCCACTTCTTCACCAGCCCATCTTGCCCCAAGTCCAGGTCTTTTATCATTGATCATTGTTAGCATCCCTGACAACCTCACTCCTAGAACAAATATATACAAAGCACCTGAAAAAAATGCCTCTCTGCCATGGATGTTTAATACACATAGTCATCTCCTTTAGTTTTTTTTTTATTATTATTATTGCCATCAGTATTATTATTTGAATGCTGAGTACTGGTTTCAAGTCACAGCTCTATAATTGACTAATCTGAGTTTATATCAAACTTACTTTTGTGATGGTGGGGTGGTTACTCAAAATCTCTACCTCTTCAAACAAATTAATGGTTGTCAGATGGGAGGGGGGTTGAAGAGATGGGTGACAAAGGTGAAGGGATTAAGAAGTACAAAGTGGCAGTTAAGAAAGTAGTCATGGAGATGTAAAGTACAGCGTAAGGAATATAGTCAATAATATTGAAATAACTATGTATGGTGTCAGATGGGTACTAGATTTAGTAGGAAGATTACTTCTAAGTTATACAAATGCCTAATCAATATTTTGTAATATTGTATGTCAATTGTAATTAAAAAATAAAAAATATATTTAAAAAACATCTGCCTCTTCCTTTTTAGTTCTGTAGAATGGGGATAGCAGTGACCCAGTCTTCAGGAGCACAGGATAGACAGATTAAATGTGATTCTACATATAAAACCTTTAGCAATGTCTTTATTAATTAAGTTGCCATGAATGTCGATCATTTTACTAGCTACTGGTTTTTCTTCTAGTCTGGATTTTTTCCCCTTGTCCTGACAGGTTCTACATATTGTTTCAAATAAATCTTCATAAGTACAATTTTACACATTCTTGTTTTAGAAAATTAAGCAGGTCCTCAATATCTATACAATAAAATACCAAGTTCCCATCTGCATGTCCACTCACTTTCTATCCATTCCTTAGCCCAAAGAGTTTTTCATCTCTTCCAAATTCAACTCCTCTTTCCTGCCCTGATGCTCAATTTCTAGACTTTCTTTTGGTTGATGGTGGGGCTTGGTCCTCTGCATTCATCCAACTCTTCAGCCAGGCTGGCAATGACTCCACACAGGATCTCAGAGTCCCACTCCAGGTAGGCGCTCAATCAATGTTTTCTGTCGCTGCTGAAATAAAATGAGAAAAGGCTTTAAAACCCACAAAGCATGGTGGAAATCGAAGGTATTAATTAAAATGTCACCTTTACATAGATTATTAATTATTATCTTGATGAAAGAACTCTGAAGTGCATCAACAATAAATCTAGGAGGTAATCTTCCTGGCATTTGTCACATAATGAATCTTAAATGTTTAGCATGTAAGGGCTCTAATTTAACATGAATCTGAGGGATCTGCTGTGCTCAGCTCTCTCAGAGGAATCATTAGGTGAGGGGGGCAGTGTGGGGGAGTGGGGGGGCGAGGCGCGGAGAAGAACACCCTTTAAAAAGCTGTGGACCAAATTCTTGAAAAACGAAGTTTCTCAAAAACCCACACAGTTTGCAGTCTCCCCCAGTGTCAGTATAGGAGTGAATCTTAAAACCTTGTAATCAGGTTGTATTAGCCTTTGTTTATCTGGCATTTTGGAGTTAAGACAGCTTTAACTGGAGAAAACACCACACTGTTAGGTCTCCTACTATGTTTTCAAAAGTTAAGACTTGGGATAGTCTATGACAAGATGTCAGTTGGACAAACACAAAGTTCTTCACAGCTGTAATTACATTTGACAATATATTAATGTGTGTTTACTGTCACAGAATCAAACAGTAACACATTTCATCATCAGGTGATAACAAAAAGCTTTATCTTTTCATTATCTCAATTGTTCCCTTGATGTAGGAAGACTCTGTTTTGAATAGTTCTATATTAAAATTTTTTGAAGCAATTTTATGGTTTTCTGTCTGTAGGCCAATGAAATCTGCCAAAGCAACGACTTATATTTGGAGACATCTTGTCCAAAAGGACACTTTTTAATTATTTTTTTCTTTAACTTTGTGTTTTGAAATTAGTTTAGACATTCAGAAAGGTACAAAAATAGTTCAGAGTTTCCATCTACCCTTGACCAAGATTCCCCTAAAGTTAACCTATTATATAACCACAAAATGATTAGCAAAACCAAGAAATTAACAATGGAATGATACTCCTAACTATAGACTTTCTTTGGATTTTACCAATTTTCCCGCTGATGCCCTTTTTCTAGTTCAGGGCCCTCAGGGATCCCATTTTCCATATAGTTATGTCTGCTTAGTCTAAAAGAGGGTATATACCTTAATTTAAAAGTACTTTATTGCTGAAAAATGCTAACCATCATCTGAGCCTTCAATGAGTCATAATCTTTGCTGGTGAAGGGTCTTGCCTCTATGTTGATGCCTGCTGACTGATCAGGGCTGCTGAAGTTTAGGTTGGCTGTGACAATTCCTTAAAATAAGACAATAATGATATTTGTTGCATCAACTGACTTCCTTTCATGAATGATTTCTCTGTTGAATGTGATGCTGTTTGATAACATCTTACCCACAGTAGAACTTGTTTCAAAATTGGAGTCAATCCTCTCAAACCCTGATGCCATGTTACCAACTAAGTTTATGTCATATTGTAAACTCTTTATTGTCATTTCAACAATCTTCACAGCATCTTCACCAGGAGTAGATTGTATCTCAAGGCACCACTTTCTTGGCTCATCCATAAGAAACAACTTCTCATGCATTAAAATTTTATCATGAGATTGCAGAAATTCAATCACATCTTCAGGCTCCACTTTTAATTCTTGTTTTCTTGCTATTTCCACTTCTGTTGTTACTGCCTCTACTAAAGTTTTGAACCCCTCAAAGTCATTTCTGAGGGTTAGAATTAACATATTTAAAGCTTCTGTTAATGTGCTATTTTGACTTCTTCCCATGAATCATAAATGTTCTTAATGACATCTAGAATGATGAGTCCTTTCCAGAAGGATTTCAATTTACTTTGCCCAGATCCATCAGAGGAATCACTCTATGGCAGCTATAGCCTTAAAAAATGTATTTCTTAAATTATAAGACTTGAAAGTCAAAATTACTCCTTGATCCATAGGCTGCAGAATGGATGTTGTGTTAGTAGGCATGAAAACTACATCCACCTCTACATCCATCAGAGCTCTTGGGCACTAGGTATATTGTCAATGAGCAGTAATATCTTGAAAAAAAATTCTATTTTTTTAAATGAGCAGTGGGTCTCAACAGTGGGCTTAAAATATATAGTAAACCATGATATAAATAGATGTGCTATCATCCAAGCTTTGCTGTTCTATTTGGAGAGCATAGGTAGAGTAGATTTTTAGCATAATTCTTAAGACCCTAGGATTTTTGGAATGGTAAATGAGTATTAGCTTCTACTTAAAGTAATCAGCTGCATTAGCCCCTAATAAAAGAGTCAGCTTGTCCTTTGAAGCTTTAAAGCCGGGCATTGACTTCTCCTCTCCAGCTATGAATGTCTTAGATGGCATCTTCTTCCAACATAAGGTGATTTTGTCTTCATTGAAAATTTGTTGTTTAGTGTAGCCTCTTTCATTAATTATCTTTACTAGATCTGTAGATAACTTGCTGCAGCTTCTATACCAGCACTTCCTAATTCATCTTGCACTTTTATGTTATGGAGACAACTTCTTTTCCTTTAACTTCATGGACCAACCTCTGCTAGCTTCAAACTTTTCTTCTGCAGTTTTCTCACCTCTCTCAGCCTTCATAGAATTGAAGAGAGTTTAGGCCTTTTTCTGGATTAAGCTTTGACTTAAGGGAATATTGTGGTTGGTTTGATCTTCTATCCAGACAACTAAAGCTTTCTTCATATCATCAATAACACTGTTTTACTTTCTTATCATTTATGTGTTCCTGGAGTAGCACTTTAAATTTCCTTGAATAAGTTTTCCTTTTCATTGACTACTTGGCTATTTGTCTGGTGCAAGAGACCTAACTTTCAGCCTGTCTTAGCTTTCAACATGCCTTTCTCACTAAGTTTACTAATTTCTAGTTTTTAATTTAAAGTGAAAGATGTGCGACTCTTCTTTCACTTGAACTCTTAGAGACAATAATGAGGTTATTAGTTGGCCTAATTTCAATATTTTTGTGTCTCAGGGAATAAGGAGGCATGAGCAGTGGGAGAGACATGAGGGAATGATTGGTGGGGCAGTAAGAATACATACAACATTTATTGATTAAGTTTGCCATTTTATATGAGCATGTTTTGGGCACCTAAGACTATTACAATAGTAACATCAAAGATAACTGATCACAGATCACCACAACAAATATAATAATGATGAATTACCAAAATGTGACACAGAGACATGAAGTAACAAATGTTGTTGGAAATATGGCACTGGTAGACTTTATTGATGTTTAGTGGCCACAACTTTAAATTTGTAAAAGAACACACCATCTGGGAAGTGTGCCTTGTATAACACAAGGTATGCCTTGTATCTCATAGCCACCATACACATCTATCAGATGTAGACAGCTCATCTGGGCCACACCGAAGGCATGAAGCAAAGGTGCATCTTTATACCTGAGTACAAGCTCACTGAAAAACAACTCCCTTTTCCAATTTCTTTCCACCAGAGAGGAGATATGGCATCAGAAAGGATCCATTTGTCATCTGTGTTCTGTGTCCTGACTAGCTCCAGACAAAGCCAATCTCAGCTAACATGAGGGTTTTTAATGAAAGTAAGCCCCAAAGCAGGCAAATGGTCCTTTAATACAATCATAACTGCATAATTATAGACAAATATAGGTCAAAGCAATGCTACTAGAAGGAATGTGTATTCTTTACATGAGACTGGAGTCTTCAGAAGACAATTAATAGCCCCTGGCTGTAATGATGTATGTTTTCTCATATGTGAATTCAAGAGGAGAGGCAGCTGCAGCACTGCTGTCAGAGAGTCAAAATGAGAAGGACAGTGTCCATGGCATGTCCTCAGTCCCATGAGATCATTGCTGGTGGGTCCTCTCCTTCTAGAGGAGCAGAGCCCTGAGCACCCCTCTGAAAAAAAGAGCCACTAGAGGTTGAAATAAAGAAGGAGGAATTGGAATCTGAGGCTCCTTTCCTTCTTCTAAGCAGGAGGTGAGTGGTCCTAGGGAGGCAGGGGAAGAGGGAGACTAAAGAGAAGAGTTAGAGCAGGAAGGAGGATGGGGAGAGATGCCTTACCCTTCTAAGGGCCCCTGTAAATATCATCTAGATTTCCACTCATGTTTCTTCCAATTTTTTTATTCCTCCTAAAGTAGCAGCTTTCTGAGTGTCAGGGGAAAGCAGTATCATTGAATTAATTCCCATTATATGCAGAACATTCCACCACAGACACCAACTCTGTGCAGAAACCTGCCCTCAGGCTTGACCTCCACATCCCTAGTTCTTACTACTTTTCTTCATACTATCTGTCATGCACATGAAGTCTCCAATAGCTTTTGGGTTTGGGTTTCGAGGAATGGGATAGGGCAGCATAGGGGCGTTCTTTGTATATGTAACCAATTTCTAATTCAGGTGTCCTGGTCATATATTGCTGCATAACAAATAACCCCCAAAACAAAGAGGCATAAAACACTGTTTAATTCTGCTCACAGATCCTGTGGGTTAGGAATTCTAACAGGGCACAGTAGGGATAGCCCATGTTCACTCCTCAATGTATGGAGCCTCAGGTAGTCTGAATTAGGGCTGAAGCCACGGTGCTGGAAAACCCCATTCCAAGAGGACTTCTTCACTCCCGTGTCTGGCTTTTGAGCTGTGATGGCTGAAGGATGGGCTCATCTGGGTCTGTCAACCAGAACGTTTTCATGTGACCTTACCAGCCTGATGGTCTAAAATCAAGCATTCCCCAAAGAGATGACAGAAAATTTATGACTTTATGACTTGACCTTGGAAGTCACGGAGAGTCACTTCTGCTATTTTCTATTGGTCAAAGGAGTCACAGAGTCTGTCCAGATTCAAAGGAATAGAAGGTAAGCCTCACCTCTTGATGGAACAACTGTTAAAATTTTTGTGGTCACATTTTAAAGGTGCTATAGTGGGGTGTTTTTTGGAATCCTAAACTGTTTCTGGCACATGTTTACTTCTCATGAGGAATTTTTATTAATCTACTTAGACTGTTGTGCTGGGTATATTCAAGTGGTTCTTTTTTAATTTTTTATTAATACTTAATTAATTAATTATATTTTATTTTGAGTTGTTCTAGGATGTACAAGAATCACTAGGGGCTTGTGAAAAGTACACACGTGTAGGCTCCATCCCCAGAATTTATCAGAGTTTCTATTTTACTAGTCTACTTATTGCCCATAATCTACAATCAGGTCATTCTGTTTCTTCCATTTATTACTAGCTATGTTTTCTTCTTGTGCCCTTTTCCCTCCTCTTAACTGGTTTGGAAGTTACACAACCCATTTCACTCATTTAGTGGAAACCTTGGAATTTTACCTTGCATATTTTCTTTAATAAAATCTAATGCTAATACCTTAATATTTCTCCTAAATAATAATTTAGAACATTAACTTTGATCACTCACTTCTTGACCTAAATCTTACTGTTATTTAAGTTTTAATGCTACACGTTTTGGTTTTCAATCCTGTCACAGACACAGTCAAGTGCTCTGCCATATTCCCCAGCCCACCTTTTAAATTACCAGCAACTTTCGTGGGCAGTTCTTACACACATTAATGGCTTTCTATGTCAGCACCTGCATGTCTTCTGAGCATTTTTATTGGTTGCAGGAGCATGCTTTACCTGCAGCAGGCCAGAAAAGTGACACCTAGGAGCACCTCTTAGCCAATGAGGGACAGAAGTTAGTGGATAAATACACCAACTTCCTCACCTTCCGATGAAAACATTCTGAAGCGTGCTGCATACAGACTTTCAAGGTATTCCTAGCAGCACTGAGAATTTTTTCTTTCGTGTTTGGAAACCTTCCATTTTAAGCTTGTATTTGATCCTTTAATGCATAGAAAACATGAGTGCCTAAATTGAAGAGTCTTTTTTCCAGAGTGGATTTGTAATTGATTCTGCAAAGATCCAAGGATATCAATAATATTTCTGCCCCATCTAAAGTCACCAGCTTAATTCTGGTGTCTCAAGGTCTCTCCTACATCCCCAACTTCCCTCCATCCTCAAGACACACATACACATCCTTTAACCTTGAAAATGCTGATAATGCTTTTGTGTGTGTGTGTGTGTGTGTGTGTGTGTACCTGGTTTATTGTTCTCTCCTCTGGCTTCAGCTTACTGTTGTTTCTGCTTCTCCTTTCCACCACTTTGGAGGTTCTCCTTACATCCTGCAAGTCTAGCAATGGTTTCATTATTCATAGGAGAAGGGCCTCTCAGAGAGCTTTGTCCACCATATTGCCCAAAGTAGGGAGTGTGCATGCCTGAGTGTGTGCGTGCGTGCGTGCGTGTGTGTGTGACTTTGTATTATGGTTCAGAAAATATTCATTCTCTTTTCCTTTCCCACAGGAGAATTCTCTTTCCTTTTCTGTTGATGTTAGACTTGGCTATTTGACTCTTATATTGGCTTTGGCCAATGGGATATAGGCAGGAATGACAGTGTCCCAGTTCAAAGCAGACATTTTAAAATATTGGAATTTTCCACCAGTACTTTTTAACTCCTACCTGTTGCCATAAAAGGAGTATGTTCAAGGTAGCCACTGCTCTTTCATCCTGAGTCCCAGAATGAAAGACACACAAAGTAGTGTTAAACTCCATAATGTGGAGCGGAACCATTGCAAATGAACCCCAGATCTGGAGTAAGAAAAAAAATACATGTGTGAACCTCTGAAATTTGGGAGTCATTTGTTAAGCTACATTATTACAAGGTAGATGAATAATACAACCTGTGTGTATATTTGAAATAGTATTATCTTTTGTATGATGTGGGGTGAGGTGGGATGGGTCATAAACAACTTATAGACTCCAAAGTGGAAAGTGGTGTTTTTATTTGAGGCCCCTTTCTTTGTTCCAGGAGGGACCATTTTGGTAAGCCCTTTCTAATTGAGAAGATGTGAGGTAGGAAAACACTTATTTCATTATTGTTAGGAAAGCCTTTCAGATTGAGATAGCAAATATCTTCTTTAATATTGAAAAGTGTTGTCTTTATTAGAGACAGAGACCATTTCCACTGAGATTATGAAGACTGAAATGGGTCTTTTATTTCCTGGGAATTGAGAACAGGAAATTGAGATGTTGAAATCCCATGTAAGCAGCACCAATTGACCACCAGGATGCATTGATAGAACTTGACAGCATTTTGGGGGATTCTTAGAAATGCAAAGAAAAATGAACCAATGAAAAACAAGGATCCATCAGTAGACCTTAAAGATGAGATCTTAGACACTGTTTGTTAGCAGTAAAGGTCTTTGAAGAATGAAGACAGAGAATAAACACATGCTTGCCTATTTATCATTTTACCTCTTAAAAGTTTAATATTTGCTCCAAAAAGGATACATATTATAAGTGTATGGCTTGATGAGTCTCTGCAAAGTGAACTTGCCCATGAAACAAGCATCCAAAGCAACAAAAAGAACATTCTCAACATCCTTAGTAGCCCGCCTGCCCCTTCTCAGTTACAACCCACACAAGGATCACCACTATCCTTACCTCTACAGCATAGATTACTCTTGCCTGTTTTTCTGCTTGATATAAATAGAATTATAAAACACTTATTTTTTGTGTGATCACCTTCTTTCACTCATAATTATAATTATGAACTTTACCCCTACAGTTGCATATAATGTGGATTCTGCATTCTTATTGTTGAAATCATTATGTGAAGTTAGCACAATTTTCTTATTCACTGTACTATAGATGGGCATTTGGGGCAGATTACAGTTTAGGGTTATTATGAATACTATTTTCATGGATATTCCAGTTTACATATTTTTGTAAAATAGATGTAAACATTTCAGTTGCATACCTAGGAGTGAAACTTAAATTTACTTATTCTTAAAGATAACACCTATTTTGAAGAGACTAGAAAGATGGCATAGAAGGTAAATGCTGTGAACGCCTCGTCTTGCGACCACACCAAAATTATAGTGAACAGAGCAACTATCACTGGGAGATGCTAGAGGTCTGGCAGAACACAAGTCCTACAACTGGGAACATATATAAGAAGTCACTTCAAGAATGATAGGAGGTACAGAGGTGCTAAATGGCTCAGTCACACAATGATATGTGGCCATTGAGAATTGAGAGGGTTATCTTGGCTGCAAAGCCCCTCTCTCTCCAGGCTTCACACAGAGCTCCCCAGCCCAGGGTTCTAGTGCCAGGAAGAGAAGTTCTTACCACTTTTGGCTGTGAAAAAATCAGCAGAGTTTGTGGCAGAGCAAGACAGAGGGCCACGGGAGTCACAGAAGTTCCTTTTAAAGAGTTCATGCCTGGACTTATTCACTGATGGACTCTCTTGCTTTGAGCTCCAGCACTGCAGCAGCTGTTTGAGGAGTGCCAGGGACACATAGGAAGACACTGAGTTATCTGGCTTCAGGTCCAGGGCTGGAGAGGCAGCTTTCTCCCAGACAGAAGTGCTGACAGTATTCATTGTTCCTTGATTGAGCCCTCTCCCCTCCCAGCATGTGGATGCAGGTGGGCCATTTCTGAGTCTCCATCAACCTAGGTAACACAGGTTGCTTCACCCAGGTCATTCCCTGAGACCATGCCCCTCCCAACTTTTGGGCCCACCCAAGCTGCCTTCAGTGATTTATTCCATACAAATGGTCTGTTTTGGCTCATGGTACAGACTTTCCTAAAATCTCTCAAAGGTTCACAAAGCCCAAACAAGCATCATCTGGCTTTGGTATGCCCTGTACCTCTTGCTGAGTACCCTACACCCAGTGATGGTGGTTGTCAGCCTTGATTTGCAGCTTGGCCTCTTGAGGCATCTTTAAACCCAGTATGAGTGGCAGTCATCTGCAGATTGCTTGGTGACTCTTCTCAGGTAGCCCCGGGAAGTGTCCAGGCTGAGGTAGAATTTGGCCTCTGGCCAAGCCCCTCCCAGGAGTCCCTGGAGCCTGTAAAACTGTGCCTGATGGCCATT
This sequence comes from Cynopterus sphinx, assembly GCA_030015415.1. Classification (NCBI taxonomy): domain Eukaryota; kingdom Metazoa; phylum Chordata; class Mammalia; order Chiroptera; family Pteropodidae; genus Cynopterus; species Cynopterus sphinx. The sequence continues at coordinate 58,889,770 of CM057389.1, forward strand.
TTCAGCCTGAGCTGGAGCACCATCTGGGACAGCACAGGTGACCTGCTTTGACCAGCAATGGATCTAGAGCACATCTGAAGAGGACATACCCAAAAGGCAGACTGGGCAGGCACAAGAGCCCTGCAAAAGAGAATCCTGCTCCATAAGTTCAGCCTCTCACAACCAATTAGTTTAAGTGTTAATCACTCCCACTGAAGTGCAAACAGCAACCAAGGCTCAAGTACATCAGAAGGGCACACACAACCTACACAAGAGCCACACTTTGAGCACCTTGCTCAGATGACCAGGGAAGACTGTGCCCCTGGGCCCCACAGGACACCTACTACATAAAGCCACTCTACTAAGATCAGAAGACTTAGGAGCCCTACCTAATACATAAAAACAAACACAGAGAAGTAGCCAAAATGGGGAGACAAAGAAATATGTCCCAATGAAAGAACAGAACAAAGCTCCAGACAAAGAACTAAATAAAGTGAAGATAAGCAATCTACCAGATGCAGAGTTCAAAACACTGGTTTTAAAAATGTTCAATGAACTTAGAGGAAGAATAGACAAACTTGGTGAGAACTTTTTTAACAAAGAGATAGAAAACATAAAAATAGAGATGGAAAACTTAAAAAAGGACAGTCAGAAATGAAGAATACAGTATCTAAGACAAAGAGTACATTAGAGGGAATGGATTGGATGAAGCCAAGGATTGAATCAGCGATTTAAAGAATGGGGTAGTGGAGGACACCCAACCACAGCAGCAACAAGAAAAAAAAAATTTTTTAAGTGAGAATTGTTTAAGGATCCTCTGGGACAACAATCACAACAACATTCACATTCATAGGGATATCAGAAAAAGAAGAGAGAGCAAGGAATTGAAAACATATTTCAAAAAATAATGACCGAAAACTTCCCTAACCTGCTGAAAGAAATAGACATACAACCTCAAGAAGCTCAGAGAGTCCCCAAAAAGATGAGCCCAAAGAGGCCCTCACCAAGACATATTGTAATTAAAAAGCCAAAGGTTAAATACAAAGAGAGAATCTTAAAAGCAGCAAGAGACAAGCAACTAGTTATGAGGGAGCTCCCATAAGATGGTCATCCGATTTTTTCAGCAGAAACTTTGCAGACCAGAAGAGCTTGGCATAAAATTTCCAAAATGATAATAAGCTAGGACCTACAAACAAGATTACCCATTGAAGCTATCATTTAGAATCAAAGGACAGTTAAAGAGCTTTCCAGAACTGCCCCCCCCCAAAAAAAACTAAAGGAGTTCATCACCACCAAGCTAGTATTACAGGAAATGTTAGAGAGGCTTCTTTAAGAAGAAAAATATATATGTTAAGAATATGAATAAAGAATGGCTCCTTAGTGTCAGCAGTAACTATATATCTATCAACGAGTACTTTAAAAGAAAAAAAAATTAAATGTTCCCGTCAAAAGATAGGGTGGCTTAATAGATAACAAAACAGGACCCTTACATATACTGCCTACAAGAGATTCACTTCATATTGATAGACACACAGAGACTAAAAGTAAAGGGATGGAAAAAGATATTTCATGGTGGACCTAGATGGTATTGTGCTGAGTAGTGTAAGTCAGATAGAGGAAGACTGATACCATATGATTTCACATACATGTGCAATCTAAAGAACAAAACAAACAAACAAACAAACAAATAAATAGAAACCAACTCATAGATAGAAAGAACATTTCGAGGGTTACCAGGTGGAAGAGGGTTGAGGGAGTCGGTGAAAAAAGAGAAAGGATTTAAGAAGTTCAAATTGGTAATTACAAAATAGTTATAAAGATATAAAAGATAAAATAAGGAATATATCCAATAATGTTGTAATAGCTATGTATGTTGTCAGATGGGTACTAGATTTATTGGGGTGATCAATTTATAAGTTATATATGTGTCTAATTCCTATACAGTATACCTGGAACTAATAAAATATTGTATGCTAACTATAATTGAAAAATAAAAAATATTATTAAGAAATATATCACCTGTTTCCAAAAGAAATTTGTGACTGATTAACGTAAAAATAAGTCACAAGCACAATAAAATTCAAAAGTAGTTACTAAAATTAAAAGTCCTGAGGGAAAGAAGGGAGTGTATTTTTATACATGTCAACAAAAAATTAACTATCATTTCTAAACATGGTTAATTTGGTTCATCTTGTTTACCTTTTTTTTGGTAAAAGAACTAATAAAAAACTCTATCTTCTAATGATGAATTAAAATTTATTTCTGAATGACAGACTACTTTGTATGTAATTTTCATTCCCGATTACTTCAGGGATAAAGGGAGCAGTCTGTTATCTATATTGTATAAATGTGTGTGTGCCAAATAAATTATCACAAAGTAATCATAGATCAATTTCAATCATGTTTTATTATAAAAATTATACAGTAATAGATATATTTGCCTTAATAGTATTGTACCAATGTTAATTTTCTGGTTTTGACAGTTATTGTGGGTTTTAAGATGACTATTTTTGCAATTTCTCTTGTTTTACATTATGTCAAAATAAAAAGTTTTAAATAAAAAAGTAATAAAAATTTTAATTACCTTTAATTCTTTACCCACTGGTTCATTCTTGCTTTTTTGCAGTCTCATTATGGTGGATCTACATGTAGATTTTAATTTTATTTATCCTCTTGGTACCTGAAAGTGACTGTTTGACTTGAGGACATATGACTTTTCTCAATTAAAGAAACTTTTAAGTCATCATTTCTCTAAAGGTAGTTTCCCTGTCATGACTTCTATTCTCTTCTATATTTCCTATTGGATGACAATTGAAGTCTGTCAACTATATCTCAATTGATGTTTTACATATATGCATTTTACATACATATAATTATTTTAAAGTCTTTTTCTCTCTTGATTCTGCACCTGGGTAAATTCCTTACTTTACCTTCCAATTCACTGATTTTTTTCCCCTTTATTGAAGTTTTTATTATGACCATAATTTTATTTTTAAGATTTTCAATCAATTTATATTATATTCACCAACTTTTGCTGTATTTATGCTTATTTCATTATTATTTGTTAAGGATTTAACTCAAGTTTTTTACATCTTTCATTATGAAAATTTTCACATTCATAGGGAAGTTGAAAAAATAATTGAATGAACGCTCATAATCTTACCAAATAGAATCAACAGCTGTTAACTTTCAATAATAGTTGCTTTCTTTCTGTCTTTCTCTTCTTATATACATTGTGATGAAACATTTAGAATTGGTTATGTCATTTTGGTTTTCACTTTTTATAGTTCACTGCCACTGGTATTTGTTTGAAGCAGAGGCAGTGATCAGAGCATGAATGCACAGCTGTGCAAAGTCATCAGGAACTCAGGCTCTCTGAAGTTCTCTGTTCTACTATCCCTACAATGAGCCTTGTCCTTATGATCCAAGATGGTGGTTGGAGGCCCACCCATCACATTTGTGTTCTGGGCTGGTAGATAAAGTAATGAACAAAGAAATAAGCCTCTGCTCTTGAGAGAATTTTACTCAACACTTCTACTTTCAACTCATTGACTAAAACCTAGTCATACGGCCACACTCAGCTGGGAAGTTGGGAAATTTAGCCTTTTAGTGGATCACGTTTGTCCTAAATAAAAATGAGCTTCTTTTATAAAGGAAGAAGGAAAGAAGAGGTTTGTAGTAGAAAAACAGCAATATTCTACAGCAGCAAATATATACACAATACATACTTTTAACTATTAATAGAGTTAGCTATATATTAAAACACTCTTTATGGCTTTCCATACTTGGAAAAGATGCTCATAATTGTTCTGCACTTAAACTGAGTCTATAGAGAAAATAATCTCTATGTTCTATGTTAGCATTCACAAAATCTTAAGGACCAAATAATGCAGAGAAGTATTCAATTTTCAGTAAATTTGAATGATTCTATCTGTATCACAAAGAACAAGATACCCCATTCACCTCAGGTGAGCTAAGGGACTAAGAATAAAGGGCAAATGAGGAGGCCTTAATTGTCATTATTTCCCTACCATTTGAAAGAAATTTTACAATCTACTTGTGACACCTTTTCAAAAAAAAAATCTCTTTGTTATATTGACATTCTGTATTTTACTTAAGGTTATATTTTAGCATACTGTTATATCTATTGGCAGTAGATGTGGAAAGAAAGGAGGAAGAGAGAATGAGAGATTTGCCAAGTCAAAAGTTAATAACAAGAAGGAATCATTATCTCTATTACATCTGCCTCAAATACAGCTTGGGAAGTCGGAAACATTTACTACTTGCCAAATATCCATGTGCTCTTCGTCATTTCTGAACTTCCTTGCAGTGGGTGTGGCCACGTGGCTAGTTCTGGCAGTGAATAGAAGTAAATATGTCACTTACAAAACTAACCCTTAAGAGCTGTGTGCAACTCTGGCACTCTACTCCCCCCCCCTCCTTTTTTTTTAAGGAAAACAATTTATGAGCTGATTAAGAATCAAGGCTACCTCATTTCCATTTATTTGGGGAAGAAGTGGTATTTGGGGTTAGTGAAACTTAAGATCAGCAACACCTTTATGTCCCGTCACTATGGAAGGCTTGTGCAGGAAAATGTAGCTTTGAGATAATGGTCATGTTGCTTTGGTCATGCCTCTTACTTTAAATAGAACATGCTATTCTCCTCGGGGCTTATTTTATCTAATAAAAGCTTAAGAGATTCTGGTGCTCGCCTTTCTTCAATGAAGCAGTCCTTGGCTAAAAGGAGCAGGCTTAGGTTTAGTTGTAGTTTACATTTCAGTAGCAGTTATTTATGATTCTTCTGTTATGCCTATTCTAAACTCTATTATTGTTTAAGCAAATTTACTTTCAACTCTCTACTGAGTTCACCAAAGACAAGTAATCCTCCTGCAACTGGCAGGGCTGAACCTTAAGCCACCCTGGGCAATTAAGCACATCCCAAGATTCAGCTGGTATGCTGCAGTTTACATTAATTGCAATCTTTAGAATGTTCTATGGCTCCTCCCACCTCCAGTATTGAATAAGGATTTGTATCCTTTATTAGCACTCTTGTAGCAGGAGAGGATGCTGGGGCATATAACACTGTCAGGCTGTGTCACAGCATTATGAGATTAGGGCTGCAAACTTCACCCTTCTGCTACTAGTACTTGGTCTTTGCAAGCAGCTGTGCCAGTTTTTGAAGGGAAAGCTGGAGTGGATGCCAGTAAGGAAATGTAAACAACCAGGGTTGATTAACATAGTTATGAAATTTTAAATTGGGGGTTCAGTTTTGAATCAGGCCACAATATGAGTACATATGCACATAACTTTCAGGATCTCCAATTTGGTGTTTTTTAAATGGAGGTTATGAGAAATATGGCATATCAGCTAACTATTGCTGCATAATAAACACTCTCAAAACCGTCTCAGGAGTATGCAACAATAAGCACATATTCTGCTCACCAATCTGCCTGTCTGGGCATCCACCGGTCTAGCCTGGGCTTGGTTGGGATGACTCAGCTCTGTTCCACTCTCATTTTCTTCCTGGGATTAGCAGGGTCGCCTATACATGTCCTTCTCATCCTGATGACAGAAGGAAAAGAGCAAGAGTTAACAAGTGCTGTCCAAGTTTTCGCTTGTGTTTCATCTGCTGACACCCCATTGGCCAAAGCAAGTGATTTGGCCAGAGTCAAGGTGTGTGAAGGTACACCCCACACTGCCAACTTATGTGACAAAAGATCCAGATCCAGAAAGGGATTAAAATTTAATGCCCTCTATCTGAAAGAACAAAGAAAGTTGAAAATATACTCCTGATTAATGATGAAGAAAGGAAACAAGTCGTTGAACAATTAGGTACCACTTAAAAAAAAAATACTAATAGATGACTGTCATCTATATTTGGGACCTAAAGGATCATGAAATAGAACAGCTGGAACTGAATTTAGGGTCATCTACACCAGTGGTTGTTAACCTTTCTGAGGTCTCAATTCTTCTTATACATGTGCATAAGTGTACAACATTACAACATTTTGTAAGCATTCTGTGGACTCTCTAAAAGCCATTTGTGAGTGCTTTGCAAATCCATAAGTCTAGGTTAAAATTGTATTTTAGGGAAACCTCATTGTGACAGGTGAAGAAACTGAGTTATATTATTATTTCTTTATGCTTCAAAGAGGTCTTTCAGCTGGTGTAAAATTTATGCATTTTGGTTGTATTTGATATTGAAGTGAATATAAACCAGACTATAACAGTCTACTACTTTTAAATCTCCTCAGGCATTCCTTCACACAGTATAAATCCCTACGCCTTATTATGGCCTTCAGGGCCCTCCAAGAATTGATTCCTGTCCACCCTAACAAACTTGCTTTCATCTATTTTTCCTCTTGCATCCAACCATACAGGCTTCAAACTGTTTTTACCTTTGCAAAGTTTGGGCCCTGTGAAATCGCTGTTCCCTCTGCCTGAAATGTTATTTTCATGCATATTCACACTACTCTCTCCCTTGCTTCATTTCAAATTCTGTACAAATGGAGGCCTTCTCTGACTGCCCCCATTTAAAAAGCATCACTACTTAATCACTCTTGCTTTATCATTTTAGTCACTTGTTTTTATCTCCTTCTGGTGAGTGAAACTACCTGAGGGCAGGGACTTTATCTTGCTCCACAATGTATCCCCAGCATCCAGTATAAAGCCTGGAATAGCAGACACTCAAGTAGATATTGCTACGCTATAATGTATACATTATAGAGAAACCCAGAGGAGAATACATACCTGAGCATATTCCACAAGCAAGTTATAAGAGATATTTTATACAGCTCAGCCTTGTAAAGAAAGTGAAGCCCTTCTACTAATCTTCTGGATGACTTTTATTTAAGACTCTTAATTTTTAATATCAAAGCAAATGTGACAATTCATCAACTCAAACTATCAGCAACAGCTAACTAGCTGTATCAAGGATTTTAAAGGGTTTTTATCATTTAGTAATAGACAAATGAGAATGTTATCTAAATAAAGCTTTGGAGTAAGAATTAATAACTGATAGATCAGTGGGCACTTTGGTTCCTTTACAGGTGGATGCCATAAGGCTGTTTCTTGGTGTATAGCTTTCTTCTGTATTACACTCTCAAATTTGGAGCACCTTATAAAACTCCCAATAGAGATGGTGAGTTTGCTATGAGGGGGTTATCAGCTGTCCTTAGCAGTGATTTATAGAGGCTCTGGTTTCAAAGGTTAACAAAGATTTGCTTTGGGTTTATGTGTTATTTTCCAATGTCCTTCTGAACTGACAGACAAACGTGTAGCCCTCTTTGCTGATGCCTTTTATGGGTAGGTGCAGCTGGATGAAAATCAGCTACAAAGGAGATCCCAGTGTTATCATTAATGGTAACTTTGTGTAACAGATGTTGTCTGCATATTAGAGGAGGCTGCTTAATTTGTCTCTTGCAAACATGAAGCCTCTTAAAACTATTATGTACTAAACATTGTCTGGAAAATTCTGTTCTTTTATAACAGTCTTCCTTCATCAAGAGCAGCAGTTCAGGATTAAAAGAATAAAAAAGACTCAAATGAAGGAATACTATGTCCATGACATTTGCGTGCCTCATGATTATGGCAAAGAGAGAGACGTCCTCCCCCCCCCCAAAAAAAAATTATGGTATTGGCAAGGGAGAATACACATATTAAAAACAAAAGTCTAAAAGAATAGGCACTGAGAAAATGATGAAAATTAGGGCAGAAATGGAGTTTTGCCTCCCATCATTTGCAGCAAGTATCCTCATTGACTTTTCTACCTAAAACCAAGTGAGTATCAAAAAAAAATCTTGAACACAATGGTAGAAAAGTAATTTCATCCCACTCACCATCTGGAGTTCAGCCTGTTTTTCAGGCAAAAAAATAATCGTTTGTTAGGTACATTAAAGCCCTAGTTCTCCAGATTGCCCAACACACACACACACACACACACGCATGCACGTATGCATGCACACACATACACACGCACACATGCACATGCACACTGTTGTGATAGTCTTAAAACAATTCTATACTTTCTCATCTCTCTACAAATATGTACAAATTCCATTTTTATTTTGGGGCATCTTTGGGGAAAGTATCATGCTTATCACCAAATAAGTGGTTTCCACCCTTTCTCAATAAATAAAGGAAGTGCATAGGACCACTTTTTTAAAAGGCTGCAGATGGTGGAATTGTACATTGATATAATCACTTTGGAAAGAAATTTGGCAATTTTATCAAGAACTAAAAAGACTTCAAACATTGTGTCCCAAAACTCCACTTCTGTGAATCTATTAATTCAAGATAACAAAACGGCATATCACAAAAATACATAAAAATGGCATTTTTATAGTAATAAAATTGAAAGAAAACCCAAATTCTTACAATTGGTTATATGTAAATAGATTATTTTAAATTGCCTAACAAAATATTTTTCAGCCAGCCATTAGAATTATGGTTATCAAGACTAATAACATGAAAACATTTATGCTATATGTTAAATGAAGAAAGAATGCAAAATTGTATACATGTGATTATTTATATCCCCATAAAACATGAATATGAAAAAACGACTATAGGGAAATATACCAAAGATTACTATTTTTGTAAAAAAAGAAGGAAGCATGGTACAATCGTTTTCCTCAGTAAGCACCAGCTAGTATATCTTAAAAGCTGTTTTCTTCATATTAAACTATTTTACGCTTATCGTTCTTGGCAACGCTTTTCCTCTCAGCCATATTTTCAGATTATTCATTAGATTATCAGTGTAAATAAAAGGCTAAGTGTTTGTATCAGCACTCATTTCAACACTAAAAATAGAATGCTTATTTCTCCTCTTGACTTAAGGGAACCAAAGTATAGAAATCCCTCAATCCTATTCCCAAGAAATCTCTGAGATTCTCAGAATAAAGGTCAATATAGGAGAGCTGAGGGAATAAACTGTCCTGCAATGTTTTATATAATTAATTCCTCAGTGTAATGATTTCAGGGTGCATCATTCCCACATATACTCGATGATAAAGACCTTTCCATCTTGGATCCCTTGCAGCATTCTAAGTGGAGAAAAGTTGGTTGATGTAAGAGATTAATAAAGACCTCCAGAACTGCTCACTCTGAGGATCAATACAAAACACCTGGGGTTCACAGGTCCTAAGCATTATCATTGGCTGCCAAGGAGCACCAATGGCTGAGTACAGGGAATATCTGTGGATTTAGAGAAATATTCAGCCTCAGAGTCAAATATAACTTTCTAAAATTATAAAATAGCTCACTTATATATTGCTGTTGCTACCAATGCCACATTTCTCAGGCAATATAAATAACTTAGCAGAAAGATAAATTTGTTTAAAAATAATCCTCCAGCCCCAAGATGAGAAATCTCTAGTTTAAAACAAACAAAAATATCTGTACCACCAGTAAACTAAGGAGAAAGTAAACGTTACCCAGAAAGTAGAGCAGGACCCGGGAGGAGAATTCTACCTCAAGCATCATGTGTGCAGGAAGCCCCTATTTTATGCTCAATACAGAGCTGGCCTCTGATTGCTTCAAACCATTAGGCTCATTCCATGCCCTCAAGGACCTTAAAATCTGGTAGAGGAACATGATGTTTAACTGATGTATCAAGCAGTTCTTACTCAGTAGACCATCAGAATGAATCATTTTATTTCTCTCCAGTCTTTGGTTCCAAATGGGCTTCATCAGATGCCCCTGCTGTGATCCTTAACATCTGAGTTCTATCATATAACTTCCCCAGTTCAGCCACTGTGAAAACCTTATGCAGTTTCCTCAAAATTTTGAAAACAGGACTGTAAAATGATCTAGCAATCCCACTTCTGGGTGTGTATGCAAAGGAAATGACAATAGGCTATCAAAAAGATATCTATACTCCTATGTTTATTGCCTCATTATTCATAATAGTATCTATCAATGGATGAATGAATAAGGAAGATGTGGTAAATATATACAATAGAATATTATTCAGCCATGAGAAAAAAGGAAGTCTTGCCTTTCGAGACATGGATTGAACTTGAGGCCATCATGCTAAGTGAGTTAAGTCAGACAGGGAAAGACAAATATTATATGATACCACTTATACATGGAATCTAAAAAGCCATACTTGGGTAAGGGGAGGGTGAAGTGGGTAAAGGGGATCAAATATATGGTAGCTGAAGAAAACTGGACTTTGAGTGGTAAATACACAATAGAATATGTCAAATTATAATGTATACCTGAAAATTATATAATTGTATTAATCAGTGTAACCCCAATAAACTTAATTTACAAAAATAAAAATGAAAATAAATAAAAAGCTAAACTCATAGAAAGAGAAAATAGAATGGTGGTTACCAAGAGCTGGGGTGGAGGAATTTAGGAAATGTGGGTACAAATTCAGTATAAGATGAATAAGTTCTGGAAACCTAATGCACAACAATATGATTATAGTCAATAGTACTGGATTATATACTTCAAAGCTGCTAAAACATTTAAGAAACTAGATCTTAAATGTTTTTACCAATAATGAAATGATAATTATGTATTGTGATAGGGGTAATAGCTAATATTATATTGGTAATAATGTTGCAACATATAAATGTATCAAATCAACACATATATGTCATAAATTTACCCAATGTTATATGTCAATTATATCCCAATTTAAAAAAAATTTCACCAGTTGCTTTTGCTTACTGATTCAGTCCATAGAACTCTATCAAAACCTCATTTCCTTATGTACCCAGTGTAGGGATCCTTACTTCATGAAGAGGGTGGGGATCATGTAGTACACAGGGCAGGAAATGATGTCGGAATAAAGAGAGAGGGAGGACTGCATTTCTTCTTCAGCTGGCATTCTCTCTCTCCTGTGTCATTGCTCCCCTGGCAGAGAATACCTGGTCCAGAGGCCCTCAGTGAGGTAGGCTCCATGTGCCGGCTCTCTTGGGGCACGTGGATAGGTTTGGGGGACAGCCAGCAGCAGTCACTCCTCCTAAGTTCTCTGATATGGGAAAGCCACTCTGCTAGGAACTGCTTGTCATTCTCCTTTCTTGCAGGCCCCCATATCTACCAGAGTCTTTGGCAGAGTCTTACTTGATCTGGGGCCAGGGAACACTCCCACTCTGAGCACTCTGACATAGGGAGGAAGAGGATAACTTGACCCGATAACATTTCCCTTCCCCAATGTCCGGAGTACTCCTGAGCAGAAGAGGAGGGAGTGTTGAACTGTTTCTGCCACTTTTTGGTCGACGTAAAGGGAAATGGGTTCTGGCCTTAGTTGTTAGCTACTCTCTTGAAAATTACAACAGTGGATCCCAACCTTCGTTGTTCATTAGAATCACTTTGGAGAGCTTTTTATAACTAACAATGCCTGGGCTAGCCTACCCCATGTTAATATCAGAATTTTGGGGCATGGGCCTAGAAGACTGGGTAACTTTCATGCGTGGTTTGCGTACACAGCCAGAGCCTAGAAGGACTACAGCATTAATTTTTAGAGCAGAGATTCTTGACCATGGCTGCACATTAAATTTTTATTTTATTTTATTTGTTTGTTTGTTTGTTTGTTTGTTTGTTTTTAAATACAGATGGGAATCCCATCCTCAGAGGTTTTGATGTTCTTGGGCAGGCAGAGATTTTTTGGAAGCAGCTCTGCTGCTATGGGGGCTCCTGCTCTCTGGGGCTGACATCAGAGGACTCCAAGAAGAAGGCTGGAGGGAGGAGGGGGTGCTTCAGGCCACCTAAGGAGCCCAGGCCTGTAGCACCTCAGCAACTCTATTCAAGGTCAGGCTTAGTCTCCTCTCCTGGCATGAGATTCTCTACTAATTCTCCCTCCACCCTTGCCCTCACTGACTTCCCATTCAGCTGCGTCAACCACACAATGGCCTAAAAAAGATACCTGCACATCAGTGTGCATGCTTAAGGTCTTGGCTCATTGTGATAAGGAAGATTAAAAATACAAACTGTACTAACGGCAGAAATCTCATATTACCTTTTGTTTCACCTTATGCATGAAAAACTGAGGAAGTCCGTCTCAGAGCACCAAGGGTCTAGTCTGCCTATGGTTGTGCACACTCTACAAACACTCAGAAATGATACTGAATTGTGGTCTAAATTTTCCAATATTATTTTTTTTTCAGCTAACCCTAAAATAAACCCATCTGATAGCTTTTCTAGATGCTTCTGATTATAAATTATAAAGAAAAATCTAACAGTTTCTAGAGTGGACATTAAGCTTGAGAATGCCTTCCACCCTTCTTTTATCTAAATTCTGTCCAACCTCCAAAGTTCCCCTTCATCCAAGCCCACCTCTCCATTGAAGCCATTCCAAACTATTCTAGTCAAAGTCTACATCTTCAGTTTATGAACCTCTATTAAGTTCAGAACCACACAAGTTAATATGCATATTGTGTGTCCATATTTTTATACAGACATGAAACAGAATGTTAAGAAGTAACATTTTTATTGTCCCAGAATTAGTAGTTGAAGAAAACACTAAATCTCAAGCTGAGCTGTACATTAGACTCCCCTGGATCTCTCACAAGCTATCAGGTGCTCAGACTAAGATCATACAGAGGCCTCAGCAAGACTTCCATTGGAAGATCTAGAGAGAGGGTGGTTCAGACATCAGCAAACTGACTTTTTATCTTGGAGAATCATATGCTTTGGTTGCAGAGTTGTTGCTTCTCAGGCAACATGAGGATGTGATCTGGTAGAGCGGTGACCTTACAGTGAGGAAGCCAGTCCTGGGGAACTGAAGTGGGAGGAGAAGGTAGAATTTAATAGGTATGGACCCTGAGAAAAATTGCACATAATCTCTAGACCGGAGGGTCATGAAGAGAACTCAAAATCATTCAGATTATAAGTGAGCAAGAACAGGGGTAACCTAAGTTCTTCAGAAAGGGCTGCATTTATATTCCAAGAAAAAAGAATTTTCACACTTATAATGCACAACTAAAGCTTAAAGGACTTCTCTCCTTTAGGGAAGAGGTTAAAAGAGAAAGCATCTGCCATATTCTAGGCAAGGTGCTAGGGATCACACATGTCATCTCAATCCTCCTGTCAATCCTTTTGGGATAAATATTAATATTCCTATTTTTACAATCAAAGAGATCAAGGATCAGAAAAGTTAAGTAATATGCTGAGTCAGCATTGAGATTTGAACACAACAGATCTGACCCTATGTCCCTGTACTCATTTCACTTCCCAGTTTCTTTTGTGGGACCTCAAATAACTTTTTTATTTTATTTTATTTTATTTTATTTTATTTTATTTATTTTATTTTATTTTATTTTATTTTAAATTTCCAGGTAAGGTATATATCCACAGTGGCTCTCGTTCTGTCCAGGTCACCAGGAGAAACCTGAGTAGTGATGCCCTGAAGTCCTTAGCAGGACATACTGCTGGTGGGAAAGGGGTCATATCATCTGTATTCAGGCCTGGAAGGGGACAGTAGGCCAAGAATAAAGGATGCCAGAGAAAAGAAAGATTTGGGAGGTCAGCAAAAAGCCTTTGGGTGAGGCCATTGTTTGTGTTGCCATGGCAACTGTTGTTATTCAGTTTAAAGACAAAGTTTATGACGAAAATTTTCAAAAATTCAAAAGAGGAATATATGATGAACTCCTATATAGACATCACCCAGTTTCCACAGTTACCTAAATGTTGCCATATTTGCTGCTTCCGTCCTTTTTAATAACTAGTTTTTCTTGCTACCGTCTTTTAAAGAAAATCGCAGGCTGTCATTTCACCCTTCAATACCACAATACATCTGTCTAAAGAATAGGAACATGCTATATTGCTTGACCACAATGCCATTAACACACCTGTAAAAATCGTTATTTGACAAGGCCGAGACTCAGGGAGGCAAGGGAGAGGCTGAGGGTGTAAAATGAAAGGAAGCATTGCTCTCAGGGCCGTGCCAGTGCAGGGTTGACACTGAGAGTGGCTGCCTTCTTCAAGTTTGCACCCTGAGGCACCTACCTGGTTTGCTTCACCCTAGGATCACCTCTGGCATTTGATACTCAGTACATAATCATATTTTCCCTCTTGTTTCAAAAACTTCTTTTTATAGTTTGTTCAAATTGGGATCCAAAATGGAGCCAGCACTTCCTCTGGGTGGCTCTCTCTCTAGACCTTTTATTTAGGTCAATCCTCATTCCTTTCTTTCTCCTGCTCTTGATTTGTTCAGATACTGGGTCACATGTTGCATTGGTCTTGTTTATTCGTTATTGGTATTTTTAAACTTGTTTCTCTATTCCCCATATTTCTATAAAGACTGTGGTTCATAGTGATAGAAATACATTCAACTTTATACTATTTTATAGAAAATATTTATGTCATTTATGCTTTTTTACCTATTGTTATGAAACTGTCCACAACATTGACTTAACAATTTATGTCCTTTGCATCTGTAATCACATGTTCTTTCTTATTTGTGACAGATTGTTTTTGTTTCTTGATCACTACTCTATTTTAATAATATATCAAAGAACCGGATTTTAATTCTATTGAACCATTCTCTTGGACTTTTTGTTTGTTTTCTCTCTATTATTTTTAATTATTTTCATTATTTCCTTCCTTCTACTCTGGTGCCTAATGTCTCACAGAAGCAGGGAGCAGATCTGCCTGTCTTCTTCCAGTTCTGAACTGCAGACAACCCTGCCTGGGGTTCATTGCAGTTTGGTCATGGTTGTGCACATTCTATAGGCCTCCCCTAAAGAACATCTTGAGATACAGTTCTTTTTCAGTCAATACCACTTGCCTTCAATCTTTCATGGATTTATTGTTGCAGTTATTATTGCTGTATAACAAAGCATTTCAAACTTGATGGCTTAAGACATTAACAACTTTGTTTTGCTAAGGGATCTGCTGTGTGTAGGGTTGGATAGGAACAAGTCATCTCTGCTCTACATGGCATCAGCTAGGAAGGTGCTGGGGGATCTTTATGATCTAGTTTCAGACATCATATGACATCCCTTACGCTGCTTCTATAGCTTGAGTCACAAAAGCCCATCCTTACCACTGGGTAGAAGGAATGTCAAGATCACATTACAATAAGAACATATAGGAAGGGAGCTATTGCTCCTTGCCTGGAGAATGCAATCTGTCACCCATTATCGCTGATCTTTTTTTTCCCCCAGCACTACTGTGATTTTATATTAAATAAAGATTTTGTTATTTCTGGAAGCAGGAGCATGTATTGATCACTATTTTCACATTATTTGGCTTTTATCATGAGAATTTTTCAAGCAACTATATCATTATTAAAGTGCATAATTGTTTTGAGTCTTAGCTAGGTCTCAGACCTTACTCCTTTAAGCACTGTGGGTAAGCACTTTCTTCTCAATGATTAGTGGTTCTTTTTATGGCAGACATATGAGTTTCCTTTCCAAAGGCAATTAGCACCTAGATTCTGTCTGGGGCTCTATTCTCCCTCTAGATGAAGGAAGGAAAAGAGAGTGAGACCTGGAGTTTAGAGTTCACTCACACAAAGAATGTCTTTCTGCCATGAATGATCAGAAGCATAGAATGATCTGTGCAGTTGAGCAGAAGGGAACAGTAACTATGTCCATAGGGAAGAGGCAATCCTTCATCTTCATCCTGGGGATTCTCTGGGTGCCCTTCCCCCAGGCCCATTTTCCACAGTTCTCTGCTAGGCTCTGTTCTGTGCCCTAAAGGCTGACCTCTCTAAGCCTGTTATTTGGAATCTTATGCCCTCTGGCTTCCAGCTGGGAAAGGAGAAAGCAAAAGGAGAAAGGAATGGGGTTACTTACTCCCCACTCATGCCTTCTCCCATCTCTAGTTAAAGAGAAAATCCAAAAAGGGGGGGGGGTGAAATATTACACTTTTTAGAAATGATCACAATGAGATTTTATATACTCTTAAATATCATTAAATATTTGTTTTTAAACCTGTAGTTTAATAAAGTTAATATCTGGCATGTCATTATCTTTGGTTAGAAGAATTGTTTTCACCAAGATTTAAACATACCTTTTACTCTTAACTTACTAAATCCAATTCAAAGAAGTTTATAGAGGGACCCATAGAAACTTTTAAATTTTAACTAGCACTATGTGGAAGGTTGTAAAACAGTGTTTATTTACTGAGATTTTCAGTTTTTTTATGCCTGGGAAGTCTTAAAGAAGCCAAAATTTGAAACTATTACAATTTAAATCTTTTAATCTTTATTATTTGGCAAAACACAAAGATAATATGTTATACTGCTAATAAACCAAATAATTCCATTTGCTGATATGATAACAATAATAATAATACTGCTACAAACAGCTTTGTATTTCTGACTGCGTTTTAGATTATTTCTCAGTATGTATTCCTAGAAGGAGAATAGGCAGGTCAAAGGCCGTCAATGTTTGTCTTTACTTGGTACACAGTACCAAGGCCTTTTTGAGGTTGCTTGTACCAATTCACACTCCCAGCAACTGTTATGAAAGCCCCAGTTCAACACAACCTAAAGTAGTATAATTGATTTTCAGTCTTTTCAAATATAAACAAAATGGTATCACATAGCTGTTTGAATTGACATTTCCTTTCTTACAGATAAGTTTGAACTTTTTCATGTATTTATTTCTCATTTATATTTACTTTACAAAACTACCTATTCTTATTCTTCACCCTTCTCTAGGGATTCTAATATATAAATTTTTAAATTTAAAGCCATCATATTGGAACACCATATTTTTTCATATATTTTGTTTACTTTTTAGTAATTTGTCATTTCTGAAGCATAGAGGTAAAAGTTTATAAACTCATAAATGCTACTCTTCTCTCTGTGACTTTTTCATTATGCTTAAAAAATGTTCCCTAGATATCAGTTAAAATTTTGTCAAAATTTTTTCAAATACTATTACTTTATTCTTTTATATTTAGTTCTAAATTCATCTGAAGGGCACAAAGATTTTAGCAGAGAAGAATCTATAGTTTCCACCAAAATAACTTGCTAATTTCCTCAAAACATTTATTAAATTATTTATCTTTTAATCTGTGATGCTTCCCCTATCAATTTTATTTTCATGTATGAGTACAATCATGTAATTATCTATTCTGCTACACTTACTTATTTTTATACCTTAGCCATTCTGTTTTAAATGGTGAGCTTTAAAGCATGCTTTTACATTTTATAGGGACTCTCTTATGACAGGCTTGACAATATTTCAGGTAAACTTAAGAATTATTTCTCAAGTACTCAAAAATAAATTTTAAATTTTCTTAAATAAATTATCTAATTTGAGAAGAATTATGTATCATTACCAAATTTAGCCATCCTTTCAGAAACACAAGTATCTTCATTTATTTGAGGCTTCTTTTATATTTCTTTTTCAATGCTGAGATTTATTCTTAAGAATAGAGATTTATTTATTATTTTTTAAATAATTATTTTAATTTTTAATTTTATTTTATTAGTTCCAAGTATACAGTACACTGGTTAGACATTTATATAATTTATAAAGTGATCCCCCTAATTGCTCTTTCTTTCCTCTGGCCCTCTACCTAGCTATTTCATTTATGCTAATTGCATTTTCTATGCCATGCTCACCATCCCTGTGACCTTTGATCAACTACTAATTTGTACTTCTTCAACCCTTCACCCCATTCTATTAGCCCCACAACCCCCTCCCCTTTGGTGATCACCAGAGTGTCTTTCATATTTGTGAGTCTGTTTTTGATTAGTTTGTTCTTTTTGTTCCTTAGATTCCACATATAAGCAAAATCATAAGGTATTTATTTTTGTCTGACTTATTTCCCTCAGCATAAAAAACTCTAGGTCCATCCACGTCATTGCAAATGGTAGGATTTCAATTTTTTTAATGGCTGAGTAATATTCCATTGTATATATGACCATATATTATCCAATTGTTGATGGGCATTTAGATTGCTTCCATATCTTGACTATTATAAATTTTGCTGCCATGAACATAGGAGTATACAGATCTTTTTAAATTATTGTATTGGTTTTCTTTGAATAAATACCCAGAAGTGCAATTGCTGGGTCAAAAGGTATACCTATGTTTAATTTTTTGAGAAACCTCCATACTGTTTTCCATAGTAGCTGTACCCATTTGCAATCCCACTAACAGTGCATGAGAGTTCCCTTTTCTCTATGTCTTCATCAACACTCGCTGTTCTTTGATTTCTTGATGATAGCCATTCTGACAGCTGTGAGGTATTATCTCATTGTGAGTTTAATTTGCATTTCTCTGATGATTAGTGCTTGAGCATCTTTTCATATGTCTTTTCATTGGCCATCTATGTTTCGTCTTTGGAGAAATATCTATTCAGATTTTCTGCCTATTTTTTAATTGTATTGTTTGGGATTCTTGTTGTTGTTGTTGTTGTTGTTGAGTTGTATGAGTTCTTTACATATTTTGGATATTAACCTCTTATCAGATGTATCATAAGCAAATATCTTTTCCCTATCGGTTGTCTTTTTGTTTTGTTTATGGTTTCCTTTGCTGTACAAAAGCTTTTTATTTTGATGTAGTCCCATTTGTTTATTTTTTCTTTTGTTTCCCTTGCCCAAGGAGATATAGCTGAAAAGAAATTACTGTTAGTAATATCAGAGAGTTTACTGCCTATGTTTTCTTCTAGAAGTTTTATGATTTCAGGTCTCACATTTAAGTCTTTAATCCATTTTGAGTTTATTCTTGTATACAGTGTAAGAAGGTGGTCCAGCTTCTCTTTTTTTATTTTTCGCAAGTATCTGTCCAATTTTCCCAGCATCCTTTATTAAAGAGACTATCTTTACTCCATTGCATATTCTTGCCTCCTTTGTCTTATATTAAGTGAATGTATAGGTGTGGATTTATTTATGGGCTCTCTATACTGTTCCATTGATCAATGTATCTGTTTCTATGCCAGTACCATGCTGTTTTGATGACTGTAGCCTTGTACTTGATATCAAGTAGTGTGATACTTCCAACTGTGTTCTTCTTTCTCAAGATTGTCATGGCTTTTTGGGGTCTTTTATTGTTCCATATAAATTTTAGGATTATTTGTTCTAGCTCTTTGAAAAATGCCATTGGTGTTTTGGTAGGGATTGCATTGAATCTATAGATTGCTTTGGGTAATATGGACAGTTTAATGATGTTGATTTCTCCTACCCATGAACACGGTATATGCTTCCATTTATTTGTATCTTCAATTTTATTGTTTTGATGCAATCATAAATGGGATTGTTTTTTTTTAATATCTCTTTCTGAAAGTTCATCATTGGTGTATAAAAATGCCACTGACTTCTGAATAATAATTTTGTATCTTGTTACTTTACTGAATTCATTGATCTGATCTAACAGTTTTTTGGTGAAATCTTTAGGGTTCTCTCTATAAAATATTATGTCACTGGCAAATACAAGAGTTTTACTTCTTCCTTTCCAATATGGATATGTTTTATTTCTCTTTCTTGTTTTATTGCTTTGGGTAAAACTTCCAATACAATGTTGAAGAGGAGTGGTGAAAGTATGCATCCTTATCTTGTTACTGATCTTAAGGGAAACACTTTTAGTATTTCCCCATTGAATATGATGTTAGCTGTAGGTTTGTCATATGTGGCCTATATTATGTTGAGGTATGTTCCCTCTATTTCAACTTTGTTGAGAGTTTTTATCATAAATGGATGCTGGATTTTGCTGAATGCTTTTTCTGCATCTATTACTATGATCATATGGTTTTTATCTTTTGATGTGTTAATGCGGTGTATCACATTAATTGATTTGCAGCTATAGAACCAACCTTGCATCCCAGAAATAAATCCAAATTGATCATGGTGTATGATATGTTTAATGTATTACTAAATTCATTTTAGTAATATTTTGTTGAGGGTTTTTGCATTGATGTTCATGAAAGATACCAGCCTATAGTTTTTTGTTTGTAATGTCTTTGGTTTTGTAATCAAGGTAGTGGTGGCCTCATAAAGGAGATAGAGAGCTTTCCCTCTTCTTGAATTTTTTGCAATAGTTTGAAAAAAATAGGTGATAATTCTTTTTTGAATATTTGGTAAAATTCACCTATGAAGCTATCTGGTCTCATACTTTTGTTTTTGGGAGGTTTTTGATTACTGATTCTATTTCATTGATTGTAATCAGTTGGTTCAGATTTTCTGTTTCTTCTTCACTCAGCCTTGAGAGATTGTATATTCTAGAAATTAATCCATTTCTTCCAGATTGTCCAAGCTGTTGGCAAATAATTGCTCATAGTATTTTCTTATGATTCTTTGTATTTCTGTGGAGTCTATAGTTATTTCTCCTTTCATTTTTTATCTTATTTATTTGAATCCTCTCTCTGTTTTTCCATGATGAGTCTGGTTCAGGGTCTGTCAATTTTGTGTATTCTTTCAAAAGATCAGTTCTTGGTTTTATTAATCTTTTGTATCATTTTTCTAGACTCTTATTTATTTCTGCTCTGATTTTATTTTTTCTTCTTTCTATTCATTTTGCGTTTTGTTTGCTGTTCTTTTTATAGTTCTTTTAAGTGTAAGGTTAGATTCTTTATTTAAACATTTTTTGTTTCTTGAGGTAGGCCTATATTGCTATGAAATTCCCTCTTAGGACTGTTTTCGCTGTGTCCCATAGATTTTGAGTGATTGTGTTTATATTTTCATCTGTCTCTAGGTATCTTTTGATTTCTTCCTTGGTCTTATTGTTAACTCATTCATTGTTTAGTAGCATGGTATTGAGCCTCCATGTGTTTGTGTATTTTTCTGTTTTTATCTTGTGATTGATTTCTAGTTTCATATTATTGTGGTCAGAGAAGATGGTTAATATGATTTCAGACTTCTTAAATTTATTAAGAATTTTTTATGTCCTAACATGTGGTCTACCCTCAAAAATGTTTCTTGTGTATTTGAGAAGAATGTATATTTTGCTGCTTTAGTGTAAAATGCTCTGAAATAATCTATTAAATCCATTTGGTCTATTGTGTCTTTTAGACCCATTGTTTCCTTGTTGATATTTGTTATTTTTCAATTATGGTTGGCATACAATATTATATTAGTTTCAGGTGTACAACGCAGTGATTATACATTTATGTAACTTATGAAATTATCACCCCGATAAGTCTAATACCTATCTGATATAATACATAGTTATTACAATATTATCAACTGTATCCTATGCTTTACATCTCCATGACTATTTTATAACTACCAATTTGTACTTCTTAATCCCTTCTCCTTTTTCATTCACCTCCCTAACCTGAATCTCATCTGGTAACCATCAAAATGTTCTTTATCTGAGTTTTTTTCTGTTTTATTTATTTGTGCACTTCATTCTTTAGATTCCACATATAAGTTAAATCATATAGCATTTGTTTTTCTCTGTCTGACTTACTCCACTCAGCATAATAACCTCTATGTTCATGAATATTGTTGCAAATGGCAAGATTTTATTTTTTAATTTTTTTATGCCTGAGTAATATTCCAATGTGTGTGTGTGTGTGTGTGTGTGTGTGTGTGTACTACTTCTTTGTTATCCACTCATTCATTGACAAATACCCAAGTTACCTCCATATCTTGACTATTATAAATAGTGCTTCAATGGATACACATGCCACTTCAAAGCAGTATTTTGGGTTCCTTTGGAAAAAATACCCAGAAGTGGGTCTTCTGGGTCCTCTTATATCTCTTGTTATAGTCTTTGTTTTAAAGTCTGTTTTATCTGGTATCAGTATTACTACCCCAAATTTTTGTTTGTTTGTTTCAATTTTCATGAAATATCTTTTTCCATTCCTGTACTTTCAGTCTCTGTGTGTCTTTTGATCTGAAGCAAGTTTCTTGTAGAAAGCATATGTAAAGTTCTTGTTTTCTTATTCTATCTTTTGATTGGAGCATTTGAATATTTTACATTTAAAGTAATTGCTTGGAATTTGGAGAAACATGGTGGAGTGAGAGACATTCCCAGATGTCTCCCCTTGAAACAACAATAAACTAAAATTTTAAAACTCAACAAAAACCACCCAAACTACACACCAGCATGTATGAGCAAGGGATCTGTACATAAGAGCTACCATAGGTCAGAACCCTAGGAGACAGGCAGTGGACTTGGAGAAATAAAGAAGCTGCCTCTCACAGCCACTGGAGCTCCCTGTAGAAAGAGGGGGAAAGGAGAAGGTGCAGTGAGTTCCCTGAAAACCCTACCTGGGACTACTGTGAACTCCACACAGCCAGTGGCAGGGCCCAGTCATCAGGGCAGAAAGCATAGAAGTGAGATGGCAGAGATACAACAGTTGATTTTTACCAGCTTTGGTAGCAAAACACAAGGCTGAGCCACAGTCCCCAACCTCCAACCCAGAGGGCCCATCCCCCCATACTCTCTGAGACAAAACAATGCGAAGCTCCAGGTGAATCTGAGAAAATGCTACTGAAACTATTGCTAACACTGACAGAGACTGAGACTGAGAGTAGAAAGTGTGATTAAACATCTATAAGGGGGAAAAGGGCATTATTAAGTCTTTATATAAAGCAGGGACCCAAGAGGCTTAGACATCACCTATTGGGAACCAAAAGAAAAACCTTCTTTGCAACAAGCTAAGAGAGATCTTTATATAATAAATCTACTTTCTGAAAAACAAAAAACCTGAATATTTTTTCATTAATGCCCAGGCAGAGAAATAGTCCATTATGCACTATGAACAACGAAGGAGACAAGGCATCTCAAAAAAAATGATGATGATGATGATGATAATAATAATAATAATAATAATAATAATAATAATAATAAAAATCTCCAGGAAATAAGCTTACAGATGTAGAAATATGTGACTTAAGTAACAGAGAATTCAGGATGGTACTTCTGAAAAAACTTAGTGAGCTACAAAACAAGTCATATCAACAACTTCAGAAACTCAAAGAATTACTAGATGAGGAGAATGAGTTTTTTAGCAAGGAGACTGAAACTCTTCAAAAAGAACAGAATAGAACTTCTGAAGATTAAAAAAACACTGCAAGAATTGAAAATTGAAATAGGAAGCTTGAGAAATAGAGTCAACCAAATGGAGGAAAAGATCAGTGATATCAAAGACTGAAATCTAGAAATAAATCAGAGGGAAGAAGAGAGAAACCAAAGAATGAAAAATAATGAAATAGAAATTCAAGAACTACCTGACACCATCAGAAGAGGAAACATAAGAATAATGGGCATTATTGAAGGCAAGGAAAAGGAGCAGGGACTAGAAAGCATTTTCAGATAAATAGTTGATGAGAATTTCCCAAATCTAAGGAAAGAACTGGAGCTTGGAATTCAAGAAGTCAACAGAACACCCAATTATCTTAACCCGAAAAAGCCTTCACCAAGACACATTATATTAAAATTATCAAAAATCAATGACAACAATAGAATTCTCGAGGCAGCCAGGTAGAAGAAGATGGTAAAGGAAAACCCATTAGATATTTGTTAGACTTCTCAGCGCAAACCTGACAAGCCAGAAAGGAGTGGAATCAAATATTTAAACTATTAAGTGAAAGGAACTACCAGCCTAAAATAAAGTATTCAGCTAAGCTCTCCTTTAGATAAGAATGAGAAATAAAGATAGTTTCAGACATACAAAAATTGAGAGAATTCTCCACTACGAGGTCTACACTACAAAATGACAAAAAAAAAAAAAAAATACGTAATTAGCAGTAAGATGACTATCAGGCAAATAGAAGCAGAGGAGTGCAGCCCTTGCTAAGAACAGAGAATTATAAGCTTAAACATTAAGAAGAGAATTGCTATAGCAAGATAGTAATTAATGTTCATCATACATAGGGACAAACTGAGATAACAATGACTGAAAAGGGGAGGATTCAAAGATCCAAATTCTCAAGGGGGAATGGAGATAAGACATGCACAGAAGAAAATGAACAACTGAATACATATAACTATCCTTTTCACATTCTTAATGGTAACTACACACCAAAGATTCAAAACTGAAATATATAACATAAGACAAAAAGAACCAGAGAAAAAACCCACAGAAGCCAACCAAAATAAAGAAAATAGAAACACAAGAACAAGGAAGCAATGGAAACACCAAGCTACCAGAAAGCAAAAGATAAAATGGCTATAAGAAGACCTCACATTTAAATAGTCACCTTAAATGTAAATGGACTGAACTCACCAATAAAAAGGCACAGATTGTTGCAGACTGCATCAAAAAACAAAACCCAACCATATGCTGCCTCCAGGAGAAGCATCTCAGCTCCAACAATAAATATAGACTCAGAGTGAAAGGGTGGAAAATGATATTTCAAGCAAATGGCATTCAGAGAAAAGTGGGAGTAGCTGTACTAATATCACATGAAATAGACTTCAAAATAAAAAAGGTAAAGAAAGATAGTGAGGGAAACTTCGTAATGATAAAGGGGATCATGCACCAAGAAGACATAACACTTGCTAATATCTATGCTCCCGATCAGGGAGCCCTGAAATATGTAAAGCAATTTCTAACAGAACTTAAGGGAGAAACAGACCAAAACACCATTATAGTAGGGGACCTAAATACCCCACTGTCCAATATAGACAGATCATTCAAACAGAAAATCAATAAGGAAATAACATTCTTAAATGACACATTAAACCAACTGGACATAATTGACATTTACAGAGCCTTTCATTCCAAAACAGCTGCTTATACATCCTCTCTAGTGCACATGAAACATTCTCAAGAATTGACCACATACTGGGACACAGAGATAGCCTCAACAAATATAAGAGGGTTGAAATCATACCAACCATATTCCTTACTCATAATGCTTTCAAACAAGAGATCAATTGCAGAAAAAAAATATGGAAGAGCCACAAATACATGGAGGTTACACAACATTAGATTAAAAATAACTGGGTCAGAGAAGAAATAAAAAGAGAGATCGAGAGATACATAGAAACAAATGATAATGATAGTAAAGCGTATCAAAACTTTTGGGACATGGTAAAAGCAATCATAAGAGGAAAGTTCATATCATTACAGGCTTACCCCCAAAAACAAAAACAGCCCAAATGAACAACCTAATGCTTCATCTTAAAAAACAACTAGAAAAGGAAGAACAAATGAAGTCTGAAGTCAGTAGAAGGAAAGAAATGATCAAAATTAGAGTAGAAATAAATGAAATTGAAAACAAATAAAAAACAATAGAAAATATAAATGCAACAAAGAACGGGTCCTCTGAGAAGGTTAATAAAACTGACAACCCCCTGGCTGGACTCACTAAAGAAAAAAGAGAAAGGACATAAATAGACAAAATCATGGATGAAAGAGGAGAAATTATGATTGATATCGCAGATATAAAAAGGATCATACAAGAATACTATGAAAAAGTATATAACACCAAACATAATAACTTAGAATAAATGGACCAGTACTTAGAAAAATACAACCTTCCTCGACTGAAACAAGAGCTGGAATATCTAAATAGATCAATCAGCAGTATGGAAATTGAAAAAGTCATCAAAAACCTACCAAAAAGTGAAAGTCTAGTACCAGATGGCTTCACTAGTGAATTCTAACAAACATTCAAAGATTTAATTCCTATTCTCCACAAACTCTTCCAAAACTGAAAAGAAGGCAATACTTCCCAACTCATTTTATGAGGCCAATATTACCCTGATACCAAAATTTGGTAGAGATAACACATAAAAAGATGACTAAAGACCAATTTCTCATAAACACAGATGCAAAAATCCTAAATAAGATACTAGCGAACCAAAAACAGCAACATAGTTAAAGGATTATACACCACAATCCAGTGGGCTTTATCCCAGAGGCACAAGGATGGTTCAGCATACAAAAATTGATTAACATAATATACCACATAAACAAATTAAAAAATAAGAATCATATGATCATACCAACACACGCAGAGCTTTCAACAAGATACAGCATCCATTTATGATCAAAACACTTCCTAAAATCAGTCTAGAAGAAAGTACCTTAACATAATAAAGGACATATATGACAAACCCTCAGCTAACATTGTACTTAATAATGAAAAACTAAAGTAATTGTTGATAGTTATGTAGTTATTGCCATTTAATTATTCATATTTTTTTATCTTTTCTTCTACTTCTTAAAGAAGTCCCTCTAACATTTCTTGTAATACTGGTTTGGTGTTGATGAATTCTTTTAGCCTTTTCTTGTCTGGGAAGCTTTTTATCTGTCCTTAAATTATAAATGATAGCTCTGCTGGGCAGAGTAATCTTGGTTGTAGGTCCTTGTTTTTCAACACTTTGAATATTTTGTGTCAATCCCTCTGGCCTGCAAAACTTCTGTTGAAAAATCAACTGACAGTCTTATGAGAGCTCCCTTGTAGGTAACAATTACTTGTCTCTCGCTGCGTTTAAGATTATCTCATTTTTAACTATTGGCATCTTAATCATGATGTATCTTGATGTGAGCCTCTTTGGGTTCATCCTGTTTGGGACTCTCTGCACTTCCTGGGCTTGTACATCTATATCCTTCACCATGTTAGGGAAGTTTTCAGGCATTATTCCTTGAAATATATTTTCAATTCCTTGCTCTCTTTCTTCTCTGTCTGGTACTCCTATAATGTGAATGCTATTGGGCTTGATGTTGTACCAGAGGTTCCTTAAACTATCCTCATTTGGGGGGATTCTTTGTTTGTTGTTGTTGCTGTTCTGATTGGGTGTTTTCTGTTACATTATCTTCTAAATCACTTATTTGATCCCCTGCTTCATCTAATCTACTGTTGATTCTCTCTAATTATTCTCATTTCTGTTATTGTATTCTTCATTTATAACTATTATTTTTTTACCTCCATTTTTATGTTTTCTATTTCTTTGCTAAAGTTCTCATTGAGTTCTTCTACTCTTCTCTTAAGTTTATTGAATATCCTTATGACCAGTGTTTTGAATTTTGCATCTGATAAATTGCTTGTCTGAATTTTGTTTATTAGTGTTCTTTCTGGAGCTTTGTTCTGTCCATATGAAACATGTTTCTTTGTCTCCCCATTTTCCCTGCCTCTCTGTATTTGTTTCTGTGTATTAGGTAGAGCAATTATGTCTCTCTGTCGAGTAGAATGGCCTTATGTAGTAGATGTCCTGTGAGATCCAGTAGCACAATCTTTTCTGGTCTCCTGAGCTGGATGCTCAAGGTATATCTTTTGTATGTACCCTCCTGTTGTAGGTGAGCCTCGGTTGCTTTTTGCACATCAGTGGGAGGGGTTGACCCTTGAGCTCATTGGTTGTGAAGACTGGCCAGTGAGGGGCTGACCCTACAAAGCAAGGTTCACTTTACCAGGCTCTGGGGCCTACCCAGTCTGCCCTTTGGATGTATGGTTCTTAAATACAGCTTTGGGTTATGCTTGAACTCAGGTTGAAGCCAGCCACCAGGCAGATGACCAACCCCAAAGCCTCCTGAAAGGGGGCCTGCCACCAGCCAAGTTCAGCTACAGCCTGTGTACTGCCTAGGTAAAAGTCACCAAGCAATCCACAGATGGCTGTCACCCATGCTGAGCTTATCAATACCTTGAGAGGCCAAGGTGCAAAACAAAGCCAATTACCACTAGTGCCATACTTGGGGCTCCTTAGCAAGAGGTACAGGGCATTCCAAGGCCAGAGGCTGCTTGTTTGGGTTTTGTGAACCTTTGAGGGATTTTAGGAAAGTCCATAACATGAGTCGAGACAAGCCATTTGTATGGAGAAGCAACTGGAGACAGCTTGGGTGGGCCAGCAAGTTGGGAGAGGTGGAGTCTCAGGGAATCACCTGGAAAGGGTGACCTGTGTTATTCAGGTTGATGGAGACTCAGATATGGTGGCTGCCTGTGTCTGTGCACTAGGTGGGTGTAAGGCTCAACAACAAATTAACTCTGCCAGGATTCTGCCAGTCCTACTGTCTAGAATGAGCTGCCCCTCCAGCCCTTGCCCTAAAGCCAGACAACTCAGTCCCTCCCTGTATGTCCCTGGTGCTTTTTAAACAGCCGCCCCAATGCTGGAGCTCAGAGCAAATGAGTCCTTTAGAAGAACATTTGTGTCCTGCAGCCTTCCATCTCACTCAGCCACAATCTCCACTGGTTTTCACAGCTAAAGGTTGTGGGAACTTCTCTTCCTGTCACTGCAAACCTGTGTTGGGGAGCCTGGTGTGGGGTTGGGATCCTTGGGTTCTTCCATGGGTACCTCCGCAGCTGAGCTATCCCACCTGGTTCTTAACCACCACATGTGGTTGTGAGACAAGCCTGTTTTGAGCCTCCACCCCTCCTACCAGTCTCAAGGTAGCCTCCTCTGTATGTTTCCAGCTGTTGAACTTCTTTTCAGCCAGACTTTAAGTGATTCCCAATGACGGTTGTTCTGCAATTTAGTTGTAACTTTTGATGTGGTCATGAGAGGAGGCAAGCACAGTGTCTACTACTAACCCATCTTGACTGGAAGTCTAGAGATTGATTTTTTAAATCTAAATACTCTATTTTTGTTACTTGCAATATTTTCAATTTAGATATTATATGAATAGCGTTAAAGCTCTCTAAAGATCAGTTGATATATTTTTTTGGTTGGCATGCATGTGTTTGTTTTATATTAATTTCAGTAATGTTAACTCTAATCATCTTTTAGTTTCTATCTATACAGTCAAAATATAATAAAGAAACACATTCAAGACCAAAAGAAAATTTACATGGATATTTGAGATAAAAAGGAAAAAAAAGGAGAGTGCCACTTACTTGAACTGGTTACTTTGTACAGGTCTTACCTAAACTTTCCATAAGCAGATATAGCCTATTATAAGATACCCTGCTTAACTTTGTAATGGTTATTCTGACTTAATAATGATGCATCTGGGTAGAATATGAAAAGTTAAATTTCAAAGTTTTTGTTGAACAGAGTTTTTCTTCTGATATCTTTGGGTTTCTGTTAATAATTCCTATATCAATTAGTTTCAAAAGCATTTTGCTCTGCCTTATTTGGACTGACTGAGAAAAGTTTGAGTTAATCTGACTCCCTGATATTAAAGCCACTGAAGAATAAATTTCTTCCATAATGCAGGTGTCCATATGGAAATATAACATTGTATTATATGTTTGTTATTGCTGTGTTGTTTTAGTAATTTCCCAAAATAATTGTGTTTCAGAGTGATTCATTGTCCCTGGAATTTGCAATTCAGACTGGTGATTTCTTCATTTCATTTTTGAGAACTGCAGGTGCACTTACTAGTTAATAATGAATACATGAAATGTAACCACTGGATTTTTTATAGAATAGTTGCATGTACTACCTCCTAAAATGAAAAAAAAAATGTCTTCTCAAACATCTCTTTTACTCTAGAAAATATGATAATGGTTCTTTATATCAGAAAGCTTCCATTATATTCACTTAGAAGAAACTGCCTTCCAAATGTAG
This sequence comes from Cynopterus sphinx, assembly GCA_030015415.1. Lineage (NCBI taxonomy): Eukaryota > Metazoa > Chordata > Mammalia > Chiroptera > Pteropodidae > Cynopterus > Cynopterus sphinx. The sequence continues at coordinate 58,919,061 of CM057389.1, forward strand.
AACACTTTGCTAAAGATGAGGCAAGATTTGTAAAAATTACACCATCAACATGGCATATAAGAGAAAGTGTTACCTAACAATAGTTTTTGATTAAAAGTGTTTATAAGTTTACACAACTCAATATATATGGAGCCTAATTGCCACAGAAAAATTTCTCTGTGTCTCTTAATCTGCACTTGAATTTTATATATAGAATATCAGCAATTGCAACTCTTTCTTGGTTAAATATTTTATTGTGGTCAGTGATTTTTAAAGCATGTCAATAGTTTGCTTAAGTTCCACTTCAGACATACCACAATCAACATCTGTATCAACTCTTCCCTTTTCCCTGCAAAAAAAAAAAATGTTTTCTGAAGGATGCTCCCAAGACCTTGATCACATCTCTGCTTCAGAGAAGGCTGAACATCAAGTCACTTGACCTAAGTTTGGGAGAGCTGGACACTTCATGATGTGGATAAGTCTACTGACATACTTTTTTTTTATTCAAAAGACTAAGCAGTTCTTTTAAACAATTTCAAAGAGGCCAAGCCACAAAGAGATTCTTGTGAAAGTCAAATTGACAGGCAGCTCTTCAATCAGATTGAAATTCAAATTGTCTTTCATCACTTGCAATATTGATCAATATCATTTCAAAAATCTGTTACTAGTTTTCTGAATTTCACATTGATAAAATTCTATCCATTAGCATTTTTTTCTTATACTGCATCTTCAGCCTACAGACTATAGCCCCTCTCTAGAACCTTTTTTCCCCTAGTTAATAGCAGAATTTTGGTGATTTTTTTTTGGCTAATAGATTGGTTTAATTCTCTCACTACATGAAACTCTAGTTTTTTATTTGTAGGTGAAGAAAAGTGCAACTTCAGTAGACTGCAATGCAGAAAGATGTTTGTCCTATAAACTAGTTTCTATTTAGTCAGTTAACTGTTTATAGCTGTCTCAATTGGGATAGATGCATTTACAGAACTGGCTGTCCTTGAGCCTTCTTTGCAAGCAGCTTTAGATTGGTAATGAACTTGGCAATTGTCTCCTTTTCCTACTGTGTAGAGATGCTTTGAGCCACATGCTTCTCCAAACAGCTTATCATGCACTCTTGCTTGTTTTGATGCACAGTATTCTGCACAGAGATATGAAAATCGAGGTGATTCTTTACCTCCTTGTCTACTCTAAACAGCTGTTCCCAGTAAGTAACCTCCAAGGCCATAGCCATTTTATTCCTCTAAAAATCAAAAAGATAATGGCTGTGACTTCTCCAGATCAACTGTATCTTGGATATGTTTGGTGAAAGCCTGTTTCACCTCTTCTAGCTGGCCAATATTTTGCTCATTGAGTTTATCAGCAAATTCTCAGTAAAGACACTGTTTTTTAATTACATAGACAGTCATTCCTATTGTTGATATGACAGAGATGGTCTCTGAAGTAATCACATGTATTTCTTTAGATAGAAAATATAAGATAAGCCAGTTCCAAGCACATAGAGTCCTCTTACAGTGGTTTTAAGAGAAAATAACTGGAAGAATTGCTCAGAGGTCAGCCCATGATGAACTTTTCCTTCACTTTCTAAAAGAGGTAGTACAGGGACAAGATTTGGCACCCCAGTGTGAAATAATCTTATTGCCTGCAATAACCCTGGACTGAGAAAAACTGTGTCCAAGTCTTTCCACATCCTTTTTAAAAACCTTCTTTATCCATACTGATATGAATAATGAATGAATAAATGAGTGAATGAATGAATAAGGGAATTTTCTTTCTTATAGTAATAAATAAACTAATAAATGCAGGAGAAACAAATTTTTTAGAAAAAAAATCACCACACATTGTAAACATAATAATAATTGATTCAGGCAAAAGTCACTGATGCAAACTAAAATAAGTAGGTTATTATTTATTGAGGAGCAGGATATTTACAGTCTCAAAATATCTCCTCACAAATTGCTAATTATAGAAGGAAAATTGCTACTTTTACAGTGGAGAAAAATGGTAGACATCATCTCAACAAGTGCCTAAGTTCATATCCCCAGTAAGAAAACAAAACATCATGTACCTCCTGATAAGAAACCCTAAGGAGGACATAACATCACTTCTGGGGTTTCTGTGAAAAAAAAATTAGTAACCGTGATCAAATTTTGAAGAATTATCAAACTCATGTTGAGTGACATTCTACAAAATAATCAGTCTATACTCAAAAAATGTTAATGTCAGAAAATACAAAGAAAGGCTTAGGAATTATTCTAGATTCAAGGGCATGAAAGAGACATGCCAACTAAATGAAATGTATAATCCTTATTCGAATCCAGAATGGATAAAAAAAGTACCTATAAAGGGTATTTGGGTGTTAATTACTGAAATCTGAACTGGGAATATACTTAGATAATACTTAGATACTTAGATATCCATATGAAATTTCTGTCTAATAACTGTACTAATGTTACGGAAAATAGTGGCTTTGTTCTTATGAAATACACACTGAAATACCTAGATATAAAGGTGTCATGAAGTCTGCAACTCAAATTATTAAAAGAGAAAGAGATGGAGGAAGGGAGGGGAGGGAGGGAAGGAAGAAGGAAGAGAGGGAAGAAAAGAAGACGAAAAGCAATGAGACAAATAGTAAATGATGAATCTAGGGATATGGAAACTCTGTACTCTTTTTGCAACAATCTTTTTGCAAATTTGAAATTATATCTAAATTAAAAGTCACCGAACATTCCTTAGACTTCATCTTCACCTAAAGCTAACAATTTGTTTCTCTCTTCTCATGAGTTTTAATTTTTATTTTTCAATTAGAGTTGACATTCAATATTATTTTACATTAGTTTCAGGTTGCAGAAAATGGTTAAACATTTAAGAAATTTACATAGTGATCCTGCTGATTAGCCTAGTACCCAACTGACACTCACACAGTTATTAAAATTTTATTGACTATATCCCCCAAGCTGTATTTCACATCCTGTGACTATTTTGTAACAACCAATTTGTATTTCTTAATCCCTTCACCATTTTCATCCAGCCCCTAACCATCTCCCCGCTTCATCTGACAATCACTAGTTTGCTCTCTGCATCTGTGAGTCTGTTTTCATTTTGTCAGTTTATTTTTTTTTCCTTAGATTTCACACATAAGGGAAATCATATGGTATCTGTCTTTTTCTGTCTGACTTATTTCACTTAGCATAATACCCTCCAGGTCCATATATGTTATTGCAAATGATAAGATTCCATTTTTTATGGCTTAGTAATATTCCATTGTATATATGTACCACTTTCTCCATCCTGAGTTTATTATTATATATGGTGTAAGAAAATGGTCCCATTTCATTTTTTGCATGCATCAGTCCCATTTTCTCAACACTATTTATTGAAGAGACTCTCTTTACCTCATTGTATATTCTTGCCTCCTTTGTCGTAGATTACATGACCATAAAGCACAGGTTTGTTTCTGGACTCTCTATTCTGTTCCATTGAGCTATGTATCTGTTTTTATGCCAGTTTTTTATGCTGTTTTTATAACCTTATAGTATAGTTTGATATCGGGTAGGATGATACTTCCAACGTTGTTCTTTTTTTCTTAAGATTGCCATAGCTATTTGGGAACTTTTATGATTCCACATATATTTTAGGAATAGTTGTTCTAGTTCTGAGAAAAATGCCATTAGTATTTTGATAGGAATTACATTGGATCTATAGATTGCTTTGGATAGTTGGACATTTTAATGTTATTCTTCCTATCCATGAACGCGACATATATTTCCATTTATTTGTATCTTCTTCAATTTCTTTCTTTAATGATTTATAATTTTCTGAGTACAGATCTTTTACCATTCTTGGTTAAATTTATTCTTAGGTATTTTATTTTTTTGATGCAATTGTAAATGAAATTGTTTTTTAATCTCTATTTCTGATAGTTCATTATTGGTGTGTAACAACATGATTATTCATTTTGTATCCTGCTACTTTACTGAATTAATTTATCAGTTGTAACATTTTGGGGTTGAATCTTTAGGGTTCTCTTTATATAGTATCATGTCATCTTCAAATAATGACAGTTTTGCTTCTTTCTTTTCAGTTGGCTGCCTTTTATTTCTTTTCCTTGTGTGATTTCTATGGTTAGAATTTCCACTACTATGCTGAATAAAAGTGGTGAAAGTGGACATCCTTGTCCTGTTCCTGATCTTAAGGAAAATGCTTTTAGTTTTTCCCCATTGAGTATGATGTTAGCTATAGGTTTGTTGTAAATGGTTTTTATTATGGTAAGGTATGTTCCCTCTAGTATCATTTTACTGAGAGTTTTTATCATAAATTGATGCTGAATTTTGTCAAATGCATTTTTCCATTTACTTATATGATCTATAATTTTTATCTTTCAATTTGTTAATGTGGTAGATACTAGTTGATTTGCAGATATTGAACTAACCTTGCATCCAGGAAAAAATCCAAATTGATCATGGTGTATGATCTTTTGTAATGCTAAAGATCATACTGAAAGTAATGCTATTTTCAGTTTGCTAACATTTTCTTGGGGATTTTTGCATCAATACATCAGTTTTCATCAGGGATATTGGCTTATAATTTTTGTGTGCCATCTTTGTCTTGTTTTGGAGTTAGAATAATGATGGCCTATTAAAAAGAGTTAGAAAGGCTTCCCTCATCTTGAATTTTTTAGAATAGTTTGAGAAGCATAGTTGTTCATTCTTTGAATGTTTGGTAAAAATCACTTGCAAAGCCATCTGCTTCAGGACTTTTGTTTGTTGGGAGTTTTTTGATTATGAATTATATTTATGAATTAGTAGCAGCAATTGGTTCAGATTTTCTGTTTCTTCTTGACTCAGACTTGGGAGATTGTATGTTTCTAGGAATGTATCCTTTTCTTCCTGATTATCCAATTTATTGGCATATTCTTGCTCATAGTATTTTCTTATAATCCTTTGTATTACTGTGGAGTTATTTGTCACTTCTCCCCTTAATTTCTAATTTATTTTTTTTAATTTGAGTCTCCCCTCTTTTTTTCTTGATGAGTCTGGTTAAAGATATATCAATTCTATTTAACTTTTCAAAGAACCAGCTCTTAATTTCATCAATCTTTTGTATTGTTTTTCCAGACTTTATTTCATTTATTTCTGCTCATTCTTTTATTATTTCCTTCTTTCTACTCCCTTTGGGCCTTGTTTGCTGTTCTTTTCCTAGTTTCCTTAAGTGTAAGGTTAGATAGTTTATTTAAGAAATTTCTTGTTTCCTGAGATAAGCCTGTATTGCTATGAATTTCCCTCTTAGGACGGCTTTTGTTGTGTCGCATAGGTTTGGGGTTGTTGTGTTTTCATTTATGTTTGCTTCAAGGTATCTTTAGAATTCTTCTTTCATCTTATTGTTAGCCCAATGTTAATACTTTAATAGGAGCATGTTATTTAGCCTCATTATGTTCGCGTATTTTTTTTTCTTGTGATTAATTTCTAGTTTCATGCCATTGTTGTTAGAGAAGATGGTTGATATGATTTCAATCTTGTTAAATTTACTGAGATTTATTGTATGGCCCAACATGTGGTCTGTCGTGGAAAATGTTCCATGTGCACTTGAGAAGAATGTATTTCTTCTGCAGCTTTGGGCTAAAATGCTCTCTTAAAATATCAATTAAATCCGTCTGTTCTAGTGTGTCATTGAAAGTCACTGTTTCCTTATTGATTTTCTGTCTGAAATATGTGTCCATTGGTGTCAATGTGGTGCTAAAGTATCCTTTTTATGAGTATAGTACCGTCAATCTCTCCCTTTATGTTGTTCAATATTTGCTTTATATATTTAGGTGCTCTTAGGTTCAGAAAGATTTGCTAGGGTTATACCCTCTTGCTGGATTGTTTCCTTTAGCATTATGGAATATCCTTCTTTGTCTCTTATTACAGTTTTCGTTTTAAAGTCTATCTTGTCTGATATAAGTATTGGCATCCTAGATTTTTTATTTCCATTTTCATTAAATATCTATTTTCATCCTTTTACTTTTAGTCTGTGCTTGTCCTTTTATATGAGGTTGTTCTCTTGTAGACAGTATATATGGGTTTTGTTTTCTTATCCATTCAGCTACTTTATGTATTTTGATTGGAGCATTTAACCCATTTACATTTAAAGTGATTGTTGATAAGTACATAGTTGTTGCCATTTTACTATTCTTATTTGTGTTTTATTTTTCTTCCCCTTCTTTTTAAAGAAGTCCCTTCAACATTTCTTTAATACTGGCTTGGTGGTGGTGAATTCCTTTAGCTTTTTCCTGTCTAGGAAGCTCTTTATTTCACTTCAAATTTTAATTGATAGCCTTGCTGGATAGAGTAGTCTTGGCTGTAGGTTCTTTCTTTGCATCACTTTGAATTTTCTGTGCCATTTCCTTCTGGCTTGCAAAGTTTCTATTGAGAAATCATCTGACAGTCTCATCAGAATACCCTTGTGTATAACTAACTGCCTTTCTCTTGCTGCTTTTAGGATTCTCTCTTTGACTTAAACTTTAGCATTTTAGTTATGATGTGTCTTGTTTGTGAGCCTTTTTGGTCTCACCTTGTTTGGGTCTCTGTGGCTTATATATCTATTTTCTTCACCAGGTTAGGGATGTTTTCCATCATTATTTTCTCAAATACATCTTCAATCACTTGCTTCTCTTTTTTCCTTCTGATACACCTATGATGTAAATGTTGTTAAGCTTGGTGCTGCTATCCCAGAACTCCCTTAAACTATTCTTGTTTTGTTTGCACTGTTCTGATTGTATTCTTCATGAGTTATTGTATTCTTCATTTCTGACTTGTTCTTTTTTATAGGTTATATGTCCTTTTTTATGCTTACTGTCTCTTTGTTGAAGCTCTCACTGAGATCATCTGTCCTTCCCCTAAGCTCACTGATCATCCTTATCACCAATGTTTTGAACTCTGTATCTGGTATATTGCTTGCCTCAATTTTATTTAGCTCTTTTTCTGGAGTTACCTCCTATTTTTTCACTTGGTACATATTTTTTTTCCATTTTGACTACCTCTCTGTATTTATTTTTATGTATTAGTTAGATCTGCTACATCAAACAGTCTCAGCTTGGTGACCTTATGTAGTTGGTGCCCTGTGTGGCCTAATGGTACAGTCTACCTTACAATCTACTCCAGGTACTCCAGGAGTGTTGCTTATGTGGATTTTGTGTGCCTTCCTGCTGTAGTTAAGCTTTGATTGCTGTTGGCACATCAGTGATCTGAGATTGACTCTCAGATTGATGTGCTATGAAAATTGACCATGCCCACAGTATATAAGTAGCTTTGGAGGGTCTTGCCCTATAGAGTGGGATTCACCCTAGTGGGCTCTTGTGCCAGTTGGGACCACAGGTGTGCCACTTGTGGGTTAACTAGGTAGGACTCTGATGAGGTCTAAAGCCAGCATCCAGGTGTATTGGTTCTGAAGCCCATTGGGAGGGGTTCCTCTTCAGGCAAAGGTCAGCAACTGCCTGTGACTGGCCTGGGGCTAACTGGTCAGAGTTATGAATCTATCTATGGTTGGTTGCTCTCTGTGTTGGACCTTGAAGCACATGAGAGAGGCCTTGCAGTGAACCAAGGCTGACTGCCACCAGTACTAAGCTTGGACAGCTCAGCAAAAGGCGCAGGGCACCCCAAGACCTGAGGCTGCCTGCCAGCTGTCCATAAGTTTAAGCAGCTGAAAGAACCTCAGTCAGTACATGAGTTTGAAGAAGTAGGATTCTAGAGTCATCAGAGTAGGGAAAGTGGGTTTCTCAGGCTAGTGCAGATTCAGATTTATGTCCAGTGATGAGCCTGTGGCCACTCACAAAAGTCTCAGATCACACCAGGTGTTGCCCACCTTCACAATGCAGACCCTCCAGATTTGTTCAAGAAACACTGCAACTCAGGCCTGGGGTGGTTGCTCACCCCCTAAAGTATCTCCTGAGGTGTGCGAGCTGAGGCTTGCTGATTGCTGCAGAAGGAGCCCCATGCCAAGAGCATGAGGCAGGGCTTTAAAATTTCCACCTACAATTCTCAACTTGGGTGGGCAGGGTCTGAAGGTAGCCTGATGAGATCTTTCACCAGGCCAATTCAGATTCAGGTTTGGCCACGTGGTCAGAGGGCTAAACACAAGGAAGATGGTGCCTGCCTGTTGGCTGCACAGGAGGATGACTCAACAAATAGACAATGGCAGCTGTCCCTCTAGCCTTTGCTCTGAAGCCATACAACTCAATCTTTCCCATGGCACCTCCAAAGCAATTATCCCTCTACTAGAGCCCATGGTGAATAACTACAAGTGAGTGAGTCTCTGCACAAGCCCATTAAGGGGACGTCTGCATTTCTAGTTGCCTTCTATCTCACCCAGACAGTCAGAATCCCCACTAATTTACACAGTCATATTTTTGTGAGGATTTCTCTTTCCAGCACTGGAATTCTGGGCCAAGGAACCCTAGCATGAGGCTTGGGCCCCTCCCTTCTCCAGGGAGATATCCATAGCTGAGATAGACCTCCTGATGCTCATCTACCACACATGGATATGGAACCAATTCATTTCATGTCTCGGCCCTTCCTACCAGTCTCATTGTGGTCTCTTCTTTATATGCTTAGTTACAGGATTTCTGTTCAGCTAGTCTTTGGATTATTCTTTAGGTTGACTATTCCAAAATTCAATTGTAACTTTAATGAGGTTTTGGGAAGAGGCATGCACAACCTTTGCCTACTCAGCCCTCTTGACCAGAACTCCTATAGACTCATTCTTTTACTAACTGCACTTTCTCTTTTTGTGTTCGCATAACTTCCAATTCTAATTACCTCTTTTTATTTCTCATCTATCTTGAGTTCCTTTGAGCTTTAAAAATTGCCAACTCTCTTAAAAAATCTTAAATTTCTGTGGGTGCCAAAATACAACTCTCTATTATTCTTATCCTACTTTTCTCACTTTTCTTCTTATGTTCATGGACTACTCATGAAGTGGTTGTCCCCCAAAATGTCTTCACTTTCTTCTCTTTCCATTTGCCATTCTCTCTTTAGGCATTTCATTCATTCTCACTGCTTTCTCCCAAGCAGCTAATCCCAGCCCTGGCTGTCTCTCAGATTCCAAAACAACATTATGAGTAGCCTAATTGTTTCCAATTTTACCAAAATTAAATTTATCATCTCTCTTTCTTTAAACCTTTCTCTCTAGTCAATATCTCAATCACTAAAATCCCTAACCACTCAGTTCAGTTTGGAATTGTAACTTTAACTCCTCAGTTTACCTTCCTCACTCTGCCACCTTATCCTCTCTTCTTTATTCTTGGCCTTCACCAGGGCCTAGGCCTGACTGCCTACTAGAAACCCACTATAGTGGCTGGTATTAATGACACTATCCAAACTCTTACTGGATTGTGGTCCAAATTCTAGCATGAAATTCAAAGCCTTTTACATTTCATAGGCAGCCTGTCTTTTGGCTTCACCCTCTACCATTTCTGCAGTGCTCATGCTCAAGCTACACTCAGCTTCTCTTAGAAAACAGGCACAGCATGCTATCTCATTCCTTCGCCCCTCTTCACATGCTGATCTCTCTTCTTACCTGAGCCTCCACCTGATGATCCTATTCATCTCTCAGGGCCAGATTTAAATATCACTTCCATTATAAAACCTTTCCTTATCCCTACTGCCAGATTTAATTAAACAAGATTTCATTATCTGAGCTCCCTTAGCACTTGATTTAAATTCCTGTTTTAGTGCTCTCTTCAAACTAAACTGTAGCGTGGTTAGTGGTGTATATACCTGTCCCTCCACATTTTAAGCTTCTAGAAGGCAGAGCTATGTATGATTCACTTTTGATTTCTAGTAACTCCCAAGTAGGTTCCCAAAAAATGTTTAAATGAACATTCTTTTCTTGTTACTGCAGTTATGCTAGTTGCCTGAGACATTTCTAACAAAGTCTGTTGCTCTTATTTTGAAGGCTTTTTTTGGTAGCTCAATCACAGCTCTTCACTTCTTTCCTACTGCTTGATTTTGGCTCTGTACATAATGTCTTGGCTTCTACTTTGGTTCTTACCTCTGCCCTGTCTTGCTCTGCCCTGCTCTGCCCTGCTCTGAGTGCTGGTAAGGCATCCTGCTCTATCCTGATGTCAATCTTTCTGTTTCCTTTCCTTTTTTCCAGAGGTGAGATTAGGCCTTGTCTTAGTAGGATGGGAAGAGCATCTAAAAAATTGAGACCTAGTGAGGTAAGCAGACTTGACTAAGGCCATCCAGTCAATGGCAGCAGACTTTTGAATCCACTTCTTTTTCCACTTTACATTGCCTCTGCAAAGAGAGGTTTACATATCTTCACTCAGGGTTATAAAATAGTCTCCCTATAAAAACCCATTTTACAACCCTAACTTATCTTATTTAGTACCAGGCAGTCATGTTCCAGTTTTTGATTGCTGAACATATTATATTTCTCTATGTTTGCTAAGTGGGTTTTCATGTATTGTAAATAACGCAGAAGGATAATGTCTCACATATAAGAACTGACTAACACTGGTCCTTATTTTTCTAGATAATTGTGAAATTATCTGTGGAAATTATCTGTGGAAAATCAGATGTACTTTTCTATACCATATTGTCTTTAATAACATTGGAGTTGATTAACATGGGAAATAAACAAAGCTGAAATGAAAAAAATAAAGACAGTTACTTATATCCTGCTTTGTTTGTGTCCTCAGAGAAGATAATGTGGCACAATTTCAATGATTGTCACAAAATTGGCAGTTCTCAGCAGCACCTACAATTCTCCATTGACCAGATTGTTCCTGGAATTCATTATAAAAGAAAGATAAGTATATTTTTCCTGAGATTATTGTCGAACATCTGATTTATATAAACAACTACCACATTCAGGTGTTATTAGCAGAAAATCACAACTGAAAACTGAAACAATGATTAGGAAGAAATCCATAAAATATGATATTTTAACTTCCTTGTATGTGTCTGTATTTGTTCTATCTCTTTTAGAATTCAAAAATCAAAAAGAGGCAAAAACTATTTAATTTTAAATTCACTTTTACTTAATAGTACCTTCCCGAAGCTTATGCAAATGCTTTTTCTACTTCTTATATCTGGCACATATTAAATGTTTTACTTTAAAAAAAATGAATCTTCTAAAAATACATTAAACATTTCTGAAATAAAATGTTTTTTCCACCACTTAAAAAAGCATATTTAGTTACAAACAGTTGTTTAATGATACCTAATATGAATTAATTATATGAACATATATATGATGATTTGTCAATGATTTGTCTCTTTCATTCAGCAGTAAGTGTCACTAAACACAGATGTTTTGTTTGGATTCTTCCAAAAGCAGATCCTGAAACAAGGATTTCATTGCAAGTGGTTTATTGAAAGATTGATCTCAGGAAGCACCATTAGGTGTACAGAAGTGAGCAGAGAAAAGAAGAAAGTCAATAAAGGATGCATTATTGAGTAGATCACCACCACGTGTCATTGGGCTCAACCCTGCTGGGACTTCTGGAATACTATGTAGAACATGCCTCAGAGTTATCCTACCTTGGAGATTTATATACCAGCCAACCCCCCTATGGCATAACTAGAGTACTGCTAGGATGGGGAAGGATTAACTTTTCAGTATTTCTGTCCTGAGGCTAAATAAAACCTTCAGAAAAAAAGTAAAGATGCTGGTGGTTGGAAGCCATAGAGTCAACATACAAAGGAATGATGAATGCAAAGGAGATATGAGCAGGACATCAACAGTTTCTGCTATATTTTATGTCCATTTTTAAAATTTCTATTGCATACCCAGTAGAAATTGTACCATGTATTAGATGTTCAATGTGAAAGGAAGGAGGAAAGAAGGAAGGAAAGAAGGAAGAAAAGAAGGAAGGAAGGAAGGAAGGAAGGAAGGAAGGAAGGAAGGAAAAACTTGCCCTTCTAAATCTGAATCTAATCTAATCATTGCACTAAAACTGACTAATTGATGAATATGCTGGGTTTTGATATGTCCATGTATTCTATTTTATATATTAATATTGCCTATTGTACATCACAGCCTCCTAAAATCCTTTGAGGAAGTAAGAAATGAATTTGAAAGTTAAACAGAAGCTAACCAGCTGAAGAAAACAGCATAAGGAACGGACATGCAACACCACTTGTAACAGCAAAAGACTGGAAATAATCTAAATTTCCATCAATAGGAGACAAGTCAAATAGATACATCCATACAATAGAATATTATGCAGTTGTAAAAAAAATGGAAAATATATCTATATCTCTATAGAGTGACTTATAGGATATACTTCTAAGTAAAAAAAAAGCGAAGTAAAAGTAAATGATATATATTATATATTGTGTAAATAAATATATATATACATATATATATGTATATATATATAAGCATTGACTGAATAGTTTTTATTTTATGGAATTATTGCTTACTTTTATGTCTGGTAATAGTCACAACTTTGTGGCACAGAAACCCAAGAGTTGGACCCCATGCCAGGGTAGGAAAACCTGAAATGTAATTGAAGAATTGCTGAATGCTCAGTGCAGACAACTCTGCAGAGTTAAAAACTCCACGGAACCCAGTTATGGAGGGAGGGGCACAATATTATGAAATTTACCACTAGCAGTTTCAACCAGAATCCCACAGTAAATAACAAAGAAAAACCCCCCTCCTGCTCTGGAAGGAGGAGGGGGAAAGAAACTATTTTGAAATATGTCAGAGCACTCTGTTCTTTCTGACAGGGCCTGCCCTCAGCAGAAACTAGTTAACCAGAACCTGATCTGCTGGGGTATTATCAGAGCCTAAGTGAACTGGGGATCAGAATTACCCAACTCTAGCTGTCTCTAGCCATCCTGTTCCAACTAAGGGAGGAGAAAAAGCTGAGAAACACTTGTGAAGTTCAGAGACAAGAGGCACAAGCTCAATAAAAGAGCTTCTCCCTGTCCACTCACCTCACAACCACATTATTAAAGACCTATTTACAGCAATTCCTTTTACCTAATACATCAGATCTGGCTATCAAGAAAAAACAAGGCATATCAAAAGGCAAAAAACACAATTTGAAGAGAAAGCAAGCATCAGAAGCAGACACGGCAAGGTTGCCGGAATGATCAGACTGGTAATCTAAAACAACTATGATTAAGGCTCTAACGAATAAAGTAGACACCATGCAAGAACAGGTGGGCAATGTGAGGAGAGAGATGAAAAGCCTAAGAAAGAACTAAAAATAAATGCTAGAGATAAAAAACCCTGTTACAGAAATGAAGAATGCCTTAATAGACTGGAAATGATTGAAGAAAGAATTTCTGATCTAGAGAAATATCAGTAGAATACTAAGAAAAAAAAAGTAAAGAGAACAAAGACTGAAAAAAAACCAAAATAGAATATTCAAGAACTGTGGGACAACTACATATGTGTAATGAGAATACAAAAAGAAAAAAGAGAAAGGAACAGAAGAAATACTTAAAACAATAATGACTGAGAATTTTTCCAAATTATGTCATATTGAACAACAAATTTCAGAAGCTCAGAGAATACCAACCAGAATAAATGACAAAAAAAATTATACCTCTGCTTATCATACTCAAAATGCAAAAAATCAAAGATAAAAAAATCCTAAAATAAACTGTAGGGAAAATAAAAACACCTTACCTACAGAGAAACAATAATAAATATATTTGACTTCTCCTCAGACACCATGTAAGCAAAAAGAAAGTGGAGTGAAATATTTAGTGTTGAGAGAAAAAAAGTATCAACCTAGAATTCTGTACACTGCAAAATCATCTTTCAAAAGTGAAGAAAAAACAAAGACTTTCTCAGACAAAAATGGAGAAACTTTGTTGCCAGTAGACCTGCATTGCAAGAAATGTTAAAAGAAGTTCCTTAGAGAAAAGGAAAATAATATAGGTCAAAAATTCATATCTACAGGAAAAAGGAAGAGCACAGAGGAAGAAATAAGTAAAGATAAAATAAAATTTTGGCTTCTGGGAAAAAACAGTGTAGATGATAGAGGCTTTGTTCATCCCTCAATCAATCAAATCAAAGCTGTGTCAGAACACAGAGCAAACAGCAAGGAAAGTCACCTGAGATCTAGACAAACAGAAGCACTACAACTAGGGAAAGAAATAATGAAACAACCTGTAATGGTAAAAGGTAGGAGGGGGCAAAGAGGTGAGGTTGCTTGGTCCCCAGTAGCTGAGTGGAACAGAGGCCATGGCAGGGGCAGCCAGCAGCAGAAGATGCCTCTTAAAGGGGCCGTGTCCACTTTCTCATTGACAGACCTGCACTCTCTGAGCACCAGCACCACGCTGACTGCACAAGAAAACCAGGGACTTATATGGGGACAATGAGTTGTCAGAGTAAGGGCCAGAAGTGAGGCTCTCTCCAGTGCAGAAGTGCTGGAAGTATTCATTGTTCCTCTTTTGAGCCCTCTCCACCTCCCAGTGTGTATGGACACAGCCCCACCATAGCTGAGATGTCATCTAACTGTATAACAGAGGATTTCCTGAAACTCTGCTCCTCCCAACTCATTGCCCCACTTAAGCCACATCCAAGTGTGTCCTCTGTGAGTCCAGTGCTCCTTGATGAGCAGCACCAAGACTCACACTGGTGGCAACTAGCCTTCGATTCTGGCATTGTTTTTGAGGCAACTATAAGCACAGCATCTGTGGATTGCTTGCTGAATCTTAACATGTGGCCCAGAAGGGCACAGCCTGAGCCTAATCTAGGCCTACAGCTGAACCCCTCTCAGGACTGTGCCACTGGACACCCACTAAACAAACCACATTAATAAGACCAAGAGGCTTAGGAGTTTTGTTTAGTACATAGAAACAGATACAAAAGGAAACCAAAATGAGAAGACAAAGAAGCAGAGACCCTATGAGAGAACAGAGATCCAGAAATAATGGAGTCAAGCAATTTAACAAGCAGATTTCAAAACACTGGTTATAAAGATGCTCAATGAACCTAAGGGAAGAGTAGATGAATTCAGTAAGAACTTTAACAAATATATAGAAAACAAAAAAATGGAAATGTAAATTATAAAAGGAAACCAGTCAGAACTGGAAAACAATTTATTTGAGATAAAGAGTATATTATAGGGAATCAATAGAGTGGATAAAGAAAAGGTTAGAACCACTTATATAGAGGATGTGGAAGCTGAGAACGCTCAATCAGATCAGCAAAGAAAAAGAAACCAAGACTATAATAATAATTTAAGGAGCCCATGGTACATTATTAAATGTAAAAATATCCATGTCATACATTTACCTGAATGAAAACAAAAAGTTGAAGAGCCATTTGAAGAAATAATGATGGAAAACTTTCCTAATCTGATGAAGGAAATAAGACATGCAATCTCAGGAAGCTCAGAGAGTCCCAAAGAAAGATGAACCCAAAGAGGCCCTCACAAAGACACATTGCAATTAAAATGCCAATGGTTAAACACAAAGAGAAAATTTTAAAAGCAGCAAGAGAAAAGCAGTTAGTTACCTACAAGGGTGCACCCATAAGACTGGCAGCTTATTTCTCAAAAGAAACTAGGCAAGACAGAAGGGCTTGGCACAAAATATTCAAAATATTCCTGTAGACCCAGGATCTGCAACCAAGGATATTTTATTGAGCAAAGCTATCATTTAGAGTTAAAGGACAAATAAAGAGCTTCCCAGACAAAAATAATCTAAAGCATTTTATCAACACCAAGCCAGTATTACAGGGATTGTTGGAAGGATTTTAAGAAGAAAAACATATATCAAAAGCATTAATAAAGAATGGTAATGAGTACTTCAAATTGAAAAGAATTAAATGATCCAATCAAAAGATAGTGTGGTTGAGTGCATAAGAAAACAACACCCCTATATATGCTGCCTACAAGAGACTCACTCTAGATTAAAAGACAGAGACTAAAAGGAAGGGAATGGAAAAAGATATCTCCTTGATGGACCTGGAGGGCATTGTGCTGAATTAAATGGGTCGGATAGAGAAAGACAAATATTGCATGATTTCACGTATATGTGAAATCTAAAAACAAAATAAACAACAATAACAACAAACAAGAATAAACTCATAAATACAGAGAATAGTTTGAGGGCTACTGTATGGGAGTGGACTTGGGGGTGGACAGCAAAAACAGACAAAGGGATTAAGAAGTACAAATGAATAGTTACAAAATAGGGATATATGAAGTGCAGCATAAGAAAAATAGTTAATAATGTAATGAACATGTAAGGGAAAAGAGGAATACTAGATTTAGTGGGGTGATCACTTTGTGAGTTATATAGCTCTCTCATCACTATGGTGTACAACTGAAATGAAGATATTATTATATGCCAACTATAATTTTAAAAGCTTTAAATTGAATTGTACAATGTAAAAATCAGCTACTAATTGTCTATTATATTTCAATAATGCTGGAAAAAAATTTTTTAATTAAATTAAAATTAAATTTATATTTTTTATTCTTAATTAAGCTAACATATAACTGTTTGGAATAGTAATAGCAACAATTTATTTAATTATATGTATATGCCTTTGTATGTTTATATATTAGTAAAATAAATGACAGAAGTGATACAAGTAAAGGAAGAAAGCAATTAGGATTATTTTGTTATTGTAAGGTACTCAGATGACCTGTGAATGGGTATAGTGTTATTGGAAAGTGGACTTGAATTAGTTGTAAACATACATGGCAATCTCTAGGACGACTAATAAAAATTTAACAAAAAAAAAATAGGTATAATTGATATGCTAAGAAAAGAGAAAATAGAATCATGTAAAATGCTCAGTGAAAACCATGAAAGGCAGAAAAAAAAATAAGAAAAAAGAACAAGAGCAACAAATAGAAAACTGTAAAAATGTGGTAGATATTAATCCAACTATATCAATAATTACTTTGAATTTTAATGGTCTAAATGAAAGAATTAAAAGACAGTTTGTCAGAGGAGATTAAAAACAAGCCCAACACATGGGTTTCTATTAAAAAAAAAAAACTTAAATATAAAGACATACAGATTAGTAAAAATAAGTAAATTAAATAAGTAAATTAAATTAGTAAAAAAAGTAAATGAATGGTGAAAACTATACCATGGTAATACTGATTAAAAGAAAGCAGGAGAAGATAGATTAATTTTAGACAGAGCACATTTCAAAGAAAGGAAACTTATCAGGGATTAAGAAGAGAATTACAAAATGATAAAGGAGTCGGTCAATGCTCCAAAAAGACATTACAATTCTTAACAACAGAGCTTCAAATTATATGAGGCAAAGCCTGATAAAACTGCAAGGAGAAATAGATGAATGAACTACCATAGTTGAAGACTTCAACACTCTTATTTTAGAAATAGATCCAGAAGGCAGAAAATCAGTAAAAACATAGTTGAACTTAATAACACGATCAATCAACTGGATGTAATTGGCATCCATAGACTACTTTATCCAACAGCAGCAAAATACAGGTTTTTCTCAAGTTCACTTTGAAACATTTACCAAGACAAACCACATTCTGGGCTTTCATATAATACACTCCATAACATATCTAAAATATTAAAAATCATTTGATGTCTGCTCTCTAACCACAGTGCAATTAAAATAAAAATCAATGGCAGAAAGATCACCAAAAATATTCCCAAAATACATGGAGACTAAACAACATGCTTCTAAATAAAACGTGGGTAAAGAAGAAATATCAAGAGTAATTTAAAAATATTTTGAACAAAATGAAAATGAAGACACAACTTATCAAAATTTGTGAGATGCAGGGAAAGCTGTGCTTACAGGGTAATTTATAGCACTGAATGCATCTATTAGAAAAGAAGAAAGATCTAAAATAAATAAGTTTTTACCATAGGGAACTAGAAAAAGAAAAGCAAATTAAATTCAAACTAAGCAGGAAAATAAAGAAATCATAAGAATTAGGGCAGAAATCAGTGAAATTGAAAACAGAAAATCAATAGAGAAAATCAACAAAACCAAAAGATGGTTCTCTGAAAAGATCAATAAAATTGATAAGCCTTTAGCCAGGCTAAGAAGAAAAGAGGGAGGACACGAACTACTAATATTAGAGATGAAAGAGGGGACAATCACTACAGGTTCCATGGAAGTTAAAAGAATAATAAAAGAATACTATGAACAACTCTTAACACCATACATATGATAACCTAGATGAAATGGACCAATTTGACCATCTGCCAAAGCCACACAGGAAGAAACACATTATCTGAATAAGCCTCAATATATTAAAGAAAATGAATTAATAATTAATAACATTCTAAAACAGAAAGCACCTGGCCCAGATGGGTTCACTGGTAAATTATACCAAACATTTAAGGAATAAATTACACCAATTCTCTATAATCTCTCTCAGAGGATAGAAGCAGTGAGAATAATTTCTAACTCATTCCACAAGACCATCATTACCCTAATACCAAACAAAGATATTGCAAGATAAAAAACTACAGATTAATATCTCTCATGAACGTGGAAGCAAAAATCCTCAACAAAATATTAGCAAATCAAATCCAAAGAGTATAAAAAGAATTATACAACATGACCTAGTAATTTCTATCTCAGATATGCAACATTTGAAGATCAACTAATGTTTGATTACATCACACCACCAGACTAAGAAAAGAAAAATCACACGATCATTTCCACATAGAACAAAAAAGAATTTGACAAAATTCAGTAACCACTCAAGATAAAAAGCTTTCAGTAAATTAGAAATGTGGGTATTTTCTCAACTTGATAAAGACTATCTACAAAAAACCTACAGCAAGCATACTTGATGACAAGAAACTCAAAACCTTTCCCACTAAGATCAGGTACAAGGCAAGAATGTCCCCTCTCATCAGTCTTGTTCAATATCATGCTGTAAGTCCTTGCTAATGCAATAAAGCAAAAAAAGGAAATAGGCAAAGACTTACAGCAGCCAAAACAATATAAAAGAACAAAGTTGGAAGACTGATGATACTCAACTTTGTTGAACTTAACAACATGAAAAAATTGATAAGCTGGACTTTATTAAAATCAAAAAGTCATGCTGGCAAAAGACAATGCCAAAAGAATTGGAAGACAAGGTACGAAATGGGAGAAAATATTTGCAAAAGATGTATCTGATAAAGACTATTATCCAAATTATACAAATAACTCTTACAACTAAAATATATGAAAATAGCCCAATTAACAAATGGGCCAAAGACTTTAACACATACCTCATCAAAGAAGATACACGGATGGCAAGTAAGCATACAAAAAGATCTTCCACATATGTTATTAGAGAACTTCAAAGCAATGATGAGATATGCACCTATGAGAATGACCAAAACCCAAGGCACTGAAAACATCAAATGCTAATGAGGATGTGGAGCAACAAAAAAAATCTCATACGTTGCTGGTGGGAATGTAAAATGGTACAATCACTTTTAAAGACAGTTTGGTGGTTTCTCCCAAAACTAAACATACTCTTATCATAAGATCATGCTCCTTGGTATTTACTCAAAGTAGTTGAAAAGTTATGTTCATATAAAAACCTTCACATGGATGTTTATAGAAACTTTATTATTGCCAAAACTTGGAAGCAACCATGGTATATCCTGACAAAGGACTATTACTCAGGGCTAAAAAGAAATGAGTTGAGTTATAAAAAAAAAAAATGGAAAAAACTTAGATGCATATTACTAACTGAATGAAGTCAATCTGAAAAGTACACATATTATAATATTTAAACTATATTATGTTCTTTAAAAGGCATAACTATAGAGAAGGAGACAATGAAAAGATCACTGGTTGCCAGAGATAGGGGTAAGGGAAGATGAATAGGGAGAGCACAGAGGATTTTTAGGACAGTGAAAATATTTTGAATTGATATATGTCATTTTACATTTGCCCAAACTCACAGAATGTACAACACCGAGAATGAACCCTAAAATAAACTATGGACTTTGAGTTATTGTGATGTCAATGCAGGTTCATCTTGGGTAAAAATGTACCATTCTGGTGAATTATGTTGATGACAGGGGAGGTTATGCATATGTCGGGGCAAAAGATATATGGGAAATCTCTGTACCTACCTCTCAATTTTGTTGTAAACCTAACAAAACTTCACTAAAACAGTAAAGACATAATTAAAAAAAAAAAGAAACAGAACTTACCATCTTATATAGCATTCAAGAAACATTTTCAAAATTTGATCAAATATTAGGCTATAGAAAACACATAAGTACATTACAATCATAGTCTTAATTAATCATAAAAGATACAAAATAAGACAATAATTAGTTGGTAAAAAATTTAAAACAGAATCCATAATAACAAAGCTAAGATCAAGTGATAAACCAAAAACAAAAAAAGTTACTATACCTGCCAAACAAAAGGTGCTTTAAGTCTCACTTTCACACACAAACGTAAGACCAGATAGCCCTTCTGTGACTTTTTAGCCCTTCTAGATTAACCTGATTTTACCTTTAAATAGAAACACTAGAAAGAAAGGGTGAGGAAAAGAGGGCATAAGGTGTGTAATTTGCTCTGCATCTCAGCCCTAGCCCAATAGACACATTCATTTTGAAACTTACCAAGAGACATGTGAAAGGAGGCATTCCAAAGCATGGAGAAGGACCACAATAGAGACAGATCTATCTTTTCAGGAAAAAGACCAATACCAGAATTTTTCTCTGTATGATTTAGCACCACATACTCACAAAAGCCATCTTTCAACATCAGTGTGAAGCAATACCCAATGGGTCCCAAAACACAGAAACAATCATTCAGGAAGAAACAATTAAAAGTAACAATTTCAAAAATACCCTTTAGATTAAATGAAAGGCTAAGCAGAGTTTAGAGGAAAGCCACTGTGAAGGTATTGCATATATTGGCGTTGAGGGTCTTTTGTATTTCAATTTATCTATCTATCTATCTATCTATCTATCTATCTATCTATCTATCTATCTATCATCTATCTATCTATTTAATTTAGTTTCAAGTATACAGTACATTGGTTAGACATCTATATAGTTCATAAAATGATTCCTCCAATTGCCCCCTCCCTCCCCTGGCCCTCCACTTAGCCATCATATTAATAATGCTAACTGCATTCCCTCTGCCTTGCTCTGCATCCCCGTAACCAACTATCAGCTACTAATTTGTACTTCTTTAAACTTGACCCCATTCTTCTAGGTCCTCAATCCCCATCACCTCTTTCCATCACCAAATTGTCAACTATATTTGTGAGTCTATTTTTTATTAGTTTGTTCTTTTTATTCCTTAAGTAAAAGTAAAATCATATGGTATTTATTTTTGTCTGTCTGACTTATTTCACACAGCATAACCTCTAGATCCATCTATGTCATTGCAAATGATAGGATTTCACTTTTTTAATGCCGGAGTAATATTCCATTGTATGTATGAACCACAATTTCTTTATCCAATTATTTGTTGATGAGCATTTATGTTGCTTCCATATCTTCGCTATTGTAAATTGTGCTGCCATGAAAATTGGAGTGCATAGATCTTTATGAATTATTGTATTGGTTTTCTTTGAATAAATAATCAGAAATGCAGTTGCTGGGTCAAAAGGCATGCCTATTTTTAATTTTCTGAGAAACCACTGTACCGTTTTCCATAGTGGCTGTACCAATTTACAATCCTACCAACAGTATATGTGGGTTTCGTTTTCTCTGCATCCTCGCCAACACTTGTTTTTTTATTTACCTATGATAGCCATTCTGCAGGTGTGAGGTGACATCTCACTGTGGTTTTAATTTACATTTCCCTGACCTTGAGCATCTTTTCATATGTCTATTTGCCGTCTGTATTTCTTCTTTGGAGAAGTATCTGTTCAGGTCTTCTGCCCATTTTTTAATTGGACGGTTTGTATTTTTGTTGTTGAGTTGTATTAGTTATTTATATATTTTGGATATTAACCTCTTATCAGATGTATCGT
The DNA here is from genome assembly GCA_030015415.1 of Cynopterus sphinx. Lineage (NCBI taxonomy): Eukaryota > Metazoa > Chordata > Mammalia > Chiroptera > Pteropodidae > Cynopterus > Cynopterus sphinx. The sequence continues at coordinate 58,940,944 of CM057389.1, forward strand.
AAATGAATATCTTTTCCCAGTCAGTTGGTTGTCTTTTTGTTTTGTTGATAGTTTCTATTGCTGTACAAAAACTTTTTATTTTGATGTAGTTCCATTTGTTTATTTTTTCTTTTGTTTCCCTTGCCCAAGAAAATATAACCAAAAAGAAATTACTGTTATTAATATCAGAGAGTTTACTGCCTGTTTTCTTCTAGAAGTTTTATGGTTTCTGATCTTACATTTAAGTTTTAAATCCATTTTGAGTCTATTCTTGTACATGGTATAAGAATGTGGTCCAGTTTCTTTTTTTCTTTACTTTTTTCTTTTCTTTTTTTTTTTTTTGCATGTATCTGTCCAATTGTCCCAACACTCTTTATTGAAAGGACTGTCTTTACTCCATTGTATATTCTTGCCTTCTTTGTCATATGTTAAATTAGCATATAGGCATGGGTTTATTTCTGGGCTTTCTATTCTGTTCTATTGATCAATGTAACTGTTTTTATGCCAGTACCATACTATTTTGATTACTGTAGCCTTGTAGTATAGTTTAAAATCAGATAGTGTGATACCTCCAACTTTGTTCTTCTTTCTCAAATTGTCATGACTTTTCAAGGTCTTTTATGGCTCCATGTAAATTTTAGGATTATTTGTTCTAGCTCTTTGAAAAATGCCATTGGTATTTTAATAAGGATTGCATTGAATCTATAGATTGCTTTGGGTAGTATGAACATTTTAACGATGTTGATTCTTCCTAACTATGAACATGGTATATGTTTTCATTTATTTGTTTCTATGATTTTTTTTTCAATGACATAATTTTCTGAAAACAGGTCTTTTATCTTCTTGGTTCTTTGATACCCAGGTATTTTATTGTTTTCGATGCAATTGTAAATGGGATTGTTTTCTTAATTTATCTTTCTGAAAGTTCATTGTTGGTGTATAAAAATGCCACTGACTTCTGAATATTTAATTTGTAACCCGCTACTTTAATGAATTTATTGACCAGTTCTAAAAGTTTTTTGGTGGAATCTTTAGTATCATGCCATCGGCAAATAATAAGAGTTTTACTTTTTCCCTTCCAATCTGGATGCCTTTTATTTCTCTTTCTTGTTTTATTGCTCTGGCTAAAACTTCCAATAGAAATTTGAAGAGGAATGGTGAAAGTGGGTATTTTTGTCTTGTTCCTGATCTTAAAAAATTTTTTTTACCCTTTCCCCATTGAGTATGATGTTAGTTGTAGGTTTGTCTTATATGGCTTTTATTATGCTGAGGTATGTTCCCTCTATTTCAACTTTGCTGTGAGATTTTATCATAAATGGATGCTGGATTTTCTTAAATGTTTTTTCTGCATCTATTGATATGATCATATGGTTTTTATCTTTTGATGTGTTAATGTGGTGTATCACATTAATTGATTTGCAGATATTGAACCAACCTTGCATTCCAGGAATGAATCCAACTTGAGTATGGTGTATGATATTTTTAATGCATTGCTGAATTCAGTTTACTAATATCTTATTGAGGATTTTTGCATTAATGTTAATGAGAGATATGGGCCTATAGTTTTGTTTGTTTGTTTGTTTGTTTTTGTTTTGTAATGTCTTTGTCTGGTTTTGGAATCAAGGGAATGGTGGCCTCATAAAAGGGGATAGGGAGCCTTCCCTCTTAAATTTTTTGCAATAGTTTGAAAAAATAGGTGATAATTCTTCTTTGAATGTTTGGTAAAATTTACCTATGAAGCCATCTGGTCCTGGATTTTTGTTTTTGGGGAGGTTTTTGATTACTGATTCCATTTTATTGGTTGTAATCGGTCGGTTCAGATTTTCTGTTTCTTTTTGACTCAGGCTTGAGAGATTGTATGTTTTAGGAATGTGTCCATTTCTTCCAGACTGTTCAATCTGTTGGCATATAATTGCTCATAGTATTTTCCTATGATCATTATATTTATGTGGAGTCTGTTACTTCTCTTTCATTTCTGATTTTATTTATTTGAGTCCTCTCTCTTTTTTTCTTCATGAGTCCGGCTAAGGGTCTGTCATTTTTGTTTATCCTTTCAAAGAATCGGTTCTTGGTTTTATTAATCTTTTGTGTGCTTGGTGTTGGTCTGTTTGAATTCCTCTTGTTTGGGACTCTTTGTGCTTCCTGGACTTGTATGTCTAATTCCTTTACCAAATTAGGGAAGTTTTCTGTCATTGTTTCTTCAAATACATTCTCAATCCCTTACTCTCTTCCTCTTCAGGTACTCCTATGATTCAGATATTTTTAGGTTTAATGTCTCAAAGGTCTCTTAAACTATCCACATTTTTTTACACACTTTTTTCTTTTTGTTTTCTGATTGGATGTATTCTACTACCTTGTCTTCCAATTCTCTGATTTGATCTTCTGCTTCATCCAATCTACTGTTGAATCCTTCTAGTGTATTCTTCATTTTCAGTTATTGTATTCCTCATTTCTGTCTGGTTCTTTTTTATGGTTTCTATGTCCTTTTTTATGCTGTTGAGGTTCTCATTGTGCTTATCCATTCTCCCCATAAGTTCATTAAGCATCCTTATAAACATTATTTTGAATTTTGTCTCTGATAGGTTGCTTGCCTCCACTTCATTTAACTTATTTTCTGGAGTTTTCTCCTGTTGTTTTATTTGTAGCATGTTTCTTAGTTTTCTTGTTTTATTAGCCTCTCTGTTCGTTTCTATGTGTCAGAAATATTTGTTTTGTCTCTCGACCTTAGCCAAATGGCCTAATGTGGAAGGTGTCCTGTGTGGCCCAGTGGTGCACTCTACCTGAACCCTGGACTTGATCTTTGGGCTCTGGATGTGATCTTTGTGTGAGTTGTGTGTGATCTTTTCTTGCCACCAAGCCCTTATAATTGTTAGTAGATCAGTGAATGAGATTAACACTCAGGCTTACTAATTGTGGGATCTGGCTGCTCCCACAGGGTAAGAGCTGTTGTACTAGGGCTGACCCCACTGAGCAGAATTTTCCCTAGCAGGCTTGTGTATTTGTTGCAACCACCTTTTGTGTGCATCACTAATGAGACCAGTCAGGAGTTGCTCCATTGTGGTCTGGTGCCAGCCTCCAGATGCATTGGTTTTGTGGCCCTTTTAGAGGGGCTCCCCCATAAGCCAAGGTCAGAGGCTGCTTTTGATTGCTCAGAGCTACCCGGTGAGAACTACACAGAGATCCACAGATAGTTGTTGCCTATGTTGGACCTATAGGTAAGTGAAAGAGACAACGCTATAGGCAGTGGTCAGTTATTTCCCCATCCCTGACCTATGGCAGTTTAGCAGAAGTACCAGTGCTCCTCAAGGCCTGTCACTGCCTGTCAGTTGCCTGTTAAGTCTGACTGGATGAGCCTCTGGGTGATATGCATGTCTGGTGGCTCAGGGACCCTGGGAGTCCCTGGGTCTATTGAGTAAACTTGCCCCTGCCACTGCAATGTCAGTTTATGTGCCAACACTGTCTCTGTGGCTCCCCAAACAAGTTTCCACTTGTAGCAAAGTCAGCTGCTGCCCACCTTGGGCCTGAATGTGCCACCCCAGGTAAGGGGCAGCTGCCTATCAATGTGCAGTGGGTACTTTGTGTATCGGATGAGGCAGGAGTTCAGGAAGTCAAGGGCTGTCAGGCCAATACAGACTCTTGGAATCCCCTCAAGAGATATTGCAGCTTGTACAAGCAGCAGTGATATGGCCACAACTTTTTTCTTTGAAATATGCTCACTGTGCTAGCCAGGATCTGTTGCCTGTGCTGACTGCACAACCCCAGAGCCAAGCAGGGCACAAGAGGCTGCTCGTCAATGGGTGCAGGCACTTTGAGGCATGGGTGAAGTGGGATCTAAGGGACACAAGGTCCGTCCAGCCAATAGAGCTTCAGTTTTACTGCAGCTTCTGTGCCTGGGCATTCTCAGCTGCAATCTAAGGCAGTCCCACAGACCCCAGCACTCCCTGGACACAATATTGCAGCTCTTGCAGGCAGCAGAGGTCTGCCTGTCACTGATGATTTCTGTGCAGTGCTCAACCAGTGCTAGCCAAAGCTTGTTGCCTGTGTGAATTGGGAGTTCAGGGGAGGGGAGGGGAGAGGCTAGGCTGTAGCAATTTCACTGACAATGGGCTGCCTAGGGCAATTTGTGGGTCGGGTGGGGTGGGGTATCATAGAGACAATGGCAGACAGATCAATACAGCCTCAGTCTTGCTGTAACTTTGATAACTGTTCAAGAGTTCCTGCATAAGTCCCAGATCACAGCAAGACCAACTGCTGTCTGGGACTGGCCCATAGGACGCTAATCTCCACCCAAGTTTGTGTTGGCAGCAGTGATCTGCCTGACCCTATCAGAAATGCAACTGACAGTGCTGGTCTTGGCTGGGAACGGAAATGTGGCTCATAGCACTGACCACTGCTGGGAATGCTTGGCCCTGACTCAGAGCAGGGTTAGGCAGCCATCCAGCAACAAATGCCCTGGGCAATCTGCAGGTTGCGAGGGTGGACTGATCCCCTCTGGCCAGCGCTTCCTAATGGGTCTGTGGAAGAGGTCTGCACAGTCAAGCTAGTGTGGTCTGTAGATTACCCTTTAGTGGGGCCAGACTAAGGCACAATGGTAGCTGCCCTTCCAGCCTTCGTTCTGGGACTAGGCAATGAAGACTTTGTCAGAATGAATCCCACACAAGCCTCTGACCCACTACCTGTGTCCCGGGTGAGTGTCCACAGGTCAGAAAGCCTGTGTACGGGTCTTTCAAAGAGATGTCTAGGGATTCAGTCTCCTTTCATCTCACCCAGATGGCCAGAATCTCCTCTAGTTTCTACAGTTAGAGTTATTGGGATCTCCTCATCTTTGAGCTGGGACCCTGGGCTGGGGAGCCCCCAGATGAGACCAGAACCCCCCCTTTCAGGAGAGCCTCTGAAGCCTCACTCTCCCTCCCGGTGATCCTCCACCACCCATCGGTGCACCCGTCGGTGCAGGTCCAGCCCCGTTTGAGATTTTGCCCCTCCTACTGGCTTCAATGTGGCTCCTTTATATTATCAGACATAGGTATTATCAGATTATTCATTTTCTAGTTACCAGTTGTATTAGGATTCTCCAGAGAAACAGAACCAATAGAATATATATGTGACAGATATATATGTAGAAACTATTTATGTATATATACATATATGGATATATGATAGTGTATGTATGTATGTATGTATGTATGTATGTGTGTGTGTGTGTGTGTATATATATATATGTGTGTATATATATATATATATATATATATATATATAGAGAGAGAGAGAGAGAGAGAGAGAGAGAAGGAGGAGGAGGAGGAGGAGGGAGAGGGGAAGGGAAGGAGAGGGGAGAGGAAGGGAGGGGAGGGGAGGAGAGGGAAGGAAGGGAAGGGAAGGGAAGGAAAGAGAAGAGGAGAGGAGAGGAGAGGAGAGGAGAGGAGAGGAGAGGAGAGGAGAGGAGAGGAGAGAAGAGAAGAGAAGAGAAGAGAAGAGAAGAGAAGAGAAGAGAAGAGGAGGTCTAAGAAACTGGCTCACAAGACTGAGGAAGGCTGGCAAGTCTGAAATCTTTAGAGCAGGCTGCAAGCTGGAGACCCAGAGAAGAGTTGATATTGTATAGTCTTGAATCCTCAAGTAGTCTGGAGGCAGAATTCTCTCTCCTTCTGGGGACTTCAGTCTTTATTCTTAAGGCCTCTGATTAGATGAGTCCCACCCAAAATATGGAAGATAAATGCTTAACTCAAAGTCTATTGATTTAAATGTTAATCGTATCTAAAAATACCTTTCAGCAACACCTTGACTAGTGTTTGACCAAACAATGAGTACAATAGCCTAGCCAAATAGACATGTAAAATTAACTATCACACCAGTGGAATTTAAGAATTCTTAATTCAGATTCTACATACTAGGAACATAGAAATATCGTGCTACTCCTAATTCCAGCCTCTCCAAATACTTTACAGTTCCAGATATCACAAGCTGGAACTGATTCACTGACAAGTGGAATATGTAATTATTCCCTAATACAGCAGCCTCTGAACAAGTCTCCATGATTTATTTAGATCTCTTTAGAGAATAGGAATATTTGAGGTCACCTGTCCCAGGCAGGTGATAGGCTGGGCGGGTGTCCCTGGGCAGCCACATAGGTCCTGGCCAGGGGCATCCTGGCCACACCCCTGGTGCTGCCCACTGGGCCCAGGGGCTGAGGCTGGCCCCACTCAGGCCCGGGTTCTATCCTGCATCCTCTGGACTCTCCTGCAGCCCTGGTGGCTAGCCTGAGTGGACCTCACAGTATGGAGATGCTCAAGAAACTTGTGAGAATTGAGTAATTTTTCAGAAATGCGCAGTGGTGTCTGAGCAGAGCACAGCACAGATGGTTCAGGTGTGTCTGCTGGTGAACAACAGCCAGAAACCGGAGGCAGCCAGCCTCTCAGACCTGTTCTTCCTAGATAATGTCACTGGCCTCACTGTCAGGACATCGCCTGGAAACAAGACCTCATCAGGCTTTCAGCAAGAAGTTCCTGCAAGTCGAAGATGCCTTCTGGGTTAGCTACACAGCCTTACTCAAGTCCAGAGACATTGGGAGTGGAGAGACCCTGCTGCTTCCTGCCCTGCTCCTTTCAGAGTTCATCACCAGTATTGAGTTACCTTGATTTCTGTCTTGTCACTGCCCAGAGAGCAAGGTTATTTTACTTGTTGCTTTTGTTTGGCACCTTGTCTGTCTGTCATATTGATGCCACCGCTTCCCCCACCCCAGTAACCCTCAACATCCCCACCAGAATGTCAACTCCATGAGACCAGGAACCTCATCGGTCCTATTCCCAGTTGTCTTCCCAGTTCCCGAAATAGACCTCTGTACATAGCAGGCACTCAGACACTGTTTGTTGAATAAATAAACAAACCAATGGGAGGGCGAGGGAGAACATTTTAATAGTGCATGATTTGACGTTGTCATGCTACCTAATGAATATAGGCATAAATAAGAACATTAAATAGTAATGTTGGAGGATAATCATGATTATAGCTTTATAGCATTATTTTAACATCAAATTAGTAGTACATTTATTTTCATAGGGAACAATAGTTATCTTTCAATAATGTATAGATATGTTAAATATAACACTTTTTATATTTACCAAATATGTCTAATACAGAAATCCCTCAACTCTGTGAACTTGATCTAAGTGTGAAATTTCTGTTAACCTCTCAGAAATATCTGGTTTGAAATTCTAGCAAGAAGAAAAATAGAATAAAAAAGATTTATGTCATAAAAAGCACTTGAGTAATATCTTGAAAAAGAAAGCAAACTATTTGTACAGACAATAAAAACCTATGAAAGGAGCATGAATCAAAGTATTAAAAAAGACGTAGTAGTACAAAACAAAAGAGCAGAATAGAACTGTCTAAAAACAAATAACTACAAATGGAATTTATGACTTAGGAGCCTGGTGTATGATAGCTTTTATAGAACACAAAATTGAATCACATAGCATAGCATTAAGTGGCGAAAAAATAAGTAATATTTGATTTTTCAGCTTTTCCGACCAATCACTCAAGCCTTTAAAGTTATTATTGACCATGAAGACCAAGTTCTCTCACAACTAAATATGTTCACAAAGATACGTGTAATTAATCTAAGTCAAAGAACCCACTGAAATTAAATTGGCCATTTATACTCTCAACAAAATCAGAGTTATCTAAAAACTAACGGTTCTACTATGTCACTTTGTGCTCTTGAAAGTGGTGACAAAATAAAACTGGAAAGCAAGCAGTCAAGGGCAGTAACTGCTGCCTAAAGAAAGAGAATAAAATTATGGACGATGATGGAATTTCAGAAGGAAATAAGAAAATCATGTATTGACAGAGTTTTCATAAAAGAAAATAGTCACAGTTTACCCAAACTTTGATACTCAGTATTCTAGAAATGTCAGCATTGCTGACATTTGATTCATAGAACATTAGTAGCTAACTGGCCATGTAATGGTAAAACTCGGGACTGAGGTGTTATTGTTAGTAGAGGATAAGGTCATATATGACAATGTGGCTGAAGAAGTCATTTAATATCTATCTCAAAATAAATGTCTGGGTTATCAAGGAGCCTCAGGTTAGGTGTGTTCAACACTCACATCACAATTATATGGAATTCCTGACACAAATAGTTTTATTTTTATAGGATGTTTGGTTGGTTGTCTCTGGCTAGTAGCAACCTAAACACCTTTGGGTATAAATAGGCATATTGGGGGAGTGAATGCTACAATATCATGTGTGGTTTCACCTTTCAACACTTCCAGGAGCCTGAGGATATGCAAATATGACTGTTCAATGATTGGTAGTTACGATAAGGAATCTGACTGCTGTCACCTGGTAACCATACCCCTCCCTCTGTCCCTGTTTTCCACATCTGGGCAGGTTGATAAGGAAGCCTGGGTGCACTCTCCTCTGACACCAGAGGAAGATTCAAACTAGGTAAATACGTGCCCCCACACAGGAACCCTCGTTTAAGACCCAACCCAGGCACAATAAAAATTCATCTTTTTCTTGCTCTCTCGGGCCACTTAGAACTTCCTTGGATGCCTGCCCTACTTTCCCCAGAGACCTCTAGTATTTACATAATTATTCTTTTCATACTCTCTTGGTGTGTATGTAACATCATCAAACTCAACACCTAAAACAAATTTTTAGAGGGTGTCAAATCTGTTTTGTAGAGTGGCTACAACAGTAATTAATAATATATTTCTTAGTCTTCTTTCCCCTTACACAGAAAACTCAAAGCCAACTGGTTAGTAGCCTAAAAGTTATAAAGCTGGTATATTCAAGGCTGGAAACAAAAGATTTATTTAACTTAATAACAACTGAATCATAGATTCTACATTTCATTTAGATATGAAATATTTGGGGCAATTGTATAAATAACAGTGTAGACACAACTAAAATCATCAGACTGGGCTCTTGGTTCTACTCAACTTGTATGGTGCTCATAAGATTGTATTTCACCAAAGCCATCAAGAAATGATTCCATATTACCTTTCTCCATTCAGCATGAAAGTCATACTACAATATTCCTTCTCTTAACAAAATAGATTATCCATGCTTAGAAGATTTAAAACAATCATTAGAAGCAATATTTTAAAATATTTTTATAATCTTTGAATGGGAAAAGAGTGAAAAAGCAGAAGACACAAAGAAAAATACCAAAACATTTGACTATATAAAAATTTTAAAGTCCATTTGGCAAAGATGCTAGAATCAAAATTAAAAGACAAACTACAAATTGAGGGAAATATCTGCAATATACACATAAGACAAAGAGTTAATATCTTTACTATATAAAAATTCTTATCACTCAATATGGAAAATATAAACACTACAGTAGAAAAAGATACAAACAAGCAATTTATAGAAAAATCAAAATGGCTATTAAGCATGTGAAATCATACTCAACCCCACTAATAATCAAAGAAACACAAACTTAAACAATAAAATATTGTTTCCCTTAGATTGGGTATGTCTGAGATAGATGAGAACACAGTGCTGATGAAAGTGTAGGGTAAAAGATCCTTACATACTGTTCGTAGGATCTTAAACAGTGCTGCTTTTCTAAAGGTAGTATGTATCAAATTATAAACTTCATAGATTCTACTTCTAAAGATATATCCTAAGTAAATTATTGTTCAGATGGACAAAGATGTACAAATACAGATGTTTATAGAACTGTTCACAATATCTGAAAACTGGAGCAACATGAATATTAATAAATGTCTGATGAAGTAAACCATGCTATAATATACAATGAAATTTCATGCAGCTGAGAACATAAAATGCCATCCACAGAAGAGTAAATAAAGAAGACAGTGTGTGTATATCACCCATGTTTGTTTTTTAAGATGTATAAAATAATCTAGAAGACTACATATAAAATTTTTAAATAGCTGACTCTGGGAGTCACACCTTAGAAAAGAGAGCAAAGGGAGGCATGTCCAAAGGGATCATATGCCCAGGTGCCTCCATAAAAGACTAAAATTTGGAAAGGAAAATGGAATGATGAAGTCTGCAGATAAAATCAACTTCTTCTATGGTCCCACCTGGATGCTGCTCCAATGGTTGGGTCATTAAGGGTACCAGAAATGTCCTCCAATTATAGTTCCTATAAATAAGATACTATGAGCACAATGAGAGTGGGTGGCTGAATCAGAAGGCTTAGAGTACATTTTCATGTAGCACCACCCAGCTACATGAAAGGGCCGTAATGCCCTTAAGAAAAGGAAGATGTAAAAATTCATTGTAACTCTGGGGAAGGTTGGGTTGGGGTGGGGAGAGTTGCAAAGTGCTGAGGAACTCTGTAACCCCTGAAGCCTGGCTTAATGAGTTTTTCTCTGACCCTAGGCAGAGGGGATGGTAAAGAGGACTACTCATTTTATTGGGAAAGGAGGACAATGACACCAAGAAAGGGCAATGACTCGCCTTCTGGGAACTGTCAAAGCATGTTGGGGCAGAGGCCCTTCAGAGGCACACTCTACAAGCTGTCAATTGGAAAAGAGGAAGCCAGGGCTTTGGCAAGCAGAAAACACTACCATGTAGTAAAGGCAACCTCGTAGATACAGTGAATGTCCCTATCTGTAGACCAATCTGCAACTTTTTGGAATCTGGTGCTCAGTCATGTGCATGGTAAAAAGTGAGAGGTAGCTGTTGTCTCTGAGTGATGATGCTCATGTAGTGAACATTTCCAAGGCTACAAAATCCAACCCAGTTGTAGTTAGAGGAAAAAATATATATCACTGGGGAGGAGAACAGAACTGATCAAGGTTCTCTGAGTAACAGTCAAAAACAGATTTCCTCTCTCATTTCTGCTCTTCCACAACCATGCCTGCCCCCAATAGTAAGTGAATGACGTAGAAGTGAATACCCTGGAGGTGTAGGGCTTAGAGGTGTAGGGAAGAGCACAGTTTTTAGTGGTTGGTGCTCCATCCCCTGCCCCTGTACCTCCACAACCCCACCAATAGAGACAAAATATACCTACAACTAAATTTGGCCTTGGAGAGAGAACACTTTAGAAACAGAATATCTAGTGGAATACAGCTCTTCTCAAAGACACAAAAGAAATCTTGCATTGGATGTAAGCAAGGGAGAAGCTAGGGTTCCCCCAGTCTTGATGTATACTCTGCAACTCAAACTCAGGCCAAGCAAGCTGAACTTAGACAAAAACAAAGAGACTTTTACTAGGAGTTTAGGGAAAGAAATACCTCAACTTTCTTAGTAATGTTTTATTCAAGTAATTTTAACATTGAAACAGATTTTCTAAAAAATAGAAAATAATTATGGGACCAGAGACAACCAGGATGGCATAAATGGTTTTATCATGATATCTGAAATTTTTTCACATGATAGCTTTAAATATGTTAACATTTTCATTTCATTATACTGGCAACATAATTAGTTTTAGAATATAAGTAGCAAAGGTGTTGATCCAAATGTAATCTCTATTTTATCTCTGAAATATAATTGTCAATGAATTACAGTTGCTTAAGACATTTTTAAAGATAAAAAAAAGTTACATACACACACACACACAAACTTTGCTTTGTACTTAAGCTTAAGTAAGTACTGAAGTAATGATGTTAGTAAGTGTTAGGTCTTAACCACACTAATGATTTAAAATTTGTGAGAATTATAGACATATGTATCAATGAAACAGTAATGAGAGCTCAGAAATTTTAGATATACACATATATGGTGAATTGACTTCCCATAAAAACAAAAAGATAATTCAATAATTGGTTTTAGAATAATTGGATATTCACTTGCAAATGGAATGAGGGAGGCAGGTAGAGCAGAAAGGAGAGTGGGGAGAGAGAGAAAAAGAGGAGGAGGAGGAGGAGGAGGAGGAGGAGGAGGAGGAGGAGGAGGAGGAGGAGGAGGAGGAGGAGGAGGGAGAGAGAGAAAAAAGAAAGACATGAAGGAAGAAGGAAAGAGGGAGAGAAAAGTAGGAAAAGGAATTTTTAAAAAGTAAGATAGAATTAGAAACTAAATCCTTACTTTCTCACATCCTCACAAAACTTGAATGAAAGTGGATCATAGACTTAAAAGTAAAATCCAAAACTTTAAAAGGCACAATGGAATATTTTAGATTAATGGAAATATTCCATATTTTGGTTTTGGTATTGGTTACATTACAGTATGCATTTCTCAAAGCTCACAGAACTGAACAATAAAATGGGTGAACTTTAATGTATGTAAATTATACCTTAATTTAAATTTTTTTAAATGAATGTTAAGAAAGGATCACTTTACATAAAACCTATCAACTCTGCCACTAACCATCATATGTGACTTGGGCAAAAAACTAAATTTTCTGAGTTCAGGTTTTTAATAAGTATATTGAAGTCAGTATAAGTGGTTCTTGGATAACCTATAAATAAATTCATAGAGACAAGGGGAAATGTCATAGATGATAGAGGCTTTGTTCATCCCTTTAGCGACCTAATCAAAGTTGTGACAGAAACACAAAGCAAACAGCAAGGAAAGTCACCTGGAAATTAGAGGAACAGAAGCACTGCAACTAGGGAGAGAAATAATTAATCAACCTGCAACGGTAGAAGATAGGAGGGGGTGAAGATGCGAGGCTACCCTTCTCACATCTTCGCATCTGGATCAACTGAGTGTGACAAAGGCTGTGGCAACAGCAGCCAGCAGCTGCAGATGCCTCTTAAAGGGGCCATTGCAGTGACAAACCTGTCACTCTGAGCATCAGCACCAGGTTGGCTGCATGGGAGAGGGGGATTATGGACTTATAGGGAGACATTGAGCTGTCAGAGTTAAGGCCAAAGGCTAGGCTCTCTTCAGGGCAGAAGTGCCAGAGGTATCCACGATTCCTCCGTAAAGCCCTGTCCTCCTCGAGTGTGCAGATACAGTGCCCTCATAGCTGAGATGTTATCAAGCTGGATAACAGAGGTTGTTCCACCCAGAAGATTTCCTGAAACTCTGACTCCCCCATTTCATGACCCTACCCAAGCCATATCCAAGTGTGTCCTCAGCGAGTCCTTCCTGTGCCACTTGCTGAGCAGAGCCAAGATTCATACTGGTGGCAGCTGGCCTCAGTTTCTAGCATGACTTCTTGAATCAACTGTGAACACAGCACATGCAGATTGCTTGCTGAATCTTATCACATGGCTGTGGAGGGGTATACAATGGGCCTAAACTTGCCCTGCAACTGAAACCCTCTCAGGACTGTGCCATGGCCACCTACTACACAAAACCACATTAATAAGATCAAGAGACTTAAGAGCTTTGTTTAGTACATAGAAACAGACATAGAAAAGCAGCCAAAATGCAAAGACAAAGAAGCAGAAACCATATGAGAGAACAAATCAGAGATCCAGGAATAATGGAGTCAAGCTATCTAATAGATGCAGTATTCTAAACACTGGTTATAAAGATGTTCAATGAATTTAAGGGAACTGTAGATTAATTCAGTGAGAACTTTAACAAAGAAATAAAAAACATAAAAAACGGAAATGGAAACTATAAAAGGGAACCAGTCAAAATGAAGAACACATTATCTGAGATGAAGAGTATATTAGGGGGAATCAACAGAGTGAAGAAAGAAGTGGATTGAACCACTGATACAGAGGATGGGGAAGCCAAGAACACTCAATTAGATTGCAAGAAAAAAGATGCCAAGACTATAATAATAATAATAATTTAAGGAGCCAGTGGGACACAATTAAATGTAAAAATATCTGTGTCATAGGAGTACCTGAAAGAAAACAAGAAGATGAAGAGCTATTTGAAGAAATAATCATGGAAAACTTCCCCAATCTTGTGAAGGAAATGGACATACAATCGCAGAAGCTCAGAGTCCCAAAAACGATGTACCCAAAGAGGCTTACACCAAGATACATCATAATTAAAATGCCAAAGGTTACATAGGAAGAGAGAATCTTAAAAGCAGCAAGAGAAAAGCAGATAGTTACCTATAAGGGAGCACCCATGAGACTGTCAGCTGATTTCTCAAAAGAAACTATACAGGACAGAAGGGCTTGGCACAAAATATCCAACGTGATGAAGACCCAGGATCTACAACTAAGAATACTTTATCCAGCAAAGCTATCATTTAGAGTCAAAGGATGGATAAAGAGCTTCCCTGACAAAAATAATCTAAAGGAATTTATCAACACCAAGCCAGTATTACAGGGAATGTTGGAGGGATTTCTCTAAGAAGAAAAAAAAAACTGTATCAAAAACAGGAATGAAGAATGGTAACAACTACATTCTTATCAATAAGTACTTCAAATGTAAAAGAATTAAGTGCTCCAACTAAAAGATAGAGTGAATGAATGGATAAGAACACAAGACCCCTACATGCTGCCTACAAGAGACTTACTTCAAATTAAAATACACACACAGATTAAAAGGAAGGGAATGGAAAATATTGCTTTGATGGACCTAGAAGGTATTTAAGTCAGACAAAGAAAAATAAACACTATATAATTTCACTTACATGTGGAATCTAAGGAATAAAAATAACAAACTAATCAAAAACAAACTCACAAATACAATGGACAAATTGGTGACTGACAGAGGGAAGGGGGTGTTGGGAGAATGGAGTGAAGGGTTAAAGAAGTACAAATTAGTAGCTGATGGATGGTCACGGGGATAGTTAGCATTTATCTATTGGCTAAAGGGAGGTTCATGGGAAAGAAGGAACAATTGGGATCATTTTATGAACTATATAGATGTCTAACCAATGTATTGTATACTTGAAACTAATTAAAATAAATACATTTTTAAAAGAGAAAATTGTGCAAATAAAAAAAAATAGTAAGAAGAATTTAAAGACAAAAAAAGAACTTAATTTTTCTTTTGTTTTGGGAATTGCCAGCTTATATAAAAACACTTAAATGGAAAATTAAATCCATCTTTAAATACTTAGAAAGTTATAATGTGAAAGAAATTAGATATGTTCTTTATGGCATCTAAAGACCTATTAGAAATTTCATATATGTAAGCAGATCTTAAGATTTTAATTCATTAAGAATTTTCTAGCAAAATTATTCAACAGTGTTGGACATATAGGTGATGGTTTATGAATTTAAAAATCCATTTCTAACTGTGAATTGACTTGGGAATGCCACTAAGTTTTCCTTACTCCCCTGGGTGAGTATATGAAAGAAGCTAAATGACAACTTTTGGGATACTTAAAGTAAAGAATAAACTATCTTTGGCTGAGAGGTGGCACTATCTAACTTCCAATGTGAAAAGTCTTTGATTTTCAGACAATGTGTCCTTTAAAAAGTCCACCCTCTTCCAAACTTTTGTCTAAATAGAGGTTAAATTCATTATATTTCAAGTGACTGTGGTGCTTGAGGAAGCTGATGTACAGTGTCCTGAACCCCATTACAGGTGTTAGGCATGGAGCTTCTCTGAAACAGATTGTGTATGAGTTCCCAGCCCAGCCCACCCCATAGCCATGCACAGGGGGCAAATTTTCATACATGTGTAGTGATGGGCCATCATGACAATTGCTCACAAGTGTGTGTGTGAGGCAGAAAAGAGAACTTGGCTTGTGCACAAAGCTCCTGTGAAGTGACTTCCCCTTTCTGCAAGAACTTATGTGCAGGGAAGAGATTGGCTCAAGATGTTTTAGGATTTATCTCCTAAATATAAACTGCTCTATATAGCAAACTTGGTGAAAATATAAAGCTTGTATATGGCATGGTTACTTTGTATTACTTTTACACTGAAGTCTTTATTGCTAATGATAAAATAAAGACCTCGGTTGGTTGTTTTCTATCTGACTGTTTTATTTTGAAGAAACATTTATGTTCCCAAAGATTAAAAAATAAACCAAGTATTGTAAAAAGTAATTTTCAAGGAATAAGAAATATTATTTTGAAATAATGTTTCCACATTTTATAATTCATGGTTTCTGAACTCCATACAATTTATTGTTTTTTTCCTCCTCTAATGCACTCAAGATGTATCTATGAATTTATTTTTTTTTCCTGCCTTTATTGAAATATAATAGACAATAAGTTGCTCATACTTACATTGTACAATTAAATAAGTTTCTTTCAATTATAGTTGGCAAAAATAATATATTAATTTCATTTGTATAGATAGTGATTAGTGATCTATATAACTCACAAAGTGATCACCCCACTCAATATAGTACCCCTCTTACCCTTACATATTTATTTCAACATCATTAACTATTTTCCTTATGCTACACTTTATACCTCCATGTCTGTTTTGTAACTATTTGTACTTGATCCCTTTGCCTGTTTTTGCCATCCCCCCAATCCCTCTCCCATATAGTAGCCCTCAATATTCTCTGTACTTATGAGTTTATTCCCATTGTTGTTGTTTATTTTGCTTTTTGATTCCACATATATGTGAAATCATCCAATATTTGTCTTTCTCTATCTGACTTATTTGATTCAGCACAATACCCTCTAGGTCTTATCCATACAACCACCCTGTCTTTTGGTTGGATCACTTAATTCTTCTACATTTAAAGTACTTGTTGATAAATACATAGTTATTGCCGTTCTTTATTCATATTTTTGATACATGTTTTTTCTTCTTAAAGAAATTTCTCCAACATTCCCTGTAATACTGGTTTGGTGTTGATAAATTCCTTTAGATTATTTTTGTCTGGGAAGCTCTTTATCCATCCTTTGACTCTAAATGATAGCTTTGCTGGATAAAGTATTCTTAGTTGTAGATCCTGGGTCTTCATCACGTTGGATATTTTGTGCCAAGCCCTTCTGTCCTGTATAGTTTCTTTTGAGAAATCAGCTGACAGTCTCATGGGTGCTCCCTTATAGGTAACTATCTGCTTTTCTCTTGCTGCTTTTAAGATTCTCTCTTCCTATGTAACCTTTGGCATTTTAATTATGATGTATCTTGGTGTAAGCCTCTTTGGGTTCATCGTTTTTGGGACTCTCTGAGCTTCCTGCGGTTGTATGTCCATTTCCTTCACAAGATTGGGGAAGTTTTCCATGATTATTTCTTCAAATAGCTCTTCATCTTCTTGTTTTCTTTCAGGTACTCCTATGACACAGATATTTTGACCTTTAATAGTGTCCCATGTGATCTTTAAATTATTTTTATAGTCTTGGCATCTTTTTGGCATCTTTTTTCTTGCCATTCTAATTGATTGTCCTTGGCTTTTCTATCCTCTAGATAGGTCATTTGATCCTCTTCTTTATTCACTTTGTTTATTTCTTTGTTTATTGCATTTAATATACTTCTCATCTCAGATTGTTCTTCATTTCAAACTGGCTCCCTTTTATAATTTCCATTTCCATTTTTATTTTTTGTCTGTTTATTGAAGTTCTCCCTGAATTTATCTACAGTTTTCTTAAGTTCACTGAGCATCTTTATAAACAGTGTTTTAAACTCTGTATCGGTTAGATAGCTTGACTTCATTATTTCTGGATCTCTGTTCTGTTCTCTCTTATGGTTTCTGCTTCTTTGTCATCCCATTTTAACAGGCTTTTCTTGTCTGTTTCTATGTGCTAAGCAAAGCTCCTAAGCCTCCCGGTCTTTTTAGTGTGGATTTGTAAAATAGGTGTCCAGTGGCACAGTCCTAAGAGGGGTTCAGCTGCAGGCCAAACTTAGCCCTCCGGGGCCACCCATTAAGATTCAGCAAGCACCCCACAGATGCTGTGTTTAAGTTGTCTCAAAGATCACACCAGAAACCCATGCCAGCTGCCTCCAGTGTGAGTCTGGGTGGTGCTCAGCACCACCCTGACTCACTGAGGATACACCTGGATGTGGCTTGGGCTTGGCCGCGAGTAGAGGAGGCAGAGTTTCTGAAATCCCCTGGGCAGAGTGAACTCTGTTATTCAGTTTGATGACGTCTTGGCTATAGTGACATTGTGACAATGCACTGGGAGCAGGGAGGGCTCAACAAAAAAAAATGGACACCACCGGTGCTTCTGTACAGAGCAACTCTTGCCTTGGCCTTCATTCCAACAATGTCTTCTTGTAAGTCACTGGTGCCCCCTGCGTGCAGCCACATTGGCACTGGCGCTCAGAGAGAGCAGGTCCATCACTGAGAAAATCTGCTCAGAACATGACCCCTTTAAGAAGTGTCTGTGGCCACAGCAGCCTCCATCCCACTCAGCCCCTCAAGACCGGGCAGCCCCACGTGTTCACCCCATCCTAACTTCTGCCATTGCAGGGTGGTTTTTTGGACTTCTCCTTAATTGTATGACTAGTTCATCTATATCCCAGGTGTGTTTTCCTTGCTCTTTGTTCCTTGTTTCCATCACAACTTTGATTTGGTCGCCAGAGGGGTGAACAGAGCTTCTATCATCTATGCCATTTTTGTCCCCCTGCCTGATTTGCACACCTTTTTTTGTTTAAGAAAAGTGAAGTTTTTAAACAAATAGACAAAATTCTGCTGTCTAATAAGCAGTTTATTTAGTGGCTACTAAGTGCTCGGCACATCTCACCGCCAACATGTAAAGAGCTTGAATGTCGTCACTCTCCTCTATATAAGAGAAAAGCTGAATAAACTGAAAATCTATAGCTTTTCTTAGACCCATTAGAAAACTGAGAATGCAAGGCTATCTACCACCTTGAAATCTGTCAAGATGGGAGAGCCTAGAGAGTCACAGCTGAGATGGGCCATCATGAACAGAAATGCTAGAGTCATAAACTGGTAGGGACACTTAAGTGGTAATTTTGGTGACTTGCTGGAGGCTGAGGGTGTACTCTCTTGAGGGCTTCAGTCTTAAGGAGATTCATATGTTCGTGGGTTTACCTCCAGGAAACCCCCCCCCCCAGGTTCTTATGGTAAAAAGCCAAGAAAGATCCTCTCAGGGCTCTAACTGGGGGAAGGAGAAACTTTTGTGAAATAAACTCAGAAAATTCCTCTACAAATTTTCACTCTTCAGAGGGAAGGACTTTACCAGAGATTATCCAACCTGAGGGGAGGGCTTTTCTCCAACCCCAGCCCTCTCTAGCTTTCTTGCTTCACCAAAGGATAAGAGGGGGAGCTAACAGATACTTGTGAAGGTCATATCCAGGGACATAGGCCTCCTAAAAGACTGATTTAATCATAATATTATAGAACACTTCCCTTTCCTCACACTTTATGACCACACAATCAGGGCTCTAGCATAATAACAGTGGATTGTTGTGAAAAGAGCTGCAAAACACAGTCAGTAAGAGTTATTAGTGAAATTCAAAAACAATGGGACACCAAAGCAAGAACATTAGAGAAATGTGAAGCCTCTGGCACCTACAGCTACAGAAAACATTAAACACAACCCAATTTCTGGACAAATTAACACTGAAACTTCACATTAAAAGCCTATTTATCACAGTTCCTATTACCTGATGCATAATATTTGTCTTGCAACCAAAAAATATGGGGCATGTTAAAAAGCAATAAAAAGAGTCCTAAGAGACTAAGTAAGCATCAGAACCAAACTCAGATATGAGACAGATTTTGGAATTATCAGAAAATGATTTTAAAAATAAAATAATGTGATTAATATGTTAAGAGCTGTAATGAAAAAAAAATAAACCAGCTTGGGTACTATAAGCATGAGGTGGAAACTCTAAAAAAGACTCCAGAGGAAATGCTAGAATCAAAGCCATGCAGTGGGCTTAAAGGATGTCAACAAAACTTCTCAAATTGAAATGCAAAGAGAAAAAGAGAATGAAAAAGAAATGTGGGACAATTTCAAAATTGGAACACCAAAGGGAGAAGAAAGAGAATAGAGGAGAAACATTTGAAGTAATAATGGCCAAAATGTTCAAAAATTAATGACAAACACCAAACTAAAGATCCAGGATATACAGAACACAAATAGGATAAAAACCTACACTTAGACATCTAATATTGAAAAGTAGAAAACCAAAGACAAAGAGAAAATCTTGAAAGAAGTCAGGGGGTTATGGGGAGAATCTTACTATAAAGGATTAGGATAAAAATTACAGCATAAACCATGGAAGCAAGAAGAGAGTGGAATCGAGTATTTAAATGATCAGTATTGTGATGAGTGCTATGAGAAAGAGATAACGTTATCCATAGCCAAAAGTTAACTAATTGGGGAGACAAGATTCAATATTAAATACAGATATTCCTAACAATCACAACCATGTTTAAAAAGTGAAAATTCCTCCCTTCACTTCCCTCTTAAAAATAATTCTCTAGATACATAAACAGATTGATGAAGTTTTTAAATAATATTTTTATTTTTCAATTATAGTTGGCATATAATATTATATTAATTTTGTGTGTACACATAGTGATTAGACATCTATATACCTTACAAAGTAATCACCCCAATAAATCAAGTACCCATCTGACACCATATATAGTATTACAATAATATTAACTATATTTTTTATGCTGTCCTTTATAACTCCATGCCTATTTTGTAATTATAATTTTGTACTTCTTAATCCCTTCCCCATTTTTAACCAGATCTTCAACCCCCTCCCCATCTGATAACCCTCAAAATGTTCTCTGTATCTATAAGTTTGTTTCTGGATTTTTTTTTTTTAATTTTGTTCTTCAGATTCCACATGCTTGTGAAATCACATGGCATTTCTCTTTCTCTGTCTGACTTCACTCAGCACACTACCCTCTAAAGCCATCATGAAATATCTTTTTCTATACCTTTACTTTTAATCTGAAGTCTCTTATAGACAGTCTATGTAATGGTCTTGTTTTCTTATCCATTCAGCCATACTATCTTTTGATTGGAGCATTTATTTTTTTTCATTTGAATTATTTGTTGATAGATATGTAGTTATTGCCATTCTTTATTCATATTTTTGTTACATACATTAAAGAAGTACGTCCAACATTTCCTGTAATACTGGTTTGCTGACTGTGAATTCCTTTAGCTTTTTCTTGTCTGGGAAGTTCTTTATTTGTCCTTCGATTCTAAATGATAGCTTTGTAGGGTAAAGTAATCTTGGTTGTAGGCCCTGGCTTTTTGACATTTTGAAAATTCTGTGCCAAGCCCTTCTGACCTGCAAAGTTTCTGTTAAGAAATTAGCTGACAGTCTTATAGGAGCTTCCTTGTAGGTAACTAATTGCTTTCTCTTGCTACTTTTAAGATTCTCTCTTTGTCTTTCTCCCTTGGCATTTTAATTATGATGTGCCTTGGTGTGACCTCTTTGGATTCATCTTTTTTGGGACTCTCTGTGCTTCCTGGGCTTATATATCTATTTCCTTCACCAGGTTAGGGAAGTTTTCAGTCACTATTTATTGAAATACATTTTTAATTCCTTGCTCTCTCCTTTTTCTACCCCTATGATGCTAACGTTGTTGCATTTGATGTTGTCACAGAGGCCCCTTAAACCATTCTCATTTTTTTAGATTCTTTTTTCTTGTAGCTGTTCTGATTGGGTATCCTCTGCTAGCTACCCTATCCTCTAAATCTCTGATTTGATCCTCTGTTTCATCCAATCTATTGATTTCCTCTAATGACTCTTCATCTCAGATATTGTATTCTTTTTTCTGACTTGCTCCCTTTTATATTTTCCATCTCCATTTTTATGTTTTCTATCTCTTTGTTACAGTTCTCATTGAGTTCATCTACTCTTCCCCTAAGTTTACTGAGCATCCTTATAACTAGTGTTTTGAACTCTGCATCTGGTAGATTGCTTGTCTCCTTTCTTTTTCTGGAGCTTTGTTCTCTTCTTTAATCTGGGACATGTGTTTTTGTCTCCCCATTTTGGCTGCCTCCCTGTTTCCATGTATTAGGTAGGGCTCCTGAACTTAGTCTCCTGAACTTAGTAGAATGTCTTTATGTTTTAGGTGTCCTGTAGGTGGGGCCCAGTGGCACAGTCTTCCTTGGTCAACTGAGCAAGATGATCATGGTGCATCTCCTGTGTGGGCTGTGTGTGCCCTCTTGATGTAGATGAGCCTTGGTTGTTGTTTGCACATCAGTGGGAGGAACTGATCTTTGAGCTGATTTGTTGTAAGGATTGGCCAGTGAGGAGCTGACCCTACAGAGAAGAATAGGATTCATGTTAGCAGGGTTCTGATGCCTGCCCATTATGCCCTTCCGGAGTGTCCTCCTCAGATGCAGTCCTGGGTGGTGCTCTGGTTCTGATTCTAGTCAAAGTAGGCCACTGGGTGTGCCAGCCTAAAGGTCTCCTGGGATGGGCCCAGCTGCAGGCCAAGTTCAGCCGCAGCCTATGCACTTCCAGGCCTTCTGGTAAGAGTGATCAAGCAATCTGCAGATGGCTTCCACCCATGTTGGACTTATAGGTACCTTGAAAGGTCAAGCCAGGAACCAAGGCTGGCTGCTGCTAGTGCCAGGCTTGGTATTGCTCAGTGGGAGATATGGATCATGCTGAGGCCAGTTGCTGCTTCTTTGGGTATTGTGAGCCTTTGAGAGATTTTTAGGAAAGTCTGCACCATAAGTTAAGACAAGCCATTTGTTTGGGTTAAATCAATGGAGGCAGCTTGGGTGGGCCCACAAGCTTGAAGAGGCGGAGTCTTAGAGAATCCACTGGGCAGAGTGACCTGTGTTATCCAGATTGATGGAGACTCAGATATGGTGGCTGCCTGCATCCATACACTGGTAGCAGGAAGGGCTCAACCAAAGAATAACAGATACTACCAGCACTTCTGTCCTAGAGAAAGCCACCCATCCAACTCTTGCCTTGAAGTATGACAACTTAGTGTCTCCCCACATGTTTCTGGTGCTCCTCAAGCACCTTTCCTAGTACTATTGCTCAGAGTGAACAAGTCCATCAGTGAGTCCATCAGTGAGTAAGTTCAGGCATGGGCCCTTTAAGAGGAAGGTCTGCAACTGCTGCAGCCCTCTGTCTCACTTAGCCACAATCTCTGATGTTCTGGGTTCTCCCAAACTTTCTGGTCCCTCCATCCACTCATTTCTAATTTGTATCTTATGTTCCAGTAATAGGTAGCCACTTGTCGTTCCCTGCACACTTCTTGGTTGCTTGGGCTGGGCACATGGTAGACATTCACTAAAGGTTCATTGATTTAAATTGCTTCTATGCCTTTGAACTTGCTCTTCCCTCTGGAATACTATTTTCACCTTTTAACTTCCTGATCTATAAAATTCATCCTACATATTACTTCAGTCAGGTCACCTTCCCTGATGCTCCACCACCCACTTTCTCTCCTCAGACTGGGTTAGGGACCCCTCCTTTATACTTTCATAGCCCCTACTATACCACTTTTTAAAATAAATTGTAAATGTTGTCTCACTTATCTCGCTTTCCCCCTTACTTTCTCCCACCATTGGGAGAGGGAGACTTTATTGAAGACAAAGCCTGTCCTGTCTTTTACTCTGTATGTATACCTTGGCATGTGGTGGGCAGTCCACAGATTCTTATTGGGTGAGACTTGAGTGGATAGAGCACATATTCATGTAGGTGTTTTCTCCAAGAGCTAAAAGCCACTCACTTCATCTCTAGATACAGATTCTACAGTTGTTAGTTTAGCAGCCAAACGATATTGGAATTAATTTATATGCAAAATATGAAGCTAGTTATAGGGGTGTCCTTCAGTAGCATACGATGTGTTAAAAATTAAAGAATCCCCGAGACATAACATTCAAAATGTTTCTATCTTAGCAGAGAACTTTCCAAAAGTGAATTATCTGCATAAGAAACTTTTCTGTTTGATTAGTTCCAGAATTATCCAACTGATTTTCCTCCAGAAGGAAAGAGAAAGTTACCTCCTCTACGCTCAAAGATTCATGTTTTCCCAGAAGAGAGGATAATATTATTCAACATTTTTATTGTAGAATATCATGGGACAAGAGGAGTTTCAGTGAAGAGGATGTGTTAGGAGATGATGAGAAGACTCAGACCTCAAAGGAATAAATCTTTCTCTCCACAAGTCCAGATCCATTACTATGTTAACATTACTTCTCAGCTATCTCTTTTGACATCATGGGTCTCCAATCTCTCCAATAAAACATGGCACTTAAGGAAATATGTTGTTCGCAGAAAGAATACAGTGAGAGAGCAAAAGAAAGGTAGAATAAATAAAGCAAACATTTTATGAGAGCAAAGACAGGCAATTTCATCTATTAAACCTATTTAACCCTCACATTTTTAAAGATGAGAAAACAGATTCTGAAAGGTTAAATAAAATTTGCCACCAAATTTTACACTTTGGTAGGGTAGGATTCAACTGAAGTCTTAGTTCTAAATCATAATTGCTTTTTACTATGCCACATTCATCTAAAAAGAAGAGTAACAAGGATGAAAATGCAAATATGTTAGAGTCCTAAGCTAAAATTTCTAGCTTGAATAGTTATTTAAATGGTTATATTTCTTTGGTAAATAGAATGTTAAAGAGATACTAAAGTATATATGTCAAACTGAAATAGACTGGTAAAAATATAATTAATTATTATCTAGTGCTGGAGAGATCTGTGGGGAGAAAAGGGTAAATTATACACTCCTGACATGTAAATTGATATTCTAATTTTAGAAGGTAACTTGGCAACCTCTATCAAAATGTATAATAAACTTATCCTTTGATCTAATTTTATTTCTACAAATCTTTTACAAGAACAGTAATATGTATACTAGCACATAAAGATCAGTATGTATGTTTACCTGTAGCATTGCTTGTACTAGATAAAGGGAGAGAGAGAGAAAGGAAGAGAGAAAAGAAAGAGAAAGGAAAAGAAGGAAATGAAAGAGAAGACCTAAATTCATTAATAGGGGACTGATTAAATAACATGTAGTAAAACGATATCATGGAATATAATGCAACCATTGGAAAGACAATGAACTTCTTTGTGTACTTATTAGTACATTTGTACTAATAAGGATCATATGCATAGGCACTGATGTAGAAATTGATATATAGTTAAGAAAATCAGTAAATGTAATGATGCCATTATATCTTTTTAAAGTGTGAATATGTGCTCTAGATAAAGAAATAGAGCTATAGAATATATCTATATATATATGAACATATAGAGAAAAACAGATCTGGAAAAACACAGAAAACACTTAATAGTGATTATTTCTAGAAACAGATGTGATATTGAATATTTGTGGAGGTTGCTTTCACTTTTATTGTACCACAGGTTGACCAACAAGGGGTCTGCAAGTAAATATTTTAGGCTTCTGGGCCATATGGTCTCTGTTGAAACTACTCAACTCTGCCACTGAGGAAGGAGTGTGGCTATGTTCAATAAAATTTTATTTATTAACACTGAAATTTGAATTTCACATCACAAAACATTATTCATTTGATTTTTTTCAACCATTTGAATTTGTAAAATCCTTTCTTAGCTTCCTGGGCTCTACAAAAACAGATGCCAGGTTCAACTTGGACTGGAGGCTACAGTTTTCTGATCCCTGCTCCAGAGCTACACTGAAAAATTCCATAGCCATGAGCAATATACCACCACTAAGCACTTGAAATGTGGCTAGTCCAAATTAAGAAGTGGAGTAAGAATAAAATTACAAAGGCTTAGCACAAAAGAAAAAAAAGCTCATTAATAATTTTTATGTTGGTTATATATTGAAATACTTGACTATATTGGGTTAAATAAAATATATTTATTGCAAATAAAATATATTCTTGCCTTTTTAAACTTTGTTTAATGTAGTTACTAGAAAATTTTAAATTATATATGTGCATCACATTGTATTTCTAATGAAAAACATTGCTCTACATACTTCCATATAATTTTGAATTGTTTTGCAATAAGCTTCTATTTATTACTTTAAGAATTTTAATATTAAGCTGATATCAATAATGCCTATGATCTAGAAATAACAGTATTTATAATTCATTATGAACAGAAATTATAGTTAGTTTTTCTAAGGAACTTATTTTACTATTGTAGTAACTTTAAGAAATACCTTTTATCATTGTTCCAGTAAGTCTACTTATAGCCACTTGAAACTTCCAAACTTTCTGGTGTCTTTATAAAGAAATTGTATGCAAAACAAATATCCAATTGAATAGTAAGTTTGTAAACTTTGTCTAGATAGCCATCAAAATAGTTCGAATGTAAGAATAGTCTCATTAACAACTACTCAAATATCGCTTAAGTCCTGATCTATCAACCTTGTAGAGATGCAAGAAAGAAGTACACATAAACAATTCCGAGCTCTCTTTCCCACTCCTTTTCATACTAGATTTCACGTGAATTCACTGTCAATGTCAATCCCATTTTTAAGTTCTCTTCTATTGTAACTATTACATGAAATAAACACCTAAAGTTCATGAATGTACCTAGTACATGAGTAAAAGATAAATAAATGTTAGTGGGTCTTCGGATTTTAGCCTTATCTTCACTTTAAAATGAGATATGTTCTAAAAAGTTCATTAGTAAATCTATTATTTAGAATCTGGCATGTATTTACTCTAGATGATGATAGATGATAGATGGTAGATAGATAGATAGATAGATAGATAGATAGATAGATAATGTAAAAAGAAATATTTGTATATATTCACATGCATAAACATATATGCATATGTATATATGATTTTAAATAATACATAAATACACATACATACAATTTAAAGACACTGTTTCAAGATAAAGAAATGAATACCAAGAATAAATTTCTTTTCTCTGGTATTACTGAGGCTCCCTCCCCAATTTTCTAAAGCACTTAGGACACTTAAGCATATAGCAATCACTTCATAAATTCTTGGTTCATAGAATTATATATGTTCATTCCAGATCTTTTCACTCCAAAGGACTTTTTTGTATGAAAAAGAGAAAATATAAGTAGGATAATATGATACTAATATAATATCTTCTTTTATTTAGAGAGCTTTATGGGAAGGGACTAGACTTAGTTTGGCATCAAAGGACTGAACAAAGACTGCAAATTACAGTGCCATATCTAGCCTCAGTATAAGAACTTTCTAATAACTAGACTAGAATATTGTGATATTTATGAAATATTCTTTGAAATGTATGCAGTTCATTTCTGGAATACCAGAAGGTTATGTACTCGGACCCTATTATTTTCTCCCATCCCTCAGAGTTACCTTCATTGAGCTGATTTTCTGTTGAGGTCTCAAATTTTTGAGGAATGGCAACTATTATGAACCAACTTTAGAAAATAAATTCATCTGCTATAGAACTAGTAAGAAGTTTACATTAGTGCTATGAGAACCCCAACCCCATGGGGTTTTCTTATGAGAACCCCCTAAGAAATTTCTTTTAAAGCCAAATGTTAGGAAATGCTTCTTTCCCCAAGGAAGCAGAGATTTATTTCTTAAAAATAAGGAAAGTGTAACTGGCTTTTTCAACTGACCATTAGGCAGCTTAGAGCCAAGTTTGAGGTTCAACTATAGGAACTTAGTAGACTTTGTTGTCTTATTGTATGTAGTTGATGTTATTATCACCCATATCTTAACTTCCTACTCTTATAAAATCCTTTTTTATGAGGTCCAGATTCTTACTAAGTATTTAAAGTACACAAATATATTTATTTATAAACTGCCTCATATCCTTTATGAACCAAGGCAGAGAAAGAATGTATAATTAAGCTTTTCTTTTTGGCTTCATATAATTAACTCGTTGTATGTCTCTACTACAAACTATGTGAGAGATACAACTTGTTTGAACACATGGAAATCTGACAATCTACACGTAGAAAGCTAAGGACAATTCATGATTAGATTTTCTTGGGTATCACAAGTATCCACCTATATTCACTTATGGCCTATGTAGTTCACTTTTATCAGTTGGATTCTCCTTTTGGTATTCAATGTATAAAGTAGACAAATGAAGCTTTTTAATGCAAAATATTGAATCAATGATTAAATGGTTTAAAATTTACAATCACATATAAATACTGAATATTCAGAACATTCTCCACTTCTCTTTTTGACACGCGTATATAATAGACACTCCGATTTGTTCATTTAAGATCCATCACCAAATAATCTCTTTATGCTACATAATTTTTTTTTTTCATGAGCAAAGCACTTAACACTTACTAAACCTGAGTTTTATATGAAAATGGTTTCAGAGGGCACTGGAAACCCCAGATTTCTTTTCACTCCTCCAGTGTTTTAGTAAGCAATTTCTAAGCCATTACTTCCAACACCCTTTAATCTCTGCAAATTGTTGGTAAGAGCTGCATCAAGGCAGTCTGCCATCAATTATGTTTACAATGGTAGCTCAATCATATATCCAACCATCACTGATTATCCTAAAGAAATTCTACATTTAAAAGAATCAATTGTAAATCATTATGCATAGCAGACAATTTATAGAAAAATAAAACTTCATATGTAAAACAGTTTTCATTCAGATCTTTCAGAGTACTTTATATGTTTGCAATAGTAAGCATATAAAGTATATAAAGGACATATTACAAATTATCTAGTAAAACATTCCATTACCTAGTTACTAAAACAACTTTTAAACAACATTCAACCTTAATATATGCTTCACAGTTCAAGATTCATCTCATTAAAAAGTGAACTTGAAACAATTGTAAATTCAATTTTAAATCTCCTCTTTTTTAACCATATAATTTAAAAAAACCTTTTACTCATTCAGGTTTGTCACTTAACTTATTTTGGATATATATATATATATATATATATATATATATATATATATATATATATACATACTTTTTATTTTGTAAGAGATGATCTCCAAATGGTATATTTATTTCTTCTATTAGATAATTATATATTTCTAAAGACACTTAAAACAATGATAAGCTGCTTTCACTAAAGCTGGTATTGATTTTCTCAAGCAATTTTTATTTCTCTGGCTTGGCAGTTTGGGCTCAATTCTAATAGTTTGTGGCACTTTTGTGAGATTTCCATTATTTCTAAAAGCAAACAAACAAACAGTTTGAATCACCGTTTCAGTATGACCCTTACATAATTCTCTATACATTGACAAGATCAAACTATCTTTTAAATTTAGCACTTCATTTTCAAGAACATAATAAGCGTGTTTACTGACAAGTCACATTTCATTATTAGTTTATAAATTGTTTATATGAGGAGATAATTAGTAATTTTCAAGTCCATCTGACAGATTTGTTGTCATTTAAGACTCTTTAGGTTTTGTTTTTGTCTTTTTGTTTAAGGAAACATCCTGAGGCAACTTTTATCAGTCGGATTCTCCTTTTGGTATTCAATGTATAAAGTAGACAAATGAAGCTTTTTAATGCAAAATATTGAATCAATGATTAAATGGTTTAAAATTTACCAAAACTGATATCAATTTATGAGGTGAACTGTTTTGAGCACAATTCACAACCTGAAATGCAGATACATATGAATATTTGTCAAATATCTCAACAACACAGAAGAATAAAGAACAAAATTGGGAAAATAATTATATTATTGTCATAGTTATTTCTTTTTAAATGTATCTAGTAAAACTTTATTAATAAGTGCAACAAGTGATCTATTTATCAAAGTGTCAAAAATTGGAGTTTCTTCTTCAAGTAATGGTTATAAATAACCAAATTACCTGACTCAAGTGTAAAGACTGATACCTCCTTGATAATTACAAATTAATTTGTAAATGTAAAGTGGTACATCTTTAATGGACTTGTAAGAGAACAAGGAACTTTACATTTTAACCGAACCTCTCAGATTTGGAAAAACTTATAAAAGTATATATTTTGTATAAAGCTATATGTATTCACTCTAATCAAGTATGTATAGGTATGTAGTAGAACCTTTAGAATATGTAGCTTCACACAAAATAATAAATAGAAATATGGTTTTGCTTAAAATGCAAAGGATTCTTTCTTCCTATAAAAGAGCCATTGTGACATTCCAAAACATGTAAAATATGTCATAGATGTTGCTCACTGGAAATGCCATTATATTCCAAAAAGTTTTAATTTTTTGTGTGTAAGCAAGACATAGAAACTTGCTATTCAGAAATAAAAATATGTATTTCAATATTACCATTGTTTTCCCAGGTCATGTATTTTATTATGCTCAAAAAGAATTTTAAAAACAGAAAAATTAAATTTCTGGATCAAGCTCACAATCCTAGAGTGAGAGCATTGTAACGTACTAGGCAATTTTCATTGTTTTCCACCCCTAGTATAGCCTAATGTTACTCTCTACCATGATTGTAAAAACTAGTATTACAGCTTGACCCTAGAAGGAAGGCTTCTCTAGTTTTTGTCTTTTTAGGAATCATTTAATTAAACCTCATTATTATGATGGCTTCAACAATGATGTCTTTAACACCTACCATTCACTCTCACATAATAACCATGTTAATTCAAAATAAATTAATTGGTCAAAACCCAGAAAACTATTTTCAATCTAAAATATTGAAATTTCAGAAAAAGATGACTCAACATTTTTTAAAATAGGAGTTAAATTACAAGGATAGAATTGTATTTTGGAAGAAAAATATGAAAGAATGGCTGTAACATAGAAGTAACAAATCCGTATCAATACAAGCATGATATTATAAGAGTCAAAATAATTGAAGTGAATGTTTAAAACAAAATGTCTTTAGGAAAACTGAAAAGAGATGAGAACCAGATTTTAGAAACTGGTGAAGTTAGCAAAAATTTAAAAAATAAACTGTTTCATCCCTGTAACAATTTGTTTCTTCTTTATAACTTTAAAATTTGCTACAAAACACTAGTATCCTGACATATTTCTTTTATTCCTTTCCAACTGCAAAGATATTTTAAAGCTATTTCCACAAAATGAGGATTTTATTAATCAAATTACACAACTATTTTAAACCAATTACAAATGTGTCGCCTCTCATTTCTAAAAGGCATTTATTTGCTTGATTATCTAGCAGAAAGTTATATTTTCAAATACAATTACTCTTTATAAACAACTTTGTTACACATTAGAAATCTGTTTGCCACCCTAGAAAAACAACATTTCCCATTAAGTACTGGCCGGCTATGTCAGAAGATTTTTCAATATCTCTCCGGCCCCTTTCTCTGAGTTTGTCTCACAACAGCAAATCTCAAATCTAGGGAGGGCTTCAATTTCAAAATGTTTTTGCCAAATATTTTTGTCCTTAAGGGTAACACAGAAATTTTCAACAAACACATACCACATTTTTGTCAGACAGCCAAGAGATCCTACTGAATCTTTTTATCTATATCTGTCACAGTCCATTTAATTAAGTTTTCAGAGCTAAGTGTGCTGCATAAAACCACAAAAACCTAAACTATGAAAAAAGCAAGATACCAAACCATAAAAAACATGCTACCTCTTCTGTGCAAAATGGTTGTACACTTCCAGATGTATAGCCCATCCCAGAAGAAACAGGTAATGGTGCCTCTGAGGAAGGAAACTAAGAGGATGAAAGAGGGGAGTGGGAGGGACATCTCTTTTCACTATATTTTCTTTGATAGTATTTCCCCCCCGCCCCCCCTCCCAGGCAGCATTGCTTTCAAGGAAAGAAAACATTCCTTAGAAATATATCTGCTGTGAAATCCAATTTAGTCAATAATATTTAAGAATCTACTGAGTATAAATTTCCATATATAATTTAGGCATACAATAGTGTGGTGAAATGAATTTAATGAAAAGCTTTAATGGAATATCAATTGTATTATTTTAATTTTTATTTGTATATAAATGCACATATTCATCCTCCAGACTACATCTATTTTCAGAATCATCTGCATATAACCAAACAGTGTTTCCAGCATGCAAGTATGAGACACAAATGATTGATAGGGAAAAACATTGAGGACTGTGGATTTTTTTTTTTTTTCTTTCAGAACTGCTCACCTCCAGTGAAGGAGTACTATTTAGGAAATTAAGTTCGCAAGCAGACGGAAAGTAACTCTGCAGAGAACCTCCAGATATGATAAAGTGCTGTTTTATTTAAAGGCGAGAGCCTTCCAGATTTAAATGCACCTATAGCAGGACCCAATACAGTTGAAAAACAAAATAAGCAACCACTTGATGTAAACTGCTATCCCAAAGTTCTAATAAAATAAAATAGAATAGAATAGAATAAAAAATTACATGAGATGAAATGTATAGCCTGAAAACACAGTAAATAATAGTAGTCTGGGGGGGGTGAGGGTGGAGAGCTAATTGTAAACATGTTTTCAGTTGGATAATTAATCAACATGAAGATTATGAGAATGGGTTCCATTTCTGAAATGCGTTTGAACTTGAAAAATAGTAAAGTTTGCAAATGACTTTTATATCCACAGATGTTATAACAACTATTTTTACCTGCCCCGTTGTCTCTGAGGAATGTTTGAAATGAAAGATTTTCTAGTATTTTTTTAAATTCAAGTAAACCATACAATTTGAATTAAACCAAAACTTAAAAGCCAAACTACAGTTTTCAGGATTCCAGCAACCACTTAAATACATACATAAATGCCTCTTTGTGTATCACTAATTTGAAAAAAAAGTAAAGAGGTAATTCCAGTGCGTGTGAGAATGAAGAACTAGCCCAAGTGTTTCAAGTTCAATAAAGACCTATATGAGTAGCATAATGTTAAAATTATAGCAATACAAATCTTGCCAAGTCAATAACTGATGTCTGCAAACAATTCGTGTAATCTTGTATTTGTTCTTTTAGTATTACACATTTGCCTTGTTGATATTTTCTTCCCAGAGGTGACCATACTAGCCCCACCCCACCCCCCACACTCCAAAGGCAGATTCTTTGCAAAAAATACACTAAAACAAACAAAAACAATGATTAAAACAATGAGTAAAATCACAGAGGACATTCCAACCAAAGGGCTGATACCAAAGAGGAAAAGGAATAGGTAATACTGTCCTGCCTTCAAGACAAGTACTGTTAGGTTAAACTAAAATGGTTTGCACTCGTTCTTCTCTTCTTTTTAAACAATAAAATCTTGTTTCAGAAAGCAGTTTCCTTGTTTTTCTTCTACTGTTCCTGTCTCCAGAGAAACGTAAAAATTATATCTTCATTTCCCCTTTTCATTGTTTAATTGCAAGATAGTTTTAAAAATTTGGCCAGCATGATTTGTGCACTTCTTTTGTCTTATTCATTGTCGTGTTTAGCATTTGGTAAAGCGTTCTCAATGTCTAAATTCTCTGCTGTGCAGGTAAATTTCCAAATCAAAGGATGATAACGTTTTTAAAAATCAGCTTATCTATGGTTTTGTATTTTTCAAGAGAAATATCATTTTCACCTGATTTCTTCATCCATTTCACAGTCCTTCTTTGAACAGGTTATATTTTTCCAAGAACAAAAAATAAAGATCCATTTTGAACAGCTAGGAATATTTGTATTTTCCTTTTTTCTCTCTTCTCTTTGATCATGGTAGTGACAGGAGAATAATCCCTAGGTTGGCTATGGGGTCGTGTGGGAGGAAGAGGGGGAAAAAGCAAAGGAAAAGAAAGCTGTAAAGAATTTCATAGGTGCAAACTGAACATGTAACATGCTGGCAAATAAAAATCACCCTCATTCCCTTAAAAATCTCCATCCCCACAGAGTAAAAGCGGAATACTTACAAGTTAGCATCTGTGTATTTGTGTCTCTCTGTGTGTATTTTCTATCTTCTTTAGATTTGTCTACTTTGAACTAATTTGGAATACCCGTTTGGTTGCCCACAAAATGATGCTTAAGGGTCTAAAGATGCATAAATTAGAAGCCCTACAATGGCAGAGGACGGTCATTGTACCTCTTCTCTTTATGCGCTCTTATGGTGGGACCGAAGAGCCTCCCCACCCCTTTTTTTTTTTTTTTTTTAACACTTTAGATGATTGAGTGAGTGAAGTTCTGGTAGCTGGAGAGGACGAAGCGTGTTCTGCACCACCCCACCCCACCCCGCCCCACACCATGCAGCACCACATCTCCCCTTCACAATTTCACTGGACTTTGCTACCAAGTCACTTTAGGAGAACGAGAGTCTGGATGGGGAGAAGCTCGGAGTCTCCCACTTCTAGCCTGGGCGCGGGCCTCGGAGTTTCTGATTCTGGCGCCCCAGGGCTGGGGTGACTGCGGGGCGGGAAGGATGGAGAAAGCAACGGGGGGTGATCTTTCAAAGAAACATCCGACTGCCTCCGTTATGAGGCCCGGGGCGGGGGGGGGGGAGAAAAAGATGTCAATGACCATTGTTTGGGATGTTGCTCCGCCCCCCGAGTCTGTCGTAAACGTGGCGCGAGACTAAAATAAGCCCCAGGTCGCCGGCTCCGGGGGCTCGCGACGCCTCCAGGTCCTGCTCACAGGCGCCGCGGCCGCCGCGTGCCGCCCGCGCCCGGCCCGGGCCCCCCTCCGCGGCGGTCCGCCGAGCCATGTCGTTGAGCCCCAAGCACACGACGCCCTTCTCCGTGTCCGACATCCTGAGCCCCATCGAGGAGACCTACAAGAAGTTCGGCGGCGCCATGGACGGCGCGCCCCCCGGCCTGGGGGCGCCCTTGGGGGCCGCCGCCTACCGCGCGCCGCCGACCGGGCCCGCGGCGCCGGGGGCGTCCGTGGCGGGGCTGCAGGCGCCGCTCGGCGTGGCGGGGCCCAACGCGGCAGCCGCCTACCACGTGCCGCCCGGCGTCCCGCAGTTCCCGCACGGCGCCGCGGGCGGCTACTGCGGCAGCGGCCTGGGCGGCGTGGGCGAGCTGCCCGCCTACGCGGACGGCGTGCGGGGCGGCGCGGCCGCCGGCTGGTACGGCGCCGCCCCGGACCCGCGCTACGCCTCAAGTGAGCGGGGCCGAGCGCGCGGGGCGGCGGGCGGGCGACGGCGCGGCCGGCTCTCCCCGCCTGCACGCCGGGCGCGGGGATCCGGGGGACCGGGCCGGGACCGGGGGGCGGGCGTGCGACTGCTGGGACCGGGCCGGGGGCTGGAGTGGGCGCTGGGACCGGGCCGGGGGCAGGTGCGGGGACTCGGCTGGGGCGGGGGCGGGGCGTGCGACCGCTGGGACCGGGCCGGGGGCTGGAGGGGGCGCTGGGACCGGGCCGGGGGCTGGAGGGGGCGCTGGGACCGGGCCAGGGGCCGGGGGCAGGTGCGGGGACTCGGCTGGGGCGGGGGTGGGGCGTGGGGGCGCCGGGACCGGGCCGGGGGCGGGGGGCAGGTGCGGGGACCGGGCCGGGGACTGGAGGGGGTGCTGGGACCGGGGCGGGGGCAGGTGCGGGGACCGGGCCGGGGGCCTCACGGCGCGGGGCGAGCGGCTCCCGGAGGCAGGGCGCTCACCGGCTTCCCCCTCGCCCCCCGCCCCAGTCTCCAGGTTCGTGGGGCCGCCGGCGGGCGTGAACGTGGCCGGCATGGGCTCGCTGGCGGGCATCGCGGACGCCGCCAAGGCGCTGGCGCCCTTGCACGCGGCGGCGGCGGCGGCGGCGGCCGCGCCGCGCAGGAAGCGCCGCGTGCTCTTCTCGCAGGCGCAGGTCTACGAGCTGGAGAGGCGCTTCAAGCAGCAGAAGTACCTGTCGGCGCCGGAGCGCGAGCACCTGGCCAGCGTGATCCACCTGACGCCGACGCAGGTCAAGATCTGGTTCCAGAACCACCGCTACAAGATGAAGCGGCAGGCCAAGGACAAGGCGGCGGCGCCGCCGCAGCCCGAGGCCGGCCTGGCGCCGCCGCCGTCGCCGCGCCGCGTGGCGGTGCCCGTGCTGGTCAAGGACGGCAAGCCCTGCCCGAATGGCGCGGGCGCGCCCACGCCCGGCCCGGCCGGCGCGCAGCCGCCCGCGCCCACGCCCGCGCCCGAGCTGCAGGCGCTGGCGCCCAGCCCGCCCGCGCTGCACGGCCCGGGGGGCGGCCTGGCGGCCCTGGACGCGGCCGCGGGGGACTACGGCGGCGGCGTGCTCGGCGCCAACCTGCTCTATGGCAGGACGTGGTGACCTCGTGGGCGCCCCGGGGCGGGGTCCTGCCTGCCGCCCGAAGGGTGCGCAGGAAAAGTGCTCGGGCCGACTCCCGTGTCTGCGGCGATCGGAACGGACGGACGGGTCGTAGGCGAGAGCGCAGGCTCGGTACCTCTTTGCTAGGGGCAGGGGACAGCAACAGCCCCAGGACCCAATACTGGAACACTACGCCGGGCGGCTTTGAGAGGGTGATGTCCTCCTTCCAGAAGGTCCGAAGTACGCAGGGAAAGCCGGCCGAGTACACGTCCACCACGTTCCTAGCCAAAGCGCTCAGAGTTTTAAATGCTGGAAACTTTGATGGTGTTTGCAGCTCTGAAAACCAGTCCAGCTTTAACAGTAAATCCTTTTGAAAGTGGAACTTAAAATGGGAGATTAATTTTCGAAGAGGCCCCCTTAAGTGCAATTCCATTAATGTTTGATTGAAAGTAAATTGATTGGTAGCTGAAGGTGAATCGTGCACATAGCAACATTACTGCAGAGGAATTATTGCCATTTAGGAGGAACGGAATAAAAACAAAATACTGATTATATAGATTGGTATAGCTTTTAAATTTGACTCTGATTTTTAAATGTTTTGATTATTTAGTAAATGAGCGTTTGTATATTATCTTAAAAGAGGATTCCCCCACCACACCACCACCACCATGCAGTTCATCATGAGAAGGCATGTAAACTACTTTTTATATGGAATCTGGTCTCCCCAAATCAACCGATAAGATAAATGCACCCCATATTTCTGTAGACATGTTATTTAGTCTTTGTAAGGTATTGGCTTGTCTGATTTTGAATACCTTTGAATAGTAGAACAAGCTAGCAAAATTGCTGAAATCGACATTAATCTATTTCAAAGCATGTCAAAAAGAAGGAAGAGAATAAGGTGATTTACTGAATTGTAATCAGGTTGTAAAGATTAACTGAAATATTTATAATTTTTCCATCATATTGACAACTTAATAGGGGTTGCACACTGATTTTGTTGGTATTTTATTGTACAAATAATGTATTTAATCT
Organism: Cynopterus sphinx; assembly: GCA_030015415.1. Taxonomy (NCBI): domain Eukaryota; kingdom Metazoa; phylum Chordata; class Mammalia; order Chiroptera; family Pteropodidae; genus Cynopterus; species Cynopterus sphinx. The sequence continues at coordinate 58,977,675 of CM057389.1, forward strand.
TTAATATACCAACTTATATTTCATATGTTTCAAATGGATATTTAAATATAACTTAAGAGAAACAAGTACTTATTTTGTGAAAGTCAAGTGGTCATTTATTTTCCACTAAGATGTGTAGGTTTGGTTTTGGTGTGTTGTGACAACACTGCTTAGTTTACTCATTATTTAAATAACTGGTATTGAAGTAAAAATACTAAAAGAAAGCTAAAGAACCTGAACTTATAAAATTAATGAAAATTAACATAACATGGATAAAGTGTGATTTATAAATGATTAGCTTCCAGACACCCTAAACCTCTTCTCCTTTTGAAAGTTTTAGAGAAGTACAGTTTGAGGCTGAAACATTTATTTCACTTCATTTGAGGGGATGATTTTCTGAATGTGCAAAGTGAATCCTTAAGAACTTGTTTGAGAAATTAAATTAAACTTGTACTTTCTCTAAGCTTTTTATATAGTAAGTAATAATAAACTCCAGACATTTTCACAGGAAAAAAAATGAAAAAGTAACGGAATCAGCCTTTATCAAAGGGCTGTGAATGCATTTTTGGCAAATAACTAATTTTTAAACATTTTACATAAATCATTGAAGCAGGAAAATTGATATGAAGTGGTACAATACACCTCCAGAAGATCTTTCCAGTTTGGTTTTATATACATATGTTTTATATATATATATGTTATATATATACATATGTACATATTTTATATATAACATGTTTTATATATACACATATATGTATATAACATATGTACATGTTTTATATATATATACATGTTTTATATATATAGAGAAATGGAATTATCTTTCAAAATGTTAACCAAGCAAACAATTATTACTGATGTGCCAAATTTCAAAATACTTACTTGTTTATATTGATTTGATTTCTTTATAGTACCAGTAGCACCAGAATTCTAAAATTTTCCTTCCAGAAAACATGTTCCAAAAATCCATGTGGATATTGATATTTATTATCATGTTATATATAGAATATATATGTATTATTTTTTTAACAACACTCAAGAGCAATAGCTTATGGACTGAGGGCTCTGAGTAACATATTTAAAGAAAATAAATCTTCATGGACAGTTTTTCTTTATAATTTTTTCCAGAAAAATTGCTTAGACTAAGTGACCTCTATCAAAAAGATCAATGAGAAGAAACAGCCTATTTTATACAACATTCTTAAAGTTTATTCGGTATAAACTTATCTTTTTCCTTTCAGCATTATTTAAAAATAGTAAAGAACCCAAGCCAGAAGTAATTGCTGCAGAAGGCTTAACATTCTACCCCCAGAAATTACTGAGTTTATGTTTGTACATCCTAAAATAAGGATGAGGTTTGATTCTTGAAGCATGAAAATAAAAAATGATTTTCTATGGAATTCAACATTCTGATTAATGCAAAAACAAGAACTTGTTTCTTCTTTAGCAACTAGTGTTTTGCAGATCTTTTGTAAAAATGCAAAGGGCCAGACTTGGTGAAACTCATTAACTGAAGAGGAGGATAAGTGTCTTCACAACCAAGAGAGCTGGCACAGGGTCTGAGTGGAACAAAGCCCCCTCCAAGTTTAGCACAGGCCACAGCCAAACTCTTTCAGAAACGCTAACTGCAGATGTGACATTTTTCCTCAATATTTTGGGGTTTTACAACAATGTAATTTATCTTTTCCATTTGAGACACAGAAACCAAAACCCAGAATCAAAATTGCAGAGAGGAATGGCAGGGGTTTTGTAATCTGTGTTGGACTGTAAAGTGTTGTGTTGTGAGAATTTGTGCAATGTTGAATGACACAGAAAGGGTGTTTTCTCTGTGGAAGGCTGGGAGTATAACCCAGTTGTCTTCTATTTAAATCTTAGAACTAAAACCTAATGGTAAGAACAAATATTCAGACTTTTATCAACAGATGTATCCAAACTTCATTCTGCTAAGGACTATTTATTTTCATTTTAAAACAAATCAGAGATTCAATCCTGTTCACTAAATGCAAGCATTTTCCAAGGACTTGCTTTGTTAGCTGCTTTGAATACTGATGACTTAGAAAGACTTAGAATAAATTTGTGAACTATAATCACACAAAGATCCATCGATTGCACTTTTAGATATGAATTTGCGCATCAGAAGACAATTAAATGATAGTAATATAAATTTCAGATGTAGTTCAAAGCATAAATGAAATTGCCCAACTGTTTAACATAACACTAACACCTGTGGATAAAAACTTGTATGTTAGTTGTCCAATTAAAATTATAATTACTTGCCATGCCCAAACCCAATAAGACAGGGAACTAGGATACATTTTATTGAAAAATAAATAAATAGCCTTTTACTGCTTGTGAGAATTGATGAGCGTATGGAGAAGATTCAAAGGGAACTAACTGTACCCATATCTGGTCAGGTACACGTTCAATCTGGTAAGTGTTGAGATAACTGTCATTTCCAGATCACTTTCATGTTATTTTTAAGTTAGACGGTAGCGGAAGCTTCTGTGGGAGGGTTTTTGTTTGTTTCATTTGTTTTTGCTTTAGGTTTACCTGCAATTAAATGAAATGCTTATTTCAATTTTATTTTCAATTCCATGCAATCTCATTTCAGTAACTGATTTATAGTAAGAGTTTGAACACTAATTTGCCTAAGCTGTGCAGCATCATTCTCATTCCACACACTGCAAACCGAGGCATCTCCTCGGCCCTCCTTCCATAAATCCGGTGCTGGGCAGCAAGCAGCACAGGCGTTCGACCTGACGCTGAGCGGAGGGAAAGTTCTTGAGAATGGGACACTTGTTAATTTCTTCGTTTGTCGACTTTCTTTCGTGGTTAGGGTTAGGAGAGCGGCGGAAGAACACTCGGGCGGGACCTCGGCCACGGCGCCCCGACGTGGGCGGGAGAGGCGTCCGTGCGCGCCACGGGGCCCGGCAGCGGGCAGTCTCGGTGCGCGCCCCGCGGAACGTCTGCTTTTCAGGTCTTTGCGCAGCCCCGAGCCTGCTGCGCTCAGACTGAGGAGTTAGAACAGCAGCCTCGGAAGGCGGGACATTTCCGCTCTCCCTTCGCGGGGTCGGCGCAGCGAGCTGGGACGACGCAGGCGGCCCGGGCCCCGAGGGCGGCGGCCGCGGGGCTGCGACCTGCCCGCGGCCACGCCAGGAGTCCGAGGTCTGGGCGTTGCCGCGCCCGCCCTGCTCCACGCCGCCAGCTCTCCGCGCCCCGGGGCGCTCCGGCGGCGCGCGTGGAGGCAACGAACGCGCGAGGACGGGGAGCCGCGGGACGGACGCCGCCCGGCCCCGCCGCGGGGGCGACTGGGCCGGCGGACCCGGGGCCTCGTCTCCGCAGTGGCAAGCCTGTCCCCGCCGCGCCAGGCCTGCGACTCCCGGGCGTGGCGGCACCCAGCCCCGCCGCGAAGTCGCGGCGCCCGCCCTCCGACGCTCCCCGCAGAACACGCGAGCTCGAGACCTCCAGCCCCACCCGACTGCTCACGACATCAGCGTCATCACACTCAATTTGCCTTTGTAATGCTAAATGGCAATCTGACAGTCATTCGAAGATGGCTTTGTGCTTTAATGTGCATTACCTCATTTGATCTTTAAAGGAAAGACAACAGCTCATTGAGGGCCCTTAGCGCCACAATAAACATCTACCATTTCCAGGTTCTAAGATTCTAAAGAATCTTTAATAGGAGACCCTGAAAAACTTTGCCCCACTTAAAGGTAACATAATGGAGTACAGTTAATTGTTTTAAATTGCCCTATAATTTTATTTACATCCGAATACGGAGGGGATATTTATGGCTTTAAATTGGATAAGTTCTAAAAAGCTTTCTTTTGGCTTATTGAAATAACAGGACATTTTTCTAGTACATTCAAACATGGGGCCGAATTGTAAAGAGATTGGAGGTAGTATAAGGAGAGAAGAAAGCAAGGTTTGAAGAAATGGAGAGCAGGAAAGGTTCAGCTAGCTGGCAGATGTCCTTCAAAGGAACACCTTTTAGAGGGAATCCAGTCCCCTTCATCTTTTTATCAGGATTTTTGTTTAGGTGTCTTCAAAACATCACTTTAAACATTAATCTTCAAATGTTTTGAAAGGTAACAAGTAATTATGAAAAATCCTAATCAAAACAATTATTTTACAGACACACATGATAGCTTGAAACAAAACTAAAGGAAATCAGAACTAAAGATCTGAGAAAATATAGGTTCTATGGAAGTGTGGGCTTTGGGTACCCAGAAGCTATACAGGGTAAGACATTTATATGAGCTTCAGTGGAATATGCAATACTTGATTCAAGTGGCTACGCATTTTTAATATTTGGAAGATAAATTTAACAGAAGACATTATCATTTTAATGTATTGTGAAGGTAATATACAATGGTTGTGTTAATTCCCAGTGGAGAGACTCTTTTTCTCAACAATAAAGGATCCTGGTCTATTTACCCATCACCAGCAATGAACTCAATAGTTTCAAAATAACTTCCTATTAAGGTTAAGGTAGTATTTTTTTTTTCCCACACAGATTAACAAGTGTGCCTTAGCTGAATATTAAAACAAATATTCTAAGTCAGAAGGTCAAAGAGAAATTTTATAGTCTTGGGATAAAATGGAAAGAAGGAAACAGCAGCAGTCTTTACAAGTGTGTCTAAATTTGTTGGGGCAATCAAATGAAAATCCATGTGGAAGTGCTGTTGTGTGAACTCCAAGCATAAATTTAAGGAAATATAGTATGCTTAGTAGCAACAACAACAAAAAAATGAGTACGAACTGGAATCTATTATGAAACAATGCAAAATATATGCTAAGGAACATATATTATTTAGCTGTGAATTGAACTTTTCACTTTCCTTAAAGATTTTTAAGTCTTTTAAAACTGGAAGAGTCTACATGGAACTTGTAAAAAGTAAATAATGTATCTTCACAAAGATTGTATAGTTGCCAAACAAGTAGCTGACAGACATACTAATATATGGGTTAGTTGAGTTGTTTTGCTGAGCATATCTTTTTAACATCACTGATTTTTCTTCTGACATCAAATTATAGAAATGAATTGTTTTCTGAAAAACTGATGGAAAAAAATCAACATGCTTGGCCAAGATTTTCAAAGTTGAAATACTGTAAATAAATAAGAACACAAGAGACCAGAGTTTTAATTTTTTTTTTTTTTACTAAAGTCCAGAAATTTCCATAAGACAAGTACATTAGTGAAATGTTTCCAAAGAAATACTGAACAATATGTACTCTGGTTGGCTGCGGGTTATAGCTCAAGAGCTCATACCTAATTCTTGTGCATTAAAAATCAGCATGGATCTTAGATGATCTAGAATACATTACATTTTGAAATCCATGGCTGGTTTGATTTTTAACCATAATGAAAAACCAGTATTCCTATTCCATCGAAGTGATTTATAAGCAATAAGAAATTCAGATCCACCATATTATGCAATACACATCTTTGGAAAGCAACATAAAACAGTGAGATCAGATTAGTAGAAATATACACAGTTAAAAGAAATACACAAAGTACTGTAGTTTTCTTAAAAACCACTACTTGAGAAAAAAATCTTTCCACAAATAGCATAAATCTATTGAATGATGAAAGGATCTGGGAAAGCTTTACAAAAGCCTAATTCCAACTGTATCTTCCTGAGGGTGGTGGCAAAGGGTATTTTCTTCCTTCTCTGGGATATCCCTGAAAAAAAAAAATGCAAGAGTTTATTTTCTGGGTTAACATTCCTGCAAAGAAATTAATTTTACACCTCAATGGAAAAACAGAGGTACATATGTCTTAAAGGTCTATCACATGGAAAGCCTCCATAAATACACAGGTGCTTTTGGTCCACAGCTTTATACAAAGCTTTCTGCAAAGCGGGATACTAGCACAAATGCTGTTACTGACAACTAACCAAATAAGCCTTAACAGGCCATTAAGAAGTTCCTTAAAATATACACAAATGAACTATAGTTACAATGTTTTATGTAAAAACACTTGTGGTTCTCAATATACCCTACCACCCCCAGCAAGCCACACTGTGGTAAGGTGCTTACATCATCTTTAGACACATTACACTAGGAAAGATTGTTTAATCAAGGCATGAGCTTGCTGAATCAGTTCAGGCCTGATTAACTATTACTTTTACATTTTTTTTTTTGTTTAGCTAAAAACACTAGAGCATTAAGTAACACATTAGGTTATTACATAATCAATTACTGGTGACATTTATTACATAATCTAGTTTGCTTACAAATAACATTTATGCACAACGCAAGAGAAATTTGACACCTCTTCCATTACCATTCCCTTTCTAGGCTTCCAGGATTCTAAAACGGACCCTGCCTTAGGTTGTCTCTCAGAGTACTTCAGTAGCTTAAATCAGTGGCTCCCAATCTTTTTGGCACCAGAGACTGGTACTCCTATGAGAATCTAATGTCTGATGATCTGAGGTGGAGCTGAGGTGGTGATGCAAGCACGCTAGGGAGTGGCTGCAAATATAGATGCAGCGTCACTAGCTCACCTGCTGTTCATCTCCAGCGCAGCCTGGTTCCTAACAGGCCATTAAGGGGGGGGGAGGTTGTTGTTGGTGGTGGTGGTGGTGGTTGTGTGTGTGTGTGGTGGGGGCAATGTTAGGGGACCTCTGGTTTAAATTATAATACAGCTGTATACAGGTCCTTCAAAGATACAATTTAGGCTAAGGACTTGTTTAGTCATATAAACCACTAAAAATATAGTGAAGTCATAATTATATTTTTAACAATAAATGGTTAAAATTTAACAGTGCTTCACAAACTATGATTTCATAAAAATCAGTAGAAAAAGAGACAGAAAAAGAAATATATTTCCAAAAGGTCCTAGAAGAATTATAAATTTACAATTGTTTTTTATCTCCTAAGAGACTAAGAATGTCACCTTTTTTAATAGCAGAGAGCTCCTTTAAAGGAAAGATCTCAGAAGGAGACAGGAAAGACAATAAAGTGGGTCAGAAGTACAGATGTCCCCAGCTCTGCAGCCAAAACTGCAAGTGTTTTAGGGTTTTAGTTCCTAACTGGGGAAATAAGGTGACTTGAACTAAACATTCTCCAAAGTGTCTTCTAGTTATAAGTATGTCCTCATTTCAATAATACTCATTATTTATATTGCCTAGTATCATTGACTTTACTAATATAAACAGTCTCAATCTAAGATATGATACTTAGAGGTTGTGGGCTGACAGTATTCAAAGTAAAATTCTATGAACTGATTCTAATGAACTGTAACAAAAACTTCTCAGAAGACAAGATGATTATTTTCTTGTAAAGTGAACAGAGACTTGTATGACTAAAAACATGTGTAAAATTTTTTTCTTAGCTATCAGAAGATTTTTCTTATTTTTCTTAGCTGTCAGAACAAGGGGTTATATAGCAAGTACTTGAGTTACAAAATTAATATCTGAAGCACTGAAAAAGGTCTGTAGGCCAACACCAGGTAAGCAATTTAAAACTACTTTACATCACCGCAAGGTGCCAAACTCCATGAACACCACACACTCTGAATCACAGAATTCCAATCCTGTTCTCTGGCAAGGATTTGATTAAAGAGCATGTAAATACTGGATAGAGTGTCAAATGACTAGGGGACAAAGAGAATGAAGCAAATAAACCACAGTCTTAAATACTGTTAAAAAGGAAAGCTATAAAGAGAAAGACATGAAGCTTATATCTAACTAAATCTGTCTAGGAGTTGTTATACTCATTAAATATATAGGTGTTTAAATTTGGTAAAAAGTTATATGGACTTTTTTTTTTTTTCTTTTTTATAAAGGAGAGATTTCTTTCCATGAGGAGAGATACATGAATCAAGACAGGAGACTTCTAAGGTGAATATAGCTAACAAATGAAAAGGTAGATTCCTGCTTTCAGCTTCTAGGAATTTATCATCTATTACAAAAGATCTCTTTTGTATTAAGGCAAAAAGCAGGATCTTTAAAGTATAAACAATTTCTTCTGGTGACTGACCACATTTAGGCTAAATATCACTAATTGCTATGACTAAAAAGGGCTTTTAGTCTGGAAATTCTTCAGCATCTTCAAGATATAACCTATTTAGTGAGGCAGATACTCACCACCCTATATACATTTTAAATGAGGGACTCAAGTTCAGCTGAGTTACTCTATCAATATCTATTCCAAAAATAATTTTAAGAAAATAAGAAATCCTGAGAGGCATGGCTAAGTACAAAGTGAGCTGTACGCTTTTCATTCCATAGCCCACACTGTATCACCTGTCTCCCTCCACGATCATCACGTCTGGGTGGATACCCGCCAGGTCCAGCTAGCATCTGGTACTGGTTTGGCTGGAAGGCTGCATTTTGGGTTTGGAGCATACGGTTCCATGGCAGCAGAGGTTCAGCCACAACGCCTCTGTGGAAAAAAATCATATATGCATTAGAAGTCAGGCATATTATATAGTCAAAAGCCTAAAACTGGCAGGTCTCATCTCAATTTAAAGATAATCCAATTTTGCTGCATTTGTCATATGAGATATATAGTAGCAGAGTAGCTTTTATGTACTGCATATCCAATGTAGTCTAATATATTTCATGAGGTAGCAGCGTTTATTAAAAAGGATGTTTAAAACACGATTTAGAAAGGTCTAACTTTAAAAAAATATTTTGCTCATTTTCAATTATGAAATTTCCTTTTAGTCACATAAAAATTTGGACCCAAGCTCTCCAAGTTGGCTACATTTAAGATTTTATCCAAAGAGTAAATATGTACAAGACAGGAGAATGAGGCTTTATTTTAAAAAATGTCCAGACTTGTTCTTGGAATCCATTCTTTCTAGTTAATTGCAGGTTGCAAACGAATTCTTACTGCTGAGTATTTTGAATCTAGGGTAGGGGACTTGGCTATTTTTTTTTCCCATCCATTATTCTGCTCAATATGTCAGAAGGTCCGATCGGGAGGAAACCTTTTCAAGTTCTATTGATGCAGCTTTGAATTGACCACGGTGACCTAGCAACATGAGCACTAATTGGCATGGACTGAGTGGCATTTGATGTACAGTTTACATGAGAACACAGATTCAACAGCTGTTATAACCCAGTTTGCCAGCCCAGATTACTAGTCAAAAGAAATGTTTTAACTGTCTTCAAGCACTTATTTTAAGTTTGTAGATAAAAAGCAACAGGTAGAGGTATGAAATCATAATTTAAAACTGTCACATAAACAATGTAGCAAAGACACCTAAAGGCAATCACCATTTAAGACATAGGTTTCTCCTTGAGGCATTTCCTCAACTTTAATTTTATAAAACAGCTACCACAAATAATAAACAGAAGGAAAATTCTCCAGTATATTTTAACATTAGAAGCTTTGGGGACATTAAAGATGTTAGGAGGAATTACAATTAAAGTTTGCTAAAGCACTGACTAGCTGGGATTAGCTTTAACTGTAATCAGCATATGAATTTCACTCCCTGGATCTTAGGTGGGAAATGCCCATGGTTGGGCTCATTGGGTAATGTATTCTTCTCACAGTTACTCAAGCCTGAGTCCTTCCTCGCGACCCTCCCACTCTCTTCCCTTCACTTGGAGCTTGCCTTTTCAAAAAAACAAAAAGCAAAAAACCCAAAAACCGAAGATGATTATTTTTGTGTGATGGCTTAAAGAACAGATCTCTGAAGAACTCTAGAAAAGCAATGCTATTCTTCACAGTTATTGGTGAAACCTGACCTCTAAAATGTTAATTTGCTGTTAGAGAATCAAAATAAAAAATAAATCTATATTTCAGAAAGAATATGTACAGACCTCTTATTTTCCAGGTTCATTATTAGTACAAATATATTTTAGCAAGAATGCCTCATCTGTTTAGCAATGACAATTCTGTGTGCTGAGACAGGAACGGTCTCTTCTGGTCTCTGCAAGAGTGAGGGTTGAGATTTGTGCTGTACCAAAAAGGCTCAACAAAACTGGGCCATTAACACAAAAATCACTGGCCAAAAATGAACTCACACATTGTATTAACTGTGATCAATTTTTCTTTTCAATTTTACAATAATAAAATCCACTCAACTGAGTTACAGGAAAATCCGCTGACACAGATAATATACATTATAAATGTAATTTTACATTATAAAAATAGGTTAGAAACAAAGCCACTGTTTAAAACACAAAGTTCTCCTTTTTGTTTGAAATGATTGCTTAAAATGTTTTTTACAAAGATAATTTAAATTAAACAGAAAGAACAAAGTAAGAGGGACGTGCTCTTTCCCCTGCTCTTTATCATATTTCTATATTAATTATATTAATTTGTAAATACCTACAAAATGAAAATTACCTTGGAAAATACATTTTAAATCTGAGGTCAACCCATTTTAACTTTTTTAAATTAACAGCTATCAATTGAGGCAACTTATTTGGGGCTTTTAGCACCATAATAGCAACAATACTAAGTTTTGAAATTACAGTTTTTGAAAGCAACTGGTAATATGAACTATTATCAATTTGAGTGTCTTTAATTTATTCATACGGCAAATTAGTTTTTAAGATTTTTCAAAACTAACTGAGCTTAACACGCATGAGTTAAAAACTAAATGGACACCTTGAATATGGCCAGAAAAGAGAAGCCCTCAGTTGGCAAGAACACAAATGAGGCAGAACTCAAGTGATACAGAGGATTCAAACGCTGAACATCTATCTATGCATAACATTAACACTATTAAACACTAGGATGTTTTTGTGTGGGAAAGCAAGGGGGAGATTGTTTCTGTTGTATTTTTAAGTGACGTGAATATATGAATTATAAATACTATTTCAAAATAGGAAATAATTCAAAAAACAGTGTAGTTGAGAAAAAAGGAATATTCAAAATTTTCTTTTATATGGGTTCTCAACCAAAACTTCAAAGTACTGCGTAGAAAAGTACTGAACTTAGAATTAGTAAGACCTGGTTCTAGTAAGAATTTTACTACTTACTAGTTGTGACATCTCAACAAAGACAAAGTGACTGAGTTTATATTTTCTCCTCTATGTCTTACAAGGTCAGAATAGTTAGAATGACAAGTGCTACAGAAATGAGTGATGTACTGCATTTGTTAATAGGCTAATGAAGAAATTTAGAATAGCCAGTTTTATGAATAAATGGTGTGTTTCTTAAATGACCATGATTTTAAGACATAACACAGAATTCTATTATGCTCACATTAAACTTTTAAGGCACGATTTTAAGTTTTTGACTAAAACTAAACCAAAAATGTCCCACAAAACTTGTCCTTAATTAGCTGGGTTCACAAAGTCAGTCCGGATAATACCAATACTTGGCTAGGGCAGAACAAAAGTCAGGACAATGGTGATGATCTTAGAAAAACTTTTAATGTGCAAAGGAAAGAAAAGCTATTGGGAAAAAATCCTGTGTAGATCCTTTACATCCTTTGAAGTCCCTATGGCTTTACCATAACGTTATTTTTCAAGTAAGTGTTCTGATGAGTTTTTGAACAGTGAAAAGTTTCTTAGTAGTAAGAATGGTACTGGTAAGCTACTAAACTTCTGTGTACCTTAGTTTCCTCATCTGTAAAAATAATATCTACTTTAAAGGTTGCTAGGAGGAATAAACAAAGTCATGTTTCTAAATGCATGTTATACACAGTGTTGACACTCTGTAAGCAGACGATCAATATCAGCAATTATTAATAATTAAGGAGAAAGCAACCAAGTAGGAGTTCAAGTCTTAAAATCAAACCTGACAAAAGTAACGTGGATAGTTATTTAAAATATCAGCTCTAATGTGATAATACATAAATTAGAAAAAAATTCCCCTTTATCCATTTAATTCCTGTTTGGAAATGGCGCTAGTCTGAGGATGCTGAAGTAGTACACATGATGTGCTTTGAGCACTTATATTGAAAACAAAAAAAAAAAAAAACACAGGCATTATCAGTTGTCTTAAGTTTAAAATGCAGCTTGCACTAACTAGTTGATACTATTAATAAACAAATAACATAATTTCTTTGATCTTTTTGCAGTTTTGGAGTCTCTAAAGAAAGTTTTCTTATAAGGGGAGCATCATTTAAAACCCTGTATATAACAACACTTTATTCATTTCAGATGTGAACAGTTCAGACTGATAAAATGCTAGAGAGGGAAACAAAACAGATTAGAACTAGGAAGTCAAAAAAGGAAGCCTTACATGAAGGGCTTAATTCATTTTATCACTAAGGCTGGCAAAACCAGTTTAAAATGATAGATTTTAAAGCTGTCTCTTAAAAAAATCATTCTACAGATGTTAATATAATTATTCATAGCATGCCTAGCTGTCTTGTTGTGCAGAGACCACCTGACTTAGAAGCACACAACTTATCAGTGAAAGAACACATGTCAAACATCTCTTGTTATTAAACCATGTCACATCCTTCCTAGTCCGTGGTACTTATTAGACTGCAGATCCCATAATCCTCTACTGAGTCCCCTCTGCGTTTAATTCAGTTCAGTCTTAAGTAGTTAAAGAAACTGTTTTCACTGGCAACTAATAACTACTGACCTACAGTGACACTGCCCTACAATAGGCTTGTCAGTCCTGAAAAAGTTGTACTAAAGAAGCTGATTAGTACTTCAAGAGGTTTGCAGCAAGAATCAATGGTCGGTCTGTACTAAAGCTGTGTTGCCAGCACAGAAATGATAAAAGTGGAACACAATTAGTTATGCCTCATTAAGCTGCACAACCTTTCTAAAAAGAAATTTGTTTAGCCTTACCAAAACCTAATACAATTTTAAGTTCTCTGTGTTGCATTTTTCAGGGCAACTCAAAAGCTTCAATAAAATAAAGGCCAAGAACCAAGAAAAGCAGAAGAGTATATAAACATGAGCCTTTTACTTCAAGATGTTAACCATCTATTTTCCTAAAGAACAGGAACAAGAGAAAATGTTTAGGGGGAAGGAAGTATATTTCGAACCATGGAAAAAGCCCAAACCTCAAATGTTGATGTGGAAAAGTATTTAAAAGTGATGTTTGCTTATTACCTGTCAAATCTTTGCTGCTGGAAAAGAGGAGGAGGACCTCGCCAGGAATCCTGGGGCCTCATATCTGGAAAACAAACAGGGAAGAGTTAAACAGAAAAATTTTTAAAGGTAATCACTATTCAGTTACCCACATTATTTTATTATAAAATATTTTTGAAAAAATTGACAATATAAACTAAATAAACTAGCATAATTACCCACAATAGAAATATAAAAATATACAAAAACAATAGGGTCAGTAAATTTGTTCATTTTATTATTTTTCTTTTGATAACAAAAAACTTTTAGTAACTGTGGTTATTAAAAACACATTTCTCTTTTGCCATGTATGTGTGTGTGTGTGTATATGTATATAAAGGTATATGTATATATTTTACATTTATATTTTAAATGCTATGTAAAAGAAAGAGATTTAGGTTTTTTCTATAAATACAAAGTGAACATACAGTAACTTTAAAAGAAACCCTGAAATTTTCTCCCTACATGTGTAAACTGAAAAAGAACACTGACTTGCCTAGCTATCATAACAAAAAACAGAAGCACACAATCTCTCCAACACAGGCCAGGAAGATGTATTAATAATGGGACCATCCACTTTTTTATTATTTTCTGATAGTCAAACCTCTTCCCTTAACACAAAACTGAACTAGCAACATCTAATTGTAAGAAACAAATAATTAGATGGCTGCTAGTCCTCTACGAAAGCAGGATTAAAGGAACACCCCACAACACCAGTCAGCAGGGGTGGTTAGTAGATTGGTATCAATGAACTATCAGGTCTCCAGTATTATAGTCACCTTGGTCACCTTCAGCAGGGTCTGTGTGTGACCTAAATAAAACAGCTGGTTCCATGAGTTGTCTAATGAGTTCACTGTGTGAAGACAGTAACCTCCTCCAGACTCGTGAGACCCAAGAACTTAACAAGGCTTACCATAATGTATTCAGGCTCACATTTTAATGGAAACACAAACTAGAAACATGCTTTTCAAAATTACTCTCTTAAAGGAAAGAAGAAATAAAAGCCTATCTATCTGGTTAGAAACAAAACAAAAAAAAAATGGAATCTGGGTTTACATTAAAAAAAAAAAAAAAAAGAGGATTGTTCTTTAAAAAACTCCCACAAAGGAGAATATGGAACGGGTAAAGTATCTAGCTGCTCATAATTATTCCAGAGTGAAACAACTGGCTACTTCTGCCCTAGGGCTTCCTCCTACCTTGACACAGCTGACAATGCTAGACTGAAGAAGTTTCCTAAATGGACAAACTACCCCTGTAGAAGCAGCCATGAAGAGTGGCATCTGCAGCTAGCACAGCTTGCCCCTTGGTCAGTGGCAACCAAACTCACAAGATGCCTCTCTTGAAAAGGTACGGGGGGAAGCCTTCATCACAGTTATTTTTGAGAAGAATCCCATTTTGAATTGAAAGAAAGGTGGCATCTCTAGTTGATTTAAATTAAGTCCCCTTTTAATCTCTTAAAAACCAAACCAGCAGCAGTCAAACTGAGGAACAATGCTGAAGAGGTTTCATGGTGGTCATTAGATATTTAAACCTGAATGGAAACTCAGGAAGCTAATCACCACAGAATCCATAGAAAACAGGGAAGAAGGGTCACTAGTCTAGGCCCAGAATAACTTCTGAATCACTACTACAGACTATATACTATCAGATAATCATAATGAGAGGAGATAAAACCAGAAATTCTTAGAAGACAGTCATTTCATCTGTGTGGCTTATTTCTATGAAAAAACTCAAGATATACTTACCTAACCACATTATATGATTTTTTCAGTAAGCTACCATTTATGAGAAAGCAATATAATAAACAAGTGAAATTGACATTTGGGCTACTTTTCATATTACTCTGTTAAACTTGAAGTCCATTGATCTATTCAGATATTAGGTTAGTGAAAATTGGTTAACATGTTACAGAAATATTTTGTTTTAATGTTTTTTGTATTCAAAATTAGCTAACATACTAAAAGTCAAAAGAAATACACTGAATTTCATTCAGACTCCTGTCTAGCTCTGTACTTCACATGTCCCAGAATCACTGTGGTCACCCTCGAAACATCCTTTTACTATTAAGATTTAATTCTATGATTCGGGTTCTATGGTATCTCTTTATATGTGGTACTATCAAAGAATACATACTCTTCATGTGAAAGCACTTACAGAAGCTTCCACACAGAATCCCTAATAAATTTAAAATTGAATGAAGATGATTAAAAAAGATACATCTGCATTAAGAAAAGCCTTCCTGAGCACCTATCTTAATATTTTATGAAAAACAAAAACAGAAAAAAAGCTTGTATATTTTCTCCTAGGACAGGAGAAGTACAGGGTATCATCAGAAATACATATTCATTAGATTCAAATTACTACATGTTAGATTAAACATACTAATACTTTTAAGTAGAATTGAAATGTAAAATTAACTATATAAATGCTTTTTTTTTTGGAGAGAAGGCACCATTCAACAGTCTACCTATACACCTATAAGTACCTAGAAAAATGGCACAAGTTCCTATTCTATCACTTCTAGTATGCTAGGTACTTTTTGCTCTATTTTGCTTTTACTATTTCTTACCTCCAGAACAATTTTTCACATAAACAGACTTAGCACATGCAAAAACTATAGTTCTTTGTTAAAAATCTAGCCATCTTGCAAGACTTAAAAAAAAATTGTATTACATAATTATTAAAACATCTCTTGCTTTCAATCCAAAAAAAAAAAAAAATCAAAAGGATCAAAGACAAACCTCAAGGCTACTTTTAAACAAATCTCTTCATGTGGCTCTGAGCAAAACATATATAGTCCTTAAGTATTCATAAAGCAGAAATATTTCCTGGCTGCTAAGTAATGAAGTAGAAGGTAAAACAAACTTATTATCATTCATTTGTATGGCTCTAACAGAAGATCCATTTGAGAGGGAGAAAAAAAAATCTGAGATAGTGAATTGCACTTCAGAAAGGTACAGGTGAGAGAGGAAAAATGAGTTAATTTTTCTTTTGGTCTTTAAAAACTTATCCCTTTTCTAGAGCTCTAAGGCCCACAAACCAAGGCTTCTCCAATAACTCAAGTGACAATTTACCTAATCAGTGTGACAATCACAGAAAAGACTCCATGTTTACTGACTGCACTCATCAAAAATCACTTTTCAAATGCGGCTAATTGACAAGTTTACTGGCTGAAATTAAAATAAGTGACATTCAGGTTCTTTGAGCTGTAGAAACAAAATGCTTTATTCACACTGAGTACTTGTCTGCACTTGACTCCAAGAAGTTATCAGTAACAGGACAATTACTCATCAGCCAAACATTGACACATCAAAGACAAATCAAAGGCCAACAGTAAGAAACACTTAAGGCAGACATTTAACAGAGTCTGTAGTTTGACCAAATGGCCTTTCTTAAGTGTAATTTTGCACCATATAAAGAAAATAGCTATGATACTAAAAATATTTCAATAGATTGTTTAAATGGTTTAGATATCAGTTTTACTAAACTATTTCTGACCAAATTTTAAAATTCAAAATTCTATAAAAAGGAAGCCAGATCTTTTTATCACTTGTGTAAGACTTTCACGGTATTGACTATGTGTCAAGCATTGTCTCAAGTGCTTAATAACTTAAGCTCATTTATTGTGAATATTCTGTGAGATGGGTAATCTCTGTACAATTTTAAAAGTGAGAAAATGGGAGTAATGACAAAAACCTGCCTGAGGTCACAAGGATATTGAGGGACAGAATAAGCTTTCTTAACCACTCCCCACTACATGCTTCTCCAGATTTCACATGCACTTGTGCTGTGGGTTGAGGTAACTCTTCTCTCTTTCAGAAGGACCAGAGGAAAACCACTTCCTCTGGTTCAGAAGGCTCAACCAAGAGGCTCAAGAGAGAGCTTAGAGTTTTTCAAGAAGGCAGGATTAAGGATTTGAAAACTTTGAACATTTTGAAAGTTTAAAATTAATATACAAATCTAAATTAAGACAGGAAGAAAAAATGAACATGCTTAACATTTGCATTTTGGTAGTTAAGTATCTTGACAAACACGAAAAAATAAGAAAAGGTCTTGGTTAAAATATCTGAAATCACTGTCCTCTTTAAAAGGATAATATTGCCCTAAAAGATTCAGTATTCAGTAAGTATATAAATATAAGGGATCAGATAAAAATTACAACAGGATACAGACAAGAGAAGATATGGATGGATGGACTGACAGTTATGCAGGGATTAATTCTATTTGCACAAATATGAAATCCAGAGGTCACAAAAGACCATGAAATAAATGTGTCAGATAATGGCACACTTAATGACAGTAAACCAAAAGAAAACAAAAGACAAATCATATGTTGAATTATGTATAAAGAGTGTTGGGAAAAACATCACAAAAAATACAATTTCCTTTCTTGACAGTTGGGAGCATTTGTCTGGACTTGTTACACAACTGTGACCATTTACTATGCAGCAATAACCATACTAGATTAGGCCAATTATTTATCTAATATATCTCTTACAAAGGTTATCAGGGAATAATTTGTGATATGACATGGCTGACTTTGAGGAGGTCTAACCTCACAATCTGAAACTTTCCTAGGTTCTCTTATAACCAACGGCAATTAAAATTCATTAACCTATCCAAATCCTTCTTGAACTTTTACATTTCTGGCATATACGCAGATAATTCCCAATCTTCTCTCTCTAACCATCTTCTCTCTTGAGCAAGTATTAGATCCATATTACTACCCTGGCAGATGACTTCAATGTATTCAGCACTTCAATCTCCACAAAAATCAGACTCATCATATTCTTCCATATCACTTCAGCTTCCTGGGTTTGCAAATTCTGTTAAAGGCCTTATTAGTCCCCTGGGTGTCAACAGTGCACTCATGATCCTCATCTTTTATCTTCTCTTTCCCTCATCACATCCAATTATACAGTCCTTCAGTTTCTCTTCTCCCATTTTCTCCACTTTGAAACTACTTTGCCACAGATCACTTCTGACTATAGAACCACCACCAAGTCTTTTCCACAGCCAACAGAGTTGTGATTCTAGAGAGATGTAACTATGTAATTGTTTGCTTAAAAAGAGCTTTAAGAAGCTCTTATAAATAAAGAAAAATACTCGCACACAAATTAATAAATTAACTAGGGACAAAAAGAGGCTATGAAAGAAAACTGGTTAGTAAAACACGTGATCAAAGCAGCAATTTAAAAAAATCATAGCTTAATACATTCTTCCTTATCAAATTAGCAACAACATTTAAAAAACTGATAACCCCTGGTATTGATGAGAGTTGAGATATTAGAAATTCTCATCTGCTGTTACCTAATGTGTAAACCTCTTACTTGGAGATTAATATGGTGATTTTAACCAAAAGTCCAGAAATTCAACATACTTTTTCATTTAGCAATACCATTTGTGGAAATTTAGCTTACAATTAAATTAAGAAAGGAATCTATTCTATAAGATTTAGAAGAAGCATAAATTATCCATGGGTATATAATTTTAAAGATGGAAATCAGAAAATATTATGAACTGAATGATGATAAATACAGGACACAAAACAAAAGGAATATATGACAGAGCTAAGTGATTACAGGGAAATTTACAGCACTCAAGTACACATGTTAGAAAAAAAATACTAAAAATAAATTACATGTCTCCGTCTCCAAAAATCAGAAAAAGAACAGCAGTTTAATTCCAAAGAAACTAGAAAAGAATGATGAAAACAAATATACAATGGGGGGGGGGGTTTACAAAGCTAAAAGTTAGTTTAATGGGGGGGGGGGAAGGAAAACTACATTATCAATACCAGAAATTAATTTTAAAGTCTTTTAGTCATTAAAAAATATTAAGAATATATCATGAGACAGGCAAGAATATACAGTGGGGGGAAAGGCAGTCTCTTCAATAAATGGTGCTGGGAAAAGTGGGCAAATACATGCAAAAAATGAAACGACCACTTTCTTACATCATATACAAAAATAAACTCAAAATGAAATAAAGACTTAAATGTAAGAACTGAAACCATAACACTCCTAGAAGAAAACATAGGCAATAAACTCTTTGACATCAGTTTAGCAATATTTTTTGGATATGTCTCCTCAGGAAAGGGAAAAGAAAAATTAAAGAAATGGAACATCATCAAACTAAGCTTTTACATGGTGAAGAAAGCCATCAACAAAATGACAAGACAACCTATTAAATGGGAGAAGATATCTGCCAATGATACATGTGGTTAAGGGATTAGTGTCCAAAACACATAAGGAACTCACACTGGTCAACGTCAAAAACACAAACTGTCCAACTAAATCATGGGCAGAAGACCTGAATAGACATTTCTCTAAAGAGGACACACAAATGGCCAACAAGAAAAGATGCACAACATCACTAATCATCAGAGAAATGCAAATTAAAAGCACAATGAACTATCACCTCACACCTGTCAGAATGGCTATCATCAAGAAATCAACAAAAAACAAGTGCTGGCAAGGATGTAGAGAAAAGGGAATCCTTATGCACTGTTGCAAAATGGTGCAGCCATTAAGGAAAATTATATGGAAGTTCTTCAAAAAAATTTTAAAAGTATTACCAAATGACCCAGCAACTGCACTTCTGGGTATTTATCCAAAGAAAACCAATACACAAATTCGAAAAGATATATACATCCCTATGTTCACTGCAACTTTATTTAAAACTAAGATATGAACATAACAGAAGTATCCATAAACAAACAGCTAGATAAAAATTTGATACATATATATAAAATATTAAACATGTATATAAATATATAAATAAAATATAATATAATAATATTGAATATATAAAAAAATAAAACATGGAATATTACTTGGCCATAAAAAATGAAATCATTCCACTTGTGACAATATGGATGGGCCTAGAGGGTATAATACTAAGTGAAATAAGTCAGAGAGAAAAAGACAAATATCATATGATTTTACTTTTATGCGGAACTTAAAAAAAAAAAAAGAAGTAAATGAACAAACAATACAGAAATCAACTTGCAGATAAGAATTAAGTGATGGTTGCCAGATGGGAGCGGGGTTGGGAGGGTGACTAAAAAAGATGAAGGGATTAAGAAGTACAAATTGGCAGTTATAAATAGTCAAGGGAATGTGAAATACAACATAGTGAATATAGTCAATATGGTAACAACTATGTATGGTGTCAGGTGGGTACTAGATCAATGGGGGAAATCACTTCATAAATTATATAACTGTCTAACAACTGTGTTAATAACAGCCTGAAACTAAATTAATGAATGTCAATTGCAACTGAAAAAATTTTAAAAACCCCAAAAACTAATTCAAAAGACATATACACCCTGATGTTTGCTGTAGTACTGCTTACATCAGCCAAGATATGGATGCAACCTAAGTGTCCATCAACAGATGAACGAATGAAGATACGGTACATATATACAGTGGAATATTACTCATATTACAGAATATTACTTAAAAAAAAGAACAAAATCTTGCTGAGACAGCATGGATGGGCACAGAAGGTATTATGCTAAGTGGAAAAAAAATAAACAAAAAAACAGAAACAAACTCAGATACAGAGAACAAACTGATGGTTGCCAGATGGGAAGGAGTTGGGGAGTGGATGAAAAACGTGAAAGGGATTAAGTACAAACTGCCAGTTTTAAAAATAGTTAGGGGGATGTAAAGTACAGCCAGCAACAGGGAACATAGTCAATAACACTGTAATAAGTATGTATGGTGTCAGCTGGGTACTAGACTAATCGAGGTGATCATTTCATAAGGTATATAAATATCTAATCACCATGTTGTAAACCTGAAAGTAATATAACTATGTCAATTGTAATTGAACAATAAATTTTAAAGAAATGCAAAGTAAAAATACATAAATAAAAATAAATCAAGCACCGAGAAAAAGTATATCATGACCAATGTTTGGCAATATATCTGAAATTTTAGAATGGCACATTCATACAAAAAAAGGGGGTTTACCAAAACCAACACAAGAAGTAAAAAAAAAAAAAAAATATCAGAATAACCTGTACCTGCTTAAGAATTTGAATCTATAGTTAAAAACCTTTTCATGAAAAAATTGCGAGGCCCAAATGGCTGCACCACTGAATTCTTCTACGGATTAATAATGACAACAATCTCACAGTAACTCTTAGAGAAAACAGAAATGCAGAAAACACTTTCTAACTTGTTTTATGAGGCCAGAATGTGTGATAAAGTTATAAGCTAATCTCTCTCCTATTATACAGATGAAAAAGTACCCCACAATATACTGACATACAGAAGGTACTGACATAAAAAAGAATGATACATCACACTGAATTAGGATTATCCCAGTAATGCCAGGTTGGTTTAACAGTCAAAAATCAATCTATGTATTTCATCACATAAGAGAAGTTAAAAAAAAAAAATTCCATTACCATCTCAAAAGATGAAAAGCATTTGATAAAATTTAATATCCACTAGAAATAAACAGAAAGAAAATTTCTTAACATAATAAAGGTTGTCTATGAAGAAAGAAACCATAACAAACATCATATTTAATGGTAAAATATTACCTATTTTCCCCATTAAGATTGGGAATAAAACAAGGATGCTCAATTATACTAGAGATCCTAGCCAGTGCAATAAAGCAAAAGACCAAAAGGCATTAAGATTATAAAATGATTAATAAAACTGTCACTGCTTGCAGATGACATGATTGAGTAGGCAAAAAAAAATCTACAAGAACATACAGACAAAATTCAGAATAAATTTAGTAAGGTTGTAGATATAGACAATATTCAAAAATCATCTTTATTTGTATATTCAATCAAGCTATTAAAAACCAAATTTAAAAGATAAATTACTTTAAAAAACACCAAAACACATAAAATATCTAGGAATGTTTATTTTTATCCTCACTTTTTAATTGTGGTGAGTTCAAGACTTACAGAAAAGCTAAAAGAGCACAAAGAATTCCTGCATGCCCTTCACCCATATTCCCCAAATGTTGGCATAAACTTCTGTTCATCACATGACACCAATTAAAGTGAAAAGTTAAGCTATCAAGTGGAAAAAGGTATTTCCAATACCAAAAAAAAAAATAAAAATAAAAATAAAAAATCTCATAAGCAGAATGTAAAAGAACTACAGAAAAAAAAACAGAAAGCCCGAAAATGGACAAAAGACTGAAACAGGACTGTATCTATCTCTCTCCCTCTATCCCATCCTTCCCTCTTTCCCTCCCTCTCCCTTGCTCACTCATACACACGTGGTCAATAAACATGAAAAGTGCTCAACAAAGTAATTAATTAATCAAGAAGATGCTAATTAAAACATCAGTGAGATACCATTACACCCTAATAGAATGGCTGAAAATGAAAAGACAATATTAAAGGCTGGTAAGAATGAGGAGCAACTTGAATTTTACTATACTGTCATAGGAATGTAAATTGTTATAAGCTGAATGATATTTTGTAATCATGCGTGGCATTTTCATTCACTAAAGATGAGGACACATACAACTGTAACCTTGCAGTTCTACTGCTAGGTACATACCCATGAGAAATGTTTATACATACACACCAAAGACACAAGAATTTCACAGCAGTACCATTCCAGGAGCCCCAAATTGAGAATTAAACCATTAGACAGATAAATGGTGATAGTCATATGATGAAATATTGTAAGCAATGAGAATGAACAAACTATTGCTGGAAGTAATTACATGATTTTAAACCCCAGAAACAAAATAACTGAACAAAAGAGAGCAAATTTTTTAAAGAAGGTAATAGTAGAAGACTCCATTAGATAAAGTTAAAAACAAAACAAAAGAAAACAAATTTGTGGTACTGGAGTCAGGAAAATGCTTACCCTTAATGGGCTGAGGTAGTACCTGGGAGAAGACACAATGGGGAACTTCTTGGGTATTCATAATTTTGTATTTTTTGGAGTGGTGGTTACTTGAGTATGTTCACTTCATAAAAATTAATCAAACTGTACACTTATGATTTGGCATTTATGTATGTTACAGTTCATTAAAAAACATGCAAAAACATGTATAATAATTAAATTTTCAAAAAATTGCATATATGAACAATAATGAAGGGAATGCTTATTTCAGGTTCATGGAATTATGGGTGACTTTATAAGTTTTACTGTTATATGCCTCATTTTGCTTAATTAACATGTACTACAGTTAATATACATTTTAAATGTCACTAAAAATATGAAAAAATTCTGCCTCCCCATGTTTATAATCTGTTCCAATATATGACCCAGACTAATTTTCTATCAGTTAATCTAAGCTTAATAACATCTGACTTACTTGTCCTGTATACCAACCTTATTTTCTCTCAGCCCAGAGCATCCCAAATTCTCCTTTGTATGTTCAATTTAAATATCAAATTCTCACTGATTTTCTTCTATGTTTTTACTCCTCCCACGTACACTTCAACTGAAAAGATGTTCAACATAATTAGAGTACCAATACTAATCCTCAGGTGACTCAATGTTTACAAGTCACCAGGTATAGAGGGCCACTTGCTCTAAGTCAATCCTTACTTTACAGAATATAAATCTTATTTTAATGACATAGTTAAAATAAAGAGATTCTAAATGAAATAGAATCTAATCAAAGTTTCTTTGTAAGTAAAAAATTTGTATCTAATAGGGGCTATAATAATGGCAAATGAGGAGTTACTCACACTAATAAAAGGGGAGGAAGGACCCCCCCACAATTTGAAATAAAATGCCCAGATGCTAACAAGAACTGTCTGTTTCCAAAGAAAGCAAATAAAAAGTATATAATTGCAGGATCCTAAAGGCATGAAATTCTTTACCTCTGGTGTGATAAATTTAAGAAATTTCTTTTCTTTTTCTCTTACTGTTACAGTAGGATTCCGCAGACTGGAAGGGGACCATGAATGAAGTTATCTGGATTTACAAAACCCCACACTGAGAGATTTTCTGGGACAATCACAGGCTTTTACAGATTCTCATATGAGCCTATGATTTCCTAAAAGTTAAGAATCACTGATCTAGACAATGTTTCCCAAGGTGTGGTATGCAACCACTGGTGGTACTCAAGATGATTTTCTGGGGGCCCATGAAACATGGACCATGAAACTTATCTTAATAGTTATATTTATTTTTATGTATATTAGAAAACAAACATCAAACCCATAATGTCATAGTACTGATAAAATTTATTAATTTAAAAAATAATTTAAGTTAAAAAAAAAAACTTTAAAGGATTTAAGTAAGTAGCTGTCTTGATGGTATCTAGATAAACTATGGTGGCAGGGGTCCTAGCTACTAGGAAACATGAGATGAAAGGAATCTGCTTAACAGAGAGCATATGCTTTCTTGCACATTTGATACTCAAATCGCTTTTCAGACCTCTGAAAGTTTACTTAGTGCAATAACTTCAGAAATTCCTCATAATCATCATCTAGAAAAACACTGGCTAAACTAATCTACAGAGATTTTACCTGGCTCTAGCACTCTGCAATTTTTCCTATGTGGAAGCTGTGATACCATTACAGATAGAAGTAAATGTCAAAGAACCATAAGAAAAAAAGAACTGTTAAGAATGTGTCATAAACAGCTAGCTTTAGGGGTGGCACCAGAGTAGTGGTTAGCATGTCTGCTTTATACACAGAAGGTCCTAGGTTCGCACCCCAGTGAAGCCATGGCCCATACCCAGGGTGCGCCTGGCCCCACGAGTGTGCAACATGATAGCGTGGGAGGAGACACCCTGCCTTCAGAGATCCAGTTCTTAAGGGGAGACGGCAACATCTGTAGGCCAAGGGGTGGAAGTGGGGGAGGCGGGAATTAAAAAAAAATAAAATAAATAAACAGCCAACTTTAACAATAACGTAGAAATGCTTTCACCATTCACCAGTAAAATCTCAGGGCATAGATACCTCTTTCAAAGTGATGTATATATGATCACTTTATACATACATACATACGTGTGTGTGTGTGTGTGTGTATAAATACTCAGAAATGTTTGCTAAACTTGGAGGAAAAGCAGATAAGTAAACTGCTCCAAGCAGTTCCGCAAGAGACCCGTTAAATTCTATGCCCTTTCTGGGCTGTGCTAAATAGAATAAAACAATAGAAGTCCATAGGTATCATGATGGAGTCTAACAATGCTCCATTCAATGTCATTAATCCAGCTTCCCGTTCAAGATTGCAGTGTAGGTCTTGCTGCTGGATTTTCCCCACAGCTTGCACCTGTTCAAGATACAGCTTCAACCTATCTACCAAGGATGCTTTAAAGTAGCTTGCCTACAGGACTCTCCTCAGCCTGAGTCAACTTGAACTATAGCTCCAACTGGCCTGCCAAGGTGGTCTTGGCACAGCCCCCAGGTCTCCCTGTGGTCCATGCACATTCCAGTTTCAACTCCAACTCCGGCTCCAGGTGCAGCTGGCCTGCCAAAGACACTCAGTACACGTAATCTACAAAGAGGAAGTTCCTACACAAGGCTAATCCTTCAAGACCAGGAGAGGTGGATG
Source organism: Cynopterus sphinx (assembly GCA_030015415.1). Classification (NCBI taxonomy): domain Eukaryota; kingdom Metazoa; phylum Chordata; class Mammalia; order Chiroptera; family Pteropodidae; genus Cynopterus; species Cynopterus sphinx. The sequence goes on from CM057389.1 coordinate 59,003,167, forward strand.
TTTCATGTAATTCATAGAAACATATACAGCAAAAACCAAAATGCAGAGACACAAAAACATGTTCCCAGCAAAAGAACAGGCAAAAATCCCAGAAAAAGAACTAAATGAAACAAAGATAAGCAGTACTCATAACAACTTTAAAACTCAGGAGAAGAAAAGGTGAATTCCAGGAGAACTGCAAAAAGAGAAGATATAAAAAGAAAAATTAGAACTAAAGAATACAATAACTGAAATATATAAATAAACACACACATACAAGGAAATTAGTATCAGATAAGATGAAATGAAATAAGTCATAAAGCTGGAAGATAAGGTAATAGAAATCAGGCAATCTGAACAGCAAAAAGAAAAAAATTCAAAAAAATGAGGACAGTTTTAATGGGCCTCTGGGATAATATCAAGCAAACACCATAGGGGTCCTAGAAAGAGAAGATGAAGAGAAAGAAACAGAAAACCTACTTCAAAAAATAATATCTGAAAACCTCCTGGATCTGGTGAAGAAAATAGACATTCAAGACCAGAAAGCACAAAAGTCCCAAACAAGATAAACTTAAAAGAGGTCCACACCAAGACACATCATAATGAAAATGCCAAAAGTTAAAGAGAGATTTAAAAGCATCAAGAGAAAAAGAGCTAGTGATATGATGACAGGAGAAACAGGTAGCCAAGAATACTCCATCCAGCAAGATTATCATTAAGAACTGAAGTAGGAGTGGTGACGAACAGTTGGCATGTGCCTTTACAATGATCCTGACCCTGTTTGGGGAAGAGGAAATATGATTTATGTTAAGTGTATCAATATTAGAAAATTCTCATAAGCACCTGGTGAAAAAAATAGCTGGAAAGAATTTCCTTTAGAAATAAAACCAGAGTCTGGATTCGGTGGAAACATGGCGGGGTAAGAGATGTCCCTAGATCTCTCCCCTTGAAACAATAAGCTGAACATCTAAATCTCAACAAAAAACACCCAAACTGCACACCAGCACATCTGAGTGAGGGATCTGCGCATAAGAGCTACCACAGGTCAGAACCTGGTGTAGGACAGTGGACTAGAAGAAATAAAAAGCTACCTCTCACAGCTGCAGGAGCTCCCTGTAGGAGGAGGGAGGGGTGAAGGTGAGGCGACTTCCCTGATCAGCTCTGCCTGGAAGTGTAGGTCTTGAACACAGCTGACCCTCCAGAGGGCCCAGTCATCAGGGCAGAAAGCAGAGAAGTGGGGTGGGATCACAGAGAAACAACAGCTGATTTTTATCCACTGGTTGCAAAACCTAGGCTGAGCCGCAGCCTCAAACCTCCAACCCAGAGGGCCCCTGCCCCCATATCCTCCCAGACCCATCACCACAGAGCCCCTGGGGAATCTGAGCAAATGCTACCTAAACTGCCAGGGATCCGAGAGGCTTAGACGCCACCTACTGGAAACCAAAAGGAGAGCACCTTCTTTGCAGCAGGCTAAAGAGATACCTTTATATAGCAAATCTTCTTTCTGGAAAAACAGAATACATATCCATTAATGCCCAGGTGGAGAAATAGTCCATTAAACACCATGAACAACCAAGGTGACAAGGCATCTCAGAAAAAAAGACAGAAAAATCTCCAAAAAACAAGCTTACAGACATAGAAATATGCGACCTAAATGACAGAGACTTTGGGATGCTACCTCTGAAAAAACTCAGTGAGACCCAAAACAAATCATATCAAAAATTTCAGGAATTGAAAAAACAACTAGATGAGCAGAGCAAGGACACTGAAACCCTCAAGAAGAACAGAAGAGATATTCTGGAGATGTGGAATGCACAGTAAGAGTTGAAAAATCAACTAGCAAGCCTTGAAAATAGAGTCAACCAAATGGAGGAAAGGATCAACGATATCGAAGACAGAAATCTAGAAATAAATCAGAAGGAAGAAGAGAGAAACCAAATAATGAAAACCAATGAAAGAGAAATACAAGAACTAGCTGATACTGTCAGGTGAGGAAACAAGAATAATGGGCATTACCAAAGGCTAGGAAAAGGAACAGGGATTAGAAAGCATTTTCAGACGAATAGTAGACGTGAATTTCCCAAATCTAAGGAAAGAACTGGAGCTTGGAATTCAAGAAGTCAACAGAACATCCAATTATCTCAACCCGAAAAAGCCTTCACCAAGACACATTATATTAAAATTATCAAAAATCAATGACAAAGATTTCTCAAAGAATTCTCAAGGCAGCCAGGTAGAAGAAGATGGTAACTTATAAAGGGAAACCCATTAGATATTTGTTAGACTTCTCAGCACAAACCTTACAAGCCAGAAAGGAGTGGAATCAAATACTTAAACTATTAAGTGAAAGGAACTACCAGCCTAAAATAAAGTATTCAGCTAAGCTCTCCTTTAGATAAGAATGAGAAATAAATATAGTTCCAGACAAAAATTGAGGGAATTCTCCACTATGAAGTCTACACTACAGGAAATACTGAAAGGAGTCAGCTCGCCTAAAACAAAATGACACCCCCCCCACCCGCAAAAAGAAATGTAATTAGCAGTAAGGTGAGTATCAAGCAAATAGAAACAGGAGTGTCACCCTTATCAAAAGCAGGGCACTATAGCTTAAATAATAAGTGAATTGCTTTAACAAGATAGTACTGAATGTTCAGCATACATAAAGACAAACTGAGACAATGACTGAAAAGGGGAGAGTTCAAAGATCCAAATTCCCATAGGGCAATGGAGATAAGGCACGCGCAGAAGAAAATAGACGATTGTACATATATAACTATCCTTTATATATTCATAATGGTAGATACACCAAAAATTCAGAACAGAAACATATAACATGAAACAAGAACCAGAGGAAAAACCCACAAAAGCCAACCAAAATAAAGAAAAAAACAAACACATGGACAAGGAAGCAATGGTAACACCGAGCTACCAGAAAGCAAAAGATAAAATGGCTATAAGAAAACCTCATATTTCAGTAATCTCCCTAAATGTAAATGGACTGAACTCACCAAAAAAAAAAAAAAAAAAAAGGCAGAGAGTTGCAGAATAGATCAAAAAACAAAACCCAACCATATGCTGCCTTCAGGAAATATATCTCAGCTCCAAAGACATATATAATAAACTCAAAGTGAAAGGGTGGAAAATGATATTTCAAGCAAATGGCATTCAGAGAAAAGTGGGAGTAGCGGTACTAATATCAGATGAAATAGACTTCAAAATAAAAAAGGTAAAGAAAGATACTGAGGGACACTTCATAATGATAAAGGGAATCACGCACCAAGAAGACATAACACTTATTAATATCTATGCTCCTAATCAGGAGCCCTGAAATATGTAAAGCAATTACTAACAGAAATAAAGGGAGAAACAGACCAAAACACCATCATAGTAGGGGACCTAAATAACTCACTGTCGGTATGGACAGAACATCCAAACAGAAAATCAATAAGAAAATAAATCCCTAAATGACATTTTAGTCCAACTGAACACAACTGACATTTACAGAGCCTTTCATCCCCTAACAGCTGCTGATACATTCTTCTCTAGTGCACATGGAACATTCAATAATTGACCACATACTGGGACACAGAAATACCCTCAACAAATAAATATAAGAGAGTTGAAATCATACCACCTATATTTTTATAATGCTTTGAAACTAGAGATAAACTGCAAAAAGAAATCAGGAAGAACTAAATACATAGAGATTAAACAACATGCTACTGAAGAATAATTGGGTCAGAGAAGAAATAAAAAGAGAGATCAAGAGATACATAGAAACAAATGATAATGATAGTACAACATATCAAAACTTTTGGGACATGGCAAAAGCAGTCATAAGAGAAGAGTTTATATCATTACAGGCCCACCTCCAAAAACAGAAACAGCCCAAATGAATAACCTAACGCTTCATCTTCAAAAACTAAAAAAGGAATAACAAATGAAGCCTAAAGTCAGCAGAAGGAAAGAAATCATCAAAATTAGAGCAGAAATAAAATTGAAAACAAAAGAATAGAAAAAGTAAATGTGACAAAGAACTGGTTCTTTGACGTTAATAAAACTGACAAAACCCTGGCTAGACTAAAGAAAAAAAGAGAAAGAACACACACACAAAAAAAACAGAATATCACTGATATCACAGAAATACAAAGGATCAAACAAAAATACTATGAAAAAGTATATAACATCAAATTTAATAACCTAGAAGAATGGACCAGTATTTAGAAAAATACAATCTTCCAAGACTGAATAAAGTAGAAATGAAAAATCTAAAGAGACCGATCAGCAGTATGGAAATTGAAACAAAAACCTACCAAAAAATAAAAGTCCAGGATCAGATGGCTTTACTAGTCAATTCTACTAAACATTCAAAGGAGATTTAATACCTATTCTCAAACCCTTCCAAACAATCAAAGAGGAGGCAATACTTACCAACTCATTTTATGAGGCCAATATTACTGATACCAAAACCTGGTAAAGAGAATACACACAAAAAAGAAAACTACAGGCTAATATTTCTCATGAACACAGATGCAAAATTCCTAAATAAGATACTAGCATACCAAATACAGCAACATATTAAAGAAGATTATACACCATGATCAAGTGGGCTTCATCCCAGGGGCACAGGGATCATTCAACATACGCAAATTGATTAATGTAATACACCACACGAAAAAATTAAAAAATAAGAATCATACGATCATATTAATAGATGCAAAAAAAGCCTTTGACAAGATACAACATCTATTTATGATCAAAACATTTAACAAAATCAGTATAGAAGAAAAGTACCTTAACATAATAAAGGCCGTTTATGACAAACCCTCAGCCAACATTATACTTAACGGTGAAAAAATAAAAAACTTCCCTCTAAGATCAGGAAAAAGGCAAGGCTGTCCACTATCACCCTGCTATTCAATATAACATTGGAGGTCCTAGCAAGTACAATCAGGCAAGAGAAAGATATAAAAGGCATTTGAATAGGAAACGAAGAAGTCAAACTGTCACTATTTGTGGATGACATGATTCTCTATACAGAAAATCCTAATGACTGCACAAGAGCACTACTAGAAACAATAAGCAAATACAGTAAAGTCTCTGGATGCAAAATTAACATTCAAAAATCCATAGCTTTCCTATACTCTAATAATGAAGTGTCAGAAAAAGTAATGGAAAAAAATTTCCTTTTGCAATTGCATCAAAAAGAATGACATACCTAGGAATAAATTTAACAAATCATGTGAAGGACCTATATAATGAAAAATATAAGACCCTATTAAAAGAAATCAAAGAAGATACAAAGAAATGGAAAGATATTTTGTGTTCCTGGATTGGAGGAATCAACATAGTTAAAATGACCATATTACCTATAGCATTATACAGATTTAATGCAATCCCCATCAAAATCCCATCGGCATTTTTAAAGAAACAGAAGAAAAAAATCATCAGATTTGTATGGAAGCACCAAAGACCCTGAATTGCCAATGCCATCCTGAGAAAAAAGAACGAGGCTGGAGGCATCACTCTGCCTGAATTCAAATTATACTACAAAGAGACAGTTATCGAAAAGGCATGGTATTGGCAGCAAAACAGACACACGGACCAGTGGAACAGTACTGAGAGTCCAGAAGTAAACCCATATTTAAAAGGGTAAATAGTTTTTGACAAAAAAGCCTAAAACATACAGTGAAGAAGAAAAGCCTGTGCTGGGAAAATTGGAAAGCCACCTGCAAAAGAATGAAACTAGACTGCCGTCTATCACCACACACCAAAATTAACTCAAAATGGATTAAGGACTTGAATATAAGACTTGAAACAATAAAATGCATAGAAAAAAAAAAACATAGGAACGAAACTCAAGGACCTGGGACTTAAAGAGGATTTTATGAATTTGACCTCAAAGGCAAGGGAAGTAAAACAAAAATTAATGAATAGGACTACATCAAACTAAAAAGCTTCTGCTCAGCAAAAGAAATTGTCAACAATGTAAAGAGAAAACCATCTCAATGGGAACATATATTTGCAAGCAACGCCTCCGAAAAGGGCCTAATATCCAAAATATACCAAAAACTCAAAAAATGGGCAGAGGACCTGAACAGACACTTCTCCCCAGAGGACATACAAATGGCCAACATGTATATGAAAAGATGATCAACATTGCTAGCTATCAGGGAAATGCAAATTGAAACCACAATGAGATCCCATCTCATACCTGTAAGAATAGCTATAATCAACAGGACAAGTAATAACAAATGTTGGAGAGGATGTAAGCAAAATGAACCCTCATACATTATTGGTAGGACTACAAATTGGTACAGCCACTATGGAAAACAGAATGGAGGTTCCTCAAAAAACTAAGAATTGATCTACCATATGATCCAACATTCCCACTATTGAGTATTTACCCCAAAGACTTGAAAACCCATATCTGAAAAGATATTTGCACAGTGATGTTCATAGTGGCATTATTCACGGTATCCAGGATATGGAAGCAACGGAGTACAATAGATGACTGGCTAAAGAAGCTGTGATACATATATACAATGGAATATTACTCAACCATAAGAAGAGATGAAATACTGGCATTTGGAACAACATGAATGGACCTTGAGATAATCATGCTAAGTGAAATAAGCCTGACTGAAAAAGTAAAAAAATCACATGGTATCACTTACATGTGGGATATAAACCTAAAAGCAACAAATGAACAGGACAAACAAACAGAACTCATGGACAAAGACAATGGACTAGTGGTTACCTGGGGGTAGGGGAGGAGGGGAGAGATAGATGGGGTACATGGGGTCAAATATATGGGGTAGGAGGAGGGTGAAGAGGGTAAAAGGGATCAAATATATGGTAGCTGGAGGAACCTGGACTTTGGGTGGCAATCACACAATAGAATATATAGATGTCAAATTATAATATATACTTGAAAACTATATAATTGTATATTAACCCATGTCATCCCAATAAACTTAATAAAAAAAATAAAAAATAAAAAATAAAAAATAAGAACTGAAGCAGAGATAAAGTTTCCCAGACAAGCAAAAGGTAAAGGAGTTCCTCACCAGTAAATCTGCATTACAGAAATGTTAAAGAGACTGCTTTAAGCAGAAAAGGGCAAAACTAAAAATGAAAAATATAGGACAAAAAAAAATAAAGTAATAAAAGCAAAATAGAAAAAATGATAAAGGCAAACACTTAGAAAATGTAGTAGATCAACCAATTACAAAGTTGGTGTGAAGGTTAAGAGAGAAAAATAATAAGAAAATGCATAACTACAGTAATAAATTAAGGGACACATATACACACACAAAAGATGTAAAAATGTCAAAAACAAATATGGTAAGAAGGATAAGTAAAAAATGTAGTGTTTTTAGAACATATTAGAACTTAAGTGATCATTAACTTAAAATAGACTGATATAAACATATGAATCAAGTAGAAACCACAATCCAAAAACCTTTTACAGATACATAAAAAATAAAAAGTACCTCAAACAAATCACTAAGGAAAGTCATCAATGTAAAAGAGAGCAAGAGAAGAAGAAAGGAACAAAGAACCACAAAACAACCAGAAAACAATAAAATGGCAACAAGTACACACCTATCTGTAATTACATTAAATGTAAGTGGACTAAATACTCCAAAAGAAGACATAGGGTGGCTAAACAAATATAAAAAACAAGATCTGTGTATATGTGGCCTACAAGAATCTTACTTGATATTGAGAGACACACAAAGACTGAGTGTGAAAGGATAAAAAAAAGATACTTCATGCAAATGAAAAGAAAGCTGGGGTAGCAATACTTATATCAGACGAAAAAGACTTTGAAACAAAGACTGTAAATAAGAGACAAAGAAGGGCATTACGTAATAATAAAGGTATCAATCTAACAACAGGATATAATACTTGCCAACATCTACACACCCAATGTGGGAGCACCTAAATGCATAAAGCAACTATTAAGAGACATGAAGGAAGAAAATGACACTAATACAATAATAGGGGACTTTCACACTCCATTTACATCAACAGATAGATCATCCAGACAGAAAATCAACAAACAATAGCCTTGATATTTACAAAATGTTCTATCCCAAAATAGCAAAATACACATTTTTTTCAAGTACACATGAAACATTTTCCAGGATAGACCACATATTAAGCCAAAAGTCACAGTAATTTTAAGACTGAAATCCTATCAACCATCTTCTCTGATCACAACAGTATGAAACAGTATCAATTACAATAAAGAAAACTGGAAAAAAACACAAAGGCTAAACAACATGCTACTAAACAATCAATGGATTAATGATAAATTGAAGGAAGAAATCAAAAAATACCTGACATAAATGAAAATGGAAACACAATAATCCAAAATCTTTGGGACACAGCAAAAGCAGTTCTAAGAGGGAAATTCACAGCCATAAAAGCCTATTGCAAGAAACTTGAAAAAACTTAAAACAATCTAAACTTACATCTAAAGTAACTAGAAAAAGAAGACCAAACAAAGCCCAAAGTGAGTTGAAAGAAGGAAATAATAAAGATTGGAGCAAAAATAAATAGAGAAAAAAAATAGAAAAGATCAGCAAAACTAACAGATGGTTCTTTGAAAGATAAACGACATAGATACATCTTGAGCCAGACTCATCACAAAAAAGAGAGGGCCCATATAAATAAAATTAGAAATGAAAGTGACAACCTAAACCACACAAAGGATTATAAAAGAATACTGTGAACAATTATACAACAACAAATTGGACAAGCCAGAAGAAATGGATAAATTCCTGGAAACATACACTCTTCCAAGACTGAATCAATAAAAAATAGAAAACCTGAACCAACAGATTACTAATAACAAAACTGAATCAATAATCCAAAAACTCCCCAAAACTAAAGTCCACGATCAGGCAGCTTCACAGGTGATCTGTCAAACATTCAAAGAAGATTTAAAACCTACCCTTGGAAAACAGTAAGGTGATTCCTTAAAAGATTAAAAATAAAGCAACAGCATACCCAGCATTTCCACTCTGGCGTATTTATCTACAGAAAATGAAAACAATAATTCAAAAGGATACATGCACCCATAAGTTCATTATGGCATTGTTTACAATAGCCAAGATATAAATGCAACCTAGATCCATCAAAAGAGGAATAAATAAAGAAGCCAAAAAAAAAAAAGAAAAGAAATCCCGCTATTTCTAACAACATGGATGGATTCTGAGAGTATTATGCTAAGTGACATAAGTCAGGACAAAGTAAGACAAACATCATATGATTTCACTTACATGTGGAATCTAAAAAACAAGACAAATGAATAAACAAAACACAAACTCAAAGATACAGAGAACAATCTGATGGCTGCCAGAAAAGAGGAAGGTAAAGGATGGGCAGAAAAGAAGGAATAAAAGCATACAAATTTCCACTTATAAAATAAGTCATAAGGATATAATGTACAGCAGAGGGAATAGAGCCTTTAAAATTTTTATTATTATTTATTATTATTCATGCCTACAGCACTTGGTCTTCCTAGGTGGTCTCCCATCCAAATACTAACCATGCCCAACCCTGCTTAGCTTCCAAGATCAGACATCAGGCTTGTTCAGGATGGCATGATCCTAGACCATGGACTGTGGCTCTACTGGGGCATGAACTCAGAGCCTTCTGTTTATAAAGCAGACGTGCTAACCGCTACACTATGAAACCACATCCTAAAAAATTTTTTATGAAATATTTCAAACATACAGAAAAATACTGAAATCCTATGACACTTATGTTTAATAAATGTTAGAATTTTGCCATACTCTTTGCCCTGTCATTCTGATGTTGCCTTGTTGGATAATAACCAGACAACCAGAAATAAAGAAGCAAGGGCTTCATGAAGAAAGTAGTTTTGAAAACCTGGCACATGACAGACTTTCTTGATAAATGGGCATGGCCATAGAGCTCAAAAATAACATTAAATTGGAATACAATTTAAAACTAGTGTAAATCCATGAAGTCTATAATATGCAACTATTTTCTGCCTTTTCCACAGCAATCCAAATGTCATGTAATTATTTCCATGATTAACATTTCTGTCTATAAAAGAAATTATAAGGGGTAAGGAAAAGGCCAAAGTCTTCACAGAACCACAGGTTCCTACCTAAAGCAACGCCTGGTGGTATTGAGATACAATTTGTTCAAAAAGGGGAAATTCCTCTCTCTCAATTAAGTGGTTGTTATTCCATATTTACTGCACGTTATTTAATTGCCCCACTACAAAGAGAAAGCATTCCACAAATCTTTTTGCATATGTTCACTCAAAAGATTTATAAATGAAAATAAGAAATCCAATTCAGAAATTCAATTAACTGTATACAGTAAAAATGTCTGAAGACTGTATGAAGTAGTCTCTTGTAATTTTTCTAAATTGTTTTTAAGTCCACTGTCTCTGCACTGATACAATATATTTGTTTAGCAATGAAGATTAGAAACCAACCTTTGTAGTAATTTATTTAGCATGTAAAATAACTAATTAGTAAAAGCTTACTTGACATGAGTTTTGGAATCTGGGCTTGTCCTCTCAACAGTGGCCTGTATAAGTTTCCCTGATAAGTCACAGGTGGCGGCGCAGCATTACTGTAAACTCCAGTTCCTGAGCCTCTCGGCATAACATGGCTGTAAAGGGAGCAATCCAAATGCCATATAATTATTTTTCATGATTAACATTTCTAAACCACTTCTATCCACAAAACAAATTATAAAGGGTAAGGAAAATGCCAAGTTCTTCACAGAACCACAAGTTCCTACCTAAAGGAATGCCTGGCTTCATCTTAGGTGGTACTGATATACAACCAAAAAAAAAATTATATCTAGATATATTCATCACATCACAACTGACACATATTAAACAAGTGCTAGTAGCCATCTCTTTTCTACTAGATCTGATTAAGATAATGCAAATTTAAAAGATTAACAAAGTTTAAAACAGTACCTGATATTAATGGTGACAGCAAATGTTCATTTGCCACACCAATACTTTTAATAATCATTTAAATATATATTACTTTAAGCAAAAAACAAGTACTTTTCTTTTTTTGCATTATATTTCAGTTTTTTCTATTACTGTACAGTTGTCTCTTGATATCTCTGGGGGCCTGGTTCCAGAACCATTTGGGAATATCAAAATCTGAGCAGTCCCTTAAATAAAATGGTGTAGTATCTGCATATAACCTATATTTGCATATAAGTTACAGTGGGATATGTCTACAAATCACTTCATTCATGTGGATTCAGTGTAGTACTCAACACATGTCAAATTCAAGTTTTGCTTTTTGGAACTGTCGGAGATTTTCCCCCCACTATTTTTGATGCATATTTGGTTGAATCTGCAGATATAAAAATTGGAGACACAAAGGCCAACTATCTACACTAACACTCTACATCTTGCTATTTTCAATTTACTAAACTATACCAAACAGTTCCCTATATCTTTCATAGTCTTCATAACTATAATATGCATGGAATACTTTACCATGTTGATGTTTCATATTTTACTAAATCACTCCTCTAATTTAGTAGTAGTAGTATAGATAACAATGCACTAGAGATATTTGGGCATATAACTTTATGCTCCTCTAAAATTACTTTCTCAGGATATATTCCAAGAAGAAGGAATTTGGATCAAAGTTAAGAGTATCTTCAGAACTCAGAACTCTATTTAGAGGTAATTCTATGTTGCTTTCCAAAACAATTGAAATAATGTAAAAAGTTTCTTAAGAATACTTTAAATTTGCAATTTTTTTTTTTTACTATTAGGAATAAAGACTTCCAAAACAACCAACCGCAATAACAGATAACATTTCTAGAAGGTTGAGGAACTATTCTAAGCACTCGAAAAATATTAACTCAATCCTCACAACAACTTCATGAGGTAGGTGAAATTATTACTCTCATTTTACACACAGGAAAGGTGGGCAAAGGGGGCAGTTCAGTAACTTGTAGAAAAGTACCTAGTGTTAGAAAGGCATTTGAATCCAGACATTTAAGATCCCAAGCCCATGCTCTTAACTGCTATGCCACACTATCCTTTACAATTCACTTTATAAGTACATGCTGATGGCAATCCAATGCCTAAATCCCATTTTGAATTTTAAGGTTTTCCTATAAATTGGAAATATCTATATATGAGTTATCATTATTAATAAACAATAACTCATCCATATTACTCCCAGCCTGTTGCTCTTTTTATTCCAGCTTTTAATCTATTGTTTTAAAGTTCCCTCTCTATAAATAGTTCTGTGTAACCAGGAAAAAGGCAATTCAATAGCTAATAAGGGCAAAGGATAAAAATCAGAAATTTACAGAAAAAGAAATACAAATTATCAACAGACATATTAAGAGAGATTCAATCTAACAGGCAAAGAAATGAAAAATTCAAGCTGCAACAGATATCACTGTTTGAATACTGGTGAAGCAAAAATCTAGGAGACTGGTGCCTCTCTCTACCAATGTACTGGCCAACACTTTAAACAGATTCTGTCACACATTAATTCAGCTAAAATTTTCTTGAGAGTAAAGAGAATGTACTCTTTTGAAATAACTGTCAGAAAGATAGCAAAGTCTCCTGAGAAAATAGTGGAATTCTCAAGCAACACATAAAGCAATACATAAAACAAAAAAATAAATGAATTTTAAAAACTGAAAAGCAAAGAAGTCATTAAAATATCTGCAAAAAAGTTGTATTTAATATTATCTTAAATATCAATGGCATAAATACTGGCTCAATACTTCGTGGATGATTCAGAAAAAGCAAAATATACAAATGATAGAAAACTACCACTCACCCCAAAGTCCTGAATGCTGCCTGATCCAGGTGGACAGGCCGCCGGTCCCGATTAAAGCCAAGCTGGGGCTTCCACTGTCGTCCGTTGCTGGATTTTTCCCAGTCACTAGGTTTCAGTACTGGTGCTGGTTTTCTGACCATCAGAAAATAAAAGAGAAAACAGGAATGAACATTGTTCATACCAAATAAATCTAGATAGCTTATATTTTGTAACTGCATTATTGTTACCTTGCTCCTGGAAGCATTACAGCTTTAAAAACATAATCTTCAGCAAATTGTGGGTCTTTAAAATTAACACTAGAAGAGAACAATACACAATTTAATGATTTTATTGCATTAGGCTGGCTTAACTGTCATGTAAACTGAGGTAATAATCCTGTTTAAACAATAAAATTTAAAAGTCTTCTCCAAAAATTATTTGTCAATAATTTTGCCAAATGTCTAAATATTCTCAACCAAACTGCCGCTAATTCCTAGTATATAGCCTTCATGTAACTCTGTTGGAAGAGCCATGTTCTAGCTGTGGATGATTACAGAGAAACAGTAGACATTGGCTCAACACTCGAGAAATTCTAATAATATTAGAGACAAGCTGAAAAGATCTATAACAACAACAAAAAACACCTCTGATTCCATTCTAGGCCCTGGCAAATACTCTCCCACTAGCATTTTAGTGAAGACCAGCTCTTGCTAAAATAAGGAAAAGATGCAAACAAGAACAGAAAAATTTGTAAAATCAAAAAATAAACACAAATAATCTGTAGGGAAAAAAAAAACCCACTAAACTTCCCAATTGTAAACTTGTATCCTGCTCTACTAGTGTGTGTTTCTTTGACAATAAAACAAGTCACAATTTTAGAAGGATTCATTCATCTTTTGAATATAATAACCCGGGTCAAACTTCCTTTCTGGTGATATGTGTATGTGTTTATGTCAAAGACTGGTAAGTGTATAAGTCTTTCTACTGACACAGCAAAGCCTCTCTGGAACTCTGGATACGTGTCTGATTTATACTTAAGGATGCTTATAACGTCAGTATTCATAATATGGAAAAACTATAAAACCTAAGTATATGAATAATAGTGGAATGGTTAAAGAAACTATGGTTCTTCATTAAACTGGAATACTCAGTTGATGTTTTAAACATTTTAGTAACAGAACAATGATATAGGAAAATATATACACATCAGATGAGACACATATTTATCCAAGGGTTACCAATGGTATTCTCTGTATAATAAGCCATCTCCTTTGTACTTTATGTTTTCTAAAATTCCTCCAATGAATACAAATTATAGTTGCAATCAGTTAAAAAGGGTTTAATTGAACTATTTTGACATTTTAGAGAGTTAACTTTTTTCCTCTTCAAATACTGCCACTTTAGATTAGGGCTCATCTGTTATAGAGAAATTTTATTGCAGTAGGATTTAACTGTATATTTTAAGTACACAAAAATAGCTTCACTGATAATAAAAATGCTATGAGTTCAAGAACATCTGAGCAATACTTCATTTACTCAATCTGTTCCTCTTACAACTCATTTTTCACTAGAAACTATTTGTACCTCACATGTTTTCTATTGAGCAAGGTGACTTAGGCAGGGCAAGTCAAGACAGGCAGTGTTAAAGTTTAAGGGAGTGATAGAGAAAACAGAAGTTATTTGGGCTTACGAGGGCCCATACAAAGTAAAGAGTAATAAAATAAGACTTGCAACTAAAGTCTCTCAAAGTAGTTCTCTCTGTGTTAGCAGGGCTCTCAGCAGTTTACTAAACAAACTTTTAGAGTGCCCAATGCATATATCAGAGGTCCCCAGTCCCTCAGCTGCAGATTGGTACAGGGTCCAATGCCTATTACAAACCGGGCTGCACAGAAGGAGGTGAGTGATGGGCAAGCAGAGCGAAACTTCATCTCCATATTTTTGCAGCAGCTCCCCAGTGCTAGCTTCTCTGACTCGGCTCCACCTCACATCATCAGGCATTAGGTTCTAAGAGGAGCACCAGTTCCTGGTGTCAAAAATGTTATAGACCACTGACATACATGGTCTCATGGTGGGAGTGGAAGTACAAACACATCAAGCCTGTCTCCCCTTCTAATAAGGAAAACAGGAAATGTTTAATAACAGTTTTATAAGGAAGAAAGTAGAAAAGGCAGTAACAGGCACAGAAAAGATGCTGACTCAAAGCATGTACGTGCACTTGTTTTCCACACCAAGTCTCTGTATGGGGCTAAAAGCATGTGTATATGGGGGAAGAGGAAGTGGATTCCCTCACCTGGGACCAAGGAAAATATCATCCAAAA
Source organism: Cynopterus sphinx (assembly GCA_030015415.1). NCBI lineage: Eukaryota > Metazoa > Chordata > Mammalia > Chiroptera > Pteropodidae > Cynopterus > Cynopterus sphinx. The sequence goes on from CM057389.1 coordinate 59,018,276, forward strand.
GGCTGTGGTTTAAGGTGGGACAGAACTGGTTACAGGAATGCAGAAAAAATAAATGAAACAAAGATATGGAAAGGGGTCCAAGAACCAAGGAGTAGCTCAGTTTAATTAAAGCAGCCTTCTCGATGGGAATATGAGAGAGAAGTAAGCCTTATAAAATGATTTGAGTGACTACATTCTCAATTCTCTCAAGAAAGATATCATAGAATAACTACTATCATTCTAAAGGCCCAGGACAGAAACTGATTCATTACATGTAACAAATACTTTAAGTTCTCAGATTTAATTCTCAGGTGGTACCCCAGTTGAGAAGGGCTAGATTGGGATGCAAAAGTATGTGAACAGAAGACAGGCTACTTGAACTGGGATACTGTTGTGAAGGGCTTGTTATGACCACAACGTGAAGCCACTTCAAGTCAATAAGAGAGTAAAAGCAATCAAAGATGCAACTCAGAAAGAATCACCCAGCAGTAGTGTGTAAGGGGGGGAGAATCAAAGGGAGTCTTTAACATGTGCATGAGGTGGAAAAGTTGGGCAAACAAAAGTAATGGCAGGGCTAGAAATGGAATAAAGAACATATTCAGGTGAGGACTCAAGACGAAAATCTGCAAGTCATGCACAGAAAAAGCTGAAACTAAGAAAATGAGGAAATGGCCAAAGTAGGATGCTCTCAGGGAAAAAAGATAATTCTGGAACACAGAGATAATCTTTCTTGAAGGACAATGGTTATAACAAGAGATTTAATAAGATAGCTGAAACTAATGTGTGAGAAGACAAATCCACTTATTTGTCAAAAATGTACACTTTACGGTATGTCAATTATTCCTTAATAACATTGTTTTAAAAATTCCACTATTCATGCTCGTGCTCTAAAAAGAAAAAAATTTTCAAGCTAATGGGAAAACAATCTTCAAGATCTTCCTTTCTTCCTCTCAGAGCCACACTCAACAAAGTGATATATGGTACAAACTATTAGGACACAGGAAAGAAGTATCCAAAAATAAGTTTGGAGGACAAGGGACACTATAATCTCAAAAATTAAAGCAATCTTTTCTGTTAGAGCTTTGAGAACAATTCAAGACTTACTCTCCCCTAAAATGAGTTAAGCTTTCACAGGTTGAAAGATTTTTGGTATTTTAATTTGTTCCCAAAAATATATACTAAGAACTATTGTTTTCAGAAATAACAAAAGCTGGAGCATAACTCAACTGTACTTTTCCAATGCGCTAACAGAAACCACAACTTAAACGTTCTAAAAGTGAAACAGATAAACTAGACAGGAACCCATTAGGAAAATATCAAAGGGTAACTTTCATTTGGATTCAAACTTTAGAAGTTCCTTTGTTTTCTTCAGATTTATATAATTCAATTTCTTACAGGTAGAGTACTAAATACAATGGAAATAATTTTATTATAGAAAATAATTTTATTATAATAAAATACAGAAGTACAAATACTGGGAATAATGAAAGTAAAAAATTCAGATCACTCATTGACAAATTTTCACCACCAGAAACAAAAGTGGTTAATTGTAGAGAGTTTATCCGGGGAGGGAAAGCAGTACACTGACAAACAAGAAAGCACCACTCTCAGGGAGGAAATGAGTTGACAGAACAGTCGATGGACTTAACAGGCTGCCTACGTGAGGTAAGAAAATTGTATTTTGATTTATATTAAGTTAAATGTAATTTGGTAATTATAGGAGAAGTGTTTTTAATCACTTCTTCCAGGTGGAATTATGCTTACTCACCCAGCATAAGCTTCTATGTACCAAATCAGCTCTAACCCAGGAATAATACAATGGATCTACATAATCTAAATAATACAACCTCCCTATTATTTTTTAACCTAACTGTCTTAAAAAATACGCCAAGAACAAAATAAATAAAAAATTAAAACCTAAGCATCATTCAAAGTAAGGAAACTGAACAGTGCTTTTATTTATATCATAAGTAGCACTTTAAAACTATTTGTAAGAAGAAAATACTATAGCAAAGTCTCAATTAAAAAAAAAGGAATAGAATGTACAACACTTTTCTTGGAATCAATTCACTTTCACTTTAAAGATTATCCTTAGAAATGCCATTTTAAGTACTATTATTGTTTGAGCGTGCTAGCACACTTCACAAAGAAAGCAGAAAATTCCAAATATCATGTCTCATTTTTATTCTACCTTACCCTGACACATTACATAATTAATGCTAAATTAGCTCACCAATGTAAACTGTTCTTGCAGTGAAAATTTTATGATTCATATACTTGACATTTTAAAACAAAGAGTTTACAGAGCTTGAGATGTCTTTTCTGACATTCTATCAGAAGTTAACTGGTTCAGTGTCTTGTTAAGTATTATAGGCAGTGAAAGTTAAACCTTTCTGCGAGTTTCCAACCACTAAGCCTGTTACTGATTGCATATCTCCATTTCCTTTCAGGCACTGGATTTTGAGTTATCTGCTTGCCAACCACAAGTCTTAAAATCACTGAAGTAATGATTACATTTAAAAAATCCATCTTCACATACGTCTATTTAAAAAACAAAAAAATCTCCTTGAAGAGATAAGACATTCTATCCCTTGCCTGATACACTCAAATGTGCATACAGAAAGTTTGAGAAACACTCCTCTGTAGAAATAAGTTTGGTCTCGTAAGAGGCTTTGGTAAACACTGGTTCTAATACTATGAGCTTTTACATTAAGTTTAGAACTATGTTGGGTGCTATGAGAAAAACTGACAACGCTACTGATGAAAATATATGTAAAAATTAAAGATTATTTCATTGAGAACCAGGCAAAATGGCATAGATGATAGAAGCTTCACTCATCCCCTCTTGCGACCACATCAAAGTTGAGACAGAAACACAGAGCAAACAGCAAGCAGAGTTGCCTAAGGGTCTAGATGAACCGAAGCACTACAGCTAGGGAAAGAAATAAGAAATCATGCTAAAATGGTTGCAAGGAGGATGAGGCAAAGCCACAAGGCTGCTGGGTCCCAAGCAGCTGAGTGGGACAGAGCTATGGCAGTGGCAACCAGAAGCAGCAGATGCCTCTTAAGGGGGTAGTGTCCATCAGTGAACTTTTGCAGTGATAGACCTGCTCATACTGAGCACCAGCGCCAGGTAGGTTGCCTGAAGGTCACCAGCGACTTACAAGGGGACACTGAATTGTCTGAGTGAGGACCAGAGGCAAGGCTATTTCCCAGGCAGAAGTGCCAAAGGTATCCATTGTTCCTATGTGGAGCTTCCCCCTCCTCCCAGTGAGTGGATACAGTACTGCCATAGCTGAGATGTCCTCTAACTAGATAACAGAGGTCACTCCACCCAGAAGATTCCCTGAAACTCTGCCTTCCCCAACTCATGGCCCCACCCAAGCCACGTCCAGGTGTGTCCTTGGGGAGTCCTGTGCCACTTGCTGAGTTAGTACCAAGACTCACACTGGTGGCAGCTGATCTCGATTTCTGGCATGGCCCCTTGATGTAACTGTAAGCATAGAATCTGTGAATTGCTTGCTGAATCTTAACAGGTGACCCCAAACGGGAACAGACTGGGGCTAAATTTGGCCTGCAGGTGAAGCCCCCTCAGGACTGTGCCACTGGACACCTAACTAAACAAAGCTATGCTAATAAGACCAGGAGACTTGGGAGTTTTACTTAGTACACAGAAACAGACACAATAAGGCAGCCAAAATAGGAAGATAAAGAAGCAGAAACCATATGAGACAGCAGAACATAGATCAAGAAAAAATGTTGAGTCAAGCAATCTAACAGACACAGAGTTCAAAACAGTGGTCATAAATATGTTCAATGAACTCAGGGGAAGTGTGGATGAACTCAGTGAAAACTTTAACAAAGAGATAAAAAAATGTAAAAATGGAAATGGAAATTATAAAAAGGAGATAGTCAGAAATGAATACATTATCTGAAATGAAGAGTATAGTAGAGGGAATCAACCAAGTGGAAGAAGACTGAAACACCACTATAGAGAATGAGAAAGCCAAGGATACCCAACCAGAAAAAGAAGAAAAAAGTAGCCATAAGAATATAATAATAATTTAAGGAGCCTATGGGACAAAATTCAAGGTATCGACATCCATGTCACAGAAGTACCTGAAGAGGAAGAAGAAGTTGTTGAATATATATTTGAAGAAATATGAATGAAACTTCCTTAACCTGGTGAAGGATATAAGACATACAACCCCAGGAAACTCAGAGAGTCCCCCAAGAAATGAACCCAAAGAGCATCACACCAAGGTTAATGCCAAAGGTTAAATACAGAGAGAATTTTAAAAGTATCAAGAAAAAAGCAATTAGTTAACTACAAGGGAGCACCCATAAGGCTGGCAGCTGATTCAAATGAAACTTTGCAGGACAGAAAGGCTTGGCACAAAATATTCAAAGTGTTGAAAATCCAGGATCTACAACCAAGAATACATTACCCAGCAAAGCTATCATTTAGAGTCGAAGGACAAATAAAGAACTTCCCAGACAAAAATAAGCTAAAGGAATTAATTAACACTAAGCCAGTATTTGAGGAAATGTTAGAGGAATTTCTATAAGAAAAAACGTATCGAAAACATGAATAAAGAATTGTAATAGCTACATACCTATCAACAAGTACCTCAAATGAAAAAGAATTTAGTGCTCCAACGAAAAGATATGGAAACTGAATGGATAAGAAAACAAGACACATATGGTGCCTACAAGAGACTCACTTCAGTTGAAAAGATATGCACTAAAAGAAAAGAGATAAAAAAGATATTGCCTTGATGGATCTAGAGTATTGTGCTGAATGAATTAAGTCAGAGAAAGTCAAATACCACATGATTTTGCATACATGTGGATTCTAAAGAACAAAACAAACAACAAAAACAGAAACAAACTCATAGATACAGAGAATATTTTGAGGGCTACTAGACAGGAGGGAGTTTGAGGGGACAACGAAAAATGGCAAAGGGATTAAGAAGTACAAATGGGTAGAAAATAGTCATGGAAATATAAAGTGTAGTGTAAGGAACATAATTAAAAATGTTGTTAAAAATGTGTTAGGGAGAAGAGGGGTACTTTATTTAGTGGAATGACCACTTAATGAGTTAAATGAATCTCTAATCATTATGCTGTACAACTGAATCTAATATATTATGTATACCAAGTATAATTGAAAAAAAAAAAAACTCACTGAATTGTACAAAGCAAATATGAGCAATTGTCTATTATCTTTTAATAAAGCTGGGAAAAAAACGATTATAAATTATCAATTACCTTTTAGAATAGAAGAAAAGTAATGAAGGGTAGCTTACAAAGAGAAAAGCATTCCAAACAATGAATGGAAGGCACAGAAGGAACCAGAGTGGTTAAGGAGTTGTTGTTCCTGAGGAACTATGGTGATTCAGGCACAGAACTACAGCTTTGCCAAATTATGACAGGCCTTGAAAAAGCAAAGGAGGGTAATTTTACAGGCACTACAGAGTAAGCAAAGATCTATGAGGGGTGGCAATGTTTAAGAAAGATAAGCCAATATATTCAGTGGAAGGGTAGTGGAATAAATCAGCTGGGAAATCACTATAATAATCCAGGAGGAAAAAAAAAACAAAACAGGATCACTGGAAACAGCCAGATATAAAAAAAAATTGAAAAGAAAAAAATGTTTCAGAATAATAGTGGACATTGGGAGTAACGTAAAGTGAGAAGCCAAAGCATATAACGGGCTCCTAAGTCTCGGCAACTGGGGAAACAGGAGGTCCGGGGACAAAAAGGAAAGATCAACAAGGAGAGCTGGCCATATAACAAAGAAGTCAGCTTGGAACAGAGTCTGAGGTAAAACAAAGGTGTGTATGTGTGTATCTATTCTAGATAAGTACAAAATTGTGCTGTTCCACCAGGAAAATGACTTTCTGCAATTTAAAATCATACACAGGATTTATATATTTAAAGTTGAGAAAGGATTACTCTAAAAATAAATACTATGTCTAAGCAAATTACAATGGTGGAGGAAGAGCAGAATGAATTAAATTAAGGGAGACAGTTCAATTCTATTCAGTTAATCTACTAATAGGTTAAAAAATTTATAGAATCAAAAGTGAAAAAAAATATCTCCCAGGTCACAGCTAACCATATTCTCTACTGCTTCTTCTATGACTTTAAGACATGTCAATAATCTCTATAATCTACTTTCTCAGCATTGCAGATAAGACCTAATGTGACAGTAAGAACCAACCTAAAACTCAACTTGAGGAAATGACTTTTCAAATACAGAATGGAATAGTAAATGCATCCAAATAGAGAAAGGGAAAAAATGCTAGGAGCCAAAATAGTGAGAAGAAACTGACAACTGGCACTGCAAGCTTTCTTTTCAAATTTTCATTTATAAAGCAAAAACATTGGATACAAAACAAGCCCTGAAACAAACACACAAAAACTGCAGTAAACTGACTCTCGGTCTCAAAAGAAAATGCTGACAATTACGTTATAAGGTAATTAACTATGATCTTTTGTGAATCTCTAGGATATTAACTCAATTAAGTCAATTTTATTTGGAGGTTATTTCAACACATACCTGAATGAGCACCTGCAACTGAATTTTGTTTTATAAATGTAATGATCATGTGAACACAGTTTATACCAAATAATATCACAGGCACTTTCAGGATCAGAAACATCCAACTAACCACAGCACCATGCAAAACAAAAATTTCAGGATTTGTCAATTTTTAAACTCTTTCTTTGGGCAAGACTATCCTAAAATTAAGCAGAATTAACTATATGTAGAGAACTAGGCAGGAAGACCCTTGAAAACATGCAGAAAATTTGAGGAAGGCAAGAAACATGTGACAATCCAAAGAGAAAACTGGAGGGATTAACAGGTCTGAAGTACTGCAGCAAGCCAGAGACCCCAAAGGTTAAAACGCAGTGTCCACACGGGATCTGTGGGAGCCAGACTGTTTGTGATGGGCAGAGGAGCATATCTTACAATTGTGAAATCCACCTTTAACAAAAGAGCCCAGAGACAAAGAGCCAGAAAAAATTATGTGTAAAGATAAATAAAAGCAACTAATCTAGGAAGACTTTCCAGATTCATAATGGTTTTCTTTAAATACAAGCCTTTCTAGAATGGCATGCTATCTAAAGCCATTAAAGATAGAAAAATAAACATGCTTATACTTCACAATGAGAAATCTATGTAAAATCTAAACTATTTCCTGAGAGTAAGAGCAATAATAAGAATGAGTAGGAAAGGAGGATTCACAAATAGCTTTTATGAAATCCTTGAAATGACTAGGGTGTGTTTGCCTTATTCTTGTCTAAAGGCTGAAGAAAGAGACAACATAAACTCTGCCATGGAGATTAGTAATTATACATGATAATTACAGAAATAAGTATTAAGTTTGATATTTTATTCTAAAGTCATATTATATTTTACATTATTTTTACTCAATAGAAAACACTATCAACATTGAAAAAATGAGGTATAAATAAGTTTTCCAGATAGTAGAAATTAGTCCTTTAAGTTTATAATAACTGATTTGAATTATCACAAATTTATTCTGTCTCAACTTAACCAAAATAAAGTATTCAAATCAACAGTTTTGTTTTTAAACTCTGCAGGGCCACAATTATAAATATAATTAAGATAATCTGTTAATTTATAGTAAAGCTGTATGGGCCTCTGGTTATGTTGAGCTCTGTTTGCTCCTATATAACAAACCATTCCTAGCAACTCCGATTTTCTACTGCCCACTTTCCTTAATCTGGGAAGAATCAGAGGTTGTCAGGGGAAACCAAAAAAACAGAGAAGCAAGCTTGTTAAATCAGTAACCTTAACAATATACATAATTTAAAGTCAAGAGGCTCTATTCTGACTTCTCCAAACTCAAAAAGATTGATGGAATAATAGCTGCTATTTCCTTATGAATCACAAGTCTTCTTAAACTTATTTGCAAATTCAGAGCTGTGTTCTGAATGACATGAATTTTGGAAAACTTACCTGATTGCAGCATTCTGTGTCAGATCCCGTAACATGGGAACAGGAGAACATACAATTCTGAAGAGAAAAAAGAGAAAACACATCTAGTTGTAAAGTATAACCTTTTAGCTAAGTGGAAGATGGTGCTGTTTGTTAGGCTTTAGGAAAGAGATATCATTAAAATACACCAACTAAAATAATATAACCGTTTCTATCTTTAGGACCCTGTCTCCCTTGTTTGTAACTTCATTAACAGAAAATAATTATGGGCAAAGGGCTTAAATTGGAATTTGTAAACAATACCTACAAACCAATAAGGGAGGGTAAGAGGGACAAATAAATGAATAGAAACATAGAATATTTTATAAAGAAAATCAAATAAAAATGGTATTATTCTCATTAGTAATCAGAGAAATGCAACTATAAACTACAATAAAGTGCCAAAAGCATCCACCAGATTGACAAAAATTAAGGTTGTGACAATTCCAAGGCTTTGCAAGAACTGAGAGTAACAAGATATCTCATAAACTGCCACTGAGATTATAAAACTGTCATCACTTTGGAAAACCATGAGATTAAAAAAAAAAATGAAGATACACATACCTACCCTATGATCAGCAATTATATTCCTAGATATATAGCCTGGAAATGCAGTTCTCAAACTCTGATCTCAGAATCCCTTTATACTCTTAAAAACCAAGGAGCCCGAAGAGTTTTTGTTTATGTTGATTATACCTATCAATATTTGCCTATTAAAAAATTAAAACTAAGAAATTTTAAAAATATTAATTTAAAGTTATTAATAATAAATCCATTATTTGTTAAATAACATTTTTATGAAAACAATTATTTTACAAAGCAAAACAAAAATAAGTGAGAACATCACTGTTTTACATTTTTGAAAATTTATCTTAATAGCTAGATTCTCTTATCTGCTTCTGATTCAAGTTTTTGAGATATCACACTACATTTAGCCTCTGGAAAACTCCACTGTACAGTCAAGAGAGAAAGAGAGTGACAAAAGCAAATAACATTATAACATCTTAGTATTAGTATGAAAATAGTTTTAACTTTGTATATCTCCTGAAAAGGTTTTAGGGACCCCTTAGGCTCCATGCACAAAGTGATATAGCTATTTAGCTATTATGTTATAGAGCTTTGCCCCAAGTCTTTTTTAGTCCAACAGGTTTTTTGCTGTTGTTTTGTTTTCTCACTTTTTCTCACTATTACTAGAAAATAAAACATTTAGACAACAAGGTAAAAATTCTAACTGAACTTTGTCCCAGTCACCTCAATTATACAAAAATAAATGCTTACTGATCTGGAAGAATGGCTTCTTCGTCCAAGAAAAACTTTCCTTGAATCCCATGACATAGTTCAGGTGGCACATTCGTTGGCTATGGAAAAATGTATTCCTGATTATATACCCCAAAAAATGGAAATCAGTAACTCAAACATACACTTGTACACCAATGCTCACAGTAGCATTATTCTTAATAGCCAAAGGTGGAAACAACTCAAGTTCCCATCAACAGATGAGTGGATAAACAAAACATGGTATGTATATACAATGAAATATTATTCAGCCATAAAAAAGTAAAATTCTGACTCATGATATAATTAGATAAGCCCTGAAAACACGCTAAGTGAAATGAGCCAGAAACAAAAGGACAAATATTATATGATTCCATTTATGTGAGGTACCAAAAACTGGTATATTTATAGATAAAAAGTAAAAAGAGGGAAAAAAAGGAGAGGTATTATTTAATATTGTTTAACAGGTATAGAGTGTCTGGCTGGAAAATGAAAAAGTTCTGGAGATGAACAATGGTGATGGTTACACAATACTATGTATGGTCTTAACGCCACAGAATTATACAATTAAAAATGGTTAAAATGGGAACTTTTTTATATTTTACCAAAATTAAAAAAATGTATTTCTGATGAGTTAACCAAATAACTATACTGTCTAAAATCACTTTATCATTGAAAAGAGTCTATACCTCTGTGGAACCTGTCTGATATAGCTGTAAAATGAAGTCGTGGAGTGGGTGATGTTTCCCCACAAATAAGACATCGCCTCCAAGACTGTTTCTTCTAGCTGGGGGGAAAATAAGAATAAAAATTATATCTGGAAGAGCAATTTTTATGAGACTAAAATAAGCATCTAAATTTTAAAACTTAATTACAAAGCTTACAAAAAACAACTTAAAAGTGATAGACCTGCATGTATGATGTGTCTCCACAGAAGGAAAAAAAATTTGACAATAAAGTTTCAAAGATCAATGGCTATCATAAAAAAATTATCATTAAAATATACCTGAATACAGTATTGTGAGACAAAGTTTTCTTATACAGAACTCAATTTCTTACTATAAGAAATATATAAACATTCCCTGAGGAAACACAATTGTATCATCTAATAACAAAGATTATTCTAAGGATGGTCAATAGAGAAATTATTTCTATAGGTTTATTATACTAGTATTAAATAAATTTTCCAATAGAGCCAAAATCTGCAATTTCTCTATATTTTTAACTGTCAGTAGTAATGACAAAATACCACTTTTTATGCAAAAGAACATTTCAAAGTTAGCATTCTGAGGACAAATGTTTATTTCAACTGGACCTTTCAAGCAAAGTTATTGTTATTTGAGTGAGACAATAAGAAGAAGGGAGGAGGAAATTAGTAATACCCTACCAAGGCAAAACTACTTTTGTGTATGTCATGTAAGGATCAAAAATTTAAAGGATGTTCCTGATGTATTGCTTTCTTATAAATTTAACAGGCATTGTAATTTAAAATTTTTCATTTAATTACTATTCAATTTATGAATAAGTTTTAAGAAGCAAAGATAACATTTGTTAAAAAGAAGTAAAATTAATGATTTATGTCCCTTCATGAGAAATTTGACAAATAAAAAAAAAAGGTCAAATTTTATAAGAAAATGTAAACTCTATATTGCAAAGATTCAATGATGATCAAGTGGAGGTATAATTCTTACTTTCTTCTGGGGTGAGGTCTGGGTACACCTCTTCTAGGGCAGCTCTTAGTCTTCGCTCATCAACAAATGGCAACAGAGCAACACCTAGGGAAACAAATGCACACCACTCACCTCAGCTATTAGGATCACCTAAATTACAACTTATCATTGGTCCAAATAAACATTGCTAGTAGAGTATCCCTGCTAATATCAAAACATTTTAGAAATGAATTCTATTTAGCCAAAATTGAAATGTGAATACTTTCTACATGGTGGTAAAAGAAAAACTCTCTGTTTTCCATCCTTAAAATGACTCATATGGAAAACCACGTTTGCTGAATTGTAACTCTCTGATGATAAAAATGTTGATTTAAATCTACAAATTGCCACCTGGACATCAGTCTATGTTCTGGACTGACTTACTAGGATGCCCTTGGGCAGGCCGGTAAACATTCCAAGTGTGTGAGCATATCTTTTTTTGTTTTTCTAAGACTTGGTTTCTTCTTTTGTAAAAAGAGATGACACAACTAAAATACTCAGAAGGTCTGTTTAACTAGAATACTTGGGATGTCTTTTCCAGCTCTAAAACTGCATAGTATTCTGTTTACATTTTAAAACCTAATAATTTATATACAAAATTTTTTTAGAGACTTGCTTAAATAACGGGGTAGGAGTAGAGAGAGAATAATAGATGTTTATTTTCAGGCTGAAAATTGTCCTATGAAGTGTGCTAGAATTAGAGTCATTGTTTTATTTGTACATATAGGCATAATTTTCAAAGAAGCATACCAGTAATACAGCATTTAGTACCAGAAAAATATACAAAGTGATTAAAGCTAAATATGTTCTGTTTCTATATATACTAGAACATATAGTATTTTGGCTAAATAAAAATTTTAAGTAGCAAAGAGAAATGGTGAATAGGGCTAAATTATTTTGAAACTACTGTCGCTCAAAACTGCTGTGTTTGTGATTATTGCCTTTACTGGTCATCTCAACCATAGGGAATAATCAAGGAAAAAGAGTGAAAACATCATTTTAACAAATGTGCTTATTTTCCTAGAAAATCTATGGTGGAAAAGAAGGTTAAAATGATTTGCTGAAAGAAACTTTGGTGTGAAACAATACTTGGTTTACTGAATGAGAGACTCTTTTACTGTGTTTTACAATCAATCATCACACATTTGTCAAGTGGTAAATAGCACCTTGAATTTAGTAGTAATTTTATATTACCATTCTTACAAAATTATAAACAAAAGGAATGAGAAAATAATAAATACACAAGAGATAAACTTTAAGTAATGACTAATGTCAAGTATTTAAACTAAATTTCTAATATACTTTTCAAAAGTTTCCATGGAGTAAAAGTAAATCTCCACACGGACACTATCATGTTTCTACATCTCTCAGGATGCTAACAAGGTATCAAAACAAGTGCTAGAAGGAAGGAGCAAGTCTCCTCTCATGAATTTATCACAAAGGAAACAAAAGATATAATAATTATTCTATTTCAACCCAATGTTACTATTAAAATTATTATCAACCATTGCTAATCATTGCTAAATAGCAAATTTTCACATGTAATTCTTAAAATACTTATCTTTTACAGAAATACTTTCATCCTGTACATCATGTTTGCTCACATTTTAACCAAAAAGAGAAAATAATTTTAAAGAAAAGAAATAACTAAATTTTACCTTGCCATGCATATTTTTTCCCATTCAAATCAATGGCAAAATCTTCAGGATAGAAGTCAATTATACTAGAATCCTATGTCATGGAGAAAAGCAAAAATTCAAAACAGAAATGACATGTTTCGATACAGCTTTCACTCAAGTAATCAAGCCTGATTAAAAAATGAGGTTTCATTCCTTTTAAAATATGCTATCAGGTCATTAATCCCAGGTCTAGTAAAACAAAATTAACAATTTAATTTTAAATGATGAAAAAAACCATTATTATAGAATTGTAAAGCTGACAACTGTGGGCCCAAAACAGTGAGTGAAGAGTTTACTGACTGTAATAATCTCTATTTCCTGGGTGGATCTTACTCTTTCTAGCTAGCTAGCACACTGAACAGACTTAGACGTGATATAAGAAAGATCAGTCTTTTGAGCTCTGGTAGTCACTACACAGGGCTGGAACAAGTAAAAATAATGACAGGTAGGCTGAGAACAAAATGACTGTCATACGAAATTTCTCCCAAACACAATTTTGTTTACTGGAATGAGTACTAAAGACAAGGTAAGCAGGTTAAAAAAAAGTAGTGAAAACTATACGAAGAACTTAAATATTTTTTCTTATTTCTGCATTTCATTGTTTCAACTTAGATGCAAAAGCAACTGTGACTAATGTTAGTAAAACATATGGAAAAAAACCAGTTACCAAGACACTCAAAATACTAAGACTTACGGGATCACTCATGAGCTTCCGCCATGATGGAGGTAGAAAGTTACCACTTGCAGCTGGAAACACTCCCATAAGTTGCTCCAGTGGTTTAAACTGCAAGGAAGAAAAAAAGGTTGAAGACACAATTTTTATCTAAGCTGAATTCTATGAATTTTATGGCTCTAAATAATCAAGCTTACTGGTTTAGTGCCCTTCTCAAAATCAGAAGGCATGTCTGCAATACCTTCAAAGTCTGAAGCAAATGGTGCATAATGGAATGGATAATACCACTTCCAGGAAGCACAGCCCTATAATTATTAGAAATAACAAAAACAAAAATCTATGTTAATGACAGTTACATTACAAAAACAAACAAAAATTAGAACACTAACTTATTACACACTGTTTATAAAATACATGACTTCTAGTATATATTCCCCATATATAAATTTTCCCAGAAGTCCTGTTATTGTGATTAAATCTGAACTTTTTACTTTATATAAATGGATCCTTCATTTAAGAAACACTGCAAAGCATCTTTATAATCAGTTAACACCAAACTTCATATTTACAGACATAAATTGGTCAAAATTTTTATCCTTAAAATGTGTTAACATTTCTCTTCAACTCTAGAGTTGCCATTATCAAATAAAATGAAGAGAAGTTGCAGCTGACACTAACTGAGCTTACAGGTTAGTAAGGGACATTACTGAAAGTGACTAAGAGTAAAACAGCCAAAAGTTTCATTTTACAATTTCCTATTATATTTTTATTTCAAGTAAACCCATCAGAAAGATAACAAAAGCAAGTTATACTCATAGAAAAGAGGAGTCTTCCTGGTGTGTGTTTTGACTGTGCCTAATGAATTAAAATCTTGATTTTAGGAGTAAAACATGAATTAAGAATAATTTACAATCAATACCATATTGCTGCTTAGTGCATGAAATTACTTTCTACTTATCAAACAAACTCCATCTATTTCCAGGTCATACCAAACCTAATTTAACTCGCTCTTTGAGCACAAAATCAGGTATTATCTAAAGGTGTTACATCCCCTATATGTCTACTTAATTTCTTACCAGTCTGAGATCTCAATTATCAAAGGCTTTAAGTCAGATAGAGATTACTCCAATTAAAATGCACTTCATTTAACATCACTACAATATAAGGAAGAAACAGTATCATTCAAATTCCTTTCAAATTCTTACCAGCATTTTCCAGGGTTCGTCCTTCATTCAGTCATTTAGTGACTGATTGTCTATTAGTTACTCAGTTATTTTGTTATTCCAATTAAGAAACACTAAACTTTAATCATTTGAAAGACAAAGTACACTCAACCACACTACTTGATGTTGAAATCCTTTAACACAACAAAAATTAGCTTTGTTTATATATTAACATCTAAGGAGCTTTACAAACAAACATTATTTAAGGTAATGAACATCTAAATAGGAAGCATTAAGAAAGTGAATCTGGGCTTAATTTCCAAATATAGCTCAAATTACTCTCTTCCTAAAATGATTAGCTAGAGATTACAAGAAAATATTCTTTTTGTACCTGGTAATAATATCGAAGAACCCAGCAGAGCCCTTCAACGTAAGATTGTACAACTTTACGACGAAATTTCTCATCAGCTGCATCAACATCAAATTTGTTTTTATAGTACCGTTGCTTCCAACCAGCTTCCCACAGCCTAAAAGCAAAGTCAGTTTATGTTTAATAAATACATTTTCAGTAACTGTTTACTGATTTAACACCCAAATCAATTTATATTTAACATCCACGTGAAATGTAAATGAGTTAAACAGTAATGCTAATTCAATTTCATTTAATTATTTCTAAAAAGTCCACTTTCACAGGATTTATTATCAACTTGACAGTTAAACATCATAAACCCAAATGACGATTTTAGGAAGACTATTAAAAAACTACACTTAAAAAAGGAAAAAATTAACCATTTATTAAAGTAGATATAGAACACGTGTTTGCTCAAATTTTCTTAGCGCTTTACATGGTTTTGATTGTGGAACAATTCTTAAACTACATTTTAAGATTCAAATACTGAAAGTATTTATTTTATATACAAGTTCCTCAATTTGTTAAAATACATTTAAACTATACAAAGAAAGTCAAATTACTTTAAAAATTACTTGCATAAACAGTAAAAAAAAAATGGTTTGTAAAAGAATTATCTAGGAACCACACAGAAATTCTGTGTATACCTAGTCTCCATATCCTTGGGCCTTATCCCTTTTTCAGATAACAGTTGTTGTTGGCTTAATGGAAGGACATACAGATGTATGTATGTTCTGCTAAAACTGAGAAGCAAGTCAATCAATCCACTAAATCATCACTAATCACTGAAAATACAATACAAAGAACCACATTTTCACCCAAGGTATATATTTTTTGGTACTCACTTCTCATTCTCTAAAAGATTTAAACATTTTATTGAAGGAACACAAAGAAGCCAAAGAACACTACAGAATAGATCAAGAACATCAAAATGGTTATCCATTAAATAGCTATTTTCTACCAAGCACCAGATCTTACCAATTAATTACAGTCATGTTTCAGAATATACCACACCAATTTTAATTCACCACACATAAAGGATTTATAAACACCAAGGAGAAAATATCAATGAAATAAATGCTTAGAACTCCAAACATTCCTTGATAGAAGCATTTCTACCTTGATTATCCACAGCAACAGGATTAAACAATAAAGTACTAAATAAATCAAATTAGCTATTAAGCTGGTATTGACTATGATGGCTACACAGTAAACAAAACCCCTCTAAGAGAAAAGTCCAGTTATGGAAGCAGAGAATAAAATCTCAGATGAGGTAAATGTTCAATCAGAAGTCACCACAGATCTCAGAATCTGACATCAAAGAATGTTAGAAATGGAGACCATACATGATATTTGTGAAGTTTCTAATTAGAAATATAAACACACCATCCACATCCTACAAAAGCAGCATGAGCTGTGGACCACTATTGTTTAACTTTGAAATATATCATTCTGCCAAATTCTTAATGAGTTATGAGATTGGCCTTTTGTACTTGTAGCCCAGGCTCCAAACCTCTATTTAATTACACAAGAGGCTGTTAATCTTATTTAATATCCTCAAACTTCCGGATAAATTGAAGAATTGAAGTTTCCTACTGTAAATATTAAATGTACAGCTAAAGAAAAACTCTGCAAAGAAATGTAATTGTGTTTTTGCAAGTTTGTGGTTTTTTAAAAATATACATATTTATCTCTGAACCAAAGGACTTCTGCATTATCTCATTTTGATGAATAACCTTTTCATCTGAGAAGATTAAGCAAACTATATTAAGTATCCAAGTATAACTGAACTTTCTAGGTTAAGTAGCTTGAAAATTTAATCTCGAAACAGTAACATTCAGATCACACAGTCAAAGCTAAACACCTCATGTCTAGCAAATCTAGTGCCTGGTCGCAGAGGGAAAAGTGGTTTGGAGGACAAAAACCTGCATGCATACTAATCTGGACACTTAGGTTTAACAGCTATAGCTTACATATCTCACTGGAATTTACTGACTATTCTAACCTTCCACATTAATTACCAGTGGATAAAAAGATCACAGGCAAGCATCTGAAGGCACTGTTGCTCTAAGCTCAATAAAATTAATTAGACTGCATCTATTTCAGCAATTTGCTAACAAAGTGCTACCAAAAAATGGCTTCACCTGACGTTATCCTCTGGCTCAGGTTCACTGTCACTGTCTTCTGCTTTTCGCTTAATTCCTCCTAATGGAGATGGGGAGCCATCAGAAGTGAAACTTGTATTAGGAGATACTGAAGGACTCTGCAGACAATTACAACATCACAGAGGATTTAAGTACACACGTCACATAAGAAGTTACATCCAACTTCCATTACCATCATGCTTCACAGAAACACTTTTCTTAAAGCTATCAAATAGATATAGTAAATATATTTAGAAAGTACAAAGACTGATCTTGGCCTACTGCACCTACCCCCCAAAAGAGTAATATAGAGTACCAAGCTTCCCATGTTTAAATAAAAAAATTTTGAATATTTTCAGGGTAAAAACTGCTTCAGAAGAAAAAAGAAAATTTTAATTTTATAGACTTTTAAAATTATAGGACGTGAATACTTTTTTCTTTGGTGGTTCACTTGTGTTATAAATTCACGATCACTTTCGCAAAATAACAACGCTATAAATGGAAAAAATATATAAATGTATATACGCACATAAATAATGTATAAATAATATATTAAAAAGTCAATGCTCAGGGTTGGGCCTGGTTAGTACTTGGATGGGAGACCACCTAGGAAGATCAGGTGCCATAGGCATAAGAAATAAAAAAAATAAGAGACGCTAAGCTGACAAGGTCCTTGCAATCTGTGAGGTTAACTAAAGGTTGCCTCACCTAAAATTAAAAAATAAAAAATAAAAAGTCAATGCTGGTAAGAATGAATTTGAATGGTAAGTGTTCAACCTAGTACAACCACTCTAGAAAGCAACAGTTTAATGAGACTCTGTTGGATGACTGTTAAATTATATTATACATATTGTTCTAAAATTCATGGTATAAGTAAAAATCTATTAGTCATCTTTTAAAAACGCATATTTTATTATTTCAGATTTGGATATCAGTTTAAGTATTACCTTAAAATATTATCTTTGAAGTATTATCAGTATTATCTTCCCTTCGTATTTTAACTCACAAACATAGCAGCACCCTAAAGTATTTTAATATTTAATTTAAAAAATTATAATCTGTAACTTTAGTTTATGTTAAATGACCAAAAATGTAAATGGCAGAAAAGGTTTTCACAGTAAAGGTTTTCTTCTGTTATTCACAATATATTAGATATTTCGAGTAACTGAATTAATTTTAAGTTGAGAGCCGAGGAAGCTCTTTTAATGATTCTATAACTAAAAACCTTAGCATAAAGGTAGCTCATACCACAGACCAAGAAAAGTTACAACACAGTGAAATTATATTTTATAGAGCTTATGACACTTTCTTTTAAAATGCATATCAATATATCAATTATGATACCATATGGCCAATACTGTCAAAAAATAAAATAAATAAATATAGGAAGGCATTGTTGTACTTAAAAAATGAGATGTGGAGTTTTAGCCATTCAGATCCGAGTTTGAAAGACCAAGTCCAACCTTTACTGGCTATATGGTCTTGGGCAATTTATTTAACTTGTCACCCTTGACTTCAAATAGGAATAATGTTCTATCTCTTAATAGGTTATTGCAAAGATTAAATCAAATGTGTGAAAGATAATAAAACCATACTTCAGAATGTAACATTTAAAAACACATATTTATAAGGAAACAAAAGCTATCTAACAGAACGTTAACAATGCTGACTATCAGTAGAAACTAGTCAACTACTGGAGATTATTACTACACTCAAACATTAAGAAAAAATAAAACATAACCTTAAACTCTCTCTTTAAATAAACTGATAATTTGGCTTCATGATTTCCTTAAATTTGAAAGATCCTAGATGAAAACACCTTCGTACAAAGCCTCCAACAGAAATAAGTGTGTCAAGAGGAATTAGAAAGGATCAAACAAGCAACCTAACTCACCAATCTCCCTACTTCTGTTCCCTTGGCAGACATTATTAACCAACGGTGAGTCTAGTCCTGTGGAGACTACATATAACAATGGAATCCTACTCAAAGCAACACGCCTGGAAAAGTTTAAACCCACCTCCCAGTGATTAAAAGTACAGGTATCCTATCATCGACATGGTATTTGAGAATACCAGTCACTCTCAGTTCTACTCTGAGGAGACTGTAGTCACCATAATCTTAAATGATGGACATCAGTTTTTTTTCCTATACTACCCAAGGGTTGCACTGGATAATCCCTTTCACTGACCCTGCACATCTCACTCTTTTAACAGTACAAGAAAAACAAAAATCAAACAACAAAAACCATAACAGAATCCCAGACTGCTTCTCTCAAGAGGAGCAAAATCTCAATTCTCAAATTCTCCCGATATGGCAAAAATTCTGTATATAGGATTGTCCTGTAATAGGGATTTGAGCATCAAAGATATACATTTTAGAATATATTTAAATAACAAAAATGTTTAAAAACTCATGCAACTTCCTTGGATATATCACAGCAATAGTTTGCATAAGATACCAAACCTTACATAATATCTGCCTCCCTCTACAACATTCTCTTTCAATGTCTACTAGCCCAAAATAAGCAATAACTTTATCTGTCTGCAAATATTAGTTGATGGTCTGTTCCCTCACCCCTGCTGCTTGCCCTGCCATGTGCCCTGACCTTAAGATCTGTTGCTATTATTATAGGAAGCTGAGATGGACAGTAAGCGTTTAGGCAGTAAAGAGTACCTGTATTTGACAGAACTAAGAAATAATATTCTGCAAAATGACCATGACCAAGAAAAGAGGGAAATAAACAGTGAAACTCACTCTCTTCTTTTGCCCCAGCAATGAGAAATATGGATGTCCGTCATGCTTCTAACACCATCACCACCCAGGGAAAGAGTAAAACACTGTGGCCCATTTGCATTACAGAACGACTGCAGCTACTTAGCTGTCCATATTTACATGCATTTTCTGTTATATCATTCAGATATTTTTATGTTGATAAAAATTTAACAGAATTAAAACATCTCAAGGCAAAAGAAATTGAAAAAAAAAACACAAAATGACTCCAGGCTAAGTGATAAAATTCACCAACTGCTATCTGACAGTCACCACTCTCCAATGTTAAATAAAAGTGAATCACTTACAGTATTCTGCATCCTCATTTCATAGGCTGCTTGTCTTGGATTACTTGCTACTTGAGAACCTGGTGAATTTCTTGAACCCAAGGCATGAGGGGTTAATATTCCACCAGGAGTGAAAGCTGGTTGATCTCTCTAACATAAATGGAAATGAATGTAGAAATTAAAATTAAATCACAATGAAGTTAGGTGACAGGAAGAAAGGAGGCAATGAAATAGATTCCTCACTGTAAGCACTTAAAAGATGTAATAGGTTTCTATGAACATTACAGGGTTGTCAACACTTTGATTTAATGATAACTTACCCTGTAAACAACAGTCTGTAATATTTAATTCCTCTGCTCTAAACATACATATAACTCACTGTTCTGATATATACAGAAAATTCCAAGTCCCATTAGGCTATTCTATTATGTTTACTTACCAATTTCTGAACACATTCGAGACAAAATTTTAGGCAAATAAATATAATTAGTAAGGTAAAAAATAAATCAAGAGTTTGTTTTATACTCAAGAATATGACTTTTATTTATCCTTCATCTTGCTAGAATTTAACTCTAATTAATCAGAGCTATGATTAAAGATATTAATGAATAAGTGACAGTCATGGCTGAATGATAAAAGATATTTTTAAAACAGATATTTACTAAAAACAATAGTTATATATAAGGTAGAAAACAAATATGCTCCTCTCTATCTAAGTGGTTCTGAACCTACCTGCAAAAATAAACAACTCTACTTTTTTCTCTTAATGGTTCGTGAATTGCTCCATTCCAATTAAATATAATAAAAAGCAGTCCCTAAACTCCATAAATTTAAAATCTAGTAAGGAAGACAAGAAAAACAAGAACTACAGAAATGACTTATGAAGCATGCAATTAAGGAATCATATCACAGCAAGAAGCACCAGAATTAAAAGAAAGGAGTCTTATTAAAAAAAGGAGAAAAAAAAAGACTTCTGGATTAAGAGCAGAAACAACAGGGAAGCCTTGTGGAAAAGGTAGATGTAAGGGAGTAAGGGAGTCATAAAGTCAAAAATCCATTTGCAGGCACTAAATAAAGGCAATGCTCTGAGTCTGGAGGGTCAGACATGGTATGTCTAGAAGACGACAGTGGAAAAGCTGGGCAGCTAGAATTTGACTGGATTCTAGTGCATTCTGCATACCAGACTAAAACAGAATTGGATTCTAAGGAGACTGACTACTGGAGATTTCTAAGCAGAAAAACAACAAAGTTTCCAGTGTCATGTTCTGGGAAGACTAACCTGACAAAGATGTAGACAGAGTGTAATAACTTTTGAGAGGATACAAAGGGTTAACTCTTTTTATTACAAAAACAATACCTGATTAGAGTAAAAAAAAAAAAAAAGTCAAGTAGCTCCTGCCCATCAAATATATCTCTTTGGGCTTCAAAGCTGAGAAAGGACTTATTTAAAACAGACATTAGCATTCTTTCTCCAGATAAGCAGGCAGCTCAGTGAACATTATGTCTCTAACTCCTACTGGGTAAGAACTAAAAAGCTATTGTCATGAACATCTTTCTCCAAAATTGTAAACTTATGCTATTGCCCATCTTACAAAGTTAGTTAAAACTCACCTTCATTCTCTTTTTTTTTTCTCTCTGTCGTCTTCTAAAACTGTCCTAAAAGTATAAAATCCACATATTCTGTCAAATAATTACACAAAGATGTAAGAGTTAAACATTACCAGGAATGATTCAGGAGACAATTAAAGTTTTTAAAGGAAGACCCCAGAAACCTAAGTACCTAATAATTAAACTAGGCAATGGATTATATGTTTGAAGTGCTGGTTATCAGAACTTTAGATGGACAGAAAGCATTTCACATTGACTTTAGATACAATATAATTTAATTGTTCCTCTTAATTTTTTTCAAAAAGTTTTTGATATCATTTCAGGAAAGAATGAAACAGTCATGACAACAAGCTGCTTTCCTAAAAAGGGCTTGACAGTTCCTAACTCTGTAACATGTATGGCACAAGCACATAAAGATGGAAGTGGGCTCCATATAAACACTACCCTCATCCCCAGGTTCCAAAAAATCAATTTAATGAGAGGAAGAATATTCAGAAGTCTGCTTCTTATTCTGGGCCAGACTCACAGAAAAGGGTCCACCGTGCACTGATTCTTCCTCCCAACTCATTTTCAAAATGTAGCTATGGTTTACATATTGGGGTTGATCTTGCTCCTCCATAACTGTTTGGGCCATTAAAGGTCTCCTTTAGACTAGAAAGTACTCCTTCCATGCTCAAGTTTCTGTGACTATCGAGGCACTGAAATGACAGCTAAGGTGGCTGTGGCTGCTGATGTAGTCTAAAATGGGGGCCAACTGGTACTATACTGACCATCATCCTACTAGTTGCACTTCTATCTCTTCCAAGTCAGTAGGGCTAACTACAATATAATGTCTTAACAAAATTTGAAATTTGTGCTTTCTATCAGGATAGGGACTAAATGCTGGATATTCAGTGACTATCTTAAAACCTCCTAAGATATGGAAATCAATTTCTTTAATCAAGCTTTCATCCCCACCTTTAAGGAAACTTTTCTCATCTAGGTCAACAATGACCTAAAGACTGAAATTACTAAGTTTTCAGTCTTTACCTGACCATGATCCTTCCCTTCTTGAATCATGCTCTTCATTTGACTTCCAGGACACTACACTCACCTGGTTCTCTCCTTTCACTCTTACTGCTTGCCTAGACTGCCCAACCTCTTAATGTTGGTGTTCCTCTGGGCCTGATACTTGGATCTCTCCACTTCTCTACCCTCATGAGAGTAATCTAGTCTCACGGCTTTAAACGCTATCTATATGCTTATAACATCCAACCAGGATCTCTCCACTGAACATTTCTTAGGTGACTCAAACTAAGTATCTCCAAAATGGAATCCCCACCCTCAGCTTTGTACCTCTCAAGCTTCCTCAACACATAGATGCTCAGACTGGTTTTCAACTGCTCAGACAAAATGCCTTGGAGTCGTTCTTGATACCACTCCTCTCACATCTAGCATTTAACCATTAGCCAACCTCATTGGTTCTATCTTCAAAACATTCTGAATCCAACTACCTCTTGCCATCTCTACTAAAACTATACTAGTTCCCTTGAATTGAGTTCACTGCTTCTACCTTTGCCTCCATACAGTTAGTCTCAACATGGCAGCTAGAGTCACCCTTATAATGTGTCAGAGCTTGTCACTCTTATAATCAAAACCCTCCAGAATGAAAGCTAAAGTCCTTATAGGGTCCTAGTGATCTGGTCTCCATCAGTTTCCTGATCCCTCCTACCACCTTCCCATTGTTTCCTCCATTCCTGCTACATTGGCTTCTTGTTGTTCTCTAAACATTCTGGGTATGCTCCTGCCCCAGAGATTTTGTACTGGCTATTCCCTCTGCCTTAAATACCATTCCTGCAAACATCTGCATGGTTTATTCTCTCACATCCTTTAGGTCTTTATTTAAAGTCATCTGTTGGTGTAGATGACTCTCATCACCTTTTCTAAAATTGCAATCTCCCCATCTCCACCTTCTCAGGTATTTCCTCGTCTGCTTTCATTTTCATTACAGCACTTATCACTAATACATTATATAATTTACTTAGTTTTTGTGTTTATCATCCATCTCCTAAAGAATATCAGCTCTGAGAGATCATGAATTTTTGTCTGTTTTGTTTTGTTGTATTAGTAACACTCAGAATACTATCTGGTACATGATAAACAATAAATATTTTTGAATAAATGAACATTTGCAAGGTAAGAGGTAAACGTCAATGCTCATAAAATAAAAAGCATCACATTTCTGACCTAACTGCTCAATTTTAATATCAAATACTAATGTATTCCTTTTCTATTATCTATTCTGTTCAGTTAATCTACTTCTAAGGGTGTTAATCACACATAAACAGAATAGGTTCATCTGGGTGGACCTTACTGATCTTTTAGATGCCTTTGGAAATCTGTCAAAAGTAGATATACCTCCCAGGAGAACACGCCCCCCCCCCCATTTACTTTTATACTAAATTCTTGAGGGTTCATAAATACAATGCCCAACCATGCTGATGAACGCTGTATGATGTCAAGCACACCAAAAAGGATCCAAAGTTTTAAAATGCCCTCTCTGCCAGGCTAGCTGGAAACCACATTACCTAAATCTGAAGCACTCTGGTATCTATCAAACCTCACACATCCTGTTCTAATGCCAAATATCACCAAAATTTTATAAAATTCTTGCCTTCACTGAAGAAGATTATCAAGTACCAAAGGCTTTGGAAAGAATGATTACAGTCCACTCACTGTTTTACTTAAAATGGTACCCAAAGCTCTAAAATAAGAGATCAACAGTTATAATCTACAAAGTTGAAGAAAATATGAAATCTTGTCAGATATAATGACATGTTTTCAGTTGTTAAGAAATCAAGGAATGAAGCAATATTATTATGTTATTTGCTCAAAATGGCCATATGACTTTTTATAAAATCAGTTTCTAAAAGGATTTTCTTCCTACTACTATCTGCTCATTTTACCCACTGCTTGCCTCCCTTGCCACTCCCCCACAATCACCCTCCAACCTACTAACTCCCCAGGGCCTCTGAACCCCTAGCCAAGGACTAGGGGCTTGGACATCTTACTCTGACACCTCAGGCAGTAGCAATGGTTTCCTCTTCCTCCTTAAATGGCCACGATTTTCGAGGTTTCTGTTGAAGGCACTTTCATTCCATTCAAGCTCCCATGGGCTCTAAGGCCATGCTACCCTGAACAAGCCTGATCCATCTGATCTCGGAAGCTAAGCAGGGTTGGTCTGGCTTAGTACTTGGATGGGAGACCACCTAGGAAGACCAGGTGCTATAGGCATTAAGAAATAAAAAAATAAGGGATTATAAGCTGCCAAGGTCCTTGCAATCTGTGAGGTCAACCAAGGATAGCCTCGCCTAATAAAAATAAAATTAAATAAGTTAAAAAAAAAAAAGAGCTCCCAGGGGTTTAAGTCCACACTCATGACTTGAAGTATCTCTCAGCTGCTTAACAATTCTAAAATCTCCTTTCAAAAAACTTCTGCCCTGAGCTTTATTCATATCTGTCAAATTGCCTTATTAGGTATCCTGAGTGCCTGAGGTACCCTTCAAATTCAGTATCTCCAAAATGAAACTTGATTTCTACCTTGTCTTCACCCTAACCTGCTCTACCCTCAGTACTTGCTATCTTAATGAATGGCACCAGCAAATTCCCAAATGCCCAAGCCAAAATCCTGGACTTTTCACCTAAGCTCCCCACTCTATCACAAATTATTAATTTCCAAGCACGGTTATTTTATTCCCTTCTTTTATGTTGAAATTTCTTATTCAGAGCTGACATGCCTTGGCTGAAACAGTCCAAACCAGTCCCCTTACATTCTACTACCAAAGTAGAGTTCTTAACTCTTAACCTATCATAGTGTAAATATTTCCTGTAAAGGTGGCAGCCACTAGTTCAATCCCAGCATTCTTGTAGTCTTGGAACCCTCATTTAATATCCTATTGATTAGACAGGTATTTGGAATTAAGATTAGAAAGAGAGAAAAAATTACAATGCAATTCACACACTGTCCAATACATAGCTTCACACAGCAAACGTTATAACTTTCATAACAAAAGCACTGACCACTCATGATTACATTGGCATTTGATACACTATAATGATATAACAATGCACTCAAAGAATTTAAAAGTACAATCACAGGATCATCATAGCCTATTAGAGACAGGAGCAATTTAGCTACTGCAATAGAAACACTTTACCTCATCATCCTTTCTCTTTTTAAAAATGCTATCCTCAACTTCACCAACTGCTAACATGATCATCTGTACTCTTTGAAGATTGACATAACCACTTTCTGTAAGGTAACCCTGTAAGTGATAAAATACATGTAAAATGATCTTCTTAAAAAAGCAAATACTTCTGTTTTGAAATTATTCAAGAGTAAACTTACCCCAGTTTTGTGTACCACATTTTTGTATATGTTAACCAAACGGTCAATTGCACCTTCCCTGCCACCAGGAAATAAACATTATGCATTAGAAACAGTATACACTATAAACACAAGACGACTAAAGTAGTAGTTTGAAAACCCACAGAAACATGCATACCTAATCTCTAACGATGGCAGGTGAGGAAGGAAGTCATTTCCCACAAAGAAGCACATGAAGACCCAGTCATCAATGCTCCTCTCAACATCAAATGTGAACGGTAGGCTGGCCATGGTGAGTTCTCTTTCCAAATACTACAAACAAAAAGAAATGCTGCCATTAAAGCTACCAAAAGGTACCCTGTTTTGGAGTGCTGACCGCAATCATTACTGCTGCATACCTCACGAAGAACATTAAGACGAAGGAAGATAAACTCTCCCTCTGCACAAGGAAGACTATCTGCAAGTTCATCGTGCTGCAAGAAAGGGAGTAAAGGTCAAACAAGTCTATTCTAAATCCTGACATTTTTTTACCCAAATAAATTTGGCTTGTTCTAAAGCGAGATCCAGTTTAATTTACAATTATTAAACTCATCACACCATTTTAATAATAAAAATTACCCATAATCCCAATCCCCTACATCAGGGATCAGCAAATGGTTTTAACAAAGGGCCAGAGAGTAAATAGTTTAGCCTGTGGGGTTACATATGATCTCTGTCCCATAATGTTTTATTTTGTTTTTATAACCCTTTAAATATATAAAAATCATTCTTAGCTCATAGGCCAGATATGGAGGGTTTGCCAATTCCTGACCCATATCCAACCAATATTAACATTTTGACGTAAATGCCCCTAGATCCTTCTCTGTGAACATTTAGTATATTTCTTACCTGCTGTTTTCACTCAACATTTCTTTTAAAAAGGTATCATAATATTAAAAGATAGAAACCTCTTTAAAGGAGCCTGGATATAACCAAAATACATACAAACTAGGAGTAACTTAAAAATTAATATGTTTAATATTATCTTTAATATTTAAAGCAAAAAGTTTAATATATTTGATTAGTTCCTTTTAAGAATCACCATTTAAATAAGTAACATTTACAAATAAATCTTGTGCAGTGGGCATTACTACTCTGAGATCTAAGCCTCATGTGGACAGGTTAGAGAAAAGTAGAAAATAGAAAGGATGAGTGTGCGCTTTAAAAGATACATCTCTGTAAGGGGTAACAGTAGTAGGCTAAAATCTAATCAACCAATCTTCCCTTTATCCACTTTTAAAATGAGGCAACCTAAAGATATTTATTACCATTGAATTGTACACTTAAAAAAAAGTTAAAACTGTATATTGTTATGTATAATTTATCACAATAAAAAATAAAATTAAAAATCTTTAAATGAGGCAACTATCATCTCAAAGGTCTTACCTTTCCCTTCTTTTCTCTTGGCAAACCCTCACAGTCCTTGACCTCATGTCCAAACTGATTACAAAGACCACACGGTTTGGGTTTGTTTGGTTTGAATTCTTCTCTAATAATGGTAAAATTGGGTTCGTGTGTAGCAAGCCCGAGCATGATGAGATCAGCTAACAATGACAAAATATTCAATAGTGAGCACTTTGAGAAAATCCTTACCATAACCAAGGCACAGTACATTACCACAACACAAAACATCAAGTCAAAGAAAAGTCCAAAGGCGCACACAGAGATGGTAAAGCCAAAAATCCTAACACTTTCGAGCAGTTCTCAGTCAATAAGATGTCCTCCAGATACATGAGCCTAGAGTTTTGACTTCCACTCATGAATTAATACTTGGAAAATTTTTCATTTTAAAGGTATGTGCAGCAATATTAAAAGGCTTTAATGTAAAAAAAAAAAATTAAAGATAGATGAATTAATTACAGATTAAATAACAACTCAATACTAGTTTCCTCTCAAACACAAAATAACCAAGACATTTTAGAATTTCTAGGCAACCATGAGTAATCCATTACTATACATCAATCATTAACTTGCTATGGGTTAATTTAAGAGAATCAAATCCCCAAAAAGAAACTTACCATCTGCTCCACATAAACAATGATGAGTGTTTGGATCATGGTTAGGCTGAGCTAAAGAGGGGGAAAACATATAGTTACATAAATATATTTTGCATCATAGGAATATCACATTTTACCAAATATCTTCTATATAACGGCTTATTTTCTTTTCAATAAAACATACAATCAAATATTTACAAGTGAGTTTTACCTCTTTGTCTTCTAATGTAATCCATGATTTTATGTTCTCCTTCACCAGGAGCACTAGCATCAGATAAAATAACCTATAAAAAAGTTTTTAACACTTTCAGTTCATCCTCAATTCTCTAGCACAAAAGTCAACAGAATTGAGTATCTTAAAAATAAACTGAGATAATTCTATCATGACAGTGTTATTAATTGGAAATTTTTCTTAATAAAGGGTATGTGTGTTAAACACCCAAACTGTTTCATTGATTAACTTAGCACATGGAATAGGAAAAAATGAACCATCTGAGTCAAACTTAGCCATTAGAAAACCTGATCAGTTCACAAGTGTCTACCACTCTCACAACTATAGAAGGATGTATCACTGAACCATATTAGCTCTGGGAGTAACTGATAAAAGAAACCCATTAAACACAATATGCTATATTTAATTAATAGAAAAACAAGTTTGTAAACCTAAAATTACACAAAAGCACATTTAAATTTTACTTAGGAGAACACAGCCATTTTTTAAAGGCAGACCCATAACTTTAATCTTGCTGAAAGTTAATTTCCAATAAAATAAATTTTCACTTAAAAAATTTAACTTTCATGTATAGGTACATATACACATATACTTTTAAAATCATAGGTCCCATTTTACGTCTTCATAATGATAGTAAGAGAACAAAACTGGAATTGAAAGAAAATTCAGCTATCTAAAACTCGACCATGAAAGGCATTCCATTTCTAAGAACCCTAGAAACTTCTCTTTCCTCTGATAGTCAACCAGCATTTTTTTTTGGGGGGGGGGGGAGGGTGAATGGAGGACACATAATATCAGTCATACCAAAGTACAGTCTTTTATGATTACCCTAATTCTCTTGAAGTACCAAAATGTGAAACTTACTGTCAAATTTTTCCACCCAAGGTCATTATTTAAACGATCAGCTATGTAATAGCGAAGGCATTTAGCAAGATTGTCCATGAACTCAGTTCCCTAAAATGAGAGGAGGAAATAAATTAACCTACAATTTAAGAGTTACAAATAGCTAGCAATGTATGAGACTACTTACTGGTGTAATACAGTTGCTATCGAATCTTTCTTTTATTTCTTCTGGAGGAAGAAAGCCACCTAGAGAAAAAGGACAACACTGTGTTCTCATAAAAAATAAGGTAAATTACTCAATATTAAGCCAGAACAACAAAATATTCAGATACAAAAGAAAGGAATGTCGTCACTTGAGAAACAATGTTCTCCCTTTTGGGAAGAAAATAAGAGTCCTCCCCTCTAATTTAAATGAATCTTTAACATGACTGTCAAACATCATGATACATAAAAGATACTATATTGTTATATAAAATATAAAATTTATAATATGGTTCTTAATGCTCTCTGTAGCCACACACACACACACACACACGCACGCACGCGTGCGGTCAGGAGTTCTAATTTTGTTAAGTTCTTAAGATAAAAGTGCTTTAGAAAAACAAAATTAAAATACCGAGTTTATCACACCTTTATATGATGAGAAATAAAACTCTAAGCCAGACGGCAATATCTTTTCTTTCCTCTCTATCATGGATTAGCTTCTTCTCAAGATACAAATATATTTCATAATGTAACATCTTCAAGACGTCTTTAAAATCAAAGACTATCTGTTATAGATGCAAACAGGTTTTATAGTATTAATTACAAGCTGCAGGTAGATAACTATGTACTTGCACACTTCCAGCAAATAAAATAATAAAAATTTATCATATTTGCAGGCCTGAGCTGACTACACTATGGTATCTTTTTTTCCAACTGCCAGTGCAATATCTTCAGCCAATAAACATGGCTTTCCTGGTCCAGCATATTGCCTTGTGTAACTAAACACCAAACAAATCACCCTTCTACAACCACACTCCACCTCACTCATGGGTATCCTGGGATAGTGCCAGTGGGCATCAGGACCCCTGACCTTACCTCCTGAGCCTTAGTCAACTCCTACCTAAGTATCCATCAGGAATTTCAAGGCTCTGGGGAACCGCTTACTCCCATTCCCCCCCTCAAAATGGGGAAACCCTGGGCACCTCATTGCCTCAGGACCTGCTACATCAACCTATATTCAAAGTGTGTATGACTTGATGAAAGCCTATAAATACGGATCACACCATCTCACGTCTCCTCATAAAGACCTCTGAGTTCTACCAGGAAGCAATAAGCAAGCCACCAAGACTGATGTGAAGAAAATGTTTATGGAAATGTAGCTTTCTAACAGCCCCCACAGAAAAAAGAGGCATTCTTAATGTATTTGTATTTTACAAATACATTATATAAAAGTTAGCTGAAGAGTTGCACTCACCAAAGGAACATAGCAAAAACAAAATGAAAGGCACTGACAATGTGCTCTCTCTATCAGAATTCCCTCCTTTTATTCCTAAATTTCCCTATGACTAGTGCATGGAAATGAACAAGCTTATTAATGGGAGTGAAGGGTTCCATTAACTACTTTTCCCCAACAGTAGACATAAATTTTCCTTGGATATTCAGGGGTCCTAATTAAATAAAAACTTCGCGTATTTATAAGAGAAAGCTGCAATCCCCATTCCCTTCTCCATACATCTTATAAAAAAGTCCAATTTCAAGAAGCGTATTCTTTACCTTTTGCCAGTATTTCTTCCCTGACTCGCTGCTTCTCTACTGCTGCTTCCATTCCTTCTTTTGATGCTCTGAACCTCCTCGAACGCTGTTGGTTCATTTTAGCCCGTGGTGCCTGAAAACATGTATTTCAATTCAAATAGTATTCAAAATATTCACAACTAAATCTGTAATTATTTTGAATCAGTTGCTTTTATACAAATAGTAAACTAAGTTGGAAAAGATAAGTAATATGCCTAATAATTTTTTTGTCACAGACATTAGGTCCTGTGAACTAAATCTGAACCAAAAAACTAAAAACTGAGCTTAGCTGGGTGAGTGACATGTTAAATGGACAAACATCCTATGAAGTCACAGCACTTAACACTGCAGGGCCTACAAACCTAATACCAGTTCCACTGGGTTATGGTTTCCCAATGAGGAAAGCTCATTCTATTCAAAGGTCCAGCCATCATGCAATGAGTGGTTTCTACAGAATCAGGATCAGGAAGATCTTCTCTATGTCCAAGCCTAAAAAGATGGATGATCTCCAAATGCACTTCACAATGCCCCATTAAAACAATAGAAAACTATATTTCTTTAACTATAAGACCTCATGGCACTTCCATTTTGTATTTCCCACAGTGGGATTCATAATTATTATTGTCTTTACAGTAAGGCACAACAGTTTAAAAGTAAACAAGATTTTAACCAAAAGTACTTTTAAATCACTCTAATTAAATATAAATTCTATCACTAGATAAGCATGAATGAAGCAAACTGGACTGTAAGGTTTGAAATACTGAACTTGAACTACATTTATATTTTATACATATATAACATGAAAAAAATGTGTTATAGGTATGTGCATATACCTACATATTTAAATATGCACATATTTTACACTTGATCTAGCAGAAAGGGTGCATTTGAATAAAGTTAGAGATTTTCTTCAAGAAATTTAGCTGAATGTGAATTGGAATATGACACATTCCTTTTCCCTTTATTCTTTTATCCCACTTTAACTACAA
Source organism: Cynopterus sphinx (assembly GCA_030015415.1). NCBI lineage: Eukaryota > Metazoa > Chordata > Mammalia > Chiroptera > Pteropodidae > Cynopterus > Cynopterus sphinx. The sequence goes on from CM057389.1 coordinate 59,050,225, forward strand.
CATAACAAGTTACCAGGTAGCTGAGATTTTTCAATGAAGAAATAAATAGAACCTCACAGAAAAGTTAATCTTGGACCCAAAGCTTTCTGGATTTTCAAAATCATTCCATTAGGGTTACTAAGTCTAAAAGAAAAAAATCTATTTGCACATGACTAAATAAATTTAGAGTTATAATTTAACTTAATTCTTCTTGAACCCTGATATGTAGTTTGTTGGTCATTTATGACTACTGGTATTGTTATTATAGGTCATAAGTTATTTCACTCTTAAATCATTTTGATAACTATTCACTGCCCACAGGATATAATCCAAATTCCTAAGTGTGGCAGATGAGGCTATCTCAAGCCATTGCTTTACTTCCCTTTCCAACCTCAACACCTGCAGTTGCCCAAATGTGTCAGTGTGGTCAAAGAAATGGAAAGGTGTTTGCCAGGCACATCTGAGAAATCTGGAAGGTCCTCCTTCCCCATATCTGTCCCATCCATTCCCCTCCACTGCCCATCAATCTCCAATTATTCTTTATCCTTCTAAAAGAGGACAGAAGTCATCTCTATCTCCTAACTTCCCGAATAGCACTACCTCTTCCCTCAACACTCTGCATGTATTATCTAGTGCTTATAAAGCCCATTAATTAGTAACTAACCTCACTCATTTACTTATATCTGTCCCTTTAGTGCTAAGCCCTTTAATACCAAGGGCTGTCACCAATATCCCCAGCATGTCACAGTATCTGGCACAAAACACAAAAAAAATGTGTGAACGAAGAATTGAAGGATGAGGTTTTCTTTCTCAAATTCACCATTGTCAACATTTTTCACTATTTAACTGACTTTTATTCTAGACACTAGGCACATATCAAAAACAAAAAAGGAGGTTTCTAAGTTAATTATTTTAGCACTTACCACTCCATCTATTGCCATGTAGAGAAGTCGTCTTGGCCTTACAATATTGAAAAGTCTGTCAATGTACTCAAAAATTGCAACCATCATTTCATCCTCATTTTTTGGTGCTGGTCTATAATGACAAGCAAACAGTGTAATATACTATAGCACTCCTCTGTAACTTGTGATATCAGTGACAAAAATGGGTTACGTACTTGTCTTCAGGATGAGTACAGGGATGGATGATTCCATTCATATCCAAATACAGATTATCAAACTCCACATCATTTGGATTAGGTTTACTGGCATCAACAGGAATCTTTACACCATTGCATTCTTTTGGCTATGAGGAAGTGATAATTAATAGTAGTTTGATTGTTCAAGTCTAAAATTGACACATCCCAGGCTCAGTATGAACCTATTTCATTTATAAATGGGATTATAAAATGTTATTCTACTCCTTAAAGCAAACCGAAGCAGATATTTCATTTACAGAAAGTGGTAGCTTCCAACCCAACAAATTAATCTTAATTATGTAGGGAACATTTATCAAATTCTCAAATCACTCAGTTGTCAAAACCATGAGAATTATCTTAGAATTCTTTTCCTTCACCACTCATTGTTAAGTTCTGTCAACGTAATCTAAAAAATGCCTCTCCATTTCATCTCCTCTCATTCCCACTACCATAATCAACATCAAGGTATCACAGCTCACCTAAAAGATTAGAACAGTCTTCATATGGACTTCCCCACCTCTAGACTCTCCTGTCTCCACCCCATCCTCAATGCTGTCAGTTTTCTTTCTAAGATACAAATGTGGCTATGTTTTAATTATGCCTAATTTTTCCAGTGATTCCCATAACAGGTGCACACCAATGACCCTGGACCCTTACTAGTCTCCTGTCTTGCCATAATATTGATCAGCGCACCCTATCTCTGCTGAGTTCCAGGAAAATGCTCTTTCATCTCTCAATGGCTTCACACACTGCTTCTCCTTCCTCCCTGATAACACCCACTTCCGGAAATCTTACTAACTTTCCAAGGTCTACACTGTGATCAAAGGTCACTCACTTTCTAACACTTTATTGGGTATATATACCTAGGAGTGAAATTGCTTGGTTACATGATAACTTTATGTTTAATTATTTGAGGAACTGTCAGACTATTTTCCAAAGTGGCTGCAACATTTTACATTCACACCAGCAGTGTTTGTACGTTCCAGTTTTTCCAAGTAATTGCTAACACTTGTTATCTGACTTTTTTATTTTAGCCATCCTAGTGTATAAAATGGTATCACTGTGGTTTTGATTTCCATTTTCCTATGGTTAATGATACTGAGCATCTTTTAAAGTGCTTGTTGGCCATTTGCATATCTTCTTTGAAGAAATGTCTTCTCAGAGTCTTTGCCTATTTAAATTGGGTTGTCCCTTTATTGTTGAATTTTAAGAGTTTTTTTTTTTAATTGTCAGTTTTTAATATACATGTGTTTTGAAAACAAGTCCCTTATTAGTATACAATTTGCAGATTTTTTTGGTCGTCTTTCCCCTTCCTTGACTCTGTTCTTTTGAAGCATAAAATTTCTTAATTTTGATGAAGTCTATTTTTTTGTTGCTCATGCTTTTGGTGTCATAAGTAAGAATCCATTGCTAAATTTATGTCTGTGTTTTCTTCAGAAAGTTTTACAGGTTAAGCTCTTAAATTTAGGCGTATAATCTATTTTAAATAACATTAAATGTAAATGTTCTAAATGCTCCAGTTGTAAGGCAAAGACTGGCAAAATGATTTGGCAGTTCCTCAAAAAAGTAAACACAGAATTAGCAATGATCCAGCAATTCCATTCATAGGTATATACCGCCAAAATCGAAAGAAAGGACCAGTCATATGTACATACCCAAAGCACTGATCTGGTGTTCATAGTGGCATTGTTCACAATAGGCAAAAAATAAAAATTACTCAACAGTCCAAACAAAATGTAATATATACACACAATGGGATGTTATGCAGCCTTAAAAAGGAATGAAACTCTGAAACATGCTAAACATGGATGAATCTTAAAAAATTATGCTAAGTGAAATAAGCCAGACAAAAATGACAAATATTATATGATTCTGCTTACATAGGCAAAATCCTAAGACAGAAAGCAGGGCAGGGGAGAGAGTACTAGGAATTATTGTTTAACGGGTATAGAGTTTCTATTTGAGATGAATAAAAAAGTACTAGAATAATGGTGATGTTTTCACATATTGTGAATGTACTCAAGGCCACTGAATTCTACATTTAAAAATGGTTAAAATGGCAAATTTTATTTACATATATTTCACCACATTTACAAGGGCAGAGATCATCAAACTGAATGTAAAAAAAAAAATCAGAATTCAACTATATGTTAACCACAAAAAAAAAAAAAAAAACAACAAAAACAAACCACCTTTAAATATAAAGACACAAACTGGCTAAAAATAAAAGGATGGAAATAGACCATACTAACACTAGTCCATAGACCTGGCTGTCCTAATATCATACAAAGCAAATTTCAGAGCAAAGCAGATTACCTGGAATAAAGTCATTTTATAATGATAAAGGAGTATAACCATCAAGAAGACATAACACTTCTAAGAGTTTATGCACCTAATAATAAAGCTTCCAAGTACAAGGAGCAAAACCCAGCAGAACTGTAAGAAATAGGAAAATCCAAAATTTTACAGATTTCCACACCCCCATCAATAACTGATAGAACAAGGAGATAGAAAATCAGTAAGCACTGTTCAAGTATTCTAGGTCCTATCCGCCAGCATAATGATATTTACAGAACACTCCACCCAACAATAGCAGAACTGTATCTTCTTCAAGTCAAAATGAGAAATTTACCAAGACCATATCCTGGGCCATAAAACAAATCAGATAGGCCTTAAAACGACTCAAATTATGCAAAGTATGTTTTATGACAAGGGAACTAAATGAGATATCAATCACAGAAAAAACATCTGAAAATCCCCTAAATCTCTGTAAATTAAGCAACCCTCTTTTAAATAACCAATGGGCCAAAGAAGAAGTCAAAGGGAATATTAAACAGTATTTGTTACTGAATGAAAATGAAAACACAACATGTCAATATTTTTGGAATGTAGCTGAAACAGTACCTAGAAGGCAGTTTATGGCACAATAAAATAGAAAACAAAAACAACAACAATAACAAAAACAGAAAATAAAGCTAGATCTTTGTGATCAGACCTGCCATACTGATCATGGAAAACAATGTACATAACAAACAAAAGAGAAAAGAGAAAATTTGTGTCAGGAATGAGAGAGATGACAGCACATTTCCTATCAATATTAAAAGGATAATTAAAAATACTATAAACTTTATGTCAACAAACTTGACTACTCAGATGAAACGGACAAAATCTGTGAAAGACATAACTACAAAAACTCATTCGAAAAGAAATAATCTGAATAGCTCCATGTCTACTAAAGGAATTGAATTTGTAGCTAAAAACTTCCCTACCAAAACTTCAGGTCCAAATGGCTTCACTTATGAATTCTACTACATATTTAAGGAAGAAATTAACTAATTCTACACAAACTCTTTCAGAAAACTGAAGAAGTTATACACCTCAAAACTCAATCTGAGGCCAACATTACTTTAATACCAAAACTAGACAAAAAAATTACAAAAAAAAAAACTATTGACAAATATCCCTTTGGAACATAAATATGAAAATTCTCAAAAAAAAACAAAAACAAAAACAAAAAACTACCAAGTTGAATCCAACAGTATATAAAAATAATACACCATGACCAAGGTATGCAAGGTGGGTTTGACATTTAAAAATCTATGTAATTTACAATTTTAAAAAACTAAAAACAGAAATCATTGTAGGATGAATTTAAACCACAAAACATCTCTTAAGAAAACACAAAATAAAATCTAAATGACCTTGGCTTTGGCAAGATTTCTTAAACACAACACAGAAAGCAGGAATATAATAAAAAAATAAATCACACTTCATTAAAAACTTTCGCTCTTCCCTGCACAAAGACAAAAGTCAAACCGCAGATTAAGAGAAAATATTTGAAAAAGACATATTAACATGTAAGAAACTCTAATTCAGTAAAATCCAACTTAAAAATGGGCAAAAACCTGAATGGATGCCTCACTCAAGATATATATGGAAAGCAAAAATGAACCCGAAAAGATGAGCAACATCATTTGTCACTAGGAAAATGCTAATTAAAACGGCAATACTACACCGGAATGGCTAAACTAAAAAGACTAACCATACTAAGTGTTGACAAGAAAACGGAGCAACTAGAACTCTCATACACTGCTGGTGACAATGTAAAATGGCACAGCCACTTTGGAAAACAATCTGGCAAGTTTTTCTTTTTAAATAATCACACACTTACAATATAATTCAACCATTTCACTCTTAAGCATTTTCTCTAAAGAAATCAGATGTACACCAATGTTTATAGATGATTTTTTAAATAGCCAAACACTGTAAAGCAATCCAAGTATTCATCAATCTGGTGACTGAATAAACAAAATGTGATATATGTGCAACACAGAATATTATTCAAAAATAGAAAGAAATGAACTATTGATACATGTAACAACATGGATAAATTACAAAATAATTATTCTGAATGAAAGTGAGTGAAGTTTTCTTTTTTAAAGGAGTAGATAGTATATAATTCCATCTATATAAAACTGTAGAAAATGAAAACTTATCTACAGAGTCAGAAATAAGCCAGCGGTCGACTAAAAACAGGCAGTAGGGAAGGATGAAGGATGATAGAAAGGAATAACAAAGGTACAAGAAGAATGTTTTACAAGTGATGCTCATTATCTTGATTGTGGTGATGGTTTTATGAATATACACATATGTCAAATGTAGTAAATTGTACACTTTAAATATGTGCAGTTTATTGTAGGTCAACTATACCTCAATAAACCTGCAAGAGGAGATACTGGGAGAAGAGAATTGAGACGAAAAAAATAAATCAATCTAGGAGGACCAATACCCAGAGTTCAGAAAGGGCAGAGAAAAGGACATAAAATACATATATATAAAATAATCAAACAGCATTCCCTAGAACTGAAGAACACAGGCCTCTAAACTCAGTATGATCATAATGAATTTAAATTGAAAAAAATCTACACTAAAGTACAAAATCAGGAAAGGTTAAACTGCCAAAGATAAAGATCTTTTAAAATTTCAGAAAGAGAAATCAACCAACTGCAAAAGAAGGAAACCAGAACATAGAAATTAAGAGCATGTTCTTTCTGGTTTTAACACTAGCTCGACATATATTAGTGGAGTAATCATGAATACATTACTTAACCCCCCTGTGGTTCAGTTTTCTCATTAAAAATAAGAAGTATGCAGTAGTAGTCACATAGTTGTTTTAAGAAATTAATAAGTTAATTTGTAAAGCCTAGAACAGTACGTGGTAAACACTACATAGTACTGGTTAAATAAATAAGTCACATTAATATTGAACTTTTCATAAACAATACTGGATAACAATAGCAAAAAAAAAAAACACTTTCGAAGTTTTGGGGGAAATTAATTTTCAAACTCAAATTCCATGCCTAGCTAATGATCATGTGTACAAGGGTAGAATGGACTCATATAACTCATATCCCATACATCATTTCTTGAGAATTCAATTGAGAATAAAAACTGAGGAATGATTTTGGCCAAAAAGATGATCAGCAAACAGCACTTCCAAATGCAGAAAGGAATTTTTTAAAAATCTCAAGCAGCGGATTTCCAGCAAGCCTAAATAACTAGGTGTGGAAGCAAAAGAAATAAAGACCTCACAAAGGTGTCTCAAAGATTTGATAAAATATAGTTTGGAGGGGAAACCACATAAAGAGGAAAAGAGAAAGGCAACAAGAAAAAAACAAAAGTAGTACAAGAAAACAGAACCACAGTACATAACCTGGATCTGCACAATGAAAATAAGCAACAATACTATTTGATTTTTCAGCTTCTAAAACACCCGTATAGCCAAAGCTCTGACAATACTGGATGCCAATAGGGCAAAAGTACGGCTGACAAGCTTGGAGTGAAGAGTAAGGGCAGCAGGGATAGCAAAAGTAATACCTCACCTCAGTGAAAATTCAAGAGACACTTTATGTATAGGAAAGGGAATTTTTAAAAAGCATAGTAAAGTTAAAAGATTTACCAACAGAAGAAATAACGGTGTGATTTACTATTATCTGGAGGATTGGGGTGTGGGGGGGTTAGGGGGGGAGCGGGAGGACTTGCACAAATGACCAAAACTTCTACCGTAGCTACAATTCAAGACTCAAAACCAATGAATCAGGTATATTCGGCGATAGAAACAAAACAGGTCAAAGTGGTTATCACTGGAGAGTAAAAATGCGTTGAGATTCAAGAAAAGTGTTAATTAAAGTTTGATAAAAGTTTTAAAAACAAATACGGGCACTAAGCTGAATAGTTTCTCTTTGAGAAAAACAAAATACTGAGAATGTCATCAAAACAAGGCTTTCAGTTCCTCCTTGGATAGGAGCTAAACAAAACTCATCTCACCACCGTAAGCAAAAGAAATCATGTTCCGTAACTCTCTCTTCAAAAACGAAGGAGGTGGGCAGCACGATGTACCCGTGACCCTTCCCAGCCCGTGAATTCTAGTTAAGAGTACAAAATCGAACTTGGACGGAATCGCAGAAACGGTGAATACAAAAACTCAAAAAGTCTACATACACATTAACAAACTTACAGCAAAAAGTGTGTCGTTCAAGTGCACCCAGGAATTCTGAACATTCCCAGTACACACTGCCCGGCAGTCGGGGCGCCTGAACGGGGGCCCTGACCGGACTCCTGTCTCGCCCACGTTTTAAGGTGGTGCTTTCCCCGCAGCATCTAACAAGTCTCCCGCACTACGAGAAAGCCTTTCACGTACGGCCAGTAAACAACAAAAAGCTCGCCCGCGGGGATTGCTTTAGCAGGGTTTTAGCCAGACGCTAGGATCAGCACCCGCGCAGGGGCCCGGCGCCGCACAGCCCGAAACCCGCGCTGCGGCGAGGCCGCGAAGCCGTGGGCGGGGCCTTCTGGTCCCGGGAACGAGCGGGCAGGGGAGGAGCGCCCTCGGGCTGGCGCACAACCCGCACGGACGTCGCCCCGCCCCGGTCACTCAGGGAACCCCGACCGCGGCGCCGGCGCCCAGCTGCGCGTCGGCCTGAGGCAGCCAGCGGACGCCGGCACGGAGCCCCGGGGGCAGGCGGCTGGCCCCGAGGGCCGCGGCCTAGGAACGCCGGGGCTCTCGGGCCCTGCGTGGCGGTGGCCGGGCTCCCACTCACCTTCTCTTCCACGCAGTTGACAATGATGGACGGGTACTTGCGGCTGAGCCAGCGAAAGAACGCCGGGACTCCCATAGCGGCGGCCCAGCTGCAGGCAGCGGCCTGGCCCGCGGACGAACGGAGCCGAGAGGCAGGAAGGAGCCGCGGTCGCGGGCACCGGCGCTTCCTCCCACGTGCGCACCAGTGACGGGAAGTGACGTAACGGCTGCGCCGCAGGGGACGCCGGGAAGGAGGCTGGCGTGGGGGAAAGAGGGTCCGGACCCTCCGGGACGCGCTCGGTCGCGGTGGAGCTCGTTGTTGGCGGTGGCCTGCGGCGACGTTGCCGGCCGCGCTCGCTCGCTCGCTCTCGGTGGTGCCCGCCGCCGGGCCCGAGGTTGGGCGCGTGTTACCCGCGTCCCCCTTCTCCCCCGGAGCGGAATCGCGCGCTCTCAGGCCTCCGGGGAGCTCCTCCTTTGGGTTTGGTCACCAGCACTTTCTCACCCATCTCAATTCTGAGTAGAATCGAGACATCTGAACTTGTTATTTCTGCTACCTGTTTTCTCCTAGTTTTGTGCTACAGCACATACCTGGACTACCAAAAGGAGTATTTTTAAGTATTTAGCACTATAATAACTTGTTTACGGAACTCATTTTAAATAGGTGTTAGATGAAATCTAATTCAACCTTCCAGCTACATGTGTGAGTATAAAGTAATTACTGATTTCAATCTCCAGTATTTATTTGAATGTTTACAATGTGCTAAAGCATTAACTAATGAATTATCTCATTTAATTGTCACTTTGAGCCTTTTGAGGGGGCTGTTATTTTCACACATGACAGATGAGAAAGCCAACTTGTAGAGGGATTAGGTCACTTGCTTATACAGCTTGCGGTTCAGTCCAATAAAGGTCATTTAATCCTCTGCTTTTTCACTAACAATATACGTTTATCCTTTGTTTTCTGATAGCTTCAGATACATTTTTTTCAGCCTATAAAAAGAGAAGTCTGAGATAGGAGGTATTTATGTCCATTTGCTCAAGCCTGGAAATCTCTCTCCCCGGAATCCCCTTTTGGCTTGACAAATCACACTCAATCCTAACGGCTCTCTTTAAGAGGCCTCTGGAAATATTTCTCCATTCTACCTGGCATGCAATATTCATTGCCCTCCTGCTCTGTGGTATGATGCCACTCCTTTAAATTGCTGGTGTGGAAATTAGAGTAATGGTTAGCCCATGTTTTACTTAAGGACAGTGAAAACTATTCCAGAGTATTATGTCTATGGTGAACACCCTCGTTTCTCATGGAAACAGCCCTTTCTCACCTAGTATTTGATTCCCCTGGGAGGTGCTGTGTTTTTATGGGGGTGCACCCACCATAGGTGATTGGTGCAGGGATGGACAGCTGGGCAAGTTGAGCCAAGACAAACCTTGCTCAGCATTTTTGAACTTCAATTCATGAGGAAAGCAGTCAGCCCCTCCTAATGGTTGAAAGCTGAAAGATAAGAATGGACTAGTTGCTAGTCTGCAATGAAAGAAGTGATTTAAGTCCCTGGTTCAGTGATTTTTGAGTACAGCTAAATTCCTCTTCATACAGTTACATTTGTGAACCTTTTAATTCCACAAGCCAGTAAATTCTAAGCTAGTTTGGGTAAATTCCTATCACTTGCAAAGGAAAGAGTCCCAACCAATAACAAAATTTGGGGAGTATGCACTATGCTAAAATTTTGTGTAAAAGAGGTACAAAAAATGGAAATTTGGCTCAGAAAGGGAGGGCAAGAATATGAAGGAGAGAGGACCTGAAAGATGGCCAGAGATTATGAGCTTAGTGTTGTGACACCTTCACTAGCCAATATTTCCAGTAGTGTACAGGCTTGATGTGGGGTTTTTTGTTGTTGTTATAAAAATTGAAAAAGAGGGTAGTCTCATGTAAGGGTCACTGTGGTCTAGAAACACAGGGGTGGGCAACAGAGTTCAAGAAGCAGAGATGAGGAGAGTTTATAGGTACTAGAAATACAGAGCATTGAACCGAGCTTTGAAATTCTGCAGGCTGGGAACCAGGAGGTTTTGAAATATTTTCGCCTAGACTTTTGCAGATGAAGGCCCCCATGCTGATATCTTGATTTTATTAATACGAAAAATAATATTAAATATATAGAATATACCAGAATATTGTAAACATTCATGTTCATTTTTCCTATATATATATATTTTTCGATTTTATTGAAATATAATTAGTTACTTGTATTTACATTGCACGATTCAATGAGTTTTTTTTCTGTTATAGTTGGCATATAATAGTATACCAGTTTCACTTGTATAGCATAGTGATCAGAGATCCACATAACTCGAAAAATGATCACCCCACTACATTTAGTAATCTTCCCCCTTACACATTCATTACATTATTAACCATCTTCACCATGCTGCACTCTACATCTCCATGTCTATTCAGCAATTAGCCATTTGTACCTCTTAATCTCTGCCTTTTTTTGCCATCTCTCCCCAACCTCCCTCTCATCTAGTAGCCTTCAAAATATTCTCTATCTATGAATTTGTTTCCACTTTTGTTGTTGTTGATTTTATTCTTTAGATTTCACGTGTATGTAAAATTGTGCAATATTTGTCTTTATCTGGCCCATTTCATTCAGCTCAATACCCTCTAGGTCCATCAAGGAAATATCTTTTTCCATCTTCCAATTTAGTCTGTGTCTTTTAATCTGATGTGAGTCTCTTGGAGGCAGCATATATAGGGGTCTTGTTTTCTTATCCACTCAGCCATTCTGTCTTTTGGTTGGAGCACTTAATTCTTTTCTATTTAACGTACTTATTGATAGGAATGTAGCTGTTACCATCCTTTACTCCTGTTTTGGATACATGTTTTTTTCTTTTTAAAGAACTCCCTCCAACATTTCCTGTAATACTGGCTTAGTGGTGATAAATTCTTTTAGCTTATTTTTGTCTGGGAGGCTCTTTATCTGTCCTTCAACTCTAAATGATAGCTTTGCTGGATAGATTATTTTCGGTTGTAGATCCTGGGTCTTCATCCTGTCCAATATTTTTTTGCCAACCCCTTCCGTCCTGCATAGTTTCTTTTGAGAAATCAGCTGCCAGTCTTATGGGTGTTCTCTTTTAAGTAACTATTTTTCTCTTGCTGCTTTTAATATTCTTTCTTTGATTTAACCTTTGGCATTTTAATTATGATGTGTCTTGGTGTGGGCCTTTTCAGATCCCTGAGTTTTGGAATTCTCTGAGCTTCCTGGGTTTTATGTCCATTTCCTTCATCGGGTTAGGGAAGTTTTCCATAATTATCTCCAAACAGCTGTTCATCATATTGATTTTCTTCAGGTACACCAATCAGACATATTTGGACCCTTAATAGTGTCCCATGTGCTTCTTAAATTATTTTTATAGTCTTGGCATCTTATCTCTTGCCATTCTGATTGCATGTCCTTGGCTTTTTCGTCCTCTAGATAGGGCATTTAATCCTTTTCTTTGTTCACTTTATTTCGTTATTTATTCCATTTAATATACTTCTCATCTCAGATAATGCATTCATTTTTGACTGGTTCCCTTTTATAATTACCATTTTCATTTTTTATGTTTTTTATCTCTTTGTTGAAGTTCTCACTGAATTTATCTACACTTCTCAAAAGTTCATTGAGCATCTTTATAACCAGTGGTTTGAACTCTACATCTGTTAGATTACTTGACTCCATTATATCTGGATCTCTGTTCTGTTCTCTCCTATGGTTTCTGTTTCTTTGTCTTTCCATTTTGGCTGCCTTTCTGTGTCTGTTTCTATGTACTAAGTAAAGCTCCTAAGTCTCCCGGTCTTATTAGTGTGGAATTGTCAAGTAGGTGTCTAGTGGTACCGTCCTGAGAGGAGTTCAGCTGTAGGCCAAATTTAGCCCAAGCCTCTACCCCTCCAGGGCCACCTGTTAAGATTCAGCAAGCAATCCACAGATGTTCTGCTTATAGTTGAAACCCAGGCCAGCTGCCTCCAGTGTGAGTCTAGGCACTGCTCGCAAGAAGCACTTGACTCGCTGAGGATATACCTGGATGTAGCTTGAGTGGGGCCACGAGTTGGGAGAAGTAGGATTTCAGGGAATCCTTTGTGTGGAGTGACCTCTGTTAACCAGTTTGATGATGTCACAGCTATGGCTGCACTGCATCAAGTGTACTGGTACCGGGAGGGCACAACAGGGAACAATGGATACCTCCAGTACTTCTATACAGAGTGAGTCTTGCCTCGTCCCTCATTCTGACAATGTCTCCCTATAAGTCCTGGGTGCCCTGTGCACACAGCCAAATGGGCACTGGTGCTTAGAGTGAGCAGGCCCATCACCATGAAAATCCGTTGGCAGACGCGGCACCTTTAAGAGGCTTCTGCTGCTGCCGCTGCCACAGCCTCTATTTCAGCTACTCGAGACTGGGCAGCCCAGTGGATTTTTCCTTGCTGATTGTTCCTTGTTTCCATCACAACTTTGATTTGGTGGCCAGAGGGATGCCATTTTTCCCCCTCTACATTCAATTTTATACTCATTGAGCTTCAGAATGTAGCTCAGAAATGTAAGTACAAAAAGATAATACTGAAATGTAGGTAACTGAAAGATGTGTTTTTAAGGCCTCAGTATGTACATGTTGCTAAATGTATTAGAAAGATTATTTAACTCTAAACTTTCTCGGTCTATGCTTACACCTTAAGAAGTTAACTGAATATGTAACAATGAGTAGTGTTCCCCAAAGTGTATGAGAAAAGTAATCTAGTTAAATAATTTTGGGAGCTCTGGGGTCAATTGAGCTAAGCCAACTGCATTTCTGTGACCATCTTATGCCTCATCTCAATTTCTCTAAGCATGAAAACTTTTTTTTTTTTGGGGCAAGATAGTTCATGGGCCTTATAACCCTGAGACACTTTGAGAAATTATGCACTGTGTGTGTGTGTGTGTGTGTGTACAGCCCACTACTGATGTTTAATAAGCTTTAGCTGTATGTACTTAGGTTTCAAAGAACAGGATTTGGCCAAAACCATGAATCTAAGTCCATAATTTTTATTACATGGGTTTACATGGCAAATCCCATGCTCTAAAACATAACCCCAAACAGTCAAAGCCTACTAAAACATGATTTGCTTGTGAAGTAGGTACAGGACTTTCTAGATCCAGAGCAATGAAAGGGGCCTATTATATTTCATCCCCTAATATGACATTTGAGAAAAATTCTGGCAGATTTCTGTTTAAAGCCACAGACTGTATTGTCTCCTAAAGCAAAAGACAGCAAATTTACGGAGGGTACATGTTGTAAAGAGTTGAATAGTAATAATTTCCTCTGGGAATATAAATGGAGGAAGCTAGATGGAAAAGACCTAGAAGAATAATAAAGTGTAAAGCACTCAGAAGTGTTGAAGGTAAGGCCTCAACCCTGATAAGCAGGCCCAGACTTTTATTTATAGTGACATGAGTGACATTTATCTGCCTTTCACTAGAATATCTAATCCACTTGTCAAGGTGTGTCTTAAATGGAGAACCTGATTTCTGGTTAGAGTTGTCAGGCTTCAAATACAAATGTGACTGCCCTGGCTGAAATTTCTGGAAAAAAAAAAATCATTGAGATGTGAAACCATTGGGTAAATACAGCAACTAAATTTTAATTTGTTTCAGAGAGAACATTGTCTAAAGAGGGTCTTGGCTTCGTTGTAGAAATTATGTCTATCAATTAAAGTAGAAGTGGGTTCACAATGCTCAGTATCTCCTACTTAGTCCCTAAGTATAATCCTAATAGAATTGTAGATGTCTCTTTCTTATCCCAAATTGTTAACACAGTCAGTTTTAGGAACTGAAAATCAGGATGAATCAGAAACATCTACAAAAACTTTCTGGCTGCTATAGTTAAGGCTCTGTGGGAGATCAGGGTATCATTCTCTTTAAAGGAACTTGTGTAGATGATGAAATAAGGCATAAACACATTTAAAATTAAGTAGAGATAAGCAATTTGAATAGCAGTCCAAGGTGGGGAAAGGCATGGTTATTTCCAAACAAACAGAACTTTAAGAGTTCAGAGGAGGGAAAGAAGAAAAGGTTGCTATGAATAGGGAGTCAAGCAAGAATTTATATGGAGGAAGTGAGATTGGGAACAGGTCTTGATGAAGGAGTGACATAAGTCAGATCTTCACCTAGATGATGTGTCATAAATTAACTCCAGGCTATAGTGACCCCCCCATATACAAGTGCTCACACACATACATGCATGTGCACACATTTTCTTCCTCTACTTGTCCATATGCTTCAGTCACTTAATTCACACTGCCATTTCATTGTTTTTCAGTGTAGTGTCATTATGTCACAGGGCTTCCCCTTACTTCATGCCAAGCACTTTAGGAAAGTCCCTTTTTCTCTTTGCTTTATGCCCAGACATAGCTCTTTTATTTTTTCCACAAGTCAAATGTATTGAGGTATAATTTACATACATTAAAATGTATCTATTTTAGGTGTACAGTCAATGAATTTTTACAAATGTACAGGTTTGAGTACAACCGAGTTGAGAACAATTCCAAATGTACATACTAGGTAACCACCAAAGATATAGAACAACTCCATCACCCCAAAAAGTTCCCTGTGCTCCTATGTGGTAACTACTACCTCTTCACCCCTGGCCCAGGCAGCAATTGATCTGCTTTATGCCCCTATAGATTAGTTTTTGTGAAATTTCCTATAAATAAAAGCATACAATTTATAGCTTTTTGTCTGGTTTTATTTAGTAAGTGTAATGTTGTTTTTAAAATTCATTCAGATTGTGTGAATCAGTCATTTTTTTTTAATTACTGTGGTGGTATTACTGTAGATATACCATAATTTATGTACACATTTCATGTTGATATAAATTTTGGTCGTTTTCAGTTTTTTGCACTAAAGCTTCTATGAACATTGATGTACACCTTTTTTATGTGGAAATATACTTTCCATTCTTAGGACCAAATACTAGGAATTAAATTTGCTCTCTAATTTCTTTGGAATGGAATTCACACTCCTTAGTCTAGCATCCTTGGCCCTCTACCATTGGCTCTTATTTTGCTGTTCAGACTTTACTTTTCAGTGCTCACGTCACTGATTCACACACCATTGAACTACTTGCTCATCTACAGTTGAGCCACACATACGCGACAGTGATTCCGGGCCTACAAATGGATTTAAACATGTCCAGCTCTTCTTTTTGTCTCATTGTCCATGTAACCAATGGCACACACCAGCCAATGGTTAGAATTTGTAACTAAGATGTGTGACTCACCACATTCTTAAGACAAATTTCATAGACATTATTAATCTTGAAATGTTGTCTCTAAACATGCCAAACATGTTTCTAGGATTTCAGATTTTTTTTTTTTTTTTTTTTTTTTTTGTGAAGAGGAGAGTACAGAGGACATTCTCTCTTCATCCACAAACATTTAATGAGCATCTACTATGAGCAGAGCTTTGCGGGATACACAAAAATGATGTGAGTTACTGCAGCTCTAAAAGGGAGAAGTCACAGATGGCTCTTAGCCTCAAGTGACTAAGTGGGTTGATGCGATTTTAACTGAAGCACAAACTGGAAAATTGGAATGTACGGTTCGTGACAATTACGAAGAGGAAGAAAAAAGCAAAATGCAGCCCACCCTGCCTCATTATTCATTCATTGCTTAAGCAAACTTAAATCATCCATTTGGTGATGCTGAATTTGAATGAAGTCTGTCATTAGAAGCATCGTCTTGGGCAAGATTTTGGCCCCATAATGTCTCCTAGGCTCAGCTTGTGGTTTCTTCAAAATAATGCTAATCATGAAGATGAAAATGAAGATGAAGGGGAGAAGAATTGTGCATTTAAAAAATCACCAATGTCCCATTTTGCTTGTAAGAATGATGTCAATCTGAAGGAGAAATATGTTAATTTAGTGTAGAAACTGTGCAAGTGCCATTTCTCATTTTTTCTGTTTTTAAAACCTGATTCACCCTGTGTGTTGCCATATTCTTTTCTGAAATGAATCTTCCACCTGGACTAGAACATTTCTTTGTCCTAACACATGTTATTTAAATAGAATCATTCAAGAAACTTGAATAAGAACTAAAATAGAATTGGACAGTTGTGTTATGCAAAAATGAGTCATTGTTTGACTTATGGCTGCACAACATAAAAAGCTGCTCATACTCCAGATTTTAGTATAGAACAATAGGAGAAAAGCTTAAATTAATTAGTGCTCTCAAAAATATAACAAAGGTAAGGATCCAACAGCTCTTCTGTGAGTGAATGGCAGTAACATGTTTCTATTTCTATCATGGAATCACTTGCCTAAGGAGAACTGGCTTAGAAATCTCTACTACCTTTTACAGAGAGCACTTCAGCCAGTGGTTGGGAAAAAAAGTATTTTATGACACCAAAGACCAAGAATATCTCTCATACAGCTAATTCAACTACCCAAAGTAAATCAAATGACCTAAAATCCCAAAGAAAATGCATTTCTTCTCAGTTTAGTACAGAGAGATCGCGCAATGGGAGAGCCTTTTATTCAATTTGTAGCGTTACTTTCTAAAATCTCATTCATTTTGCCCAGCCAGCACTATCAGGCTAGGATGATTTGTTTTGTTTAGTTTTGTTTTCCCTAAAAGATGCTGTACTGGAGACAGGGGCAGCCCAAGTCCAGACGAATAAGACACCTGGAGCTTTAACTTTACCTAGAGGCTTCAGTCACTGGGCCTGGCTCCTAAACCTCCTGCTGTGTGACCTTAAAGGAACCTTTTACCTTCTTTTGATCCCACCACTTTCACCTGTAAAATGAATCCTTCAAGGATTCTTCTGACTCTTAATAGTCCAGGATCAGATGATTCCTCCCTTATCTGAATACCTGTGACATTTGTGAACTGCATTTAATAATTGTTATACATGGCCTTATTGCCACTTGTGCTCAGCTGTGTGAGTCTTCCTGGAGTCCCTCAGTGCAGTCAATAACATTTGACAAATCTTGACTGAGCATCTGCAGAGTGCCAG
The DNA here is from genome assembly GCA_030015415.1 of Cynopterus sphinx. NCBI lineage: Eukaryota > Metazoa > Chordata > Mammalia > Chiroptera > Pteropodidae > Cynopterus > Cynopterus sphinx. The sequence continues at coordinate 59,067,434 of CM057389.1, forward strand.
ATTCTGTTGTAGGTGCTGGGTATTCAGCATAAAATGCCTGTTCTCCTAGACTTACAGTCTTGTTTGGGGTGGGGAGTAGGGTGGGAGAGAGACACCAAGTAAGTGAAAAAAACAATAGTACTCTCTTGTGATAAGTGCTATGTAAAAAAAAAAAAAAGGCAAAGGGTGAGGAGTGAAGATAGGGTAGGGCCTCTATTTTAAGGTCAAGGAAGGCCATTTTCCCATTTTTTTAAATTGGGGTAAAATTAACATCATCTTAACACCAATTCTAACGTGTGCTTTTCCCCACAGCATCAAGCAATTCTCCACACTTGCTAGGTGTCCTACAATTCGACTCAATTCTGGCATTATCTACCTGGAGATACCATCAGGTTTCACAGGTTAAAGGATCAGTTCTATAACTTACCCCCCGCACCTCCCACTCAGAAGACCATTGCAAGCCCAGGATGTCACCTGTGCTTCTGACCCAAGAGCTTTATAGATTGGGAGTTTCCATGACCTGTTCCTCGGATTCAATTAATTTGCTAGGGCAGCTCTCAAAACTTGAATATTTTACTTACTAGATTACTGGTCCATTACAAAAGGATATTTTTAAGTCCAGAAGGGCCATATCTCTACTCAACACCTCCCCACCACCCTGTAGTGTGGGAACCAGACTTCTCCTTTACCTCTGTGTGGGAACTGGTGCTTGCATCCAGGTTAGTAAAGCTACATGCTCATCTCCCACTTCACTAGAGTCTCCTCCCTTCCCCACCAATTTCCCCACCCCAAATATTCCCACCAAAAAAGCCCACCTCAAGCCTCATATAAGTTTCAGGTCTCCTCACCTTCAGGGCTGACACCATCTTTGGCTCAGGCTGGCTGTCTGTCTGCTACAATAAATCTTGCTTTATTCCTTTGGCTTTGTGTATTCCTCCTTCAGCGAACCTAACACATAGAATAAATTGTCCTGTCCAAATTGCTGTTCCACAGGAACTCAGATAGTAAATAGTTATTTAGGTCAACTAAGTTTGGAGCAACTTGTTATGCTGCAATAGATAACAGAGATAACACTCATATAATCACCATCCAAAATAAAATTTAGAGCATTTTCATCACCCAAAAAGTTTCCTGTGCTCTTTCTAGTTAATCCCTCTCTCCACCCAGAAGTACCTCTTTCTAACTTTAATTGTCATAGATTGTTTTTGTTTATTCTAGAGAGGGAAGACCCTTAGGATGAAATGAATTTTCATTAGACACCTGCAGAAAATAAAGGAGTGAATGATCCTGGCAAAGATCTGTGGGATCTAGGCAGAGGGAAGAGCCAATGCAAAAGCCTCCCAACAGGAAAGTGACTGGTGAGTTTGAGAAGCAGCAAAGAGACTAATATGGCCTGAATGGAGTGAATAATGATGACCACAGTGATGAATTTACGTTTTATTTTGGATGAGAGGAGAAATCATTGGAGAGCTTTTAGCCTAGGAGTGACATAGTCGGACAAGCTTTAAAAAGAAGTCTGGAAGTGATGTAGAGAGTTATGGGGTGGCAAAGGTGGAAGCAGAGACAACTGTGTGGTGGGTTAAAGATAGTCACGAATTCTTTTTCATTCATTCCATGGAGAGGTGAGGTTTTATTTTTTATTACTTGAATTTGGGCAGACCCTGTCACAATTTAACTAAAAGAATGCATAGAAGTAACTGTAATTTCCAAGGCTGTACTTTGAGAAATCTGCAGCTTCTCTTTCAGTACAGCATCCTCTTAGAAGCATGCTATGAGGAAGCTATGAAGTTATAATGTCAGGTGAGACCAATACGGTGGAGAACCAAGGCCCCAAGGCCTCAGCTTCAGCTGAGCCCCCAACTGGACAGCCTTTACCAACTTCCAGCCATGAGAATGAGGTCATATTGGTCTTTCTAGCTGTTCTAGCACCCAAGCTGGTATTACATAAAACTGTAGAACCCCCTGGTCAACCCACACAGTCATAGAAAATAATAAATAAACTGTTATTACTTTAAGCCACTAATCTTAGAGTTGTTCATTACACAATAATAAATAATTGAAACAGCCTGTTAGGAAACTATTAGTGTGAATTTGTGCCTTTGCCCAGGGTAATAGGAGTGGAGGCAGTAAGAAAAGAGATGACAGGATTCGTTATTATGGGGTAAGACAGAAAAGAAACAGGAATGAGATCAAGGATTTAGGCTTTAACACTTGGAAGAATGGAGTTGTCATTTACTGAGATGGGAAGAATGCCAGGGAAACAGGATTGGGGGAGAAATGAAGAATTCAGATCATGGCATGTTAAGTGCAATATACTGATTAGATTTCCAAACAGATATTGAGAAGGCAGGTATATCTGTGACTGTAAAATTCAGGGAAAGAATTTGGGCTGGAGATTTAAATTTGGAAGTCAATAGTATATAAGTGATATTTAAAGTCATGAATATGGATGCAATTGCTATGAGCTAGTGTTAATAAGGAAGAGAAGAGTTCTAAGGACTGAGCCCCAGTATATTATAATATTTGAGGTCAGAAAGATGGGGAGAAAGCTCAAAGGAGACTGAAAAGTTGCTGCCAGTGAGATGGGAGGGAAGTCAAGAGACTGTGTCCTGTAGGCCAAGAGAGGAAAATGTTGCAAGAAGAGAGTGAACAACTATGTCCAATCTGGCTGATGTTCTCCTTGAGTGCAGCTATGAAGCCTACCACTTACACTAATCATTTGAAATTTGTTGAAACTTGCTCTGTGCCTGAGTATGCAATTAATGTTTACTAATTTCATCTATAGCAAAGGGGTGAAATATGTGAAATATTCTGTATATGTTAGATAAAGCCTGCTAATTGTGTTCAAATCATTTATATCTTTCCTTATTTTTTTCTTTGGTCTGTTTTATCTATTCATTAATGAAAATAGCATGTTAAAACTACACACAAATGCACTGCTGGTAGGAATGTAAATCGGTAGAGCCACTTTGGAAAACAGTATGGAGGTTCCTTGAAAGATTAAGAACAGGATTATCATATGACCCAGAAATTCCTCTTCTGGGTATCTACCTTCAAAAATTTGGAAACATTTATCTGTGGAGATATATGCATCCTAATATTCATTGCAGCATTATTCACAGTGGTCAAGACACAGAAACAACCAAAGTATCCCTTGATAGATGATTGGATAAAGAGGATGTGATAAGATATATACAGTGGAATATTACTCAGCCATAAGAAAAGATGAAATACTGCCACTTGCCACAATATGGATGGATCTTGAGATTATTATGCTAAGTGAAATAAATCAGAAAAAGTTGAGAACCATATGATTTCACTCATATGTGGGATATAGAACTGAAAGCAACAAACAAAAAAGACAAACAGACTCATGGACATGGACAATAGTTAGTGGTTATCAAAGGAAAAGGGGGGAGGTGAGGAGGTACACAGGGTAAAGGGGGTCAAATATATGGTGATGGAAGGAAATAAATAAAATCAGGGATGAAAGAGGGGAAATTATGACAGACATTGCAGAAATACAAAGGATCATACAAGAATACTGGGAAAAAGTATATAACACCAAATTTAATAACCAAGAGGACATAAACAAATACTTAGAAAGATACTACTGTAAGAGACTAAATCAGGAAGAACTGAAAAACTAAATAGACCAATCAGCAGTATGGAAATTGAAACAATTATCCAAAACCTACCAAAAAGTAAAAGTCCAGGACCTTTACCAGTGAATTATACCTAACATTCAAAGAAGATATAATACATATTATCTTCAAACATCCAAAAAATAAAAGAAGAGGCAATACTTGCAACTCATTTTATGAGGCCAATATTACTCTGGTGCCAAAACCTGGAAAAGACAACACACACACACAAAAACTACAGGCCAATATCTCTCATGAACACAGATGCAAAATTCTAAATGAGATACTAGCAAACCGAATATAGCAACATTAAAAAGATTATACACCACAGTCAAGGGGGCTTCATCCCAGGGACACAGGGATCATTCAACATATGCAAATCGATTAATGTAATACACCACACAAATTAAAAATTAAGAATCATATGATCATATCAATAGATGCAGAAAATGCCTTCGATAAGATACAGCATCCATTTATGATCAAAATATTTAACAAAATTGGTATAGGAGGAAAGTACCTTAACATAATAAAGGCCGTTTATGACAAACCCTTGGCCAACATTATACTTAATGGTGAAAAAGTAAAAAACTTCCCTCTAAGATCAGGAAAAAGGCAAGGCTGTCTTCTATAGCCACTGTTATTCAATATAACATTGGAGGTCCTAGCAAGTACAATCAGGCAAGAGAAAGATATAAAAGGCATTTGAATAGGAAACGAAGAAGTCAAACTGTCACTATTTGTGGATGACACTATTCTCTATACAGAAAATCCTAATGACTGCACAAGAGCACTACTAGAAACAATAAGCAAATACAGTAAAGTCTCTGGATGCAAAATCAACATTCAAAAATCCATAGCTTTCCTATACTCTAATAATGAAGTGTCAAAGAAGATACAAAGAAATGGAAAGATATTTTGTGTTCCTGGATTGGAAGAATCAACATAGTTAAAATAACCATATTACCTAAAGCATTATACAGATATAATGCAATCTTCATCAAAATCTCATCAGCATTTTTTTAAAGAAATAGATTTGTATGGAAGCACAAAAGACCCTGAATTGCCAAAGCCATCCTGAGAAAAAAGAACGAGTCTAGAGGCATCACTCTGCTTGAATTCAAGATATACTACACAGGGACAGTAATCAAAATTGCATGGTATTGGCAGAAAAACAGAAACATGGACCAGTGGAACAGAACTGAGAGTCCAGAAGTAAGCCCATATTTAAAAGGGCAAATAATTTTTGACAAAAAAAAAAAAAAAAAAAAAAAAAAAAAAGCCAAAACATACAGTGGAGAAAGAAGAGCCTCTTAAATAAGTGGTGCTGGGAAAAGTGGAAAGCCACCTGCAAAAGAATGAAAATAGACTATTGTCTATCACCACACACTAAAATTAACTCAAAATGGATTAAGGACCAAAATGGATTAAGGACCTGAATGTAAGCCCCGAAATAATAAAGTGCATAGAAGAAAACATAGGAACTAAACTCATGGACCTTGGATTAAAGAGGATTTTATGAAGTTGACCTCAAAGGAAAGGGGAGAAAAAGCAAAAATAAATGAATGACATTACATCAAACTAAAAAGTTTCTGCTCAGCAAAAAAAAAAAAAAAAATCAACAGTGATACAACCATCCAAATGGTAACATTTATTTGCAAGCAACACCTCCAATAAGGGCCTAATATCCAAAATATAAAAAGAACTCATACAACTCAATAACAAAAACAATCGATCCAATTAAAAAATGGGCAGAGGACCTGAACAGACACTCCCCAGAGGACATACAAATGGCCAACAAATATATGAAATGCTCATTGCTAACTCTTAGGAAAATGCAAATAAAAAACCACAATGAGATCCTATCCCACACCTGTTAGAATGGCTGTAATCAACAGGACAAGAAATACCAAATGTTGGATAGAATTTAGAGAAAAAGGAACCCTCATTTACTGCTTGTGGGACTGCAAATTGGTACAGCCACTATGGAAAACAGTGTGGAGCTTCCTCAAAAAACTAAGAATTGATCTGCCTTATGATCCAGCAATCCCTCTATTGGGTATTTACTTCAAAGACTTGAAAACTCATATCGGAAAAGACATTTGCGCACTGATGTTTTTAGCAGCATTATTCATGGAGGCCAGGATATGAAGGCAACTGAAGTGTCTACAATAGATGACTGGCTAAAGAAGCTGTGGTACATAAGTATAATGGACTATTACTCAGCCATAAGAAGAGATGAAATACTGCCATTTGTGACAACATGGATGGACCTCGAGATAATCGTGCTAAGCAAAATAAGGCAGACAGAAAATGTTGAAAATCACATGATTTCACTTATATGTGGGATATAAACCTAAAAGTAACAAATGAACGGGACAAACAAATAGAGACACATGGACATGGACAATAGACTAATGGTTATCACAGGGTGGGGGGAAAGGAGAAGGAGAGAAGTAGATGGGGTGAAAGGGATCAAATACATGGTGACAGAAAGAAATCTATGGGAGGGGACCACACACTATATATGTATATATATATACACATACATACACACATATATACATATATGTGTGTGGTCCCCTCCCATAGATTTCTTTCTGTCACCATGTATTTGATCCCTTTTACCCCATCTACTTCTCTCCTTCCCCTATGTATGTATATATACATACACATATATATATGTGTATGTGTGTGTGTGTGTGTGTGTATGCCTTACTGTTAGATTGTACACCTGAAACACTGAATTTCATTAACTAATGTCATCAAAATTAATTAATTAAAAATTTTTTGAAAAAGAAGAAAGCACTACTAAGTTAAGCCTAGTCAAATCATCACACACTAAACTGTAACTGGAAGAGAAAATTTTTTAGCATCAGAATAATGGAAATTACAGAAACAATACTATTTGACTACATATAAAATATTACACTTTTGTATGTTAAACTGAAAAATATACTTAGGAAGTTAGAAGCAGATTCTGCTTCCACTCTCATGAGAAATCAAAGGCTCCAAGGCCTCTCAACCCCACAATTAGATAGTACACTCTATTCGAGGCATTACTGGCTCACAAGAGTCTGGTGAGGTCTCCAGAGACTTCTTTCTCCTTTATTGTCCACAGTGCAATCCAGAGTTGAGCCTGGTAGGTCTGGGAACCATGGGCTTGGGAGCCAGAGGCCAGAGTAGCTGGGTTAGAAGTAGTAGAGAGTGGTGAGTCAGTGATGGAATCTTACAGTTAAAGACCATCAGAGACAAATCTAAAGTCCAGCAAAGTTAGATGTGATAGCATGTTGCTGCAAGAGAGAGAACTCCGGGGGAATTGTGGAGCCCCTCACCAAAGGAAGAGAGAGACATTCTATGAGGAAAGGTGGAGTTGAGGTAAAATCCGAACGAAACTATTTTAATAGGCTCAAAGCAAATCCAGGTTGTGTATAAAGCAGTTAAGTCTAGGCTGAGAAGAGGACCCAGAATCTTATTTCCTTGGAAACTACAAAATCAGATAAATGGTTATGTTGTATTGTGGGAAATGAAGGCTGCTTGTCCAAGTCAGACCTGCCGTGCTCATCCTCCAGGCATGAGATGGATACTGCGTTTGCACTGGTAAGGGTTCAAGCAGCAGAAGAGTTTCTTTTTTTGAGGAAAAAAAAAGATTTTAAAGAACAAAGTTTCTCAGTGCCTTGTCCTTTTTGCTGATTAGCAAAACAGGTTTTGCATGTTCCCACCAGAGTTCCTGAGCAAGTTTGTTGGGACAGCAATGAGGAGGGGAGTCCGAGTCTCAGATGATCGCCTCTGGTCTAAACCCTCTAACAGGGCCTGAAATGTCAGGTACCGAAAATTTCAAGGCAGCACTTTTTTGTACTAGAAAGGAGAGGTTAGAATGGTTAGATAAAGATGGTATGTTGATATAAAAGAGTACTCTGTAGCAATTTAAAAAGACCAAGGTAAAGCTATAGTGATACTGTTTTATAAACTGTAGCACTTTTGTAACTAGGAACATAAAACTTAAAATTCCTAAATATTGTTGGTACATATTTGTAAATGTACAGCAAAACCTCTCTAAGGATACTTACCTATTTATTGTTTGAATGTTATAGAATTAGAACCTACCCATGTGTTACTTGGGTAATTAAAACAAAATTTATAGGGAAACTAAAAGAGAATGAAGCTGAAAATTTATAGTGCTTGCTTGGGAAGCTAAGCCTTTAGTGATATTTTCTGCTTTGTTTTTATTTTACAATCAGGAAATTTTTAGAATGATTATATGAGAGAAAGGACAATATTGAAATAATAATAGAAACAAGAAAGGAGACCAGCAAAAAAAAAAAAATGGTGAAATGTGCTCATTAAAGGAAATGTGAAATTGCACAGCAGGAGTTTCTGAGCATGTTCTGAACTCTTCAATGGGTATAAACTCAGGGAGTTTGTGCACAATGGAAAGGCAGAGAAGGCACAAGGGACTCCTGGAATTAGTCTTTGGAGACCCAAAATTGGAGCAGTAGCCTAAGACAGCCCGATGGCAGCATCTCCATTGGGGCCACTTGGCTTGATGCAGAGAGAAAACAGGTTCTTCAGACAGCTGTGTAGCCAAGACCAATCTCACCAGCTGCAAGCGCTTTGTCGCAGGGAAGACTTATCACCCTTACTTCGGTTCGATGAAGTTGCACCCCCACCAGCTGCCAGATTGTTAGGAAGTTTTCCCTTCCTTCTCCCTCTGCTTTTATTCCTGCTTGGCTCAAAAGCTGGCAGGGGTGGTATGCAAGCCACTGACAACCCTTTCCTTCAGAACTAACATTCCTTATGAAATTAAATTTTATCACATTTAATTCTATTTTGTGTCTTAATTATTTATATTATTGTAACTCATTATAAAGTGATAATGAAAAAGAGAGACTTTGATATACTCTATATATTTAAATGCCTTGTGAAATTCAGAATACATATGGCTTTCTACCTTTTGTTTTTTGTGTAAAATGAGTACTTTTAGCCACATAATGCTTAAGTTTTTATAGGTTTATCTGGACACTTTCCTAGCCATTTTGTAGACTGATGTTTGTATAGAAAATGCTTTCTGAGGGTACAATAAGCAATTTATAAATTCACTTTAAGACGGGTTTTCAGAAGATGAAATCAAAAGACAGTTCATTGGTCAGTAAAGTTTAAATTCCCATTACTCATGAAATTCTTTTGCTCTGTTTATCTGTAATTACCTTTAACTGAAACCAACTCAAAGTTCTTCTCCTGGTGGAAAGTATCATTTTTAAGCATACGACTCAGCTCTTGTATTTCTTTCTATGTTCCACGAGGGGAAAGTTCAGAAAATACCTGTCAAATGACCTTCAGGGGGAAAAAGTCATTTCCTACTACCTCATGTGGTTTGGAGCCATGGGTAGCCCAAAGTGTGAGGATGTGCAGAGAAAACAAGGTGAGAGAGAGTAATTAGTTGATGCCTCAGAGATGTAAGGTAGTGGTTCTTAAGGTGTGGTATGGACCATCAATAACAGTATCTCTTGGAAGTTTGTAAGGAATTTTATGTTCTTAGTCCCCACCCCAGACTTCTGGATCTGAATCTTTGGAGCTGGAGCCTAGGAATCTTGGTTTTACATGTCCCCCATGGGATTCTAATGCACTCAGATTTGGGAACCACTATTCTAAGGAGAAGGGTAGGGGGTGGGGAGTCAGAGCTGTACCACTTAGCAAGCCACTGGCTTCCCAGTGGGGCACAAGCAAGAAGCAGAAATGGGAAACATCTCATACTTAGGGGGTGGGGGTGGTTTTTCTATCTCAAGTCTGGCTCAAACAGTTTCAAATTTGTTCAAAGCCAGATGTTAAGGCACACCAGAACCAGTAGGGAACCTCCAAGTGAAGTATCCTCAATGTTCATAGTAAATCCACAGTGGACAGTGTTAAAAAATAAACTGAACATATTTAAAAAATTAAATTTATTTGAGCAAGAATTAATTTGAATCAGACAGCACTAAATGGGAAGTAGTTGGGAGCATTCTAACAACAGAAGCTGGAGAAAGACTTGTATAGAGAAGAGGCAGAAGCAAAGAAAGGAAATGATTTGATCGGCTGTAGCTCTGGAAAAGACTACTTAGCTATTTGTGACTGGTTGTCCTCAGGTTTTGATTACTTAATCTTGAAGGATTTATAGGTTTAGGTTTTGGCTTGCTCACAGACACTACTAAGGCATTAAAGCCACCTCAGTTAAATGACCTCCTTGTTTAATTTAACATCAGTGAGAGCATAAATACATTTATGTTTGCTGTCTCCAGTGGTTTCCCAGTCTACACCTGATTCTGTTTTCAGAGCAGTCTTCTTGGGCTGTTGGTTTTCTCCTATTGAGTAGCACTTGACCAGTGAGGACATGGGGAATCCAAGGCAAATAACTATGAGAGCCCCGGCAGAACAGTCCTATGGGGAAAAGGTTGGGGGCCAGGGGCTGATCCCTGGTGGGTGGAAGCAAAGGTGGAGGAGGTTCTCCCTGACCTCGTGGTCTGCCTCTCACAGGCCAAAGAGCATCCTCTCACCCCCACTCCCACCCCACACACATACACATCTACAATGGGAAAGTGGCCACCACAGAGTCTCTGTTTATAACTACCAGAGTGGGAGAAGATGACTGTGATCCCAAATGGCAGTTATAAAAACATTTGATATTTATCTAAAATCTCAGAATAAAGCTTTCTGCTGCCCGAGGAAAAAGACTGGTTGTGTTTGGCAAATGAATGCAGTTAGGATGGAGTGGTCAAGAATGGTCATAGACAGGCCTTATAAGTGAGCTGTGTGAACACAGACCCCGTGTGCTATCCTGGGCTTTTGTGGGCCAACGACGCCTACCAATTTCTTAGAAGAGAAGCTAAGAATGACTTAAACTTAGACTTCTTCAGGAAATTGTAAAGTTAGGAGCTGTGATGAATGCTTTTGTGATCAGACAGCATGGACGGCATAATGATCCAAAGGCTCTGTATTTAATGATGAACTGGGGCCAAGATCTGCCTCCAAGGGGAAATCACCAAGTCTCTTTCTGCTCACTCCAGAGCAGAGCTTGAGAGTTCTATATGGCTGAGAGACTCTTCAAGGATCTCAAATTTGCCCAGCAAGGATGACATTGACCTTCTGTTTTTAATCAACGGTTCTTCCCCTGAGAGCACACTGAAGATGGAGATTGCAATCCACCCTTTTGCCTTCTTTTCTAAGTTCTGTCCCAGTTCTTGCAGAATAGTTTTCTTGGGAAGGAATAGGTAAACTTTTACCTGTGAGTTCCAAGGTTCTAGTTCCATATAGCCTGTGGGGTTCTTGCAACATTCTATGTCTGAAGGTTTCCTAGGGATAGAGTGTGAAGGAGGGCAACAATTTAAATTAACAGTCCTATGGGGAAAGGGTTGGGGGCCTTTTCCTTCAGTCAGTGGACTCACAGGAAAGGGACTCCACCTTAAAGGATTGAGATCATGGCTAACTTTTGAAAGTTCTAGAAAACATTTTTGCATTTATTAGAGTAAAATAATGACTCTCCACATAATTTAAAGGCAGTATAAACTACCAGGAACCTTCAGAAACTTTCCATGCGGTATCAATAAGAAGTTTGTGAGTTTATTTGGCTTTGGGCCAGATAATATTCAAACCAGAAGAATTATAACCGTGTGTATGCCTGGTTCTTCATGCAAAACATATTTTGTTAATGAATGCCCTGACTACAGTTGATAGACTTTTGTATCCTGGACTCCTCTCTATTTCTACCAACCATTTCTTCTACCAACAGGCAAGGGTCCATGCTCATCTACTTTTATTCTCTTGATACCACTGTACGAACTGTCTTCTCATCCACTTCTCTTCCCACCTGCTAGGTCTCACTCTTTCTGAGCAGCCTCCTCTAGAGTGATTCATCTCTATTCAAAAAAAGGTACACTTAAGTGAACAAAAAGGAACTAGAGGTTCCCACAAGGGAAACGCACAGCTTGGAATTACTATACAAATAAATAAATAATTTACCAAGAAATTGTTGGGAGCCATTTGCCTGATGGCTGCCCTTGGGGCAGATAAGGGATTGTTTACTCAACAGGATGTCTCCATAGCTGGCAAATACTTTGCTAACATTGTAATCCAAAAAGCACCTTTGTGGCTCCAGGGAGTGAGCTGAGTGTTTTAAGGAGGAAGATAGGATTAGCAACAGGTTTCTTTTGCAAATGTCAGCAATTGTTTGCCTATACTCGGGATTTTCGGATTCCCTGGAAGTCATGATGGATAAATGGAGTGTGCTGAATAAACTCGGTACTGCAGTATTGACTGTCAGGCCTCCCGATTCTTTCTCTTCTTCTGTCTTTTTTTTTTAAATCCTCACTCCCCCTCTCAGGACTGTTCGATCTTTGCTGGTGGGCTCCCACAAGAAATAGAGTAAGAACTTGGATAAGACTAACAAAGAAGATATCAGTAGCAAGAACACTAGGTGTTTATGCATAAGGATAAATGAAAGTAATACCTGTGAAAACTCTTTAGACCCTAGAAAGGACTAGTTTAGAATAGTGTTCACCACAAATAAATGATGGCTACTGTTGAAACTTACGGTCTATGAAGTAGGTAGAAAAGGTGTTGTTCCCCATTCTAAGAGGAGCAAACAGATGCCCAGGTAATATTCATATTGTGACTTCTAGTTATGGTCTTCTTCCTCAGTGAAATGCCTTTCAAGAATTCTTCATGTCTAGAAAATCCAAGTGCAGTGAATAAACCTTCAGTGGCTCCTAGAGTTTTCAAAAATGCTGTAAGAGATTTGGGGGCATAAATAGTGAAATTTGAATATGGATTATATATTGTATGGCATTATTGAATTAATTTTAATTGTCTTAAATATGACAATAGCATTGTTGCTAGGGAGGAGATGGCCTTATTCTTCAGAGATGCAGGCTTGAGGATTTATGCCATCAGGAAAGCAGAGGAGACCATAGAGGAAAGGAGAGTGAAGGTATCAGAAGACTCAGCTGGTCTGCTCAACATACCATTCAGCCAGATGGAAAACATATTGTTTTGAATATCTATTGCTGAATAATAAATCAGCCCAAAACACAGAGGCTTAAAACAACAACTGCTTATTTGTTCCTAATCTGCGCTTTGGGCAGGTTGCTCATCTCTGCTCCGTGTGGCATCACCTCTGGTGCTCAAAAGGTTGAGAACTGAATGGAATGACTTGCTATTGGTCGGGTTCCTCAGTTTTCCTCCACATGTCCCCTCCATGTGGTTAGCTTGGGCTTCCTCACAGCATAGTGGCCTCAGAACAGTTGGACTTCTTACACAGCAGCTGGCTTCCCTCACAGTGCAAACATGGAAGCTGCCAGACCTTCATAAGGCTTAGGCCTAGAACGAGCACTGTGTAATTTCTGCTGCAGGCTACAGGACCAACCCAGATTCAAAAGACTTAAATACCAGGAGGACAGGCTCCTGTGGGGCCATTAAGTGAACAGTTTGCCACCAATAGGGATCAGAGTTTGGCCAGTGGAAATCTCATATAGACCAACAACTATATGAACAAGGCACATGAGAGGTGACTGTTTCAAAAATCTTTGGATCCTTGATCACTATTGAAAAGTAGTGATCAAATTGTTCCATGAAAAAAGAGAGAAACAATTATTGCATGTATAGAATTATTGCAGCATCTCTCCAAGGATTTAAGGAGTTCATATGCGCTGGGGCTATAATATAAAGTGTTTTTTAAGCCTATTAGACCATGGTGCACACATTTGAAAGACTACCATTTGGGACATTAAGATTGTAAAGACTCCAATTAAGATTAATTATTTTTAAATTTAAGAAGTCTTTTTAAAAATTGTGATAAAATACAATTGTGATATAAAATTCATTGTCTTAACCATTTTTAAGTGAACAGTTCAGTGGTATTAAATGCATTCACATTGTGTGCAACCATCACCACTGTCCATCTCCAGAACTTTTTCATATTACAAAATGAAACTCTATATTCACTAAACAATAATTTCCCATTTTCCCCTCTTCTCACCCCACCAGCATCCATCCTCCCACTTTCTATTTCTATGAATTCGACTACTCTAGGTACCTCATATAAGTGGAATGATACAGTATTTGTCTTTTTGTGATTGATTTATTTATAGCCACCCTGTTCTTTTTTGGTTACTATTTACATGGAATATCTTTTTTATTCTTTTGCTCTTAACCTATTTGTGTCTCTAGATCTAAAGTGAGCCTCTTGTAGACAGAATATAATTGGATCATGTTTTTATTTTTAATCCATTTCATCAATCTTTGTCTTTTAATTGGAGAATTTAGTCCACTTACATTTAAAGTAATTATTAAGAAGGGACTTATTTCTTATCAATAGGGGACTTATCATTTTGATATTTTTTCTATGTCTTATAGCTTTTTTTTGTACCTCATTTCCTGCATTACTGTCTTCTTTGTGTTTAGTTGATTTTTTGCAGTGAAATGTTTTTATTTATTTTTTGTTTCCTTTTATGTATGTTTTATAGATATTTTCTAATATAAATCCTCTTTGCATGGGAAAATTCTAATTGCTCACAGGTAAAAATAATTACCTGGTCACGTACTTCCCCTGGCACTGCATGCCTAGAAAGACTGAAGCCCCAGCTGTTCACTTGCTGAACTTTTATTAGTTCTTTGAGACTTAGCCCAAAGATTACTTCCTTATCTCAGCATGTTAGGACTACTCACAGGCAATCTATACAATCCTTTAAGTGCATTTACATGAAATGACAAATAATACTGTTAGTTAATATTTACTGGATACCTACTATGTGTAAGATGTTTTGCTGAATACTGATTTGTCTGACTTCTGAATCTGAGTGTATAACTATTACATGGTCTGGCCTCTCCAGTGATGTTCCTCTATCAATATTTAGCACATAACATTATGTGGCAAAGACTGCCATTTTCCCACCAAAATCCATTTTTTTCTTCTTTCTGGAAACATAGCTGCCTAATGGGAGATTATCTCCCAACCTGCTCAATGGCTACGTATGGCCACATAGCTAAGTATCCACCAGTGGAATGTGAGAAATTCCTGTGTCACTTCTTAAAAGGAAATCTCTTTCCTAGGACTTCTACTCTATCCCTCCGTCAGTGCCTACCACCCAAGTTGGCCATGTAAACCAGGAAGATACCCTGCAGATGGAGAAGGGACAAAATGGAAGGGATTTGGATTTCTGAATGTGTAAGAGTAGAGCCGCCAGCCAAACTTGGGGCTGTTAATGAGGGATAAACTTCCATAATCTCAAAGCCACTGTATTTTTGGGTCTGTTTGTCAAAGCAGCTAAAACGTCATCCTAAACAATTTCCATTTGTTTCTCCCCTATCAGACAGAGAAGTTCTTGAAGACAAGAATCACACCAAATTCACCTCTTTGTATACTTGGCCTAGAATAGTGCCAAGAAGTATTGCAAATATTCCAGAATGAATGCTCTTGTTAAATGAGTGATTGAATAAATTGTTACTTATATTATTGCAAAAATTCCTACAAAAAATGTGTTAGAGCATTAGGACCAGATCCAGGCACACATGAAAAGGAGGAAAAAACTGATTCTTGGCAAGAATTGGGACCAGGATGCAGGACTGACAGTATTTTACGACACGGGGGTGGGGGTGGGGGAATATAATTTGATTTCAGTTGATTCATACACTTCCCATAAGTATGCTTGCAAGTGCTGGGAAGACCTTGCCAACAGGACCCCACAAACACCATTAGCAAACTATCATGGTGATTAAACTTCAGGATGCTGCAGAGTGCCATCCTAGCTCTTTTCTCCAGCACGTTCCCCTAGTCAAGAAGGATCCAGCATTAAATTTGGGAAGGCTAAGATGGCAGTCATATTGCCCATCAGTATCATCTGTCGCCATCTTTGTGCTGCCAGCATGACAGCTGGGGAAGAGCAGGATCAAGTTGACTGGCAGAATGTTTTACATCTAATGAGTTTGTACACAATAATAGTATAATAAATAAGACTCTAGAGAAACTCAGTTATCGCTTGCATTCCAAAAGTGAGATATGGCCTTACCAGAAGCTCACAGAGCCATCTGTCATCAAATATTAGTCTTTGTGTCAATGGCTGGACTAACCTAAGGAAATCAGCAGAGGGAGGCTAATGACAACCATGTCATTCAAAAAATATTTAAAGGAAGCTACTTTAAAAAGCCAGAGATTTCCAGATAATTTTGAGATAAATCTATAAAACCATTCCCAAAAGCAGTTAGACTTATAACGTTGGCTGCTGAATGCTAATAAGTCTTTCCATTGGTTGAGTTCAATTTCTGTCACTTGGGGTGAGTTCTTGAGTAATATAATCCTTATCTGCTTGGATTTGGGGCTGGAATTATTATGATCTTTTTTAAATGTGTTTTTGCCAGTTTTATACCTCAAAATCTAATCATCACCAAAGCACTCTGCTGATGATACAACTGCTAGTGACAGGAATACGGAAAGTGGATGAAAGCTTATGAATTGGATGAAAGCTATTAGGATTTGTAGTTGTTTGGTTCTCTCATTTTTGTTGATGAAAAGGAGGAGGGAACTCACAAGCTGTTACAAATAAAGAACTGGGCTTAAAACAATCTCATCTGTCAATAACACAACCAAATGCTGAGAGTATCAAACCACATGGTAATGGCAGGAGTCTGGGAAAACACAGTGGCCTGTGGACCATTGAAAAAGTAAGTGCAATTAGAAAAGCAATTCGATGAGATGAAAAGTTCAAGGGTAACCAAGTCCCAGTGGCAGCAAATGCTGAAGATTTTATGGGCCTTATCTGTGTAAGGTCCTCAGCCTAAACTGCAGTGTTCATGACTGCAGAATGTGTCATTTCCCACTGTTGATGGGGGACCCTGCATAGGTTTCTATTAGGAGTTATAAGGATGGGCCCCAGGGACAGTTAAGTGAGGTCAACTTTGGTGGTTCAAACTCACAGACTTCATCTCTGGATTTGATTTTCCTGTTTAAAATAACCTTTCCTCAGTGTATGCCAGGACCAGTACTGATGGATATTTATGTTGTTATGGTAGAATGGTACTCAACATCTGTTCCAGTCCCTTGCTATACTGCAGTGTCTGGAAAACTAAAATCTACATTTTCTAGAATCTCTTGAAGCTAGAGTTCCATTGTGATTTAGGTAGGTCCTACCAATCAGAAATACTTGTATGAAATTTGAAGAGTGGTTCCATTATAGTGGTTGGGAATGGGAAGTTATTGTTTAATGGATACAGAGTTTCAATTTGTACAAGATGAAAGCTGTTCTAGAGATGGTGGTGATAGTTACACAATAGTGTAGTGTGACTGTACTTAATGCCACCAAACTATACACTTAAAAATGGTTAAGATGGTAAATTTCATGTATATTTTACCATAATTTTTAAAAATTAAAATATCATTCCACTCTTGTACACATACAAAAAGGGAAATATAGGCCAATTAAATAAGTTAATGCTTCCCTAAAACTCTCTCAGTTATAGAACCTACCTCTTCCCAACCACTCAGTCACTGATGCGTTTTCTCACATTCTCATTCTCTGCGCAATGCACAGTGGCAGTGCTGCGGCATTTAAGGCGGCTCCACTACTGTCTCCAGGATTTTCGTCCAAGCAGCTGACACGCATTCTTCAAGTATAGGTGCGTCCACACAGGCAGCGACACCTATTTTCTGACCATTTGACTGGCCAACATGACATATACCAATTTCAGAGTTGTTCAAATGTAGAAAAAGTGTGCCAGAGGCAATGAAATAATTGTCTTGACTTTTATTAGCTGATGGGCTGGATGAGCCTAAAATGGGACTGCCAAAATGCTCTCTTCAATTGGAAATCTCTTCCCTTGTTTTAAGCCCTCAAATATTGACCAAAGGAAGGAGGTCCAAACTTCTTAGCATGGGGTGCAAAACTCTTCATGACCTGTTTCTTTTAAAAATTATGAACGATTTTACATCCACAAAAATGCAGAGAACATAACACAACATGAAGCAATCACCCATATTTGAAAAATATTTGACAAATTGTTGATATTTTGCCATATTTGTCTAGAATATTTTTTTAACCTAAAGAAACAATTCACTGAAGTTCTCTGTATATATCACTCATTCTATTCTCCTCTTTTCTTCCCCAGAGCTAATCACTTTCATGAAGATGCCACAAATCCCTTCCATTCATGTTTTACATTTTACTATATTTGAATCCCTTTCTCCCCCTCTGTAAACAACACAGTGAATTGTTTTGTTTTCACTTTTACATATCTTTTATTAACTGTATAAATTCTCCAGCAATGTTTCTTATGGTTTTCCTTCTGGTGGGCACTAAGGTTTCCAATTTTTTACTGTTGCAAGCAATGCTACAAGTAAATTTCTTTGTGTCTGACAGTGAGAGTTTCTCTATAGCAGCTTGTCCAATCAAAATATAATAAGGCCGCAAATGAGAGTCATGTATATAATTTAAAATTTTCCAGTAGCCACGTTAAAAACCATAAAAAGAAACTGATAAAATTTAAATAATATACTTTAACCCAACATATTTAATGTATCCATTTCAACATATGCCCAGTATAAAAATTAATGAAATACCTTACACTGTTTCTTTTATCCAAAGTCTTTAAATCCAATAGGAATTTCTCATTTTGTACTAGCTACATTTTAAGTGCTTAAGAGTCACACGTGGCTGGTGATCACTGTATCAGACAATGTGGCTCTAGAGTTTATATTTACAGATGGAACGATGGGGTTATAGGATATGCTATCCGCAACCTTACTTGATATTATAAATGTGCTATTCAAAGTGTATGAAATTCCCCCTTTCCTGATGTCACAGTTCTATTTTTAATTTTTTGAGGGAAGCTTCCTATTGTTTTCCATAGTGGCTGCACCAATTTATGTTCCCATCAACAATGCACACGGATTTCCTTTTCTCCATACCCTCTCCAACATTTTTGATCATAGCAATTCTAGCAGGTGTGAGGTAATGCCTTATTGTGGTTTTGATTTGCATTTCTCTGATGATGAGTGATGTCGAGCATCTTTCCACATACCTTATTGGCCATCTGTATGTCCTCTTTGCAAAATATCTATTCAGAGCCTCTGCCCATTTTTAAATCAGATTGTTTTTTCGTTATTGTTATTGAGTTGTGTGAGTTCTCTTTATTTTTTCATATGAATCTCTTATCAAATGTATGATCTACAAATATCTTCTTCCATTAAATAGGTTACCATTTTGTTTTGTTGATGGTTTCCCTCACTATTGAAAGCTGCTCCTCCTCCTCCTCCTCGTCCTTCTCGTCCTCGTCCTCCTCCTCCTCCTCCTCCTCCTCCTCTTTTTGCTGTGTCTCACTTGTTTATTTTTGCTTTTATTATTCTTGACTTTGGAGTCAGAGCTAAAAAATCATTGCCAAGACCAATGTCAAGGAGTTTACTGCATGTTTTCATTTTAGCCCTTTAAATCCCTTCTGAGTTTAATGACCAGCTTGTCAGGTTTTGGAGAAAACCTGTTGGAATTTTGATTGAAACCGTATTGACTTTTTGGATTACTTTAGATAGAATTTGTGATTTTTAAGATGCAGTGTCTTCATTAACATGTTTAATGTTAATTAAACATTAGTTCTCTATTGCCAATAAATGTTTAAAATTTTGTCTTTTAATAACCTCTTTAAATTTTAAGATTTTTTGACATAATTTTTGTTGTTACTGTCTTTTTGTATTTTTTAATGTTTATTTTTTATTAGTTTCAAATATACATTACATTGGTTTAGACATTTATATAGTTTATAAAATGATTCCCCTAATTGCTCCTTTTCCTGGTGTATCACTGTACTGTCGATTTTTGAAGTTGCTCTTATACCCACCAACTTTGCTGAACTCTTACTGGTTTTCACAACTTATTTCTTCCTCTCTAATCTGTAGTTACTCTTTCCTCTTGTTGTACTCCACCTGTCTCATACACGCAGCACTTATCCTTGCTGCATATGTGTTTTCGTGCTAGCCTCACAGATTTTTTTTTTTAGTCTCACAGAATTTTTGTTTTTCAATTACACAAGTTCTATTCTGCCTCTGAGCCTTGCATGCATCATTTCAGCATAGTTTCATACTCCTCCACCAGCTCTACCCCATCCTACACACATGTCACCTCTTATGTGAAACTTCCCTAACTCAGTGCCAGAATAATTTTTTCACTCCTCTGAGCTTTGGGGACACATACATCTACCATAATGTACTGTAAGTAATGTGCTGTGTTTCAGGCTTGTCTGTTTGTTGGTATGTGAGGTCAGGGATTGCGTTAGGTCCATCTTTGTGTTCCTGATGACTAGCACATCAGTGCCTTAGACACAAGGAGGGTCAGAAAAGGCTTGCTGAATGAGCAAATAATGTGTCTGAATTTCAGGTGGGAGAAGCTGAGAGGGTGGTTACTCCAGATCTAGAGTTGAGTCTTTAATACTGTGATATTTGATTTCATGTTAACTAAGCTCGCAAAAGTTTGATTTATAAATTGGAAGACCAGTGTAAAATACTAGAAAAAATAACATATATAGGTCTTTGCTCCGGGTTCTTAACACAGATCTCCTAAAACCCTTAGAGCTTCCTGAATCCTAGGAGTGTTTGTTTTTTTTTTTTTTTTGAATGAGGTGGTTTTTGGTGGGCTCCTGAATAACTTGAGGATAGGGGCTAGTCATCAGAAAGACTCAGTCGTGACTAGAAACTTAGAACTTTCTGCCCCATCCTCCTATTCCCTGGAGAAGGGAAGTGGGGTTGGAAGTAGAGTTAACAATAATGCCTATGTAATAAAGCCTCCATAAAAATCCCCAACATATGAGGTTTGGAAAGCTTCCAGATTGCTGAACACATGGAGGTGCTGGGAGGGTAGTGCACTTGGCAAGGAATGGTAGTACTGTGGCCCCTCCACCATACCTTGTCCCATGCATCTCTTCTATCTGGATATTTATTTCTATACCTTAGCATATTCTCTTATTATAAACTGGAGAACATGTTTCCCTCAGTTCTGTAAGCCATTCTAGCAATTATCAAGCCCTAGAAGGTGGCTGTGGGAACCCTAATTTGAAGACAAGTCAGACATGATGAGTTGTGAGAACCTGGGGACCTACTACACGTGATTGGTGTCTAAAGTGGAGGTCAGTTTTGTGGGAATGAGCCCTTTCTCTGACACTAACTCATTAGTGCCAGAATTGAATTGAATTGCAGGATACCCAGCTGGTATTAGAGAATTGGTTGATGTGGAAAAAACTCCCACATGTCTGGTGTCAGAAGTGTTGTTGAGGGCGACAGTAGTGTGAGAATAAAGGAAAACACAGGAGTGTTTTCTCCCATATAACCCATTTATTAACTTATACTGATACTGTTTTTACCAGTTCACAGCTTGTTTCAGACGAGCCGTGGGCCCAGTGCATGACCTCTCCAAAATCTTAACCCCTTGGAGACCTCAAAATAGATCAGAAAGTTGTTTGGTGAGCATAACAGAGCAGAGCTTTCACTTCCATTCCCTTAGCCATGTCCTCCTATCACTTATACTATTATGTTCTCAGTACATTTTTAAAAAGTCACGTCTCTTCTTTTCCTTAAAACTTACCTAAATAAAAAACTTTTTATCACCCATATACATGTTAAACTAGGGTGACTTGAGATAAAAAGTAACTGAAAAAAAAAAAAGCTGTTTTAGCTGGAAAATTGTGCCTGCTAAAGGTGTTGGCCCCTGGGATGTGTTAGCAAAGCGTTAAAGAGTGGCACCAGACCAAGGCTTTCTTCTGGACCATCATCTGTACACACAACATGTGATCTCTAGTAAAAGGTGTTCACATGTAGGACTGTATATTCCGTTGGCATCACTGATAAATACTGAGGTAGCATCCAGCTGAAGGGTCTATTTTGTTTTCTTAGTGGGTATACATCTTTTAAACCTGATAAGATTTAGAATTAAAATTAGAAATGCCTAAGAGAATAAGGTTTATATGCATAGAAAAAGTCTAGAAGAGAATCACCCAAATGTCAACAAAGTTTATTGCTGGATTTTTGTGTGAGTGCAATAATTTTAGATTTACAGAGAAGTTGCAAAGATAAAACAGTTCTTGCAGACCTTTCACCCAGTTTCAGCTTCCTCTAGTGTTACATTACTGAGGTATATTTGTCAAAACGAAGACACCAACACTGCTACATTACTATCAACTAAACTTCAGACTTTATTTGCCTTTTGCTATATTTTCCATTAATGTCCTTTTTTGTTCAAGGATCCAACCTAGGATCTCACAGTTCATTTAGTTGTCATGTCTCCTTTGTCTCCTCTGGTCTGTGACAGTTTGTCTTGATTTCTATGACCTTGACAGTTTTGAGGAGTATGGACCAAGTGTTTAGTCTAATGTCCCTCAATTTGAGGTTTTTTTTTCTTTTCCACAATTGGACTTCTGAGTTTTTGAAAAGATCACAGAGATGAAGTATCCTTCTCATTGCAGCATACTGGGGGTAACTGACATCCTCATGACTTATCACTGGTGACATTAATCTTAATCACATAGTTAAGGTGGTGTCAGCCAGGTTTTTCCATTGTAATGTTACCATTTGTCTCCTTACATACTCTATTTTGTGGAATAGACTGACAAGTCCAGCCAACACTGAAGGGAACATGGGGGAGAATTAAGCTCCACTTCCTGAGTCAGAAGGTTGGAAGAAACTTAGATCATCTGCTGTTTTCTGGAGAGGATATATAAACACCCAGAAAATGCTCCTGCTGTCCTGAGAGCCCACTGGCCTTCACAACGGTCTGATGAGCGCGGAGGACTTCTCTGCTAACGGGTTCCTATTGAGTGGCCACCTTCTGAGAAATAGCCAGACTGTTTTCTGATGTCGCTGTTTCATTTTACATCTCCATCAACAATGTATGAGGGGATTTCTCCATATCCTCACCAACACTTGTATTACTTGTCTTTTTTACTCTAGCTATTCCACTGGATGTGAAGATACCTAGTAGTATCTCACTGTGGTTTTGATTTGCATTTCTCTGATGACTACTGATGTCAAGCATCTTCTCGAGTACTTATTCACCACTTGTATATTTTATTTGAAGCAATGTCTATTTAGAACCTTTGCTCATTTTTTTTTCAGAACCTTTGCTCATTTTTAAATTGGGCTATTTGTATTTTTATTATCAATTTTTAAGAGTTCTTTATATATTCTGTATACAGGTATCCTTTGCAATAAAAAGTTTTAATTTTGGTAAAGTCCAATTTATCTAGTTTTCTCATTGTTAGTACTTTGGTGTCATATCTAAGAAACCATTGCCTAATGCAAGGTCACAAAGATTTAGACCTATGTTTTCATCTAAGAGTTTATAGTCTGACATTTAGGTCCTTGATTTATTTTGAGTTAATTTTTGGATACAATGTGAGGTAAGGATCAACTTCATTCTTTTGCAGAAAACTATCCCGTTGTCCTGGCAGCGGACATTTGTTGAAAAGACCATACCATCCCAATTGAATGGTCTTGGCACCTTTGTCAAAAAATTAATTGCCCATAAATGTGAGTTTATCTTTAAATTATCAATTCCAGATTATACATATGGATATGTATAGAGAGAGAGAGAGAGAGAGAGCGAGAGAGAGTTAGCGAGAGAACAATATTTCATTGGTCTTTTGTCTTTGCCAGTACCATACTGTCTTAATTATTACAGGTTTTAAGTAAGTTTTGAAATTGGGAAGTGTGAATGATACAAGACAAGGAGAAGTTCCCCCCCACCGCCCCCCGCCAGTGGTGACTCAAGTCCTATGTTGCCAAGAGTGGGTCCTTGGCTCTGCACAAGAAAGAATTCAAGAGCAAGCTAGAGTTGAAGACAAAAGAAAGTTTATTAGAGAAGAAATAAAGTTCCATAGACAGAGCATGGTGTCCTCTCAAAGTCAGAGAATGAGACCTCAAATGGGAAATTGAATTTATATGTTTCTTAGTTTCTATGAAAAGTCACTGATTATAGGGAGTAATAGTTGGGTTCATGCATAAATTGGGCAAGGTACACCTTAGTCTTTGTTTACCTATTTTCATTTCATGATGTGGGTAAATAGTTGTTAGTAATCTCTGCAGAAATCTTTCTTTATTCTGTAGGTTCCTCATGATCTGGCTATATGGCTGACTGACCAGGTTCTGAATATGACAGCACATTATAGAAGTCTCTGAGTTCCAACTGGTTTAATGTTTAGACAATTTGTATAGTTCTTATGTCTCTTCCCTGTATTATGAGTGCTCAACTTTGTTTTTATTTTTCAAGATTGTTTTGGCTATTCTGGGTCCTTCGAACTGCCATATGAATTTTGGATAAGCTTGTCGATTTCTACAAAGAAAACAATTTGAATTTTGATGGGCACCACATTCATCACTTTGCTTTTTAATAACACT
Source organism: Cynopterus sphinx (assembly GCA_030015415.1). Classification (NCBI taxonomy): domain Eukaryota; kingdom Metazoa; phylum Chordata; class Mammalia; order Chiroptera; family Pteropodidae; genus Cynopterus; species Cynopterus sphinx. The sequence goes on from CM057389.1 coordinate 59,091,449, forward strand.
GAAAAGTGAATATGCTAGTTCATAATTGTGTCATAATTTCACTGGAATATCAATGTGGTCCCAAGTTTTCATATTAAACAATCAAAAAACTTGAAAGGACACATTTATTTTGGAAATCACATATGAAGACAGAATTTTGGTTTGTTTAAAGACTTTATTTCCAACAACTGTTACAGGTTATCAGTCATAAAAATCATCAAAATCATCAGTGGATGTGGTATGGTTTCTAGGACGTAAAGCAGCTTCAATTTCTGAGTTACTATCATCAGACTCGCCCCAGAAGGCTGGAAGAGAAAACCGGACAGCTGTTTAACATCTCAGCACACCAATTAGTTTGTTTTAATCAGCGGAGTGGCTAATTGGAGCACTGGTTTGCAAAAGGCCTAGTAGGGACGCCATGTGCTGCACTGACCAGATATACCTGGAAAGCATGTCAGTACTGCACAAATTTACACATTTCACAATGTGTTCTATGTTTGTTATAGAAAATATTTTGCAACATACTTTCTTTTCTCTTTTGTCGTGTCCAACTCTTTACTGTAGGACTGGGTTTTAAAATCGGGATTCACATGAAAGCAGGGCTAGCTGGGTGTTTTATCAGGCCTGACAGCACCTCACCTCAGCTCCCTCTCCACTTTGAGCAGAGGGGAGGAGTGAACTTCACACTGACATAAAAGACTGGATACACATGATTCATGTGGGCAGTAATCCTGGGAATGGCTGGGGGGCTGGGAAAGTGACGCAGGAGAGGAAGCCAACAGAGGGTGTTAAGGTGCAGGGCAGGCAGTGTGACCTGGGGCTCAGTCCTGCAGGGGGCCCTCTGAGAGACTGCAGAACTCTCCTTAAACTATCCTAAGAATAAGAAGAAAGTGTGGTTATTTATCCACCACATCCCATCCCTCATTGTTTGAGGGTTTCTTCCAATCAGGGCATCAACTCCCTAGCACTGTGGGCTGCCCTGTGAGAAATGAAATGCTCCTGTACCCAGAGAAAGCCCTCAGGTGAAGATACACAGATGTCCAATGTACGAGGTCAAAGACATGTCAGTGAGCTGTGCTGAAGTGACCAAAGGTGGTCAGACACCATTGTCTGCTACACTGACAACTTCCATGACTACCAATATCTACATGGCATGACTTGTCAGCTCTGCAATGACTTGTCATATAGAACCTCATTTAATCTTTCCACCAACTTGGTAAGATAGGCATTAATGTCTCTGTTTAACTGAGAAAACTGAGGCTGTGAAAAATAAAGTAACTGGCCATAATCAGCGTTGGTGGGTGGTCAAGCAAAGAACCAGCTTGTCTGACTCAAACCCATGCTCTCAATTAAAACCACTGGGAATGGGATTAAAGAAGACTGGAGCAGAGGGAGCCCAACTGTGGCAGGGGATATGTCGCAGTGTTAGTGTGGAAGGAGAGTCAGAGTCTCCATGCAATCTATGTGTTGAAAGACGAATAGGAGCTCACTAGGCTGAGAAAAAGGAAAAGTGACATTAGAGAGAAGAATAGCGTGAGCAAAGGCATGGAGGTGCAAGTGTGGTATACCTGGAAAAAGCAGCTTGTGACTAGACCCAAAGAGGATAAGATCTTTGGAGAAAATGGGGCCAGACCACAAAGGCAGAAAGTTAGAGACCCTATTCTGTAGGTAGTGGGAAGGCATTGGCAATTCTTAAGCAGGAAGGTAGAAAGATTAAATGAGGTTTTAGATGCTGGTGGCCAGGTGGAGGACAGTCTGGAATTGGGGAGGAGCTGGATGTGAGGAAACCAGCTGGAGTCTCCTGAAAGCCCTGTCATTTCTTGAGTGGTGGGCACTTGTGAGGCATGAGCAGTGAGGATGGGGACAGAGGCAAGAAGTGTATCACAGGTAGAAGGTACGTGTTGGTAATCAGTTAAATGTGGAAGTCAGGATTCCCTCACTATTCATACTTGCAAATTAAATGCTATGTCACTGTGGCCCATAGTACCCATGTGTTCTCAAGTCACAGCCCTGTCACTGAAGGCCTATGACCTCCTTGGAGACAACATCACACCAAGGGAGAACTGCAAGGACTGCCCTTGTGATCACAGGCATGCTTCATAGCCCTTACACAAGAAACACATGTCACTAACAATTCCTTTGGTCAAAACACAAAATGAAAATATAGTATCCATTATTTCTCTTACCTTTAGACTTTAAATTGGTAGTTAGTTTCTTTTTGTTTTCATGCCTGTAAAATAAATAACCTAAGTTAAAAAAAAAAGACAACTAGACATTATTTACTGAAAAGCCATAATTTTACATTTGCTCCCCAAGTTTTTTTGTTTGTTTGTTTGTTTGTTTTTTTTAGGCGAAGCAATCTTTGGTCAACCTCACATATTGTAAGGACCTTGTCAGCTTATAGTCTCTTGTTTTTTATTTTTTACGTCTACAGCAGCTGGTCTTCCCAGGTGTTCTCCCATCTAAGTACTAACCAGGCCCAACCCTGCTTAGCTTCCGAGATCAGATGGGATCGGGTGTGTTCAGGGTGGCGTGGCCGCAGACTTACTTCAAGTTTTAAAAGCAAAAGGAAAATGTCAGGACTGTGTCCAGAGGTATTAGCTAGTGATGTAGTGGGAGGGTCCCTACTGTGACAGCATCACTGCTGTTCCTGAAATGCTGGCTCTGCAGAGAGACCAAGTCAGACCCCACTCTGCTCCACGTGTACCCTGGGGCACTGCATGCGTGCTGCTGCTGCTGGAGAATGAGGGCATGGCAGGGAGGCAGAAGACCGATTTCCCCTCAACAGTCTCTGAAAAACACTAACGTGTAAAACTTTAACACTTGCAGATGAGCTAAGAGAGAAATACCTGAAGAGGAGGGAAGTTCAAGATGTTAGGATGCAAGGATAAGTTGGTGAGGAAGTTCAAATACTATCTTCGTTAAGTCAATGATACTAAAACTTAACAGTTTAACAAAGGAGTTGAAGATAAAGTCAGTTTCCTTAGTTCAAAATATTACCACATGGCAGAGAAAAATGCAAGTATCTTGGACACTTACTTTTAGGTCTCCATGTCACATACATAAAAATGCAAGTATCTATGACATCTAATACCTAGCAGCTTGTTGACTAAAACCAATATAACAAGAAACTGGCTCTATGGGGTTTGATGACTATCTCAATGCTCCTTTCAAGAGTTTCTGCAATTTTAATGAATTTAAAAGTCCCTTCTGAGAGCATCATTAGATTTTTAAATTATACTTAAATTTGTTAAGGTTCATATTGTTAAAGAATGACTAAGTCTGAAGACCTAACTGGCTTTACTGGACAATTCATGAATTGAGCAGCATTCCATCTAGCAAGTAGAGAGGAGCCCCAAGAAGCTGTATAACATGGAAGGCTTTTATTGAAAGAAACTGGGCCAGACAAGATTAGCAAAAGAAAAAGGATTGTTTCAGGCCATGTGACCTTCTTTTAGAGAAATGCGGCGTTTGTCTTATTAGGCAGATCACCTCAGTTTCCTTTGGGGGCAGGGATGCTCATGACAGATTACTTCATCAGTAATAACCAGATAACTCCAGACTGGAATTTTCCTGGAGAAGGTTGAAATTGCAATCAGGTCAGATATTAAGTCTAGGTTTGCTGTCATGGGCTTTATTACAAGTGACTCCATTTTGAGCCTGTTTTCTCTTTGACAATACTGAATGATCAAAGGTGATATTAAACAAGAAACTGTTACTTGTATATGGCTTGCCGTTTTTATTTTCTTGTATTTTTTCCCCAAGTGTTTGCTTGCATTTCCATTTATAGATTACTTCATTAAAACAGATTCCATCCTTTTACCCGGGAAGAATGACAAGACATAGACTCCAGCATGCACCATCACTGCTCTTCTCATGGCTGTGACTTTGGTCTTCTAGATGCAAGAAACCCTGTCAACTTATCTTCTTTCTTTCGGGTCAAGTCATGTTAATCTATGGCTTAAAAATATGCCTTTTGCCACAGTCGCCATAATTTACATTTTTTTCTCTCAGTAAAACAAGCTCTACTAAGGTTATCATCTTCTAGGCGCAGTATCTGTCAATGGTCCCTTTAAACTTGGTGTCTGTTTATTTGCTGTGGCCATATCTCCATGAAGAGTAGATGGCTCCCTGACTATCTGAAAGGGTGCAATGCTGACAGTCACAGAGATTGCCAGTAAGGTGAGCACCAACAATGTGAGCTTGAAAGAATCCATCTTGCCCACACACAGGTGTGAGAGCATGCGGGTGTACACAAACACGTTAAACACAACTGTGGGTTCCGTCTACTATTTACCTACCTCCCAATTTATGAATATACTGGGCTAGATACTAGAGAGAAGGGGTAGATTATAAAAATGCAGAGAGACTAATTTGCCAGCTGTGGCCCATAATAACAGCCACAAGGAGAGAGGGTGAGAGCACTGCTGGCTGGGAGAACTGATTGCATGGGGTGGCTGCAGGATCCCTAAGGAAGCAAAGGGCCTCCTGGACTCTGCTTTGAAAGACAAATGGATTTCATATGCCAGGACCAAGGAGCAGGTTGCAGTGGGATGTGGTAGCCAGGAGCCCTTGACAAGAACAAGAAAAGGGCACAGCAGAAGCCATGTCCCCACAGCCCAGGCTACTTGTCTGAGCCCCAAGAACATGTACAGTGCTCAGTTGCTAGCTCTCCTGGCTACTTCCAAAGTGCCTCATGATGAACATGTCTGTCCATGACCAAACTCACAAACATCCCAGCATGATTCCCTACCTGCCAAACCAGGTCCCTTCCCCTGTCTCAGCCAATGGCTCACCAACCTTCTAGTTGCTCCCAAGCCCCTCTCCAACCCTCTGCCTTCCCATACCCAATCAGCCCCTTGGTCCTGCCAGATTCACCTCCTATTTCCCAAAGTCCTTACTCTTTCCCTATGTATTGTCACCATCTCGTCAATAAAATCAGCATCTCTTGCCTGGACTTCTTTTTTTTTAACCTCTGTAACAACCCCCTAACTGGTGACACCACATCCATTTTTTTCCACTCAGCAGCAAGAGTGACCTTTTTGAAACTAAATCTGATCACCCCACCTCCTTGCTTAAAACTCAATGATTTCCTATTGTTTTTTTTTAGCAAAATAACTAAATTCTGAACAGCACACCCAAGGTTGATGCTCCAGACTTTACTGGGCCCTCTTACTGTAGCTTTTTCTAGTCTCTATCCCCTACTCCCCATTCTTCACCCTGACTCCTCATCAAAGCTACTGTTTCATACCCATTTGTGTAACTGATACATGATGGCCCTGCCATTTAGACTGTAAGCTCCATGACAGCAGCAACCATAACTGTTTCAGCTCAGCTGGGTAACCCAGTTCTCCACACTTAGTAGGGGCTCATGAATATGTATGAAATGAACAGATGAACCTCATTAAACATAGGGCCCTGCTTAAAGGCACTTGATCATTATTTGCTGGTACATAATTTGATTTGCATATTTCTACTTCTTATGTGAATTCAGAATCAAACTACTCAAGTATTTTTTTTTTTTTTTTTTACCAGAAACATGTTTCAGAACTAAATGCATGTAGTTCACCCACTGAGAAAGGTGGAAGATGCTTCCTACTCCATCCTTGCACCTTAGGGGTAATGATTTTTCCCTTGGAAAACCATTTCTGCAAGTCAATGTGACACTGATATTCGAGGTTGATTTTTATTGTGCACAATTCTTAAGGGCAACATTTCTTTCTCTGGGTTACAACTAATGTGTAAAGAAAGCTAAGATAAGTCCAAAGGGACAATATGAGAACTTTTCTTTGAGTGCTGGATAGAGCCAACTTGTTTAGCTACTATAATAAATGAGAGAAAAACAAAAACAAATTCAATTCTGAAAGCATGAGAAATGCAAAAGTTAAAGTTATATGCCATGGGGTATAGTCAGATGTGCTCAGAATCTTCTCTGAGAGTGTAAAAGTAACATTTCTATCTTGTAAGGCAGAAGTTGGCAAAGGGTCGTTGTGAACAGCCAGAGAGTAGATGGCTCCTGAAACAGAGAAAATGCCTCTGTATGTAATTGTGATGACACAGAGTACTAAAGAAAGTTGGAATTATGAGTGTCAGCTGGTCATTTTATATGAGCAAAAGACTAATATCATCGGGAATAACCAACATAAATATGAACTTAGATGACAAGAACATTCGCAGGTATTAAGTTTTGCTTTTTGGAGGAGCAAATAGAGACAAAACCATTCTAAGAATTCTATTATAGCAGAGTGTTTATGGATCATCAATCCAGCACCTTCGCTATAAGTGTATAAGTGGTGAAGCCCAAAGAGATTGAGGGATGTGTCTTAAGTCACACACAGTCAGCTGGTGGTGGGGCAGAAGTAGAACAAAGCGTTTTTCTGAGCACACAAAATGCAGAGGTTGCAAACTTCTACCTCCACAGGGCCTTGTGAGAGTGGTAAAACAGCAGGAGGGAAAAACCTGTGTGGGTGGGAACAATGGGTACATTTCCCAGTGTGTGACTGCTTGTGGGTGTTGCTTTCAGAAGCTGGGACAATGTCAGTTCTGGTGCCAGACTACTCTACTCTCAATGCCCAACTCTGCCCACTGCATGGCCCCTGGGCAAGATCCCTGCCTCTCTAAGCATATATTTCCTTGCCTATAAAATGAGGTAGTAAAGCCTTCCTTCACGTGTTCTGATAAGCTCAGAGATAATCCTGCTTGAGAGCCCCTATACAGCAGGCTTTGGGAAGCAAGGCTGTTGCACTGTCAAAGTGTTGGGATGACCAAAGACATGTATGTGCTTGGCTTGGTTTTGTGGCTTCCAAGTGGAGGTGATGAGTATTCAGACACAGGGTTGGGCTAAGGTTTGAGGACAAGACGCTTGTTTCCTCCTTGAGAAGCCTGAATGGGTGGGAGCACTAGAGATGGGGAAGAGACAGGAAAACTGCCTCTGCTGGGCCGTCCACAAGCGGGTGGGCAGAGTATCCAGTCTGCAGTGGTTTATTCATCCATTAATTCACTTATTCACTCTCTCAGCAAATACCATATAGATGACATTATGTGTCAGGCTCTCTGCTGGGGCTGTAAACAGCAAACAAGATATACTCAACACATCTCTGCCCTTGGGGTTCTCCTGCTTCAGTAGGGGAGAACATACCAAAACAATAACTGTGACATAGGCTAAAAGGGAAACTGCGGAGTGGGCTGAGAACTGATGGAGGCTGGACTGGGGGTTAACATCTTAGGCCCATGACATGTGCCAAGAGTCCCAAGCTCTTGTCAAGTTGGGGGCCAGAAGCCAGACACCCTTTCACCAGCAGACAAGATGGCAGTAAGGTAAAAACTCAATAAACACTCTCTAAGTGTGCTCATCCAGGCCCTGTTTCCCGAAAACTATGAATGCAGAATGTAAGAGTAGAGAGGATGCAATCAAAGTTGACTGCAAGCGCCACCTTTGAAAATGTGTATGCACATGCCTCTCCCTCTCCTGCACACTCACACAGATAACTTAATGGAATGCATGATTCTGCCGCTTGGGTACATGATGTCATACATGATGCAACTGACTTCTATAAATAAAAAAGCTTGAGTTAATGGTGGTGCTACATATTGATGATTACTCACTCAGAAAGTCCAATGGTTACTGAACACTGGCGATTAAGAAAAACTCCCAAAACCCCAGTGAGGAGCTCACGGTGGGGGGATGGTACCTATAAATGGCTTCTATCCTTGTTCCACAGATGACGATAGAAATAGTTAAAGGGCCACAGGAGGGGCATCTTGTATGGCCAGAGCCTCTACTTAGGAAACTTTGAGGAGATTAAAAGTTAAGTCTTGATAATCTAATAGGCATCAGCCAGGTCAAAGAGTGGGGCAGCAGCATTCTAGCAAAAGAGCAAAAATAAAAGCCAGCGAGAGGACATGACATGTAGCTGTTCAGTGCACACAGAGACCTTGGGGAGCAGGCTGGGAGGGTGTTGTCAAGTGTAGGCCACCCAATACTTGAGCGGGTGCAGGAACTCCTAACCGACCGACAGCAGCAGAGGCAAAACAGTCAGGCTAGGGTGTCAGATGCTCATTCTTGACTTATAGAGAGAAGGAATTTGGAAAATAGCACACCTGGGGGATAGCCTAAGATTAGTAACACATTGACTCTCAACCTCATGGTCAATTTCATTTTTTTTTTGAAAGAAAAAGGTATGCACAACCCATTAACAAACTACCCGAGTTATTGAGACTTTGAGGCCATATCGTTCGCGTTTGGCAATGAGACTCTGAAGGTCCTGCCAAAAACACGGGCTATGGTGCTGGGGACCGTGAGGAAGGGCTTTAGCAAGAAATATACTTCCAGTTCTAGGGTCTTTTTAGAAGCCTGAAAATAACTAACTTATGAGAATTTGTGATCTCTAGACTCTGAATTCTATAACTTTAATGATTTTGAATGCTAGTTAAAATCAGTATTAATATGTCTCACATAGCGTCTTAGGCTAGAATTTTCCTCAACATAGACATGTATCTGAAAGATAGAAGGCAAAAAATTAATCCAGAAAAAAAATCCCAATGAATGTACCAATAAATCTCTGTAAATATAATTTTGAATTTGAGGCCAACCAAACTCTGAGATAAATTCGACAAAGTCTGAGCGCCCCCTGATGGTTAACTCGGGGCCCTGCAGCAAATGCCATTTTTTATCTGCCTGGGGTCAAACTGTTAACTCCTTCCCTTCAGCTAATCCAGTAAGTGATTGTTTTATACTCTGTGTAGAAAAAATAAAGTATGCTAGCTTATGATAAGAAGCATGTGGAATATTTAGGAAGTTGCTAATTCAGTAGAATTTAAGGGCGATGCAGATTTGCTAAGTCAGAGATGGGGATCAGGTTTATATGAGAACCTAAAGGCTTCCAGGAAACCTCAGTATTTCCTTGTCATTCTCATAACATTCCCCTGGGAAATGGCACAGTGACCAGGCAAGAGAGATACCACTGTCCCACCACAGCATCAGCTGCAGCCTGGTGCCCTCCACTGGCCACTCCCGTGGCTGCAGTGATGGACACAGAATGCCACCCACCAGGGCCCCGCCAGGGTGCTGTGGCTGGGTGACCTCTGCTACTTTTCCCCCAGGCAATTATGTTGTAAGCGCACACATTCTTGCTTTTGGTAAAACATTATCTCGACTCAACCAGTAAAACTGAAGTTACACGACAGGCTGTTAAAATATACTCTCCATTGAATAAATGGATCCGGGAGTGTGAAAACTGCTTCCTGGGGAAGGTAAAGCAAGACAATGTTTGCAGAAGAGAGGAAGCTCTGGCATGCACCCCTGAACAAAAGGAAACAAGTGGTCTTTACTCAGAGAACAGCTTCCTATTAGGACTCACTCCTTCGTACATTATGCCTTTCATCCCCACTCAACCACAAAATGATTTTGCTGAAGCAAATACAATGGAAGAAAAAGATTTACACTGAAAGAATCTTTAATAATAAACTGTTGCCGATCTGCCTACTTGCCCATGATTTATAATACAATAAACATAGGATTCTATTACGGCTCATGCACTGAAGCTGCTGCTCTGAAAAATAGAATATGAAAGCACCCGGACCCTACCACCATCACAATGAAATGAGCATGTATAAATGTGCTAAGAGTATCTCTTTGCATCTTTTATAGCTTGTGTGTATTAATCTGTAACGCTTATTAAGAAAGTCATTGCTATGCAAAGCAGCACCCAATCCCTTTCTCTAGCTTTTCAACAGAGTGCACTGTTTAGCCAATAGGATGGACCCTCTGGCCCTCATTCTGCATTCATCGCAGGCAACATTTGCACAATGTATCTCTCAAAGGCGGCTGAAAAGAAGGCCTTAATACTCATGTAAACAACTGCAAACCAATTACTTAATGAATCAGGCCCACACATAATGAGGTGCAGACAAAGAGCTATAAATGTATTTTTGCGCCCAAGCCGCTGCTTTAAAGTAAAATCCCTCAGCTGTAGTTTGGGCTTAACTAGCACATCATAATTATTGTCTCTAGGACATCAGAGGAAGCCATTTCTTTTCTTTTCTTTTTTTTTTTTTTTAAGGTCCAGCAGGGTTTTCTTTCTTTCTTTCTTTTTCTTCTTCTTCTTTTTTTTTTTTTTTTTTTTTGAGGTTGCTCATCAGCTCACTGACAAAATAGAGCAAAGAAGAATTTTTAAAAGTGCTACAACAGCACTGCACTGTTATGTTTATTCTCAAGTACTGGGTTTCGAGACCACTTGTAAAAGCAATAAAGCACAAGGAGTGACTGCAGTAAGTGGGATCCTTAAATGTGAGCCTCTAAGAAATTTCAGTGAATCTAGGCACAAACAGCAAAACCAGAGCTCTCCAAAGTCCAGGATGTCATTCTAAACATGAAACTCAGGCCAAGAACAAAACCAGAAAAATCCAAACCCACTACTCAGAGCCCGAACCTTTTCCTCACTAGATTATTATCAAGTGTCTAGAACCAAGGGTTCCTTGAAGACTTATTTTTTCTTTTTCTTAAAGGAGGTGACGAGATTACTTGTAATTTATTTGGGAAATTAATTTCATGCAGAAACAATAGTAATAGCAAAAGCCTTCCTCAAAAGGGAAAGAAAGCTTGATTTTATAATAAAATATAGATGTAAGATGTGAAATAATCAGGCTGAGAAAATGTTCTAGAATACAACTGCTTTCTGAATGTATTTAAAAATTGCCTGAAAATATATATAAAGAAAAGTTTAAGAATAACTGTTTTTTTAATACACCTCTAAAATATAATGGAAACAAACATTTCTGTCTTTAAAAACTAAGTGCATATATTATTAAGCCAAATGGTAACATTAAGTCCTGAAAACTACCTGTAGAATTTATTCTCCTAAAATTTCTTTTAGAAGACCTAAAATTTGACTTTATAGTATAATCATAAAAACACAATATTTTAATAATCTTCTTGCCCCATAATTCATTCTCTCACTTTCTTAAAAAACATGCATGAAAACCCAGGTATTTAAGATAATAGCTTCTGATAATTAAATGAGTAATTCCCTAAAATGGAACATTAGATTTCTAAAAGCGAGAATTCAATTTCAGAAAATCAATCTCATTTAAATATATTCCAGGTCCAAAAAATACTGTAATATTTTTTATTTGATCAAAATATACATAAATAGATTTTTTCATTTTAAAAATATTACATTTCTGAGTCAAATCATTTTATCTTATGGGATATTACAAATGTAAAGTTCCTGTTTTAAAATTTCATTGCGGATAAGCAGTTAATGCATATGTAATGCAATCATTTAAAGGACATCTTTTAAATGAGAAATGTTATTACAAAAGGAAACTTGCGCTGTTTTAAATATTTATCCCAAAGCAAAAAAAGCAGGTATTTCATCAGATGACTGTTTCTATTCCCATCTGTAAATTCTTCCTAAGTGACTCAATGCCATTGTATAACTTTATGTTGATGACAAATCCACTTATCACTGCTCAAAAAACTTGCAAACCAGAAGTGCTACAGTTTCACAAATGTGAAAAAATAAATTTTTCTTTATGGAAAATAAGCTGGAAAGTATCAGAAAAGGAAGTATAACCTAGCTCACAAACTAGTTAGAAAAAAAAAGGAGTACAAAAAAAAAAAAAAAAATCCAGCAATTTCTAGTATATACATCAGCCAACCCAGAAAGAAGAAACAGTCCACTTTATTTCCTTTAAGGTCTGATGTTTTCTCTCTGCCCTTACCCTCCATTGTGTGGTCTCTAAGCAGTCCTACTGCGAGCAGCTGTAGACGCTAATTTGTGGTTCACTGAGGTGTCAATTGAGTCTTAAACCAAGGAAACAACAGCTGCAAAACAATACTTGGCTCTGGTGCAAATATTTTCAAAGGTAACTAAAGTTTCAACTGTTTTTTTTTTTTTTTTTTTTTTTAGATAAACAAAAACCCAAACGATAACCTTCCATGAAATCACACAACAAAATAATATGCAGAGTTTGATTCATTGCACAGTGACATTTCTCATCTTGTTGCTGCCACTATTCAGACAGGCTTTCACGACTTTACCTTGACAAAGGACTTCCTTCACTGGATGAAAAACTAGCTTCTGAAGTGATTTTGTTAGTTGGCTGTGTCTTGAATGTACCACTGCCAATGTTCAAACCTGTGACAAGCACAAATGCGGAGTGTGTTAGCTGCCACACAGCAAAAAAAATGCAATGAAAAAAAAAGGGACCTTACAATAACTTTGGTAAAATAAATGTCGACAGAGGAGGATGCTGTTGAACCAAAGAATGCAAGGGAGCTTCTGAAGCAAGGAATAAAATGTTGGTAGAATAACGAAAGGAAGTCAAGGGGGTTTCCTGTGATACACAGAAGTCACAAAAGGTAAAAAATAAAATCATTCTAAGAGCATAATTTTAAATGACCAAGATGCATGTGTGAGCACAGGGGTCTCTACTATGGCATCAAGCTCTGGATAACTGTTACACTGTTATAACACACAGGCAGAGACATCACCAAGATGTTGGGCAACGGGAACCAGTCTCAAAAATAACTGATACCCCTGGGATGACAGTTGTCCACATTACTCATCATTAGTCCCACTGCCAAATCCTCTATTTTTCCATCTCCGCTAGAATGAATCTCCGCTAAAAACCATCAAAGCCACTCTTTAACCAGTCTGAAAAAGGCTGATGAGGAAGATGCAGAATTCACCTCTTTCCCTGGAGCTGGGGGAACTGGACTGTCCCCACTATGCTTGCAGGGCAATCCCTGACCTCTGCCCCCTGGGTGTCCTTGGCCTTGGATGTGTCTATTGTAGTATGATTCTTAACTGGCAGTTGCCCAAGACAAGATCATGTATAGAGAGTGCATGGGCATCTCAGCAAAAAGCATTTGCTGAGTTTCTAATGTGTAACCTGATTGCCTGCATGTGACATCTGCAGCAGAGCAATTCTTTTAATAATGTACCCATGTTCTGCCTGAATAGGGTCTGCACAAGACCAAGGAATTTCAGACATGAAAACAGAGGAACAAGTTTACGTGGCTTTCCTTAGAGCCAGGTCCAGAAACAAAGACCTAAGACATGTGATGTAGAAAGTAACTAAAGCATGTGATGTGTCTTCAAAAGTTAGATTTGAGGGTGACTCCTCAGTTCAGAATGCACATTCCCACCACTACCTGTAGCAGTGTTGTGAAGTTTAACATGGGGGATTTGGCTTCCATTTTCCTCTGCCCTACCTGCCTATTTTCCTGCTTCTCTCTGGAGCTCCTATAAGTCCCTAGGATTAGAGAATGAGAATGAAAAAGTAATGCATGACCAAATGTACAATAATACCAGATGAAGTATCTAACTACAACGATAGCCAACACTATCAGAAACACCTCTAAGATCCCAATGCTGGAAAATTTGGAATCTTGCAGAATTACATAGTATAATTTTGAGTGTAGAGTGAGAAAACTGAATCTAGGGGTACTTAACTACACAATCTATAAAGGAGTACTTCACTATGAATAAATTAACAAAAATATGTTAATTATAACCATATTAATAGTGCAAAATTTTTAATACACATCTAAGGGACTACAACCTTTGTCTAATTTTACTCATCCTTTGAACCTGTTCAATTAACTATCCAAAGTATACTTACCAAAAACAGATTTGTGGAGTCACCTTCCAAACTATGTATATCTGCTAACCAGCTATATTGCTCTGAAAGAGGCATTATTCCCTTGGGGCATCATTTGTAAAATGAAGGGGTTAGATAAATACTTTCTAAGATAATTCTGGACTCTAATTCTGTGACTCAAATGTGAAGAAAGTGATAAGAAGTCAACAATTAAGGGCTCACCAGTGCTATATCTCTCCAAAATGATGAAGACCTTCATTGAGGCAGAGGCCTCGTTTTATACCCAAACTGCAAACTCTCATGTTTGTGAAATTCAAATAACTACCACCACCAATATGGGAAGCCCTCCCCAGAGGCTTTTTTCTAATAGGCACAGTGCTGGGAATTTAACCTGCAGGGGCTCACTGAATCCTCAAAATAACCAAAATAACTGAATTTTGCAGCAACCAATTCTAACACTAATATTATTTAGGAAATAGCTCTCCAAAGGCAAGTCTGATGGCACCAAAAGTATGTTCCTCAAAAGATATGTCTGGTAAAGACATCTTTGAGACAACTGGGAAATCTAAATATGGACATGGAATTATGTGATATTAAGAAATCATTGTTCATTTTGGTAGGTAAAATTATGGCATGGTGGTTTATGTAAAAATAAGTTGTTAAAGTGTACTTCCTTCTGTATTAATCCATTTACTTTAGAAAGGGGAGTTGAGGTGACTTATATAAAAAAAAGGTATAATAAAATAAAAGCCACTGAAAATAATAAAAATAATAAAGTATAAGAAAACAGAGAAAATTACAATTAAAACAAAAATCCTAAATTTAAGGACTTAGATTTAAACATAAAATTAGTTTTTACTGGTATTTAGTGTTTTCATCTAAAGAAGCCCCATATCCCCTAACATCCTAGTGAGGGATGGTAGCCTAGAATGATGCTTCCCATTGATGATTAAAAAAACTGGAAGATGTCAGAAGAGAAGGAATTTGGGGTGTTTCCTGTGGTACTTAGTGACAAGTTAATATCATGATATACTGAACAGAATTCAAGGGCCTGTAAGAGCCATCATCTTGTGCTTCCAGTACATATCCAGGACGGGAGACTCTTCCAAACTTGTGTTTGTTGAAGGCTGACCCGGTGAGTTACAAATTTAACTCCAGAAACCTTCAAAGAATGACCACTTTCCCCTGAATACAGCACTGGCAGCTGCCTTGGGTCTCCTAAGCACTGATTTCAAGTGCTGAATTTACCCTTGCTTACCTGACAGTTGTAATGCAGAAGCATCTGCCTTTTGAAATCCATCTTCAGTTTCACTTGAATTATATTGAAGGGTAGACTGCTTTAGCAACTGGTATGCTTTTGTTTCTATAGATTAAAAAAAGACACAGATAACTGCATAGTCACATGCAAAAATGGGCCCTTACCTTATACCATACAGAAAAATCAACTCAAAAAACAATTAAAGACTTAAATGTAAAACCTAAAACTATTAAATGCCTAGAAGAAAACATAGGATAAAAGCTTCAGCACAGTGCATTTGGCAATGATTACTTGGATGACCAGAAGCACAGTCAACAAAATAAAAACAAATAAATAGTACTAAATCAAACTTAAAAACTTTTACATATCAAAGAAGACATTCAACAGGGTGAAAAGGCAAGCTACATAATCAGAGAAAATAACTGAAATCATACATTTGATAGACGTTAATATTCAGAACATACAAAAAGCTTCTATATCTTGACAACAAAAATCAAATGGGCAAAGGACTTGAGTAGCATTTCTCCAAAGAAGATATAATAATGGCCAATAAACACATGATAAGACGCTCACAATCACTAATCATTAGAGAAATGTAAATCAAAACTACAAGAAGATATCATTTCATACCCATCAGGATGGCCACTATAAACAAAACAAAGGAAACAAAGCAAAACAAAACAACAAAACAAGAAAATAACAAGTGCTGTTGAGAATGTGAATAAGTTGGAACCTTTGCACAGTTAGTTAGAATGTTAAATAATACAGCCACTATAGGAGATAGTATGGAGCTTCTGCAACAAATTAGAAACAAAATTACCATATAACCCAGCAATCCCACTTCTGGTTATCTATCCACAAAAACTGAAAACAGGATCTCAAAGAGTTATTGGCACATCTGTGTCCATCAGGGCATTTATTCAAAATAGCCAAGAGGTGGAAACAACCCAAATGTCCATCAATAGTTGAAAGGATAAAGAAAATTTGGCATATACATACAATGAAATATTACACAGACTTAAAAAAAGGAAATCTTATCACATGCTACAGCATGAATGAACCCTGAGGACATTATGCTAAGTGAAATAAGTTAGTCATAAGTGGCCAAATGTCATATGATTCCACTCATATGAAGTATCAAAAGTGGTCACAATCATAGAAACAGAACGTAAAAAGGTGATTACTAAGGGCTGGGATAAAGTATTTCAGCACTGCAAAATTAGTATGTTCTAGAGATCTACTGCACAGCAACATGAATATACTTAACACTACTGAACTGTATACTTAAAAATGATGAAGATGGTAAATTTAATGTTATGTATTTTTTACATAATAGAAAAAAAGTAGAGTGACCAGATATTCTAATTTGTCCATGACAATTCAAATTTATGGCTGTTGTCCTAGTATAATTAATAGGATCCCCTTTTGTTATCAAGAGTTTTCTAGTTTAGATAATAAATTGTCACCCTAGTTAAGAGACATATGGAACAAATGCATTATCACGGCATATATTGGCTACTGACTCAAAAAAAAAAACAACTAAAGAAAATTTGAACACATATTGAATATTTAATGATATTGATACATTATTATTGTTTTAGGTGTGAAAGAATACACAGAAATATTGAATTTTCTATTATCTAGAAATTTCTGAAATTCTTCCTACGATGTTAATACTTTTCAAATGAACGCAAATTGTTTTTTTGAACTGTCCATTTTTAGATATTCTGAAAACAATTTAGTTGAACCCAGTTTTCAAAACTCAAAGACAAGTTGTATGAGTTTATCCAAGGTAGCCAAATTCCACTATTCTGAGTGGGTCTGTGGATAGGTTTAACTCATAGTAAAATGGCTTCTCTCCACTGCAAGCCTTGCAGAAGCTTCTACAGAAATGAATCATCGGCAGCAGCACTGATTTCCTTGGTCGGTCACCTGGTAGTTCTCTGGAGCACTCTGTGCTTTGGCTCTCTGGCTCTCACATTTTATTGTGGAAAAACTCCAAAACCAGACCAGCAAAAAAACAAGCAGTAACTCGGGGAGAAGGAGAACTCACATTTATTATGGGCAGTCTCAGAGGAGCTAGTGCTCTGAAGAGTCTGGGCCTCAAGCTCAGTTGCAACATTCCTTACATACAGGACTTTTACACGAGTAATGGGTTGAACTCAGACCGTCACAAACGGCAGGAGTTGCTATCAGCGCAAGTAGTAACACTGGTAGAAGGGTGGGAGTTATGGGTTCCTGATGCTTATAAATTGTTACAGGAAGGAGGAGCGGGGCTGCTAAGGTACCAAGTGCTACAAGAGCCATAGCCCAGTTAGAGAGTCCAAGTCCTTCAGTAAGGAAGGAGAGAAACTAGATGGAAGGTTTAGAACATGGGAGTGGCTTTTTTTCGAGTGGTAAAGTGGCCTCTTGCTGCTAATGAATTCACTTCACATTCCTTCCTTTCTAGACTCAGACCAGTAATAATATCAGTCTGTCTTGTATTTGGACAGAATACTCAATCCTCCCAAATCTAAAATTTAAACTAAAATTACTAGTTTGATATTTTTCACAAAAATTCTTTATTCATATTTTTGATACATATTTTTTCTTCTTAAAGAAGTCCCTCCAACATTTCTACAATACTGGCTTGATAGTGATGAACTCCTTTAGCTTTTTCTTGTCTGGGAAGTTCTTTATCTGTCCTTTGTCTCTAAATGATTGCTTTGCTGGGTAATCTTGGTTGTAGATCTTGGATTTTCATCACTTTGAACATTTTGTGCCAAGCCCTTCCGATAGCAAAGCTTCTTTTGAGAAATTGGTTGCCAGTATTATGGGAGCTCCCTTGTAGGTAACTAATTGTTTTTCTCTTGCTGCTTTTAAGATTCTCTCTTTGTATTTTAATTGTGATGTGTCTTGGTGAGGGCCTCTTTGGGTTCATTTTTTGGGGACTCTCTGAGCTTCCTGGGGTTGTATGTCTCTTTCCTTCATTAGGTTAGGGAAGTTATCCATAATTATTTCTTCAAACATATATTCAACATCTTGTTCTCCCTCTTAAGGTACCCCTGTGACATGGAAGATTTTACCTTTATTTTATCCCATTGGCTCCTTAAATTATTATATTCTTGGTTACTTTTTTCTTGCTGTTCTGATTAGGTGTCCTCTGCTACCCCATCTTCTATATCGATGATTCTATTCTCTGCTTCATCCACTCTGCTGATTCCCTCTAAAATATTCTTCATCGCAGATAATGTGTTCTTTATTTCTGACTGGCTCCCTTTTATAATTTCCATTTCCATTTTTGTTTTTTATCTCTTTAAGTTCTCACTGAGTTCATCTCTTCTCCTAAGTTCATTGAGCATCTTTATCTGTTAGATTGCTTGACTCTGGAGCTTAGATCTGCCCTTTCATGTAGGACAAGCATCTCTGTCTCCCCATTTTGGCTACCTTTCTTTGTCTGTTTCTATGTACTAAGCAAAGCTCCTAAGTTTCCCAGTCTTATTAGTGTGGCTTTGTAGTAGGTGTCCAGTGACACAGTCCTGAGAGGTCCAAATGCAGGCCAAGTTTAGCACCATCCTGTGCCCCTCCAGGGCCACCTGTTAAGATTCAGCAAGCAATCCACAGATGCTATGCTTTTAGTTACCCTCAAGAGGCCACACCAAAAACCAATGCTGGCTGCCGCCAGTGTGGGGCTTGGAGCAATTCAGCAAGGGGCACAGCATACACCATGGACACCATTGAATGTGTCTTGGATATGGCTGCAAGTTGGGAGGGGCAGAGTTTCAGGAAATCCTCTGGGCAGAGCAACCTCTGTTATCCAGTTTGATGATGTCTCAGCTATGATGGCGCCTGCGGTGCCTGCATCTGCACGCTAGGATGAGGGACGTCTCAACAGAGGAACAATGAATACTCTGGGGAGAAAGCCTCGCCTCGGGGCCTTGTCCTGAAGCCCAACAACTCAGCATCCCCCCATATATCCTGGTGCCCCCTGAGCAGCCGACCCAGTGCTGAGGCTCAGAGTGACTGAGTCCATCACTGTGAAAGTCTGACTATGGCCTTCAAGAGGAAGTCTGCACCTGCTGGCTGCAGTTGTCGCAGCCTCTGTTTTACTGTGGGCTTAGGCAGTCTTGCGTCACTGCCCCTTCCTACCACTGTAGGTGATTTCTTATTTCTCTCCCCAGGCGACTCTGCTAGCTGTTTATTCTGTGGTTTTGTCCCATCTCTGGTGTGGTAGCAACAAGAGATGTCCAGAGCCTCTAAATCATCTTGCCCCTCCTCTCAAGAATACACTTATTTTCAGTGAGAATGTTCTGATACCCACCAAACAAACATGCATGCATGCTCAAGCTTTCAGATCTGGATCTCTCAGTCAAGCATCTATCATATACTCAAATGTGTTAAGATTTAGTTTAAAAAGTAGAAAAGATTGTAGTTTAAAACAAAGTAAGGCAATGGGGCCAGGAACTTAAAATCTATCCTTGACTATTAATTCCAGACATATGACACTATGAGATAAATATATCTTCCTACTTCCTTACATAAGCTGTCCAAACTCAATCATTGATCTTCCTGCAAAGTGGTGATGGATCACTGAGATTGTTTTTTTCTTTCTGACATACATTTTGTGTCAATAGAAAATTGAAATGACTAGAGAAACAAAGTGAAAACATGCTGAATAAATGGAGGTAGGAGAGAGATGATGTTGGAAAGAAGAGAAAGAAAAAGCCTCAACTTATCTTTTATTCTCTTTTATATGCAAATGTACACCTGCTAAAATACTTCTAAATCTACAAATAAAAAGAAAATATCTGATGAAAAAGTGCTTTTTAAAACCCATTATAAGAGCCAGATAAGTGTGGTTCACCAGCCTTGATGGGGTGTCTGAGTCAGAGGTTCTGTCCATGGCTTTCACAGAAATCTCTACTGAAAAAAGAGTTAGGTCCAGAAAAGGAATCACAAAGGAGATACAAACAATACTATCACTATAGCTAGAAAAAAAACAACCTTGAACTGGGCATCTTTGAGTAAGAAAGGCTAAACTACCATTCCTATATGATGTAGAATTTTTAAAATTAAATTTGAAATATATTTTCTGTCCGCTGAATTTCCCAGTGCTGTTACTTTTCACAAATATCTATACCCATGCAATTTTTTTTGCATACTACACTGTATGTGTTGCTGATACAGAAAACTCAGTCATTTTTGCAAAATAAAACAAGAATTGTGGGATATGTTTCTAAAATTAATTCTAAAGATAAATATTATTACTTAAAATCCACTTCTCTAGTAATTTGCTCAAATAAAAATGAGAAACTATTAGGCTATGGGTGCTTTCACAATTTTGAAAATACAGAAAACTCATCAATAGGAATTTTCGTTTTTAGATCATAAGTCTATGTGACTGTGAGATATAGAAGTTGAGTCCACTTTTCATGTCCAGACTTTCCACTCCACTCCACTAGTAGTCCTGGGTCTGTAAATCTATTATCTAGATTTCTCTGTCTTCTCACAGAGAGGGTTGATGCACAGAGTAACACCTAATTCGTTTGACTTGCCTGGAGTGGCTTCAGGAAGTAGGTTTACATTACATTCTTAATTTTTATGAAATAATTCAACAATTACACCTGAACGTAAATGCCAGGCTTATAACTAACCTTTAATGAACATTTTAAAACTGAATTGAAACAGTTTTGCTGGTATTGCTTCATATGTACACTTATAACCACAGTGCCTGCCACTTATCACTGTTCAACCATGCATGGGAGGTGAATTTTCAACTCTCAAAGTCACAGAATTTTTATGTTTTCAAAGACAGAGTGATCTTGATCAGTCGGGTATATTTTATTGGCATAATTAGTTTTTAAAAACAATATTTTTGCAATTTGCACTCAATAATTTATATAATGAGAAGATTCAGAAGACATTAATATTATCAACTTCATCACCTATGGTAGTACCAGGAATAATCACTGAATAAGATAAACTGGATTCTAGGAATATAAAATATGAAGAAAATCCCTCCTCAGCCCCTGTAGGGGATTGAATAATGTGTGTCCCCACCTGCTCAAATTCTTGTCCACCCAGAACCTCAGAATGTGACCTTATTAGGAAATAGGTTCTTTGCAAAGGTAATTGACCAAGAATCTCACAATGAAATCATCCTGGATTTGTAGTTGGCCCTGAATCCAATGAATGGTATCCTGATAGGCAGAGCAGTGGACACAGGAGACACAAAAGAAGGCGATGTGAAGACGGAGGCAGAGGTTTGGAGTTATACTGCCACAAACCAGGAGCCACCAGAAGCTGAAACAGGCAAGCAAGGACCCTCCCCTGGAGCCTTTAGAGGGGACACAGTTCTGTTGACACTTTAATTTTAGACGTCTGGCATCCAGAACTGTGAGAAAATACATTTCTGTCGTTTTAAGGTTGTGATGGTTTGTTACAACAGCCCTAGGAAAATGCATTCAGTCCTCTGTATCCACAGGTTTTGCATCCATAGATTCAACCAACTGCAGATGAAAAATATTTTTTAAATCCCAGAAAGTTCTAAAAAGTAAAACTTGAATTTGCCACATGATGAGCACTATGCTAACCCACACTAATGAAGTGATATGGAGGCATATCCTGCTGTAGCCTATATGAAATATAATGCCATTTTATATGAGACTTGAGCATCTATGGATTTTGGGGGGCGGTGAGGGTAACAGGTCCTGAAACTAATCCTCTGGAAGACACAAAGGGATGACTAATATACTCCCTAATCCCTGATTTTATTAAAATATCAAAAGCCCAACCTCTTCTCTCTCTCTCGTCTCTGTGTAAAGTGAAGGTATTTCACAATATGACTTCATCTAAGGGCTCTTTCATCTTTGAGACCCCTTGCCCCATGGTTCTCAAACCTGGGGACTCACTTGGGTATATTATAAAGGGTTGATGCCTAGCTCTCGCCACTAGAGGTTCTGATGGAACTGGTCAAGGATGAGGCTGGGACACAGGTATGTTTTAAAAATCTATACAGGATTCTACTGTGCAACAGCCGGGAATTTCTCTACACATATTCAAGTTCATTGCCTTGAACAATGGGGAATCCAATCAAGAGTACTCTCAGACATCTGCCTTTCATTCTTTAATGACTATGTTAAATAAATACCATGACCCTATAATGTTGTGAGTGAGGAATGCTTTGCCATGAGTAGTAGCAGGCAATAGGCCCAGTGGGTGAAGTCCCAGCAGCCTGATCCCTGCCACACAGGGCCAAATGATCTGCAATGGACAGCCCAGAAGCATATGGTGGTTCCTTGGTTTTGCATGACTTGGGGGCCCCTTGTTCCAGGTGAGCAGGTAACATATCTACTGATTCTTGTGCATCTGAGACAGGATAAATAAGGAACATTTTTAGTAAAGTCTCAGCAGTGGTGGTATCATGCCACTGTACTTTGGCAGTCCAAAGTTGTCACTAGTCTTTTCTCCCAGGATAAATTCAGCCACCAATGACAATCTGGCCATCAAATGTTTCCAGATCTTTTCCAATCTGATGTAAAACTCAAGCATAATGTTTTGGGAAAGAGTGCCCAGAATCCCATGTGGCACCCCTCAAATTTATGCTGACTTCCTACAAAGCTACTAAATAGACATATCCTAGAATGACCTTGAATATTTCAGCTTGCCAAAGAATATCAGTGAGAAATGGCATAGTCAGACAATGACTTTCAACACAGTTTGACCAAGAGAATTGATGTCAAAAGAATGAGAGGCTGTCTCAGAGGCTTAATCTTCTTGAGATAAAAGCTGTGAGCCCTTTTCACATGGAGCTTAAGGAGATGAGTTTTGCCAGGATAGGCACGTGGGCTAGGAAAAGTACTGGTGGGGTAAATGACTGGAAGAGATAGTATTTTGGCCTGAATCAACAAGCATTTAAGGAAACTCCTTAATACTCTATTTTTAATTCATTTGTTTGACAAAATGAGTGCCCACTGTATACCAGATACTGTTAGGTGATGGATTTTTATGATATTTAGCATTTTCTAAAGCTAAAATCCACTTAACTCTCAAAGGCAAATTTAGTGTGAATACAAATAAAATTGCCAATGTGGGAAATTTTGTTTTGGGGGATAAGTGGTTCAGAGGGAGACTTTCCCTCATAATCTAGGTAAGTATTGCCTTAATTCTGGCAATCAGATCAGGGAAACACTGATCTGAATATCCTACTACATGCACATAGTTTCAGTCCTAAGTGTACTTAGATTTGCCCCTCTTTATAAAGGGCATACCTCTTGGTACAATCCACACTCAGAAATCCTTGCAAGCTGACCACCTCTCTAGGCCTAATGTAATAGAAAGGAAAAGTATAGCTGCATTCATCACTGTTCTCAAAAGCATCCTTGAGGAGCTCATCTTTTGTTATGATACCTGCTGATGTTTAATTGATCCAGACATTCTGATGCAGTTGCCCATCTTATAAAATGAAAGAGGTAGAGCAGTGGAACAGGAGTCGTGGGCTTAAATCCTGAAGTCTGAGTTCAACTCAAGATCCAACACACAAGGTATATGACCTTGAGCAGGAATCAACCCTTCTAAGTTTCTGTTGGACTGTCTGTAGAATGAGTTACTAATATTTACCCCACAAGGATTTTTTGAAGATTACACATGATAGAGGCTTTGTGAGGGCAGGGACTCACAGTCTTGCTGTCTGTGGTATTCCTAAGTAAAGCTATATTATACATGCAAATTATATGCTATTTATAATATATTAAAAACCATATATTCATAGAGATCAACATTAAGCTTAGATTTCTACCTGGATTCTTTAGTGTGAACAACTAGACTAGTAAATGTTCTTGTGCTAACAAGAACAGATCATACATGCTGTGGGAATACTTACTTAATTGTGTGTGAGGGTGTGTGTACAGGAGGATTTCTATGTGCACTATAGCACAGATTACAGGAGCTGGAGTTACAAAACTCACACTCTCCATAATGATGATTTATAAAGCAGATGCCTTCAAAGTGATAGCACACTCCTTAAGGATGAACCCCTCTTCCAAGTCCTATATGTTGGGGGTGATAAGCAAAATAAGGAAGGAATTAGAGAAATGAGAATGTTGGCACATTTTCTTTCTTTAACATGGACTGAGAATCACAGTCTTTTGCCTTTAGAAAGTAGATCATAGTTCCCCAAAATGCGAATTCCTTCCACAGTGCCCCTTTAGAGAGCAGGTTCCTGCCATGGTTCAAGGACCGAGCACAGAATCCCACATTTGGAAAATACTCAGCTTGGTTTTGCTGAGCTGTGAATTTCTTCCCTGAAACACTCACTGAACTACACTCTACAATTATGCTCATTTAATGTTCTGCCTTCTACATGGTGGTAGCCTGGCAAATTTTTAAAGATAGCTTTTGTGTGTTTCTCAGGTTAAACTTTCCCAGGGTCTTCACTATTCTGAAAATGGTATAACCTCAGAGCTTCTCCCTTCCCCCATTCTGCCCACTCTCCTGGTGCCTGCCCTGGATTTCACCCTGGCCCCTTTCTCTGCTTTACCTCTTCTGAGAAAGCTCAAATAGAGTCACATGGAAAGACTGATGTAGAGTGCTTCAGGACCATTGAGAATTACTACTGTAATCGGCCGGTTATCAATTTGAGGAGTAGTTTTAACAAGTAAATTTCAATCATAGCATCATCTGGGTTTAGTTACGCTAAAGAAACCCCAAATGTCTTTATAAAGCAATCTCATCTACAAGAGAGGTTCCCACAAAAAGAAATCACAGGAAAACACTGATGGTAATTTTAGTGTATTGATAAAACTTGTGCCCTCATTAGACTTAAGGTTTTAAAAAAACATTCCACATGTGTGTAAATTTCCCAAAACATGTTCCTTACAACATTATTCCTGTTGGCTGTTCATAGGAAGGATTCCATTTTCAAACAGAAGGTGAGTTATTTGACTTCATGTTTACACTTTTAAATAGTTCATTTACTGAAAGTCTTCTAAAAGTCTTCAACATGTTCTTGTGCATTGTGCATGCTGCCCAGGAGAGACAGACCAGACAGGATTTAGCCACAAGATATGTATTCCTTGCAGTATCTTCTGGGTGGAGCACTACACAGAACACTTTTGGGAAAATGCTGCATCAGATCACCAACTGTGTTGAGGCAGCACATCTGGGGAGGACTGTCACCTAGTGATCAGGGAACCTGCAATATTCTCACCTGTGTGCATGTATGCAGAGACAGCTGAGCCTTGACCAGAGCAATCCCTAGGGGCCACTTCACCAGCTTTTTGTGATTCTTCTCTTAGAGTTTCTTCATAGGACAAATTAGAAGTTTCCAAAGTAGCATAAAACTCTCTTCAAGTTTTTGGATAAGTAAACATCCCTCTGGATTCAAATCAGTTGAGTTCTCAAGTGAAAATTTATTGCAGAAACTACTAGTAGGCACTAATAGCATGGTCAATGGGGAATTATGCCGGTACTGTACCTCAGGAAGGTAAGCAGCTATCAGAACAACAAACAGCCTGGTGGTGCTCAGGTGCTCTCCTCAGGTTTACTCTTTCTGTGGCGCAGCACCCCATTATCACTGCTTCTTTTCCTCTTTTATTTTGTGAGATTCCTTTCAACTAGATGTCACTCGTTTGAAATGCTGGGGAGTGTGAGGCCAGTGTATAAGACCAATAATACTACTAAGAGGCATAAGAATATTATTAGAAACTATAGCTAACAGGTATGAGTGTGTTGTACATGCTTGGCATGTTCATGCACATGACCTTATTTAAATTTTAAGACAATCTTGCCAACTGCTAGGTATGTCTGCTTTTCTAATACAGAGGCTCAGAGAGGTGAAGAAATGGGCAGAGAGTAAAGAGCAGACACGAATGGCTAATTGCAAAGCCCAGGCTCAACAGACACATTTCCTCAACTCCCAGATGACAGCCTCTGGGATATTCATTTTCTTTGAAAGATCCTAGAAGAAATGCAGCCCATCCAAGCAGGAAAGCCTCAACAAAAGCATCATAAATGGGGAGGAAGAATTTATCTTAAATCAAATATATACTTGCCTTACTTTACCAAAGGCCAAATCTCCAAAGAATTATGACAAAAGATACAAAAATTTAATAAAGAGATGATAATCAAGAATTTAAGAAATCAAAGCAGCTTCAATGACTGACACAATAGTAGTATTAAGCAAAGCCAAGGTACATGAGACCTTCAAACATTAACTCCATGGGAGGTCTAGTGGGTGTGGAACAAAGAATGAAAAAAGCATGGTGGTAAGAACAGAATGGCAATGCTCAAAGTAAAAAGCTTTGAAAAGTTTTTCATATCTTGCAAGTTATCTTATGTCTAATACTTTGGCATATTTTTTAAACTGCCAACTATTGATAGATTGATGGCAGGTTGCTGGAATTACAAATTTCTTAAAAATCTTAATGGCTAAAAGTCCTTATTCCTCCTAGGCTCATCATACCTTTTTCTGCATGAAGAGAAAGAAGATGTGAAACCCTGGTACTTAACTATCTTGCCTCTTATAAAGAAATTCTATGACATAGATATAGAGAGCATATTGGTGGTTGCCAGAGGCAGGGGGTGGAAGGTGGGTGAAATGGGTGAAGGGGCACAAAAGGTACAAATTTCCTGCAAATTAAAACCACACTGAGATATTACCTCACACCTGTCAGAGTAGCTGTTATCAATGGGTCAACAAACAAAAGAGTTGGCAAGGATGTGAAAAAAAAAATCCTGTGCATTGTTGGTGGGACTGTAAATTGGTGCAGCCACTATGGAAAACTGTATTGAGTTATCTCAAAAAATTAAAAAATAAGACTACCATGTGACCCAACAATTCCTCTTCAGGGTATTTCTCCTAAGAAATCCAAAACACAAATTTAAAAAGATATATGGACACCTATGTTCACTGCAATATTATTTATAACAGCCAAGATATAGAAGCAACTTAGTGTCTATTAAAAGATGAATGGAAAAAGAAGTGGTACATATATATAATGAAACATTATTTGGCCATAAAAAAGGATGAAATCTTACCATTTATGACAACATGGATGGACCTAGAGTAATGTACTATGCTAAGTAAAATAATTCAGACAGAGAAAGCCAAATATCATAAGATTTCACTTACATGTGGAATCTAAAAACAAAATAAACAAAGCAGAAACTAACTCAGACACAGATTGGTGGTTGCCAGATAGGAGGGGGTGGGGGAATAGGTGAAAAAAATGAAAGGGATTAAGAAGTACAAATTGCCAGTTATAGAAATAGTCACAGGAATGTAAAATACAGTATAATGAATATAGTCAATACTATCGTGATAACTAGGTATTGTGTCAGATGGGTACTAGACTTATCAGGGTGATCACTTCGTAAGTTATATAAATGTCTAATCACTATGTTGTATGCCTGAAATGAATATAATATTATATATCAACTGTAATTGAAAAATAAATTTTAAAAAAGGTCAAAAAAGAGGCACAGATTTCCAGTTATAAATGTCATTAGGAGGTAATGAACAGGATGGTGATAAGGTTAATAATACTGTACTGCATATTTGAACATTACTAGGAATGTAAATCTTAAAAGCTCTCATCACAAGAAAAAAATTTTTTTGTAACTGCTGATAAATGTTAGCTAGACTTATTGTGGTGCTCATTTCATTATGTATATAAATATTGAATCATTATACTGTATGCTTAAAACTAATATAGTGTTATATGTCAATTATACTTCAATAAAAAATTCTGTGAAAAAATAACATTTACATTAATTTTGGGGAGAGTCATCTACTTGCAGCAAGGGATGACTGAAAAGAATACTTAAGAGACAAGTAAGAATAGGCAAGTAGAACATTTCCTGGCTTCTCCTCAATAAGCCTTTATGATTTTAATTTTAACCGAAATAAATTCAGAGGTCATTAGATATTTCTACATTCAAAGGTAAATGCAAAAGAAAAGTATCTACATGACTTCTTGGTTATTTGCAGTTTGGGGTCATCTACACTTCTATTAATAAATTAATAGAGGGATCTCTACCAGAGTTTTCTCAAAATAAAGAATAAAAATGCAACAAACATATTACTGGGAAATATTTTTAAAAAACTGTATTTTAGAGTGAAATATTATCTAATGCAGAATACATAAAATAACTGCTCTACTATAAATTTCTTTTTCAAAACTAGAGTTCATCAAAGAAACATGGTTTAAAAAATTAATCATCAGTCCATGAATTGTATTGCCATAAAAGAAAGCCATTCCTTTCTGCATATAAACAACAAAACTACCAACATATGCAGATGCATGCCTTAGTACCTTGGTGCAATGGTGTATTTACTTGTATAAATATTTAAAGTCAGACCTTTGAATTTATAATGAAGTAGCACACCACTTTACAAAATAAGGTACGACTAGATGTAGATGTACAACAAATAAAACTCTGTTCAGAATAGTAATTGCTGCTGTCAATATTCTAAAACTAAAAAAAGTAAAGATATTCAGATTTCATCTAAACAAGCCTAATACATGTGCAGAAATCTTAACAGGTCTTGTTGAAACCTTATTGCTCAAAATTTTAAATTATTAGACAGGCTTTGTAACTGAGGGACAAGCAAGCTTCCTGTCTGGCATTCCCCACTCTCCTCGCCCGTGCTCTTATTTTAATGATGCATATTCAATTATCACAAGAAAGAAAAAAGTAAAATCAGAAACATCTGTAGTTTGCCATAATGACTGGGTATTCCCCATGGAGACTGACCTTTCTACACAGATGCAGGTGCTGAAAGGCTACGTGGTGGGGGATGCTCACATGTGTAAATATATAGGATGATTATAAAGAATAGACATGATTATTTTCCACCTTAGTTTGTGTTAATGTAAGCTTGCATGTTATGATCATGTGTTCTTACGATTAATCTCCTGCTCCAGGATGTAGTAGTTGAAATATACCTGCTCTTAGCGGAGTCCACAAACCACTACCTAGGATGTTATGATTGTATAATAAGGTTGAATCCTGTGTTTGAAACTCTTGAGCAACCATAACTTTACCTGTAATTGGAATCTTTGCTGCCATGCTTTCTTCCTTGCTCTCATCTCCACAGCCACTTGAAACTTCTAAAAATCAAACACACAATAATAAGAATGTATTTCAGGCTTATATTTATGGTCTATATATTTATGGTCTTTTTTTTTTTAACTACCATTCCTCTTATTTTCATTGCCTTCCTACTTTTTTTTTTTTTTTTTTTTGGTTAGTTTATTTCTTATCTGACAGCTATGAATTTTGAGTGGGGCTTAAACCAAGTGAGCCTCAAATTTTGTGCATGTATCTCAACTTCTGAATACATCCTTAGCAACTCATAGCTGTCTTGGAAGTACCACTATAGTGATTTACTGGAGGGTCTTAACAATAATGCTCAAATAATCACAATTTCTGGATACTAAAAATTGGTTTTTAAATTTGGGGGGGCATAAATTCATTGATTCTTTTCTGTTCAGGCTTTTGTAAGGTTGTATTATAATTTAAAAAGCATGTTTAAAAATTCTGAATAAATTCTATTACGTGATATTAAAAACTTTATGGAGTCATTTTAATGGAATCATCTTCATCTTTGCAGGATAATCAAAATTATCTACTGCCAAGTGATTAATTTTAAGATTTCATAACTTATAAAAATTTATTTGAAGTTCAGCAGAACTGCAGACCTACAATTAGGTTTCCTATTCTTGTTAGACTAAACAAAATCACATATTTATTGGAAGGTGGCATAAAACAAATAACATATTATACATATTAAAATCAGAGGTATTCACTAGTCCCCTTTATTTTATAGGTATACTTTGAGAAAAAGGGTGTCGTGCTGACTATGAATGCATTTTTGCTGTGGACAGACACTTTAACAATAGTTACCTTGTTCCCTTGTAAGAACACTGTTGAGCCACAGCGCGGGTTTTGCTTCCTTTATTCCACTATTGTCATTCAGAATAGATGGCAAGCTGCAAGATGATTCATTACTGTGAATAGCCGACCTATCCTCACACTCTTCTGTAAGGGTTCTTTTCAACAATGCGGTTGCCTACAGTGTTTAAAAGAAAGCACAAAGAAATAAAAACAAACTGTAGCTACATTCCTGTTGGTCTCAAAGACCCAGCCTTCAAATATAATTTTAGGTTAAGTTTTACTTAGGATTTAATTTGCTTCCTGACATTTAACAAAAATTAAAGTGTCTTCAAGATAAAATAACATCTGGTTATTTTCCAGCAGAATTTAATTCTTTACAACTTACACTAGAAATAATATATTTTTTGAGGACTGAATCTTATGTAATACAAAAATGTTCTACTTGTCAAGTATGTATATGAGATATGACCACCCCTGCAAGATTTTCTCTCTCATTGCACGAGTCTTTTGGTTTGAATTAAGAAGTGATCTGAAAAAACGTGACTTCGTGGTATCCCTATCCTTCTACAAATAACCCCTGAACTTCCCAAAAAAAATTACAAAAAAAAACTTAGTGGCTGAGGAGGGGACATTAAGCAAAAAAGGAACTGACCTTGTTCTAAACCATAAGAATAAAGATACTCTGAATTTTGCTGCTAAGTCCACTGAACTTGGGAAACTTACCTGCCACACTGCTTATCTGTTTTCAAAGAGCACTGAACTGTCTTCCTCATATAACTTAAAGGAGCCTGGGCAGGGAGGTGGGCAAAGATTTCATCACAGCTGACTTGGGAGTTAGAGAAAAAGTGGCGATTAACAGGACAGGTTAATAATAACCACGCCTCTTAATTTCCAGGTCAGCACTTTTAAAAATATATTGGTAACAAGAGCAAAACAACCAATGATGACATACATCTTCCTGCTGCCAGAATCACTACTCGGAAGTGGTAATATGCCCAGGCAGCTGGGAATAGAAACCTTGGTGGTGGTGTTGACTTTTCACTGGTATTTGACAACAGTAGTAAAGACAGGGCAGTGTCCATTCCAGCCTGAGGGAAATGCAGGTGAGACTCTATACATTCATATGAAGAGTGGAACTGGACAAAACCTCACAGGTCATTGTTAGTCCAAGAGTGAAGCAATAACAACTTAATTATCTAGTGAATAAAGGGGAAAATATTAATCTTTCCTTGTAATTTACATGAAAGAAGGCAAAGATAATCTGCAAGGGAGAATCACTAAGGCAGAACATGGAAGACCTGGCCTTGCAAGTTTGGCTTTGAACATACAGGGCTAGTGCCATCACCCCTGATATCCCTGCAAAGCTCCTGCCCTCTGCCTTCCCTAGAACTGGCTGGCCTCCTGGGTCCACGGCCTAACCTAGAGGCTAGAGCAACCGATTTTAGGGGATTTAGGGAGCTCCAGTCTCCCTGGCCAAAGGACTTAGTGTCAAGTTAGCCCTGTAGCCAGAACCTGTCTGTGGTCCAATTCTATAGTGACCAGGAGCCTTTCCGTTATTTGCATGAAGTTGTTCTGGATTTTATTCCAGTTGTGATATTTCTCTGTTGGGGTGATCTGCACAATATCACTGTTTTTGCAGACTGGGGTTAAGCATAGAGTCCTGCCCTTGAAGCTCAGTCTGACTCTCACCATTGGCTGCCATAGAGCCTCGATCTCAGCTATCCACACAGGCCACTGTTCTGCACCTGCTTCCAGAACCTGTCAAGCAAAAGAGGGGTGAAGAGTAGTACCAGCTCCTTCAACTGCCATCTCTCAACCATCGCTGAGCTCTCTGGACCATCCTGGTATGTCTCATTTCTAGATATCTACCCATCCTGATCTAGGCTGACCCCACAGAGAATTAAGCTCTTATTCTCTGTGCCCAATAATCCTGGGTATATAAAAAGTATTTAACCTATTTCCCATTTGCCCTGAGAATACTCACTGGCAGTATTTGTGGCTGCAGCATTTTACCCCAAGATAATTTGCAGATTACAATCCTAACCTTACCCCTAAGGTTTGCCACAAAATATTTCACTTTTATTATTACTTTTGCATAGTTCTAGTATATTGATAGTCTTTGGAAATCAACGACATCATTCTATTTATAGCATTCTGGTTTTAGTAGTGATATTTCCATTTACAAACTATAGTAATTCTTAATCACTGAAAATGTCAAATCCTAGAAAACGTAGCATTCCTATGTGTAATGTTAACATCATTCTTGAAGTTAGCTGAAGATTCATTTGATGAATCTGATTTATGTATGTTTCTGATACATTAGAATTAGAGCCAAGTTCTGTTTAGAAATTACTCCAAGAACAGTTTTCATATTTCATTTTCACATTGAAAACCAATCAGATTCAGCCTCAAAGAGTTTGTTTATATCAAATTAAATTAACATTGGCAACAAGCAGCACTTTTTTTTTCCCCCCAAACAGAAAATGAGTTAAAATGTGAACAAAAAGAATTGGCCCAAATTCTGTAGTGAAAGCTATAATTTTCTCTTTCTGGGATTTAAAATAATCCAAATTTTCTGAAAGTACTTCAAATACTTATTTCTCCCTCATATTAATTACCTTATGCAATAGCTATAACTAATAATTTCTTGGCATGACTTTATAATAGCACTGTCTTAACACACATTTTAAAACTAAAATTGTTAAAAGATTGTTGAAGCTTTCTACACTTTTTAAAGTAGAATTTTCAGACAATGGAAAACTGTTTTGGATTGTCAATAACTCAGATAACTTATCACTAGTCTCTCAATGATGACACACAATTTATGTTTTGCATATCCCTTTCATATTAGACCCTCTTTTACTTTAGCTATGTTCTACCTGAGTTTCAAAGGAACACAGAATAAAATGCTATAATAATACTGCAAATGTCTTTCTAATAAGTCCTTGTATGCTTGATAAGAACACCACCACAGCCAACAGTTCTAAAAAAAGTAAAGTGGTGAGTATACTGTAGGTTTTCATTTATTTCATATATTTTATCCCACTTATCTTCACTACTCATTATTAGCTCTAGGATTTCTCTTTAGTGATAAAGATGTTTGTAAAGACTCATCTTTTAAGATAATTCTATAGTTAATTTCTCAAAGATGAGTATTTGATATCTATAAGAATTTTGATGAATGAGCAAATTACAACATGAGAATGTTTGAATCAACTCTATTGAACCACAAAGCCAAGAGAGAGAGATGTGCCTAATAGATCATCACCAATCATAAAGGAGTCTACAAGGTAGGTAAGTCCCTAACAAGCAGCGAATAATTAAAAGGACAGAAACAAAAGTCAGCCTCAGACAAGGAATGGTCAGGTTTCTAGCTGCAAACAACTTCTGCAGGGTCAGGAAAAACATCTGTATTGTCTGTAGATCTTTTTGAAAAGTATATTTCTAAAGAAGCCCCCAATCTGAAGGAGCTTGCAATCTGAGACTGACAATACTAACCCACACCAGCAATGGAACAAAAGCCCAAAGAAGAGTGAATGAGATGCTTTACACATCTCATGCTGGTCTGAAAGCACTCTGCAAATTTGAGCTTTTGACCTGAAAAATGCTACCAGACAACAATTTTACCGTGGGCCTTCTGATAGTGCTTATGAACAGATGGCACACTGGTTTCAACTTATCTGTTAGCTAATAAAAACCTTTTTGATTTCATACATTTGGAGGCCAGGAGGGAAGACTGGAGACTGTCTCACTGTTCTCAGCAGTCTGAAGCCTAACTCCAACAAACTAGTCCCTCAGTTTTCTGCCTTCCCAGGAGCCAGCAGAAAAGACTCAGAAATTCAATGCTAAGGCACATACTATTTGCAAAATGACTCATGGTGATACTTCCAATATTTCAGATCTTACAAAAGATAAACTGTCCTATGAATTACACTTAGCAGGATACCTAGAATTATTGGCTCAATTCTACTAAGATTTTTCTCAAAGTTCAGTTTAAATATGGATCTTGCTAGTTCTAGAACCCTAAGACTACTGTAGGCTGACTCTTAATTTATATCCACTTTTAAATTGTAATAAATTGTACCCAAAACACCATTAAGAAAAATGAAAGGTGAAAATCAAACTGCTCAAAATATTGCAACAAGTTGTACAAATTTATATAAAAAGAGTTCTTACAAGTCAATAAGAAAAATATATTAGTAATCTAATAGAAGCATGAGCAAAGAATATGAAGTAGAAATTATAAAAGAAGAAATACAAATAGGTAGGGGAAAAGTGTGACCCCAATTGTAATATAAAGGTCAAATGAACAACAAAAAAAATTGGATGTCATTCGCACTTTGCAATTTGGTTCACACACACACAAAAACGTTGATAGTATCCAGTTTCATAAAGGGCTCTGAAAAATGATATTTTTACCTATCCATGGTAATTCTGATGACCCTTCCAGAGTGAGATCTGGCAGTGCATAACAAATGCCCAAGAGATGCACAAACCCTTTGACCTAACAGTTTTATATGTAGGAATTTATTCTAAGGAAATAGCATGGATATTTGTAAAAATTGAATTGCTCAGATAGATGTTCTTTAAAACTTTTTACTAGAGGAAAAATTAAAAACAACCTGAACACTTAACAACAGGAAACGGGTTAAAGAGACAATGGAATATCTATACAGGGGTCTCTGGGCAGCCATTTGAAATGATACAGAATATGTGATTGTATGAAAAGAAGTTCTCTTGTGACAGGTAGGGAAAAAAAGATATGTATACAAACAGTGCAACTCATATCAATATATTAAATATTAAAAATCATATGCCACAGTGTCAAAAGTTTAAATAGTAGAGTTAGATAACAGGTAATTTTCTTGTTTACCCTAACATTCCAAGTTTGTTTTTTCCATACTAGTTTTTTTTGGGGGGGGGAACATATGCCAACTTAAAAAAAATGGATTTCTGTAATGGGTGGTACAAACAAAAAGAAAGTGAATGTGAAAATGTTTAATAAAACTGAATTCCATTCTATGTGTAAATCAGTGCTAGTAATGCAGACACAGAAAGGCAAGATAATTAAAAACCATGAATGACATACACAAATTTTACTGACTCTCAAGAACCTCTTTCTTGCACACTGAAATGTTTCATTGTTTAAAGATAAATGAAAGCATCTCCACTTGTTATATTTAAGTTATAGGATAGAAAGGGAATTTTATCTATGTAGCATCAAAACAAAGGGAAATTACTCTTATGAGCCCGCAAATGAGTATTCAAGAGATAAGAACAAGAAACCAACCCACCATTTAGAGAGAAGTAAAGGAATTTCTGTGACCAGTCACATAAATATCTGGTGCATGTGTGGTGGGGCCACTGGGCCAACCTACTCTACCAGTGACACCAGCAGGTGTCACTCTGCTTTGCCTGGAGAAGTTCTTTGGGGGGAAACAGACATCACTTAGGAGAAAAAGAGTATTAAGATTCTTTATATTTTACTAAAACACCCAATTCATTTTTTTCAAGTAATTATAAATTTTTCTGTTTTAAAGCATGCAGCTGAATTATGTAATTGCCTTAGGTTCTGTAGGTGCTGTGGATCTTTTCTTGTATCAAGGGGACATAATCCGAGTTTCCCAGCTTTAATGATGTATTTACTCAAGAGATGGATTGACTCCCACTGACAGCAAGGGGACTCACAGGTAAACATCATTTACATGTGACTGTTTAATTAGCCATTTACCCAAGAGATCAAAGTAAACATTTCCAAGCTTCATTAGACTCTTAACCAAGTAATTGCTAGTAGAGCTTTCCTAAATTTTGAAAATCTCTTACTTTTAAGAATTCTATCCAGAGAAATACTTAACCTATACTATTTACTAAATGTATGTACTATAAAATGATGATGCATAAAGCAAAACAGTCCTAGAACCCACACCCACAAAAGCATTTTGGACTAAAGCTTGCAAGGCTTGCCCTGCCCATGTCATTGACAATATTGTTCTTCTGGACTGTGCATTTCTTCAGTCACAACCTAACAGTTTGTGAAATTGCTTGCTTGCTTCCATCTTTAAGGATAGATTTTGTCTTAATTTATTGGTAATTTTTATGACTGTCAATAAGATCAGATAGATCATGATGATTTATAAAGAACAAAGCAGACTATCATTTGATTCTTAAGTTATTAGTTGAGCAGCTCCCTCTCATTAGTAATGATGTTATAATTTGAAAAATTATAAGTGAATTGTCTAGAACATAGAACATGTTTTCAAATATAAACAACACCCCCTTTCTGTTTATTTATTTTATTTATCATGGTGACATTCATCAATGTAATCCAGTAAGTTTCAGGTGTCCAATTCAACAGTAAGGCATATATATATTGTACTGTGTGTTCACCGCCCATAGTTAGATTTCTTTCTGTCACCATATATTTGACCACTTTTACCCCACCTACCTCCTATCCTCCTTCTTTAAAAAAAAAAATGATTAGATAGCAAAGGTCACTCAACCAAGACTTATATCACCCTTGACACAGATGAGATGTGATGTAAATGGAAAACAATGTTGTTACAAAATAGCAATAAATTAAATGAACAATGAAACCTGAAAACAAAATCATTTTTAAGATCTACATTTATCAACAGATATGAAGTGGATCTAAAAAACACAGGTTCTGTTATTCCTAAAGAACACTGTTCTTTCTCAAATAACATTCACACAAATGGTAACACACCTCAACCAAAACTGTATGCTATTTATTGAATCACACACAATGCAGTAAAATGAAAATGTATGCAGAAAGGATTCACACAAGGCTACTTTTGAAAAGGAGCATGGGATCCTTGAGGCACACAAAGGCTGTATCTGAAGCTGTAATAATTTATTGAAGGAAAGTGGGGAGGAAGGAGGCTAGAGGAGAAAGAGGACAAAGAAGGTGGGGGGGAAGGAGAGAAAGAGTAGGAAAAGGGAGAGAAGGGGGATAAAAAGGGGAGAGAGAAGACGACAGAAGGAAGGAAAAGGAGGGGGTAAGTAGGAAGATAGGGGAGAGAAGAAAGTTGAGGATGAAACAAAATATGATATGATGATAACAATACATATGGATTTCAGTTGGTAGGCATGGAATTGGTAGGTTCATTATATCACTTTATGTATGTATGTTCGATATACTTTTAAAAAGTCCTTCTAATCTCTTGTAATTTAAGTGGCCAAGGAAACGGGGTGGGGTCTTGAGAAGGATTAAAGGTGCTCTGAAAAGCTTAAGGGGCAATGACAGGGGCTCCGGACCACATAGGGACACAGGTGTGTGACTTCGAGACAGAGGTGGCAAGGTTTGCCTCCAGGAGGGACACATGTAGAATCCTTGAATTATATGCATGATGAAAATAAAAAGTTAAGGCACAAAATGTTCAAAGTGATGAAAATCCAAGATATATACCAAGATCACTCTACCCAGCAAAGCTATCATTTAGAATCAAAGGACATATAAAGAGCTTCCCAGAAAAGAAAAAGCTAAAGCAGTTCATCACTACCAAGCCTACGGTATTATGGGAAATGTTGGAGGAATGTCTTTGAGAAGAAAAAAAATTGTAACAAAAATATGAATAAAGAATGGCAATAACTATTATCTATCAACAAGTACTTCAAATGAAAAGGAATTCAATGCTCCCATCAAAAGATAGTGTAGATGAATGGCTTAAGAAAACAAGACCCTTATATAAGCTTCCTACAAGAGACGCACTTCAGACCCAAAGACACACACAGACAGAAGTAAAGGAATGGAAAAAGAGATTTCATGATGGACCTAAGGGTACTGGGCTGAGTGGAGTGAGTCAAATAAAGACAAATGCCATATGATTTCATGTATATGTGGAATCTAAAGAACAAAATAAACAACACAAAAGCAGAAACAACTCATATATATAGAGAACATTTTGGGTCACCAGATGGGAGGGAGATTGAGGAGGTAGGTGAAAAACGGGGAAGGTAAGATTAAGAAGTACAAATGGATAGTTACAAAATAGGCATGGAGATATAAAGTATGGAATAAAAAATATAGTCAATAATATCATAATAATTATATATGGTGTTGTATGGGTACTATATTTACTGGGGTGATCAATTCATGCGTTATACAGAAGTCTAATCACTATATTGTACACCTGAAACTAATATAATATTGTATGCCAACTATAACTGAAAAATAAAAAATATTATTACAAAGAAAAAGAAAAGAAAAAGTTAAAAGAGATCAAAGCCAGAAAACTCTGTATTATGTATATGGATGAAAAAACATACTTTGAAATAAGACAAATTCATAAGAAATTAAATTTAGGAGGAGACCATCTCTTTTACTATGGCTTTTTAGGTAATGACAAAAACTGTGATGGGAATGCTCTAAAAGTAGGCTTCTGGTTCCTTCCTTTTGCTTCCCTTGGAAATCTGCTCCATCAATTTCCATTTTCTGTTCAGCATCTTCATACTTTTTCTCTGTACCAGCTCCTAAGTCAGGCCTCTCCTTGCCTGTCTGAACGTCTGTGGGGCTCCCTTCTTTGTGGTCTCAGCCTTAATCTAAGCAGACAAAATTCCCCAAGGCACTGCAGAATCTTATTATAGCCCTGCTTAAAAAACTCCTATGGCTTTCTCAAATTTAGTAAACAAAACATAAGCACCCGAGCATAGGCTGGACTATGTACACTGAGCCTGGCCTACCTTGGGCATTCTCACCCACCATCCACATTCTAGAGCCCACGCTTCAGCCACAGAAGATGACTCCAGCTCCGTTTCCTGGATACATGTTGGCTTTTCTGGTCTGTTCTTAGTCTCATAACAGCTTTTCACTGTCGCCCACCCTGTCAAAATCCTATCAGTCTTTTAAGGGTCACCTCACGCCCCTCTGTTCCCTCCATAGTAAAATTTGCCCTCATTGCTTCTCCAGATGTCTTGGCTACCTTTTCTGAAGGGCCGTATTCCTTGCCATTTTATTACACTCATCCCACTATGCCTTTCCCCAGAATGGGGCCACATTTTATTTATCTCTTTTCCTCCAATGGATCTGACCTGGTGCCTGTCTACAGAAATGGATCAATACATATTTGCTGAATAGTCATGAATGACCAACATACAGTATTTTTAAAGTACAGAAAGAAAATGTTTAGAGTAAAGAAAGAAAATCAGAATGCTACAAGAAAATGTGGAAAATATTGTGGTAGCTGTTTAATTAGGTTGCCTCCAGGACCTGATTTAACTTTCTGTGAGGAGGCAAAATTCATATACAATATGCAAAAGGCCTAAGATCAGAAAGTTAAACCACAAAAGCTCACTTTTTACTTAACATTAAATAATATATGTTAATCATTGTTAAGAATGTAACAATTTCCTCAAATTGGTATCTTGCGCATCTTAAAACTATTTTTAAAAAATGACCAACCTTTATCTTCTGGTCCATTTTTCTGAGTGGGAAAACTTTGGACAGCTTAGCTTTCTCTTCTTTAGTAGAATTATCATGTCCTTTCAAGGTGACAACACATTGACCCAATTGTGCCCTCATTAAACCTGAGGCTGGTGCTTGTTCAGATCTACAAAACAGAAACAGGAGACAAATTAGAGATTTGTAGACTGGTTACTTATGAGAGTCCCACATTATCAAGTTAGTAAAAGATATGTTATCTAGAAAAGCCTAGAACCCAATTTATTATGGACTAAAGAAATTTCTAAGAATCCAGGTCTCTTTTTTTTAAAACTTTTATTTTATTTTTGTTTTGCTTTCATCGTTATATGAGCATTCCAAACTTTGGCTACATAATGGAACCATCTGTGAAGCTCTATAAATTCTAAGTGGCTGGTGCCATCCCCACAGAGTCTAGTAAAATTGGTCTATGGTGTGGACCAGCCACCACAATTTTTTAAGGCTCACAGAGTGTTCTAATGTGAGGCCACAGTTTCATATCATAGATGGCCAGGCTCCTCTTAAATGTAGTTAACAAAGATAGATCACATTTCTATCTTAACATTAGCTTATCCTTGTTAAATTCTTACTATGATCTACTTCCAATTTTTAAAAAATTAATATACTATTAATAAAATTAAATATATTTAGGAAATAGTTTAAAAATTAATATACTTAGGAAAGAGTTCAAAAATAAGTCTATACTGCTGCCTAGGCTATCGTATTTAGATACAAAAAGAACCAGGACCCCTTAGAGAAATTCTCTATTCCAGGTTTGGGGCAGGAAATGCACAAGATGAGCCTAAAACACATTGTCATACCAAGAAAGGAAGGAAAGTATCAAAGACTACTGAGTCATGTCAAAAGCCTATCATGTCAAAAGGGCTATCTTGGAGGGGCTCCCACTGGCCAAAGATGGGGCAATTTTAGCACCAAAAAGAACAGTGATTGCAATGGACTGATACAAATAACATACACAAATCCACAACTTCTTTTTAAAAAGATAATAAAAATAAATTTTAAAAATAAAAAAAAAATTAGACTTAAAAAGGAGAAATCTGATCACATACTATTACATGGATGACTCTTAAGGACATTATGCTAAGTGAAATAAACTTGTCACAAAAAGTACTATGTGATTGTACTTATATAAGGTACCTAGAGTACAGAAAGAGAAAGCAGAATGGTGATTGCTAGAGCCTGAAGGAGGAAGAAATGGAGAGCTGTTAAATGGTATAGATAAGAGTTTCAGTTTGCTAAGATAAAAATGTTCTGGACATCGGTTGCACAACAATGTGAATGTACTTAACATTACTGAACTTTACATTTCATAGTGGTTAAGATGATAAATTTTATGTGGTAATGTTTTACCACAACTAAAAATATAAACAAACAAATTTTTGGAGGCTGCTAGAGCAATAATTCGTTATTTTGAAAATTGGTAAGTAAAAGAATGAAATCACATATTTATCCTGCCTTTGTGGAAAAAAAAAATGCTTTTTGGAGTTACCAAGTAGTTGATGGGGAAAATTCTCCCAACTAATAAATGCAGAAGAAACGAATGAAGCAGAAAAGTGACTATTTAGAAAGTCCAAATTAATCAATGCATCTAGAAAATGATCATAATTTTGTGACTGTGACCAGGAAACTTTCTATTAGAGGTATCAGTTTGCCAACGCTCAAATCCACGGATTAGTGCTACAGACAATGGGATGACCTGACATCATATGCTGCCTGAGGAAGTGTAATAAAAAGTACAAGCATAGCCCATGATATCATCTTGCCAAAATAACTGGCACAGTATATCATCTTATATCTGGATGTAACCACCAGTTTACAGATAATATCATTTGGATTCTGATTCAAACAAAGCAAATATAAAAAGACTTTTTGAGATAATCAAGGGAAACTGACAAGGACTAGGTGTTAGATAAAGAAAAATTAAAGTAATGTATTAAATCCTCTTATGTTAGAGATATAAGTATTTGTGAGTCTTTGTGAGTGAAATATGTTGTCTGTTTTAAACTACACAAGAAAAAAAGTGTGAGTGAAGCATGGGAGTTCATTATACTTTTATATCTGCTCTTGTGAATATTTAAAATTTTTCATATTAAAAAAGATTTTTAAAAGTATATTTAAAGTCTGCAATTTACTTGGAAATGCATATAATAAGAGATTGAGATTGATAGATGGAAGGATGGAGAGACTGAATAGACTAAAGCAATGACGAAGGTAGAATCTAGCTGGTGAATATGGATGCTCACTGTACATAAAGTTCCTTTTACTTTCCTGTCTGCTTGAAAATTTTCATAATACATGTTAAGGGGGAAAAAAAGTAAGTCTAGGTATAATTCAGAACGTTCTTTAATAAATCTTAATTGTTATAACTTTTGTCTGACCTATTAACTCCAGTTTTTCCCAATACTTGAATGAAGTGCATTGCATCACTGGAATCCTTAAACTTATTTAAAAATTCCCCAGAATGATTCTAAGGTTTCTGACTGGTTTGGTAGAAACCTCTTCAGCAACTTGCCTCTCTTGGTTCCTTCCGTCCAGACCTCACTGATATCATTTAATTCTTTTGTTCCGATTTTATGTAAATAAATTATTGTTGCATCTGTATTTTATTTCACAATAAATTACACTACTGGGAAAATGTACTCACAGGCTACCAGCATATTCTAGTCTATTCAGCTGGTATATTTTTCATAATGAGTAAATCAACTGTGTTTCTGGCCAGAAAGCCTGCTTAGCTAGGTGAAATTAAACTTAAAAACAGGTTGAATTAGGATGAATTAGTTAAATTAGTTGGGATGGATTAATCATCAGAGCCCAGTCTTTTTGGTGACTCTGCACATGATTTCTGCAGAGGCAAAGCCAAGGCAAGACTCTGGTTACTAATATCAACTCCAACTGTAATCATCCTTTGGGTCCTGGCATGAAAGAACTAGTGAAGGTTTTCTATAATTATTATACATACTTAACAAAAAATATAGAACCCATTATTTGACTTGAATGGGTTCAAACAGCAAATGAACTATCAAAGAAGGTATAGTGTCTAGAACTTGCAACTTCTGAACAATTAAGCCAACACCTAAAACACAAAACGAGGCTTCCTTGCAGATTACTTTCAGGAAAGACTGGGCAAAGAATGCAAGAGGCATGGCTGTCTTTGCATGGAGTCTTGCTCATGGTTCTCTGTAAACCCACCAAATCAGAAAATTTACAAAGTAGTACAGAGTTAAGACTTAAAGGAGTTTTTTTCTCTTTTGTCTACTTTGCATTGGAAAATTTATACTATTAATACCACATAGAAAAAAAACAAAGTTTGTTGTCAGATAAATTATATATTCCTCTAATTAAAAATATAATAAAAGACTAGGGATCACTTTGTAAATTATATAAATGCCTAACCACTATGCTGTACACCTGAAACTAATACTGAATGTCAACTTTAATTAAAAAAATAAAATTAAAAAATATATAATAAAAGAATACACTTTTAGTTGATAATTAATTTCATATACTTGGAATGGCTTCTAATCAGAAAACTGCAATTTAAACAAATGTACCAGAATTTCCTAACTACAACTGCTTTACAATAGATTTGTAATTTGACCAAAGTTTTAAATGTATACAAAGCAATAAGTACCCTGAATTTTTATTCTGAACAAAAGCAGAATACATATTATA
The DNA here is from genome assembly GCA_030015415.1 of Cynopterus sphinx. Taxonomy (NCBI): domain Eukaryota; kingdom Metazoa; phylum Chordata; class Mammalia; order Chiroptera; family Pteropodidae; genus Cynopterus; species Cynopterus sphinx. The sequence continues at coordinate 59,134,300 of CM057389.1, forward strand.
CTCCAAACAATATAAAGCTGACTCAATTTTTCAGCCTGAGTTTGAGAGCTCAGCTTGGCAACTGTATCTGAAAGTAACCACTAACAGAGACAATTAGATGCACCTGGAAAAAAAGATAAAATAATGGGTAGTCTCATCAGAGTTTTCATATAAGATAAAAAACTTATGAAGTAATTATTTTATGATAAAATGTTTTCCAGAGACAGCAAATTTTTTTTATCAATTACCCCAAGTGATATGAATCATATTTTAAGAATTCATAATTGTCTAAAATGACTTAGTCCTCCAAATAATAAGAATAAACCTTTCATATGAAGATCACTGAACATTTAATCCTTGATATAATAAAAATCAATAATGATGATAGGAATTTTTTTTTTTCTTTTTTCTAAGATGCTTAATTTTGTGAGCAAGAATTCAGAAATCTTCTCAGTATCTTTCAGTACATGCTATGGGACAGATGTCCATGTTACAGATGAGATTAAAGAGACAGATATTGACTGCCATGGTTTGCTCAGGGGCACAAACAGGGCCACTGCCACATCAAACATGGCTCTAAACAGGCAGGTTATGAGTTCGTAACCTAGTAAAGCCTTCCCTCTTCCTGGCTTAGAGTTCTCTGACATGAGGGTCATTAACAATTAAGGTATAAAAGTAGATCATTCTGTCCAAATCTGTGTTTCTGAAATGGTTTATCAAATTAACAAGTGGACTGCTTTGGTCCAGGGGAGACCGCAAAGCAGACAGGAATATTTCACTTACATGAGTGCAGAACAATAACTCCTGGGGGTTGAGGGGCACAGGGCGTGCCTAGATCAAGGAGAACACAGGGCAGCCTGATGCCATGATTAAAACTCTTTAGAAAGAATTTGTATTTAAGAATCTGACTGCTCATTTCTCAAAGGTCATATAAACACTTAGCACCTTTTCCAAGGCAAGAGAGTGAACCAGCAACAATCATTGTGCATTAATCCGCCTCCCCAGTCACACAAAGGGCAATTCTAATTGTAAAAGAACAAAACATTGACCTTAGTAACCATTCCTGACTTCCTTATCTGGCTTTAAAAAATGATTGTGGTAAAGAAACGGTCTTGAAGGCTCTAGATATTAATCTTAAAATTTGTGTTGGTCATAAACAAGGATCATCATTTCTTATGGAAGGCTGATTTATATATAACTATAGACCAATAGTCATATAAAATGCAACCTTTCATAATGGAAATCAATGCTTTATTATGCATGTTGAGCTTTATTATGCATGTTGAGAAACTATAACAAACTTTAGTCTAGTAGATGTAGATATATCTTATCCACAATCAGAGTTTGGCAGCCCAGGTTTAGAGAGTCACACAATGAATCATTTAGTCTAACAAGTTTTCGCAGAGAATTATAAATGCATATATGCTTTCTAGGCCACATACCACAACTGTGGTTTATGTGAAATAGTATATCAACAGATACAAAAGGCACTAAGAAAGAAACAGAGGTCTGAGTAAAGAGCCGTACAGCCCGTAGTTACCAAATGCCTTACAGAGTACAAAGACTCCTTCCCATATGACTTCTCCCACCACCTTGTAAAACAGTATTTTTATTTTACATGATAAAAAACATAAAAGAGGATTTTCTTGCATTGCCCTTTACTGTTTTAAGTTGAAAAGCTAATGACCAGGAAGGTCATTTCTAGCATTTTACATAGTTTGGAGATTGCTAGTACAGATGCAGAAGGTACTGTAAACATATTCATGAGTTGCAAACCTCATCTTTTGGTCTGTGAAATTGAACCAAATGATTAGCAAAGTTTCTTGTGACAAGGTTATTGTAGAGACCATTATCCTGACTTGTCCTTATTCCTTGATGGGATCTAATATCCACTAGACTTAAGCTGAACTCAATCCTAGAGAAAATCATATTTCCTTTCTATTTATGTCATTAACACGAAACAGCCTACGTGGCCCATTAAAGGTAGAGAAAATAACATTGAATGTAAGATAACTATTCCAAAAGCCCCCAGAAAGGTCCTTTCAGATTAGCTTTCACAGATACTCATCTGGTGATCAGGCTCAAGTAATAATTTGTTCTCTCCTAGTAAAAGGTAGTGGTGTATTTAAATAAGAGGAAATATAATCAGTCCCTAAAATAAAAATCAGGGTTAGGACATTGGTAACATTCATGCAGTGTGAATTAGGCACATACCAGGTGACAGCACTGAACAAACCATTACACATATTACACATTTATGATTTTATAAACTCAATAAGTTGCTCAGATGCTACAAAGTTTCTGAGGTCATGGAAAGAAACTCAGATTGCCTAAAAGGTGGGTAGAGGATATGGAATATGCTTCTGATTGACTTATGAAGAATGTACTACAATCATGGTTCATATGCTAACTATCCTGCAAATAAACCTCTCTCTCGTTGTAGCTTTATGGCCATTTAAGACATATTCTCTGAGTGGTGGCTCTCAAACTTGAGGGAACAGTGTTCTCTTAAGGGCTCATTAAAAGCCAGATGGCTGGGCCCCACACCCCAGATTCCTGATGCAGTGGATCCTGGGTAGGGCCTGAGAAGGTGTGCTTCTAGCAAGCTCCTGGATCTTATTGATGCTGCTGTTGCAGGTATCATTCTTGGAGAAAGGGATCTGGATCTTCTAGATTGGGAGCCTGTTATCACTAGCATGACTTTGGAAATTTAGGAATACATCTGGGGTTTGGACCTGCCAAGGACATCCTTCCAGGTGGTGGCTATTTTGGGTTACATGCTTGGTTGTTCTCCAACACATGCTAATATAACATGCCTGACAAAGGCTACCTGTGTTCCTTCATGCCAAGTAAGCCCTTAAAACTTTGCTATAAGCAGGGGCTGAATGGATACATTCATTTAACAATTAGAAAAAAATACGTTTACAAAGAAGTAGATGGTGAAGTCCATAAAAGTGTTAAACCAATGACTATGAGTGTCTACCCCAGTGCTGATCATGTGGGCTAGTGTTTTGCAACTCTGCAACCCTTTTTGTGGAACAATTTGGGAACAAGAACAGCCACCTCACCACAGAGGCAGTTTTAGCACAGTAATACCTGACTTGTTTTTCTTTGCTGCCACTCCCAGGTGAAAGTCTTGGAAGCTGGTGAAGGACAGCTGCTCCAGAGTCTTCAAGGTCTTCTTTCAGAATGCCACTGTGATCATAGAGCCTATAAAATAAAACAGGTGCTGCATGAGATGTTTATTTAAGCACAGACAGCCAGCTTCTAGAATCTATGGTGGTTCTTTGTGGTTTATTAAAATATATCTATAATATAATCTAGAAAAAAATGCAGAAACTAGACTATCAACAAGATGTAAAACAGGAAAGTTTGAAAAACTTGTTTGTATGTATGTGGCAGTTTTAAAACCATCAGAGAAAGTAACTTTTAACCCTTTGAAGACTTAGTGATGTTCAAATCCACAGCTGTGCAATCTCATTTCACATTGTGATAGGAATGCTAGATAATCTTAACAGCAGAAAAGGCTAATTTTATATGTCCATCATAACAAAGTTAGATCTCCATGACTGATATAAAATTTACTTAAATTATCACTAAGAAATTGAAAACTGCTACCCTAAGTATATATAGGTTACATATTCTATTTCTAAAATAGAAAAAATGACTTATTTCTTCATTTAGATCCCATTGTAATAACATTTTTGTTATTCTTAATAAGAACAGAAAGGTATGAAAAGAGGGATTTAGCTTTCATTATCTATTTCCAATCTACTGAGGGACTTGTAAATCTTATAATTTAGTCACTGTTTTAGGTTAGGTTTATCATGCTATCATAGTGGCCTCTAAAGAATTTGGTTACTAACTTCCTTAAAAAAAATGTCCATTTGGTGGAAAGAATGATTCTAAAAAGTTATGGAAGAAGATATCAAAGATAAAACAGATTATATCTTTTAAGGAGCTGATCATGTATGAAGCTGGGAATATTCAACACATTAAAAGAAAATAAAACAACTTATAAAGCAATATGTTAACTAGCAAAGTATTACTAATTTATATTACAGTTGGTTAAGTTACTAGATCTATTTAATTGCCATATGCCTCATATCACTAGGATGAAATAGACATGCTCTGCCCATCTATTGGAGGATGAATGACAAGTGCAGGCTCAGGCCCACCCCTACTCTGAAGCAGGCTTTTACCCCAGGCAGGAAATATAGTTCAAGCTCTGTTCTGAACTCTGGGCCACCCTGTCAGTACTCTAGCTCCTTGCTAAATCCTACACTCTTGCTTAAACTCTAAGCCTGGGTTCTTAGTCTCTGGGCTAGATCCTGTGTTGGGTCCTTCCTTTACTCCTGAGCTCTACTGCCCTGAACCTTCCATACTCTTGGCCTCTGTGACTTAGAGTACCTTGAATATCTCTTTTTCTCAGGCAAAATCTGGGTCCTAATTATTTTTGGAAGGCTTTATCTTGTTACCAATCAATTCACAGAATAATAGCTTGTCCTTAAGAAGATAAGCCCACCTGAGGTGAGCCAATTTCAGAGCAATAAAGGAGAACTCATAATCAATAGGAAGACTATCAGGAATCATGAGGTGGTAGAGAAACTGAGAGTTCCTTGGTGCCAGGGGCTTGACTAAGGAGGAGTAATTTGGGCAGATAGGATTTAGACAGGGGGAGATATTTCAAGCTAAGGAGCAGCACAGGCAAAAGTAACAGGAAATGCCAGAGGAAGAGGGGAGTGGGGACTAGCAAGGGGCTAAGTCTGGCAAGGTGAGGGATTCTGTTAGTGGTTATAAGATAGTAATGGGAAATAAAATTGATATGTAGCTCTAGTGAGAAAACAGCGATACACCCTATGAATTTCTGAGCCATGCTGGTGCCCTGAAAGCAGTGTTTTTGAGAGGGCTGGCTTAGCAGCTGTGCGCGGATGGAATTGGTGAGGAAAGAGACCGGAGATGCTAAGACCAGCCAGGAGACTGACCTGGTGGTGCTCTATATGATAGGAGAATGTGTAAGTATGAGAACAGTGGTGGAGTGGTAGAGGAGAAACAGTCATTCCAGATGCAGCAGCCAGGGAGGACTCAGTGCCTATGGCTGGTGGGGTGGGGCTGCAGAAAGCTGGGGCATGTGCCTCCCTCAAATGGCCAGTAACCCTAGCCTCCCACTGTGGAGACTGTGTCTCAGGGATGCTAAATCTGCCTAGATTTTAAGGGAAGCTGGAAATCCACAATGACAAGTTTTATTTTTATATGATATCTCCCAAATTTAAAAATGTGACAACTAATTCAAAAGAAGGTTAAATACCATGCTTGACAAACAATGTCCATCTGCTGGCTTAGGTCTCCAGCTTAGACTGCCTTTAGTCTTACATCCTGACCTAGAAGTATATACACCCAAACAAGGCTATGGCTTGGTGTTTTTGTACCTCCTCTAAAACACTAGTACAACAGTGGAACTTAGTAGAAACTTGCTAATGCTGGTGTACCAAGGTAAGGTGGGGTAGTGTGTTGTAGTGAGAGCAGTCACCCTATGGGGAGGAGTAGCTTGACTCTGCTATTCTTAGGAATAATAGTAAGAGAAAGCAGACTGAGTTTTAGTAGTTTTATTATTGTTTATAGACAATGCACCTCTTGTTGCCTACATCTACATCTCCCTTCACCCCCTAAAAGTATCAGGGGCATGCCAGTGGTCATTAATATCTGATGGTCCAGGCAAGACAAATGCCAGATAACCTTTGTTCTTTTCCAATCTGATCAATCCAAACATAAGGCTTACTTAGACTAGCTCATCTTACACCTTGTTTAGGAGCTTCTCTGACTATCTCATTCACAGAATTTTTCCTATTCCTGAAATGCTTTAGCACAATATAGACAACATTCTCTCTGTACTGTTCTAGTTATGTCTACCTAGTCCTCTCAACAAGACCAAAAGCTTGTTTAGAAGAGAAATCAGACTTCTGAACTTTTACTTTAAGTTCCATATAGTACTCAGCACAATGGTGAAGACACACTTAACAACACCACATGTTGAACGACAGGCCAAGATTTAAACTTAGATTAGAAAAAGTCATGACATACCTATTTTTACACTCCGTTTTTGTACATGGGTATTATTCCAGTCCAGGGCTTCCAGGGGTGGCAACAAGTGACAAACAAGGTGGCCACAAGCATCGTCTGCATGAAGCTTATGGTCTACTTTAGATTAACTCAGAATCTTGTCTGGTGAAAATGAGACAGGACAGGGAGTTCAGGGATACTCCCTCCCACGCCAGGATAGGCTCTGGAAAATTTTTCTTCTTCAGATTTCTCCCTGTTTTAGGGGCAAGGATAAGCCCAAATCGGTCATTTCCAGCCTGGACGCCACCTTTGGCTAAGGCATGACCTTGGCTAATTATATCGTTATAATCTCAGCCACATTGTGAATATCACAGCTCCCATCATGTCCCTGACACCACCAAGACAGTTCTGGAAACACCATATGTGGAAGAAAAGCAGGGTGGCGACACCGAGGCTACCTCAGCACCAGGTTTTCCCAGGTTCAGCCTCCAGGGAAAACAAAAAAGTTTGAAACCAGCCATCTTGTGCTCTCTCTTTCTCTTGAGTAAGCCCGCACCCCACTTGAGTATGTATTTTCGCTTTAATAAATGTTAAGCTTTCCTGCTTGCTGTTTGCCTTGACCTGGGATTCTTTCTTGCAGAACAGGACAAGAATCAGGTCACTGGACCCCCACGATCTCCAGCTGTTCATATTACCCTTGAATTCTTTCATGTGGAACAAGACAAGAACCTTTCCAGCAACAAAAAGATGAGCTGGTCTGTGCTAAGGATTTCTAACAGTTATCCCCCCACATGATATCAGACTTGACTTTGCAAAATATATATCAATCATTTGATGAAAATAACTTTATTAAATAATTCACACTGTATACAGCTAAAAATTAGACTATTTGTTATAGAAATACTAATTATTTTAAAATTCAAAACCTCGATTTCCTTCATGTCTTCTATTTGCATTACTACCAAAATAATTCCAGCTGGGGAACATTTGTCTGACAAGCCCAGGCCCAGTCTTTCCTGGGAGTGTATGGACTGGCCTGGCACCAACACACTGCCCTACCATCAATTTTTTCTCTGAAAAGTCTAAAAAGAGGATAAACCTGCTGGATGACAAATAATCGCTAGAAACACAAATGACACTTTAAAGACATATATTTTATTTTTCCCAATAACAGTTAAAGCATACAAAAAATACATTTTGGGGGCTAAATTTTAAAGTAATTGCTTTCTAGCTTCATTTTCATCTTTCAGTCACAAAGAATTTAGAAGATAATTTAAAAGAAAACAACTCCGCTCCAGGCTAATGTTTTCTTTTGGTTTGTTTTTTGTTTTTAATGAGTTAGAAAAGTTGCTATGCTTTTTCTTTCAATATGATGAACAGAATTATTTCGTGGCAAAATAACCCTGTATAAGGGCTACAGAAAATAAACTTTTCCTTACCTCTACCAGATAACTTTCACAAATTCCTGTGCATGCTATCTTTTGGGGACTTAGAATTTATCTGTTTCAGTTGTAGTACTATATATAGATTGGACTTTCAGGTTTTATTATGTCTAGGGCAGGCGTCCCCAATTCTGGGGCTGCAGACCAGTACCATCTATGACCTGTTAGGAACTGGGCTGCACAGCAGGAAGTGAGCGGTTGGGGAGAGTAAAGCTTCATCTGTATTTGCAGCCACTCCCCAGCACTAGCATCACCGCTTCAGCTCCACCTCAGATAATCAGGTATTAGGTTCTCAAAGAAGTACCAATCCCTGGAGCCAAAAAGATTGGGGACCACTGCTCTAGGGGACAACAGTCTCAAAATGGTGTGATATTAATATGTTTGCTTACATAACTTACATAATTTAATGTTACTTTTAAAATGTTTTATAAAATACGTTTACTGTATTTTTAATGAGACTGAAGAACCAAAGTGCTATAGTTGGTCACACCCACAAAAAAGTTTTATAGAAGAAATTGTATTTCAGAATGGGCAAAAAAAGAGGCATCATTTGTAGAGGTAGTCCATAAGGGATGAGTGTGTTATTTAAGAAGAACCCATATAGCGAGTGGTGGGAAAGGTGCAAAGCAAACCCACCTTTGTCTCCAATTCCAATGCCTGCAGTAACACTGGCCCTAAAACTCCACTTCTTCCCCCTCCAAGGTTTGACCCTACCTGCCTTCCAAAATACAAGAAGGCTTTGCTCTTTAAACCAAAAACACATGGTCTAAATAGGCAATATTACTTTTAAAACTACTACTTTATCAAATTCTAGTTGTTGTTTTTTTTACATTTAATTCCTAAGAAAATTTGTTGATTACAATTAATAACATTTAAAATCTCTTAAGACCCATGAAGGTTCTTAAGTTTGAGAAGAAGCAACAGAATGCATTCATGTAACAAATACTCAAAGACCACAACTGCTACGAAATATAATTAGGGAACCGAGGGTGGGGAAGGGGTGGTTGTTGTCACTTCAAAACCAAGCAACTTGGGTAGTTTACTGGTCTTCCTAAAGCAATTTAGCATCTTCACCATAAGAGAAAACTCCAGTGACCTCCCACCCACAGGTACACAAATACAATTGAGAAACAGAGAGGTCTGTAGAAGCTCTACCTCCATAAAGATGCAAATTAAGATTTAAACAGTGTAACAATTGGCTGGAGCTAATCCTCTTACAGAGGTGTAAACGGCTATTCAGAACTGAATTCTAGGCTGCTAACTTTTGTTAAACAGCTTACAGACAAATTTTACCCAAGAGCAATGCCATGCCAACAAGTTTAAGTACAACTGATATAATAGTTTCAAAAAGCCAATGCAATATATTTTGCTTTGATATCAAATTTCTTGACCATAAATCCAAACATGTAAATATAAACTGCATCAAGAATTAGTGTCCCGGGAAAATAAACTGGAAGCGACTATCTCAAGCCTGACACCGGATGGCTGGAACAGCTGTATGTGTGGCCACAGTGAAGTTTGTATATGGGTTTTGTTTGCCACACAAAACAGTTGTAGAAAGGACAAACACATACATAGTTAAATGGTATTTTTCTTTTAATGGGCTGTCTTATAAAAACCTATGTTTTCGTGGCTACCTCAGTCCCCATTGTGCAGCCCCGTGGGTGGTCTCTTCCAGGGGGCCACTTGAAGGAAGCACAATGCCAAAAAGGAGGGAAGGAGGGAACCACAACACAAAGGCCAACAGAGCAGGGCGGTCTGCAGCAGGCAGCGGACCAAGGGTCAGCAAACAACTCTCCTTCTCTTTACCCAGGAAACAATGTGATTAAACTGACAGCTTGAATTATGAGCTACATTTTGTAGGGTACCGTCCATCTGTGTGAAGGTCCTCTTTATTGTAGCCGAGGCTGCACAAGCAAAACTCTTTGCCCCCTACTTAGGCCTCAAAACAGACCTCATCATTCTGTTTCATTTTAATTCTCAGAACTGCTCCATCTCCTATAGCACTGTTCTCCTCCACCACCCACCCCTCTTAATGAGGTGCCGGAAGGCTTGAGATAATTTATAATAGGTATCTCCCTCCACCCCTACATAGAGATAAACCAGTCTGAACCCATAATGAGTTTTACTAGCCAAGAACCATTAGTGATAGCTGTAGACAGGCTTTATGAAATGGGTAAGTGCTCTCAATCTGTTTTCTCTTTGATAGTTCTATGGATCCCAAACTTAACAGCTGGATTGATAAAAATCCTCCTTGCTGGGAAGGTGAAGACAGGAAAGACTTACTCCTGCTCCCTGGATTTCTTTTATGTCAGCACTTACATGCCACCAGAAGGGTGTTATCTACTGACTGTGCTCTCTAATCTGAGGAGCCAGCTACCTAAAATGGCCAGGCTTTAAATATCTGTTGCAAAAAAGAACTTGGAGGACAAATGTCCTATCATACAACTTTATACCTTTCAACAATGTAATAAAATCAGGCCCTGCATTTTGGAAAAGTTATAATAATCAGTTCTATAATTAAACTGTAAGAAGGTACTTTTGGGCATTTGACATTGTCAGGATAGAATCATCCTTGCTGGGGCTTAACGACAGACAGAAGACCATAAAAAACATTAGATTTTTGCTGTGCTGTCACATGTCTGTCTGTCTCCATATTTATAGTATATGTGTCTGTAAGAGAAGAGAAAAGGAGGTTCACTACGTGAGGGAATCCAGATACAGAAGAAACCAGAGGGTATAGTAAGATGGGTTTGTTGGGGCTCAGGCAATGTTCAGACCTTGAAATCAATTAGTATGTCACTTCTCTGGGATAAGTGAGTCTCCTTGGAGGCCAATTAACTCTTATGAATGAAAATGGAATCCAGTGCAGTCAACTGTCACTGAAGGGGAGCTCAGACAAGTAAGGCAGATGCCTCCCTGCATTCTGGCTCAGTGTTCGGGGTCCACCCCCATGATGACAATGAAATGAAGGCAGCAGCACCCAGGGAGGGCACCTGTAAGAAAGGAACTGAATGTTTGCCTCCTGCTGTATGAGTATGGTAGATATCAAATACTGTAGGACTGCTGAAAAGATGGTACTGAGCCTTTCAGAGGGTCAGTACTGTATTAAAATGAAGAAGCTGAAACAATTTATTATTCAGATGCTCATTCACCAAGAAGCTGCAAAAAGGATGCCAATGACAAAAAGAAACAAGAAAGTGAATAATAGCAAATCATTGTGAATAAATAAATAAATTAACTATAGAGGAAAGGCAGGCAGGAGGCAAATGAGAAAATAATAAAACACTCACTGGCCCTCTTGGGTGGGCCCCAGGAAGCAGGTGAAAAGTCTTCTGTTAGATCAGAGTTCAGAGGATGTCAGATAATTCTGAGTGAGTACACTTTTACTGAAGCAGGATCAGGTAGCTGCTCATGTGCTGGGATGAAGAGATGAGGAAAATATGCTTGCAATCCCTGGATATGTCGTCCCCTTGGCCTACAGGGGTGCTATACTCTGCCACATGAGCCACTCTTTTGGTTGGAGTAACCACTAGATTGCTAGACATGAGCCACGGTGGCTTGTTTTCAAGGCCTTTGTTTAACTGCAGCCCTCCCCTGCAACCTAAAATGGCTAATCTCCTTCACCCAATCGTCATGGCTATTCTGATTTATCTACTGCTGTGTAACAAGCTAACCCAAATTTAGTGGTGTAAAACAACAACCAACAACTTTTTGTTAAGCTCTTGGCTTCTGTGGGCAGGAATATGGACAGAGCACAATGCAAGTGATTTGTCTCTGCTCCACGATGTCTGGGCCTCAGCCTGAACGTCTAAGAGTGATCTGGAATGTGGGAACTGAAATGTTTGGAGGCTCCTACACTGGCATCTCACAGGGGCCTGGGCTGGGATGATTTCCAGTTCAGCTGGGCCTACTGACTGTAACACCAACACGTGGCCTCTCTCTTAGGTCAGTTTCTTATTAGCCTCATTTTCTTGGAAACTTGGCCATGTTCCAGTCTTTCCTATCTTATTTTCATCTTAAACAACCAGGGCCTGACTCCCAGTCTCCTCTCCAATCTATGAAACCAAGGGTAAACTTGTTTACCCTCTCCAATCTATGAAACCAAGGGTAATCCAAAGGTAAACTGAAGAGTAAACTACTTTTCAATTTCAGATTTGTAGTGAAAGAGGTCTAGTTTTGCCATATCCCTAGGATTTGGCCTGACTACTGGTTCCCTCTGGGTAAAGGTGTATGTCTGCTGCATTCTTTCACTATCCTCCCTAATTTTTACTTCCCCTCCCCCTTCCCTCTTTTCCTTCTCCCCTTCTCCCTTGCTTCCCCTTACATGTTGTTTGGCAACCAGAATGCTGGGGTAGGGCACCTTAACACTCCACTGGGAGATCTCGCCCAAAATCTTGTAATCAAAATTTTAAAAAATTCTAAGAAATCAGTGACAGTATTGTCTTTCATTTTCTTTTTTAAATCTCCCAAATTTCCTTACTGAAAGAAAGAGAGAGAGAGAACGAGAACTAGGAAAGCAAACCAAAAACTCATCTGTAATATCTATTACAAAATTAGGTGACAATATAAGAGAGGGACAAGCTACTGATAGCAACTGAACCCCCATTATAACTGCTCAATTGTGCAGAAGGAAGTGGAGGGACAGTAAAAGAACATATGATGTTCCTGAGAAGGTAAGGACCTCCACATCATAGAGGGAGTAGCAGCAGCCCATCTGGAAGGGGGTCTGCAGGTCCATTTCAATGGTGAGAACAAAGGTATTGTAGTAGGGTATAGGAGTTACCTGGGCCCTATAACTATGGAACCTTATCAGTCTAAGTGCTCTTTCAGCAGAGAGTTCTGCAGTGAGGATAAACTAATGGTAGTGAACTTAAACTGAGCTGAAGTAAGACAATAAAGGCAGAAGAAAGAATTTTCCCACTTAAAGTGGAGGAGGGGACAAGAGCCAAGAGATCTAAGAAAAAGACCATACTTATAAACATTCTGGGAGAGCAACAGAAGAGGGAGTTCTGGAGCCATAAAACTAGGATAGCCAGCCTGGCCCACCTGCTCTTCCTGAGTGGAGAAGAACTCATCTTATTGGAATACAGTCCCAGAAAAGATTTTAGGTCCCCTTATCAGTAAAACACAGGTAATAATACCTCTGTTGCATAAAGTTGCTCAATAATGAGATAATATGTATAAAGCAGCTGGAACAGCTTCTGGTACATAGTAAGTACTCAAAGATGATAGAAATTATTACCATTATTATAAACCTTATCAAGTTTATATAACAACCTTAAGCCTAACCCTAACAAAATATTAAAGATTTTGGACAGGCCAAGGTGAAGTGTGGTAAAACACCTTTGTCCCATTCCAAAGGACAAATCCTCCAAACTCAGTGCTTTCTCCCTAGAGCAGTACTTGATATATAATTGCCCAATTCTACTTCTAGCTTTCCCTTTCCTGTGCTACACTGTTCCAGATGCTCACAAATCCTTGCTTCATACATACTCCCACAGCTGGTTAACTCTCAGAGTTCTAGGGTCTTACTGGTGACCTCATATACTAATGCTAAGTGCAAGATATACTTATAGTACCTAATATCCAACACTTCTCAATGAGAAGGGCTAAGTAAAATAAAATACCCATTTTACCATGATTCTGATTCTTTGATGCTATTAATTAAATTTGCCAAATTTCCAAGAGTCAGGAGAGATAGAAGCCAAGTTCATTTTTAACTTAAAAAGAAAAAAAAGATTAGCCATTCCTGTTTCACCTCATCTATGTCCCTGATTCTTGACTTCCAGAACTACCATTATCAGATTCCCATTAAGTAATTAATTATCAAATGTCAATAGATGCTAGCTAGTGTATCAACTACTTAAGCTGACAAAATTAATCTGATGAAAGTGGTAAATGAGAACTTAGAAGTCAAGTTCAATTAGTCAATTGTGACACTGGTCAAAAGGAGATTCAAGATCATAGTTGCAAAAGGTAATGAATGGCTTTGCTATTCTTCCTGTGATTTCACAGTATGTCTACAGCAAGGAGAGAGGAAGAGAATATTCCAAACCAAACTAGTTAAAGAAAGGAAATTAGGGACAGGACTAACCTGACATGAGAAATAAAAGTTAGGGTAATTTTCTCATAAATGTGTATAAAACAACATTTAGAAACAGCATATTCTACATGTCAGCAGATGGTCATGAGTTTGGAAGGGTTTCTAAAAACCACACATAGGAAAATAAGAAAGTACTGTGTACAATCTAAAGAGATAAGTTGTTAAGAGACTTGAGAGGGCTCATCACAAGGGACCAAAGATGAAATGGAAGGGGAGAAAAGCATCCTGGTAAAAGACTTAAAAAGTAAAAAGCAAATGAAATCAGAAATGATTTGGCCAAAGCTATGCATTTCATAATTAAACTGAGAGTGGCCAAATATCCCGTTTCCTAGGTTTTCAGAAAGTAAGAGGCAGCCAGGTGAAAGTGATTATGAGGAGAAAAGGAGGAAGAGACACTGGGCAGGCTTCAGAATGCTGATATTTCTTGACTGGGTAGGAGTTTTTGAGAGTGTTAACTCTGTGCTACTTAAGTAATATACCCAAGATTTGTTCACTTTCTGTATGTATATTTCAATAATAAAATTTATTTTAAAAAGTACATATAAGGACTTCGGCTTCTTGTAATGGGATCTTAGGTAATGCATGCCAATCTTTTCACCAAAAACAAAAAATATGTACATAAAAACTATCTCTTTGATAGCCTAGAGAGATAAGGTAGTAAAGAACTACAGGACTTAAATCTAAAACAATGAAATTCTGAGAGGTGTGCCTAACATTTAGAGCAACTTTTCTTTGAAGGGCATGTGCTAATTCCAGAAAGGGCAGTTAAGAGTCTGAGACACTGAGTGAAGCTTTCGACAACCTCACAGAGTTGGGTAGTAAAAACTGAAGTACATGTCCACCAAAGAAGGAAAGCTCTAATAAATCACCCACACTTTGAACTGGAAACTCAAAGGGCTACTTCCTATAGGTAAGGGCGAAACAGAAAGAGTCTGGCCCTCAAACAGACCAAAGCCTGGCTTCAAACCATGTCAGTCCTCGGACCTAGATGAAAGTGATCCTGGATTGCTTCTGTCCCTAGACACCTACCAGAAGCAAATGTAAATCCTTTTTTTGAGAAAAATCCCTAGGCCTCAAATCATTCTGAAAATACTCTTATACAATATACATTCAGAAATTACCAGAGATTTAGGAAAAACAAGACAGAACGATTGAAAATGAAAATAAGAAAACAGACCCACAGGGAATAGATGGAGACACAGTATCTAAGGTACTTATATTATTCAGAAAGAATGTAAAAATACTAATTAACAATAGATTTTGAAGTCACAAGCTTATAGTTTAAACAAAAATTAGTAAATACACAGATAATTAGAACTATATAATTAACAAGCTCAAGCTAATGAAAACATATAGAACTCTGCACCCAATAAAGAGTAAATAATACATTCCTTTCAAGCATACATGGGCATTTATATAAATTGGCCATTACCATAGATAATCAACAAAGACCGAAGAACAGATGTTGTTCAGAGCACATTCTGTCAAAAATGTGATAAAATCAGAAATCTACAATGAATAGCTAGTGTTTCTTTATCCCAATGTTTAGAAAGTTAAAAAAAAAAATTCTAAATAATGTTTGTCAAAGGAATAAGTATAATTATAAACATTTGTATAATTAAATTAAAATATTTAAAACTGAATGACCAGTGGAGGGCAAGTCAAGCATTACTTAGAAGAAAACCTAGTCTTAAAGTATGTGGTCGAAAATGAGAAAGACTGAAAATTAGACATTCTATCAAGCTGGAAAAAGAACCACAAGATAAAATCAAAAAAAGTAAAAAGGTAATAATAATAAAGGATAATTAGAGAAACAAATGAGATTTTTAAAAAGCAATAAATGGGATCAAATTTGATTATTTGAAGAAATTAACAGAAAAATCTCATGCAGGAGTGATTGATAAAACAGAGTGGATATAAAAGTGTGGATGAAAAAAGGGAATATTATTATTGACACAGTAGAAATTCTACAATACAAAATATGCCTATAAACATGAAAACTTAGAAAATGGATCTCTTTCTAGTACACTGTATACATTTTCAAAATTGACTCAACATGGAGGAAAACCTGAATATACATATGAGCATTTAAGGACTAAGTAATCAAACAAAAATTAAGAAACTTTTCATTAGTATATCTGTCTTGCCAGAAATGTTAAAAGAAATTCTCCATGTCGTAACCTTTGCAAGTGCTTCTCAGTATCCCCTTTTGTTCCCAGTCATCTGCCTCCTCTGATCAAGGCCAGCAGCTTATGGTTGGCAAAGGCTAGAAACCAGGTTCCAGCTGGTCAGTGGAGACATCTTTTAAGATCCTTTAACATCTGTACAGACACTGAATGGCAAATGACTGTAATTACTGCCTACTTTGCTAATGATCAGTTCTCAAGACCACTGTCCTCTTGGAAGCCTGGTTCTGGACTTTTGAAAATTTAAACCAAAATAAGGTAAAGATAAGGAAAAATCTTAGATTTTTTTCAGATCAAAAAAGATAAACTAATAGGAGAGGCACAGGGAAGAATGAGGAATGAAATGCCAGGTAAAACATGAGGGAATACATGGATGGCCCCACCTGGGGCATGAAGTTGTTTTTCCAAAAGCTTAATGTACAACCTTTCTTAGGAACAAAAGCCAGAATCTGTGGAGTAGTGACAAAAAATTCAGGGGCCTACTTGTTGAGGGGCTACTTGTCATGTCCAGGAAAAACAAGTGAAAGCAGTGAAGAAAAAAAGCAACTGAGAAGACATCTGAAGGCATCATCGCATCTGAAGGAACAATGAATTTATAAATATGCTTGTAGCTCATCTTAAGTGAATTTAGGGTAAATTATAAAATACAGTTGTAACCTAAATACAATATGATTTTCAGCAGCAAATCTTTCTCAGATGCAAGAGCTTCCTTCCTATATTTAACTTTGAAGAGGAATTAAATTAAAACCATTGGAGGAGATTCAAATTATTTGATCAGATTTTTATGACCTTGATAAACCAAGGCTTTCATTTGACATACATTAAAAGGCAGCACTACATTTTGCTTTCAGTTATACTCCAGCGGGAGAAAGAACAAAGTAACCTTGCAAGTACTTTGTTCAAGCTTGAAGAAAGGCACCTAGCACTTCATAAGCTTGCTTATTTGAGGCTGGAAGGCACAAAAAACAATATGGACAAAGCAAAAGGTCAAACTGCCACTGCTTGGTTTTCCTTTCCTTTTCTAATTAATAAATCTAATTTGCTTCTTGAGTTTCCTTACTCAACCTTATGAAATATTATCCTTGATGATACTCTAGTTATTTAGGCAGTAGAAAGTCAGAGGGACGGAGCCCAGTGTACCAGTTATGAATGCAGACTCTGGACTCAGATCACCGAGTTCAAAATATACTAAGCAACTTTATTACTGAACATAATCTCTCTGTGTCTCAGTTTTCTCCTCTATAAAATGGTGATGATAATAGGAATAAACGGGTTATTATAAATAAAGCTCTCACAACAGTATCTGACCTGAAGTTGGTGCTATTGAAGGGTATATCACCATTATAATTGTGATTTATGTGGTATCTGACAATCAGTTTGGATGCTAGCTGTGACTCCAAGCCAGCTTTGTGACCTGGAAAGGTTACTTAATCTTTCTAAACCCCTCCTGAAATAATCCACTTGGCATCTACAGCATAACTTCTTGGTTCTCATTCTTTACTGTGGCCTCTTCTCAAACTCCTTTTCTGGCTCCTTTTGATCTTTCTGACCTTCAAAGTAGAGACAAGCCTTGGGTTGCTTTCCTACTTATGCTCATTCTCTAATGTTCTTCTCAGGGTCCATAACTTTAAGATGCACTTATGATTCAGTAAAGTACAGGATACAAAATCAACATACAAAAATTAGTTGCATTTCTATACAACAAACAATCCAAAAAGGAAATTAACAAAACAATTCCATTTACAATAGCATCAAAAAGAATAAAATACTTAGAAATAAACAACCAAGGAGGCAAAAGACTTGTATACTGCAAACTACAAAACACTGTTAAAAGAATTTAGAGACATAAATAAATGGAAAGACATCTTGTTTCCATGGACTGGAAGACTTAATATTGTTAACATGTTCACACTACCCAAAGTGATCTACAGATTCAGTTCAATCCCTATCAAAATCCCAGTGGCAATTTTACAGAAACAGAAAAACCCTAAATTTGTATGGAATCACAAAAGGCTCTGAATAGTCAAAATAATATTGAGAAAAAGAAAAAAAGAAAATAAAAGAAAAAAGCTGGAGAACTCACGCTTCCTGGTTTCAAAACATATTATAAAACTGCAGTAATCAAAACAGTATGGTAATGGCGCACGTGCACACACGCGCACACGCGGACACACACACACACACACACAGAACAGAATAAATCCATGTATGTACAGTCAATGGTCTGTCAATAATACACAGTGGAAAAAGATAGTCTCTTCGACAAATGGTGTTAGAAAACTGGGTAACCACATAAAAAAGAATGAAATTGGATCCTTATCCTACACTATACATAAAAACCAACTTAAAATCAGTTAGTGACTTAATTGTAAGACCTGAGATTGTAAAACTCTTAGAAGAACACATCAGAGAAAAGCTGCCTGACATTGGTCTTAGCAACAATTTCTTAGATATGACACCAAAAGTACAGGCCACAAAAACAAAAATAGACAAGTGGGACTACATCAAACTAAAAAACATCTACACAGCAAAGGAAACCATCAATAAATGAAAAGACAACCTAAGGAATGGGAGAAAATGTTTGCAAATCATATATCTGATAAACTAATACCAAAAATATATATAGAATTCATACAACTCAATAGTAAAAAAAAAAAATTTTTTTAATGTGCAGAGGATCTGAACAGATTATTTTTTCACAGAAGACATACAGATGGCTAACAAGTACATGAAAAGGTGCTCAAAATCATGAATCATCAGGGAAATGCAAATCAAAACCACAATGAGGTATCATCCCTCACCTGTTAGAATTGCTATTGTAATAAAGACAAGAAATAAGTATCGGTAAGAATTTGGAGAAAAGGGAACACTTGTGCACTGTTGGTAGGAACATAAAATGGTGCAGCTATTATGAAAAATAGTATGAAGTTTCCTCAAAAAATTAAAAATAGAACTAACGTATGATGCAGCAATTCCACTTCTGAAAGAAAAGAAAATGCTAGCTTGAAAAGATATATGCATCCCCATGTTCACTGCAGCATGCTTTACAAAGGCCAAGACATGGAAGCAGTATAAGCATCCAATGAGGAATGAATGAAGAAGTTGTTGTTGTTGTTGTTGGTGTGTGTGTGTGTGTGTGTGTGTGTGTGTGTGTGTGTGTGTGTGTAATGGAATATTATTCAGCCGTAAAAAGGGAATCCTGCCATTTTTGACATGGATGAACTTTAAGGGTATTATGCTAAGTGAAATAAGTCAGAGAAAGCCAAATGCCATATAATCTCACTTATATATGGAATCTAAATAAAATTCAATTAATAAATACAGAGAACAGACTGGTGGTTGCCAGAGGTAGAGTGAAGGCAGTCAAAAGGTACAAACTTGCAGTTATAAAATAAATAAGTCCTGGGGATATAATGTAGAGCATGGTGAGTATAGCTAATAATATACTGTATTGTTTAAAAGTTGCCAAAAGAGATCTTTAAAATTCTCATATAAGACAAAAAACTTGTACCTATGTGTGGTGATGGATGTTAACTAGCCTTATTGTGGTATTCATTTCACAGTATATACAAATATCTAATTATGCTGTACACCTGAAACTAATATAAGATTATGTTAATTATACCTCAATAAAAAATTCTTTCTAATAAAAAATAACCAACTAAAAAAAATGTTAACTATTTATCCACATAATGAAACAATTGGACATCCACGTGCAAATAAGTAAATCTAAACACAGACCTTACACCCTTCACAAAAATCACTCAAAATGGATCACAGACCTAAACTGTAAAATACAAAACTATAAAACTCTTAGATGATAACATAGGAGAAAACCTAGATGACCTTGGGTATGGCAATGACTTTTTAGATACAACAAAGGATTGATCATTGAAAGAAATAACTGATAAACTGGATTTCATTAAAATTAAACATTTATACTCTGCTAAAGATAGGGTCAAGAGAATGAGAAGACAAGCTACAGACTGGGAGAAAAAAATTTCAAAGGACACATCTGAAAAAGGACTGTTATCCCAAATATTCAAAGAGCTCTTAAAACTCAACAATAAGAAAATTATCAATTTTAAAAATGACAAATGGGCCAAATTATATCCAAAGCAAGCAGAAGAAAAAATAATAAAATTTAGAGCAGAAATCAATGAAACTTAAAACAGAAAAACATGAGAAAAAATCAAGCAAACAAAAAGCTAGTTTTTTTGGGGGGGTGGGGGGGGTGGGAGGGTGGCGAGGATGATCTCCTAACCAGGTGTATTAGTCTGCTCAAGCTGCCATGACAAAATATCAGAAATTGGATGAGTTAAAAACAGAAATTTATTTTTCACAATTCTGGAGGAAGGAAAGTCCAAGATCAAAGTGCTGGCTGATTTGATTCTTGGTAAGACCTTCTCACTGTGTTCTTGCAAAGCAAAGAACTAGAGCTTTGGTATCTCTTCCTCTTCTTATGAGGGCACCAGACCTACAGAATTAGGGCCTTATCTTTATAACCTTTTTTAACCTTTATCACCTCTTCACAGGCCCTATCTACAATCACATTTGGTGCTGGTGCTTCAACATATGAATTTTGGGGGACATGAACATTCAGTCCATAACACCAGACTAACCAAGAAAAAAAAAGAGAGAAGATCCAAATACTGGAAATGAATGAGAGACTATCAGTATTGATCCCATGGACATTAAGAGAATAATAAAGAAATAGTACAATCAACTCAATTTCACAAATTTTTTATATGAAATGAACCAATTTCTTAAAGAACACAAATCTCACACAAAGAGAAATAGATAATATAAATAGAACCATATATGTCAAAGAAACTAAATCAATAATTAATAATCTTCAAAAACAGAAAGCGCCAGGCCCAGATGGGTTTACTAGTGAATTACACTAAACATTTAAAGAAGAAATTATACCTATTCTATACAATCTCTTTCAGAGGATAGAAGCAAAGGAAATACATCCTAACTCATTCTATAAGTCTAGCATTACCTTTATACCCAAACCAGATAGAGCCACAAGAAAGAAAAAGTACCACACCAAGTAGATTTTTTCCCAGGTATAAAAGACTGATTCGATATTTGAAAATCAACTAATGCAATTCATCATATCTACAAGCTAAAGAAGAAAAATCAGATAGTTATGTTATTAGGTACAAAAAAGCATATGACAAAGTTAACACTCACTCATGATAAATACTCTCCGCAAACCAGGTACAGAGTGAAACTTCCTTAACTTGATAAAGAATATCTAGAACAGAAAGACAGCTAGCATTATATTTAATGGGGAACGACTAGATGCTTCCTCCATAAGATCAGGAACAAGGCAAGGATATCTGTTTTCACCATTCCTTTTCAACAATGTAATAGAAGAAAATGCGGCAAGAAAAGTAAAGGCATACACACTGAGAAGAAATAAAACTGTCTTTATTTACAAATGACATGCTTGTCTATGCTGAAGATCCCAAAGAATCAACCAAAAAACTCCTGAAGCTAGTAAGTGATTATAGCAATGTTGCAAGATAAAAGGTTAATATATAAAAGTCAACCACATTCCTATATAGCAGTGATGGACAACTGGAATTTGAATTGAAAAGCACAATATCATCTATATTAACACCAAAAAAAACCCCACAAAGTACTTAAAAATAAGTCTAACAATATATGTGCAAGAACTACATGAAGAAAATTGCAAAACTGATGAAAGAAATTAAAGACAATCTAAATAAATGGAGAGATATTCCATGCTCAGGATTTAGAAGATTCCACATTGTTAAGATGTTCATACTTTCCAATGTGATCTATGGATTCAATACAATTTCAATCAAAATCCCAGCAAGTTATTTATTTATTTGTGTTTTGGCTATTGACAAACCGATTCTAAAGTTTATATGAAAAGGCAAAAGACCCAGAGGAACAAACATAATGCTGAAGAAGAACAAAGTCAGAGGACAGATACTATGTGATTTTAAGGTTTACTATAAAGCTGCTGTGATCAAGACAGTGTGATATTGGTTAAGAAACAGATAAATAAATGGAAAAGGATAGAGAGCCCAGAAATAGGCTCACACAAATATAGTCAACACTTCTATGAAGGAGCAAAGTCAGTTCAATAGAAAGAGGACAATTTTTTCAATAGATGGTACTGGAAAAAAATAGACATCCATATAAAAAAATTAATGCACACACCGACCATTTATGCCTTTCACAAAAATTAACCTAAAATGGATCACAGATCTAAATGTAATATGTCAAACTATAACATTTCAAGAAGATAACAAAAGTCTAGGTGACCTTAGATTTGGTCATGTTCGTAGGTTTAATACCAAAAGCACAATCAAAGAAAAAAATGATAATTTGGATTTTATTAAAATAAAAAACTTCTGGGGCCCTTAAGATGGTGGCAGGTACACTGAGTGGCTCAGCCTGGCAACAGTGGTAGGATGGCACTCACTGCTAGGACTAGCCACCCAGGAGTGTCTAAAAACAAAAAAGACAAAAATAAAACCTTCTGCTCTGCAAAAGACACTGTTAATAGAATAGAAAGACAAGCAAGAGAACTGGAGAAAAGATTTGTCAAACATATTATTCCCTATAAAAACTTGTATCCAGAGTATACAAAGAGCTCTTAAAACTCAATAATAAGAAAATGAACAACCTGATTAAAACATAGGCAAGAGATATAAACAGACTAAGAACCAAAGAACATTTACAAACAGTAAATGAATACATGAAAAGATGCTCAACATCATATGTCATTAAAGAATTGCAAACTAAAACAATGAGATATCATTATATACCTATTAGAATGGCTAAAATAGAAAAAAAACTGACAATACCAAATGCTGGCGAGGATGTGCATCAATAAGAACACCCACGGGAATCAAAAATAGTACAGCAACTTTGGAAGACAGTTGGGTAGTTTCATGCAAAGCTAAATTTTGTCTTACCCTATGACAGTAATTTCAATCCTTGGTATTTACACAAATGAGTTGAAAAATTATATTCACACAAAAACCTGCACATGGATATATCTATAGAGATGTCCTTTGGTAGGTGAATGGATAAACTGCGGTACATTCATTAGTAACTAAAAAGAAATGAGCTATCAAGCCATGAAAAGACAGGAAGGAATCTAAAATGCATATTGCTTAGTGAAAGAAGCCAATCTCAAAAGGCCACATACTACATGATTCTAAGAATATGACATTCTGAAAAAGATAAAACTATATAAACACTAAAAAAAAAAAATCAGTGGTTACCTCAAGTTAGGGTTAGGAGAGAAAAGAGATGAGTAGATGCAGCACTGGGGATTTTTAGGCAGAGAAACTATTCTGTATGATGTTATAAAGGCAGATATACGACATTATTCATTTGTAAACAAATAAAGCAAAACAAACAAACAAAACCTCATGATACACTGCTTCATTCACCATAGAAATAATGTTTGCATAAGAAACTTCTTATTGGTTAATGCAGATATGTACATCCATTTTTCTAGGTCCATGCCATCAACCATCCTTGCTTACCCTGCATGTGGCCATGTGTGAAAACATACCTGATCAAATGATGAGGGTGTAGTGCAAGAAAAAGCACAGGTTACCTTGGCTTCTAGGCTACTCAGTCACTCTGTCAACAAATGTTCCCACAGTGGACCTTGAACACATCTGATTCAGCCTACTTTGGGTCACTATGGGGAGTGGCTTCTACCCATGTAATCCTTGCAAAGATACAATCCTTGGTACCAATTCTTCAATTGGTTTGTATTAACTTTCTATCACTGCAGAACAAATTACCACAAATTTAGCACTTAACACAAATTTATCTCACAGTTACCAAGGGTCAGGAGTCTGGGTCTGGGTTAACGGGGTCCTTTGCTCAGAGTGTCACTAGGCTGAAATCAATGTATAGGCCGGGACTACAATCTCATCTAAGGCTCAGGATCCTCTTCCAAGTTCACTGGGCATTGGCAGAATTTAATTCCTATGGCTACTGAGGTCCTCAGCTCCTAGGGGCTGCACACCATTTCTTGCTATGTGGCCTTCTCCACAAAATGGCAGTTTGCTTCTTCAAGGTGAATGAGAGAGAGTATCTCAGCTACTTTGAATCTCTCTGCTGCCAGCAAGGGTCAGTCCCTTTTAAAGGGTGATCTGTTCAGGTCAGGCCCACTCCAGATAATTCCTTTTTGATTAGCTCAAAGTCAACTGATTTGGGACTTTCATTATATCTGCAAAATCCTTCATCTCTGTCATATAACATAACCTAATTATGGGAGTGAAATCCATAAAACTTACAGTTCTATCAACACTCAAAGTGAGAATATTATACAGATGTACCCCAGGGGACAGGAATCTCAGAGGCCACCTCAGAATTCTGCCTCCTACCTGGATAATTAATCCTGATGAAATTAACAATGTCAGATTAATTCTCTTTAATCAGGTTACTCGCCATATTATCCTCTCAAAATAACCTTCAACAATGCTGCAAAACATAGAGAATAAACTCTAAATTCATCAATTGGATATTCAAGGCCTTTCTCAACCTTCTCCAAGCAACATTTTTAAACCCTTACTCCAACTAGTCTTCCATTAGCCCTCAGTCACACTCTTTGCTGTCCTCCTATGCCCTTCATGTTCTCTGTATTTGGATTTCTTCTTGCACTTTTCCTCTAGACTAAATTTGCTCATTTTTCTTTTTATTCAAAGCCTATATAGCTCTAAGATGCTGCATCTGCACCTGTACAAAACCTTTCCTGACCCTTTGGACTCACTTGGAGCTTTTCTTTATTTAAACTTGTCCTAAAGTACCGTGGCAAATTACAAATATGACCATAAACTCCTCATCCCTGTGTGTATACCCTTTTGCAATGAGACTTTGCAACTCATCTCATCATGAGAGGCTGTATTTCACCATCTCTTGACTCTGGGCTGGGCCCTGTGACTTTTTTTTAGCCAATGGTACATTAGTAAACATGGTGCAAGCGGACACCTAAGAAATATCTGTGCACTGGAGCTTGCCCTCTTGCTGTCTTAGGAATCCTGCTATAACTACCAGGTGACCAAGCCTGGACTACTTTCCCAAATGATGAGGGACAAATGGTCAAATGGTCAAGTTATACCTGTGGTCCCACCTGACATTGGGCCAACCACCTGTCACATGAAAAATAATAAATGGCTAGTGTTTTAAATCATGGGGCTTTAAACCAATATTAGGAGCAAACTATTTAATCTTTAAGAATAAAAAGATTCAAAGTCCTCCCTTTAGACATTTTTTTTTTTAACTCAGCTCATTCTACTATGGTTTCTTTTGAGGAGTTAATTATAACTTGCAATGAAGAATTAGCTCATGTGCATGACTCACAGCCTGGTTTTCAGTATCTGGAAGTACACAGGAATGGGTCATGAAGCTTTTCAAAAATGCTTGGCTTTTAAAGGTGGAAGCAACCTAGTGTCCACTGACAGATGAATGGATAAACAAAATGTGGTATAGCCATACACTAGAATATGATCAAGAGGAATGAAGTTCTGATAACCATGCTACAACATGGATGAACCTCAAAAACATTATGCTAACTGAAATAAGCCGGGCACAAAAGGAATCAATTGTATAACTGCCACTAGAACAGACAAAACCATAGAGACAGAAAGGTCAGAGGTTACCAAGGACTGAAGGAAGGGCAGAGTAGAGGGTTATTGGTTAATGGCCGTGGAGTTTATATTTGGGATGATAAAAACTTTTGGAAATAGTGGAGAAGATTGTATGACACTGTGAATGTAATTAATGTCACTAAATTGTACACTAAGACATGGAAAATTCTGTGTTACATAAATTTTAACACAATTTTTAAAAATTAATAATGTGATATACCAAAACCCATTGAATTGTACACTTTAAATGGATGGACTATACGGTATCTGAATTACATCTCAATAAAGCTGTTAAATTTCTTTAAAAATAAAACACAATAAACAAAACAAACAAAGCAAAAATAACCCTTGGCTTCACTTTTCTCATCAGATAGAAACTATCCAGCTTATTGTACTTCTCATCTTCACTGCTAGGAAACTTAAGTTTCATGCTCAAGCACAGCAACTCAGATGGTACACAGATGTACCATCATTATCATTCTCATCAAATCAGAAGTTCCAGTTTCCTGTTTATATCCTTCTCTGTATATTCCTTTGTCTCACCTCTTCATCTTTGTTAACTAGAATTCATTCAACTAACTTTTTCTAGGCCCCAACAAACCCCAAAGTAAACTGATAAAATGGACCTTTGAAGTCATAGTGTTACTCTGTAAATATGACCCCTATAGCCTTAGATTAATAAATAACCCTCAGAGCAAAGGAGAAGAGCTCATGCTAAAGAGGAAATAAAAGGACATTTCAAAAGCAGCAATGAGGTCAGCAGATTAACCAGCAGCATTCAAAACTACCTTCAAGCTATTCTTCTGGAGTACTTTTACCTCAGAAAATCAATAGGCTCAAATTTGATAACACATACACAGAAAACAACCATTGCTGACTGACCTTTCACTCTGGGAGCATTCTATTAAGAAAAATATTTAAAAATTCCCCAAATGCCCATATTTAGTAAAACTATATGCCCAAATACCAAGGAACTTGGCTTTGAGGTCATAGGACAAAGTCATTCGGATAGGAGAGTGGAAGATAGAACATTCTTAATTTCCCACACATAGTCAATTTTTTCACCTTGGACAAAGACTGAGTCCTGGATAAGCACACTAGTTCCCTAGTTAGCCTACCAAAATACTAATAGCCAATAAATTGATATTTAAAAAATCCTGCAAATACAAAACCCAAAATAAATATATTCTACCTGATGATGTATGTAGTATGTAATATCTATACCTCCTTGATGACAGATAAGTATCATTACTAGAAAAATCCATTTGAGTCGCCTCTGCAATAAACCAAATTTCCCAAGAACAGGAACCATGTTGGTTCCTCCATCCATGGCACGAGTACTTTATATTTGGATGTACTCTTAATATTTCTTAAACGTCAGTTTGGAGTCAATCAGACTATTACTTAAACTTTTCACCAAAAGTAGAAAATGAATAGTATCAAGCAAAATATAAAAAGGTACAATGGTGCTTTAAAAGAGAACATATACACTCATATACAAGAATGCCCACTTGGCTTTTCACTGTTGATGGGACCGCTGGAAAGAAAAAATGACAGTATCACGGTATAACAAAGTTCTTGGGGTAGTTTGGGGATAGGGAGGCTATATGGGAAGTCTGCCTTAATGGGTCACTTTGCTCCTGGCCTTGATTTCCTCATATTTAAAAAGTAAGATCTACCTTAGGTTGTTTACTTAGGTTCCTTCTACTTCTAAAAGAGATTTGATACCAGTAAATGCTGTTTTTATTGCAGAATTGGTTTTCAACAGTTTCTATGTTTTCTATACAATTTTATCCAGTATCTCCAATCAATAGTAAAAAATCATATATGAGTTTTTATGAGTTGAATATTATAAGTGCTCAAAATATGTAACACTGAAATTATTCCTATTTAACATTAAATATTCCAATGTCCTAACACTTACAGTCAAAAAGGAAACCTTGCTTAGGTATATTCATAGAAGAACTTACAACTCATATTTAATTGTATGGCAAAAATGACACTATGGCAAGGAATATAAGGATTAAACAAATTAATGAGACATAAAGTTCTTAGTCTCTAAAGCTGAATTCCTAGTAAGTCTAACTGTTTGTCACCTTCTGTGTTACCAGAACTTCAAAATGATTTATTTTCTAAAAGGATAAAGAATAGGGGGTAGGGGTGCATAACTTATGAATTAACCAGGAATTGTTTGAATATAATTGTAAACTGCCAATCAATGTGATTTTAATGATATTCATATTTTTAAACTATTTCATAAAAAAAAATGAGACTTAAGGAATTTATACATTCATGGCTGAGTGTTCAATAATATATTCCAGTACAATGGTCTCTAAAAATGTCTATAATTAAAAACAGAACAATAAAAAAAAAATTGAATGGCTTACACTCTTGTTGGTGAGTTATTGGAGGATTCCTTTTCTGAATCAGGAGAGCTTAGGGTTTGCGAAATACAATTATGTTTTTCAGTGGATGGGGCATCTCTTTCTTGCTCAGAGTGGATTAATTTTAAGGCCTCTATTCCGCCTTCTCCCTCCATCTTGTCACCCAGATTTGGCTGTGGTTCTGGACTCTTTAAGATCAGATCATCTTCACTTACAGAAACAGTGAGGTCACTGCTGCTGCTCAAACTTTCCTCCTCCTGCTCTTTCTGCATTTTTCTGAAGGCCTTCTCTGACTCTGAGTCCCCGTGAGAAAGATGATCTGTAAGAGGGGGTATAAATAGATTACTGATCACTAACTTTCAGGGAGAAGCAAGATAAGATATTACACCTCACAGAGGGAATTATTCATCAGTTAAAAACATGTAGTAACAATGTACAACTCATTATAGTATTTAAAAACTTATTAAAAGTATTTTTAAAATATCACAGTGGGTTTAAAAATCAGAGAATTCACTTGCAAAAATATTTCCATGTATATATTTAAGACTTCATTAGAATGGAATTTGTTGGCAAAGACACTACATTGTTTTTTGGCAGAGACACAAAAATTAGAGTATAATTTATTCTCACATAAGACTACTATCGACCAGTAAAACTAAGTACAAAAAAAAAAAAAAATTAGCAAACAATCTCAGCTTCTCACCCCACCTGAGAAACCTTCCCAAGCAGAATGTTTCTCTTGAGAACATTTATTTTCAGATGCACAGTATTCTGAGACTGATATGGGAGAGACGGGCGGTCTGGCTCTTTCTTCCTTGACTTCAATATGTTCCTGTGTCAGTATTTCTCCCTCTGATCCCTCTGATCTGCTGGAACTGTCACACTTTAAATCAGTGGTTCTGTTCTCTGGACTTAATCTTTCTTGTAACAGGGAATGGAGTTCAGGAGACTTTTTGCCTTCAGATAAATTACTCTTGCCATGATGTCTGTTGCTTCCTATCTCCAAGCAATGAGTTTGTTCCTCTTCAGACAATGTGCCAGCTGTGACTGGCATTTTCTCACCAGTCAGAAGAGATGTCTTTCCATCTATTTTGTCAGACTTATTTAAGCACTGTATGTCACTACTAGTTTGTACTACATAGCTGCCTGTCACATTACTGCTTTGGGCTGTCTGTCGGTGTGAATGTGGGTCAGGAATTGAAAAGTTCCTTGTGGGTTGGGGAGATTTCTGCTCCACACTGAAATCTCCAATGCTTGAGAAAGATGACATTCGGCGGCCCATAAAGATTGTTGCTGGTTGATACACTCCTCTTGACACGGCTGTCCCTGAGTTAAATCCTGCCTGTACTGCAACCTGCAGCACCAAAAGAGATGTGAATTATATTGCATATGAACAATTAAGCTATTCAAGTTGCTTTCAGAAATGAAATGAGGTAAAGGAAGCATAACCAATGAAAGCAACAACTAGTATGTTTTATAAATCTCACAGCTTCCTAAAAAATGAATGAGCAAAAATCAGTATAGTCCACACTATTTAATTTTAATAACAATATTGGTTCACAAAGCAAATATTGTCAGGAACTATGGAATCTATATTTTTCAAAAAGAGATGCAAAAGAGAAAGAGATGTATACATTGCATAACAATGTGAATGTACTTAATGTCACTGAATTGTACACATAAACATAGTTAAAATGGTAAATTTTATGTTAATATATTTAACCACATAAACCATATACATTTTTTAAAAAGCCATGAGTTCTAACTACTTTCCACAGAGAAGCTAAGATTCGACAGAACTAGGGAGGTACATAATCAAGGAAAAAAAAAAAGGTACAGTGCGGGTATGTAAAGGACTATTGGAGGTGTCAAAACTCATTTTCTAGTATTACATATAATATAAAAAAATTTCCAATTAATCACATTCAGGATTGCATTAAAATATACTACATATGTGTAAAATAATAATTTCCAGTCAAACTGCAAATAACAACAATGGTTCTTCCTGAACATCTTCAAATACTTTTGAAGATATTTAAAACAATTTAAACTTACTAGCACATCTATGGGGATAACAGCATTATCTATTCATTAAAAGGAGAGAAAGAAAGCAGCAGAGAGAAGAGCGAGAAACAAGCAACTGGTTCAGCAGCTTGCTCAAGGGTACACAGTGAGAAGTAGAACTGAAAGTAGCAATCATGAAGCCCTGGAGAAGTTAAGTGCTTATCTTCCAAAGGAACCAAAGCATCTCCATATACATAATAGCATTTAGTTCACAGAGCGCTACAGAGAATTGATGGGGATATATATTTGCACCCCTCCTCTGCAGATGTAAAAACCAAGGCCCCAATTTTAAGAGAAAAAATGTCATATACATAGTTGAAACAAAATCCTGGTCTTGCTTCTCTTCAAATATACTGCCTCTTTTATTCCCCCCAATAGAAGACATAATTTTGAAGTTAAAAGCAAATGAACAGGGATATGTCAGAGAAATGGTGGAATAAGGATCTCTTAAAAGTCTCTGCTTCGTAAAAGAAATAATGACACTGGAAAACACCTTTAGAATAACTTTTCAGAATCTGGAAATTAACCAAAGGCTTACAGCTATCTGGGGAGCATTTATTCAAAAAACAACTGAACCTTCGTAAGAACAGTATACCTTATGATATTTTAACTTGCTTTATTTCCATTCTCTATCTTTAAGTCTGTAGTAACCTTGAAAACCAATAGCTTATAATCACAGCTTGTAAAACAGCAGCCTAACAGACACTGAAATGAGAAGGGACTGAACCCTCCAAAGATCCATTCCCAGAGAACTGTCATTATCTGAATGCCTGGTGTTTCCCTGGAATAAAGCCCTCACCAGACTGTATTTTTTTCCTGATTTGGAGCTGACACACCACACGCAATTGCTTTTTCCCTTAGGGGCATTTATTGAAAATATAATCAGAAAGAATTTTGAAGAAGTAATGGTGAAAACTTCTCAAATTTGACAACAAAGCATTACTCTACACATCCAAGAAACTCAATAAAGTCCAAGGATAATAGACTCAAAGAGACTTTCACCTAGACACATCATAGTCAAACTACTCAAAACCAAAAAAAAAAAGTGTCTTGAAGCAAAAACAGAGAAGTTACTCCTTACATACAAAGTATCCTCAAAAAGATTAACAGATTTCTCATTAGAAACCATGGAAGCCAGTAGGCAGTTGAATAACATGAAAGTGCTAATAGAAAAAGACTGTCAATCAAGAATTCTACATCCACCAAAACTTTCCATCAAAAATAAAGGAGAAATTAAGGCATTCTTCATAAAGCAAAAACAGAGAATTTGTCATCAAACTTGTCCTACAAGAAATACTACAGGAATTCCTTAAGGCTGAAATGTGAGGACAGTACAAAGTAGCTCAAGTCCATATTAAGAAATAAATATCACTAGTAAGGGTAACTACATTGGCATAAATACATTTTTGTTTGTAACTTTTAAAAAAGACAATTGCATTGAGCAATAATTATAAATCTATTAATATAAGCACTTAAGATATAAAAACATAGTTTGTATTACAATAATGTCCAAAGAAATGGGAAAGGAATGAAGCCTATATGAGAGCAAAGTTTTTGCATGCTATTGAAATTAAGCTGGTATTAACACAAACTAGATTATTATAAACTAAAACATTAATTATAACATTGGGACACCTACAGTTAAAGAAATGAAAATTAAACCTATACAATAGAAAACAGATATTTAAAGTAAAAGAAGGCAGTATAGAGGATTAAATAAACAAAAGACATAATATATAGAAAATAAAGAGCAAAATTGCAGATGCAAATCTTTCCTTTGCTGTAATTGTAGATTAAATACTACAATTAAAGTTAGAGACTGGCAGAATGGATTTAAAAATTTGACCTAACTATATGCTGTCTAACAAGACTGCTTTAGATTCAAAGACACAAATATGCTGAAGGGAAAAGACATAGGAATAGATCCTTATGGGAAAAAATATATACTAGGCAAACAGTAAATAAAAGAAAGCTGGAGTGACTATGCTAATATCAGACAAATAGACTTTAAGACACGAAATTGTTACTAGGGACACAGGACATTTTATAATGATAAAGGGTCAATGTGTGAAAAATATATAACAATTAGAAATATATATGTATATCTAACAATGAAGTCCTAAAATACATGAAGCAAAAGCTGAAAGAACTGAAAGGAGAAACAGACAATTCAGCAATAATAGTTTGAGACTTCAATATTCCACATCCAATAACAAATAAACCAACTAGACAGGAAACAGAGGACTTGAGCAATTATAAACCAATTAGACCTAAGACACATACAGAAGACTCTACCCACCAACAGCAGAATATATAGACTACATACACCTCTCAGGTGCACAAAGAACACTCTGCAGGATAAACCTAAATGTTAGGCCATAAATCAAGTCTCAGTAAATTAAATGGATTGAAAGTAATGTTCTCTGATGATAAAGGAATGAAACCAGAAATCAAAAAAAGAAGAAAACATGGCAAATTCACAAATATATGAAAATTAAACAACAAACTCCTAAATAACTAAGGGATCAAAAAAGAAATCACAGGGGAAATTAAAAAAATAGTTGGAGGTGAATGAAAAGGAAAATACAACATACTAAAACCTGAGTAGGAGCATTTAGAGGGAATGTCATAGCTATAAAAGCCCATATTAAAAAAACAAAGAACTCAAATCAATAACCTAACCTTTCATCCCAAGAAATTTGAAAAAGAAGAGGAAATTAAATTCATAGCAAGCAGTAGGAAAGAGGTACAATTCTGGAAATTGGTTCCAGGATCCACTGACGAAACCAAAATCTGCAGATGCTCAGTGGTGTAGAAAAATACATACAGTTGGCCCCTCACATCTGAAGACTCCCCACCGTGGACTGAAAATACTGTTTTAAATCCAGTTAGTTGAATCCTTGGATGTGAAACCTATGGATATAAGGCTTACTACAATAAAGATCAGAACAGAAATAAATAAGATAACAGAAAAGCAGCACAATCAACAAAACCAAAAGTTGATTCTTTGAAAAGATCAACAAACTGACATATTTTTAGCTAGACTGACCAAGAAAAAAAGAGAAAATGTTTATTAAATTACTAAAATCAGAAGTGAAAGTGGTACTTTGTTACCAATCTTACATAGATAAAAAAGCTTATAAAGGAATACTCTGAATAACTGTATACCAACAAATTAGATAACCTAGGTAAATTGGACCAATTCTTACATAAACACACGCTACCAAAAATGACTCAAGAAGAAACAAAGTAAGAATAGACCTATAACATGTTAATAACTGAATTAAAAAATAGCTTCCCACAAAGAAAAGTCCAAGGCTAGAAGGCTTCAATGGTAAATTCTACTAGAGTTTAAACAATTAACACCAATCCTTCAGAAACTCTTCCAAAAATAGGTGAGAAAGAAATATTTCTCATCTCTATCTGTAAGGCCAGTTCCTGACTCTGAAATCAGACAAAGATATAACAAGAAAGGAGAGCTAAAAAATATTATTTATGGATATAGATGTAAAAAATTTTTTTGTATTCTTACATGGGCACAAACCAATGTAAAAATTCTAAACAAAATACTAGCAAACCAAAATCAGCAACATAGAAAAGAGATTATACACCAGGACCAAGCAGAATTTATGCCAGCAATGTAAAGTTGGTTTAACATGAAAATCAAGTAATATAATATGCCATTAAGATCCCCAAATGATTATGTCCATGGACACAGGAAAAGTATTAGACAAAACCCAATGAATTCATGATAAAAAAAAAAAAAAACCGCAATAATCTAGAAATGGAAGGGAACGCCCCCAACCTGACAAGAGTGCATCTATGTAAAACCCATAGCTAACATCATTGTCAACAGTAAAGACTGAAAGCTTTCTCCCTAAGATCAACACAAGAGTTCCTACTTGCTACTTGCATTTAACACTACTGCAGATTCTAGCTAAGACAATAAGGCAAGAAAAAGGAATGAAAGGTATCTAGATTGCAAAGGAAGAAGTAAAACTTTATATTTGCAGATGACATGATTTTGTATAAAGAAAAACCTAAGATTCCACAAGAGACAATTAGAAATAATAAACAAGTTCAGCAAGGCTACAAAATGTAAGATCAGTATGCAAATACAAATAATGTATTTCTATACATTAGCAATAACAATCTGAAAGTGAAATTAGAAAAACAATTCTGTTTATAATAAAACACATAAGAATAAATTTAACAAAGAAGTGTAACACATGTACACTGAAAACTACAAAATTTTATAAAATTAAAGACCTAAGTAAATAGAAAGATGTTCTGTGTTCAAAGAACATAAGACTTCATATTGTTAAGATGACAATATTCCTAAATCGATCTATATGTTTAATGCAATCTCTATCAAAATCCCAGCTGACATTTTTGTAGAAATTGCCAAGCTGATACTTACTAATTCTTATGGAAACACAAGGAATCCAGAATAGCCAAAACAATATCCCAAAAGAAGAGCAAAACTGGAGGACTCACATTTTCCAATTTCAAAACTTACTACAAAATTAGAGTAATTCTAGACTATACTGGCATAAGGCTAGACATATAGGTCAATGGAATAAAACCGAGAGTCCGGAAGAGTCATTTGATTTTTTTGAAAACATTATTTTTGGAAAAGTTTTAAGTTTAAGGCTAGAAGGGGCTGGAATTGGTTATTTCCCTTCCTCCACATTAGAAATCTTGCCATTTGGGACATGGACAAACCTGGAAGGCATTATCCTCAATAAAATAAGTCAGACACAGAAAGACAAACACCATATGATCTCTCTTATAAGTGCAATCTACAAAACAAAAACAAAAACAAAAATAAAAACCCAAGTCATAGATACAAAGAATAGATTAGTGGTTGCCAGAGGTGAGGGGTGGGGAATGGTAAATATGGGTAACTCTTTTTTTCTAGTTTAAAGAAATCGAAAAAAATATTAGGAGTTCAGGAAAGTGATAGCAAAGCAAATGAATATGACTGAAAACACTTAGTGAACAGATTTCAACTTTTAGAATCAGGAGTTTATCTTTGCTGAGGGAAAGGGGAGGGAACATACTTAAGGAGATATTAGCAAGTTTAGAATTAATGTAATGATGTCTTAGTTAACAATTACTAACTACAGTTTATAAAGCAGGTGGATCTTGACCATTATTGTACTTTGGAAGAATACGTTTAGGTTATACCTTATATTTTGTAAAATACTGAGGAAATTTTTATTTTTTCTTAATATATTATTTTTTTATTCACAGACAAGGAAACTGAGAAGCATCAAGGTGGATATGGAATGGAAATGGAGCTTTCAGATCAAATTTCTACCTTTTCACACAGTACAATTATTGCTATTAGTTTATATGTAAGCAAGTCCTTAAGTCAACCTGAGATTTCAAAAACAATCCCTTAATAAAAATTTACATACAACAATCCTGAAGAAATTATTTTATTTTATCATGTGTTATAAACTGAATTGTGCTCCCCCACCAATTCTTATGTTGAAGCCCTAACCCCCAATGTTACTGTATCTAGAGACTGAGCCCTTAAGTCGGTAATTAAGGTTAAATGAAGTGATAATGGTAGAGCCTCAATCCAATGATACTGGAGTCCTTAGGAGACAAAGAGACACCAGCAATCTATTTCTCTCCATGCACAGAGGTCACATGAGGACTCAGAGGGAAGGTAGCCAACTGCAACCCAAAGAGAGAGATCTAATCAGAAACCAACCTAATCTTGGGCTGTCTAGCCTCCTGAACTGTGAGAAAATAAATTTCTGTTAAGCCACCCAGTCTGTGGTATTTTGTTATGGCAACCCAAGCTGACTAAGACACTATGTCAGTATGATTTTTAACTCTTCTTTCATTTTGCCACTGTGAGAGATTTAGATGTTACCACATTTTCACAACTGAGGCCACAAAGAGATGCTTCTCACCATTAAATCCAATAGTTGCTGAAACTATCTAAATTTTATATGGATCTATTAAATTGAAGCTTCAAAGTTTATGCCCTACAAGTTATTTTGAAGGGTTTATCACTATAAAGTCAATCTATTATGGGTGGTTACCACCACGTGGCTTTATCTCCAATTTAACTCATAGGTAGCCTCTCTACATCCAAAGCAGGCTTCCTGACTATCCTAGAAAGGTGGTTGGTTAAAAGCTGCCAGTATCAAACTATAGCTACCCTAGTGGAGAACAAAGATAGCGATGACAGTGATGGTGAGAGTAAGCAATATGATCAGTGAACAGTTGTCAAGCAGTTACTAGGTGTCAAGCAGATTTATATTCATTAAGTTTTTTAATCTTCAAAACAACCATTATTATTACCCCCACCCTCACATGACTTAGCAAGGTTAAATAATTTGTCCCCAGTTATGGCATTCAAAATCAGATGAATGAGTTAAATTCAGACTGTTTACTGAACCACAGCTTTTTTGGAAAAACAAATAAACATAAAAAGCTCTAATAATAAATCTGAAGTCTATGTCAAATTTCTTACTAAATTCAACCAGTATAAACTCAGATGTACTAAAATAGACTCTAAATAAAACTTGTGTCTGATAAATAAAATTAAGTCCATGTAGCAGAAATGGAAGGAGTAAGAGAAAAGCAGATAGAAGCTTCAAAAGAAATTCAGCATTCCTAAATTGTATAGTAGGTGATTTTCAAAAAATAAACACACATATCCCAGCACCAATCTTTTCTCCAACAGCCATAGGCCTCAGCCACTGCCTTAATCAAAACAACATAAAGTCATAGTTTTCAAAAAAGATCAGAAGCTTGACAAGTGTCACAGAATATCAAGACAAGAGCCCTTTCTTTTGTAATACAACTTCATATGCTCTGTGTATGCTTCGTAATTCCCATATAGGGTGACTCAGGATTAACTGTATCTCTTATTAGAAAACTCTGTTCACAAAAGAAGTCTGCATAACTACATCAGAGAGACAGAACACTAACTCCATTTTCTAATTCTGAGACATTTTAGTATTAATAGAAACAACTCATACTCTACCAGAATTAAAGAAACAATCTCATCCATAGGCAGGTTCTTTCTTAAAATGCATAAACCACCTGCCCATTCCTTCCTCACACATTTAGTTGTTTTTTACTGTGTTAACATCATTAAATTAACTAGAGCTATTTCTGGAGGACAGATTACCAAGAGTAGGATTTCTGAGACCAACATATGTGTATATTTAACTGTGATAGTTATTGACAGATCCCTTTCCAAAAAAGTTCTGGGTACTCATTTTTTTCAGACTGCATGAAAAAGGCTGTCTTTTTCTAATAATACAGTATTTCATAGAATATAAGTATACAAAGTTTAGAAAACCTTCTAAAGAACAAGAAATCAATATTTATTCTCCTGTGGAGGCTTCTGTAATCCCTTGTACTATTAAAAGGTGAAAAACAAAACAAAACAAAACAAAACAGTGTTTCCCACAAAATTTATCTTCCTATTGCTAAATCAACTTATTTTTCCTTTTCTCCTTTCTGTTCACTTTCTCTTCCTTATAACTATACTACACAATGTACACCTATATATATGAATGAAATTCCCTCACTTGTAACAGCTTTGGGCACATATTTGTTCCATAATGCTACCACAGAGGAGAGCAAAGGAATGATAGTTGTATAGTCAAATGTCTCCATAAATGGTTGTTTAAAAATATTTTTATTTTCATTCTTGATTATGAGAGGCTAAATCCCTTTTAAAAGACACCGTCCCACCATTTTCCTAAGTGAAACCTTTCTTCCAGTAGCTGAGAAGTGAGCTGATATTATTTTTAATGAAGGCACTAGACCAGTACTAGCTCTGCCGCTAACCAATTGTATGCCTTGGGGACTAATTACTTTACTTCTTTGGACCTCCATTTCCTAATGTGTTAAATGTGTAGAAAAAGACTACTTTTGTAAGGTTGTTCCATTGAGCATGTGTGTGTGCTTAAGCGTATATTTATATATGCAGATTTACAAAGCCCTTACAATAGAACACAAAACACAGTTAAGACCAATGTAAGTATTAGCTGTAAATCTGAGCCACATTTCCCACTACCCACTTGGAAGGCACCCCTAAAAGGAAGTAGGAGGTGGAGAGTTCAACCTTCATCTAAAATGGGATGCACACTAGACTCAGAGAACAGGTCATTCCTCTTTCTCTTTGCAGGTTGGCAGACTACCATCGCTTATCAGGTGGAGTACGGAAAGGGGCCTAGACCTTGTCCTGTGGAAGCTCACAGTCTAGTGAGCCTGGAAAAAAAGAGTATTTTCTACCCTCTTCTGAAAAAAGGTCTACAGATTTACTTTTATGGCCAGGACCTGAAAAACTATTTGTGTGATTCAGTTTAATTTTCATTGTTTTCTAAATAGAAACATACAAATAAAAAGGCTATTAAGATACAAAGAGGTCCAGGTGAACCCAAAGAGACTACCTTTTGACTTGTCATCACTCTAGGTCAAATGAAATCTCAACTTTGAGGATGGCAGAGCTGAGGGGTCATCATTCCCATGAAGGTACAGAAAGTTCAGTATTAGAAACTTAGGCAACTGCTCAGAGCCCCAATTTGAGGAGATTCTTTCACTGTTTATAATTGAGCAGTGATTAAACGAGATTGTTGATAAAGGAAGCACAGTGGGCCAGTAAGGATGAGAAATTGGGGCATATAAAGATAACTTGAAGAAATAACCTAACTCCCTCCCCCATCCCCTACTGTTCTTTCTTGTAATAGGTGTGACACGGCCAGGCTCAAATCCCCAGGGCCATAACCATCTCAGTCCATGCCTATAATGTCCTCTTGCAAGCACCTGTACCTCTTGATCTGAGTACAGCATCCAGAAGTGGAGCCAGATGCAACACTCAATCTAGCTTCCTGGGATCACTTCCCAAATAAACTAGTTACATTCAAATCATTGTCTCAGGATTTACTTCTGGGGGATTCCAACCTGTTATTTCCTCTTTAAATATGGGCAGTTTAGGATAGTCTTTTGACTTATCTCCCCTTATCAAGATGTTTATTTCAATCACGTGTCCCTTCAACACCATTGTTTGCTTCACCTCTTAGACATGAACCTGGGCCCTCTAGTAGCTGCCTTTGTCTTATGAATACTGCTCAGCTCCTGGGAGCCACAGTTCGCCCTCTTAGGAATGGAATCCTTCCCACCATGTAACACTTGGGTGCTTTCTTTATTGTCTAGTGCCTCTCCTGCAGTGGGTTCCTCCCAGTTACAGCTCCACCACCTTTTCTGACATAGCTCAAACCTATAGCTGAAGCCACTGCACACTAAGTGCACATTTATCTTCCCCTTTGAAATTCATCTCAGTCAAGCTTTTCTTCTGTCCAACACAGCCAACTCAAACAGAAGATCCTTTTATTGAAAACATGCACAGTTTAGAGACAGATACTCTGCTTTCCAAGGCTCACCTGATTCAGCTGAAATATTTTAGCACCAAGGGAGACCATTTCACCCTCTCCCAAATTTAGGTAAAAATGCAGCATCTAAATGAATAACAAATATTTCACATGGTGTGGCTAGACTGTTTTTATTTGATGAGAATTTCTCCAAACTTTTGAAGGGCATTTCACCCATATGACTTTAGAAGTCAGTGTAGCAAGATGGCTAATAACATGGATGCTAAAGCCACATGGTCTGGGTTTGAATTTTGGCTCTGCCTAGCTATGTAGTCTTATGCAAATTAATCAACCTCTCTGAGACTTCTATAAAATGATAACAATAGTTCTCCTTCCAAGTTTGTTGAGAATAATGAACGTATTAATGATTATAAAAAGCTTAATGCAGCACCTGACACAGAACAGTATGCCATGATCATTACCTATTGTTACTATTATTAGTAGAAATGGAAGTAACAACCTGCACGACCATTCTCCATATGACCCTTGCAGAAAGGTTTACAACAGTGGAAGTGAGACTCCCCAACCAGCATTTAGCCCTGTGATGAAATTCCCTGCTCCTCCATATTCTCCAAACTTGGTAGACTATAATTTTCCTGTGAAGTATCAGTTCACTTCTGCTTTCAGTAGAATACATTTCCCAGTATGATAATTGAAAGAAACGTCACAGCCATCACCCCAAAATTTATACTCTCATTAACAAATACCATTTCCATCTCTCTTGCATACATGTTTTGATGTATTCACTGCTGATACAAAAAACTGAGCAACTAGAAGAAGATGGCTAGATACCAACAGAATTAGACTACCTGTAAATTTTTTAAAATGACAATGTATTAAAGGGGAAAAATTATTAAATTATAGTAAAATGTGTGAGAGGTCAAATGGGGTCCTGAACATTGTCTTTTTACTATCTATTAAAAAAATTTACTAAGTAAACTAATGCTGGAAATAAGCTTAGTGGATAAACAGACTAATTATTAATTCTTTTAAGAGAACACATAACTCTGAAGAGCAGCCACTGGATGCATGAAAACATTGCATGTGTTATTACAAAACTGAGCTAGAGTTTTACATTAAAAAACTAGACAATTCCTACTTCATGATTTTTTTTTTAATAGAGCATCCAAATTACTGCTTATGGTTGAAAGTTGCACAATCACTGTTTTATCTTTTTATAATTCCAAAGTATCATTAATTTAATAGGTTATCTACCCTTCATTAGTGTTCTCTACTTCAATGGTCACCCCCAATTAAGGCCCTTGGTTAATTCCTCCTGTCTGAACTGATCCTGGTTTCCTCAGCTCTATGAGTTCCTCCAGTTCATCCTGCACAGCACTGCCAGTCTCATCTTCCTATAGCTGCACACCTGCAATGTAGCTGTTCAGTTCATATAATTCCATGATGTACCTTTCCCAGGTCATTCTCCACCACTTCCCTACAAAAACATTAGACTTTAGCCAGAATGGACAACTACCCACTGGGCTTTCTTACTTCTATTTTACTCACAACATCTCCTATCCCTGGAATATCCACATTGCCACTGATTGACATCGTACCTATCCTTCATGCCTCTCCTCAAATGCCACCTCCTCCAACAAGCAGTAGATTACTCATTTCAAAGGAGGCACACCTTCTTTCTCCATGTAGCTCATGCCCTGCCCATGTAACTGGCACATGTCACACACTACCCATGCCTTAGAATGAACAGCACTTTGTGAGAAGCACCTCAAGGGCAAGCATTGCAGCATTCATAGTCGGCGCCTACCGTGGCTTCTTAAACAGAACACCTGCTCAACAACTATTTATTAACTTCAACCAGTGAGACTGTATTGTGCTTCAGGCAGGTGCCTGGAGACCAATGACTTTGAGCACAGAGACTAATTCATACCACTCCTAAAGAGGAACATAGATTTCTACTAAAAGTAAAACATAACTCACATAACAAAAAATTTTTTAGACTTAGTATTAGTTAATATGAATTAACTAATTTATGATTTTGCTAAAATGTATTTACATTTTAACTGATAGAACATCAATGAGAAATTGAAAAAGGCAAGATGCTAATTTTTCAAAATGTTACCTAATTGATTCTTACATATAGTCAACACTCAAAGCTTTTAAGGAGATGACACTTTTCAGTATAAAGGGAAAACTTATAATTAGTGTATGTAACATTTTAAGGAATTATCAGTGGTATGTCTCTTGCCCTAATTTTAATGATGACATAAAAGGGGACTACATAATTATATGTAAGGTAAGGAATCAGTAGTGCAAATAGAAAAAAAAAGTTTCCCATTGTACTTAAGTACCACTGACACTGCCGTACTAAGAATGTGTTTATCAGGAACAGCATAGAAAGAACAAACCAATTTATAGATTAAAAACATATCAATTATTTCATGACCAAATGTCAAACACAAAAACTACCTGAATGGTTTATAAGTCTATCACATCACACCGCATTTGGCATACATGTGATGGCACGGAAATAATTTATCATGAAAGGTCTTTTTATGTAGGTCAAGTTTGCTGGGGCTTGATGTTTTGTATCTTAAAGTTTAAAGAATGCTCTGAATTCTAGATTTTTTAACTTGTTAACCTTTTGGAAGGAAAACTAAAACTTCCTATAAACTCAGATTAATGCCTGCTAATGCACAAAAAAAAGAAAAACCAAAACCTTCCTCCTACTATAAAAACAAAATAGTGTGGCCTCTGTTTCTTTTCTGATAAGAGTCTTAAATACCAAACAGTTAACTGAATAATAACATTTGCTGGCAGCCAGGCAGCCTGCTTAGCAGATATATAAAGCAGGTAAAAGGAGAAAAAGTTAATTTCTTGGCTGAATGATTCCATCGGTAGCTATAGGGCAAACCTGAAAGTCTTTTAGTAAAGTAGCAGTTGATTCTTCTATCAATCTGCAGCACACATACTCTTCCAAGGAAAGTATTAAATATGAAAATCATATCCCGTTATCATCTGTTTCCAGCTTTCAGCCCAGTAAGCTTTTCTTAATGAATGCTGCAGCCTAAGGAACAAGCACACTGTTGGCTTTTCTGAATAATAGAGTGATGCTACCATTTTTGCTTATTACAATATCGACTGGCTGAGGGGGTTTCACACATAGTCACAAGTGACTACTCTTGCCAGCATGCTCCAAGTTATTACAAGATGTTTTTAGACATTTCATCTAAAAGAGCTTTACCGCTTTAAGTGAAGAAAACATCTATGGTCTTGAACAGAATCATTTATATGGAGATAGGTGGGAGGATTAGAAGCCTGCATTATGGCAGATACATAGAAGAATTTGCTTAAGTATTCCTTGCCAGTCTTTTTGTCTGTTGCTTAGATATGCAATCCTTTCTTTCTACTTTATCTGAAAGTAGAAAGTGAAAAGGTTAAAATGTACAAAATTATATATATAAAGAAAAGAATAAAGGTGCCACATTTTGTTTACTTTTCATTAAAAATATTTCTGGAACAAAGAAAGGGCAGCAAGAAAGCACTATTTGGAAAAACAATTTCACCTACAAACAACACTGAGGTTTTCTTTGGAATCTCTCTTTTACACCTACAGTGACTGCCTTGCAGCAAATTTAATTGAATTAGACATTAAAGTAATACTCAATAAGTAAAAGCCTTTAAATAATCACAGGTTTAATAAAAAATATCTTGTAGTAAGATTAAAAAAACAATATCTTAAAAAGATGAACACTCCAGAAATTCTGTTAATGGGAAGTGTATCATTTTAATTTATTACCTTTCTTCTGTCTTCATCTTTCAGTTCACCTTCTACTCTCAGGCTATCTTTTAAGCGGAGCTGCATCTTCTTCATTTGAGTCTCATATTCAATCTAAATATAAACAAAGTTTGATTTTGTAATGGACATTATTACAACTAGCACTTCTCTATATTTTTTGGTGTTTATAGTATAAAACAGTAAAATAGAAAGTAAAACTGATATTGCTGAGAAATTCAACTTATCTTCGACAATTTCACAAACAGCACATACGAAAAGATGAATTCTATAAAGTGTTATATATTTTTAAACAAAATAAGATTTGGATTTTTACTTAGTCTTTCATCACTTTAAGAAATAAAACCTTGATATACGAAGCTATCATGAAAAACCGTTATTTATTATGAAAGTTACACGTTAGACAGTGATTTCTCTGAAAAGTTTTGTCCTAAACAAAGAAATAAATCAACTGATTTACTTATCTGTATGACATCTATATAATATCATGGTCCTACTAGTAATAGCAATAGAGTAAATCATTTGCTAGATCAACTTAAAATAAATTCCATTTTCTATGAATAGATCAGCACCATAGGAATCAAGTTTGCTCTGGCACTAATGACTACATAAAGATGCTTGCATCATTATCACACTATAATTGATTAAAGTGACTCTATCACAAAATGACTTTTTCTTAAAAGCAAGGCATGGAAAGCACTTTGATTCAGTATGTTAGTAATTAAAGTCTAAAAATGCCACTGAATGTGGTCTATTACAGATAAGTATCAGAATATTTTCTAAATTAGGCAGTGATGCTCTATAACTAGAAACACACCTATGAGATAATCAAATCAAAAACTTCTTCCTTAGTTTTCAGTCTGAACATAAAAAAAAGACCTGGGCTTTGTTTTGATACACACAAAAATTGAACAGATAATAATAACCAAAATTGATTTATTTCCCTCAAAATATCTTAAAAGATATTTATGTTACCCTTTTTAATAACATTTAAGCAGGTATTTTTTTTTCTCTATCAAAATGTTTTTAACATGATAGGTGGCAGTAATGATCTAAATAGATACCTAATTAAAGTTTAATAAGACCAGAACAAATGATAAAATAAACCAAAAAAAGATAAAGAAATGAGCAATTAAAAATTTTCAATTTACATCTCTCTGTTCTATATCTACTCCTTTGAACTCAAAGATATTTAATTCTTAACCCGAAGAACTTACAACAGGCATACTTTCCAGATTCCAAGGGAAAGTACCTTTTAAAAAGGATAGATGGGGTGGATTATAAAATAAACAGAGGTTTATTAAATAATTAGAAGTTAAGCAAAAATTCTTTGTTCTTGTGGCTACAAATGTTTTCTTTTGCATTTCAAGATAAATTGTAAACACGTTACAAGCATCGCACCCGATTTCCTCATTATGGGATCATTTCAGAGCCATGCCTTCAAAGACAGAGTACTTTCTCAAGGAAATATGAAAGAATTCAATTCATTTTGCTGAGGCAAAAAGTGCTGATTGCATTAGGGCTTCATAAAGAACATTAAGGAAAGTATCTTTAAGAGTCCAATTTAGATTATCCTCAATGCATCTGGAAAATTTACTAAACTATAGGTACTGTTCCAAATAAATGATTCAGGTAAAAATTATACAATGTATTTAAAATCAAAAAAGTTACAATAAATTCATAATTGATATAAACTGTTATTCTGCATTACCTATGACCATAGATTTCCACCAAAAACTACTCTGCTCTCTTTGACTATTATTTATACATATAATACTTGGTTATTATCCATCAGTTCTATCCCCTAAACACTGGAGAGCAGGAGTTTTAAATCATGCTCTGCAGGGGCCATAGGCCA
This sequence comes from Cynopterus sphinx, assembly GCA_030015415.1. NCBI lineage: Eukaryota > Metazoa > Chordata > Mammalia > Chiroptera > Pteropodidae > Cynopterus > Cynopterus sphinx. The sequence continues at coordinate 59,179,205 of CM057389.1, forward strand.
TCTAGTTCCACTTCCTCTTTTATCTGTATTTAAACAAAGGGTTCTACTATGTTAAAAAGTTTAAATTTGGAAAACACTGTACAGATGAATCTTCCCAAAATTTCCCCAGCTAAAAATGTCTGATGAAACAATAGAGTATGTGTCCCTATCTGCATCTATTTCTCCAAACATTAGTCTTTCATGTTTTATTACCTATTTCTTCTCTGATTGGGTCCCATGTGTTCCTCCTTTTTCCACCATACATCAGGGCTTGCATTACATCCTTTATCTCTTCTGTAGACTTGGGTCCCTGTTCTCTTCTAGCCCTGTGGCCTAGATTCCTTACAGCCAGATTTGCTGCTTCAAAGGTCAAATTACCCATGCCTCAGTAGCATGCTGGTCTAGGGCCTCTCTAAGGATAATTCCAACATCTCTCAACTCCCCTAGGGGAAATCTGTTTTTTATAAACTCAAGAGCATTGAATTAACCCATCAAGTAACTTCCTTTGTTACTATTTAGCTTCACATCACTGGGCTTGATGCTGCCCAACTAAACTTAAGAGGACCTTTTTATTCTCTTTCTTACTCTGCAAAAAACAATTTATATCTGTTCAATTAATGAAATCTAATGATGACAATCTTCAGTCATAGGAAGAGAAGATGAAGGTTCTGGCACATCTTTCAGGTCTTGGATATCTCTCCATACTCACAACATGCTCCATTTTCCATTATGTTTCCTTCTTTTCTTCTGTATTCTCACTTACATTCCTTCACTATCCCTTCATCAAATAACTACTTGCCTAAAAGTGCCCCCATTACCTTTCTTTTCATAGGCTTCCTATCTTCATTGGTCTTTAGGATTATACAGTAATTCTCAATTAGAGAATTGAACAGACATTTAAGATATCATATGAGAAGTCAAGAAGGGATACAGAGAGTTACATAAATTGTCTGACTTGACTCTCAGGTGAATATAAAAGTGGAACTAAGATTGACGACTTTTGTTTTTCTTCTGCTATTTTTCTGGGCTGCCTCTTAGATCCTGAATATTTACAAAAAGATATGGAGGAACGTTTATGTATTCAACTAGTTCATATTAACAGGCAAGACACTGTGGTTGATAAAAAATGGGATTTGCTACGGACTTTGTCCCCTAGGAAGCTAAAGGTCATGCTCTGCCTACAGTGGCTGTCACATGATTAGAAGAAATTGAATGAGAGCTCAAAAGATATGTTCTCATATTTTATCTCATGTAGGCACATATAACCTAGTGACTAAATTTTCAACAAGAATCACATCTTTAAATAATGACATTATCTCTTCAGAATGCCTCTGCTATTAAACACAAATGCATACCCCTAGAAGGTATAACACAGAGTGTAATCAATACTAATTAGTTCTCACATAATTGTTCATGGTTCATAAGAGAACAAGACAAAAATGCAGAAGAATTTTTAGTCAAGGTGGGGAGACTCAACGCTTACTGAGCACTTATTATGTGCCACATTCTGGGTTAGATACTAAGCACTGAAATGATAAGAAGCTCACAGTGAGGTGGGAAGAGATGAATACAAAATTATAAAAACACGAAGGTAGTGTTTGCTAAAATAATTATGACACAGACCTAAGGTAGAATAGAGGAAGAAAGCCTTCTAGTTGAAGGATGTAGGAGATAATATAGTGCTTTCAAGGAAATACAAATTATTCAGCATGTTTAAAGTTCTATGGGTGTGTGTAAGTGAAGGTATAAGTGTGTGTAAAAGAGAGCATGTACAGTTATGTGGGAGATATATAGAAAGACAGTGGGAAGACACAGAGGTGGAAAAGAGAGGGGAAAAGATGGGGGATATGGAGGAAATAGGAGTGGAAGGCTAACAAGAGGTAGAAAGAGAGGGAGACAGAATGAGGAGTGGGCAGAGATGGGAGGAAGAGATGGGGATAGAGGCAGAAGGAGACAGGCTTGGGATAGAAAATGTGCTCATGCCTGCATTTGTATGTGAGAGAGAGAGAGAGAACATGTAAGGGGGGGGCAGTGGGTGCATGCGGCAGAGAAATGGAGGGTGGGTCATAAGGTTGAAGCTATAGGATGGTATGCAGGCAGAGACCAGCCTTTGAGCTTCGTCCTGAAAAGACTGAGCACTCAAGGATTTCAGGCAGAAGAGACAAAACCAGGTGATGACTCTCCCTGCTTGGGGACCCTCCCTGAATGCTCCAACATGCTAGCTCCATGCCTCATACTTGAACATGGGAGGCTAAAGCAGATGCTGACAATGCTCCATGCATGTCCCTGGGACCTTTCTGGGTGCTCCTAAGTTCCAGTATCCCAGTCTCTGTGCTTAAGGCTCCTCAGAACCTGGGGAGGCCATTCTGCCCACAGGAGCACTTGGTTAATTCCCCCAACACCTGCACCCCTCACCATCAGCCCTCAATTAATAAAGCTCAGACATTTATGCATATCTTGAATGCTTTGAACCATTTGCCAGTTTCCCTGTGAGATTAAGCTCCAGGCACCAACTTCAGTAGTTGGCTTAATAATATACTTAATAAAGTTACCTGTACCTCCCCGTCTCACATCCCCACTTGCCTACCAACATTCTTTGCACTTTTCAAATTAAGTAAAAAAATAACTTATATTTGAACCCCTGTCTCAGGGTCAGCTTAGGGGAGACCCAACCTGAGACAAGAGCAAAAAGCACCCAAGGAAAACTGCTCTAGGAACCAACTGGGACCTGTCTGTAAAAGCTGCTAATGCAGAGAGCAGACAGGCAGAAAGAGGGAGAGAAGAACACAGTTTTCACAGCATTACTAATATTTACATTCTTGAACTATGTTTATTCAGCCTCTTTATCCATATGACAAGAGGCAATACAATCACAACACTTTATTTTCAAAACTATTATGACAAATCAATATCCTTAAAAGGCCCCTAAATAAAGTAGTATATTTCATAAAATCAATTGAAAGGCTTTTTAAAAAGCTTTTAATACATTAAAATAATTTTTAACATTATATAAAAAGGTGGCCCAGTCCTATAAAGAAGAAGAAATTCACTTTCTGGAATCCTACCGATTAGAAGTTCATTTACATTATCTATATGCTATTCAACAGGAAATACCCCTGGTATAGTGGGGTGTGTGGGTGATACACTATGAACATGCTCAATCAGAACACCTTTCTCCTAAGTAAAGGAGATAAAGATCTGATACCAGTGTAGGGCAGGATTAAGAGGAGATGAGTTCTGGCATATCTAAGGCTTCCACTGAACAGTGCCACAAAAGGAAGAGGTAGAAAGAAATGGGAAGACACCAAACATCCTCTACCTGATACTCTGTCTACTGCACAGCTTGCTGAGGTACATGGTGTCACTGCCTGGTTTCATGGGCACACACACATAAAGCATGCAGATTTAGGGTAGCTGCCAAAGTACAGTTCTCCATGAAACTCACATCTCTCCCAACTGTAGCTACATGCTCTTTGATGCCGTCAAATTTTTTAAAAAGCATTCCTTACCCAAAAATGAAAAGTAACATCTACATATTTTTTGAACTATGTTTACATATTCATAAGCTTTACTTATTCCTATAAGTATAATTTAGCATTCTTTAAGATGATCCTTTATACTGATATTCTTTAGTAATTCATTATATAAATTTATTTTTTATATATCCTATTATATACAACATATGATCTCAATATAAAAAGATTTAAAAAGGATGATTCTTCTCTTCATATTTCTCCCTCTCACATTTGGTTATAACAAGAAATAAATAATTAGGCAATTTTCATTAATATGAAAATAAAAGGAAAACTTCTATTATTTCCTCCATTCTACCACAAAGGCAAAATTCACTACTTAGTCCATCGCTATTATTTTCTCTGTGAAATCTTTGAAAAAAAGGTTTACAATGTTGATAATAATTGCTTTATGAATTTAAATCCTTAATTAAGTTTAATTAATTTTAATTAATTAATTAAAAATGCAGTCCTAAGTGTCAAATTTAAGTACTCAACATCCACGTATGGCTATTGACTACTGTATTGGACAGCATCAGTATAGACAGAGAACATTTCCATAACTATAGAGTTCTATTGGACAGTGTTGGTCTAGACTAGATTTCCAGTTTACAGGAAATATAGGGGATGCTATGCGAATTAAGGAGCACAGCAGTTGAGAACAGGACATTGTAGATATAATTCATTAATAGGGTCAACAGGAGTTGGAGCCAACTCAACAGCATGTACCACACATGTACAAGTTAAAAGATACCTCAAAGAAAGAACCAGTTAAATTCAGAATGTGAGTCATTCTATAAGTCTGCCTTCTTCAAAAAGCCAGTGTCACCAAAAAAAAAAAAAAAAAAAAAAAAAGTGGTGGGAGACTAAATTAAGAGACCAAAAAAGACACACTAACCAAATGTACTGTTGGCTCCTGGTCTGAAAAAACAAAGAAATTTTTGTGGGTAACTGGGAACATTTAATTATCAGCTGAATATTAAGTGATATTATAGAATCATTATTAATTTTCTTAGGTGTGATAATGGTATTATGAGTATGAGTATGAAAAATTGTCCTTGTTCTTAAGAGATCCACACCTAAGTATTTAGGGAAGAAGTGCCATGGTGTCTGCAGTTACTTTCAAAAATACACACACACACACACACACACACACACACATACACACACACACACATACATGAGTGAAGCAAATATGGCAAAATATTTACAACTATTGTATCTAGGTATAGAGTATGTGAGCTGTTGTAGTCCATTTGGACTACTATAACAGAATACCACTGACTGGTGGCTTGCAAACAACAGAAAAGTATTGCTCACAGTTCTGGAGGCTGAGAAGTCCAAGATCAAGGTACCAGCACAGTCACCTTCTGGTGAGAGTTCTCTTTTTAGTTCAGAGCTATGGGCTTCTCACTGTGTCCTCACATAGTGAAAGGGGCTAAGGAGCTCTCTGGAGCCTCTTTTTATAGGGCACTAATCCCATTCATGAGAGTTCCACCTTCATGACTTAAGTACCTCTCAAAGGCCCTACCTACTAATATCATCATTTTGGGGTGTTAGGATTTCAACAGATGAATTGGGGGGGGGAATACAAACATTCAGAACATAGCATGAATGTTTGTTAGAATAATCCTTTTAATTTTTCTGTGTATTTAAAATTTTTACAATAAAAGCATGAGGAGAAAACTGCTAGAGGAAAAATAAAGAAAAGTACTAAAGCCACTTCTCCTGTAACCAGTATTCAGTTGGTTTAATTTGAACAACAAACCTTGATTAGCAAAAATGGTAAGAAACAAGGTCTAGCCCTCCATGCTTGGAATAATTTGTAGAGCAGAAGGTTGCCAAGCACCTTAAGGGAATGGGGTGCCAGAATCAGAGAGGGTTGCTAAGAGCAGTTGCTCTGAGGCACACGGATAAGGATCATGAAGGTGAACTTCTCGGGTGCCAGTTCAATTGCTCTCAGTCTTCCTTGAACACACTGCCTGACCAGAACAGAGGACTCCAGATCACAGGAAAATAACAAATAAAAGGAAGCAGTTTCTAGAGTGAACTCTAATGCTGTTCAAATTCATCCACGAGGCCAAAAACTACCATGTGTCAGACAGTGACTAGTGACATGCCTGTTTTAAGTTAACAATGTAGCATAATAAAGTATATTCTATTAATTCCTCAACTAAAGTAAGAATCTGAGAAAAGGCAATTTCAAGTTCTCTGGTCAAAATTTGGCCGCGTGGTAATTCATAAAGAAAACTGACAATCTCATAGATGAACAACATGTGACTGCCACTGATCTGAAACATACTATTTATTATTTCTAATTTAAGCAAAAATAGACACCAAAAAAACCCATAGTAAAAAATAAGATGTTACCTTCCGTTCTTTAAGCTTCTCTGCATTTGTGGTAAAGTGTCCAACATGAGCTTGGACACGCTCAAACTGCTTTAAATATTCTTGATTTCGAGCATGAGCCGCCTTCTCTGATTCACATATTTCCTTTAGGTATTTCTTTAGTTTTACATACTTCAGCTTAACTCTAGAAAAATAAAAGCAGATTTTTAAATAATGAAGTGGCAACTTTAACAATCTAAGGAGAATTTTCTTTAACAAAATTATTAGTGAGACAATGTATTCTAGGATATTTTATCCAAACACTGGTCTAATGGATAGAATGCATATGCATTTTTAGAGAGAAGAAATTAATGCAACATCACTGAGTTATCATAGCTATGCATAACTCTCCTGAGAAATGTATACAGGACCACATTATAACAATCACATGGTAAAGATTTATATGGATTTCCTCCTCAAAATTAAATGTGATTCCAAGAGCGGTGTCTATGTGGCCATGTTTAGATGAATAGCCATCAGCATTCTTTTAAATGATCATTAACCTGCTCTTATGGAAACAGAATCAAACTATAAACTCACAATCTATAAACATTAAGAAAATTCGAAATTTTAAATAAAGAAGCTCTAATTTAGATATAATATAAAAATTTTGTTAGAAATTGCAACACTATATTATTAAAATATTTTACAATAATGTATAGATTCTAACTCTATTCAAATTATGAAAGAACCTTTAAAGACTCACCCAGAGTATAATATCAAAAGACACACTGGGTGGCTCAAGATGCACATGCATCCTACTCTCCTCACAGAACCAATACTGTTAATTCTAGCTCCTTCTTCTTCACAAGTATGTAAGTTATAAAACAGTACCTGGTATGAAGCATTTCCATTGTTGTTCAATAAAGTATTCAATGGTCTTTTATTATGCAAAAATAAGCTGAAAACCACAAAAATGTCCACCCTCAAAAACAGATTTGCAAAGATGCTGGAGATGTTAAAAATTAATCTGACAGACCTTAAACCTCTACTCCTAAGCTAAGAATTTTCAAAAATTTCTTTATCATGCTAATAATTCTGTGCTTGGATCTTAGTTGGCTGTCCCATTTTTTTTTTTTAATGGTGGCATTTGTTAACGAAATCCAGTAAGTTTCAGGTGCACAATTCAACAGTACCAATTTTTACTTATGAACAAAAAACTTAAGACTGGTTTTATGGCTGCCCATGTCTGCCACTTTCAACATAAGCGACAGTAATGAGATGGAGCCTAACATACTGTTTTTCGCATGCAGGTACTCAGTGAAGCTGCTGGTGGCAGCCAGTGTCCATGTGGAGTACATACAATAGTAACCATGCCTTCTCCATCAAAGTCTAGTTTCATTCCTGCCCCTACATTAACCTTCAAAGCTGACCACATAAGTCAGTCATCCACTATCTATGCAATCATTCATATATTCAATGTTCCGAGTAAGAAATCATTTAGCTAGAGTCAACAGGGAAAACAAAAAAAATGAGATAAGTACAAATACAGTGTGATGAATACTATAAGGGAAACTGCAAGGGACTGTGACAGACTGGGCAACCTGACTTAGCTAAAGAAGACAAGGAAGACTCCCCAGCAGAAATTATTTTTCAGCTGAGACATGAAGGTTTGGTAAGAATTAATACCAAACTGGGGAAAGCAAGAGTGAGAGTTTAGGGTAAAACATTCAAGCAGTGGAAGTAACACGTTGGAAAATTGAAAGGTGATAAGAATAACAGTGATATTGAAAAAAATAATAAATTATTGACTCTTACTGAGTCAGACACTGCTTTAAGACTATTAAATTCTCCTAATTATTATTATGCCCATTTTACAGGTGAAGAAATGGAGACACAGAAAGTTGAAGTGATTGTCTCAAGATCACATGGCTAAGAGCTGATGGGGCTTGAACTGAATCGAGACACTTGGCAACATAACCTACCTGCTTACACTATGCTACAAAAGATCTTGTGATGCTTCAGCAACTGAATTTTCAGTCCAAGTAAAATTTTAGGGCGAGGCTGGCAAAAGATGTGATGATGAAAATTAAACAGAAACAGATAAAAGGATGTCTGGATACTTTTCATGCTTTCCTCACAACCTTCTGGCCCAGCTTTTCATCTACCAGCCACAGCAGCAGCAACCTAGCAGCACCTGCCTCAGCTATCCCTGGCATCTTGCTTTTGCAGGGCTGCTTTTTTGATTTTGCAACATCAAAGGCCTGGAAATGTGAAGGAATTAGCATCTCCTGGGATGGCCCTGACCAACAGGGATCAGGAACCAATAGGTAAACAGCCCCCTTTTCCTTCCCTTGAATAGATACTTGTGAAGAGCAGAGAGGTAGTCTGCACTGCTCCTCTAAACATCATGAGGAACTGAGTCCCAGGTACCCACAGCATTCTTCCTCCTTCATTCTTCCCAGCCCTGCTCTCTAGTTTTATGTGACTACTTCCTAAAATAAACTACCACCTGAAAGAAAACAAAACTAAAAAACTACCAGCTAAATATAAATCCTTGTCTCAGACTCTTCTGGGGGAACCAGGTTGAGGCAGCCATGTTAGCCAGTTTGGATATTATCCTACAGGCAATCAAAGAAAGCATATTTTTTAGCAAATCATACCCTCTACCTAACAGGAAACAATAAGAGGATGAGAGAGGAGAACAAATTTAGAAAACTGATAGCTTGGTAAAGATTCACATTCCTCTCTCACCACCATTATGCCAGAAAGTTGTCCAGACTAGGTTGAAGGAAAAGTCCATATTCTGTCTTCTGCCCTGTTAACTGTGGTTTAGAAAAATGGCAACTGCCATGAATCCTCAAAGACTTGGATCCACTTCTGAAGCCATGGCATCCATAACACTGCAATTCTTCCATCACCTCACTGGCTCTGCTTGTCTCTTCTAGAGCTACTAGATATACATGGCTTATCTCCCTGACTGGTGCCTTTGGAAGTACACTAAATCTTAAAACCAAAAACTAACTTTGAAGATGAATAAATAAATGGACCTGATGGGTAATTTGATTTTAAAGTACTTTTGACTTCTGAATAAGGTGATTTCATTTTTCACTCATGGGTAAATCACAAACTTAGTACTATCATAGTCAGAAATTTTTCATATAAATAATAACACTAACACCATATATTTGGCTTAAGGATGAAGTTCAGTTTCCATAAAATAGAATTTAAAACATTAGAATTTTGCTCTTAACATTATAGTAAGTAATCTAAAAAGGATAACATGTATGTTATCTACTGTTCATAATTTTAACATAGTCATATATCCCTGAACAAATGAGACACCACATAAGCCTACCTACAAGAGTTTGTTGAAAGGTCAACTATAGTAATTATGCCTTAATCACTACACAGGCTTATATGTTTAAATTATGACCTAAAGATAACAAAGTCTATAATGTATCTTATTCTCAAGATATTTAAGCAAAATAGATTCCTGAAATAACTTATACCAAATAATTAATTTTTATTTTATACTAATTTTAACCAAATTTATTCTTACATTTGATAGTCACGCTAAATTGAAATGTTTGCTTGAAACTATTACACATTAGAAATAAGAGAATGGTAAAAGTACTGCAACTTTTGGTATTTACAACATATATTTGGGTTAAATTTTTATAGATTTACATATGCAAATTGTTTTTAAAACTGTTACCACTGTCATATCTTACCTGCACATATCAGACTGATTATACTCATAAAGTTTCTTTTCCAGGTCCAATCTCTTCTTTTCACTGTAGTACAGAAAGAAAATATTTTATGAATAATGACATTGGCAAGTAATAAGCAGTTGGATTTAGAATATGGTCTCCTTCGAAATCACAGCTTTGTGAGAATGCTTCTCTGGTCTCATCCAAAGCAGCAGAAAATGCCAGCTGTGTTAGAAACAAGACACTCAGCAGTCACCAGAGATGTCTAAAAGCAAAAAAGATACCAATATGAAGGGAAAAGAACAAGATTCTCAAAATGAATGAAAAAAAAAAAAGCAGTAAGAAAAGGCTGTGAACCAGTTCATTCATTCAGCAAGTATTTCTTGAGTGCCATGATGAGCTAGACACTGTTCTTGGCCCAGAGACTAACATGGTGAACAAAGCAACCAGGAACCGTGTCCTCAGGCATCTCACTTTCTACCAGGAAAACAGACAATAAATAACATAAATATGTAAAATATAACATAGCCAGAAATGGTGGCACTTGAGTAGTGGGGGCTCCATCAGGACTGGACATGATGCTTCTACAAATCCACTTTGGACTGAAGACTGGTGGCTTGCTCAGCTCCCAACCAAACTAGCCTGGGCAGAGCCAAATGGCTGAGTTAGGAAGAGGTCTCTGAAAAGTAGACCTGGCCTCGCTCATATTTAATGAAGATAAGTTCCCCTAATACTATCACTTCAAATTTAGGGGAATTTCTTTTATAACTTTGTAACATTGCCATGATTTGTCACTATCTGTCACTGCTATTCCCTGGGGCTACTACCAATAAAGAGTCTGTGATGTTCAGATGAGTGCTGGAAATAAGCTAGGAGAAAGATTACCCTGCACACGCAGCCTGGAAAAGAGATGGGGGAAACTGGGTAGTCGAGGAGGCAGCAGTAGCCAATTCAAGAGTTGAGGGATAAACTTGCTAAATGGAAAGCCATCCAGTCCTCAAAAGAGCCCTTGGGAGGTTTAACCACAGAGGGCCCTGCTTGACCACCACCAAAATACCAGCTTCAATCCCCTCCAACTGAAGTTACATTGCTAGCCTAAGTTAAAAATAACTAAAGGCCAAAGAAATCACGTTTCTGAGCAAAATGCTTAGAAAAAAAAAAAAAAAAACACTGTAAATCAAAGGCAAGGATTCCAACAGAAGGCGAGCTCAGGTTAGTGTCCTGAGGGAAAGGAGCTAAGCCCACATTCCATTTGTGCATTCTTAATTATTAGTTTGTTTTTCTTCAGATATTTTTTCACTTAAAAAAAAAAAAGTCCCAAAGTTACTCTGTTAGCTATAAATAGGTTAAGCAAATTTCTCTGTCTACCATAATCTGGAATGGAAACCCACTATTTAATCACAATTATTTTAATTGGAAAATGGGGTACAAAATCCAAACACCAAATCTTTGCTTTGGGAATACAATCTATTCCTTAGTTGGGATATGACTATGTTAAGAAAGGGGAAAAAATTTAAAGGAAAAATTATAGAAACACAATTTTTAAAGCTAATAGCTTCTTGCAGATTATTACTCTCTCATTAATAAGACTGAATTTAGAAGAGAAGGAAATATAACTGCTTCCATGTTGGAAAATTTCATTAGTCACTTTTTCCCCTTCTAAGGTTCAGTAATCAATAGGACATTTAGTTCATGAAAAATCAATGAGCGAACAGTGTGAGCAATTTCTCATTAAATTACGAGGATAAAAAAGACCCTTAAATTCATCTATGGTCCTGTGCCCCTGATGTCATGCTTCACACTTCTGTAGTATTTCTGCTAAGAAAGTATGACCAGAGTCTGGTCATGAGGAAACATCAGATGGACCCAATTTGAGAATCACCCTCTGGAATGAAGTTGTACTCTGTCAAACTGCCAGGAATATGAAAGATAGGGAAAGACTGAAGAAGAACTCCTGACTGGGAGAGACTGCAGAGACATGGCAACCACATGCAACATGGGTTCACACATGGAATCTTGGACCAGAAAAGGAAAAAGGCAGTGTTAGGACAGTTGGTGAAATAGACAGTTGGTGAAATTTGATTGGGGTCTGTGTGTCAATGTTGATTCCCTGACCGGAGGATTATACGGTGATCATATAAGGTAGAGGTCCCCAACCTTTTTGGCACCAGGGACGGTGCTCCTATGAGAATCTAATGACTGATGATCTGAGGTGGAGCTGAGGTGGTGATGCAAGCGCTGGGGAGCGGCTGCAATTACAGATGAAGCCTTGCTCTCAGACTGCTGCTCACCTCCTGCTGTGCAGCCAGCCCAGTTCCTAACAGTCCACAGACCATATCGGTCTGTGGCCCAGGGGTTGGGAACCCCTGATGTAAGAGAGCATCCTTGCTTTTTGAAATTACACACTAAAGTTTCTAGAAATTATGAGGCATTATAGCTGCAATTCTCAAATGGTTCAGAAAACACAAGAGAATATTAGAGGTGTCCTATATTTGGAAGTTTTCTGTAAACTTGAACTTATTTCAAAATAATTTTAAAAATTCACCTATGACTTCCAGGAAAAAAAAGGACCACAGTCTGGAAATCCATCAGCTCCTAAGCAGCAAGTTCTTTTTAATAATGAATGTTATTCATTATTTGTTCCTACTTTATCTTCAGTAGACAGACATCTGCTGGTCATACTTTTTCTGTGTTGTGGCACTTCATACACTGAAAAACCACCATCAAGTGCTTCTTGGCCTTTAATTCCAGGCAAAATTATTCTAATCTCATTAACTCTTCATCCCAGGCCCATTTCCTAACTTCCTCATCCATGCTGCAGTATCTCTAAATGCTATCTTTCGTATAGATTTTAAATTTAAGATTTAAAACGTTTATCCCAATAAAAAGCCAGAGAAAGGCTTATTAGGAGGATCTTCTTGCAATTCTTACTTATTAAATCTCTGTTTCAGAATCTTTGAAATACCCAGTCTTTGGATACATACCCACAGTCCATGGTTTCGGTCACCTGCATCCCCACCTTCAGATCTTTTAAGTTTTACACAGCTAGGCAGTCCTTAAAGCAAAGCCATATGGTTTAGTCTTCTCCTTTTAAGCCACTTGTTATTATGTTTTTGTCTCAATAACATCTTTAGCTTTACTCAACTAGTATCTCAGTGACAGTTTATGAATTACTATATATCATCCTGAATCAATACTGGCATTGAAAAGAACGGTCTGGCTAATGGGCTTTTTAAAGGAATGTTTTTATATAATTGTAAGAGTCAGTTCCACTTCTATATTCCACCATGCTTGCAGCACTAAACACGGTAATAAGTCACTTCACCAGGCTCTTTCATATTCAATGAATGACTTTTACCACAATGAACAGAAATATTATCTACAAAAAGGAGAAAATTCAGGATATAAAATTACACCTGTGTGTGACTGTGGCTAAGATAATTTGGGGTAGAAATATACCAGTTACAATCGAAAGGCCCAGTTATTACACCAGCTAGCACTGCAATGACTCACCTCAAAGAGAACCAAGAAAGGGAAAGTCTTTTTTCTCTTCCACTTCCAGGAAATTTCTGGACTGATAAAGCAGCTGTGATTATCAAGGGTTGCAGCCTTTAAAATTACCCTTGAGTTTTCTAAGACAGTGGTCCTTGTGGTCACTAGGACTGGTTAAATAAAAAGGCGGAGGAGTTTACATCCAAACACTCAAATAAGAAACAATGATATCTATTTTGCTCTGCAAAACTACATCTTTCAACTTTTTTACTCTGAGGCTCATTAGGAGAGGAAGAAAAAAATCTGTGGCCTTACTTTACATGTTAGTCAAGGCCCTCATTTCTGATGAAGAACCAAGGTTCGAAGAAGATGAATGATCTGCTCGAGGTCATATAACTGTTCATGGACTAGAACCCATTTCCACATTTCTACTCAGTTTTTTTGGACCCAAAGTTATTTTCCTCTGTACTTACTAAGTATGCATTAGAGTTAGTTATAGAATTTTAAAATGAAAAATGAATATATGCAGCAACATATTTTTACTGACTTCAAAATAAAACCTCCAAATGCAGAACCACAAATAGGCTATAGAATTTGACTCAAATTCCTTATATAATTTCAACAGCCTTACCTTACTTGTTAAAGCATTAAGTGTTAAATATAAAGTGAGCAATAATACACAAATATTCCATAAGAATTATAAACAGCCAGGTGTTCTAGCACAGGAAACAAAAATAACTCACAATTTAGTTCAAAAAGAATGTCATTTGAAGCAATAACATTTTGAAATTAGAACTTGGGCTAATAGATAAAAATAACTAAAGCCAGGGAGTAATAACTAAGCTACTTTTCTAAAAAAACAGAGTCAAAAAGCACTTTAAGTGTACTGATGTACAGAGCAATGTCTTGTCTCTTTATCAGGTATGTGCAAATACTTAATACCATCTTCGAAATATCACACTGTCCACTTTTCCTGGTTGACTGGAAAATGGTCATTATTTAGTGGCAATGTGTGGCTACTGGGTTCTATACAAGACATTCATAACTCTTGGACACTACTTGGTTGACTTTGAGATTTCTTCCATTCATTCAACGAACATTTATCAAGCCCCTTCTCCATGTCAAGTACTCTTGTCAAAAGATCCAGCTAGATATGGTTCCACTCCTTCTGGAATTCTCAGTCTAGACAGAAAATGGGTCACTTAGACCATTATCTAGACTGCTTTAAGAATGTGGAGGTCACATGTTAGGGAATGGTTGTTCAGCACTTGGTGCAGAGAGTGAATTGCAGGAAGCAATTTTTTAAAAGTTGGAGGTCACTGGGGTGGGTGAAGAAAATATGTCAGAAAGAAATTACGATATAGAAAAGATTAAGAGGTGAAATATGGTTAGGACAAAGAAGGCCTATTGTAGATGTTCTATGAATATGTGACAAAAATTAAAGCTAGCATGACTATAATTCCTTTCAAAACCACTTATTTCTGCCTTTACCTCACACATTATTGTCATTTTAAAACTGTCACACACACAGCTCTCTTCACTGATTCTGTAGCTTTTAACAGTCATTATGTTTTATCAAGAGATTCAAAAACCTATTTCCTTTCTTGTCAATTAATATCTAATTTCAATTAATTTAGCAACTAAATAGTTCCAGCAACTTATCTTTTATGTGGTTATTTACAGTAATTACTTTAAAATTTTCTTTTTACATACTCTTAGATCTAGCTGTTGTCAGTGCTTCTCACCTTTCATGGCTTAATCAAGTTATTAATCAAGGCATTAGGAACCTTGTGGAAGCTGAACTCCTCTCGCTGGAAATTCATTCTCTCGCTGCAAGTCTGGCCCTATACTCTTGCATTTAAGCAGGATACATGCGTCACGCACGCGCACGCGCGCGCGCGCTCAGACCTTTCAGCATCACCGCAGCAGCGGTCTGGGAGGGGGATCACCGTTTGAGGAGGAGCTGGGGAGGAGACGTGTAGACGTGGACGAGAGGAGGCACAGGCTGGCCTGGGGCTGACAGGCGCGAGCACCTCACGTCCGGGCCAGCGCGGCGGCGCGGCCGTGCCTTCCGGCGGGAGCTCTCCGGCACGCCCGGGAAGCGTCGTCCGCAGGCCCCGGGGGAGTCTGGGGGCGGGGGCGTCGCGCGCAGACCGGGGCCCAGTGGACCCGCGGGCGGGGAGAGGGAAGGGCGCAGGGCGCCAGCTGAGCGCCGGCGCAGGCCGGCTCCCCGACCCGCGCGGAGAGGCCGTACCTGTCGCGCAGCCCGCGCCGGAGGCGGCCCAGCCGCTCGTCGTAGTCGGGGCTCGCCAGGGGCGCGGGCAGCGCTGAGGCCCGGAGCATGCCGCCGCCGCCGCCGCCCCCGCCGCGCTGGCCCGGGCCCACTCGCCGCGGCCGCGGGGCCGGCGTGTCCGCGGCGACGGCCCCGCCATGCACCGCGGGCGCCGCGCAGGGGGCAGGGCGGGGACCTCCAGGGGCGGGGCGGAGGCGGGGCGGGGCGGGACAGGGACCTCCAGGGGCGGGGCGGAGGCGGGGCGCACGGGGGGCGGGGCGGGCGGCTTCCGCCCCTAGAAAGGCGTCTTCCTCGCTCCTAACTTCTCCCAGCTCCCGGCGGAGAGACCCTGAGCCTCCTCCAGCGCCCTTCTCTGAGGGCCAAGTCCGAAGTCCTGCCCCCCCAAAGTACAGGGGCTGGGCGGGAGCAGTTGACGTTATCACTGTTTTTTTTTTTTGTATTTGGTAAACTGCATTACTTTTACGAAGCGCATTCTCTCGTTCCCTCCCGCAACCTCTCTCCCTTCCTCCCAGGATTTGCGGAGTGCCAGGCACTGTGCTCAGCGTTTTTCCCTCCAACACCACAAAAAAGACAAAACCTCAAGTACTAAGTAAGTAACTGTGCTCAGCCCTGACGGAACAACCCTTTGCTTAAGAATCCGTGGAGACCCTAAGCGTATGGTTAGTGCTGTAGGTCACGTTACAGGTTGTTGGAAGCGAAAGTTTGCCAGCAAGTTGTTTGCAAAGCAGACGTTTGTTTGTGCAGACATCCTCGTGGACAAATACCTGTAGAATCCTTCAGCAGGGATTCTTAAATCAGGCCTCCTAAGCTCAAATCCCCTCTTCCGCTGCCCAACTGTGTGACCAGCCACGTGCAAGTCACCCTCTTGAAGCCTAGGGAACCCCATATGTAAAACAAGAAACTGTTACTGCAAGACCCATCTATGCAGCGGTTAAAATGATTAGATTCAATAATGTATGTGTTTAGAACAGGGCCCAGCACATAGAAAGCATCAGTTTTTATCATCATCATCATCATCATCATCATCATCAATTTTGGGAAAAAGCTTCACGAAGAAAGACAACCATATTCCAAAACCCACAGGGAAGAACAAAATAGAGTTTCTTTAGTCTGTTATTCCTCATTTCTTTTGGTTTTTTTTTTCAGTCATTAATTTCATTTATTTATGTGTAAGGTATGACTTAAACTAGTAAATCGGTCACTAGCAAGAGAGATGGACCACTCATAGGTTGACAATATAAAATTATGATGTTGGATGTGGTTCCATAGAGTAGCGCTTAGCATCTCTTTAACACACAGAAGGTCCTGGGTTCCTGACCCAGTGGAGCTGTGACCCATGGTCTACTGCCATGCCACCCTAAACAAGCTCGATGTCTGTCTGATCTTGGAAGCTAAGCTGGGCTGAGCCATCTAGGAATACCAGGTCCTGTAGACATAAATAATAATAAATAATAAAAATAAATAAAATAAAATTATGATGTTATTATTCAGCCTTTCCTTCTCATTTGCCAGGTCCAGAACAAGAGTATGAATGGAGTATGAATAAGAGCAAGAGTACAAATGTTCCTCAGATGATCCGTTGAAATATTAAAAAATTATAAATCAAGATGAGAAATTTTTGATGTCTTTTTTCCTACCTTGATCAATGTGCCTTCATTAGAATCCAGAAGGCAGCAGAAGAATTTGGTTCTCTGACTCCTTCCTCAGCCCACCCCCTATTTCTCACTCCAGGCTCAGTTCTGTACTATGAGAGTCTTCACACACAGGCAGGGATATGTGTGTCTTTCTACCCACCCCACACGTTGACGCCCATCCCAGTCCATAAATTTTCAGCTCTATCCTTAATCCCACCTCAGCCTCTTTTTGGCCACTCTTCAGGCCTAAGAGTGTTCACACTAGTGATGAGGGATCCAAGATACAGGTCTTTAAAGGCCTTGGAAAGAAGCTTGGGGCCTTTTGAGCAGGAAATATCAGGGTGGTAGGTACCTGGAATGTGTTCTAGAAGGGGTGTGTGTGTTGAGAGAAAGAAAGAGAGAACGCTCCAGGCAGGGATCCTTCCTACCCCTGAGGCCTTCTTGCTTTGTGTGGAGTGGCATGGCCAGACAAGGGCCAGAACAGTCTCTGTAATATACAGAAGTAGAATAGGGGCCCTCTGGTACAGATCTAACGTCTACTGTTGTTACTTTTATTATACTAAATTGATCTCATGGTAGAATACATAGGTTTACCTTATTAATTTTAGTGCAAACTCTAGAATCAAGATTTAGTACAACGCTGGGGGAGGGGGGAAGCATGTTTTTAGGATATTTTTTAGGTCCATCCTCACCCACATTAGTTTGCAGAGGAAAAAAGAAATCCCCAGGATGTGGTTCCATAGTGTAGCAGTTAGCATTTACACACAGAAGGTCCTGGGTTCCTGCCCCAGTGGAATCATGGTCCATGGTCTATGGCCATACCACCCTGAACAAGCCTGATATCTGATCTTGGAAGCTAAGCAGGGTCAGGCCTGGTTAGTATTTGGATGGGAGATCACCTAGGAAGACCAGGTGCTGTAGGCATAAATAATAAAATAAAATAATAAAATAAAATAAAATAAAAATATAAAATAAATCCCCCAAACAATCAACATAATTCATTATTTTCAGCAAATACACAAAGTAGGTAAGGCAGTCATTTAGCATTTCAAACTTTTATTAGGCCATTTTAAGAGACTATAAGATTAAATACAATTAAACGGTAAATAGTTAATTAAAATAATTATAATTTGCATTCTATGATTGATTTATTAATGACATGACAAATCTAGATGCAGGATCCCCTTTTAAACAATAGTACATAGCAAACTAAATGAATATTTCTAGACTGTTTATGCTAAAATTATGCATTCTAAAAGTGACCGACTTTTTAAAAATTCAGTGAAATTCTTCACTTTGAATATTTAATTTGCTGGAGCACTCTCTTTTAATATTGTTCTTAAATCCATCCCCCCCCCACCCTTTTTTCTAAGTAAGTTTCAGGTGTACAAATCAACAGTAATATATACATATATTTATAGATATAGGTATAGATATATAGATACAGCATTAAATCCCTTTGTATTAGCAGAGCTGACTTCTATAAGCAGCTCTACTTTTAACTTACCTGAACCACAGGCCAACAAATCTGCCTAGATTGGTGAAGCTTTCTATAAGCCACAAAATGTCTTAGGTGGACATTAGGAAGAAGCTAGCCTCACATCCTTATTTAAATTAGAAGAATAAGGTTCAGGGCAGGTAAGGGCCTGGATCACACAGCTGGTAATCTATGTAATATTAATGAGTCTAGTTCAAAAAATGGGCCCCTAAGAGCCCCACTAAGCAAACAGCAAGGAAAGCCCAATAGTCAAATGGATCTTTAGGGCGAACCATACGAACCTGTTTTTGTAACACACAAACTGGGTGCTTAAACAACAGAAATTTATAGTGTCATAGTTCTGGGAGCCAGAAGTCTTGAGATCAAGGTGTTGGCAGGGTTGGTTCCTTCTGAGGGCTGTGAGGAAAAATCTGTTCCATGCCCCTTTCTTACTTTCTGGTGGTTTACTAGCCATATTCAATTAGGGATCCATCTTCTTCTAGTACGGCCTCACCTCAACTAATTAAATCTGCAATAATCTTATTTCCAAATAAGGTCACATATTGAGGTATTGGAAGGTGGGACTTCCATGTACAAATTGGGGACATGATTCAACCTAAAATAGACATGAATATGGGAAAGTATTTCATTTTTCAATTACTATGAAGAAAGGTTAAACATTGCATCCAATGCTATTAGAAAATTTGATTTGTTAGTAGTGATGACTCAAAAATTCAAGGTAGGGGTAAAGGCTATGATGTCAAATGTATGTATGTATGTAACCCCTTCTTGCCATTGAACATTCACACTGGTATAAGCATTTATTGCCTCATTTAAACACCATGACAGTCTTTTGAGGGCACATAAGTCGAAGCAACTGGCCTATAATCACGCTGCCAGGAGTAGTGCTAAATTTGCAAACAGACCTGTTCCAATTCCAAAGTTCATCCTTTCTTATCCTCCATCCTATATGACCTTAAAACTCATCATTTGACAACTACTGATATTTTTTTGTTTTTATTGTATGTGATGTCTAAAACATATACCTTGTAATTTTCTTCCTTGGCACTCAGAAAGACTACACTTCTCATTTTGTTCTCACAGTTAGATGGGTCTACATTACTTAGTCTAGCCAATGAAATGTAAGCAGAAGTGATACAGCCACTTCCAGGCCTTGCCTCTAAACACTGTGCATCATCTCCAGTTTTCATTAGTTGGTTAGCTAGATGCAGAGGATCCAATGGAAAGCTCTGAGACCCTGGAAGAAGAGTGGATGACTAAAAGGGCACAGGACTGTTCTAGGGCAAGAAATAAACCTTCATTGTGTTGAATTACTGATGTTTTGTGGTTATTTGTTTTAGCAGCTGGTGTTACTAATCTTGACTAATACACAAGCATTCCATGCAACAATTACATAGATGCATCAAAATATCTTTCCACAACATTCTCATTGAAGATTTATGTGGCTATCCAGATGGTCAAAGAGACTGCAGACCTAGAACTCTGATATTAAGAGTCAATATCTGAGGAGAGATGGCTAGATAGTAAGGGCAAAGTGACAGCGAAGAACCATCTAGACCAACTTTGTTTAATGGGAAATGATGAAAATGTTTCATTTTGTGCTATCAATATGGTTGCCACTAGCCACATGTGTCTATTGAGCAATTGAATGTGGCTTGTGAAACTAAGGAAGTGAATTTTTAATTTCATTTCATTTTAATTAATAAAAGTTTAAATTTTAAAGGACACATGTGTCTAGTCACTACAGTGTTAGTGAAGATCTGAACATAAAAATAGAGATAAAGATGGATAAACATGGTTGGTGCAGGGGCGGTTATAAGTCACCAGGAAGGGGAAGGTAAGAACTAGAAGGTAAGATGCCATTCTTGGTGGGAAGTGACAGTCGTCAAGAGGGGAAATGTAATGGTTAATTTTATATGTCAACTTGGCTGGACCATGGTGCCCAGTTGTTTGGTCAAACACCAGTCTAGATGCTGTTGTGAAGTTATTTTTTTTTTAGATGTGATTAACTTTTAAATCAGTAGACTTTGAATGAAGCAGATTGCCCTTCATAATGTAGATAGGCCTCATAAAATCAGTTGAAGTCCTCAAAAAGAAAAGACTGAGAGCCCCAGAAGAAGAAGGAATTTTGCCTACAGACTGTCTTCAGACTTAAGACTGCAACATCAACTCCTGTGGAAATGTCCAGTCCTTCCCTATGGACTTTGGACTTCCAAGCCCTGACAGTTTCATAAGCCACTTTCTTAAAAGCTCTCTCCCTTTCTCTTTCCAGATAGATAGATATAGACATAGGTAGATATAGCTATAGATACAGATTATCTATATATCTATTTTAACTGGTTCTGTTTCTCTGGAGAACCTCGACTAATACAGGAGAGTATAGAGTTACTAAGAGCCTTTTGTTCAAAGGCATTTGTAATAACTAATTTAAAACAATAAAAATTGGGTGAAAATTCCAATAAATAAAGTAAAAATATAAATTCCCTCATCTGATTTCATATCATGTAGACCAACAATTAATGTGTAAGTCTATAATTACACAAATTATATAAAAGCTAAATAACAGCCAAAAAAAAAGAGAATAACAGAGTAGTTGAATGGCTTTAGGTAGATACTTCTTATATGAGATTAGTTCACTGTCTCACAGCTCTGTGTGCCAATTATTTCCACTGAAGTCCTTTAATTTGTACCTTCATGAGGTCTCCAGGATTATCTCTTTGTTGACAAAGAGAAAATCTCAGAGGCAATAGATGTGTTGTGCTAAATCCTTGTACTCTTTTCTCCCTGCAGGACTGGTTGGCAGCTTGGTTCTGCCTATGAGGGACTGCACTGCAGCCCTGTATCCCTGGGCACATGAGCAGCAGCCCTGCATTCCTGCAGTGCTGATACCATGTATGAGCAATCTTTGAGTGTTGAGATTCTCCTCAAAAATCATTTGGTGGATTTCATAATTGTTTGCCACTTGGATGCACTTATCAGGGTTCAACAAGTACTCCTAACAACAAGGATTGGAAACAAAGGGATGCTCTAGGCCTGCTCTTACAACTCACAGGCAGGTTAAACCAAAGAGTTTTGCATAATAAATAACATTTAATTTGACAGCAATGTGTTTATGTTTACAAGGTGACAGGTCCCCGGGTGTTGAACATTCCACTTCTTATCGTCTGCAATTATCCATGGCTTGTGTCTTTGTAGAAATGTTGGCTTCATTCATTCCTGGGGCACCTGGATGGTGACCACCACACAGAACACCCTCTCTGCTCCATCAAACACTTGCTATTGTGTCCTAGAAAAGTGTAGAACACAGAGGTTGAGAATTTTTGCTTATGCAGGTCCCCCTCTGCATGGTGTATACTATCACATCTTCTTACAAGCTGTGTGACCTGGGCAGATTACTTAACCTTGCAATGCCTCAAATTCCTCATCTATATAGTAGTGATAGTAACTGCCTTCTTCTCAGGCTTGTTGAAAAGATTAAATGTGGCAGCCTGTGATGCACTTAGAATCATGCCTAGTAGAGTTAGCCCTCAATAAAGATAAGCTGGCATCAATTCCTCAGAAGGGAAGAAAATTTTCCTTTGGAAGATGGAGAGAGTTGTCAGAGGTAAGGGCCCATGTTCTGCTTCTTACTATTTATTTCTATCTCTCAAAGATATTTCTTATGCTTCCTCTCTATCCCCTTTATCAACACTGTTCGCCCTGAACTCACATGCTCACACAGAGTAGTCAGGTCACCTGAACTCATCAATGATGACTCAGTAGGTGACATTCAGTTGAGAACCTCAATCCAAGATTCAGTTTCACTCCTTTTGTGTCTGTCAACCCTGGCAACTGGAAGGATCCCAGCCCATCACTCCTGAAGCATAGCTTAATTACCTCTTAAAAGAGCCTGTCTCCAAATATAGTCACATTCTGAACTCCTGGGGCTTAGAACTTTAATGTATGAATATGGATGGACACAACTAAACTCATAATAGCCCCCAATGTTCCTTTCCATTAGGAATTTATGCCCTTGTGAAGTCTCTTCTGACATTGAATCAGGTCTAACTTGTATGACTGCATGAGACGTCCAAACCGGCCACCACATTGTGAGGAAACTTGAGCGGTCCTGAGGAAGGAGCCATTTGAAGAGTGACTGAGGCTTCCTGCTAATAGCCATATGAGTGAGTAGGGGTGGGTCCTTTAGCCCTATCCAACCTCCTGATGACTGCGACCTAATGAGAGCCCTCAAGAGAGAACTGGCCAGATGAGCTGCGCTGAAATTCTTATCAATAAAAAACATGGAGATAATAAACAATTCTTGTTATTTTAAGCCATTAAACTTTGGGATATTTTGTTACAGAGCATTAGGTAACTGATACAGCTGAGGTGATGTCAGTGATTATTATACCCACTATTCTATCCACTATCTTTTAGCCATAGAATCATCTGTGGGAATAATCTCTAAGCCTCACAAGAGCTCTGTAAAATGTGTGTTATTACCACTGTTTAATTGCAGTTTTGGGGGTTAAGAAACTTGCTAAGAATTTAAATCCATTTGCTTTCTACTGTATTACTAAATCCCTCCTGTGAGATGGCCTCATCCAGGACTGTTATTATGTACACAGTTAACTATTTGCTATCTCTTAGCAGCAATAAAAATGACCCCAAAACATCTCACACTTACCTTGGAATTCTACTTTGGAAAAGTCATTGTTGTGCATACAACATTTTCTTCTTCTTCTTTTTTTTTACTCTCATATATTTTTCTTTGTGTGCATCTGTGTGTGTATGTTTTAGTATCTTCAGATAAAAATGATTTATTATTCCTCATGAATCTGTGAGTTGGCTGGCTGTGCTCACCTGGGTGACCTGGGGTACATATTAAGCTTCAACCAGGAACTCAGTTGAGGCTAGAATGTCCACAGTGGTTTTACTCTTTTATCTGGGTGTTGGTATAGCAATTGGTTGGACCTTTCTCTTCACATGGTCCTGCATCATTCAATGGTTTGGCTTCCTTCTACAGTGGCTTGCTTCTAAGACACTTCCCACATATTATATTATTTATATTTAAAGTAATACATTATGCAAAATTCAATTGAAAAGATATGCAGTGAAAATATCCCTGCCTTCCAGTTTGTTTTCTCAGAGGCAATCAGTTGCCATTTTTAAACTTACCCTTCCTGAATTATTTTGAACAAATATCTATGTCTACACCGATATGTATGTATACCTATTATATCATTAAAAACATAAATGATAGAATCTGGTCAAGATGATGGAGTAGATAAATGCTGTGCATGCTTGCTTGCTCTCATAACCAGATCAAAATTGTAACTAAACTTCAGAACAAGCACATTGATAAATTGCTTGAAGTCTAGCTGAACAGAAGCTACCTCAAAACTGATAGGAGGGACAGAGACATAAAAGGGCTAATCCCACACCTGTGTGTAGTAGTTAAAAGTTGGAAGGGATATCTTGCCTGAAGGGGGGTTTCCCCAGAGGAGCGAGGGGTCTCAACCCCATGCCAGACTCCCCAACCCATGGTTCCAGTGCTGGGAATAAAAAGCCCCACAAAATCTGAATATGAAAATTAGCAGATTGTAGCTGAGTTATAAGGAGAGCTGTGGTAGTCCCAGGTGTTCCTCTTAAAGGGCTAGGACATAGACTTACCCACTGATGAACTTGCACTGAGATCCGGCACTGGCTCAGCAGCTCAAAAGGTGCCAGGGACATACAGGGAAGAACTACATTGTCTGGCCTCAGGGCAAGGGCTGGAGGGGCAGCTTTCTCCTAGACAGAAGTCCTGACAAAGGTCACTGTTTCTTGGTCGAGCTCTCCCCCAACCCAGCATGCAGATGCAGGTAGGCACTATATCTGAGTCTCTGTCTTCTTGGCTAACACTGGTTGTCGCACCCTGGTGATTCCCTGAGAACCTACCCCTCCCAACTTACAGGCCCAACCAAGCTGCTTCCAGTTGATTTTCCATACAAATGGTCTACCTTACCTCATGCTGTGGACTTCCCTAAAATCTCTCAAAGGTTCACAAAACCTAAATAATAGGTAACTGGTTTGAAATGCCCTGTACCTTGCTGAAGATTCCCAAGCCCAGCAGTAGCAGCAGCCAACCTCAGTTCATGGCTTGGCCCATCCAAGCCCAGCATGGGTGGTGGCCATTGTGGATTGCTTGGTGGCTCGTGCCTGGTGGTCCCAGGCAGGGTATAGGCTGTGGCTGAATTTGGCCAGCAGTGGGGCCCCTCACAGGAGGTGCCAGTCTACACTTCCAGGAGCTGTCTTCGGTTTAAGTCAGACTGTTACCTGAGGCTACATCCAAGAATTACACACTGAAAGGGCAGATTGGTGAGGCATCAGAGCCCTGCAAAAGCAAATTCTGCTCTATAGGATCAGCCTCTGCACAACAACTCTTCCGCTGTAGTCACTGACCAGACCTCATAACAAATCAGCTCAAGGATCAGTCCCTCCAACTGACATGCAAACATCAACCAAGGCTCAACTACACAAGGATGGTACACACAAGGGACACACCCGGAGCACCTCAGGTAACCAGGTAGACTGTGCCACTGGGCCCCACAGTACATCTACTTTATAAGGCTGCTCTACTAAGATCAAGAGACCTAATCACTCTACCTCATACATAGAAACAAATACAGTGAGGCAGCCAAAGTGTAGAGACAAAGAAACATGTCCCAAATAAAAGAACATAACAAAGCTCCAGAAAAAGAACTCAAGAAAATGGAGACAAGCAATCTACCAAATGCAGAGTTTAAAACACTGGTTTAAAGGATGCTCAATGAACTTAGGGGAAGAGTTGATGAACTCAGTGAGAACTTTAACAAAGATAAGAAACATAAAAATGGAGATAGAAAACATAAAAAAGAGCCAGTCAGAAAGAAGAATATAATAACTGAAATGAGGAATCAACAGTAGATTAGACAAAGCAGTGTATCTTTTAGTGATTTAAAAGATAAGGTAGCAGAAAACACCAAATCAGAACAGCAACAAGAAAAAAGAATAAAAAAAAATTAAGATAGCTTAAGGAGTCTCTGAGACAACATTAAAAATGCCAAAAACAGGCATCAGAGGTATACCAGAAGGAGAAGAGAGAAAACAAGAGATTGAGAACCTTTTTGAAGAAATAATGATGGAAACTTCCCTAACCTGGTGAAGGAAATAGACATACAAACTCAGAAAGTGCAGAGTTCCAAACAAGATAAACCTAAAAAGGTCCACACCAAGACACATCATAATTAAAATGTCAAAGGTTAAAGACAGAGAATCTTGAAAGCATCAAGAGGAAAACAATAAACTACCTACAAGAGAGCTCCCATAAGACTACTGATTTCTCAACAGAAACTTAGCATACCAGAAGGCACTGGCAAAGCTATCGTTTAGAATTAAAAGACAGATAAAAAGCTTCTCAGACAAGGAAAAGCTAAAGGAGTTCATCACCACTAAGCCAGTATAATAGGAAATGCTAGAGGAACTTCTTTAAGATGAAGAAGACAACAGAAAAAAAGATCAAAATTATGAATAATGTAATAGCAATAACTATATATCTATCAATAATTACTTTGAATGTAAATGGATTAGGTGCTCCAATCAAAAGATAAGGTGGGTGAATAGATTAGAAAACCAGACCCTTACATATGCTGCCTATATGAGACTTGCTTCAGATTAAAAGACACACAGACTGAAAGTAAAAGGAGGGAAAAAAGTGTTTCATGAAAATGCAAACAGACAAAAAAGCTGAGGTAGCAATACCATATAAGACAAATGGATTTTAAAATAAAGATTATTAACAAGAGACATATAAAGACCCAGTAATTCCATTCCTGGGTCTTTATCCAAAGAAACCCAAAATACTACTTTGAAGGCACATGTGAATCTATATGTTCATTGTAGCATTATTTACAACAGTCAAGATATGGTGGCAACCTGGGTATCCATCAATTGATAAATGGATAAAAAAGAGGTGGTACAATATACAATGGACTATTACTCAGCCACAAAAAGAATGAAATCTTGCCATTTGGAATAACATGGGTTAACCTAGAGGGTATTGTGCTGAGTGGAGTAAGTCAGACAAAGAAAGACAAATGCCCTATGATTTTACTTACACATAGACTCTAGAGAACAAAATAAACAAACAAAACAGAAACAAACTCATAGATGCAGAGAACATTTTAATGATTTCCAGATGGGTGGGTGAAATAGGGGAAGGGATTAAGAAGTACAAATTGGTAGTTCCACAATAGTTAAGATGATATAAAGTATAAGGAAATAGTCAATAATATTGTAATAACTATGAACAGTGTCAGATGAGTACTAAATTTATTGGTGTGATCACTTTGTAAGTTACATAATTGTCTAATCACTATGCTGTACACATGAAAATAATATAATATCATCTGCCAACTATAATTGAAAAATAAAAAATAATATTAAAAAAAGTATAAATTTGTAATTACAAAAAGTCATGAGAATGTACAGTATAAAAATCTACAATTATATTATAATAACTGTATGGTATCAGATAGGTACTAGATTTATTGGGGTGATCACTTCATAAGTTATATGAATGTTTAATCCTATTTCATACTCCTAAAACTATTATATGTCAACTGTAATATTATATGTCAACTGTAACTGAAAAATAAAAAAAAATATTTTAAAAAGAAAAAATATTTAAATGGTAGTATTCTTATACACTTCTGCATCTTGAGTTTTTGCTTAACATACCTTGCAGATCTTTCTATATTAGTATACGGAGACCAATAAATCTACCCCATTATTTTTAACAGCTACATAGTGTTTCATTTTATGGACATTATGTGAAATAATTTCATTAGTCCTCTCTTGATGGATTTGTTTTTATCTTATTTACTATGATATTGACAGTGGTGACATTTAACACAGTAACTTCTATTTAATTTTTTAAAATTGATTTAATAAAGTCATGGGAGTAGGCATCTTTTTGGTACACCACGGCGCCACCCCACTGCAGCACTAATTAGTGGGTCATTTATCAAATATATACATGTGCCATGCTTACAAAAACATGTAGTTCAGGAAATGCTGCTGACCAATAGATATCTCTGGGTTTTTTAAAACCTACATCTTACATCTTACTTACAGATGTGCTCCACTGCTTTAAGCCTTCTGTCCCTAATTTCTGTTAGATTTTTAAAACTTCATACCACTATTATCTCATTATCTTAGAGAAATTAGCCCTTCTTGGCTTCAGGGACTTGTACCTGAGCCCCTCCTTCAATTCATTAGCTACTTTTGTGATGCTTGAAACAACATACAGTCAGATCTGTACTTTGTAATTCCAGCTTTAAGAGAAAAGCATGGCAAAGTCAGTACCACATGATAGTCGGACAGTGTTAATGTCCAAATATATACTGCTCGACACTGTGTTATCATAATTTAAAGTGTATTACTCCATATTATCCAATAAGACTAAAGGTCATAATCCAGAGCCAGAAGACCTGGATTATAACACTAGCTGTGCTTCTACCCAGCTTGATCATTTGTCAAGTGACCTGTCCCAGTTCAATTCTCCAAAGCAGATCTCAAGACAAGGTTTTTGAGTACAACAAATTTATTCAGGAGGGGATCCCAGGAAGTGGTTGAGAAAGTGGGGAGGTGAGATAGGGAAGGGAAGGAAGCGAATATAAGGTCCTTAACAAGCAAGTTACTACTTTAAGCAATGGTGGCTCAATTCAACAGGGACAACTAAGGGAATAATGTAGAATGGAAGAGAATCATTCTGATCAAGGAATGAGAAAACAGAGTTTTTATTAACTACCACTCCCATCACTCATTGGTGGAGGATTGATTCTGGAGTCTTAACTCCCTAGTGTTTCCAGTCTTCCATACACTCTCCCAAGCAGTCCCAGGACCAAAGAACATCCTTAGGTAGGTGTTCTTTGGCTGAACAGAAACTATGAAGGTAACTTCCAGGATGGGCCAAATGGAAATGAACTCTGAAACAATCTGCTATATTTAGAAATAGCATTACATTATCTAAGAACAAAGTTTTTGACTTCTTTATGTAGTACTTCATGATAGGTCAATAACTAAGAACTTTTTAAGTACTTACTCTGGATCTAAAGGGTGCTTAGCACTGGGAGCACAAAAGAAGTTTCCATAGGGAGCTTAGAGTATGAGGCTTGTACAGAGTGCTTGCTGTGGGTGGGCTTTTAACATACATAATCCCATCAAATTTGATATAGTGCAGCAAGGTAAGTATTATTATCTTGAGGTTGATTATCTTGTTCAAGGTCCCACAGAAGACAGAGAAAGAAAGGTCAATCCATGGCCAACTACATGACAAATATCCTCTTAGCTGGCTAAAGGGGAACAGGGAGACTAAGCTGTGTTTGACCTCTGATTTCTATTGTTTTGCTGAGAACTGAGTTTAGCAAGGTTGTAGGATAATAGATCAATTTACAAATGTTGATTGTATTCCAATATACTGGCAATGAACAATAAAAAATTGAAAATTTAAAAATACCACTTATAATAACATCAAAAATATAAAATACTTAGAGCAAATCTGATGAAAGATGTACAAGTTCTGTACACTGAAAACTGTGAATATTGCTAGGAGAAATTAAAGACAATCCAAGTAAATGAAGAGAAATATGAATCAGGAGACTCAACATTGGTAAAATGTCTCCCCAAATTGATTGATCTAGAGTTTTTATGAAATCTCAATCAGAATCCCAGCAGACTTTTTTTTAGATGTTGACAAGCTGACTCTAAAATTCATGTGGAAATACAAAAGATGTAGAATAGTCAAATGACTCAGAAGAAAGAAAGAAAGTTGGAGAAGTAAGACTGATTTAAAGATTTATTACAGGACTACAATAATCTACTACTTGATCAGAAGGAAATTGTTCAACTGCCCCCACATGACTTGTTTTGAAGAACTTGGTGGATGCACTCAGAGCTGAAGGGTGATGGGACTAGGGATGAACAAGTCTCATCCTGAAAGTAAGGCTTGGGCCAGTCGCTTGCCTTGTGACATTAGCAACTCCAATGCAAAGAAAATGACTTTAACTTGCTGATTATATACTTACCAATATTCTGGCTTTTGTTGCTGTAAGATTGGGAACAACACTCTTTCCAGCTCTCTACATTACTAATCAGAAACTGTAAATCTGTGGAATGAATTTAAGTAAAAGGTAGAGAAGATAAAATGATTCAGTGGGTTAGAAGGGACAATATAAAATGAAGAGAGGGCTTCAGGCCACATGGATATTGACAGGTATGCAGAGAAACTAAGACTATCAGGAGATCCTAGAGTCTGAAGTCAAAGTTCTCTATCACTTCCCTATTTTCCACACTCCACAAGATTCCTTCAACACTCCAAATTGCATACCTTTCTTAAGCTTCCTTAAATATCTCAAAGTTGAATTTCTCTTTAGGAATAAATTTCTAATGAACGTGTTGGAGATTGTAATATCATCAATGGTCTTTGGGCAATAAAAGAACAGAAATGAAAAGAATTATCTTTCACAGGAGTAAAAGAGAAATACAAAAATTTCCCATGACCCTTTGAATCTCAGAGAATGCATCTGGACATTCCAAGAGTAGCAGAATGATTGGACCTCATCTATTTTTATTAAGATATTCAACTATATCTCCAGAATATTTTGGCTAAATTATTGAAAAAAATTATTACTTTGTTCTGTAGAAAGCCTGCAGACAAGGTCAGTGTCATTGTGTTTTACAAAAGCATCAGAGAAAAGCTCCCTCATCATAAAACCACAGAAATATTGTAAGGTTTATTTCAGCAAATTTATAAAGCAGAATAAGGTGTCTTTCACCTTAGCTTACTAACCAATTAACTCTATAACCTCCTTAGGTTCTATAATTTTTATAATTAGTAATTGGTCCACATTATCTTATTTTCATTAATTATTTTATATTATTTGTCTCAGTATTAACAAAATATATATCATCAATTTAACAACCACAAAATATTTCATCCCATTAATAAGTCTCAGGAATTTGAGAATAAGAAAGTTTGAAAAAAACCTAAAATGTAAATCTAGAAGAAGATGTTCACTATAGAAATGATGAAACTGAGGCTCAGGGAAGCAGAGTACAATAGAAAATGTCAGTTCTTGTTGCATGATAAATGAGTTTTTATTCATTTTTATGGTTCTGTGGGTTTACTGGGCTTAGCTGGGTGGTCCTTGCTTGGGGTTTGTGTCAGTCAAAGAAAAGAAACAGAAAAACAGAACTAACTAATTAATGAATTAACTAACTGTGTGTGTGTGTGTGTGTGTGTGTGTGTGTGTGTGTGTGTGTGTTTATTTCCTATCTATCTCCCCCCTGCCCCCTTATGGAATTGGCTGGAAACTCTGGCAGGAGTTGATGCAGCAGTCTTAAATTTTTTCTTCTCCAGAAAACCTGTTTTTGCTCTTAAGGCCTTCATAATTAGATGAGGCCCACCCACATTATTCAAGATAATCTTTCTACTTAAAGTCAATTTATTTTAGATGTTAACTATATCTACAAAATACCTTCAAAGCAATATCTAGGTTACTATTCAGTTAAATAGCTGAATACTGTAGCCTAGCCAAGCTGACACATAGAACTAATCATAATAGGATCTTTCATATAATTATAGTAAGATGTCTTCCAAAGGCTCTATTGGGTTGGATGCCCAAGATGACTCAATCTCATGGCTTGTGGCTGATGCTGCCAGCAGCTGAAAACTCAACTGGGGCTGTTGGCTAGCATACAATTCTGATCCCTCTCTATTAGGTTAGAATTCTCTCAGTGAAGTGGTTGGGTTCTGAGAGGGAGTGTTCTAGGAGCCAGCATTCCATGAAACAAGAAATCGAGGATGCTAGACCAGTTAAGATCTATTCTGAGAGCTAGTACAGTGTCATTTCCACTGTGTTCTGTTGGTCAAAGCAATCATGGGTCTCACTCAGATTCAAGAGGGTAGAGAAATAGATTCCAGAGCATATGGGCTGGGAGATTTAGTTGTGAACATTTTTGGAAAATATAACGGCACTCACCATTTCCATACACACTGGCCCACAACACAACTGCCAGTACCTTCGACTCTGCTTCAGGGCTTCCCTAGGGTCCAGAATCTGATATGCCTCTTATGGGAAAGATGCAGCAAAGAAAAATTAAAATGCAACTAATACCTGACAGGCGTTGATACTACAATTCCCTTGCCTCCCAGAGTTCCTCTAGCTGGATTAAGCCCCAGTTACAAACAATGGTAACTTGCTTGATTATTTGCTGTTTACTGCTGCCTTCCTTTCCGTTTCCTTTCTCTGCTCCCCTTACTGTGTTGCTTCCTGAGACCACCTCCTGAAAAATTTACTTGCCCTATAATCTTTGTCTCAAGGTCAGAGCATCCCAAATCAAGTTATACCAACTCGTTCCAGGTCAGAGATAAACTAGTGGCTGAGATGACCTCTAGTCAAGAGTACTTCTCTTGTTTGTTACATTCAGAAAGAGGTTCAGAATATTAAAGTGCTTAATTTTATTGAGTGATCGAGAGAGGGCTTCCGAAAGAGAAAAAATTGAAGTGTTTACGTTAGCTATCTTAAACAGATGTTGTCTGGAAAGAGCAAGCACTGGACTAGGAGTCAAAAAATGTGGGTTCTTGATTTTGCTCTGTGAGTCATGAGCAAGTCATATAACTTTCCCAAGCACAAGTAGGAGAGATTAAATTCTCAGTCTGCAATCACACCTCCAGCATATCCGTGAGAATCAAATGGAATGATACATGCAAAAGCAGTATCATGAAGAAAAATAGTCAAAGAAATGGAAGGAATTGATTTTTCTCATTTTTGGTGTGTCTATTGAACAAAACACTGTATTATTATTATTATTATTATTATTATTATTATATTATTTTGCAAGCTTCTCGTGTGGCCTCAATTCTTATTCTACATTTCAGAACTCGATTGCCCAGTTCACCAATCTATGCTGTCTGAGTAATTCAGATTATAGCAAAGTCTCCCGTTTTAAAACAAAGTCTTCAGATATGATTTTTTTGCAGGGAGTTGCCAATGGCCCACTTTAACTTGAAAGAGCTACTGGGACATAAAATAATCTTTCAGTCTAGACAACAAATGTCCCTATCATTGAAGAACATACATAAGCATGAACTGCCTGGGTAAAGATAGTCAAGATATTTTTTCTCTATTGGTTTATTTAAAAAATAATTCATACCATATTATGCCCCCCACTGGCTTCTTTAGGATTTATGAATTTCACCTAGCAGCAATGTGTGTGTGTGTGTGTGTGTGTGTGTACTGAGTTTTTGATACCCATTTCTTTGTGTGTTATTGAGTACGGTAGAAAAATGTAGACACCAGATTAATGGTGAGAAAATATCTCAAGAATGGTATGAATATATTTAATAATATCAATCATATTTGTGATGAACAATAACTACACAGTCAAGATTTATGTACTTATTTGCTTTCTAAATTGATGATACTTTCTGGTCGAAAGGTAA
The DNA here is from genome assembly GCA_030015415.1 of Cynopterus sphinx. Taxonomy (NCBI): domain Eukaryota; kingdom Metazoa; phylum Chordata; class Mammalia; order Chiroptera; family Pteropodidae; genus Cynopterus; species Cynopterus sphinx. The sequence continues at coordinate 59,212,160 of CM057389.1, forward strand.
AATACAATTTAGCTGTTAAGGATTTTGTACATACCCTGAGTTGATTTTGTTTTTATGTTATATTTTTTAAAAGAAATAGATTTAATCTAGAATTTATTTAGAAAACTTTGCTTCTCAACTTATCTAAATCACAGCCATTTCCTTCAGGAACTGACCTTCTTTTGATAGACACTAGCAGTGGGTTATGCAAAGGTGGGAAAAGGCTTAATTTGGGATTGCATTTCTCAAAGACTAATTTTAAAGTGAATATTTTTAAATAATAGGTAGGTTGACAGATTCATACCTATATTGCCCTCACGGATGGGAATGGGACTGGTATGTTAGATCCCCAACACTGAGAACTAATTATCCTCCTTTGTGCCACTAAGACAATTTTTTTATGAGCACTTGCTTCTATTGTATAGAATCAAATCATATGAACTTTCATTTAGTTGGTTTATTCATTTTAATAATCCATAGAAATAGGGAAAGAAAAAAAACTGAAAAATAAAATCTGTTTCTAAGGACTTTAGAGTGAAACACATGGATTACTTTTAAGAAGAAAACCTCAAATTAAGGGTTTAATTGAAAAAAATCCTTTATTTTTCTTTTTTTTCGCATCTATAGTATGCAAAAGGCAAGAGAGCCCCTTTGAGTTTAGGGAAAAGTTGTCCTTTGAAATAACTTCAATGAGATTACATCTGTATTTCAAACGCATTAATTTCACACCGTCCACAGTAGGTAATGAAGATACACAGATTCGGGTCAAATTCACCCTCCGGAAAAACTGCAAATTAAGATGCTGTTGACTGATACGCCACGGCTGTCTTAATCATCGTGATCAAAATCCAAATTTTAAGAAAAAGGGCCCAGGAGGGACGCGTTTGGGCTTTTGACAAATCCTCGACCAGACTCAGAAGCTCAGCCGACGCTTTTCTAAATCTTTTTTCCGGGCAAGAGGCTCCATCAGTCCGCGTGAAGCTCGCCGTGTTTCTTAAGAGTGGTGCAACACGCCCCCGCAGCCCCAAACCCAGGCACAGCCGACCCCGCCAACTAGCCTGGGTTGTCAGACCATGCGGCGGCCTGCTCAGTCCCCATAACTTGCACGATGATTAATGAGCGCCTTGATAATTTAATATCGCGTGTGCTGAAGTATGAGGCGTGGGGGCGGGGAGCGCTGCGCGCCCTCTCTCGAGCCTGCGGGTCTGGGCGGAGTGCGAAGCCGCGCTCGTCTTCTGCAGTGCCCCGCGAGGCTCAGCCAGCGGCCGGGCAGCGCCTTCCCAAGGTCAGTGGGTCTCCGGATGGGTCTCGGGAGGGGAGGGCGGCAGGTGGAAGGGTCAGAGGAAAGGGTGGTTTGCGGAGCGGAACGCGGCGCTGCGGGCGCTGGACAGCTTGGGTCTGACAGCAGAGCTGAGCGAGCCGCGGCTCTGCCCGGGGCAAAGGCGCTGAGGGCCCGGGAACTGTCTCCAGACAAGGGAAGATCTCTTTTTTAAATAGTCTCTCTGCCACAGGGGCTTCGAGAGTCCCTGGGACCCAAGACTACTGAAAAGAAGGGACGCAGGGACTGGCCACCTTGGGTCTTCTCTCGGCCCTCGCCTCCTCCCCCACCCCCACCTGAGCGTGGACTTGGAATTTCCTGCAGGCAGGGAGGCAGCAGCCGGAGTGAGCCACCCAAAGCCTCTCCTCTTCCTCCTCACGCGGACTCCAGCCCCGTCCCGTGCCCGCCAGGGTCATGCCAACCTGGAGTTCAGGCACGTGCTGGGGGAGAGGAGGACTGGGAAGCCCAGCGAGAGTCCGAACCCTCGGGGAGGCGGAGAGGCGCTGACAAGACTAGCGCCGGCTCCCGGGTGTCCACTACCTTCGACTCCAGTTTGACCGGTTGAACGGTCCAGTTTGACCGTTCGGCGAGGAAGTGCCGAGAGCCTACCTAAGCCCCTCTGAGGTTACTGAGGAGACGCCTGGCTGTCACCGTCTTCTCCTCAAGGGGTCGATTTCAAGTTCTAGTAGAGGGGTAAGGGCAGGTTTGGAGGCAGTTGCCCCGCGCTAGTTTGAGCGGGTAAAGGGTCTGGCTGTCCTTGTGCCGTCCTCGTCGCCTGGCGCAGTTCTACCCCGGGCTAGGTACGTGGCCAATTCTGCTGCAGTGCAGAACGCCGGGTCTGTGCGGGGACGGCAGTCTCGGAGGGGGGCCCTGAGAGGCCCCTCGCGTACCAGAGGGAGGGTAGCCACTTCGTGATCGCACCCAAGGACTTAACATTCATCAGAAGTGCAGGCCCCGAGAGGAGGGGGTGTTCCCGGAAAATCAGAGGAAACTGCACCCGGCTGTCCAGGCGCGGAATCCGAGGGTGATAATGAAAGCACCACACCCCGGCTCTGGAAGGCCGGGTGTCCACGCTGTGCCCAGTCCCTGGCGAAAGGACAGCAGCGGGCTGGATTTTCCGCCAGGAAATGACATCCCAGAGGGCACATGGTGGGCTGAACCCAGGCTACCCTATTTCCTTCAGCCAGAGAGGCCTGAAAGGTTCCAGGAATGGCGCTCCTGGTGTCCAGTGCCTTGGGCCGCAGGTACAGTGTCTGACCCTTCCTCAGAGAAAGTGACTGATGCTTTCCAGGCTGCGCTCCTTGGAATTACAGTTTCTTCTTTAACTTCTCTAGATATTTGCAAGTAGAGCCATGGAAGGGGACAAATAATGAACAACCAAATGAATTTGTAACCAACCAGAAGTCACAGTATGGAAATATATACATAACCTCAAAACAACCAGAGAATGTAAAAATGAGCCTGTTTAACATGTCTAGCCAGAGCAGAAACATGCCACAAATGTGTTCTAGGAGGCTCAGCTTGAAATGCACCGAGTTATAGATGCTGTAGGCTGTGCCTATAATTTCAGGATATTTGGAACACACAAAATTCTCCTAAGGAAAAAGTGTGAAGGGTGGGGCGGTGGAGTGGAGGAAACGCCTGTAAGCCTGGAGGTGCCTGTTTCCCTGGTGGCTTTGCTCCAGTCTAACATTCCTCCGTCCAGGCTCGCAGGCTAAAGAGGAGACTGCTTCCTTCAAGGTGCCTACTAATACGTAAAAGGGTTTTTATGGGCAAAGCTGCTTGCCTGAGACCATCTCAGCAACCGATTCTGCAGGGAGGTAGACCCAAATATCACCAGTGTGCGTGTTGGCACTCAATTTCAGGGTGCTGCCCCACCCTAGGTGCGTGGGTGGCGGACTCCCACTTATGCCCCTGTTCTTAAAATCATTCCTTAAATTTGCTCCTCGTCCATGCTTCTCTCAGACGCATGCTGAATCCCTACATCTAGTTTTCACCAAAAACAGTGGCTGGGCCCACAGAGGACAATTGAAGAGCTCCAGGCCAACTTTTCCCTCCGTCATGTGCCACTTATGGGCAAATAAAAGGCACTTCGCGTACACAAAAATCTTTCCCGGAAGTTAAATTACCAGAGCTGGACTGGTAAGATCCTAGACAGAAGTGAGTCCTTGGAAGGAAGAACTCCTGTTCTCAGTATTAACATGAGGGGATGGGGAACAAGGGGCGCCAAGTGAAGTTTTATTTCCCAGATTGTCGTCACTCTGTGGTCTAAGTGACGCCAGGTGGGTGATGGTAGTTTCTAATTTCTAACCATCCCCAAAGTTGCAAAAGGAGGAAGAGTTGGTTTTATTTTCTCATCCACAAGATCACTCATGTCTAATAGTGTCCGATACCTGCAAATGAAATCGGTGGCACATTGGGTGGCATTGTACATTCAACGTGCCACGACGCAAGAGATGCTGCCTTTTTCCTGCCTCCCGAGTGCGAGTTTGCACATTGATTTCACCTCTCGCTCTCAGCCCCTCTGCCAAACACCATTTAGGCCAAGATCATGCATAATGGGAAACACCATCAGCAGACAATTACCCTTTCAGAGTATTCACTTTTCCTCGCAGACACTGTTATTTTAGAAATAGGATCATTTGATTTCATATTGCACTAAATAACACCCAGCCGGTTCAAATTGCCAGCTTTCTTAAAAGCCGCCCATTGCAATAAATTGCAGTGGCCTCCTTTGCTTTTCAGGGCGATATGCTGGGCGCCCGGCAGAACTTGTAAAAATAACTCCAAAGCCAAACCTGAGCCTTCGTTGTTGTGGCTCGGCCACACTGCAGGGAAAGGCATTCCGCCGCCGCGTTTCCAGCCAACGCCCCCTCCGCCCGTCAACTTAGAGATAGTTTAATCACCTGGCTTTGAAATTAAAATGCAAAACTCTAGCCACCGGGAGAAAGCGCTTAGTGTTGAGCAGATCGAAAGGGGTGGGTGCGCGAGACACCGATTTCCGTCTGTCTCGCCGCGCTGCCTGCAGGGTTTACCTGTTGGGAGGCTGCGGCGGGTCTAGGGCTCTCAGGCCTGTGTGTGCGTCCTCCAGGCTGGTGGGTCGCGGGTTCCTAGGTACAGCGTGCCATTACCGCCTCGGCGCTCTAACCCGTGCGCTCTTCAGGCCTGCCGGCGCCTCTCTGACCTCGGCCCCCGCGCCAAGCCGGGAGACGTGGCTCGCGGGGCTTGACTATGGGCAGAAAATGGGAGGGAGTAGCCTCAGCTCACATTCGAGAGGGAGAAAGGAAGAAGGTACCGGTGCAAGGAAGGAGAGGGGCGAGCTCGAGTTCGCGGCACACCCGCTGCCAGAGGCATTTCAGACAGAATTAAGCTTCTAAAAGTCGTCCAAGAGCTGAGGTTTGTTAACTGACACTATTTAACTGGGTGACAGTTGCTCGGCTCTATGGGGGCGATCCATCCCCAACTTTTGTATAAAGAAAGACTTGACTTCTTGGTGCTTAGCTCATTTGTGCCAACGGGCAGGGTGAATTTGAGACTGCCAGGGCCTTGGAAAATCTATTTATTACATCGCGAAGGCCAAATTCGATTCTCTCCAAGGTAAATTAAAGGCTGCATTCCGGAGACTCACCTGTGCACCCCGATTTGGGACGTGAGCTGGAAGGACCTTTTAGACGGTCCTGAGTTCCAGAAGGAGTTAGTCTGGGCCTTCGGATACTGCGTCGGAGCTTTTCCCTTCCCTGACACTGGGAGGAGCCAGGGAGTACGAGGTCGTGGGCATGCGTCCAGAGGAAAGGTTACAGGCGCGTTGGGAGTGGGAATCTAAGTTCCTGTCATTGGGGCTAGCGCAGACTTTAGCTCCCGGGTGGTGTAAGGCATTGCGCGGGAAGGCGTGGGCGTCCGCTCAGGATGGGCTGATGCGCTCAGCGTGCAGGCATCCTCCACTTGGCCTTGTTCTGCGGACCCTGAGCAACGTTGTCTCTTAGCGTTTCGCCCAGTCACTTTTTTCTCCAAATATAAAAGCTCCGTCCATAATAAACCCTAGGCCTGTTTGAGCCATGGGCCTTGGGAGCTGCCCTCCGGGCCTGGGAGAAGGTAGCGTTGCATAGCTTCCCAGACTGCTAGCTCTGGCCCTGTGTGTCCGGATCCCAGATAGGCCTGTGGTTGCCCACCCGAGCCCAGAGAAAGCCCCTGAGCTTGCTCCATCCAGATCCCTACCCACAAGGACCTTGCGCCCTCGGCCCGCACGCCCCTCGGAGCCTCCAGCCTTACCCTACCCATTCCGTTAGGAGGCTCCCTCCCAACTCCCCACCTCCTCCCCTTGGGGTCGCAGCCAGGTAACTCTTTCTTGTCAATTTTAGTATATGTGCTGCCAAAGTGAGCATGAACCCTTTCTTGTCAAACGCCAAGACCAAGTGCAGAAGCTTTTCGAGAAGACAGGAACAGGTTAATTAAATTCGGAGGAGCCGGAAAACACATTTTGCCAGGCTCCAATTTTATCTGCCAGCGCGAACGGAACCACAGACCTACTGGTTGACCCACCGCGCTGTTTACATTAATTCGTGGCGATAGCCCTAGATCTGGCGGAGGCTGTCGCTGCAGCCGGCAGCCTTCCTGAGGTCCCTGCGGGGGACTACAGGGACGCGTGGGTGGGCCTCTCCCTCCACACGCGTGTCTCCCAATCTCTTTCGGATCAGAGCGGGGACACCGCGTAAAGGCCAACCTTCAGCACTAGGTGTCTTGTCTCCGCCCTGTGTCGGCCTGGGAGCACTAGACGAGGGAGGTGAGAACCAGTTGTCTCTGCTGCTGTTGGCTCAGGCTTCGGGCTTCAGCCGTGTCCAGCAGGTCATCCCTTTTGCTCACGATTTCGCGCACCCGCCGGGACACGTCTCGGCAGTGCAGGTCCCCGCTCTACCCTCCCTCGCCAGCTTTCCCTCTACGTCGCCGCGTTTACCAGCACATTTTGTTTCCCTGTCGGATTCCAGGCTGAGGGGTTGTAACCGTGCTCTCCTCGGAAGGACGCTAATCAAGTAATTTCCCCATCCCAGCCCCATCAAATTGCTCTTTAGCTGTTGAACCGCAGAGTTTTGCTCGCCTTTTCAGATGCTAATCACGCCTATTCAGCAGCTCTCGGTGGGGCTGTTTGTCGCGGGATAAATCTCCTTGTTTGCCGGCTGCATGATTAATTGATATTGTTGTCTGGCTTTTGTGGGGGCCGCGAGAAGCTGAAAGGCGGCTCGTCGTGACCGCGCCGGGGGCCGCTAGCGACATCATCGGGCTGCCGAGGTCCCGGCGAGGTCGAGCTGGGGCTGATGACATTATGCGCCCGATTTGGTTTTCCTTATTAAAAAAGATGATGAAAGACTCAGAGACCCCAGTTTTACAACCCACCTTAGGGGCGCAGAAACAGCACAGAGTTTAAGCCATTAGCGCAGACAAAGCCCGGGCATTTGCTCAATAAAGAGAAAAGAGTGGGTTTCACTTCTCCACGCAGGAGACAATTAATCGCATTTCGGCCCAACCGGGATTCTTTCTTTCTTTCTTTCTTTCTTTCTTTCTTTCTTTCTTTCTTTCTTTCTTTCTTTCTTTCTTTCTTTCTTTCTTTCTTTCTTTCTTTCTTTCTTTCTTTCTTTCTTTCTTTCTTTCTTTCTTTCTTTCTTTCTTTCTTTCTTTCTTTCTTTCTTTCTTTCTTCTTTCTTTCTTTCTTTCTTTCTTTCTTTCTTTCTTTCTTTCTTTCTTTCTTTCTTTCTTTCTTTCTTTCTTTCTTTCTTCTCTCTCTCTCTCTCTCTCTCTCTCTCTCTCTCTCTCTCTCCCTCCCTCCCTCCCTCCCTCCCTCCCTTCCTTCCCTCCTTCCCTCCTGTCTTCCTGTCTTCCTGTCTGTCTTTCTTGTCTTTCTTCTCTCTCTCCTTTTCTTCTCCCTCCCTCCACCTCTCTCTCTCTCCATCTCTCTCTCTCTCCCTTCCTCCATCGCTCTCTCGCTCTTTCTCTCTCTCTCCCTCTCTCTCGATGGGGGTTATAAAGACGGGTTAACATCCTTAAAAGATAAGTCAAAGGAAGTCAGAGCTCCGAAGGAGACCTTTGTAGGCAGTGGTTGAGAAAAGCTGCGCAAAAGCTCTTCCAACCCTGACTCGGGTTTGTGCAAGCCTGCAGCACTTGTACGGAATCACTGGCCCACCCAGCGCTAACCGTGAATTCGCTGGATCCCTAAGGCCCGCGTCCGCCTGCAGGCCAGTGTTCTTCTATTCGCGTTCTCTGGGCTCTGCTCATTGCTCTATTTGCCGAAGTCCGCAGGTGTGCAGTCAAACCAACAAATTCCTCCGCCCTCCACACCCCTCCCTGCCCTCTTCTCTGCATCCTGGGGTTTTATCCTCTACGGACATCCCTGACAACTTGGAGATTCAATTAAATAATTCCAGTTACGCAGTGCGCCTACTGTCTGCTTATTGCAAATATTTCCTTTTTCAAGTTCTTTAAAAAAAAAAGCAAAGAGAAGAAAAGAAACTGTCTCCTTCGCTTTCACTGCGCGCAGGGTAATTGATAGGCGACATCGGAGGTCAGAATTTGCATAAGAATTAAGAGCAGTAAATTAATTTAATATTCCATGCACATCTCCAATTATTCCTGGAGACCTTTGTCTCCGCGGCTGCCAGAGAGGGGATTCAGCTGCTCTTCAGCCAAACAACATCTGTGCGGTTAATAATTTGATAAACAGCTCATACAAATAGTTTCTGAATTATCTGACAGCCCAATGAGTATTCAGTTTAGAAACGTTTTGGCAGGGTCTCCCGACGTCCTCCGAGGGCCTCAGGCGTCTGCCAGACAAATGTCCTCTTATCTTTTAAACATCAGTAGACAAAACAATGTGTAAAATAAGTCATTATATTTAAGTAATAACCTTGCCCCTTAAAAAAGAAAGAAGAACGCCTGGGTCATCACGGTGGTTGGCAGGTCGTCTATTAAAGACCCTGAAATGAATAGACCCGCTGAGGAGGAAGACTGAATGAAGAATAACCTGAAGGGGAGGAGAAGATAGGATGTTGGGAGGGGCTAGATAGGAGTGTGGGCTGTTTTTCTTTAATATCTTAAATTGAGTGATTGGACTTGTGTATTGAAATATCTACAAGGAAGGTGTGTGAGAAGGCCAACTTTTCACTGTTTAGGTTCTTATACCTTTCAGTGCTGTCCTTACGCGCAGGTATTATTTAACAAAAATAGATAATAAAACACAAATCCAGTTACCAGAAAAGAGGTGATTTATTTTGGGTGGATACAGTCCTTAACTGTCTTCTCCCCATTCTTCCTCCTGTCCACACTCCCTCCTTCATACCTTCAACCCAGTCAGGTATGTATGTCAGCCAAAATGTTGGGTTGGCCTGAATTTGGAAGGAAGTATTTGTAGAATAATGCTGTCCTGCTGTCAAAGCACCTGAATTTACACACTTTTCCTTTGCTATCCTTGTCTCTAAAGATTTCATGGCTTTGATTCTGTTCCTGTATTTTCTGCCACTGGTAGCAAAGCACTGTTCCTGATATAAAATCTAGAGAAAAAAAAATTGATCTTAAATGAGACTCAGACTGCTCTAAATTTTGCAACCTGTGCAATGCAGCTCTATTTACTGCAAGTCTGTATTTACCTTGGAATTATTCTGCACTGATTGCACTGTAACAGGATATTCTACTAGGATCCTTATCTCTGTCTGTATATTCTTACATCTTTGATGTATACACCTCACCCATTCAATATTCTACTTTCTATTTCCCACACTACTGACAGTCTAAGTACTTGAAGCTACTGAACACTACCCTGAAGTTCAGAGTAGTGTCAAAGCAGTAATATGATAGAGCTTTGTCCTTGTACTCTAATGAGCCTGGGGTAACGCTGAGTTTAAATACACGTAAACCCTTTATTCCGTAGGTCTAAATATACAACTTTACAATGAACACAGTCTTGCTTGGGCTCAGTTGAAGAATTACTTCTCCAGAAAGTAATGTGTCACAAGAATACCACAATAGCAATTCTACGAGGGCATTCATTTCTATTTCAAACATTTTCTTCTTGCATTTTATTAGATATTTTCTCTGCAGAACTATAGACACCGCCAGGCCTTGCAGACTTTTATAAGCATATAAATCATCTCTGTTATTTATAATTGGGGGTCTCTCTCTGCATCGTTTTATTAATTTCTGACTTTGATTCAGACTTCTAGCCAGTAGAATGATTTGAGAACATTTCTCTTCTTAAATGGAACATTATCAATTCTTCTGGGAACCATTCTAATTTTAAACACCAACATATTCAGTTTCTTAATCTGCGGCTCTAATGTTACTCATTTTTATGCACACGATCTATCCCCTTTGTCAGTAGTTTGTTTATGCTTTATATTTATCTCCTTTACATTTGTTGACTATTTTTCAAGGCAATGTATGGACAGAAAATGGCTATTAAACAAGAAGGACAAGAACTCTGAGTTTGTTTGTTTGTTTTTTTTACTATTGTGAGTAAAGACACAAAATACTGACATTTTGAAGTGTGTGATTTTTTTGTTTCATTTTGTTTAACTAATGTACCCTCTCCAAAAGAACTGTTTGGGTACCATTAAAGTTGATGAATTTGGAAGGATTATCTTGATAAATGCTTGTCTTCTTGGTGACTAGACATGTATTTTCAACACAGTATTCTAAATGAGACTGAGGTCTGCAGTGGAGGGAGATTTGTTGAGCACTGGAAATTGTTGGGGGAAAAATTTAGAGTACTACTTTGTAAAGTTTAGGTTAGAAGTAGTTGTTACTCATGTACATTTGCACTAAAAAAAAAATGGCACTGTAGTAATAGGTGATGTTCAATAACTTAAAGAACACGTACCCTGATTATTTTCAACCTAATTGTAAAGGAATTAGGCCTTTTATCTCAGGAAAAGTTAAAGAATGACTGAGAGACAGAATAATGATTTAAAAACTCAGTGCTATCTCTACTGAGGATAAAAGAATTTTAAAAAATAATTTGAGTGATAAGAACAGTGCAAAGTTATAAAACAAGTTTTTCCAATAATCATTTTTTTCAATTCATTTGTTTTCATTGCCCTTAAAAAGAGAGAGAGAGATAATTTCTACATACACAGCCAGCTTTTAACTAGATTCACTAAACATGAATCTAGTCAAACTGAATTTGTAAAATACAGGTTAGCATGTAAAAGTTATGAACAGAATTGGCTTTGATAAACATGTTAGGTGGAATTTTCTTTGTTTTAATATTTATATGAGTCATACTGAGTGGGAATTTCCATCCCTGATACTAGGTTCAAAAATAAAGAGCTTTAGCACATATTAGATTATGAATAATTGCAAGCCAGGGAAACAAGTGCAGATTCTACAGAGATGACTATAAAATGTCTCTGATCATCATGGATGTCAGCCAGCCCCATGGGCCTTTCTTCTCCCTCCCCTGGCCAGGACTCCTGATTACAGTAGACAGATTGAGCTTCATCTAAATCCAGGGCACCCTTTGCACTGTCATCATTGTAGATTTGTATAATTTTTAAGACACTGTTTTGGTAAATGGCAGTAGAGTTCCTTGAGGAAGAGGGCCATTATTATTATTTTTTAAAATTTGTACCAAAGGGCAACATGGGCTGGCAGTGAGTATGGCTGGTTATGCTTAAAAGAGAGGGTGATGGACAATAGGGACTGTGACCCTTAATGTCATTTGCTTTGATTAGAAAGTCCAATCTAGCAGCCTTGTGTAGACTGAACTTGAGAGGGGTTCAAAGAGCTTATTCTGCTTTGCTGACAATATGATGAGAGGAAATAGTGTGGTGGCAATCAGTGTGAGGGTAGAAGGAAAGAAAATGGTGCACATAAGGCTTATAGTTCTACTTGTCTGCTAACTAGCTATAGGGACTTGAGTAATCACCTAACCTCCCAGTGTCAGAGACTCCTATCTACCACTTATCACTAATTTATTCTCTTCTTGATGGGCATATGGGTGCCCAGTGGAACTGCATTTACCAACCTTCGTTGCAGCTGCATGTGGCCCATGAGACCAAAGTCTCACCAGTGAAATGCAAGCAGAGGTGATGGGCATAATTGTCATTTCATACTTGCATCTTCCTGTACCTAATTGTTGGCTGGGAATTAATGCTAAGGGAAGCTGCATATGGAGGAGAATAAAGCTTCCCAATGGCCTGGGTTCACAAAACAACTTCCTGGAGCAGAGTCTGCCCTCTCACTTGGACTGTTACATGAAAAGAAATAAATTTTTATTTATTTTTTGACAAACTTCATATTTTGGTTCAGTTTGTTATAGCACTCATGCAGAGAAACCCACATCCTGGTTTTGTTTTTCTTAACTGTAAGATGAGGGCATCTTAGTTGGAATTTCCCCAAAAGCAAGTACTTTATTGGGAGGTGATCTCAGAAAAATACCAGTAGGGGAAGCAGGTTGAGCCACAGGGAAATGAAGGTAGTAGCCATTAAAATGCATTATAAAGCAAGTTACCACCGTGGTCAACTGGGATTTAATTGTACCAAGGGAACTTTGGGAAACAGTGTCGAACACTTGTCTTAGAGCGAATTTACCTGAGCTGGGATATTTATACACCAACTCCTATCAGTTATTAGCTGAAGGAGTGCTTTCATGGGCAATATTTCCCTAGTATATCTGGTCTATTGCATAGGCAGATGGGCTTCAGGGGCCAAAAAGTAAAACCAAACCAAACAATAAATACCACTCAAGCAATGAAATATAGGTACTGCTAGCTAGACACTGAAGCATAAGGGCAAGTGTGTACTGACAGGGCACTGATAGAATCTACTACAGAAGGCATTGGGTGAATAGTCTTGAAGCTCTCCTTCCCACACTAAAATTATCTGGGGCCAGTTTGTCAATTTAGCTGCTGATCTGAAATGCCTATTCTAGCCACACTGGTTTACTCAATTTAGGGCTCCCTAAGTACCATGTGCATTCATTGTCATTTTATTTATGTCATCCTTCCATGTAAAAAATAGCTAATCTCTCATGTATGCTCTTTTATATTCACTGTGTCCATTATCTGTTTCCGTTTAAATAATCACCTCAAAACATAGTGGCTTAAAACAACAAAAATTCATTATTTTTTACAATTCCAGGAGTTTGGGCAGGACTTGCTGGGTACTCCTCCATGGAGGAGCAGCTGGATTTATTCATGTCCTCTCATCTTCCAGGGCCTCTCTTCATGTGGCCTCTAATCATTCAATAGCCCAGCCTAGACTTCCCCACAGAATGGCCGATGGGTTCCAAGAGGGAGGAAGTGGAAGGTGTTAATCTTTTTAAGGCCTGTGTGACTTCAGGTCTCAACTTGTCACTCCCATTTCATTCTATTAATTAAAGCAGGTCACAAAGTTCACCCAGATTCATGAGGACAGGAAATAGGCTCTTCCTCTTGATGTCAGGAGCTGTATGTGTATAAAGGAATGAGAATTGACATGACTATATTTGATTGTTTATTATTACATTTCATTGTCTATCATGCCTACTCACCTCTTTCCACTAATTTGAATCCCTGAGATATTTTCCTATCCTATTTTGTATAGGAAGCCTTTCACATAATGCTAGTTTACTGTGGTCTTCTAGCCCTATATAAACCTCAAGGGCACCTCTTATTCTATACACTTGTAATTTTGTCCTTAGTCATTTACTGTCTTGTGACACTTTTTGTTGCTGCTTATTGTTTGCTCTTTAGGGCAGAAAATGCAGGTTAGAATTCTAAGAACACTTTGCACAGTTTGGAGCACACAGTGGACTCTCGAAATGTATGCCCCCAAAACACAAGGAAGACACAGAAGTGAGGGCTGGATGGAGAAAGTGACCATCATGTATATGCTCTTGGGCTAAGATCAAGATCAGTAGAGCTCATTTCTAGTAAATTTACCTATAGTTGTCAATTGCTTATTATGAAAATCAAGTAATTCTGAAATCCTCCCAGCCTAAGGGAGGCTTAGGTGACACACATACCTACCTGTAGGAATGGCCAAGTTTATAACTGGAATGGATCTCCTTGAAGTTGCCTGGAAGGCTTTTCCCTTCTCAAACACCACTCCTCCCTCATGATGCACTATCTCTCAATGTCAAGAATTGCTGTTTTTTAAAATGCAAATACTATCTTTTGGAGATGAAATGGAGAGTAGGCGGTGGTGGTGGAAATTTGAATCTCTGGTGTCTTAGTACAAATGAACTGGTAAAGGCAGTGTTTCTTTTTTCTTTCACAGAGGAAACTGGGACAGAATGAATATGCTTGAAGACTAGAGGCCACTGATGCTAAAGGAAGGAGAACCGAAGAGGAGGGAGTCTCTGTGGACAAATTGTCTCCCTTCCCGTCAGTCAGACAAGTTGTCCAGGAGACATTTCGAATAATGCATTGCCCTGGGTATTAGAAATGACTAGAATTCTCACTGACAACACAGAAAAAATGGAAACATGAGTCAAAGGAAGATTTCGGAACTTATGAACATGTTACATGGGTTTATAGTCAGTAGATGGACATCCCTCCAGTCTCCAGAATCCAATGTTTATATTGTAATTAACCCTTAGCCACTAGGTTTCCAAATGCAGAGTAAGTTTGTGGGAAAACTGGCCTGTGGTATCTACAGAAAGGGAATAAGTGTTGTTTTAATAGAACCACTAAAGGGAAAGCAGCAGACAACTGGATGAGTGTAAATGCTAAACATTGACAAAACTATCTCTGTTGAATCTGGTGACGAGTGGAGGCACTTCTATAGCTCCCTGGGCATGCAATCCCTACCACACTTTTTAATTAAATGCCCTGAATTGCCCTTTGGATCAAAACTTTTTTGTCAATCAAAGAAGGCTTGCTTTAGTCCACCTAAAGGATATCAGATGCGTAAAAGATGATGGTTTCATCACAACATGTGTACTGATGTTGCCTGGCATTCAGAAAATACAGTTTACTGGATTTTCAGAAATTTGTAATAGATGCTGGCTCTAGAAGAGACAGAACAGAGCATGAACTCTGTCACTGGTCACACGTAGGTTTACATTCTGCCTGTCATTATCCTTGTGACCTTCAGCATATTTGAAAAACTATTAGACATGTGAAAAGTTTTCCTCATCTAGAAAATGGGAATGGTAATACCTAAGTCACAGGGTTATTGTGACTAATAAATAAGCAAATATATGCTGAGTTTCTAGAAAGTTTCCTGACACAGTTATATTAATTCAATGACTTTTAAAACAAGGTTCTTTTTTGTTACTACACAGCTATGATTGAAGACTGTGTGTATACATTTTTCATTAACCATGAGAAAATATACGTAAGCATGTGTGATTCTTAAAGATGGGGAAGAAGTTTAGAGGATCTGGGATTACCAGCTATCCTGTTAATTGAAGAGAATCTTTTGGTATTGATTTGGTGGATTTGTAAAGAAGATGAGGTATTAAAGAAATTCTTTTTTATGGTTGAAAAAACAGATAAACTGGTTATGAAAACTTGCAGAAGCCCCTGGATGGAGCTCTTTGTTCTGCCCAGAACATTGAACCCTCAATTATCCATTGCCTGTGCATTCCCACTGTGTCATTGTTACAAGCTCTTATAAGTGTACAAAGAAATCTCTTTCCTTTTGGATGATTCATAGTTATTGACAATCATCCTTGTTGGTACTCTTTGAATCCCAATCACACTTAGACTTGATTTTTAGGTGGTAATCTTGGTAAACTGTCCCATTTGTTGCATCTTTATCCCTTAACTAAACTTCTCCACATGCAATCATGTCTCCAAAAATAGAGTAATGGTTCACACCATCTTCTCTTCCAAAGGGTATTTGTTGGTTGATGACACTACAAAATCTGCAGTGTCCTTAAACACTTGGTAGAGCAAACATTTCTCCATTGACTCTTTAATTGAGCTGAAGTACCCTAATGAGGGGTCTTTATTTAGCCT
The DNA here is from genome assembly GCA_030015415.1 of Cynopterus sphinx. Taxonomy (NCBI): domain Eukaryota; kingdom Metazoa; phylum Chordata; class Mammalia; order Chiroptera; family Pteropodidae; genus Cynopterus; species Cynopterus sphinx. The sequence continues at coordinate 59,227,385 of CM057389.1, forward strand.
TTTCAGTTAGTTATTTGTCTGGAAGCCAGGACCCAGGGATTTCAGAACTCCGTAACTTTACAAAACTCCTCCAAAAATTGAAAAGAGGAAAAAAAAATGCCTGGAGAAAATTAATTTAAAGCTAAAAGCAGACAAATGTGGGTAACTGCTGGAAATAAATGTACTTATAGATGTCACCTTTCTGAAGGAAGTTAGGTCCTTGAATTTCATTTCACTCATTATTGTCTGTACCCACTGCCAAAGATATCTCTTCAAGGAAAAGTAAAGGCAAATTTCTTGGCATTCTCTTTGCTACATCTCCCACTGGAAAACCCATTAAAGAGCCATTCTTAATGGCAGTTGGAGATGTAAATGAAATAACCCTCCTCTTAGTATTTGGTTGAGATTGCCCAAATGTTTGGCCGTCATTAAAGCTTTGCCAAGCAATATTCATAATAGTAAACCCAAGTTGTCAATATACAACATCCTTAATATTATGTCAGTAGTCACCTTTGGAGGGAAATGGAAATCAAGTATGCATCACACAACGCACTCAGTTTGAAACTATGGCCTTGTCTCTACTTGTTTGGGGAAGGGGAAGTTTGCACAATCTCTTTACTGAGTTTTTAATCGAGTTGTTATTCCACTCTTTCTTTTATGGAGCCATAGAAGTGTCTGTAATGAAAGATTAAAATGGTGGTTTGCAGTGGCTATGCCCAAATAAAATATGACAGCTCTCTCATAGGGCCTTATATGTAAGCAGAGGGAGCTTGGTAACAAGCTGCATTATGCTCTCTGCTGTGCATACTGATTGCAAATTGTGTGGGTTATCCTTGATGCCATATAAAAAGGTGTGTGTGTGTCTGTGTGTGAGAGAGAAAAATTGAGGGATAGAGAGAATTTCTTCCAACTGAATATAAACCTCATGCATAGTAAGCAATGGAGAAACAATACTCAGATTTCCTGTAGCAGAGGGCAAGTGCGTGCACACGCGTACACACACACACACACACACACACACACACACTTACTTATACACTGACAGGCTAATGGCTACTTTCCCAAAGAGCGGTTAGAAAGAAGTAGTAAAAGGGACGGTGTTGATGCAGGGAGAAGACCTGGGCAAAGATCAAGATACTGGCAACATATCGGATAACACATAATTGGCAGGTCACATCCAAATGAGTGTAGTCATGCATCGCTGGGCAGGCCTTTGCGGGTGATAAAGACACTTGTAAACAATTCAGTCCCAGAACATGGCAATAATATGTTGATCCGGCGTGTAATGAGGTGTCCCTAGAATCAATAAGCAGTCCTGGAGAGCAGAGAGCAAGGGCAGTGGCTGTCTTTCTGATGACCTTTCCTCACCACCGAGGACCCCATCTCCCCTGAAGAGGACTTTTCTCATTTTGCAGCCAGCTCTGAGTGTCAGAACTTCCATTCGCAGCCAGCAAATGAACAGCCAGGCCCTGCATGCTAATGAAGTCCAGGCTATTTTGCACCTTTTCATCCGCACATTATGCTCTTGACTCTGGAGAAGGTGGGAATTAGGCTGGACCCCGGTGTCAGACTGCCTGATGGCTCGGCTTCGGAAAACTGGTAATTGAAGCTGATGACTGATGCGAGGGAGGCCTGAATTTGGAAATAAACAGTTTCAAGCACTGCATGTCATTTCTAGAGAGACTGCTGAGAGAATGGAAATGAGTTCCGTTTCTTGAATCTAATGCAGTTTCTCAGCAGGAAAAACACCGTCTTTTAGACAACAATGCCAGTCATTAAGATTTAAATGTTCTGGCGATAATAGAAGAACTGGCCTCCCCGTTCACAAACAGCACTTATGTAAATGTCTTTCAACACCCAGATCTACATTTAATCCACGCCCAGGAAGATAACTGTGTTGGAAAGCAGAACCAAATGCAATTCTCAGTCTATAAATATCGTTCATAAGGAAAGAGGAAAACAGTAAAATAGTTTGCCAGCATTGTCACATAGCATTGCCTGTCAACATCGGCGACAAGGCAACTCCTCGCTGAAACAATGAAAGGACCTTTGGAAATCTACAATAAAACACCGCCAAGCCACACTTTCACTGGTTGTTCCCCTCCCCCCCGCAGTATTTCATTCCAAATAGTCTATCATCCTAGCCTTTTATGAGCAAATAACGTGAATATTCCCTATTTATATATAGAATCTATATTTGGACGGTGAATCTGTATGTTTAATGTTGCACCAGAAGCCCAAATCTGGACCCGTTTGATCATAATTTTTAAAAGTTCTTTCATTAAGTATTTATTTCACTTTCTCTTAACATTACTAGGTTGTTACAAAACTCCACACCCAACTGACATACTATTTTAGTCCTCTCTCCCCAGTCTGCTGAGATTAATTGGACATTATGTTGTAAGCAAAAAGAAGAGCTCAGAACCCACATGTGGACTTTTGTGTTTTAAGAGGCTTTAAACATCCTTTTTACTAGACATTCCTCCAGCCTAGTTCTCTCGTGCAGGTGAAATACCTTCAGGGAGAAAATTATGAGCTTGGAGAAGAGGAAAATGAGGCCAATGATATTTATCATGGCAGGCCACAGTGATTCATGAATAACCAGTGGCTTGCTCTTTTCTTGCTTCTCTTTCTTACCCAAAGTGTGATTTCGATACTGCGGGCTTTTTTCAATTTAATGGTGACATACAGAATTCTCACAGGCAGTCTTTGGTTTGTTAGCAACATCAAGGATTATCAGTACAACTTGAGAGAAACTGAAGGCAGTTGGGCTATTATTGTCACATCAGTTTAAAGGTAGCAAACTTATCTTGCAAAGGATCAACACTGAATTATTTCAATGTTTCAAAAATGTAGATAAACAATGCATTTCTAATAGTATCCTTGTGCAGAGTAGATAGATCAATAAATATTCAGCAATCCTTTGCATGAAATACATGAAACTCTAAAAGAAAAAAGATACATTTTAAACACACACACAGACCCCACCCCTTCCTGCGATAATGCTGTTCCATTCTGATGTTATTACTGAGTCTTGTGATATCTATAAATATCTATAAAAGAGAGAGAAAACTAAAGTTACTAAAAGGTGATGATAACCTATAAGACTTTCTGTGCATGGTGTACACATACACTGGGAATTCTGTGTTCAGAGCAGTGTTGATTTTTTGAAAAGCTTTTATGTGTACTTCCTCAGAGGAAGGACAAGCCTATAGCACAAAAGTCTATCTTGCTAACATGTAAGAAAAGGGAGATGAGAGGAATGATGTGATTTTTGTAAAGTCACACAGCAAATACAGTGGTGAAGGCAGGATCAAATTTTCTGTTTTATACATTCGTCATGTTCTTTTCTATAAATCTGTGCTCCCCCCTGTATAGATTCTATCAATAAAGAAAGTTATGTGGTATTAGGTTATTTCTATTTTTATCCTTCATAAACATTACCTCTTCTGTTGCTATTATGAGGCATACATTTTTCTAACTTGGAAACAGAATGTGCAAACTTTAATTTTTCTGAGGAAGAATAGCCAAGAGCAAGATTTTTCCTGTCTTTAACAGCCACTACTGGTGGTGACTATTATAGTAACGGCATCCATTTTGTGTGGAGGATGTTACCTGGATAAGCAGTGATTCATCAGCTTAAGGGTCAAGAACATGGGCCTGGCTTTGGTTCCATCAGAGTGAGTTACTTCTTGCTCAAGAATGGGAATTCAGCAGTAGGTGCTGAATTCAGCTCTAGAGTGAAAGAAAACAGGTCTCATGATGCTATTAATGTCCCAGGTTCCATTTGTCTTTTGACTCCACCTTTTTGAGAACATTGATTCCATCTCCAATTTGCCTCATGATCGTATCATGGCTGTGCAGTTTCAGTCATCTCATATGATAGAAGAAAAAGGGAGGAAGGCAAAGCCACATAAGTCATTGTCCTTTCAAAAAGCTTTTCAGGAAGCAACTCCACCTATCAACTGGTGTTTATACCTCATTGGTGAGAACCTAATCATGTGGCTATTTCTACCTACAGAGAAGACTGAAGAGGGTAGATTTGAAGCTGCTTGGGTTCTTTTGCTAACAGATATTGCATAATTAATTGGAGGAAGAGTTTGCTGCCACACTTAATAGATGAGTGAATCAGGTAATTATTTAACTTTTTAAAGTCTCAGTTTACTCATCTGTCATATGGAGACGAGTAAATGTTTGAAAAAACTTGTCTGACAATGGTCGTTGAAGCTCTGTTTATAATAGCAAAAACAAAAACAAAATCCCCCCAAACAAAAAAGAAACTCCTCAAACCAAAAAATAACAAAAACTGAACATTTCCTAAAGAGGAATGCTTATTATGCAGACTAGAAGAAAGAGGAAGATTTGTGTGTATGTAGTGACAAGGAAAGAAGGAAGGGAAGAAACATAAAGCCCTTTTAAGTAAAAACAGTAAATTGCATTTACATATAAGATATGATGTCATATATTTAACACATATTCCATACTATACTATACTCCAAATCTCTCTCTCTCCCCACTTCCCTCCCTCCCCCTTCCTCCTTCCTTCCCATCTCCTCTGAGACAAAGTTTCAGCAGTGTTTGCTTGTAGACCTTTTAAAAGACTGAGATTTCCTAAGCTAAGAGCTCCTCAGGTCTTATGCAAGCCCAGTGTGTGCAGCATCCACCTGGGCCCACCTCCACCATCACCCTTGGTACTTGGGTGGGAAGGTCAAAGGGAACTGATGCAAACATGAAGCTCATGATTTTTTGAGTAATAAAGTGCCCTGCCAGCATCCATGAGCTCATGGCAAGCTAAAATCTCAGCCCCTTCACAGGTCTCGTAAATGTAATGTAAATATTGAAAAGTACACATATTACAAGTCTACAGTTTGATGAATTTTCACAAAGTGAACTCACATGTGTAACCGGCACCAGATCTAGAAAAAGAAAATTATCAGCATTACAGACATCTCCTTGAAGTCCTCTTTAGTCCATACCCTCACAAAGGTAACATACTCCTACCTAACAGCATGGATTAATTTGCCTGTTTTGAACTTGACATAAATTGAATCATATAATATGTACACTTTTGTGTCTGAGATCTTTCTTGCAACATTAGAAGATTCACCCATGTTATTACAGGTAGTTGTAGATCGTCATAATTATCTCTATGTCACTAAAACACAACTTATATATCTACCTTATTATTGATGAAATTTACATTATTTCTAATCTTTTATTATATAATTATTTATTTTTTTCTATTTTTATTGAGATATATTGTCATACATCAATGTATGAGTTTAAATCATAGAGCATAATGATTTGAAATACGTATTGTAAAATGTTTATCACAGTAAATTTAGTTAGCATCTCTCATTTCATATAGATACAATAAAAAGACAAAACAAAAAAAATTTTCTTTGTAATAAGAACTCTTAGAATTTATTGTTAACAACTTTCCTATATATCACACAGCATGTTAGCTGCAGTCATCATGCTGTACATCACATCTCTGGGGCTTATTTATCTTATAATTGGAGTGCTCATTTCAGCAGCACATATGCTAAAAAAATCTTATAACTGGAACTTTGTACCTTCTGTCACCTTCCTCCATTTTATCAACTATTTCCTTTTTTAAATGAGAGTATATTTATGTTACTTGTATGATTTTTATTATAGAAATTTTCAAACATGCATACCAGTAAAAAGAATGACAAAATAGTCCCTTATATGTCACGACCCAGCTTTAACCATATCAACTTCTGACAATTTGTTATAATTAAATTACAGTTATAATTTAATAGTATTTAAAAAGGAATAGGCCAACTTTTTGCTCCTCTATATTAATTTCAAGATGAAAGCATCTCTGTGATAAAAGAATACTAACTCACTCTCGTGATGAACTCATCCTGTCTCATGCCTTTAAATATGATCTATATCTAGTTGATATCCAAGTTAATCTCTCTGGCCAAAACCCCTCTGATGACTCCAGATTCATGTATCCATCTCCCTCCTTACACCTTTGCTTGAATGTCATTTAGGTCTGATTCCTCAGACCGTAGATAAGGGTTTGGTACAAGTGATCTGTAAGGAGCAATGTTTAGGAGAAACTAGTAAGGGGGCTGGAGAATCAGGACAGGGACACAGAAGGTGAGAAAACCAAGCAAGGTGCAATATCAGGCAAAGTTCCACAGAGGGTGGCTTTGTGATCCTACAGAAGTGTCCTGGAATGTAAGTTGTGCTTCGAGGTTTCCCCAGTGCAAGAAATGGGAGCTGGGCTATTATATTCTTATGCTCATCAGTCATTGTCTGAGGTGGCTTTGGGGAGGCAAAAACTGCCAAGCACTTCTGCCTTGGCAGCAAAGCACCAGCAGAGTCAGCTCCTGAGTCTATTAGACATCTCCAATTAAACGAGTCCAAAACCTCTGACACTCCTCCCTCCAACTTGCATCCTCCAAACTCCATCTTTATGTTACTTACATTAAACACCTTGAAGTCATCCACGATTCCTCCCTTTTCATCATACCCCTGTCAATACATTAGGGAATCGGGTTGACCCTATATATAAAATGTACCAGAAATTTTCTCATCACCTCAAGCCATCATCATGTCTCACTGGAATTACTGCTAGAGCTTCCTAGTTTGTCTCTAGGCATCTACCCTTTTACCCTTCCTTCCTCAGTCAGTCTCCTCTCAACAAAACGGAAAGAAAAGTCATTTTAAAATAGAAGGGATCATGTTAGTCCTCTGATGAAAACCTTTCAATGGCTTTCCATTTCACGCAAAGTAAAAGTCAAGTTGCTCACATGACCGCCTACAAGGCCATATGTGATTCTCTCACACCTCTCCCACTCTAATTTGTTTACTTCTTGACTTGGTTTCCTACTACGTTTCCTGTCATGCACTCCCTCCAACTGCACTGGCCTCCTTGCTGTCAGCTGAACACACCAGGTCTGAGCTTATTTGAGGACCTTTGTACTAGCTGATGCCACTATCTAGTACATTTTTCTCCCTGATAATTGCAGTTTCCTCTCTCATTTCCTTTAAGTCTGCTCTGTATCACCTTCTCAAGGAGGTTTACCTTGACAATGCTATTTAAAATTGCAACTTTTCTCCATTCCCATGTACTCTTTATCTCTCTTGCCTTGTTATTTTTTTATAGTATACCATATAATTTACTTTCTTATTATGTGCATTGTTTACTAGACTGTAAACTCCACGAGGACAGGAATTCTGATATGTTTAGTTTATTGATGGGTACCAAGCTCCTGCAATAGTTCAGATACAAGGTTTGCTTAATAAATATTTGCTGAATGAATGAACTTCTGTAAATCCCAATTTATTGGTACTCTCTCAAAGGAATGTGCTTAGATTCAAGATCAGCATTCTGTTAAGTTGTACCCCTGCAGGGACAAGTCAATAGATGTAGACTGCTCAGGAGGGGTGGAAACTTGGCCTGGACAACTCTGTTTAGCTAAGGGCTGTTTCTGGGAGGGACTTTACAGTGACTCCTAAGTAGGTAACCTGCAATGCAACCACACAGTGAGTCACTCTGGGTGGTCTGACAGCATTCACCATAAAACATCCCTGGTGCTTCTCAGGTTCACTTTTTTAAGGGTAGAAAATTTTCAAGTCAGACAACTTATGCTGGCTTGTTAATCAGGGTGTAATCTGCATGTTAGAGATTCAGTTGCTGGCCAGCTAATAAAGGCTCACAGTTCATCTCAGTTGGCTCCGTGGGTCTTAGATTTGATTGCACCACAACAACTTGCTGTATATCAAATCACCCTTGTAGAATTATCTTTGCTTTTTCCTGAGGAAGCATAATTTCAAGAGGAAAGTCAGTGCGGGGTGAACCTGGCACAGCTGTCTTGGGGCTGCAGTTGATATTCATCTTTTTCCTCTTCTGCCATTTGTTTTTGATTCCTTTCAGTATCAGTCAGCACCTCTCCTGGGTTAGGTGGTTTACCTTCTGGGGTGACCCACGAGGAGTTATCCATGAGAAGACTGAGCCTCTGGTCCCCATGACCTGTGCAGAGTGTGGCTGCTGCAATTGTTCATTTATCATCAAACTGGTTGGAGGAAGACCACGAGACACCTGATGGGTCACCTGGGTGCCACACATGTTCTTCCCTGCTTCCATTGTGTCACAGCAGCCATATCTCTCCTTGGTGGTCAAAGTCAATAACCCCGCCAGGATGGTAACTCCTCTCCTGAATTGCTGGTGTCTTATATAAGAAGCCCAAAGTTGGCGTTCATACTTACAGTTTAACAGGACATTTGCATCCTCCAGTGGAAGTGCTCCCCTTCTTGGAATCTGGGGTGTCTAGAACCACAGAAACTAGAATTGCAGAGATGGGACGTGCAGATTCTCCAAATAAGTCATTAGAAGTGATGGTGTGTGAGGCCAGTTCTATGTTAACCTGTTGGGTCCCATACTTATTTCACCTACTGGGAACATAGTATCATATAATGGTCATTGCACCACGTTCTGGAGGATAGAGGCCCACCCATCCTTGCAGAATATTATCTCTCAGTTGGCATATTGGCGGTACCTTAAACAGGTCATTTAACTGCTCTGTCAGGTTGTCTAAAGCAGTAAGATTAGTAGATCCCATGGGCATGAGACCAGTGCTGGACCACCTTTGCTGTAAAGTGGGCACTTCAGTCCAACGTAACATAATGTCAGATCTTGTGTTGGTGGATCAAATACTCTGTAAACCCTTTAAGTGTGGTACTGCCTAGGACTGAAACCTGAGGACAGAACAGACAAACTCATACTTGGAATATATGCTGACTCCAATCAAAATGAATAACCACTCCTTCCAGGGTGGAAGAGGTCCCATGTGATTAATCTGTTATCAAGTGACTGATTGGTTTCCTTGAGGGATGGTGCCATAATAAGACCATTGGTTCCTGTGGTTGGCAATATTGGACATTTAGCAGCAGCCAGCAGCCTTGGTGAGTGAGAGCCCATGCCGTATTCATGACCTCTACACTTGCCACCATGTCCATTCAGTTCATACCCTATTACGCCAGCATTGAAATAACTGATGATAGAGGATGGCTGAGTTGTTTTGTCTACCTGATTTTTCTGTGGTGGGTAGTAATAGATATGAAAATCTTTATACTTCATACTCACTTCAATATGTCCGTTCATACATGTCTATCTTTGTTCTTCATTTTCTTATATTACTCTTTTCAGACCCCAATCAGCCAGCTAAGCCATTTGCCACTGCCTATGAGTTTTATGTATTATTTTTTGGGGGCTACTTCTTTTCCCACACAAAGTGATGATTATGTATACTGCCTCATAACTCTGCCCATTGGCATGATTTTCCCATATCACTGACCTTTAGGAACACCCCTCAGTTGGGCTGTAGTGAAACTACAATTAATTTTCTGCTTCCATCCATCTACTGAGTTAATCTATTTGTAAACATGAAATACTTCATGTTTTTTCTTCTTTGTCAACTGGTTGTAAGGGACCCTCCCATGTGGTTTCATGCATTACCTTAGGGAGAAAAACTTGTGATGGATGGCATGAAGTCTGACCACTTGCTTATATAATTACTTGGCCTTCTGGTCCTGCTCATGCCCCATTCTGGATCTACCATGTCCATCTTTTAAGGAATTACTGTTGGGCCTGCCTTTCTTAAGACTCCATGGGTCTGATAGATCCCAACTTATGATGGGCTATTCTGGATGCAGAGTCACTTGCTTCTTCAATGTCAGGTACTAAATCTTTGCCTGAGTCTAGAAGTCCAGCAGGAGTAGTTTGTTCCTCCAATCTTTTCTTTATTGTGGTAAAATACACATAACATAAAACTTACCATTTTAACTATTTTAACTGTATTGTTCAGTGATATTATGTACATTCATATTGTACAACCATTACCACCTTCCATCTGTAGAACTCTTTTCATCCTGCAAAATTAAAACTGTGACAATTAAACAATAACTCTTCTTTATCTACCCACTGTTCCTGGCAACCACCATTCTACTTTATGTCTCTGTGAATTTGACTACTCTAGGTACCTCATATAAGGGAAATCATACCGTATTTTTCTTATCTGGCTTAATATTTCATTATATACACATACCACATTTTGAGGAGTATTTTTTTGATGGTGTAAAGTTCTGTACTGCTGATGGCATGAATTTATTCTAGAACTCTGGAGTCTACATAGTGATTCTTTTATTAAAACTGAACATAAACAATACTGGGTATCTTCTCCCACCACATGTACCTCTAATACTACAAAGTCTGTCAAAATATATGGCCCAAGAGGCTGATCTGACCTACTGCAGAGCCTTTTCCTGCTCTAGGCCTCATCAAAGTTGGCAGCATTTTGCATCACTTGGTAAATGAGTTGGTGCAGCTTTCCCAGATTTGAAATATTTTCCCACTATAACCTGATCAGGCTTATCAGGCATTGATTGAGATGCAATGATTTGTTCTTCCTTTGGAGGGGCCATTACATCGTGCTTCAGACCACTAAAAACTTTAATGATGAGTAGATTCCTGAATCTTCATAGGATTTATTCACCATTCTGTTTTACCACTTCTTTCTCATTTGGTTCTATAACTTAATGTCATCAATACATGTACCATTGGGATGTTCTCCAGGAAGTCCAACCAGTCAAGCTCTCTATGGACTATAGAGTACCTAGTCCATAAGTCTAAGAGCAGGAGAGTTTACATAGCTCTGGGGCAAAACTTTAAATGTATACTGTTGTCCATCTTGGGTAGATACAAACTGCTCTAGTCCTCATTCCTGATAAGTATGAGAAAGAAAACATCTTCTAAATCAATGACTACATCTCACTTACCTGAAACATATTAATCTGTGTACAGATACCATATCTAGCAAAACTATGCCAGTGGCTATGACTTAGTTCTATTTGCACTTAGTCTATCATCATCCTCCAGTATCTGTCTTCATTTACTAGGGCCAGATTGGTGAATTAGAATATAATGGTGACAACCCCTCCTTCCTTTAGATATTTAAGAATGGCAATGATTTCTGCCATTCTTCCAGAATATGCACAACATAGGCTCAAAGTGAAGGAATAATGTTTCTGTTGTAACCTCAAGAATGAAGAGCAGAACATGCTATTTCTGAAGGGGCTATTTCACTCAGCTTCGCCCACCATGACAGCTCTCACACCATAGACAGAGGAACCAATGTGAGAACTGTGCCAACTACCAAATATATCTATTCTAACCATTAGATAAGTCCATGGATCCAGGTCTTATAAGAGATGCCTGCAGTCCTGGCAGGATGCCTGGTGCTTGGAGCAACAAGGTCATCAGAAGCAGGTGTGGACTTGCACACAAGGACACATTGCAGGGAGGGCGCACATGCCTGACCAATTCTGAGACTTCTTGCTCTAGGAATGAGGATGGGAGAAGTATACTTGAGAAGAGATAGCTGAAAACACGTTGGTGGCCTTGAGGTTGAATGTGAAAACTGGCTGTAGTTTGTATATACTAACTTGATAGTAGCTAACAATAAACTGCAAAGCAAACATTGTAAGAAAGAATAAAAAGCCATGGAGACAGGGGTGGGGAATGCTAGCATCACTTTTTCTTGCCATTCCTCCTCTCCCTTATCCATGTTAGTAAATGCATTTCCAGACTCCGACTCTTCTTCCAAACCATCTCCGCAACAAGGTCTCTACTTCATACTTGTCCTAATCTAATAAGGATTTCATGATAATGCTTTTGTTCTTTGGGTATCAAAAATCACATCAGATTCTGTGTCCAATGGACTTAAAAATGCTTGTGAGAAAATATTTTTTTCTGGAAGGTCAACCTGAAGGGAATCACCAACCTCAGATTATGCCTGGGTTGGTGGAAAGATTGTTAGGGGATTTTTTTTTTCCTGCCCAGTGTCCATGTTAAGACAGGTAAACATTTTTTGTTTTACGCTTATGTAAGGGAGATTTTTTTTGTCTGGTTTACCTTTTATTAATGTGTGGCTTTGGGGAGATGCTATTTTATGTGAGGTATTTCTGATTTCCTACATAGGATGGGCCCTTCTTTCTGCCTCTATGAGCAAGTCATAAAAATAGAAGCTTTTTCTACTAGATAGTGGCATATGGCCTCATAAGACATGGTTTCACAACTTGCTTATGCCTCTTGATTACTAATTTGACTTTGTTTTGGCCCCTGAGGATTTTGGTTGCTTTCTTGCCTATGTGCTAAGGGCTGACTTGTATCCTTACAAAATCAATATGTTGAAGCTTTAACCTATAGTACTTTCCATGTGACTTTATTTAGGAATAGGTGTCCTTATAAGATGAGAAAACTTGGACACACAGAGAAACACCAGGGATGCATGTGTACAGAAGAAAAACCATGTGAGAACACAGTGAGAAGGTAGCCATATCCGAACCAAGGAGAGAGGCCTCAGGAGAAACCAGATCTACCAACACCTTGATCTGGATGTCCAGAATTCAGAGTGTGAGAAAATAAATTTTTATTTTTTAAGCCACCCAGTCTGGCAGCCATAGCAAATTGACATATCATGTTTAAAAAATAATTTAAAAAATTATCTAAATTGTTAATGACTTAGCAGCAGGATGTTATTCAAGGTAGATAATCAAAATAACTGTTGCTTAAGTCCATCTCCTTATATTTCTGTAAGTTTTACTATAAATACTGTGAAGTTGCTATGGGTTGTATACAAATTTATGACTATTGCCTTTTGAATTCATTTTATCTTTTATCAGTATGGAATATGAAACATATATTTTTCTTATTTGTTTATTCATTTATATAATTTTATAATCACAAATTCAGAAAGGAAGGCAGCAAGAGAAAAAGAAAAGGAAAAAAAGAATTACATAACAGTCAGAAAACATTAAGATGTCAATAGTAAGTCTTTACTTATCAAGTTCTTACTTAAAGTGTAGATGAAAAATGCTTCAATTAAAAGGCAAAGAGTGACTGAGTGGGTTAAAACAACAACAAGACCCAACTATATGGTGTCTATAAGAGATTCTCTTCAGCTTCAAGCACACACACACACACACACACACACACACACACACACACACAGGCTTAAAGTGAAGGATTGGAAAAAGACATTCCATATTAATGAAAACCAAAAGAGAGCAGAGGTGTCTATTTTTACATCAGACAATATAGACTTTAAGTCAAAAACTATAAAAAGGGACATTGACTCCTTATATAATGATAAGGAGTCAATTTGTCAAGAGGATATAACAATTATAAATATATATATACCCAATATCAGAACACTTAAATGTATTCAGCAATTACTAATAGATCTGAAAGGAGAAATAGACACAAATACAATAATAGCATGGGATTTCAGCACTCCACTTTCAATAATGGATAGATTATCCAATAGAAAATCAGTATGAAAATATCGGACTCGAAGTATACTTTAAACCAAATAGACCTAACAGTCATATATAGAATATTCCATCCAACAGCAGCAGAATATACATTCTCCTCAAAGGTACATGGAACATCTCCATGATAGATTATATGCTAGGTCATAGAACAAGTCTTAATACATTTTTTAAAAATTAAAATTATACCAGGTATTTTTTCTGACCACAGTAGTATGAAACTAGAAATCAATAACAGGAGGAAAACTGGAAAATCACAAATAAGTGGATATTAAAACACTTCTAAACAAACAATGGGCCACAGCTTTTTAAAAAATCTTGTTTTCTAGTAGTTTCCTTCAAAATTCAATTAACAAGGCCTCCCACTAGTTCTTGATTAAAATAAAGAACAATCTTTCCACGTTTTCTACTGAACTATTGTTCTATTACCTGAAGATTTGGTTCAGGTATACCCTTTGTTATCTTTCCCTCATTAGTTTCAGTGGTAATCTTTTGTATTTGTCTGCCTGTTACCTTTATCAATAATTCTTTCTCTTATATTTTCTAACTTAAGTCACTCTGCCATGTACGCTGCTATTACATACACAGAAAAACATTTGCTTTATGTATGTGAAACCAGACACTTATATGCCACTTTTCAGGCTATAATATTTTTTTGCTTTTGGATCTAAATGCATCTTTGATTCAATCCACATCACTTCAATTAAAGGACAGAAAAATAAAACTCACGTGGGAATCCTTGTGTGCATTAAATGGAACACAAACGCACACACAACCAAACTCAACACCCATTTCTTCCTGTTATCTGAGTAACAAGGTGAAGGTGAGAAACTCTTTGAAATCCTCCCTGGGGTCCATGTAAATGAACAAGATAGTTAGCAAATGATCTTGAAAGTGGGCATCCTTCCAACAAATGTTTGCATTGATTTCATTATTTTTAAAGATTAATTGATGCCAGAAAGAAGAAAGAACTAAAGCAAAATCCATCTCTTTTATTTACCCCACCCTTACCTCCCATCCTGTGTTTTAGAATGGGGATATGATATTGGATGAATTTTGAAGCTGTTTAGAGAGTTTTAGCTGTTCTGTTTAAGGCTAAAGGGGCTGATAGAAGAGGTAAGGACAAGCTGCATCAGAATCAGGTGTCCAGAAGTTTTGTCAACTGTTTATTAGGTGTTCTTTGTGATGTTCTTGAATAAACAATTAAAGGGTTAGAGACAAAAAAAATTGGTATTCTGACCTAATAATTATTTTGCCTGAATTTTTAACTTTTAATAATGTAAAATACAGTGTGACTTTTCCATATTGCAGATGAAGAAGTTAGAGTGGGTTTTCAGCATGTATTAAATAAGAAAAGAATATCAGATGCCTTCTCTAAGAATTTCCTAGCAACTGAGGCAGAAAGAAAAAAAAATGAGTACCATGGGAGGATAAATGAAGCCAGGGTATTGTGGGGAAAAAGCTAGGGGCACCACCACAGTAGGATTAATTTATAAGAAAGAATCTTTTAATTATAAAGAAAATTATTCCTAATTCCTAAATATAGGTATGTGTAAATAAGATTTTAATATTGAAAATGTTATTGAGAAAATTTACAAATATGGCAAGTAATGGGAAATTTAATAATATATTCAAGAGAAAATAATTGATTTTAGTAATCATAATCTTAGTACAGAAGACACAAAAGGACCTGAAACTTTAATCATTTTGGCAAAGAAACTGACACTTTAGTTTAAACACTGACTAACTCTGGATGAGCACTGGGACTTTGGAGGACTAAAGTTCTATCCCAAAGTGCCCAATAAAAATATATAATGCAAACCAGACAAGAAATTTAAAATTTTTTTGTAGCCACATTATAAAAAGTGAAACAAAATAAATAAACTTAATTTTAATAATATATTTTATTAACATAATACATTAAAATATTTTCATTTTAATACATAATCATACTATTGTTGGTGTGATACTTTATATTTTTTATCCTAAATTTCAAATTTCAGTAGGTAGAGCACACTATAGCACACCTTAATTGAGACACTAAATTTTTAGTAATTGAAGTGAAATGTATTTCTACTAAAACAATAAAGTTGTATTTCACAGAAAAGAATTTTTACTTTTTTTGTTTTAAAACTTAAATTAATTAAGTTGAAATAAAATTAAAAATTCACTTTCTCAGTCCCACTAATCACAATAGTGCTCAGTAGTCACATGTGTCTATGGGCTGCCATTTTGGACAGAATAGTTCTTACCAAATAATTTTTATGCAGTCAAAGCCTGTCACCAATCTTTCAGCAAAAACTTCTTGGGTAAGAATAGTTTGCACACATCTTGGCTATTATGGGCTGAATTGTGTCTCTCCTAAATTCAGATGTTGAAGCCCTAACCACTAGGACCTCAGAATATGACTGTAATTGGAGATAGGAACTTTAAAGAGGTAAGTAAGGTAAAATGAGATCATATGGATGGTCTCTAATCCAATGTGACTGGTGTCCTTACAAAGGGAGCAAATTTGGACACATGGAGAGACAAGAGACATGCATGTGCACAGAGGAAAGACCACTTGAGGAAACAGTGAGAAGGTGGCCATCTGCAAGACAAGGAGAGAAGCCTTAGAAGAAATCAAAACTGCTGACACCTTAGTTTTGGCTTACCAGCCTCCAGCAGTGTGAGAAAATACATTTCTGTTGTTTAAGCCACCCAGTCTGTGGTACTTTGTTATGGCAGCCTAAGCAGCACATAGAGAGTTAAAAAAAAATCAGGTAAGCTCTTTACCATTTCAGAAGTGTTACTCCTATTTTGTCACCAGCTTTATATTTGACTGTCCCACAAATTCTTAGACCTTGACTCTCGGAAAACTAAGAAAATAAATATTCACAGTGTGTGTGTGTGTGTGTGTGTGTGTGTGTGTGTGTGTGTGTGTGTGTGTGTGTGTGTGTGTGTGTGTTTTAACTGGTCTGTGTGCAAGTTCTTTAGAGTTTGGTTGTTGTAAGTTTTTCCATTTGGAAGGTGGGAATTGAATGAGCCACATCAACAAACCACAAAAACACAGCTCTGTGGTTCAAAATGAAGTATCCAAGCCCATCAAGCCGACCCTCTTGCCTTTGTCCATCACAGACAGTGAGGCTCTTCATGATCACCAAAGTTCATTAATAGCATTTGTGTCTATGCTAATACAATCAGAAAATTATGCAGACTGTCTATCTCTTCCCAGAGAGAACAGAGTGATCAGCCATTAGTGATTCACACTGATGAGTCTCCACTAATTGCACAGAATGTAATTAGTGATTATATAATATTTGAGCTCTTGCAACTGTCATTAATGTCCACGATTCACCAGAGATGGGCCTCACTGAATGGTGTGTGATTGCCGCATGCTAAATCTAGTTAATCTGAGGTATGTTAATCAGCGCAGGATGCACTTTCTGCAGTGGTTAAAAGCTCTGGTGACCTCAGGAAAAAACCCTGCCATCCACCAAAGTCTGAATTGCTTACAATAGAGATCTTTTTCAAAAGAGAAATTTAATAATTAAATGGCCTGGAAAACCTGAGGGCAGAGTTACTGCATGGTATTAACACATTAGATTTTTCTGTAACAGATATGGTGACCAAAATTGTATTAGTGCTGGTATTAATTTATGATACATTTGACTATTGACTCAGGGTATATTATATACTAAAGTTATTATGGTTTTGTCATGTGACTCAGGAGAACTGGATTAAGAGGAAAGATGACTATAATTACCTAGAGCCTTCTTAGAGCACAATTTTGGAGGATCATTTTATGGAACAAAATTTTGGAAGCAATAATACTATAATGATATTTGCTTCCTGCAATAAATAAAAGTTGGGTTCTAAAATGGATTCACATGTTAATACATTTTACTGTGTCTCGAGTCACTACAGATTTTCAAGACATTTGTTTGTATCAGATGCTGTGAATGCCCCACCCCATGTTCACTCAGTCATAGAGTTCACCTAAAGCTGTAGTGGTTAGTTCCCATATATACTGTAAACTTTCCAAGCAAACATCTTTACCTTTCTGTTTCTCTTCCCAAAGGCTCTCTTCAGCTTGTTCAGTCTGACATGGGAGTTACATTAGGGCTCTTCCCCACAGCCACTAAAATGAAGACAGCCTTGAACACTAGCTTTGATGCGGTGAAGCAGTTTTGTATTTTAAAACTTCCTGCTAAAGTGAAAAATAAAGGGGATAGGGAAAGTTATGCATGAAGGTCAACCGGTATGACCTAGAATTCACCTTTGTTTCATTATATGATCATTATAATAAATTAGCATTGCAGTTAAGGCTGTACCCATCATGCATTTGACACCATGGTAGTTTCAAAAAGCCCAAACATGGCAAGAAAAATGGTGTCTCCCTGATTCTGAAAAAAAAACCCAAAAAAACCTTCTTTCCACAAAGGGACCACCCAAATCACGAATATTCCACCCCTTAGATAGATTAATGAATACAATCCCTAAACCTACAACAGGATGATGCAGCAGCTCTCCCTTGAGCCTGCCCCCTCTCCTAACAGAAGAGCGTATTTTCCCCTGCACTTCAGGGCTGACTGCCCTTGGCACCCTACTCTCCCTTTTGAGAGTATACTTTCGTTTTCAATAAAGGTAGCTTGCATGCAATTCCTGGGCATCTGCCTTCAATTCTTTGTTGACTGGATGCCAAGAGTTAAGGTTTAGGAGTTCCTGGACTCTACAGAACCAGTAACAAACCCATTTGTAGAGTAACCTGTGTCAAGTATTCAACAACTGTAGGGTAAGTCTCAACCAAAGGAGCTGTGAGTTGGTGATTTCTTTCCTTTGTTCGAACAATTCTGTAGTCCACATAGTTTTTCAGAGGATCCCCAGTGCCATTGAATACCAATTGCTCATAGTGACAACCCACTCGTAAATGCTCTTTACTGGCTTTTCTACCTTCTCTGTCTCACTTCCCGACTCTCACTTGTGTTTCCTGGAGTCATCTGTAATGCTTAATTTCATGTGTTAATTTGACTGGCTGTGGGGTGCCTAGATTAAACATTACTTCAGCGTATGTGTGTGAGAGTATTTTTAGATGAGATTAATATTTGAATTGGTAGACTCAGCAAAGTAAATTGCCCTCCTCATTGTGGGTGGGTATCATCCAATCCCTTGAGGGCCTGAATAGAACAAAAAGTGGTGGAAGAAGGAATTTGCCTCTTTTTTCCTGCCTTGCTGTTGAACTGAAACATCTCACCTCATCTTCTACTGCCCTCAGACTCAGACTAAATTACACCATTAGCCTTTCTGAGTCTCCAACTTGAGGACAGCAGATCATGGGACTTCTCAGCTTCTATAATCATGTGAACCAATTCCTTATTATCTATCTATCTATCTATCTATCTATCTATCATCTATCTATCTATCTATCTATCTATCTATCTAATCTATCTATCTATCTATCATCTATCTATCATCTATCTATCTATCTATCATCTATCTATCTATCTATCTATCTATCTATCTATCTATCATCTATCTATCTATCTCCCATTGGTTCTGTTTCTCTGGAGAACTTTGAGGGATACATCTCCCAGATAAACTACCTGCACCTAAGCTCTTGCCTAAGGGCTGGTGTTTGGAGGAACTCAACTAAAAAAATAAAAAAGCCTTCCCTTCTTTTCCTCTATCCAATCTCTATATGTCATTACCCTAAGAGAATGTAACCAAATGTGATAATGTCTTGCCCTGGCAGTCTCTTTATGTGTATGGCAAGCTCCAAGTACCAAGTAGTTCTCTCCTGGTATGTAGTTTTATTAGTGAATTTATGTGAATTAAAACATTTTATCCCAATGATAATATGTGTTTAACTGACACTAAATATACACTTGTTTCCAATGTGAAATTTGTACAGGTTTACAAACTTCTAAGGCCTGGGTGATTTAATTGGTCCAATTTTTAATAAAATGGTTGTTGTAGATGCCATGGAAAATAGCAACTTATGATTTATGTGATTTCCTTCCATTTATTTATTTTATATTAGTAATAAAAACACCGTCATTTTTGCTTTTCTCAGGTACTTCCTAGTGGTTGTTTAAGTAACTCAAAGTCCTTCAGGTATTGTTTGAGAAAAATTCTGCTTAATAATAATGACAAGAACTTGTATCACCATTTATTCTGTGCCAGGACTGTGCTACGCTTCCTGATATAAAAACTACCACCATCCCCAGTTACAGATGTGGCTTAAAAAGGTTAACAGATGTCTTGACAAAGGCCACATGACTTATAAGTGGTGAAGAGTCAGCCTAGATAATTTTTTGCTTTAAAGCCCAGCATTTGTTTTGAGGCTTAAAATCAAAGAGATTAAAAAGCTACCTTTTCATCTCCTGATTCTTCTTTGTAGGCTTGCACTGAGTCAGGGGCCAGGACACTGTAGCAGACAACATTATGTCTGCTCAGCATTCATATACACACTAGTTCCACAAAGTAATTTCCTGTATCTCTTTGTTCACATGCTGCCCTTAGGGCTCTTCTACCTGAATGACCAGTGGAGGTACCTGTAATGATGTCAGAGGGGAGCCGTGTGCTTGCCCTGGTCAGCATGAGCTAAGGAGGTACCCTTACTTCCCTAGAACTCCACTATTGGACTGAACCAAATTCACCTTCCAAGGCGATTTGCTTGATCCTTCACCTGGCATGGCCTCCTCCCCCACTCTTCCGCAAGTTTTTCCTGGCCTTAGGTCCTAGTAAGTCATGTTTACAGAAATGCTCATCATAGGGGCTGCTTCTGGAGAACAAAGCCTAAGAAAGAACCTATGAAAGAGTCTAATAGTTCTTAGAGCCAAAGGCACCCAGAGAGGTAAACCTGTAAGAAAAACTTGAATTGAGAAGTATAACCAAGGCTTTTAATTATTTTAAATAGAATATGATTAAAATACAGTTAGAAACAACTTAAATGTTTATCAAAAATGAATGAAATAAATTATAACACATTCACACAATGGAATAATATGCAGCCTTAAAAAATAGACATCATTTTGAATCAGAAGGAATAATTTGAATCAGTTGTATAAAAAGGAATCAAAAAGAAAATATACTAAATAGAAACTATAAAATAAGAAGGTGGACTTCTAAGTTAATAGTAATTGTAATAAATGTTTATGGCCTAAAAACAGACTCTCAGACTGGATTTTAAAATTCAATGATATATATGAGACACCCTTAAAATGGAAAGAAAATTTGAAAATAACACAATGTAAAAGTCATACCAGGAAAATATGACTCAAAAGAAAGCTGGTGTAGAGTTCTGGTTAAATGATGGAGTAGGTAAACAATGTGCTGGCTTCCTCCCATGACTACCTCAAAGTTAGAACTAAACCACAGAACAACCATCATTGAAAATCACCTGAAGTCTAGCTATACAGAAGTCCTACAATTAAGAATATACCAAAGAAGTCATGTGGAGACTTGTATGAGGGGCAGGAATGCAAAAGAGATATGTCCCACATCCATGTGTGGCAGTTAAAAACTGGGAGGAATATTCTTGACTGCAGAGGTCTCCCCTGAGGAGTGAGTAGTCCTAAACCCACACCAGGCTCCCCAGCCTAGGCTGAGTTAGACAGAGGGCAGCTAGAGTCCCAGGTGTTCCTCTTAAAGGGCTAGTGCATAGACTTACCCACTGATGAACTTGATCTGAACTCCAGTAATGGGGCAGCGGCTCAAAAGGCACCAGGAATATTAGAGAGGAACTGAATCGTCTGGCTTCAGGGTGAGGGCTGGAGGGGCAGTTTTATTCCAGAAAGAAATTCTGGTAGAGGCCACTGTTCCTTTGTTGAGCCTTCCCTTGACCTAGCATGCAGACACAGGTAGGCACCGTATCTGAGTCTCCATCAACCTGGCTAACATTGGTTTCCTGGCCCTGGTGATTCCCTGAGACCTCGCTCCACTCAATTTGCCAGCACACCCAAGCCGCTACCAGTGGATTTTCCATACAAATGGCCTGTTTTGGCTCATGCTGCAAACTTTCCTAAAAGCTATTAAAGGCTCACAAAATGTAAACGAGCAGCATCTGGCCTTGGTGTGGCCCATATCACTTACTGAGCAGCCTCAAGCCCAGCACTAACAGCAGCCAGCTGCAATTTGTGGCTTGGCCTCTCAAGGTATATTCAAGCTCAGTGTGGGTGGTGGCCACCTGCAAATTACTTGGTGGCTCAGCCAAGTAGGGCACACGCTGCGGCAGAACATGGCCTGCGACAGGGCCCCTTCCAGGAGGGCAGCTTCAGACTGAGCTGGAGCCCACTCAGAACCACATCTGAGGATAATACACCGAAAGGGCAAACCGAGAAGGCATCAGAGCCCTGCTAAAGCAAACCTTGTTCTGTAGAGTCAGCTCCTACACTACAGCCTCTCCACTGTAGTCACAGACAGTCCTGACAACCAATCAGCCAAAAGGTCATCCCCCCCATTGATGTGTAAACAGCAATCAAGGATCAACAAGAGGGCACACACAACCCACACAAGGGACACACCTGGAGCACTCAGATCAGTTGACCAGGTAGACTATGCCACTATATGAGGCCATTCTACTAAGACTGGGAGACGTAGCAGCCTTTCCCAATACATAAAAACAAACACAGGGAGGCAGCCCAAATGGGAAGACAAAGAAACATGTCTTTCATGAAAGAACAAAACAAAACTCTAGGAAAAGAACTAAGAAAAATGGAGATAAGCAATTGACTAGATGTAGAGTTCAAAAAACTGGTTATAGGGATGCTCAACAAACTTAAGGAAAGGGTAGATAAACTCAGGGAGAACTTTAACAAAGAGATAGAAACATAAAAATGGACATAGAAAACATTAAAAAGATCTGGCCATAAATGAAGAATATAATAACTGAAATGAAGAATGCATTAGAGGGAATCAACAGTAGATTAGAAGAAGCAGAGATATCGATTCAGTGATTTAGAAGATAAGGTAGCAAAAAAACACCCAATCAGAATAGCAACAAGAAAAAAGAATCCAAAAAAGTAAGGTAGTTGGGCGGTACCCTTTTGTGGTCTAAAGCTGGCCACCATGTGTGTTGGTTCTGAAACCTCTTGGGAGGGGCACTGTTGCAGGCCATGGCCAGTCGCTGTCTTTGCCTTGATTGGGGCCTCTTGGTATGAGCTGCAAAGTGATCTGCAGATGGTTGCTACTTGTGCTGGGCTTAGAGATGCTGAGAGAGGCTACCACTAATTTTGGGTTTAAGGTTGCTTAGCAAGAGGTACAGGGCATGCTGAAGCCAGATACTGCTTTTTGGTATATATAAATCTCTGAGAAATGTTAGGAAAGTCCACAGCATGAGACAAGACAGGCAAATTGTATGGAAAACCCACTAGAAGCAGTTTATGTGGGCTCGGGAGTTGGGTGGGGAAGGGTCTGAAAAAATCACCAGGGCAAGGCAAACGATGTTCCCAAGTTGATGAAAACTTAGATATGGTACCTGCTTGGGTCTGCCCACTGGGTCAGGGGAGGGGTCAACAAAGGAACAAGGGAGTCTGCCAGCACCTCTGTCTTGGAGAAAGCTCCCGCTCCAGCCCTTGCCTTGAATCAGACAACTCAATTCCTTCCCATATATTCCTGGCACCTTTTGAGCTGCTCCTCCAGTGCTGGATCTCAGAGGAAGTGAGTCTGTCAGTGAATGAATTTGTGTGAGGGCCTTTTAAGAGGAATGCCAGTTGGGGAGTAGGGTGATGGTAGTGGTAGGAGATATATTGACAATATTATTCCACAGTTTCTGAAAAATTAACTATGACTTTAATTGTTGCTCTTCTGAAGGTTAAAGCACTGAAAAAAAAATAACTGAAAATATCCTTATAGTGATAGTGAAAAAATGCCTTCAGGGGCGAAAAAACTGAGAGAATTTGCTCTTAGAAGAATCATACTAAAAAAAAAAAAATTTTTTTTAAAGGCAAAATATTATCTCAGAAAATAACAGAAATACAGAAAGAAATTAAGAGCATTCATTGAAAGTAGTAAAGGTATGTAATGTGTTTGTAAATCTAAAGTAGTGATTCTTAATTGAAAGCAATTTTGTCCTCCAAAGAATTTTTGGAACTATGGAGAAACATTTTGATTCAATAGATACTAAGGAGTTTGCTAAACATTTTATAATGCTAACCCCCCACAATAAAGAATTATCAGTCCAAAGTTTCAACTTCTAGTGCTGTTTGAGAAATGCTGATTTAAATTAATATTGATATTAAACAACAAAAAATTATCTTATGGAATTAAAATACTTAATTAAAATAAAATTCAGTAGTAGCACAAAAAATTGGAGAGAATTAATGGAGTTAAAGCACCCTAAAATTCTTGAATTTTTAAAGAAATGGTAACAGCACAGATTTATCTATACCCAAATAAATCAAAGTACATATTGTAATCTCTAGGTCTTCCAGTAAAAGAACAGAAAAAGAATGTATGATGTACTAATGAAGGGCAAAAACGAAATAATAAAGATGCGTGGTTAATTCCAGAAAGGGCAAGAAAGAACAGGAAAAGAACAAAGAATAAATGAGACAAACAGAAAACAAATAGTAAGATGGTGAATTTAAACTCAAGTATATTAGTGTATATGTTAAATATGACAAACTAAAAGTCTTTATTAAAAATCAAGATTGCCATATTGCATTAAAAATTCCATGATATGTTGCTTAAATGTGACATCATTTTATTAGTATGGCACTGAAATATTGAAAATAAAAGTCTAGAAAAATATGACATGCAAATACTAACAAAAAAAGAGCTGGCATAACTACATTAATATTATACAAAAAAGACTTTAAGAATGTGGAATTACTAGACATAAAAGAGAACATTTTATAATTACAAAATATTCAATACAACAGAAAGACATGCCAATCCTAAATTTGTATGCTGTTAATAACACAGTTTTAAAATATAAAAAGGGATAGAATGAAAAGAAATATATAAAGTCATAATCATTTAAAATTTTAAAAAGCTTTTCTCAGTAACTGATAAAACAAACAGACAGAAAAATCAATAAAATTTAGATTTGGACAATATGATTAATCAACTTGACCTAAATAACATATAGAATACTTCAAACATCAACTGGAAATTAATTTTTCAGTTTTATTTGTATGAAACATTCACCAAAAATGACCATATGGTGGATCATAAATCAAGTTTTGCTTCAAATTATTAAAAACATAGGAAATGTGTTCTCTGATTCCAGTGGAATTATGCTAAAAATAAGTAAAAAAAGATAATTAGGAAAATCTCTATTGAAAATTAAGTCATATTCTCCTAAATAACCCATGAGTTAAAGAAGAAATCACAATGAACAAAGGAAAATATTATGAAGTGACTAACAATGAAAACATGGCATGTAAAATTTGTGGGAGGTAGGTAAAGTTCTTAGAGGTAAATTTGTAGTGCTAAATGACATATAAAAAGGAAGATAATTCATGATTGAAATATCTCTCATAAAGTTAAAAAAACATTAAATTCAATCTTAAGAAAGTAAAAAGAAGGAAATAAAGAAGATAACATTAGAATTTAATCAAATAGAAAAGAGGCATATAATGGAGGAAATTAACACATAGTGAGCTCTATGATAAAATTAATAAAATTATTTGACATTTAGCAAGATTTACCAGGAAGAAAAAAGCCACACATTACCATTCATCAACAATGAAAAGAAGGATATCACAACAGATCTTTTATAGATAAGAAAGATCATAAAGGGAAATACTGAATAATTTGTACCAATAATTTTGAAATTTAAGTAAATCATAGATATTCATTGAAAAACAGAGCTTACTGAAATGGACACATGAAGAAACAGAAAATCTGAGTAGTCCTATTTTAAAGAAATAAAATTTATAATTAAAAAATTATCCAATAAATAAAACTCCAAGTCAGTTGGAGTTGAAATCTTCCAAATACTTAATGATGATATATACTAATCTTACATACATGCTTTCAGAGAAGAAAGAAGGGGAAAACATTTCTCAACTTGTTTTAGGAAGCCAGAATAACCTCAATATAAAAACCTCACAAGGACAATATAAGAAAAATAACAGAGAATATCTCTTATGGTTGAAAAAATCCCAAATTTTCAGCAAATCAAATGCAGTCATATTTATTAACAAATAAGTTATCGTTACATTGGGTTGATTCCAGGAATTAAAGCTTAATTTAATAGCTGAAAATCAATTGATGTCATTTCCCACATTAATAGAAAAAAATCAAAGTATATCTCAATAAAATCAAAAATATATTTACATAACAAAGTTAAATTAATAATTAAAAAACTTAGCATACTATGAATATAAGAGAAATTTTCTAATGTGATAATATGTGTCTATAAAAGTCCAAAAAATCACATTATTAAATTGTTAATAATAATTATTTATTAGGAGCTTTCCCTCTGTGGTTAAAAATAAAAGAAAAATGCCTACTATTACCACAGTTATTCAACATTATAGTGGTAGTTCTAGCTAGTGCAAAATGGGAAGGAAAAGAAAGAAAATTTATGATGGTTGGAATGGAAATGAGGAAGAAAGAAAAGGAAGAAGTAAAACAGATGATATGTTTGGTACATAGAAAAATGTCCCATAGTACACAGTATATAGAAAAATGTATGTGTAAAGCAATCTATAATTATAGATTATGATTAATAATTATGATTAATACACAAGCTTAGCAAGCCTGCTAAATACAATAAAAATATACCAAAATTAGTTTAGTTTCTATATATTAGTAACAATTAGAGCATAAACTTAAAAGAAATATTTCCAAAAGCATTAAAAATGAAGTATTTAAGAATAAACGCTGATGTGCAACAGATTTACACAAAATTACTGAGAGATATTAAGGAATTGGAAGACAAAATTATAAAAATACTAATTCTTTCTAAATGATCTCTAGATTAAATGCAATCCCAGCAAAAATCAGCATTTTTTTAAGTGAAATTTGTAGGTAGATCCTAAATTTCATATGGCAATAAAATAGGCCAAGATAGTCAATCTTCAAAAGCAATCTTCAAGGCAATCTTCCAAAAGAACAAAACTGATAGATTTATTTAATTATTGGTGCTTTATAATAAAACAACACAGAACAGATGCAAAACAGACAAAAAGATCAGTGAAACCAATAGTCCAGAAACAGATCCACATTTAGTCTCTTGATTTTATTGCAAAAGTGCCACTAGGGTGCAAAATGAAAAGAATGGTCTTTCCAATAAATGATTCTGGGTTAACTGACTACCCACAGGATAAAAAGGATTCTTGACACTTACCTACGTCATACACAAAAACCAATTCCAAGCAGATTGTATATCTAAGTATGAAAAGTAAAACAAATCTAGAAGGGTAGCATATTTTCATGATCTTGGAAGGCTAACATTTTAAAAATGAATTTCATAATCACTAACAATAAAAGAATAAAAAATCAAGCCATAGAGTAGAAGATATTTGTTACAGGTATGTACACTATATGTGTACATACACATATACATATATCTCAGATAAAAGAATGATACATTAAATTTGAAAAATGTTCCTACAAATCAGAAAAAGATGAATCACAAAATTTTAAAAATGGATGAAAGGCTTTTCAATACACGAATAGCTTCTCAACTTCATCAAGCAGCAAGGAAATGGAAATTGAGTTAGCACTACATATCTACCAGAATGCCTACAAGTGGAAAAAGAAAGGAAAGAAGGAAGGAAGGGAGGGAGGGAGGGAGGGAAAGAAGGAGGGAAAGAGGGAAGAAAAAAAATACCAAATTTTGATGAAGGTGTGGGGCAATCGAGACTCTCATGTATTGACAGCAGGAAAGTAAAGTGGTACAGCCACTTTTAAACCTAAGTTAATATCTGTTATAGCAGAGCCTATGCACATGCTGTGACCTATAAGTTCCTCTCCTATATATCTAAAATAAAAGTGTGCCAAAATGCTCAAGGGGCTTGTGTAAGAATGTTAATAGTAGCAGCATTCAAATATTTTAAACCAGAAATAACCAAAAAGTCTATCAACAATAGAATGAATAGATAGGAATACTACACAGCAATGAAGAAACTATGAAACTATTTCTACATGCAGAGGAAATGGATGCATCTCACTGACAAACATGGAAAATATACTGTATTATTATATCAAGTTCAAAACCAGGCAAAACTACTCTATGGTGATAAAGTCCACAATAGTGATTACCCTTGTGGGGGATATTTATAAGGAGGAGCATGAGAGAAATTTCTTGTTTTGATAAAGTAATATTTCTTCACTTGAGTGGTAGACACTGTAATTTTTAAAAGATTCATTGAACTATGCACATGACTTCTGCACTTTTTAAATTCATTTTATTTCTAATAAAAGTTTTCTTAATAAAAGAATATTTGGAGAATTCTGAATATTAAAAATGTGATAGAAAAAATAAAATTCTTAATAGATTTGGAAAATAAAGTTGAACAAATAGGCTAGAAACTAAAGCAAGGAAATGAAAAATGGTAGAAAAGGAAAATTAGAGGATCAGTTCAAATTTGAATCCCCAAAATGGAATTCTGTAAACAAAGGATAGAAAAAATAATTGGAATAATTTAAGAAAAAAAATTCTAGAACTGAAGAAGGAGTTACTAGATTGAACATTAGCACTAATTACAAGCCCATCGGTATTTCAGAGAAAATACGAGGGAGGAAGAGAAGGTCCTAGAGAATTAAACATAGGCCTCACACAAATGATTGGGAATCAACGTGGCTTCAGAATCAATTATCAGAAGCAAAGTGACAATGGAATAATGCTTTCAAAATTTTAAAGGAAAGAAATTTCCAACCTCAAATTCTTTATAACAGTGAAGCTATCATCAAATAAGTATACAGGTGCAATAAAGACATGTTTGATAAATTAAATTTACTTTTCATATAATCTTTCTCAAAAAGCTACTGGAAGATGAGCTCCGCAAAAATTAGAAAGAAAACCAACTTGATGACATAGGATACTGCAAACAAGGGAGCCTGTAACAAGAGAGGCGAAGGAAATCTTCAGAAAGTTGTAGAGGGAATATCCCAAGATGAAAACTATGCACCACACACAGAGGGCAACTAGTACAGGTAGATCAGAATGACTCAAGAGGCAACTTGATAACAGCAACATCGAGATATTCACTGCCATTGTACATATACTTTTAATGTGAAGATAGACCATTTAGGTGGGCCTGGCCACATTCATATATGCCCTTGGTTGTGATTGACCACGTGCTGAAGCAGCTCTTGCTCTTCAGTCTATGCTCTGCAGCCTGGATTGGCTGAGGGCACTCATTTCACCTTTCAGAAGCTGTCTGCTTGAATCTACTCCTGAAAGACTGTAGTAGAAACAGTCATTTTAGAAACAGAAAATACAGAATGACCCATGCTCACCAACCATATTCTGGCAAGGCATCCAGTGCTGGTCACATTGAAGTTCTTCAATTGTTTCTTTTTCTTTTTTTTTCAGGAAAAACAGAGGATCAAAGAACATGATCAACTACACCACAGAGATAGGCTCAACAAACTTCAGTATGTGTGGAGCCATATAGGCCAATTAACCTATTTTCTTGAACAAATAAGTTTGCAAGAAAAAAAAGATGTGAGGAGAGGACCTGTATAGAATAAAAAAGACCTAAAGGGCATAGCAATCAAATGCAATGTATAGCCATTGTTTCTTTATTTAAAGAAACAAACTAAAATATTATGACAGGTATGAAACAATTGGAAATTTGAATACCAAAGGTTATTTGATGATATTAAGGAATAATTGAATTTTGTGTGTGATATGGTAAATTTGAAGGTATGATTCTACATTTAGTTTATTTCAGTTTTTCCTTTAATGTCTCAAAAAAGATACCTCACAAAATTTTGTGTATCCAAATGAAAGAAGTGTATCAATGGCTTGGCTAAGTCATTAAGCATATTTTCAGTCTTACCCTTAAAGTTTCAAAAATTTTGATTGGAACTTGGCTAGTAAACTCTTATCTTCCCTTTTATCAATCTTGCCAAATAATTGAAAAATGTTTTATTTTTATAGTTTTAAAAATTTATTCAGAACGAAGATAGCATTTATGTTTAAAAGATTTTGAGATGTTAAAATTTCTGTCTGTAAGAGTGTGAATATGAGGGTTTGGGGCAATAAACATGTTTGTATGATGATAAAAAGAACTTCCAAATGCACACTTGCCAAAAAGCTTCATCATATGCTCTTTTGAAATACCTTTTTTCTTTCCTTCTTAAGAGAAGGAACTCTTTTTTACCCCAAAGGAAAAAAATGTGTTTATTCTTTTATTTATTTGGAAAATATGTGTGAGGTCACATACTAGTAATGACAGTTATTTGTCATTACAACAAAGTCCAGAAATCTGGAACTCTTTTAGTTTCTCTGTTCTTGTAGGTATGTTGTCACTCTGTGTGGTTTGAAGGATGTTTATGGTCATTTCCATATTCATTAAAAAAAATGGTAAAGATTCAACCATACTTTTAAAGTCTAGCTTTTATAAATTTAACATCATAAATGACATCCTGCTGTACTGTTTTTTGTTTTTTGTTTTTACTTCAACATGATGCTGAACTAGCTTGCTAGGAATGATGCATTTTAGATGTTGTGCTTTCTTTGTAAACTTTACCATAATTCTTTCTTTTTTAAAAAATCAGTAATTTAGCCATTCCATTCGTGTTTACATTTACAGATTTCCTTCCTAAATATCATTTTTAGTCATTTACTATTGAGAATATGATGGTTTAGTGGCTCATAAAAAATGGCCTTTGGTATATTTCATTATTAAATTGCATCTAACAAAAACTACAAAGTGAGACATGTAGGAAATATCTGTACTTTCATTCAACTCAAAGGCAAATTTTTTGAGGAATAATTTGTTCTAATGTGTCTATTTTTAGATCTTCAGCATTGTTTGCTATGCATTTCCAATAATGTTGCTAGTGTAGGAAGGCCTATTAACTTGATATCATGTTGTTCTTTATATTATCAAAGCCATTTTTACTGTGGCATAAAAAGGGGGTTTACCTAATGATGAGTAGCTTTTTGTTTTCTTTAAAAACTTCAGTATTTTTCATTAAGGTGAGTGAAATTTTGATAACTTACTGGATTGAGCAAATTTAAACACTGCTTTAAAAATATTGCAGACATTCTCTTTGATATGTTGAATTATATATGTATCTTGATTATCAGCATGGCTTTATACTACCATCAGCTGACATTTTCAAACCACAACATACACATAGAGTTAGGTTCATTGTCAATGATAATGATTGTATATTCTTATTCCAGTAGCCTTCTTTGCAATTTCAATATTTTTGGCTAAATTATTGTCATACAAATTGGATATTTATAGTTTTTACCTTGTAATGAGGCTAATGGAGAACAGTGGGAGTGAAAATCAGCTCTGCTGTTTCTTTTGTGTGTGTGTTCCTTTGTGCTTGTAATGTTAGTATTATCTTTAATCTATGATTTCTTGGCTACAATATTTTAAAGCCACTTTCTCAAATTAAGAATGTTAACAATAGTTAAAACTAGATTAATATAATCTGTATATTCATTTAATTGTGTTTACAAAAGTGCCCTTTATTACAGTAGATGAAAAGCCACCTAGTGAGGGTATCGCTCTCAGCATTTTAGAGTAGAAATTTCCACATTACTTGTGGTATTTCAGATACCAATAATGCCAAACTCTGATGCACAAAGGAAGGACACTAGTGTCAATTCATATATTTCAATATAATATTGTGTAATATATTTCAATAAACCTTAATCATTTTGCCATTTTTACATAAAAACTTATAAGTAGAAGTCTTGATATATATATATTTTTTATTCACCCAATAAATTGTTATGAATACCCCACCTCAGAGATCCTAGCTTAAGGTTGTGTGTATGTATATGTGTGTATGTCTGTGTTGCAAAAGAAATGAATCAATGTTCATAGACTACTTCTAGTGCCAAACAGTGTGCTATGAGAGTTAATTAAGTAACAGCAGGTCACATCAATTGAGTAGTGGGTGCCAAGAAGCTAAGCCTTTGCTCATATACCCTGCAGCAACCCTATGATTTAGGTATCATTATTTACCTGTTATGTAGGTGAGAGAGGCTAGGCATTTCATTGGTTCATTTGGAGACCTTCCAGGGGGGAAGGGATGGCTTTCAGTACCTGAAAGTACACCATACCAGCTTGCTCACTCCTCCTTCAGAACCTAGCCTCAACATTGTTGCTTTTGATCCTTCTGAATTTTGCCTTCTACAATTCTTTTGGTTTTTAACTAATAATTTTTAAAATAATTGTCATCCATGCATAATATTAAATAGCTCACTTGTCACCTGTGTCCAAGACATTTAGGTTAAGGGGTCAGGAACCCAGCTGTCTTCAGCATAGTTATATCATTAGTGTCTAGCAGAGAATCTGGCAGAAAACTCATGCAAATCATTGTTGAATAAATGCATGAATGAATTGCAAATTTTACTTTGTTGAATGAATGAATTATAAGTACAATAACATAGAAGACTATCTAGAATATATAACTTTTGTCTTTGCTGTGCCTCTTTTATAAACAAAACTTTACATGGCCTTGAAAATGACAACATTTTCCCTTACATTTAACTAGTTTTTCCCTTACATTTGACTAGTCTTGAGGAAAGCTTCCCTAAATAACTTAGTAATTTCCAAATTGGTAATCACAGTACTAGCTGAAGCATCAAGATTTGCATCCAGAATAAATTAAATTTCAGTTTTAGGTTACATATCAATTGAATGAACGTGACAAAATAGTTGGTGTTAACTATTGAGAACCCTGAATTCTAAGGGTATTCATTCAGAATTTTACATGAACTTTCAAATGTATTTGTAAGAGCATCTGCAGAAGTATTCTCAACCTTTTCTGAACTGGGGCTCAACTTCTTTTTCTTTCTTTACTCTAAAAATTTACTCAGCGTAATAGGCTCATGAAATTTTTCTACTCGTCAGCCTTAGAGGCTGTTAATTTCAACAGGGTTGCATGATTTGCTGCCAAACTGAGTTGGCTCAACTGATGAAAGTCACTCAAGAAGTTTTATGGATAGCAAAAGTTTTTAAGGGGTTTCTTTCAAAATGACCTAAAAAATGGAGGATTATTTTGTGTTATATTTACCCTATTGTTCACTAAGTTTTCTGTTTTCTAGAAGAGCTCCTCTGTGAAGCCACCACATGGAATCACAGAAGGCTCCATTTCACGATCCCTCTAGTTGCATTGTATATTTATTTATAAATTAGATGGAACCCTGCGGAGATTTTCCCTTCAGTTGGCCTACATTTACACAACATGTGAGCTATAGCTAAATCTAATACTGTAAATAAGCTGATAACAAGCAGAAGACCTTTTTGGCATAGCATCTTAAAGGATGGAGAAATGTTCATATAACATGGGAATGAATGTGTTAAAATCAATCTGACTAAATTAAGGATCTCTCTGCCAGCAAACTCTACCAGCAGGAATTTTTCCTTTGTCTCATCATGCCCCCAGCTGGCAGATGGGGCTCACAATTTTCTTTCAAATATCTTGGCCTGGCCACAGGATCTGGTAATTAAAAGGAACAGAAGCACATGGAGTTTTCTCTAGTCTGCAACACTCTGGAGAAATAATAATCTTTGCAGAGTGATCTTTGGCTTTGCAACACATGAGGTTAAATTAACCATTCAAATAAAGTTCCTTCTCTTTTGAGAAAAAGCAATTTATTCAAACACAGTTTATCTGCTCCAAGTTGTGGTCTTTTTCATTTTTGCATCAACATTTCACCACTCTCTCCATCCCTCCCCCAACTTCTGGGGTGACAGAGGAGGGAACATAAATTATAGTAAAGGTCCACATGCTATTTTGTTATAATCTGAATGGTTTAACAAATAGGCCCATGCTGAGAAACGGACTATCTGAATTCTGAGTTTTGGGAGTGTAGCAGAAGCTCTTGGTACCCTGCTTATATCCCCTTGGGTTACTACGGAGGTGGCCTGTAGATAGTTTTCTTACTTACTGAGTTCCTTCCATCATGCATGGGCAGACCACAAATGAGAGGGATTTAATACCCCTAGAGTGACCGTCAAGCAAAGACAGGTGTGAATTAGCAAGAAAATGTTCCAGTGTCCTGGCCTTTCAGAGAGACGATTCTCCACAGACTCTCAAAGGATCCTGAGGGGTAGGCCCTTGGTACCACTATGGAAACATACTCACTAATGCACACTGGCTTCCTTCCTGTCTAACTTTTATCACTTCTATACAGGGCTTCCTGGGGTCAGCTCCCAAACAAACCATTTGAACTCAAATTTTGTCTTAGGCTGTGCTTTGGGGAAAACCCAAACTAAGATGGCCTGTACCATTGGCCAAAGCAGCCAAGAGCAGGCCTGACAAGCAGTGGGAAAGAAAAGAAGGTTTTTCTGTAACATCCACTCAGGTGCTTGGGGCTGGTTACCAAGTCCCTCCACAGTTTAATTTGGTTCTTGCACCTTGTTGACAGTTACAACTGTTAGAGCAGAACAGTATCTGGCAGGGCTCCCAAGTGCCGTGAAGCACAGGGTACCCACTCAGAATAGTGGCCAGTGGAGGCTGAGATCCAGGCCTACTTGGCTCTGTCCACTAACTCTGAGACAGGAGCTGTAGCAGTAGAGGACAGAGAGCTTTTTGCTAATTGGTGCATCCAGAAGGACACCAGTCATTTCCCTACAAGGGCAACTTTTCTAAGTTTCCCAAAGGGTTTTTAATTTTAGCTGTCTTAGTCTATGGAGGATCACTAATTGGGTGTCAACTGCAGCTTCTTCTTTGATTCCTTTTTTCTTGAGGAAGATGCTATGTGCTGCCCAGGGGAAGGTTCAAAGGTAATCCCAGGCTCTTTTCCTGAAGGACTTTGCCTTCCAGATATCACCACCTTTGAGGAACTCGACCAAAAAGCCATAAAAAATGTTGTGGTACTAAGGTTACTTCCCACTATCACAACATAAAGACAGTTACAATACAATATAGGTATTTGATTTTGAGTAAATTGATTTGTATAACCTCATATTCATATGTTATTAAAAACAACTAATATAAACTATTCTGCAGTTTCTATGAGAACTAAACATGTGTACCAGCAATTTCTCTCCTAGGCAGAGGTTGAAGAGCAATGATTGAATATATTTACACACACAAATAAAAACCATATTAAGATTCATATGAAGCTTCTGATCAAGATGGTGGAGTAAGTAAACGTCGTGCTGGCCTCCTCTCATACCATATCAAAATTATAACTAAACTACAGAACAACCATCACTGAGAATTGTCTGAAATCTAGCTGAACAGAAGTCATATAACTAAGGATATGCAAAAGAAGTCACAATGAGACTGGTAGGAGAAGTAGAGATGAAGAACAGGCTGGTCCCACACCCATGTGTGGCAGTTGAAAGTTAGGAGGAATATATTAGCTACAGAGGTTCCACCCTGAGGAGCAAGGGGTCCCAGTACACACCGGACTCCCCAGCCCAGGGTTCCAGGGCCAGGAAGAGAAGTCCCTAGAAAATCTGGATGTGGAAACCAGCAGAGATTATGGCTGAGTGAGATAGAGGGCTACGGGAGTGCCAGGTTCTCCTCTTAAAGGGCTTGTGCATAGACTCACTTGCTCTGAGCTCCAGCACTTGGGTAGCAGCTCAAAAGATTCCAGAAACAAATGGGGAGGAATTGAGTTGTCTAGTTCAAAGCGAGTGCTGGAGGGGCAACTTTTATCCAGACAGAGGTGCTGGCAGAAGCCATTGTTCCTTTGTTGAGTGCCCCCCTCCTCGACTCAGTGGGAGTCTCTATCAACTTGGGTAATGCTGTTTTCCCTGCCCTGGTGAATTCCCTGAGACCATGTCCCACCCAACATGTGGGCCCACCCAAGCTGCTTCCAGTGGCTTTTTCTTAAAAATGGCCTGTCTCGGTTCATGTTTTAGATTCCTAAAACCTCTCAAATGTTCACAATCACTAAGTAAGCAGCATCTGGCCTCAGTATGCCCTATACCTCTTGGTAAGCAGCCCTAAACCCAGAACTAGTGGTAGCTGGCTTTGGTTCACAAGCTTAGCCTCTCTAAACACCTCTAGGCCCAGCGCAAGTGGCAACCATCTGCAGATCACATACCAGGAGGACCTGGGCAAGGCAAAGGCAGCAACTGAACATGGCCTGCAACGGAGCCCCTCCAAAGAGGCTTTAGAATTGATTCACCCAATGGCCGGGTTAGGACCACACCAGAAAACACCCAGCCTCCTTTACAAATTGCACACACAAAGAGCAGAATACTCAGGCACCGGAATCCTGCTAAATCAAATCTTTCTCCATAGGGTCAACATCTAAACAAAAGCTTCTTCACTATAGTCACAGCCAGTCTTCATATTTAGTCAACTTGAGTGTCAGTCTCTCCCACTGACAGAAACCAAGACTCAACTACCACAGGAGGGCACACACAACCCACACAATGAACACACCTGGAGTACCCAGACCAGGGAGATTGCACTACTGGGCCCCACAAGACATCTATTACACACGTCTACTCTACCAAGACTGGGAGACCTAGTAGCTGTGCCTGATACATAGAAATAAAAACAGAAAGGCAGCCAAAGTGAGGAGACAAAGAAACATGTCCCAAATGAAAGAACATAACAAAGTTCCAGAAACAGAATTAAACAAAATGAAGATCAGCAATCTACTAGATGTGGAGTTCAAAACACTAGTTATAAGGGTGCTCAACAAACTTAGGGGGAGGGTAGATGAACTCAGCAAGAACTTTAATAAAGAAATAGAAAAAATAAAAATGGATATAGAAAACATAAAAAAGAACTAGTCAGAAATGAAGAATACAATAACTGAAATGAAGAATACATTAGAGAGAATAGTAGATTAGATGAAGCAGAGGATCAAATCAGTGATTTAGAAGATAAGGGTCAGAAAACACCCAATCAGAACAGCAACAAGAAAAAATAATAAAAAAAAAATAAAGATTAAGCGACCTTCATGACAATATCAAACATACCAACATTCACATCGTAGGGGTACCAGAAAGAGAAGAGAGAGACAGTAGGAATTGAAAACCTATTTGAAGAAATAATGACAGAAAACTTTCTTAACCTGGCCAAGTAAATAAACATATAAGCTCAGCAAGTGCAGAGAGTCCCAAACAATTTGAACCCAAAGAGGTTCTCATCAAGACACATCATAATTAAAACGCCAAAGGTTAAATACAAAGAGACAATCTGAAAAGCAGCAAGAGTAAAGCGATTACTTACCTATAAGGGAGTTCCCATAAGACTGTTAACTTATTTCTCAAAAGAAACCTTGTAATACAGAAGGGATTGGTATAAAATATTCAGTGATGAAAAGTGAGGACCTATAATAAAGATTACTTTACCCAGCAAAGCTATCATTTAGAATCAAAGGACAGATAAAGAGCTCCTGAGATGAGAAAAAGCTAAAGGAATTCAGCACCATCAAATCAGCATTATAAGAAATGTTAAAGGAATTTATTTAAGAAGAAGAGAAAGAGGAAAAGGAGGAGAAGAAGAAGAAGAGGAAGAACTGTCAAAAATATGAATAATAAAATGGCAACAACTACATACCTATCAATAATTACTTAAAATGTAAATGAATTAAATGCTTCAATCAAAAACATAGGGTGGCTGAATGGATAAGAAAACAAGACCCTTATATATGCTGCCTACAAGAGACTCACTTCAGATTGAAGGATACACATAGACTGAAAGTAAAGGGTAACAAAAAATATTTCATGAAAATGAAGATAAAAAAAAGAAAAAAGCTGAGGTAGCAATACTTATTCCAGACAAAATAAAGGCTATAACAAAGAGACAAAGAAAAACTGAGTACTTCCATTTCTGGGTATTTATCCAAAGAAACCTAAAACACTAAATCAAAAAGACATTGGCATCCATATGTTCATTATGGCATTATTTACAATAGCCAAGATACGAAGGCAACCTGGGTGTCTATCAATGAATGAACTGATAAAGAAGAAGTCGTACATATATACAATGGGACATTACCCAGCCATAAAAGAGAATGAAATCTTG
This sequence comes from Cynopterus sphinx, assembly GCA_030015415.1. NCBI lineage: Eukaryota > Metazoa > Chordata > Mammalia > Chiroptera > Pteropodidae > Cynopterus > Cynopterus sphinx. The sequence goes on from CM057389.1 coordinate 59,264,807, forward strand.
CCATCTGCAACAACGTGGATGGAACTTAGAGGGTATTGTGCTGAATGTAATGAGTCAGAGAAGGACAAATACCATATGATTTCACTTATATGTGGAATCTAAAAAACAAAATAAACTAACAAATGAAACAGAAACAAACTCATAGATACAAAGAATGCTTTGCTGTTTGCCAGATAAGTTGGGATTTGAGAAGATAATTAAAGGGTGGAGAGGGATTACAAGGTACAAATTGATAGTTATATAATAGTCACTGGGATTTAAAGTATAACAGAGAGAATATAGTCAATAATATTGCCATAACTATGTATAGTGTCAGATGGGTGTTAGATTTATGAGGGTGAACATTTTGTAAGTAATATGAATATCTAATTACTATGTTGTACACTTGAAACTAATATAATATTGTATCTCAACAGTAATTGAAAAATAAAAAATTATTTAAGAAATACTCATACTTTTTCATTTCAAAATTTTCCACAAAGAAATGGTTACTAAGACAGTGTGGTACTGGCAAGGATTAATATATAGGTTAATGGAATAGAATTGAGAGTCCAGATATAAGGTCATATGTCTATGGTTAACTGATTTTCAACAAGGGCTCAATATCACCCAATGAGGAAAGCATAGTCTTCCTAACAAGTGGTGTAAAGACAATTGGATAACCACATTCAAAAAATGGAAATTAGACCTTTGCCTCACACCATATGCAAAAATTAACTTGAACTAAATCAAAGACTTAATGTAGGAGCTAAAACTACAAAACTCTTAGAAGAAAACATAAGAATAAATCATTATGATCTCAGAGTTTGCTATGGATTCTTGGATATGACACCAAAGCGCGCGCGCGTGCGTGCGCGCACACACACACACACACACACACACACACACACACAGACACACACACAGACACACACAAAGATACGTTGGACTTCATCAAAATAAAAAACTTTTGTTCTTTAAAAGACACTGTCAATAAAGTGAAAAGACACCTCACAGAATGGGAGAAAATAATTTCAAATCATATATGTGATTAAGGACTTGTATCTAGGATATATGAAAAAACTCATACAACTCAATAAAAATTAAACAGCTCAATTAAAAAAAAAGAATGGCCATTAAGCCTACGAATAGGTGCTTGACAACAAAATCGTAGTGAGATACCACTTCACACACACTAGAATAACCAGAATAAAAAGAACAAGGATATAGATCCACTTTGGAAAAGTCTGGCTTTTCCGGGAAAAACTAACATTACTATATAACCAGTGATTTCACTACTTAAATATATACCCAGGAGAAATGAAAACATATATCTACACAAAAGTATATATGAGTGTTCATAGCAGCACTATTCATAAAAGCCAAAAAGTGGAAACAACTCGAATCAAGTGATGAATGGCTAAACAAAATGTGATATATCCATACAATGAAATATTATTTGGTCAAAAAAAAAAAAAAAAAAAGGAATGAAGTATTGATACATGCCACAGCATGGATGAACCTTGAAAACAGTAGGCTAAGTAAGTCAGTCACCAAAAACCACATATGTAATTCCACTTATATAAAATGTCCAGAAAAAGCAAAACCAGAGAGATCAGTAGATTAGCAGTTGCTTAGGGCTGAGAGGGGACTAGGAGAGTGATAGGTAAAGAGTACAAGATTTATTTTTAATGTGATGAAAATGTTCTAAAATTGACCAATGATGACATGCCTATCAATACCTATGAATATACTTAAAACCATTCAATTTTTACACTTTAAATGAGTGAATTGTGTGGTATGTAAACTACATTTCAATATTGTTGTTTATATATATATAAAAAGTATGCATTGTAGCTTTATTTGCGATAGCCTCAAATTGGAAACAAATCAATTGCTCATCAATAGTAGAATAGGTAAATTGTGCCACATTATTCAAAGGACTACTACTCAGCAATAAGAATAAATGTTACATGCTATGGCATGGACGTATCTCCTAGGAATTACGTTGAGAGAAAGAAGCCACACATGGAGTGTACATACTCAAAGCGTCTGTTTACATGAATGTAGTGGACATTTTGGTGCACCATCCAGATCGTCCACACTTTTAAAATTGGGAGAGTTCAAATCTTGCTGCTTGTTGCAAGCTGAGACTCTCCATTCTCCTCTGTTGCCCTGGCTAAAGAGAGCAACCTAGCCCAAGGTAACAGCACATTTCTGGAGATAGTTCCACATCCAGCCATTAGTCAGTGTGGTGCCCTCTGGCTCCAATGTGGGACTACTCTGCAGGGTCATTCCAGCTCCAGAGGTACTGTGGACCTGAAGCCTTGTGATCGTATCTCAGTTTAGCTTCTCCACGCTTCTTTTACTCTCACAAGTACTAAAACCAAGAATGCTTTCTAAATATATTCCTGCTTGCAGATCTTCATCTCAGCCTCTGCCTCCTGGGAAAGTTAACCTAACAATGAAGTTTAAGATCAAACAAAACTAATTAATAATGATAGCATTTAGAACAGTAATTATGTTGGGGCAGGGCAGAGGATGTGCTGTTGCTGTTTGGGTAGGGGCATGAGGAACAGTTGTAGGATCTGAAAATTTCCTCTACCCCGATCTAGATTGTGCTTACACAGATGTGTATTTATGTGGAAGAAGTCAGACTGGTGTACTTTATGGACTTTACTGCATATTTGTTACATAACTCTCTTTAGTCTTAGATCCATAGAAATGATTTCACCCTTGTTCTTTGACACACAGAAATAAGTCAATCTGGATATCATGCTCCTTCTTTGCCTTCTAGGAGACTCTGCAGCCTGGTGTGTCCCTCATGTGCTTTTGAGTTACAGTGTATGGGTCAATTTTTTATATCTCAGGGCTAGGTGGACCATCCCACTGTGCTCACACTGCAGCCTCGTGGGGCCTCTGAGCACCAAGTTTGTGAACTCTGCCCCATGAACTTTGCTTATCTGTGAAATGAGGGAGTCAAATGCAGTGATGTCTTCTTTTGATATAGCTATACCTTTATCGTTCTTTTTGTAGAAAAATTACATACATATTGCAAAAAAAGGAAAGAAAGAGAGAGAAAGAAAAAGAAAGAAAGAAATAGAAAGAAAGAAAGAAAGAAAAGAAAAGAAAAGAAAAGAAAGAAAGAAAGAAAGAAAGAAAGAAAGAAAGAAAGAAAGAAAAAGAAAAAAGCTAAATGTCATGGAAGCATAAAGAAAATAATAAAGAATTTTGCCTCCTAGGATAATTGCCATCAACAGTTTGGTAAATATCCTTCCTGACACTTCTCTATATGGATTGCATACTCCATATATCCTCCTCAAAGCCCGTTGGTCCACCTTTAAAGTCCATCTCTTGCCATGGACAACAGCTGTGCCTGCCTACCTTTGCCCTGGAGCTCCTCTACCACTGTGATTGGAGCACCCATGCCCATTCTGAAGGGAATGAACACCCCATGGGACAAACCCTGATCAATGAGGTCTAGATATAGTTGATAAAAATGTCCCTCTCCTGTTCTTCAAGTGGACAATTTTGAGACTGTCTAAACAACTTCTCAGATGATCCCCAAAACGACTGAGCCCAAGGTGGTTCAACAATTGTCCCTGGGTTGACTTTCCTTTTTTAACTGTTTCACTTTTCTACAGCCCTTCTCCAATGTTCCTGTGATCACTTTCCAAAACAAATTGCCCACAGGCAAGCCTTTATCTCAGCCTGATCTGTGGGGAACCACATACACTCAGACATTGTGTGTGTGAATAAATAAATGATTAAATGAATGTATGTACAACATCAAATAGAGGATCCTCGCTATACACATGATTCTATAACCTGAATTTATACTTTCCATGTAAGTAGATATATATTTATATCCTGATTTCTATAATCAGTGTAGTATTTTATTGTTGTGTATCCATGCTTTACCTAACTTATTAGATATTTCTAGGTTTTTGCTGCCGTGTCACACAGGTCTCCCCGCTTAAATGACAATAAGCCAGATAATTTCTAACTAGCTTCAAAAAATCCACTGTTTGGTACCTGGAAATATCATTTCTCACAGGTTAACTCTGGGCAAAGCTATTATCTTTGCCTAGGATCCCGTCTCATCCTGATCCCATGGGACCCTCTGAATCACACCATGGAATTTATGTTCTGTGGGGTGTAAATGAACCCTTATGAGACAGTGGCTGGACTGACTCTCCATAGGGTGGGCTCATAACCTCCTGGTGAGCTAGCTTCTATTTTGGTTGAGGGGGATTCTTCAAAGAAAGAGACAGCTGAGAGCTGTTAGCAGCCCTCACTGGGGGATGGTACATAGCCTGGTAAAGTGGGGCACCAACAACATGTGTATAATGTACAGAATTACACACATATAGAATATTATCTACTGAGGTATATGATCTTATATAGAATATTACTTCACTGAGAATTATAATACAATTCTCTTTATCATATATATATGGCTTGTCTATTTCAACCCACACACTTTTGCTATATACTCAGTGAGGCTGCTCCTCCCATTCCATTCCAAATACTCTGATGAAGACGTATTAGAATAAATTTCATTTAAGTGATAGCAAAATCAGCACTTAAGACATAATGAACCATTGGGAACATCATAGTGACCAACAGTTTCTAATGAGCCATAGTCTCTCAAAGCTCCAGAAAAACCAGTTCATAAAGTCATGAGAGGTCCCTGAACTCTCTTACTTTGCTAGAACTGTGCAATTTGTTCCCTGAAGTTCCAGTGCCAACACTTGTTCTTCCCTTCCACGCCAAGCCCTTTGTGCCTTCTTACCCTTGGCCTGCACTCACTGATGCCCTTTAGAGGTCGTGCTGGGGAGCGTCAACGTAGTTGCCCAATGCGTTCACCACAAAACGCACGGGGTTTCTCTAACTTGGTACCACAGCTCTTCCGGCCCTTTTGGGGAATAGTGAAGTTAAGCTTTACTCTGCTTCCTCATCCTCTGGACATCGCTTGGGTTGCTGCTGCTCTTCTCTGAGTAACCTGCCTCCCCTGCCTCAGTTTCTCTCCGACATTGTGCATCCAAACTCATCTGCATTTTTGTGAGTGAGCTTGCAGAGGGACTTGTCGTCCAGTTTGTCCTCAGTTCTCCTAATTGAAGAGAAGCAGATGCTGAGAGGAAAAACTGCAAGGAGCCCCGCCTACATCCCTAGCTTCTTTGAGATAGCTGCAGCGCTGGAGGAGGATGAATAGTGTCCACCTCATGGGTTGTTATGAGGCTTCAATGAGCTGATGAATGAGGGTTCCCAGAACAGTGTCTGGTTTGCTGTAGAGTCTTAATAAATGTGTACCGTTATTGGCGTAAGGTCACCCAGATATTATGCTTTCCTGCCTCTCTCATAAAGTTTCATGGTAAAGATGTTTTTTTTTTTCTTCATTTGTCTATGTCTCTATTGAATTAAAAGTGTTTGACTTGATAAGAGCAGCCTTGGTGAGCATTGGTCCAAGACTATCCTGGCGCTGATACTGCTGGCAAATAGGAGGCAGGTGGGACACAGCTGAGCTTGAGGCAAGCAGTGTGAGTTTTACAGCTGGATAGAACTGCATTGGAATTCTGGCTAACTCACTGGAACCTCAGCTTTCTCATTAGTAAAATGGAAAATCGGTATCTCTATCATAGGAATATTATGGGGTTAAATAAGGCAGTAGAGCCTGGTGGTAGAGTGTAGTACCTTCTAGGGCCAAATTGCCTGCTGTAGTTCCACCACTTATCAGTTGTACAGCTGTGCATGAGCTACTTAATCGATCTGTGCCTCGTTTTTTTTCCATCTAAAAATGGGCTAACATTTACTTTGTAGTATAGTTAACGAGTTAACATTTATGCTAAGCATTTATCTTTGGTAAGCACTTAATAAGCATGAAGCTCTTTGTAGATATTATATAACTATTATATTGCTATTATTATAAGAATTAATTATTAACATAAAAATGAAGATGATGACAAGTAGTGAAGACATACTTTTAGTTTAATAATATAAAATATTAGTTGTTTTATTTGCCCCAAATTTGAAATAAAGCAAGTCTTCATGAAATAAAAATGAATTCAGCAGTGTGTAATTTCAAAGCTGACAGGCCCAGGGATGTACACTAGTTTATGCTGTTGCCATATGGCTGGTAATCAGAGACACTCACCTCCTTTGGGATTAATGTTGACTTATGCAGGCTTTGCATTGTCAATTTCTTCAGGAACAATTGCATATAAAAAGCTCTTGGAGGCTGTCTGACATGGAGGAGGCAGGCACTCATTGAATGGCAATTATATGAAGGTGTAGTCTTTAGTCAGGCACCAAGGAAATCACTTGGGTTCTCACCAGCTTGGGTGTGCCTAAGTCCTCTTCAACCAGGATATGGGGACACCTTAGGAATAGAAAGGCGGGTGGCATCACTACCCCAATATTACTTGTCAGCATGGAGTTTCTTTCCCTGCAAGCCTCTCACTTTCCCCTGTTGCTGTGCACTCTTCCTGTGGTTTTTTTTTTTTTTTTTTGCTGCATGGGTTGCTTCTCTGATCACATTCCAAGTGCTCTGACTTTGGGTTGTGCCTTTTCTCTCACACTTGTTGCATTGTCTACCAGCACTGGGCATACAGTTAATATAGAATACATTCTTGTTGACTTAAACATTTCTCAAAATTGGGAGCAAGAAAGGGGAAAGGCTGTATTTAAAAAAAATTATTTATTCAGGACACATTCATTGTTTGTAAATTTATGTGGCTATTCACATTTACATCTTCTGCATGCCTAATAAAAGGCATGAACAAGGACCATTTACTTCCCTCCTGATCTAGTCTCAGGTGGGGCACAGCCACAGGTTCCATTTCCAGCAGCTCCTCAGATGCTTCATGTGACCTGAAGCAGTAGTGGAAGAGCTAGGGTCTCAGTTTACTCCCACTTCTACTGCCCTTCAGCCTGGTTCCCCATTATCTTTATCCGGGTTCTCTCAAAAGCCAACCCGAGATGATTTGTGGACAGTGTTTGGGTGTGATGCAGACGGTGAGAAGAGCAAGGCAGAAGTGGGAAGGCAGCTAGAAGAGTTATCTTATTGAGTCCGCGACCATTGTGAGCACCTGGGGAGATGTGGTAAAACCGGCAATGGAGTTTTTCTTAGGGACACAGAGTTGGGCTATTTATCCAGAAATTTACATTTTCCATTAATTAAAGGCTTCCGCGGTACTTTAGGCATGCCCCTCACTGGCCAGCTGGGCTGCAGCCAGGAAAGCTCCAGGCAGAGTGACAGTGGCTTTCAGTAAGAAGCTGACAGCTGATATGGAAACAAAGAAAGCCAAGCGGGTGTGGACAGAGCACCAATGGTGTCTGATCTGTCCCTTAAGGGAGAGTGTGTATAGAAACATTTTAACCATAGTCATGTTCTTACGATGGCATGTTCTGGTTGTGTATTGCTCTGTAATTTCATACCAAAATTTACTGGCTTAGTGTCCAACTACCCTTTTTATTACTACTCATGGTTTCTGTGGGTCAGAAATTTAGGAAGTCTTCACTGAGTCCTTCTTTCATGCAAGTGCGATTAGTTAGTGGCTGGAACTGGCAGAGAAGATGAATGGCTGGAGCAGCTAGAGATGGCTGTGAATCTCTTTCTCAACGTGTTCCATCTGCATGGGCTTTTGGGGTTCTTCACAGTATGGTGGCCTCTGGGCCATGGGGCTGCTAACCTGACAGCCGAACCTAGAAGAGCAGGTGTGGAAACTGCATTCCTTTTTATAACCATGCCTCGACTGGACTCTTGGTTATAGGCTCATAACAAGCCAGCTGACATTTGAAAGCAAATGAATTAAACTTCATTTTTTGATGGGGGCCTGGCAAAGTTCTTGAAGAGCATGTGAGACAGGTAATAATGAAGGAGCCCTTTGGAAAATACAACTTGCTGTGTGTGTGCGTGCGTGCACACGTGTGTGTGTTCATATTAGTAAATATCGTCATCTTTCAATACCTATGAAATAAGCAATACCCATAGAATAGCAAATGAGCATGGGCCAGCACAAATGCATTGACTAATAAAATAAGTAAAAATGTTTAAGTTTGGTAACTGTCTGAGGCTGTCTACCCACACCCACTGGCCTGAGCTGTCAGTGGAGCTGTTAAATTTCTCAGCCAGGCAGAATGTGTGTGTGTGTGCGTGTGTGTGCACATATGCACACACACATGTGCATTCTCAGATGAGACAGTATTGGCTAATGATTATCAGCAACTTCGGAAATGAAGGAAATCAGTGACACAATAAAAACTCTAATTGCTTGGCAACAGTGTTTAGGCCTCATTAGGCAGATTCCTAATAGCTTCAAGAGAAATAAACTCCTGTGTCATTAGATAACAAGGCAAGAAATAGGTTATTTCCTTTTGAAAGGTATGAAAGCTTCCAATTGCCTGATACATTTGCCTAGTAGATTATTTTCTGTCATCTCAGTTAATTGAATTTTTCCCTTGCTCTTAAAATCCTTTCCTTCAAATAAGGTTACAAAGTTCAGAAAAATCATATTTTAAATCACAGTCACAGAAGGCAGAAATCAACCTTATCTAGACAAAGTGCTTCAGGAGAAAATAAAAGCCCCCTAACCTTTAGAAGTTTACCTTTTTCCTGTACACTTGGGTGACTTGGCATTTTGTGGAATACAACTTTGCAATATAGCACCCAATTTAGATTTTAAAAGAAAACCAAACATTATTTATGGTTTTATCTATATTCTTCTGTGGGAATCCATCAAAGCTTTCATTGTCAAAGTTTTTATTTTAGCTGAAAAAGACAAAAATCAGAACTCAGGTTTGGTTCCAATAAAAATTTAACTTGCAATATGTTTGGTAGAATCATGCTTTCAATCTTTCTATGACATATTTCAAGCCTGCCCTCTCATTTTTTTTTGGTAAACTCTTGTGTCTTTTCAGATTATGCACACCACACACACACACACACACACACACACACACACACACACACACACACATACCCTTTACATTTCACACCACATGATCAGGTATAATGTGGTACATAAATTGTGTTGGCTGGAAAATTACTGCTTGGCTATCACCCATGGGAACATAGGCTATTGCTCATGGGAACATAGCATTCTAACAATAAGCTTTCTGTAACCCCCACTTGTTCAACTGACCTGTGGGTTGACCGTAAAAAAAAGAAAAATAGACTTGTGTGTTCAAACAAGATAAAGAATGGGGTTTAGGGCTTAAAACCCTGTACTTCTACATTTCGGGGCTGCTTCATTTGGGGTGTGCGTACACCTGGCAGACCCAACTGGCTGAATAAAGAGTATGTTTTCTATAACTCACTTATTTCTGGTGGTCCGTGTGTCTATCGGGGGCTGGTGGCTACAACAAAATAAGCTCATCTTTCCTCTTAAATGCTCAAAAGTGAGTCCCTTATTGCTATCAGTCATGGATGGGCCACCAGGGTGCAGAACACAGAGCTCTGGCATGCTGCGTTAGGAAGAGAAGAGTGGAACTTCATGTGGCCAGTCCTCCTTCCAAATGTGAAAAAGCCGTGGCCTACTTTACCACGCTGGATATGTGGAAGAAGGAACCAGAGAGAGAGGGAGAGAGGAAAAGAGGAAAACAGAGGGGCGGGGAAGAGAGAGAGAGACTGAGAGTTGGAGAGAGAGTTGGAGAGAGAGTCAGAGAGAGAAGGAAAGGCCCTAGCAAGATGAAGCAAGAGGGTCAGCCTTCTTCTTGTGGGCAAGGCCTTGGGCTAGCTTCTACTGTTGACCTTCTGGCTGGAAGGACAAGAGAACCACACAAACACACCCCAATTCTTGTCTTGGAATATGACCAATTTTAGTGAGTTTCCTCCTTTGAGAGAGGGGGAAGTGTAGAGCCAAGAGGGAGTTGAGTGAGACATCCCCTTTTCTAGAGATCTAAATCAATATAAATTCATTACATTCTTATCCCAAGGTCATTTGTATTTTTAAGCCTCTATTAAAGAAATTTGAGGAGGTATAGAGGAAGAATTTGGGTCCATTGATAGTCTTCCACTCTGCCCTAGGGGTGTGACTCCAGTTTGAGTCAATAAAAGCCCATTTAGTGATTTACAAAGCTGAGGCTGAAGAGATTGGTGTCAGCCTGGAAGTGCCTGGGGGGAGGGGTGGTCAGATTAGCTCCTCTTATCTCAGCACTGAATTAAAGGTCAATACCTTGGATTCTCCTGCAGTAAGCGGTTGCATAGAAAGTATAGATTTTCTGCTATATAAACTCAACTCTCCCTATTGTTGGCCCATATCAGGCTAATTCCAAACCCATCAAAACATATTACAGAGAAGCCAGTCTTTAATAAGCACTGCACACAGTGTTTCTGAAATTTAGGCAGATGTTAGGCAACATCCTCTCTCCTCCCCCATCCTGCCTTCCCTTTTCCCTTGACAACAGGCCCTGACTCATTGCAGCACAGCAAAGCACAGCACTACACCTTGCACTTACAGTTTTATATTCATCCATTGCTTTTTTTAATAATCAGTTTTAAGTATACAGTACATTGGTTAGACATTTACATAGTTTATTAAATACTACCCCTAATTACTCTATCTTCCCTCTGGCTCTACACGTAGTTATCCATCCATTGCTATAGCTGTTCTGGAAAATGATGGATGGTGGAAAGCCACATCTACCCTGGAGATTCAGCACATGGGGAGAGTGTTAGGTCGACGGGGGGAGGGCCAGCCAGATGCCTGCCTGGAGACTCCTCAGCTTGATACCTGAATCCAGACCTTTTGAATAGGGCCCAAACTAAAACCCTAGGTGCCACCACCCTAATTCGGAGGCTTTATTAGCATTTGATTAATGTTCCCCACCCTATACCCCCCTCCCACATAACCCCATAAAAGCTGCGCCCTCTCACCCCAGGGCACGACTTCTCTGGCCCCTTTCCTCTTGGGACCAGAGAACCTCGCCCAGAAGCCCTCTCCCAATAAATGCTTGCTTTTAAAACTTCTCTTGGCGTGTCACACGTTTACCTTACAGAGAGTATATTTAAAGCATGTTGATATTTATAAAACTAGTATGATGATTAATTTTATATGTCAACTTGGCTGGGCTCAGATAGTTCATAAAAAATTATTCTGACTGTTTCTATAAAGGTGCTTTTAGATGAGGTTAACATGTAAATTGGTAGTTTGAATAAAGCAGATTGCCCTCCCCAATTGTGAGTGGGCCTCATTCACTCTGTTGAAGGCTTGAATAGAAGAAAAATGTAGCTGGTTGGGTCCCACCTATGGTCATACCTATGCAGCAGTGCAAAAAGAGTCCTTGAGTTTTATAATAGACTAAAATATTTATATTCTATTCTAAAACCATTATTTATGCATCTATATGGTAAAGCCAAAAGGTCAAAACCAATAATCAATGTTTATATCATTGTCATTATGTAATTATTTGGTGTTCACGAAAGTGTTAAATATAGGGCTATTATATGTATTCCTCTGCATTCCCCATTCTCAAGGTAGACTCTTTCTTGCTTCAAGGTGGCGGGGTGGAGGACCCACTGGTTCCTTTAAACCAGTGGGTCTCAGCCTTGGCTACACGTTAGAATCACTGGGGAGATTTTAAAACTCCCAACGAGTTACACCTGACACCAGTTAAGTCAGAACCTGTCAGGGAGGAAGCCAGGTACTGTTCCTTTTGTAAAGCTCTCTAGGTGTCCCATGTGCAGCCCAGGTTGAGAATTACTGTTTCACTCCTCAAGGATTTGGCCTACTCCTTGTTCTTGCTTTGCGAAGCCTGACACCTCCTGTCAGACAGAAGGTGCTGATGGTGGTAGAAATACTGGGTATGTAGCAGGAAGGGAGTAAGCAAGAGTAAAAAGAATGGGAAGTAGAAGGGAAGAAAAAGGAGGCTGGCGTAAAAGTGGAGCAGGGACCATGCTGGGAGAGCAGAGCCTCCGTACCAGGCCAATACTAATATTCAGGGCAGTGCTGGGGAGCTCAGGGCTTGAGCTCTGTAGATGAGGGGTGTGGTTGGGCTCCTCAAAGCAGAAGCAACCACTGAAGAGAAGGTTAGTCTGGTTGGCTTTAGTGCAGGAGAGATAATGTGAGATGGGGTTAGGAATTCTGCTGAAGAAAAGTGGGAAGCTAAAGATTTAAAGAGTCTGTTGAAAAGGGGTTGGAGAGAGAAAAGAGGGCCAGTAAGGCATCTGTGGGAGAGTAGGGAATAAAAGGAGAAAGAAGTAAGACTGTTTGTTCTGGGCAGGGGTCCTCAAACCCCAGGTTGTGGACCAGTACTGGTCCATGACCTGTTAGGAACCAGGCCTCACAGCAGGAGGTGAGCAGTGAGTGAGAGAGAGAAACTTCACCTGTATTTGCAGCCGCTCTCCAGCACTAGCAGCACTGCCTCAGCTCCACCTCAGATCATCAGGTATTAGATTCTCATAGGAGCACCAGTCCCTGATGCCAAAAAGATTGGGGACCACTGATTCTGGGAATATAAGGAGGTCTGACTGTTCTTGAGGGCCCTGGAGCAACAGGTGCAGTGGTGATTGCTCCCTCTCAATTCCTGGCCTTCCACAAGGCAATTTTTAGAAACAGATGGCCTGGGAGGAAATGGCTGGACTTCATGTAGGTAGGAATCTTCTTTAGGCCCTCAAAATGGGCCATAAAGTCCTTCCAGGCACCTAGGCTCAAATATAGAGTAGGTCAAGGTTATCATAAGCCAGGAAACCACAAAGGTGTGTTTGTGCCCTGCAAACTAAGGTTTCTTCCCCCAGAAACTGTCAGAAGAGTGTCATCTTTTCAGGGAGTATCTCCAAGGACCCAGGCTTAAGTTTCTCAGAGCTGTAGCAAATCCTGGCCAGATTCATGTAAATGTCCATAACACCATTATCCTCTTTGGTATCCTGCCACTTATCCTTCAGCCATCCCAGCAGACCCAAATTCTGATCCTCGACTCCTTACTTCAGTCTTCAATTCTCTGTAATGTGGCCTAGAAAGTACCTCCAGATAGACAACCAAGGCAATCACCTTGTGGGTTTCTTTTTCCTCTGAGACCACAGTCTTGTAATGAATTCCAGTGTCTGAAAATATTTTTTTTTCCAATTCTATATATGAAGTTAAAAATAGTATTTATTTATTTTTTAATTTTATTTTTCAGTTAGAGTTGTCACCCAAAATTACTTTATTTTAGTTGCAGGTGTATAGCATAGTGGTTAGACATTTATATAATTTACAAAATGATCCCCTTGTTTAGTCTAGTACCCACCTGACACTATACATGGTTATTACAATATTATTGACTATATTCCCTATGCTGTACTTCACATTTCCATGACTATTTTATAACTACCAATTTATACTTCTCACTTCTTATTCCCTTCACCTTTTTCATTCAGTTCCCCAAACCCCATCTCTAATCTGGCAACCATCAGTTTGTTCTCTGTATCTATGAGTTTGTTTTCACTTTGTTTGTTCATTTATTTTGTTCCTTAGATTTTACATATAAGTGAAATCATACGGAATTTGTCTTTCTCTGTCTTACTTCACTTAGCATAATACCCTCTAGGTCCACTCATGTTGTTGTGAGTGGTAAGATTTCACTTTTTATGGCTAATATTCCATTGTATAATATGTACCACTTTTTGTTTATCTAATCATCTATTGATGGGCAGTTAGGTTGCTTCCATATCTTAGCTATTGTAAGTAGTGCTGCAGTGAACGTACAGGTGTATACATCTTTTTGAATTAGTATTTTGGTTTTCTTTGAATAAATACCCAGAAATGAAATTGCTGGGTCAAATGTAGATCTATTTTTAATTTTTTGAGGAACTATTTTCTATAGCAGCTGTACCAATTTGAAATCCCGCCAATAATATATGAGGATTCCTTTTTCTCAACATCCTTGCTATCCCTTTGTTTTTTGATATATTTATGACAGTCATTCTGACAGGTGAGAGGTGATATCTCATTGTGGTTTTAATTTGCATTTCTATTATGGTTAGTAACCTTGAGCATCTTTTCATATGTCTATTGGTCATCTGAATGTCCTTTATGAAGAAATGCCTGTTCGGGTCTTTTGCCCATATTTTAATTGGATTGTTTGTTTTCTTGGAGTTGAGTTGTATGAGTTCTTTATAAGTTTTGGATATTAACCCCTTATCAGATGTATTATTGGCAAATACAAATAATTTCCCATTCAATAGGTTGTCTTTTTGTTTTGTTTATGGTTGCTTGCAGTGCAAAAACTTTTCAGTTTGATATAGTTCAATTTGTTTATTTTTTCTTTTGTTTCCCTTGCTTGAGGAGATGTAGCAGAAAAAATATTCTAACAGCAATGGCAGAGAGTTTGCTGTCTATGTTTTCTTCTAGAAGTTTTATGGTTTCAGGTCTTATATTTAGGTCTTTAATCTATTTTGAGTTTATTCTTATATAAGTTGTAAGGAGGTTGTCCAGTTTCATTTTTTTGCTTGTATCTGTTCGTCTTTTCCAACACCATTTATTGAAGAGACTGTTTTTACCCCATTGTATATTCTTGCCTCCTTTGTAATATATTAAATGAGCATTTAAACATGGGTTTATTTCTGGACTCTCTATTCTGTCTCACTGATCTACATGTCTGTTTTTATGTGAGTATCATGCTGTTTTGGTTACTATAGACTTTTAGTACAGTGTGATATCAAGTAGTGTGATAGCTCCAACTTTGTTTTTCTTTCTCAAGATTGCTGTGGCTATGCGGGGTCTTTTAGGGTTCCATACAAATTTTAAGATTATTTTTTCTAGTTCTGTGAAAAATGCCATTGATATTTTGATAGAGATTGCATTGAATCTGTAGATTGTTTTGGGTAGTATGGCCACTTTAACAATGTTCATTCTTCCTACCCATATATGCTTCCATTTATTTGTATCTTCAATTTCTTTCTTCAATGACTTATAAATTTTTGAGTATAGGTCTTTTTACTTCTTTGGTTAAATTTATTCCTTGGTATTTTTTTTCAATGAAATTGTAAATGGAATTATTTTCTTAATTTCTCTTTCTGATAGTTCATTATAGATGTATAGAAATGCAACTGATTTCTGAATATTAATTTTGACTCTTGCTACTTTACTGAAATCATTTATTAGTTCTAACAGTTTTTTGATGGAATCTTTAGTGCTGTCTATAATATGTCATCTGCAAATAATGACAGTTTCACTCCTTTATTTCCAATTTGGATGATTTTTTTTTTCTTTTTCTTGTCTGATTGCTGTAGCTGGAACTTCCACTACTTGTTGAATAAAAGTGGTGAAAGTGGACATCCTTGTCTTGTTACTGGTCTTAAGGAAAATGCTTTTAGCTTTTCCCCATTAAATATGGTGTGTGCTGTGGATTTGTCATATATGGTCTTTATTATGTTGAGGTATGTTTCCTCTATTCCCACTTTGCTGAGAGTTTTTATCAAAAATGGGTGCTGGATTTTGTCAAACACTTTTTTTTTCTTCTATTGATAGGATCTATATGATTTTTATCTTTCAGTTTGTTAAATTGGGTTATCACATTAATTAATTTGCAGAAATTGAACAAACCATCCTACAAATAAATCCCATTTGATCATAGTATATGGTCTTTCTATGTATTGCTGAATTTGGTTTGCTGATATTTTGTTGACATTTTTGCATCTATGTTTATCAGGGATATCGGCTTATAATTTATTTGCAATGCCTTTGTATAGTTTTGGAATCAGAGTAATGGTAGCCATTCTAAGGGTAGAATGACCTAGGGAGCCTTCCTTCCTCTGGAATTTTTTGAAATAGATTGAGAAGAATGGGTGTTTATTCTTCTTTGAATGTTTGGTAAAATTTTACTGTGAAGACACCTGGTCCAGGGCTTTTGTTTTTTGGGAGGTTTTGTTACTGATTCGATTTCAGTAGTCAGTTCAGATTTTCTGTTTCTTCTTGACTCAGTCTTGGCAGATTATATATTTCTAGGACTGTATCCATTTTTCCAGATTATCCAATTAGTTCGTATATAATTGCTCATAGTATTTTCTTATAATCCTTTGTATTTCTGTGGAGTCAGTTATTCTCTTTCATTTCTGATTTTATTTCTCTTTTTTTCTTGATGAGTCTGGTTAAATAAAGGTTTGTCAATTTTGTTTATCTTTTCAAAGAATTAGTTCTTAGTTTCACTGATCTTTGCATTGTTTTTTAGCCTCTATTTTGCTTATTTCCATTCTGACTTTTATTATTTCTTTCCTTCTACTCTCTTTGGGCTTTGTTTGCTGTTCTTTCTATAATTCCTTTAGGTGTGAGCTTAGATTGCTTATTTGAGATTTTTCTTGTTTCTTGAGATAGTCCTGTGTTACTGTGAATTTCCCTCTTAGGACTGCTTTTTCTGTGTCCCATAGATTTGGGGTTGCTTTGTTTTCATTTTCATTTGTGTCAAGCTATCTTGATTATTTTCCTGATCTCAGTGGTAATCTATTCATTGTTTAGCAGGGTGTTGTTCAGTCTTCCTAAGTTTGTGTATTTTCTTTTTTTCTGTTATTTTCTTGCCATTGATTTTTATTTTCATACCATTATGGCCAAAGAAGATGCTTGATATATTTTTCAGTCTTCTTAAATTTACTGAGATTGGTTTTGTGGTCTAACATGTGATCTATCTTGGAAAATGTTTTATGTGCACTTGAGAAAAATGTATACTCTGCTGCTTTTGGGTGAAATGCTCTAAAAATATTAATTAAATTCATCTGATCTGATATGTCTGTCATTTAAGGCTCCTGTTTCCTTGTTGACTTTCTGTCTAGAAGATCTGTCCATTTGTGTCAATGTGTTATTATATTCTCCTACTATGACTGTATTATTGTCAATTGTTCCTTTTATGTCTGTCAATATTTGCTTTATATATTTAGGTGCTCTTATGCTAGATGCATAAATGTTTACAAGGGTCGTAGCCTCTTGTTGCATTGATCTCTATTCTTTTAAAATGTCCTTCTTTGTCTCTTACCATAGCTTTTGTTTTAAATTCTATTTGTCTGATATAAGGATTGCTACTCCAGCTTTAAAAAAAATTTCCATTTGCATAGAATATATTTTTTTATCCCCTTACTTTCAATCTGAAGCAGATCTCTTGTAGACAGCATATGTATGGGTCTTGTTTTCTTATTCATTTCACTACCTTATGTCTTTTGATTGGAACACATAATCCATTTACATTTAAAGCAATTAATGAGAGGTACATAGTTATTGCCATTTTATTTTTCATATTTATGTTATTTTTTCTTCTTCTCCTCTTCTTCTTAAAGAAGTTCCTTCAACATTTTTTGTAATACTGGCTTGGTGGTTCTGAATCTTTTAGCTTTTTTCCTGTCTGGGAAGCACTTTTTCTCACCTTCAATTTTAATTGATAGCCTTGCTGGGTAGAGTAGTCTTGGTTGTAGGTCCTTGCTTTTCATCACTTTGAATATTTTGTGCCAGTCCCTTCTAGCCTGAAAACTTTCTGTTGAGAAATCAGCTGACCATCTTATGGGAGTACCCTTGTAAGTAACTAGCTGCTTTTCTCTTGCTGCTTTTGGGATTCTCTCTTTGTCTTTAAACTTTAGCATTTTAATTATGACATGTCTCGGTGTGAGTCTTTTGGGGCTCATCTTGTTTGGGATTCTGTGCTTCCTGGGCTTATATGTCTATTTTCTTTACCAGGTTAAGGATATGTTCCATCATTATTTCCTGAAATACATTCCCAGTTCCTTACTTTCTCTATTTTTCTCCTGGTACTTCTATGATGCAAATGTTATTATGCTCAATGTTGTCCTAGAGGTCCCTTAAACTATCCTTATTTTTTAGTTCTTTTTTCTTTTTGCTCTTCTAATTGGGTGTTTTCTTCTATCTTTTCATCCAAGTCACTGATTCAATCCTCTGCTTCAATCTACTGTTGATTTCTTCTAGTGTATTGTTCATTTCAGTTATTACATTCTTCATTTCTGACTGGTTCTTTTTTATGGTTTCTATGTTCTTTTTTATGCTTATTATCTCTTTGTTGAAGTTCTTACTGAGCTCATCTATTCTTCTCTTAAATTCATTGAGCAGCCTTATATCCAGTGTTTTGAACTCTGTATGTGGTAGGTTGCTTGCCTCCATTCCGTTTCATTTTTTTTTCCTGGAGTTTTCTCCTGTTCTTTCATTTGGGATGTATTTCTTTGTTTTCTCATTTTGGTTGTCTCTATGTTTGTTTATATGTATTAAGTAGACCTGATTTCTCCCACTCTTAGCTGGGTGGCTTTATGTAATAGGTGTCCTGTGTGGCCCAGTGACACAGTATCCTTCTGATCACCAGTG
This sequence comes from Cynopterus sphinx, assembly GCA_030015415.1. Classification (NCBI taxonomy): domain Eukaryota; kingdom Metazoa; phylum Chordata; class Mammalia; order Chiroptera; family Pteropodidae; genus Cynopterus; species Cynopterus sphinx. The sequence continues at coordinate 59,283,058 of CM057389.1, forward strand.
CTAGGTTTTCCAGGAGTGACTCTTGTGTGTGCCATCTTGTTATAGATGAGCCTTGATTGTTGTTGATGCATCAATGCGTGAGATTGATTCTCAGGCTGAGTGGCTGTGAAGATTGACCATGCCCATAATGTGTGAGCAGCAGCTCAATGTGGGGTTTGCTCCAGTGGGTTTGTGTCTGTTGAGACCTCTGTTTGAGTGTGCTGCTTGTGGGGCTAATCAGGAGGTGCTCTGTTGAGGTCTAAAGCCAGCCTTCAGGTATGTTAGTTCTGGAGCCCCTTGGGAGGAGCTACAAAGCTATCTGTATTTTGTCACTGTCTGAGCTAAACCTGGAGGTGTGTGGGAAAGGCCACATGGCCAACTGAAGCTGACTGCCACTAATATCAGGCCTGAGACAGCTCATCAAAAGGCCCAGGGCTCCCCTGGCCTGAGGCTATTTGCTGGCCACTTATAAAGCTTAGCAGCTGAATGAACCTTAGAGGTACCAGAGTTGGATGTGGCATGATCTCAGGGAGTCACTAGGGTGGGGCAAGTGTTGTCCTCCAGTTAATATATATTTTGATTTGTTGCCATTGATGAATCTGTGGCCACTCACAAAAGTCTTAGCTCACACTGAGGCCAGCTGCTGCACACCCTGGGATTTGTTAAGAAATACTGCAGCTAGGGCCAAGGTTGGTTGCCCACCACTAAAAGTGTCTCCCTAGGTGTGTAAGTGGAGTCCTGTTGACTGCTGCTGAAGCAAACTTCCATTGAAAGCGTGGGGGTGGGAATGGTCACTTAGTAACCACCCAAAATGGCCACCAGGCAATTAGAAGGTTGGGTGGGGCAGGGTCTCAGGGAGTTACCAGGGTGGAGTGAGCAGATCTCACCAGGCCAATGCAGATTCAGTTTTGCCCGTGAGCGGGGAGGGCTCAACATAGGCAAGATAGTGCTCACCTGTAGGCTGCACAAGAAGAGGGCTCAAAAAAGTGCAATGGTGACTGTCCCTCCAGCCCTTGCCCTGAAACCACACAACTCAGACTTGCTCTGTATGTTTCTAGCACCTCCTGAAATGTTCCTGGGTGAGTGCCTGTGAGCGAGTGAATCTGTTCTTGAGTCCTTCAAGGAGACATCTGGATTTCCAGCTGCATTCTGTCTTACCTGGATGACCCCACTGATTGCTGCACAGCATCAGTGAGTTCATGGATACGAATGCATGTCATAAACCAAGAAGCCTCTTATACACATGAAGAGTGTTCCTCTCAAAAAAGTGAGGCAAAGTATAGAGTGTGATTTGCCCAGGGCTGAAGCATTAATTTGAAGAAATCACAAACTGCTAAAAGACGAAACTGAAAGAAAGAATAAGGTAAAGACTCCTTCCCCCTCTAGTTCTAATTTGTCCATTTATCCCTCAGACAATGAAATCTAGCCTGTCCTCTGTCTCTGTATGTATATATGTGTGTGGACAGGCTTCTAGGTCCAGAAAATAAGCAGGAATCTCTGAGGACTGTGGCTAGCCTAGAGAGGATTCCCAAAGCGTTTCTGGCTTGTTTCTCTGCCACAGGGCAGCTGGTTACCCAGAATACAGACTGATGGCTTTGGGGTTCTGTAGAAGTGTCAAGCCTTTCTCCCTATGAGAGTTTTGACTTGTCTCTCATTAGCCCCAAGGCTGCCACACAAGATCAGATATACAACTGCCTGAGAGTCAGGGTTTAGCAATTTCCCTGGAACCTGAGAAGAAGATTGAGAACTACCAGGGAGAGGTGCCAATTTGGCCTCCAGGGCTATCCCTAAAGGCTTTATCAGCAGGATCAGGCCATATGCCCTTGTTAATTCAACATTTGGGTCACAGGGTGGATATATATAGATTTGGCTAATACCATAGCTTAACTCTCCTCCCAAATGATGATTCTGAGACTCTATGGCAGAGAAAATTTAGTTATTGGGAGATGGCAACAGGGAAGGCAGGAAACAGAGCATATTTTGGAAAACAAACACATTTAATTTGCATGTGGAGTTTTGGAGAGCATAATGAGTTAATTTTGACATCATCCCATTTCCTCCCACTATCCAAAGATTCAACTAGAACTTCTGACTGATGTGGGATTTTGCAGTTTTTTCACTAATCTTTCTCAAAACCATGTTGTGTACACACCTATTTCCAATTGTATTTATTTTTTGTTTCAAAAGTGAAATTTAAACCTAACTTAAAAGTAATTAAACATTTTTCCTAATGTTTATAACAAAGCCCTGGGAAGCTGGCACATTTAGCTGACTGTAAAGAAAAAAAAATCTGTCTTTGCAAATTAAAAAGATAATCAGGATTTTAAGAGGATAAATAATTAAGTCAGGGTTTTTAGACCTAGTGATTTTAATTATGTAATCAGTCTTCCAATGTCTACCCAGCCACTTAAAGTTATTTTCCACTGGGCAAAAGTTCTACATTTCAGAAAAAAAATACTTTACTTCTACTTGATTTAACGGACATAGGTGAACTGACCAAAAAGTAGTTGGTGCTATTTCAACCAAACACTGGCTTTGTTCTGCATCACTCGTGTAAACATCCGAGTGTAAGCACATACTGCTTTCTGTGTCTTCCCTGAAATCACAAGAAAACAAGCTTTGAGCTACTTGTTAGGGATGCATCTCTATTTAAAACCAAAGATTTCTAATTAATTATAGCAAACATCATTCCATTGCGAGAAAGGGAACTTCATTCTCATCAGATCAGAGACTTGCTTTATGCACGGCAGCGTGGCTGTCAGTGAAATCTCATGGTCCAGGACTTGCTGGTAATCCCAGATGGCTCCGGGGCCAGGTGATTTAAACCACCTTTGAAAAGGCAAGCTTTGGTGAGTAACAATTATTCACCAGGCACATTAAATAAATCATGCAATAGGTATGACATTGTTATAAAGTTTCCAAATATTATAAAATATTTCTACCCAAGCACTTATCTCCTAGGCCATTTGGGTAGCATGATTCCAGATAGCAATACACTGCAGAAATGAATATAGCCTTTTTTGCTCGGCATTCTCCTTGTTTGTACAAATTTGTACAGATAATTTGGGGGGCTTTGTCTTTAAATGCAAAAGGAAAAAATATTCAAAGGTAGATAAGCACTGCCATGCCAAATTCTAGAGAAGTAATGAACAGCGAGAAAAGACATCACCTGTGCTAAAATTTGCCCAATTTAAGGGAGAAAAGGAATAGCAGTGACACTTTTAACATATCATCTCTGAGTATATGTTGCATGTTCTGTGTTTGAAATGTCAGATTGGTAGCTTGAGATCTTTATTTAAAAATTCTGAGTCACAAAAAGGCTCATGTAATAGTGTGAAAATATTGGCAGAAAGAATCTTTAATGAAGCATCTTTAGAGCTAGGCAAATGTGCCAAACATTCTATGAAATAGAATAAGGTGTCTTTGGATGTAGATTTAATTGGGAGAGAAACTTGGCTGCCCACCCAATTAGATTGGGGTGCAGGTAGGGGCCTGCTTCTGTCTGAGGAAGAAGATCTCTACCTACTAACATGTAACTATAATTGGAAAGGCCAGGGTAGTAAATACAGGTTGCCTTTAATTTATAATTAATCGTTTTTTTTTTTTTTTTTTGAGGTCTTACCATGTGCCATAAGGTACCATGAGATACCAAGATTAAAATCATAGCCTCTGATTGTTGGGGCTTATAAGTTAGGACAGAAAATAATGAATCATTAACAACATCATCATATATAACAATTATTGAGCATTCATATATGGAATGCTGTTTGAAGCACTTACTATATTTTAATTCAGCTGATTCTCACAGCAAGTCTCTGAGGTAGTCACTGTACTATTCCCATTTCAGAGAAGGGAAAACTGAGGCTAAGAGAGGTAACCTGCTTAAGGGTCTAATGGCAAAGCATGGATATGTAGATACATGTACACACATTACTAGGTAAGATGTGGCAGGGGCTATCAGGTATAAATTGAATGCAATGGTAATTGATAAGGGAGAGGTCACATTCAGTTAAGGATAAGGTCAAGCTTCAAAGAGGAGGATTAATGGGGCTTGGAAATGTAAGAGAGATCTCACCAGGTAGAGATTATGGGCTGCTTAAGAGAAGACATTTATAGTAGACACTTTCATGAGTGAACATTCAGGCTGGGAGTTGGCTCCTGTTATTGAGGATTCTGTTCCATAGCTCATCAATGGAGCTTGTTGTACCCATATGTCTTAATGAATCAAGGAGGGGGTTTGTAAAATGAGAGTCAGCAGGAATATTGAGAATGGGAGTCTGAACTGAATGGCAGGAGAAAGAAGAAATCTAATTCTAGACATAATTTAGAGTTAAAATCAATAGATGAGGGGTTCTCAAAGTGTGTTCCCAGACTAGCAACTGGGAACTTGTTAGAAATATAAGTCTACCTCCTGAATTAGAAATTTTAGTGGTGGGGCCCAGAAACATGTAAGGTTAACAGATCTCCAGGGGATTCTGATACCCCCCAGCATGTTTGAAAACTATGGTAATAGACCATAGTGGTGGACTGGATTTGAGAGATTGGGATGGGATTCATGTGTGTAGATGAGAGGAAGGCATATAACCTCTAAACCATTTGTTTTCTTAGGGCTTTCTCCCCTCCCACCAGCACCTGGCAACCAACATACATTTTGTCTCTGTGGATCTGACTACTCTAAGTACCTCATATAAATAAAATCATATAGTATTTGTCCTTCTGTGACTTATTTTCCTTAGCATAATCTCCTCAAAGTTCATCAATGTTGTAGCATGTGTCAGAATCTTCTTACTTTTGAACGCTGAATAATATCCAATTGTATGTATATGCCACATTTCATTTACCCATTTATCTGTCAGTGGACACTTGGGTTGCTTCAACCTTTTGGCCATTGTGAACAAACCTACTATGAACATGGGTGTACAAAAATCACTTTGAGACCCAATTTTCAATTCTTTTGGGTATATAACCAGAAGTGTAATTGCTGTATTATATGGTAATTGTATTTTTAATTATTTAAGAAATTATCATACTGTTTTCCCATAGCGGTTGCACCATTTTACATTCCCAATAGTGTGCAAGGATTTCAATTTCCTCATATTCTCACCAACACTTGCTCTTTTCTTTTCCTTTTTCTCATTTTAGAAATAGAGGCCATCCTAATGGAGATGAGGGGGTTTCTTATTGGGATATTGATTTGTATTCCCCTAATGATTAGTGATAGTGAGAATCTTTTCATGTGCTTGTTGGCCATTTGTATGTCTTCTTTGGAGAAATGTCTATTCAACTTCTTTGCCCATTTTTTTTCTTAGCCCATTTTTGATTGGGTAGTTTGGATAGTTCTCACTTTGAACCAAAGACTGTGATTGAAGAGAACTGAAAAGGAACCTAGGTATCTGTAGGTAATAGAAGTATCACAGATGTTTCTGAAGCAAGTCATGTTTGAGAGCTACTATGTTGAATGGCAAGAGCTTTGCCTTTGCCAACTTAATGAAACGTACACTTGTTCATATGAAGGATCCAAGAAAGAGTTTAGAAATTCCACATGTTGTCCAATTTCTCTCTACATCAAGCAGAATCACTATGATTTGATTTTAATTCATGAGCAATGTAGCTCCCTTTCTTTCTTACCTTTAGACAACCTCAAGGAGGTCAACGTTGATCACCAGTGGCTAAGGAGAGTATGGAAAGAAAAGGGAATTAAAGTCAAACTAAGTAAGAGTTTTGGTTAGAGAGGAGGCTGAAGCTCTTCTCCATGATGCAGTGAATTTCCTGTTTTTGTTCTTCTTAGGATCACACTCCATGAGCAGGTGAAGAACAGACTTTAAGAACCATGAGAGGAAACACTATACCAAAGATGTGGCTGAGAAAGATTAGCCAGAGTAAGGTTCTGGTAGATGGGTTCAGCCACTAGATTTCATAGAGGACAATGGGTGACAGAAAACAAGGAATCCAGAGGTGTCCATCAGCCAGAGATCCGATGGTTGTAAATGTTAGAAACATGCCTCAAATTGACTTGAAATAAAGGATACATTGATGGCTCATGCTATCAGGGAAAGCCTCAGGGACATTCTGTGACATATTTTCTGTTGGTCTTTCTTTTCTCTTTCTCTCCAAATGCTAAACTTGAAGGAAATGCAGCTACTGAGAGGTTCTTTGTGTAACCAACTGTCTTTCCTCAGCTTCAACGTGAAAAATTCCAGGACAAGATTCTAATTGGTCTGATTGGGTCACTTGCTTATCAATGAACCAAGAGACTATGGTGGGGCTAGTTAGGACTGTCGGTTCATGAGAGCTTGGGTTGAGTGAGGTATGGTTTCCACCAAAGAGGGGAATCTGCTTGTAGAAGGAGATATGGATGCAGAAGAAAAAAAAAAGAGTATTAATTCTCTCACATCACATATGGTTGAAGAGTCATTAGTGTTGGTTAACAATGTACCAGCATTGTCCATGTGTGGGCAAGAGAGTATGGATATCAGAAATCTTGTTCAAACAAAGATGTCCTTGACACTGATGGAGTTTCTGGGCCAGCTAGAAGCTTCTCTCAAGGGTAAGAGGATGTTAATTTTGGCTTGGAGGAGAAAATAGCTGAGTTAGATTGATTTTCCAGAAGCAGTCCCTGAAACAAGATGTAAGATTCTTTAAAAAGTGATGCCAGGAAAATTCAGTATAGGAGTGGGGAAGCAGGACCAGGGAGGCTGAGCAAAGATATAGTATCTAACAAAGTCTCATGGGAGATAACTCAGTCCTCCCAGACCTCTGGAGTCAGGGTCAGACACTGAGTTGTCCTGCTCCAGGGGTGAGGTGTAAAGCCCCAGACACTTCCAGTTCTTCATGCTCTCTAACACAGACAGCTCAAGGATTGTCCTCCAACAAAGTGATACAGGTACTAGCTATTGTGAGTGAATGCATGTAAGGAAGTGGTCTGCATAATAATGACAAGAAATTGTAGGGAACATGGGCATCTGCTATACACACACACACACACACACACACACGCACACGCACACACACACACACACACAGTTTTCTGGAAAAAAATAAAATTTTTATGAAAATGAGCCCAAGTCTTATTATCTGTGCACATAGCACCTGAGTGTTCTGTTTCGTTTGTGGTTCTATGGCTTGCCAGGTGGCCTGTCTGGGTGGGGCTGGCTTGGCTGAGCCCTGTTGGACTCTTGCATGTCTGTGGGCTAGATGATAGAAGATGGCCTTACTCCTTAGTTTTATAGTTGGTAGATTGGCAGTTCTCCTCTAAGTTGGATAGCTTGGGCTTGTTCACAGGGTAATCTCTAAGTGCAGCAAAAGGGTGAGGGCTCAGTGTTTTCCAATTCTCTGCTTGGTTATATTTATTAATGTTAATTGGCCAAAGCAAATAATCAAAGCATGGATAACTCTCAGAGTCAGTTCCTGAGGGTACTGTCAAAGGGCAGTATGGGTGTCAGGAGGGACAAGTTTGTGGCCATTTGCCATCTACTTCAGTTATATGAATGCTTGTTTCTCAGAAAACTTACCAACTTTTCAAAGCAATAGAAAAAAGAGAAATGCCTACATCCCTTTGTATAAAATTATTTACTCAAAGTCTTGAGATATTTATGGTATTTTCAAATTGTAAATTCATTAATAGGCTGTCAGGATTTTGAGACCTAAATGCAGGTGAATATGTATGTTAAAAAGCAGATTAAAAAATGGTTTTGGACATTAATGCCTCTCTAGATATGTCACTATTTATACATTTCTAAAAAGGTATAATAATTAGATAAGAGACTAGAATACCTTTTTTAATATTCCTCTGTGTGTGCACAGGTACATGTGAGCACATTTGGTCAGAATGAATCTATAATTTCATAAGGGTTTTATAACCTTCCTGAACATAGGTGATCATGACCAATATTCAACTATTTCTTTAATGTTTGCCTTTTTCCACATTTCATTTGACTTCTAATTCAGTTACAAAATTAATTGATTTAGGTATTATCATATATTATTTTTATTCTTAAAATAAGAATAGCATTTGGATCTCAACCTGATAAGAACACTTTCCTCATCCAGAGTTAGGTCCCACCATTCTCCACTTAAGAGGGTAGTTTGCTAGGCATTTCCTTTGTTTATCTTAGATGAGGGTGTGTGAAGTGTTCACACTTTAGGTGCTTTGCTCATTGCTTGTGGCAAATCAATGTGCTCTTATTCTGTCAATAGACAAACCAGAATCTGCAAAACAAAATTATTTGAAAGCAAGGTCATTTAGCATTTGTGAGCATGCCTTCTCCCACTGGGGCACATCCTAAGATTTGCCTGTGATTCCTCCTAAAAAAGTTTTGATCAGAAAATGTTTAACACTCACAAATATGGTAGACAATTTGGTGACAATGGAGGGAAGGGGGAAGGGGTTTTGGAGGCTGGGAGAATGGATGAAAGGTTAAAGAAGTACAAATTGGTAGATGATAGTTGGTCATGGGAATGGGGAGCACAGCAGAGGGAATGCAGTTAGCATTAATATGATGGCTAGGTGAAGGACCAGGGGAGGAAGGAAGCACTTGGGAGGATCATTTTATGAACTGTATAGATGTCTAACCAATGTACTGTATACTCAAAACTAATTTCAATAAATAAATTTAAAAAAATATTGACAGATTTCAACAAATGTGTGGCCTGAAACATTCAACAAAAAGGTCACCTAAAAAAAGTTCTTTGTGATGCCAAACACAAACCCCAAATAATAACAATCTTTTTTCTTTTCCCCTATTAAGCACAATTTTTTTTAAGTCTCTTCTTGAGGCATAGCAATGTTCTGGTGCCTTCCTCTTGCTTGGAGGAATGGTTTCTGCCTATTTATCCTTATCCAAAACTGGAGCATATAATTTTTAAGTTAGCCCTCTATCCCCTCCCCCCTGCCACCCCCCTCCCCCCATACACACACACACAACACTCAGAATGAACATTTTCCAGCTGGTTTCTCTATGTTGAACCAAGTCACCTGCCAGCAGTGAAGTCTGTGTCTGGAAAACAATGATATACCACTGATGGTATCAGCCAGCTTTGAATGCAAAGGCTGGATCAGAGTTGATTCTGACTGCCAGTTAGGATCTGTCTGAGCAGTTAGGATCATAGCTCAAGTGGACTCAGGCCACCTGCACACAATGACATAGCTACTCCACAGTAAGCCAGTTTGGTCTATACCTCTAGTAGGTATCAACCTGGTTCCAGACAGATGGTACATGGTGAGAGCCCTGCCTACACTTAAGGACTCACTTGGGATGTAGGGACCAGGCAGATGTCATAACAGCCCCACTGAACATGAACTGCAGAGCCCTCAACTGTCCTAGCAGAAATGCCAGTGAGCTGAAGACTGCAGCCCGTGACAGACAGCTCCTTATTTGTAAGTAGTTAATGTTTCTTAGCAAGCACTTCTAAAAGGAATTGGTATGTAATGACAGCACTCACTGGAAAACAGGCCGATTAGAAAATGCACTAACTTATCTAGTATTCATTTGAAAAGTAAATGGATGCACGGCAAGGTGAGAGTTCACTATCAATTCAAATATTTTCCCGTTACAGGCTCTAGCACTCCTGCTTTAATTCAAGCAGAAACACAAGTATGAATAATCAAAGTAGATGACGCTCATCAAGAACCTTTGTGCCTTGCACCATTGCAATTGGTCATTGAAGCTTAATGGCAAAAATTTACATTCTTCCTTTAATTTGTATTCTATTCCTTCCTTCTGAGTGATGTGATTGTGGCTTGCTGCTGCCTGCTGTATTATTTTGATGCTAATGCTGTGTTGTGTGTGCCTGAGTCCAATTTCCTGGCTTTTGCTAAGAAGGAGTGACTATGAGAATAGTTCAAAATCAGGATGATTTAAAGAGTTTATATACTGCTCCTAATGAGAGAAACAATATAATTGATGAGCCCACCGTTTGGAGACACCTTTATGGCCCTAGGTTAATAGATGCCCACCAAGGAAAATAAAATCAACAGGTAAATCACTGTATTTGTCTCCCTTTCCCCAGCCCCAAAGTTAGGCTTACTTCTGGTTACTGTTGACAAGAGAATTAAACATTTTGTAATTCAGCAAAATTCCCTTTCCTGTGCCATGCTCACTGGGGAGGAATGCTTTATTGAGATATAGGAGTTTGCTGGCCAAAGACTTCAAACATCGGGCCCCAACGGCCATCCTAGAATGTAATGTATGCATAAACTAATTTGTGACACTGTGACTAATTTCCATTTCTTGTGCTTAGAGTTGCCTGGCTAATTACAGGAATGTTTTCTTAACTTTAGTAATTATGCTCTGTGCCTTCACTAGGCGACGAAGCAGCTGAGCGCCGGCGGATTGCGCAGTACTTGGAGACCCAGCGTCCAGGACAGAGGGGACCGTGCAGCAGCACTGCAGAGCCAGCATCCCTGATCAGGAGCTTCAGCAGCTTTGACCAGCACCCACAGGCTGCTTCGGAAGCATCTGGAGACATATTTTATGGTACGCCCATAATTAGATGGACTGGCTTAATTAGGAGAAGTTTGTGGGCAGAGGGAAGCTGGGGGTGTGTGCTGGGGTCTGAAGGTTTGCAGCCTCCTCCCAGGAGGCGGGAGCACAAAGCTCAGCCTACTGAGCACACCCGTAGCAGTGCATGTAAAAGCGGCCCTGTGGGGTCGGTGAGCCCAGGGCGGAGGGTCATGGACCTGACTCCTTGCAGCCTTGCCAAAATGACAGCAGTCACGCTCATCTAGCACCCCACTCCCCACTCTACCTCTCCATAGGTATAACAAGGCAAACAGGAGGAAAACTCAGATGTGGTTGCCTTGCAGAGGCTAGCTCTTGGAAGCCTTTATTTTTATTTTTATTTCTATTATTATTATTATTATTATATTATTAATCATCATTTTTTTTTGAGATTGGGAGGAAGGTGGTATTTTTCTCATTTCTAATTCCATGTCGGAAGCAGACACCCAGCTCTTTAGGAACCAAGGTCTTAATTGTCCAATCCTATCATTCAGAGCTTTCTAGCAAATTTAGAAACACCATCCCTGACCATATATAATTAGGCTGCTCAGGATAGCAGAGGAATGACAGTAGCGCCAGAACAGTGGACACAGCACACATCTGGAAGACATCTACCTGCAATTAGATGAAACCATTTCATAATCAGAAACCACAGTGTCAGAGTAGAAAGGAGAAATAAGTTACCAAAACATCACGAACTCACCACGTTTATTTACTCTGCTCATATTCTAAAGACAATCTATCTTTCCTCCCACATAGGGAAGCAATATGGAAGAAGATGAAAGTGTGTGTGTGTGTGTGTGTGTGTGCGTGTGCGTGTGTGAATGTGTGAGTGAGTGAGTTATTTCCTCCTCAGCTCAGTGATTTTTGCTTTCTGGGACATCAGGGCTATTTATTTTTGACATACTAATGGAAAACACAAGATTCCAATAATCTGTTCCCACTTTATCAAATTAAAATGTTTCTCTCTTCTTTATAGAGATGAGGTGATTTGTACATCATTCCATTCAAGATATAAAAAAATGATCTGTTCCCTAAATATCTCATTAGATATAAACATTTGATGAAATGCACTCCAAGCCACGCAGGCTATCAGTTTTAAATAAGCCAACCAGGCAACCTGCATCAAAACACAGCACACTGAGGGCAATGCTGTTGAATTTTTAAGGTACCATTCAAAACCATTAATGGACTTTATTTTGAAATTCTAAAAATGTATTTCAAATGCATTTGAAAAGACTTCTTCACAAAACAATGACACCTACATAAGAGCTACTACTAAATTCTTTTTAAAAGTTTGACTCCCCAATAAAGAATTAACATTTCAGACATCTTCACCCTCAGTTAAATAAAAAGAAATGAGCAAAGGGAATGTGAGGGAATAGTGGAAACATCAGCAGCATCTCCAACATCATAGGACATTTGTAGGTTAAATATTCCTGCTCTCCGATCAATTGAGAAAGAAGAGGCACAAGTAAATCCCAAAGGTTGGTAGAATTAGCTCATGCTGTGCTGAGAATCCCAGTCAGCCATGACAGAATGAAGGATTCCTTATTGTTGGGTTTGTTTCCTCTTAGAACAACCTTCTCTGAAAAAGTCTTCCTTTCATCCAGTCAAGTGAGGCTGTTGCACTTCCTCAGGTGATGTGGAAGAAAGAAAACAAGAAGAAATGTAATTATTTTGATATATTCTTTTTAAAAAGGTTATTATTCCTACTTAATGCAAAGTGGTTTACACTGCCTTTATGAAAGAAACCACTGTCCTTGGTCTCTAAACTGTGAACACTCTGAAGATTCAATGCCAGACAATCAGTAGTCACTAATAGTTGGATGACAAACTGCAGCGAGGGATCATGTCAAAGCTGTGAGAAATGCAGACCCCTCCCTCTTCCTTTCCAGCATTCTCTGTGCCCCACATTTCACTCTACCTTACAAGAAAAAGGTTATTTTTACCTTGTGAGGAGAAAACAGCATTTGGGAGGTCTGTCCCTCATTTGTCTATCATTTCCTTTCCAAATGACATTTATTTATTCTGAAACCCCCTAGCATGAGACCACAATTGTATGACTTCCTCTGAAACAAATTCTGGAGAATTGTATTGTTGAATCATCAGAATGCCACCCTGCCTGTTGGGAGAGCAGCTGTGGATTCCTTTTAATCATTGTGTGGAAACAGTTGCTGGTTCAGGGAAAAGTGTGCCCATCTTTGTTTCCATTTTGTTTTGTCTTGAAGACTGTTTGATGCTACAAGATGGATACCTCAGAATCCCCAAACTCTGCTCCCTTTTGACAAACCCTGCAGCTACCAGAGGGGGCCAAAATATTTCACCACAAATATCATTTGTGAGTTAGAGATAAAAGGCCCTCCAATAACTCGCTGGCCTTATCATGCTCCTTGTGGCATCCAGGGGAAGCAAAAGATCAAAGTCATAAACTGAGGCGATATCACTGATGAATAATTTACATGCACAGTAGGTGGAAGTAAGTTAGTACATAAAAGTCCTTTTGAAGAGCAAAGATTCACTGCCTTTCCAGAAAACATTGACTGGGAGAACCTTATGATAGGAAACCTTTACAGGGGAGGGTTTTGTCTTTGCCTCAGAGGAAAATGACCATGCTATTCCAAGGGCCACATGTGTGCACAGGGGCAGATCTTGCAGGCTGCAGAGGGTATTTAAACACGTCTGTTCATTTGCTGTCTAAGTGGTGAAAAGGCTCAAACTCTAGTGGAGTTAAGAACTCTATCCAGAAGCCTGCATGGAAAGAATTTCAGTGTGCCCTAGTTTTTCTGATTGTGAAAACTGCTTTTCCCTACTGTGTTCACTCTCATCTTGAGGGGTGCTAATAAAATTATTTGAAATTAAAGACAAGCTTTACATTCCACCAAATCAAAAAAAATCACACCAGATTTTCCTGCAGAGTAGTAATTATATTTGGAACAAAGGTGCTTTCAGGTATATGTGTACCCTGATTGAGGCTGCTGGTTTCAACTACAAATGGAAATGTCTTTTCTCTATTTAGAACATAGTCACAAGAACTGGCTTTCGAAAGCAGTCAAGTTCATGTTTATGAAAAGAAAAAAAGGCAGAAATAAAGATGAACTTATAATTTTATTTAAGACCAAGCATGTCATTCTCCTAGTCTATCTTAATTTTAGATGCTGATGCCATTCATGCATTTTAAATAATTAGGCTGATAATCACTTCCTTAAAATAATTTCAACACTCAGCTACAATAAAACAGATTTCTTTCAAAGACCCCTTACTTAAATGTGTTCAGTGCTACTTTCTGTATCATACAGGTCAATTTAATTCAGCTGGGCTCTCTCTGCTCAGCTAAACAATTGCTTTTCAGTCTCTGGAGAGTGGGGTGAATGCAGCCAAGAATACCCATCTAGAGACGGCCTTGGACACTTCTGCTCATAAAAACTTGACATCTGAAGTCCCACTCTTTATTAATCTCTTCTCAAAGAGTTAGCCAAGATTTCTGAAAAAAGTCAATGTCATATAAATAGTTATTAGTGATTCAGTAATGACTAAGATTAAAAATAAAAGAATGAAACATTTTAAGAATGGTATTTGGGCATTCCAGTTTACAAATAGCCACTCTCATGATGGCTGTACCTCTCCATCAGCAGCCTGTTTTTCTCTTCAGCTCCAGACTGGGGCAATTACCTTTGCACCTGATGCTTTAAGGTGATACCACACCAAAGATCTATATCTCTGTGTCTCTCTACCTGGGCCTCTGCCTGCACCTTTCTTGCTTGTTTTACTAACATGACCCCACCACTTGCTTTTGTTGAAAGATGTCTTAGTTTTCAGTTCTCTAGGAGCAGACCTTCAGACAAGGTTTGAGGGCAAGTAGTTTATTTGAGGAGTGACTCCAGAAACTACAGTTAGAGAGGAATAGAAGTGAGACCTACATGTTTGCATTAATGAGCAGATTACAGGTGTGGGCAACTGGGGCTCAATCCTGCTGGAGGCCCCTGGAAGGTGATGTGGAATACATGACAGGGTTGTCCTATCCCAGGGGCAAGGAAGCTAGAATATTTATTTACAAACTCTTGTTTGTCATTGATGGAGGGGCCAAGTATACTCTTTTGGCTAGAGAAAGCCTCCTTTGAAGTTGCTGACTTGCATGGGAATGGTGAGTAACAAGGGGAACTGGAGTACTGACTGTTCCTGCCAAACAAGGCCTATGAAATCAGGGCCAAGATGCCCATCTAAGATTTGACTCCAAGCCTGGTTTTATAGCTAACAGGCTAAGCATGACCTCTGGAAGTCATGAACCCTCTTTCCTTCTGTGTTATGTAGAACTGACCAAAGGATTCCTTGGAGTGCTGCAAGCTCCAAAGGGAATCAATGGTGCTTTTCTTCATCCTTAATGTACTTCTCCAAGGACTTCTACCAGACTTGCCCTTCAGAGTGATTGCCTCACAGTGATTGTCCTGGACATCATGCTCATCTCCTACTCTGAGTTATAGTTAGTTGGATCAGAGTTGCCACCTGATCCTAGGCAACTGATTGGAAAGCTGATTAGAAACATTTTGTGACTTGAAAACACAAATTGGGCCAATCAGTGTGCCTCATTCAAGGACCTGAGCTAAGAAGCAGGAAAAATGTGTTCATGGATGGTGGAATCAGCAGCTGAAGGTCATAAGGTAGAACTTTTGCTGGAAAGAGCAAGATAGAATTAAGGTCAATGAGGTCAGGGGTATTTGTTCAATTGGCCCGATGCTGTATCCTCAGGGCCAAGAACAGTGCCTAGCATGTAGTAGGTACTCAGTAAACATTTTTTGAATAAATGAATGAGTCAATTGTGCAAGCTGAAGAAATGAGGGACTAGCAATAGGGAGTCACTGAAAGAAACTAGTTGGAAAGAGAATAGTCAGAAGTGAAACCCATTCATGGCAAGTTTTATAATTAAAATTAAAATAGTTAATTTATCATATAAATTAGATTACAACCTCATATAATAGGTACTAGTATTTTCCATTTAACAGATAAGGAAGCAGAAGCATGGAGAGATTAAATGACTTTCTGAGGATGACACAGCTAGTACCAGGTGAAGTCATGGTTTGAACCAGAATGTGTGTTCAAGAAAGTTGGCTGATAGTACTATGTTTTACATCTGCTAAGGGCCCCAGGTCTCTGGCTTCCAGAACAAGTCTTAAAATCAACTGCTGTAAGGCCTAGCACTATTTCCATGTCTGGCTTTAGATTTCTACTTGACTGTATTCCTCTGCTTATTATTACAAAACCTTAACCATACTCATCTCTCTAACTGAAGACATCTCTAGTGGTCTCATTTCTTGCAATTTAAGAGCAAAATTAAAACAGAAAAACAGAGATAGCACCCCCAAATGGTATAGTCCTGCTGTCAGAGGGTGTTTGCTGAATAAATTCTGACAAAGTCACCAGCAGTTAAGTCACTTATTTACCTTAGGTGAGTTGGTTATCTTCTGCCACATAACAAACCACTTCAAGTATGAGGGGCTCAAGACAATGACAGCATTTATTTTTGCTCATGAATCTGAAGTTTGTGCAGGCTTGACAGGGGAGATGGGCTGAATAGTGTTCCCTCAATAAGTTCATATGATGTTCTAAACCCATTACCTCAGAAAGTGACTGTATTTGGAAATAGGTTCTTTACGCAGGCGATTAAGTTAAAAGAAGCTCATTAGGGTGGGTCTTAATCCAATATGACTGATGTCCTTACAAGTAGAGCACATTTGGATTCAGATATGGACAGAGGAGAGATGACATGAAGGCATAGCAGAGAGAAGATAGCCATCTCAAATCCAGGAGACAGTCCAGGTACAGATCCTTTCTTCTAGCCCTCAGAAAGAATTAATGCAACCTACACCTGGATTTTAGCCCTCCAGCCTTCAGAACTGTGAGAAAATAAATCCCTTGTTTAAGCCACCCAGTCTGTGGTACTTTGTTATGACCACCTACAAACCTATACAGCAGGGGTTTCTCATCTGTGCTCTATGTGGTTTTTTAACTAGGTAGGTTGAAGGCTGAGAGCTGGATTCCTTGAAAATCTCCTCACTCATATGTCTGATAGTTGATACTGGCTGTTGGCGGGACCTCAGCTGGGCTGTTGGCTCGAATATCTCCATATGGCATCTCTGCATGCCCTTACAATTTGGTGTCTAAGTTCTGACAATTTATGACCTAGTTCAAAAGTCACTCAGAGACACTTCTGCCACATTTATCCATTAAAAGTGAGTCAAATTCCGGTTCACATTGTATAAGAGGGGCATTAGAATCCTTACCTTTTGATGGGATGATTAAAAAATTTGCAGACGTATTTTAAAATCACCATATTAGGCAAAGAAATCAACATCCTTGTTTGAACCAAGGCCTCAGTAGACTAGGAACTACACTAGCTTGGACTTATACCATAATTCTTCCTACTTTATTCAGATGAGTAGAGTTTGCAGAAGTGACACACTCTAAATGTGCATTGGAGGAGTCATTGTATGTGGTTTGCAGAACCCATTGAACTGGACATTGCCAGATGTTTAAAGCTAATACAAACTATATAAAATATAAAAACTTCAGCACTGTAAATTTATTGAATAGTGTCTACCCCAACCTGCTCTGTTGTAAAAGTGCATTCCTATGTGATGTTTCAACCAAAGGGTCACAGGAAATTCAGTCAGTAAGACTGGTTATTTATTTCTGCTGTTATAACTTGATAACTAAATCAAAGATCAAAGTAGATGTGACATTTCATAGCCAATATGGATAATGACTAATGATATTTTATTCAGGTTTTATGCATTAAAAAAAGGTTTATGAGTAGGAGATAACATGTCAGGGACAGAGAATTGGAATCTGGTTGTTCAAGGAGATAAACTCAGAAGACTTGGAACATGTGCAATTTGCCACTGGAATAAATTCTTACAGCAATAGGAAAACTCAGGCTGGGGAAGGAAAATAGAACTCTCTTCTTTTCACCTGGGGGAATCAACTACTTCTCCATTTTTTCTCTAACCTTTCCCACAACAGTAATCCAAATTAGCTAATTGGAGATTACCCCATGAAGGCTGCGAATATTTCTCTCATCAACCTAAATTCTTCTTTTTTATGACAGGTAGACAGAAAGCTGCTATTCCCCCAGAGAGGCTTCCTACTTATTCTTCCATTAGGGGCACCTGCTCACACCTACAAATCATTTGGACACCCCATCACTCTCAGGAAGCATAAATGTTAATGGTTGTGTGGCCCGGACACTGAAGGCCACATCACACTTATTATAGCAGAGAGGAGATGTCAGCATGGTTGTAGAAACCATCATTAGTGAGGCACATGGTTTATGCATTAAGCAGTATCTTCACCATACAGATAGATGGCTGGGGAAGGTAAACTTGAGAAGTGAAAGCATCATAGTCATTCAATTGGCTTTAGACTCATAATTCCAAATTGTAGAAATCTCATTCATTTGGTCCAAGTCTGACGCTTCTGATCAACCTAGTAATGGGATAAAAATGGTGATATCTTTGTCCTACCCCTCATTTGAACTCTATCTAAATTATCAAAAGGGACAAAAGATAGAAAACAACCCATTGTCAGTTGTGTAGGAACCTGCAATAGCATCACACCACAAACTATAAAATATTCCTGAGATGAAAGATCAAGCTGACAGTTGACACATGCTGCCTTGAATCTGATAAAATATGCATTTCTTCAAAAGTATTTGTCAACACTAAGAAGAACATATCCAAGAATTTTTAGAGAGTTGAGATACAGTTTCATGGATAGCCAGGGGAGAGGTAAGGAATATCATTATCTTTGTCAGCAGCATCCATTGCTTATAGTGAGGTCAAGGATGGAGGGATAGCTAAATAAGACATTTGTATGCTGGTAGTCTGTTTCTGTTGCCTATGATCTGGTCTTCTACTCAGGGAAAACTTCACAGAGAGAAAGCTGGGGGACTGATAGGGAATGGACAGCTAGAACCTGACTACAACCCAGAGAGCATGTTCCTTAAAGAGCTTGCTATGAGCAACACTGGTCCAGGAAGACAAGACCTGAGGAAACATGTGTTCTTAGGGTAGGTAAATTAAAGGTACATGGAAAAATACTGGAAAATAAAGATAAAAATACAGAGATGGTTTGTAGGCTTGAGATCATTGCACAAAATGAAATGGAAAAGCCAACTGAAAGTTATGATTGCAAAGAAAATGATAGATATGGGAGACAGAGGAGACCCACATGTTCATAATTACAGTTTCTGAAGAAGAAAAAAAGGAAAATGGAACAACACACTCAATGATAAACAGAAGAAAAAATCACTAAAATAAGAAAACATTAATAGAACAAAATGTCCCAGAAAAAAATGATATGCAATGATCAATACTAAGCTGTATCCTGGGCAAGCTATTGAACTCCAAGGTGAAAGAAAGAATCATAAGTTATCCACGTAGAACTATTTGAACATCCAACCTGTGTTTTGAGAGTCTCCTATGTGCCAGACACTGTATTAGGCTTTGAGGATTCTGTGTGAATAAGATAATCAAAGTTCCAGCCCTTATGGATTTTCCAGTGTAGGATTTGGGGTGCAAGAGTTGGATAGCAAAAAATAAACAAGTAAATAAAGTGTTTAGTATAATCTTTCCCCCCAGTAGACCACCTATCTATCTTTTGGACATATGAGCTGAATAAGTACATAGAGAAAAATTGTAATTTCTAGGTGAAAATATTTTGCTTTTTTTTTTGTACTTTTGTGGATCATTTGAAAATAAGCATGTGCTTAAAAGTCTAAATAAAAACATTATTCTAAAATTAATAAACAAAAACATAGTTTTGGGGCCAGTTGATTCCTTTCACCCCTGACCTGGTTTCCTTCTCTATAGATTACTCTACAGATGATTCAGTTTAGATGGTGGCGAATTTACATGTCTACAGACCATTTGGGCTAAACTAGAGTCTAGGAAATGAGACCAATCATCTGGTGGTGTTGTAAGATGTTGAATGATATGCTTTCTTGCATGATGACTTTTAATCCTTTAAGAAGAAATGCTTTCGGGCCAAGCTTTCTGTGCAAAAGATGGAACCAGAATTCAGGGATTAGAAATCATAATCTCTGAGATCAGAAAACAAATACTGCGTACCTCATGCCAGCCAGCAATGAGGGCTTGCAGAAGACTTTTTTATACTTCCTTAAAAACATCATTGGCTTAGCTCTGCTAGGAAAACACTACATATTTTGGCTGTGAAAACTTTGTTTAAGGAGCAAATAGTCAATTTGTTGAGTGCTTACTATGTAAGAGGTATATCATTTCATTTAATCTTCATCAGAACGCTATGATATGTTTATACCATTTTATAGGTGAGGAAACTGAAATGCAGAGAGAGTAAGTAAGTCACCCAAGGTTACAAAGCTACTGAGTGACAGAGTCAAGAAACTAAACCAGGTCTGTGTAAGAACTAGTAGTATCTTTTCTCACTAATGGGCTTCCACACAAGAAAGACTCCTGCCATAGAGATAAGAGCATGTGGGGTATTCAAATACTTTTAATTTTATGAGGCAAACCAATTTAAGAGCTACAGGGAGTGAGAAGAACAAAGACTTTGGCTGGTATTTCCAGCCTGCCCTATAAATATCAGTCAAGTCCTGTGACACAGGAGACAGTCAATAAAAGTTTTCATCATGGCTCGAACCACTTTACAGAGAGTCAGAGGACCATGAATCAGGAACACGGTGGACTAGCCTTACATATTCTCATCTATCTTTCTGTGGATGCCCAGATTCAAATGCTGAGTGGGACACTCAGACAGTATTTGTAATAATAAAAACTGAAAATGAGCCTAAGTGTGCTTCAGAGAGGAAATGGTTAAATAAACTACAACCCTACCTATGTAGTAATGGAAAAAATAATATCAAGTCCTGTGTGCTGGTATAGAATGATCTCTAGAACATATAGGTAAGTAAAAAAAAAAAAAAAAAAGATTCAGACCAGTACTTTTTTATGCTCTCATTTATGTTTAAAAAGACATATTAGATGGAATTATAAGACAACCCTGGTTTTGTAGGTCAAAAAATGTACCAACAGTGGCCATTTCATGTGATTCAATCTATGACGTATGTGTGACACACACACATTTGCTTTGTAAGCATATTTTCATGGGGAAACCACTAAAAGGCAATGCACCCTGGGCAGGTGACTGGGAACTAGAGGTCTGGGGTTAGAAGGACAGGGAATTTATCACCAAGAGCAAGTATTACTTTTGTAAAATAAAAAGAATACAAAAGAAAAAAATATATACTTAACACCACCAATCTGAGGTTATAGGTTTCCCAATTTATGTCAGATTCTTAATCCAATATTTAAAAACTTGAGTCAGATATTTTCATTTTATCAAATTCTGATGTGAGAAAAGTATATTTACTCTTATTTTAAGAACACTTTAAGCAAAAAGGATCATTTAAACAAAATTGACCCCACCATACTAGTGAGAACATGGAATAAATTGGAGAATGAGAGCAGATGGAAGGAGGAAACCAACTTTGCACACAGTTCTCTCTCTCTTTTAATTATTCCTTTCCTATAGTACAAACCTCTTCTAACACTGATTTTTTTTCAAGAGAATAATATATGTTGCAAGATGACATCAAAAGTGGTAATACAAACCACAATGATCACCACCTAGTTGAGTCAGAGAAAAATATAGTTTAGGTTCAGTGATTTTGTTAAATTATAAAGATAGCTGACTACTGGAGTCAAAATGCCCATAAGCTCAATTATGGCAGTTATATAAACTCAGCTTTTGAGAATGGGCATCAGAGAGGAGCTGGGATACTTTAACATAAACTAAGGTGATCTCAGAAAAGTAGTTATCTTCATAACGAATTCTAGCCCCAGAAAGGATAATATTTATGAGGAAGTAATTACAGGAAAGGCCCTAATTTGTTCATTCCTCTCTATTATATGCCTCTTGGTGGTTTTATCACACTGACTGTAGGCTTGGTCATGTAACTTGCTTTGGGCAATGGTACAATAGCAAATGTGATATAAGCAGAGACATGAAAAGCACTTCAGCATTGCCCTGTTGCTGCTTTTGAGATACTGCGGAGCTGCCATGTTGGATAAGCCCTGGTGGAAATTGAATGAAGCAGAGATGAGCTATCCAGCTGAGCCATCTTTATCAGCCCGTCCCTAGCAGACTTGGCAACTGACAGAGACACAGGAGTGTGCCCAGCCAACATCAACTGCATCTAGTCCAACTAGGTTTATCCACCCAGCTGAGCCCAGCCTGAAATGGCATTCCTTATGATAGTAACTAAACAAATGATGATTGTTTTAAGCCATTATATTTTAGGGTAGTTTATAATGTAGCAATGTCTATCTGATACAACGTCCTTGATTTTTAATATTCTATATAAAAATATTGAAAATAATAAATTTCTTTTTAGCTCCTAAAAGTGATATTTTACTTGATTCAGTCAACTCTAGAATATCTGAAGAAAAGAATAAGGACACAACGGAAAACCAAAATTGGCAGACAACCCCAAATTCTACAATCTGCTGAAAAAGCTCAGGAGATGAATGGTGGTGATGGTTGCACAAGAATGTGAATATACTAATGCCACTAAACTGTGCACTTAAAAATGGTTGAAGTGGTAAAGTTTATGTTATGTATATTTTACTACAATAAAGAAAATGAAAACAATTATATAATCTCTTAATAGGTTCAACTTTATCCTTCATTCTGGCCTGAATCAAGTAAAATAAAAAGATTTCTGTGGTTCTAATCTGATCTATTATTCCTCTTTTGCCATGGGTGCTAAGGAGCAGTGAAAGGGAAAAGGCAGCAGCTGTCCGGGTGGGGTAGAAACAAGAGATCTGGATAATAAGTTTCTGGTTAATGAGTCAACTAGCACCAGGGGTCTACCATAGGTGAGCACTTTTCTCTCTTGTGGTCTTTTGATCAGCCTGAATCATGAATAGCTAAGACTGTGTTGTGGCTCCTCAGTTATACACATCCAAGGCTTACTTGTTCTATACACTCCAAAGTAATATGTGGCTAACTCTAATGAGGAAATCTTGTTTTTGAAAAATAATGTGTACTCTGCCTGCTTTTAAAAAATGTATTTGATGTGGCGGAAAGTCTGCTATGATAGAGACAGGAAAGGGATGTTTGTACCAGGAGCTGATGGTTAGATGCTGCCAGTGCCCTGCCATATTCCCTTGGCTTACTATGGAGGTCTCCTGTGGACAGTGTCTGGACAATAGCTTTCTGTGTCTTTCTAGGTGGGCAGCCTAGAGATGCTAGGCAGTAAGTGCCCCCAGGAGTGACTTCTAACCAATGAAGGACAGAACCAGAGTCTCTTGACCCTTAGTGGGACAGCAAGACATGATTTGACATTGTCACTTGAAGGTCATTAGTTGTCCTTAGTGATACCCACCCATTTGCTACCACACTTCTGTTAGCTTTTTTCCCTTCCCTGTATCACTTCCCTGCCCCTTGCAGTGATTCCTGGGATCACAAATAAGCCACTTACACCCAATTCTTCATTTCGATGTTTGCTTTTGAAGGAGGGAACCCAAATACAACAGAGTTACCATAACTTATAGTCAATAAACTCCTAGCTTCTTAGCAAGTTAAGCTAAAGAAAACACAAACCCTGCTCTTCAACAGATATGTATGAATTATTAGTTATTAAAATACCCTCCTTTTAAAAAAATATTAATCACAACATTATAGAGACTGCTCACTTCTCCTTCAGGTCACTCCCTGGGAAGCCCTGTCCTTCTAACTGGAAAGTCACTCCTGGCTCAGGATCCATCTTGGGCTCTGAAGGAGTTTAATTAGGGTTATTAAGGATGGAAAAGTTAAGAAGCATTCTGAGAAAAGTCCAACTTTCCCAGTAAGGATGATGTGAGAAGTCTTGAGAGGGGTCCCTCTTAGGTCATCCTACAGAGGTATAAACAAAGATATTGTATTTCTCTAGGGTTGTCAGTGAAACCCAAATGTTCAGTTAGGATATTTTTGGCAGTTTAAAACACAACTAAAAGGTATTTGAGATTTCTCTGATCAGGAGGCGAAGGAGTCTATGGCCCCTCCCCTTGAATTAAGGGCCTATCTTTTTGACTACATAATAAATAGAATGTTATGAATTTGAGACTGTGACCTCAGAAGCTAAGTTAAAAAAGGTCTCGCTACTCTGAGGCCATTAGACAGACAGAGAAAGAGAGACACAGAGAGCAGAGCGGAAGGAGAGAAGAGGAGGGGAGGGGAGGGGAGGAGAGGAGAGGGGAGGGGAGGAGAGGAGAGGAGAGGAGAGGAGAGGAGAGGAGAGGAGAGGAGAGGAAAGGAGGGGAGGGGAGGGAAGGGGAGGGGAGGGGAGGGGAGGAGAGGAGAAAGAAGGCTTAGGGTGCCCCAGCTCTTCTGACCCTCAGCTGAGTTTCTCAGACCAGGTGCCAGACATAGAAGTAAAATCACCTTCAAAATTATCCTAACCCCAGCCACCATCTGACTATAACATACGAAAGACTCTCCCAGCTACCCCTGAGTCATCCAAATGAGCCACATCAACTCTTAGATTCATAAGGCAAATCAATGGCTTGTCTTTCTTTTAAGTCACAATTTTAGGATGGTTTGCTGTACAACAATAAACTTATTTGGTGTCAGGTAACAGAATATCCAACTAAAATGCAGAATTTCTTGTTTTCTCTGACATGAAGTCTGGAGGCTAGTTTTCTGGGGTTTATTAATTCAGCTACTCAGTGAGGTCAGGAACTTAAGTTAGCTTCTCTGTGAACATTTTGGCTTTCTTTTTATGATAGCAAGGCCACTGCTACAAATCCAAGTAGTGTATTCTCACGCAAGATATAAATGTAGGAAAGAGAGGGCATTTTGCCCTATGTGTCTTTCTTTTCATGAAAAAATCCAAAACCCTTTCAGCAGATTGCCCTTAGGTTCCACTGGCTGTGACCTAGCTACAAGAGAGGCTGGGAGAATGAATAACTCATGATTTTAAAGTAGGGGGCGGGCTCTGCCACAATGGAGAAGAGGATTGGGGATGGTCATTGAATAGACATCCAAAGGTGTTCTCTAAAAATAAGTTTACAGTTAACTGAAATTCTTTTGCTTGGTGGAAAGCCTTTATTTTATTTTGATCATAATAAAAGTCTTCCTAAAATATTCCAATTTTCCATTTTCTTATGGTTATTTTAACTACCTGGAACCTGTTCTGTTGCCATTTGAGGCACTGTTTCTAAACTGGAAGCAGATGTGAGACCTGTTAACCTAAAATACATGTCTGTCAGGAGCAGCCTCTCGGCATCTTACCTTTTGGAAGCAAAGACTTTTCCAGGAACACTATTGACATTATTCCCACCACAGCTATACTCTACAAATATTCCTCTGTATTTAGAGGGTTAGAAACAATAGACCTATTGCTGTGTAACAAATTACTTTTCATAAAAGTCTAACAGTCTTCCAGTCCTCTGTGCTGTTTTGAGTTTTTGTTATGATTTTTTTTTAAAAAACAAACATTTATTTTTCTCCCCCTCACATTTTCACTTTTTGATAATTTTGCTTTCAAACTCTCTTTTGTCACATGCTTCTCAAAGTATTCATGATAGAAAATACTGCTGGCACTTTGCCTGTATCCTCTCAGATAACTTTTTACTTTTATATTGTGGGCTACCCCTGCTTTCAGGGTGCTTTGAACACTTGCTCCAGGTAGAGATAACTTTGAGACATAGCCTATGCTCTGGAGTTCCCTGCAGGTTAGGCTTCTGCTATCCTGTTCAGGACTGCGCCCGAGACCACACCTTTACTTGGCTTCCTTTCTTCTTTCCAGCTTCTCTGAGCCTTTCTCAGTTTCTCCTGTGAGCACTTTCTTAAGAAAACACTTGCTTAAGAATCCTCATCTCAGGGTCTGCTTCTGGGAAAACTGCCTTGAGAGTTGTTATTAGAGGTGACAATATTCTCATTCTTTAAGCTGTGCATGTGTTTGCAAACTCACTCTGAGAAGGAATAAGAAAGTATTTCCTTTAAAGATTTCTTAAGGTTTCAAAATCAATAACGAAACTCATTTAAAATAGACATACCGACATTTGATATGATAAAATAGTGAAGTGTGTGCCTAAATAACAGAAAAAATGTGCTGTGCATGTATTTTTCTGCTAAACCACACCTCACTATCTGCTCTGCTCTAGCTCTCAGGATTCTGAGAGCCTAAAGAGAGTCAGAGAGCCTGATATCCTGTACTAAAGATACATTAGTAGGGTCATTAACTTTTGAAGGGCATATGCTAAACCTGCGCTGCAGTAAGGAGCTATTAAGCTCACTTCAAACCTTTCTCTGGGATTTCTCTTAGTTGCTCCCAAGTCTCTGGAAATCTTAAGAGGAAGATCAAAATCGCTGCCTCCAAAAATAAGCATGTGTTTGTTTGATGACTAAGGATCCTCAATCATTTGGCACATGTTGATTATTAAGATTTATTCTAGCTTCTCATCAGAGGCATGAGGCAAGGCTCAAAAGACATCTTCATTAGTTTATGAATAGAGAAGTGAGCTCTCTTCCTTTTTTCAGATATCTGCAATTTTCGGTGTTTCTATATTGTTCATAAATCATTTGTGAACTTTTTTAAAAAGTAGAAACCACATAGACACTCTGTTCATAGGTCATCAGCCAGACCGGCTGATTTGGCCATACTGGTTGGTTTACCGCACACTCCAGTGTGCAAAGACTTGAAATACCATCTCTATAGTAACTACTGTTTAATTTAGGTGTGTCTTTCTTACACTTTTGGTTTGTCCTAGGAGCCACATTTTCTCTATATACTCTGAAACTTCCTTTGGGACCCACTTTCAACCCCAAACAGGGATACATCCTTCAGCAATGAGGCCTGTTAACCTGGAATACATGTCTGTTAGGAGCAGCCTCCCAGCATCTTTCCTTTTGGAAGGAGAGACATTTCCAGGAATACTGTTGACATTATTCCCATCACAGTTATTCTCCACATATGTCCCTCAGTATTTAGAAGGTTGGAAACAATAGACCTACAGTGGAAACCTCTTTATTCAAACCTATTGAGCAAACCTTTTTTCTACCATCAGAATTGACTCAGTACTATTCTCCCCTTCTCTGAAATATTTTCCACTTTTCATAGGTAGTAGCAAAATGCACTCAGTTTTCACTAATGCTTGTTTCTTCTGTTTTGATTATTTCAGTGATACCTGGAAATTTAAGTTTCCATGCAGAGCATCCTTTCGTTTGTTCACCTGTTTTTTTCCCCTAAGATAATATGCCTTTTTGTAGTGTCTTATTCAAACCAAATCTCTTTGAATTGATGTTTAATTCCTTCAGGAGTCTCTTAGACCAAGATCAAGATAATGGCAGAATCCACAGTTTGTTCACAAAATAAAAGTTTACAATTTATTCACTCAAACTGACTGCCCCCTCCATTTTTCATTTTTATTTTGTCAAGCCAGACAAAATAATCACACTAGATTAGTGTTGCCTGAAGATTCTGATACATTTCTGGATATTTTTGAAATTTAAATGAAAGACTGACTATCATTGCAGGTGATTATGTATAAAGAGGAGTGATGTTAGAAACAGTCTCTTAAGAAAAGGAGGAGACTTAGAACCTCACAGAATTGTGATATTTCACATGAAAGTGGCTTGGAGTTATCTTAAGCAGGTTCTTTTATTGAAAGGGAAGATATTCCTCAAAGCTGCACTTTGCCCATTTGGACTTTGTCCTAATTCAAAAACAAAGGGAAGCACAATCTATTCAACAAATATTTGTGAACTCTTACTATGTTTTAGCACTGGGTGGAGACCATGGAAGAGTCAAAGATGAGGCCAACTCTACCCCTGAATTCTAGGAGGGTACAGTCTTGCCAGGAGGCAAGTTTGTGTGTGTATAGTGTGCATGTGTATGTAAATGTGTGCACATGTGTGCACACACACATCTCTAACCACTAAGATACAATACCTGTTAGGATATGGAATCTGAGAGTACAGAAGAGGAAGATGCACTGAAAGGCTCAGCAGCTGCAGTTCAGTGGTTCAGACAGTGAAGATCTGAATATGCCACCCAGATTGGCTGAGGCTGTCATCACTCAGGGACCCATGCTTATGGAGGTGCTGCCATTTAGATCATGAGGCTTCTGAGGTTGCTGTGGTGGGTGAAGAGAAAGACTGTAGAGCTGAGCTTGAGCTCATCCCGGAAGTGCCATGCATCAAATCTGTTTAAGTGTTATTGGTCAGAACAAGTTACATTGCAAGGAAGGCTGGAAAGTGAAAGGTATTACATGGATAAAAGTAGAGTAATAACTGTCCTGCCACAATAATAAAACTCTTGAGATATTGCTCTATGTGTCTGCTTCTGGTACCCACCTAAATGGGAGCAAAAGGTTTATGAAGGAAAGAGCTTCTTGTATATGCCTTGGAGAAATAATAAGCTCTAACTGAAAGAAATAAATAAAGAGAAAAGAGAATTCTATCATATATAATTGTGGGAAAAGAAACAAAGAAGGACAGAGTAGGTTTGGAAAATGGGGAGGGACCCAATCTGTTGAAGATATTAGGGTTTTGCAGCGGGTTGATGTCAGGTTGTGAAAGGATTTGACAGCTGCAGTCAAGTGTGAGTTTTGTTTTTGGGGAAGCCTATTGATGAGCTTTGCTGAAAAAAAATAATGATATAATTGTAATTATTCTAGGGGCCAAACTTTGTTGAGTGCATCTAATACCTCGGCACCATTCTGTATGTGCATTATACCATTTGATACTCATAATAAGCCACAAGGCAGGATTTTTCTTATTCATACTGTACAAATGCAGATACTGAGGTTCAGAGAGACTTTCCAAGATCACACTGCTAGCAGGTGGTAGAGAAAGACCTGTTTTCTTAAAAATAATTTAAAATTGGGTGGATTTATTGCTATTATGGTTATTGGTGTTATTAAACCTTTTTTATAACTCCATGTTTAAGAAAGACCAAGAGCCTACCAAGAGTCTTGTGTATTTAGATTTAAAAGTGTATGCAGTTGACTCTTATTATAACTATAAATCAGTGATGATTAACTTAAATGATCCTTATGTCTGGACAGACAAAGCGAATGAAACAGACTGTCAGAAGTAACAAAGGAAGGTAGAGAGTGAGTTTGAAGACTATTTAATTGGCCAGGGGCATCTCCATTTTGCTTTGGAAACAGGCCAAGCCGTTTACATTATAGGACTCTGTCCAATTGCACATGATATTGCCTGCTGGGTTATGGCTCATTTCTGCACACCTTTTTTTTTTTTTTTTCATGTTAACAGGGAGCTTGGGAACTGCCCTTCTAGAAGAATCAGAGGCTGTGAGTTACATATATTCCATGTGCTGTTATTCCTCTGGGATGTAATTACCAGAGATAAAAATGCTTTCGTTGAACTTTATTGTTCCAATAGGGAAGCTATGTATAAGTAGTAGTTCCAAAAGGGAATACTTTTCATTCACATGAATTGTCTTTGGCAAGTGCATCAGAAAAGCTGTGATTTGAAGCAGGACAGGAAGCATTTGTAGGAGACTAGTTGGGAAGCAGTGCTGGGGCTTCTGATTCTTCACCTCTGTGGACTGTAGCACCTACTCTGCCTCTTGAAGAATGTAGCAAACACGTTTGCTATAGCTTCTGGCATCTTCTCTGTTCTCTCACCCAAAGAGGAGGATCCATGTAGGTATAAGTGCTGGAGATTCAGATGGTTCTTCACAGTCTACCTCCAGTTTCAGGAACCATCTTTGAGAGAGAAATGTGCTTGCTTCTCAACAATAAACCCCCTTCACAGATCCCATATAAGCAGATTAGGTTGTTGGTGAGGGAGCCTGAGGTCCAGCTTCAAAGTGGCATTTCTGTCCTCAATTTCCTCATACTATGAAGACAGAGAGAACACACAGATGCCTCATATATTCTACTAAAAATGTTAAAAGTAATTAAAAACTCTCTGTTAAAGTATAATGTATGTACAGAAAAGTACACAATCAATGAATCTTTGGAGACCAAATACATAGGTGTAACCAGAACCCGAATCTAGGAACAGAACATTACCTACCTCAACAAACTCCCCCTCTGTCTTTTCTGTCATTACCTCCACCCAGGGTAATCATTATCCCAACTTATCACACCATGAAGCAGCTTTACCTGCCTCTGAACATTTATAAGTGGAATATTTTATACATGAACTCTTTCAAGTTTGGCTTTTTTTTGTTCAGCAATGCATTTGTAAGCTTCATCCATGTAGTTGTAGTTCAATCACTCTGATGGCTGTATACTATTCCACTATAAACTTATTCCCGTGGTTTATCCGTTCTGCCGTTGATGGGCATTTCAATGATTTTCAGTTTGGTGCTATCATGAAGGAAGCTGCTAGGAAATGCATCTCTGTTGGATATCTATCTATGAGTAAAATTGCTGTATTTGTATATATCTGGGTTTAGCAGAGACTGCTGGTTTTCCAGAGTGGTTTTAGAAATCGACACCAGCAGTGAATAAGGGTTCTGGTTGCTCCAGATCTCAACACCTGGTATTTTCTGAGTTATTTTTCTGGCTCTGCAGCAATATTACTCAATGAAAGAGTAGTCTTGGGGCAAGAGTAATTTGATTTGATTAGTGTCATGAAGAAGTAATCCATATACATATACTGCTGCCCTGCCCCTAGCCCAGCAAATAATATTGGGTGTGACAGTAATTATTTGTAAGCTCCAGCCACCCCTGCTTCCTTGAACAACACAGCTGGTCCTGGGAAATCCTTCTAGAGGCAAATTTGCACAGACACTGCAAGAATAGCCAATGGCTATGCTTCTGCAACAGTGATCTCACCTCTTCTCTCCATCCTTCCCCCTGTGGGGCTGATAATGAAGCTGACTTCAACACCCATTTCCCAATAACTCAGCATCTCCACTACCTGCCGGAAAGCCAGAGCTTGCTCTCCTGGCATGCACAGAGCCCTGGCTTTCTTGCCAAGACAGAGCACGGCAAAGCTTCCACATAATCATTTCCAAACATTAAAATGGCCCCATTGTCATTACAGCAGGGAGATTGAATTCGCCTCATCAAAGCGGAGTGTGACAGGTGACTCAATAGGACAGTGCCAAGCGCAGAGGCAAGAAGATTAGCAGGGCACTGATATCATTATTTCCGCCTATCACAGATTCGGCAGGGAGGCAATTGTAATTTCTGGGCTTATTAGTCTACATTCGGAGAGAAAAACCAAGTGATAAAACTCACGGTGACAGCTAGGCATTTGTGCAGCAAGTGCTGTCACGGTGACACTTAGAAAATGCCAATGCAGCTACGTCCTCATAATCCTCACTAATAGAGGTTAAAGCTGGGCACAAAGGCACCCTTATCAGTCATCAGTCCACTAATAACATTTGCATTTTAAGTTAAACATAGTAAGTAAAGGAGTAAGTAGTTCTTTGCAGTTGGGACAATTAATTTCACACTGGAATTAAAAAGCAAAGCCTAAAATTTCCTGCAGCTCCTATCTCTTCGATCGCCTGCAAGAATCCTCCAAGGAAAGAGATGAGTGAATGGTGTTAAGAACAATGTTACCGGCAGTGTCTATTGCCTGTGAAACTGTCGATAGGAGAACATCACTAAACTCCTGAAATTAGATTTCTGCCCCCTCCAGTCAACAGACAATGCCGCTCAAGGACTTAAAACCAACAAATGCAGCGGAAAATATCTTCTCATGCTTAACATGTTCTCATCCTAGCCCTCCCGATTTTACCATCCAAAGGTATATTAAATCACATAAAAAGGCTCCAAAGAGCTGGGGAGGGTAAAGCAGTGTAACAACTGGTGACAGAGATGGAGTGCTGCCTATTCTGAGGGCCACTTCCTAGCCTAGCTGATTTACATAAATCTTCTGTAATTAATATGTTTCTATATCAGCATTTTTTGGGGCATTGACAAAGAGAAAATTAAGAAATTATTTTTAGCGATAATACCAGAACTATAGTTTCATGGTTAATATATATTCATGGCTGGATGGCTAAAAAAAAATCATCTAGCTTGTGGAAAATATTAGAATTCTAATCTTATTTTGTTGGAAAAATATTACAGGTGGCAAACCGTTACTTTTTCACATTTAAATAAATAAAAGACAAATTAAGAAGACTATATAATTCAGTTCTTGAGTGAGTGCCACTGAATTCAATTTGTTTCAGGTCAATGAATACAATGCAAAGTTATTAACGTAAAGGTCAGAGGCTGTGTATAAAGCACACACACATGATATAACTGAGGTAATTAGTACACATTTCCACTGTGCTGTTGCGCTGGCATATGGTAGAGAAAATCTTAACAGGATTAGATAGTAATAAATTTTCAAGTCTGTTTTTCCTCCCCTATCTCCTTTATAAAAAATCTTAAATTGACTGATCTTTCTCCATCTCCCCCTGGCTCGCCCCCACCTTTTCCTTCATCATGTACTGGAGCTTAAATATACAGAAGTTGGTTCAGAAAACCACAAATATCAGTGAGCCAGGCTGAAGTATGCACTTTGAAAATCCCCACTGCGCAGAAAAGTGTCTTTGTTTAGAAAACACAAGCATCCCTTCTGCCACCTTTCTGAGTTAAGGAATCCAGTCTCATAAGTTCATCAAAGGAGGCAACGGGAGAATGGGAGGGGGCATGGCTCTTATCTTGTTTTGTGTAGGAGGATAGAGAAACTTAGGGAGGAAGATTTGTGCTCCCAGACCTTCTGGTGTTGTTTAAACATCTCTGGGAGTAGAAAAGGTGGAGAAACACCAGTCTATTTCATGACAGAAATATGCCGGCCACCTGACCTAGCACAGAGTAGTGCCATCAATGCAGGAAGTGGCTGCACAGGAGGCTGGGCTGACTGTGCCCTAATGAGCAGCCAGATGTGGAAACGCTCTCACATGTCCCCACCTCAGCCAAAAGCCATCTCTGCTCAGCACACCTGCAGGTTGAGACAGCCTGCATTTTGTTCCAGTGGGCAGATGGCTTCTAGTAGAATCTGGTGTTCATTTTCTCAACAGCACAGATCATGTTCTCAAGGATAAAGGGAGTAGGAAAACTTTACATAAATCTCTGCAGTCCTGGCCACCACCCAAGGAGTTCGGAGTATACACACCCCTGCAGGTTCAGATGGGCTCCACCCATCCCTATTCCTTGGCCTATCTCCCTTCTCCCCTCTGCACCAGTGTTTCCTGGCATCATCTCCCACATAAACTGCCTGTATTCTCTTTGTCTCTGGGTCTGCTTCGGGGGAGCCAAACGAAGACAAAGAGTAACCAGGAGGTGGAACGAAAGGCAGAGTGGGGATGTGGCTGCTCCCCAGGCTGGGGTGGGAGCAGCCAGTGCCTGCTATGCTCAGCACAGTATGTTCGTAACCCATAGTGACTAAGTCTGCAGGGGCCTGTACACTGAGTTTCAGGGGCCCAGCAGTAACTAGCTTGATAGCCCCTATATTTGCTCCTTCTCTTCACTTTCTCACTGCCCCTCCCTACTACTGGTGTTTCCTGGGATCACTTGCCAAGTGATTGCCTATTTGCACCTGAATTCCTGTCTCAGAAGCTGCTTCTGGGAGCATGCAATCCAAGGCAGTGGTCCAGGCACACAGTCTGTGGTGTGGCCTCAAGAACTATCCTCCAGAATTGTACCAGTAGGTCATTTTTAAAGTAATAGTCTCATAAAACAGCCTTGCAAATAGGTATGAGATAATTATCAACCAGTGTGTGTAATTAAAAATGAAACCAGCCCATTTTCCATCACAGAGATAATATAGGGAAGCAAAAAATACCATGAACAGAAATTCACTTTCTTCTTTGACAAGGTGTTATCTATAAGGCTACTCCAGATGCAAATATAAAATCAGAATATGAGGCTAGTACTGTTGGTGACACACAGCTGAGCTATTACTTTAAAAAATGACTTGCTTTTTATGTTTTTAGGTAGAGCGGTAGCATTCAGCTAAGTGCTGAGTACTAACATAATATAATCTCCAGCTCTGATTATGTAATATTTACCTAAACTTCCATTGCACCCATAGGATGTTTGTCTTGGATTGGGAGAGGTAAGACAACTCTTCTCTCTGGTCAAGTTGAAGACCTCTATGGCATAGCTGTTAATGTGCCTATAAATGTGCCACTGCCACACACTTGGACAGTTGGTAAACATTTTCCCATGAAGCTGTCTAAGTAGCACCAAAAAAGGAAGAAAGGAGTACTTTGTCTCTCAAAATTATAGGGACATACATAACATTGAACAAACTAGTTACTATCTCAGTTTTGCTTCTGCACAATGGGCATAAAAGACCTAACTTTCAGAGGTTGAATCAGCTATTGCATGCAAAATATCTGAAACATGGTAAGCTCACAATAATGAAAGTCATGTTAGTATTTGATTCTTCAATAACCTGACTTGAGGCAAGAAAATTCTCCTCTTTAATATATATTTTAAAAGTCTAGCAATCATATTAAAAATTAAAAACTACAGATAAGCAAAAAATCCCCTAACTCTATCATGCAAAGATAACTTCATATTTTGATTTGTTTCTCTAGATTCCTTTTTAATCCCATACAGCCATATGTGTCTTAACAAATGTGAGATTGTGTAATAATATTGCATAGAAACTGCATTTTTAAATTACTAGACTTCAATTTTTAGAGCAGTTTCAGGTATACAGAAAACTAAACAGAAAGTACAGAGAGTTCCCATATAACCCTTTCCCCCACAGTTTCTCCTATTAACATCTAGCATTAATGTGGTACATTTGGAACAATTTATAAACTAAATTCCATACTTTACATCAAGGCTCAGTCTTTGTGTTGCACATTTTACAGCTTTTGACAAATGCATAATGTCATGTACCCACCATGATACATCATACAGAGTAGTTTTATTGCCCTAAAAATCCCCTTTGCTCCATCTATTCATCCCTCTCCTCCTCTCTGGAGCATTGATTTTTTTTTTTCATTTTCTTCATGGTTTTTCCTTTTCTGGAATGTCTTATAGTTGGAATCATACAGTACATAGGCTGTTCAGATTGGCTTCTTTTACTTAGTAATATGCATTTAAGTTTCCATCTTATCTTTTGTGGCTTGTTAGCTCATTTAAAAAAATTCTGAATAATATTCTACTGTCTGGATGTACCACAGCTTAATCCATTCATATCTTCCCCTCCCCCAGTTTTATTGAATTATAATAGACAATTAGTTGCTCATATTTACATTGTACCATTCAACAGGTTTTTTTCAATTATAATTAGCATACGATAATATATTAGTTTCAGTTGTACAGCATAGTGATTAGAGATCTATATAACTCACAAAGTGATCACCCCACTAAATCTAATACTCCTCTTCCCCTTTACTTATTACATTACTATTTTCTTTATGTTACACTTCATATCTCCATGTCTATTTTGTAACTATCCACTTGTACTTTTAATTCCTTTGCCCTTTGTCACCATCCCTTCCATCTAGTATCCCTCAAAATATTCTTCGTATTTGAGTTTATTGTTGTTGTTTACTTTGTTCTTAGGTTTCACATCTATGTGAAATCATGTGATATTTGTCTTTCTCTATTTGATTTATTTCATTTAGCATAATACCCTGTTGGTCCGTCAAGCCAATATCTTTCTCTATCCCCATACTTTCAGTCTGCATATGTCTTTTCATCTGAAGTGAGTCTCTTGTAGGCAGCAAATGTAAATATCTTGTTTTCTAATCCATTCAGCTGCTCAATCTTCTGGTTGGAACAGTTAATTCTTTTCCATTTGAAGTATTTGTTGATATGAATGTAGTTATTACCATTCTTTATTCATGTTTCTGTTAGATGTTTTTCTTCTTAAAGATGTCCCTCCAACATTTCCTGCAATACTAGCTTGATGTTGATAATCTCTTTAGCTTATTTTGTCTGAGAAGTTCTTTATCTGTCCTTTGACTCTCAATGATGGCTTTGCTGGATAAAGTGTTCTTGGTTGTAGATCCTGAGTTTTTATCACGTTGAATATTTTGTGTCAAGCCCTTCTGTCCTGCATAGTTTCTTTTGGGAAATCAGCTGTTGGTCTTATGGGTGCGTCCTTGTGGGTAACTAACTGCTTTTCTCTTGATGCTTTTAAGATTCTCCCTTTGTATTTAAACTTGACATTTTAATTATGATGTATCTTGGTATAGGCCTCTTTGGGTTCATCTTTTTTGGAACTCTCTGAGCTTCTTGAGGTTGTATTTCTATTTCCTTCACCAGGTTAGGGAAATTTTCCATCATTATTTCTTCTAATAGCTCTTCAACTTCTTGTTTTTCTTCAAGTAACCCTATGGACACAGATATTTTTATTTTTACATTTAATTGTGTCTTCTAGGCTCCCTAAATTATTATTATAGTCTTGGCTATTTTTTTCTTGCCCTTCTGATAGTGTGTCCTTTGTTTCCTCATCCTCTATATCAGTGGTTCAATCCTCTTCTTTATTCATTCCATTGATTCCCTCTAATATACTCTTCATCTCAGATAATGTGTTCCTCATTTCTGACTGAAACCTGGTTTCCTTTTATAGTTTCCATTTCCATTTTTTATGTTTTGTATCTCTTTGTTAAAGTTCTCACTGAGTTCATCTACTCTTACCTTAAATTCATTGAGCATCTTTATAACCAGTGTTTTTAACTCTGCATCTGTTAGATTGCATTACTCCATTATTCCTGGATCTCTATTCTGTTTTCTCATATGATTTCTGTTTTTTTTTTTTTTTTTTTTTTTGTCTTCTCATTTTGGCTGCCTTTCTGTGTCTCTTTCCATGTACTAATCAAAGCTCCTAAGTCTCCTGGTTTTATTAGTGGCTTTGTGTAGTAGATGTCCAGTGGCACAATCCTGAGAGTGGTTTGGCTGCATTCCAAGTTTAAGCCTAGACGGTCCCCTCCAGGGCCACCTGTTAAGATTCAGCAAGCAATCCACAGATGCTATGCTTATAGTTGCTTCAAAAAACCACACCATATAGACTAGTGGTTACCAGAGGACTATAGACCAGTGGTTACTAGTGGCGAGGGGAGGAGGAAAGAGGTAGACGGGATAAAGGAGGTCAAATATAGAGGTATAAGGGGAGGATGAAGTGGGTAAAGGGGATCAAATATATGGTAGCTGAAGGAAACTGGACTTTGAGTGGTAAACACACAATAGAATATACAGATGTCAAATTATAATGTACACCTGAAAATCATATAATTGTATTAACAATTATATGTCACCCTAATAAACTTATTTTAATAAAACGAAAGAAAGAAAAGAAACCACGCCAGAAACTGAGGCCAGCTGCCACCAGTGTGAATCTTGGAGCAGCTCAGCAAGGAGCACTGGACTCACCGAAGACACAACTGGATATTGCTTTGGTGGGGCTGTGAGTTCAGGGAGGAGGATTTTCAGAGAGTTCCCTGGATGGGGCAACCTCTGTTATCCAGTTAGATGACACCTCAGCTATGGTGGTGCTGCATTGGAACACTGGAAGGGGGAAGGCTCAACAGAGGAACAATGGATACTGCCAGCATGCCTGCTTAGGAGAAAGCGTAGTCTCTGGTCCTTGCTCCAACAACTCAGTGTCTGCTTGTAAGTCCGTGGTGTCCCCCATGCAGCTGACCCTGGTGCTGATGCTCAGAGCAAACAGGTCCCTCACCATGAAAGTATGCTTGGGGATACAGTCACTTTAAGAGGCGTTTGCAGGTGCTGGCTGCTGCTGCTCTAGCCTCTGTCCCACACGTGTTCACCTCCTCCTACCTTCTACAGCTGCAGGGTGATTTCTTATATCTCTCCCTTGTTGTAGTGCTTCTGTTCATCTAGATCCCAGGCAACTTTGCTTGCTGTTTGTTCCATGTTTCAGTTACAACTTTGATATTGTCACAAGAGGGCTGAACAAAGCCTCTATCATCTACCTCATTTTTTTTTTCACCCTTGATCCATTCACATCTTGATTGCTTCCAAGTTTTGGCAATTAAAAATACACCTGCTAAAAACATTTATGTACAGGTTTTTGTGAGCACATAGTTTTAAGCTCATTGGGTAAATACCAACAAGCATGATTGTTGGATCATATGGTAAGACTATGTTTAGTTTTGCCAGAAACATCCAAACAGCCCTCTCAAGTGGCTGTGTTATTTTGCATTTCCACTAGCAATGAACAGGAATTCCTGTTGCTCCACATTCTCACCAGCATTTACTGTTATCAGTGTTTTGGACTTTGGTTATTCAAATAAATGTGTAGTAGTATCTTGTTTTAATTTGAATTTCCCTAATGGCACTCAACATTGAACACTTTTTTAAGCTTATTTGCCATCTGCATATCTTCTTTGGTGAGGTGATTGTTCAGATCTCTTGCCTACTTTTTAATTGGGTCGTTTGGTGTTTTTTGTTGTTAAGTTTTAAGAGTTATTTATATGTTTTAGATGCAAGTTCTTTATCATATAAATGTTTTGAAAATATTTTCTTCTGGTCTGCGGCTTGTCTTTTCATTCTCTTGTTGTTTAAGCCATCCAGTCTATGCTGTTTTTGTTATAGTAGCCATAACTGACTGAGCCACGGTGTAAACAGATAACTGAGTTCCATGAATGCAGGAGTGACATAGAATTCAATTTTGTACCACCCGAATCTAGATAGTTCTTATACTAGGAATGTAATAAAGACCTGCAGAATGAAAGAACAAATCGTTCTCACACTTGCTAAAAATTTGTCGATTTTGTATTAAACAGAAGATAAAAAGGATCATTCTGCAGTACTGACTTGAAATTTTAAATAGTCTAGATCCCCATGGTTTCCATCTTGGGGATACTGATTTCTGATTTGAAACAAAGGCAACCTCAGCTGGAAGGACATTCAGATGGATATTATAGTGTGCCCAAGAGAGCTGTTTATAAGCTTAAATATATAATGGCTCATAGAATGAAAAGTCCTGTGACAGAGAGAATTTGGCATCCTAAGTGATTGGGAATTCTTCTGATTCCATTATGGCAGGCTCAGCCCTTGTCTAGAGCGTATTTCCATTTCTGTTCTGAAAATACACAATCATTGGCTCTCTTGAACTGAGAGTCAGCTTAAGTCAAGCGAAGAATGCAAGGTGGATTGTTAAAGCTGTTAAATATTAGTAATCATTGGGTCCAACCCTTTGGTAAGAGAGAATTATGGTTTGGCAATCTATAATCGTTTTTTTTTCCTGGTAACTAGTTTTAGAGGAATATACCATGTTATTCCATGACTAAAACTCTGACTAAAGTTGGCTGGTGCAAAGTGAGTCAATCAGTGTCTTTGTCTGGAAATTGTGGAACTGAAATGTCCGTCCTGCTTTTTGTGACTGGGCTTTATAACACAATACTTGGTAATCATCCAGGGATGTATAGTTTTACTTCATGAAACAGAGAGACAGAAGAAGTAAATATATATGTAGAAAGAGAATGGTGCAGATGCTCAGAGAAAGATATATCCAGGAAATGGAGAGAATCTAATGTGTTCCTGGATCTAACTGTTCCTGAGTCCACATATATTCTCACAGCTCTAAATTGCTGCCCATGTTTCCATAAATTAGCCCAAGACCCTTATAATAGGGTCCTCTTTGTACTTAAGACAGTTCCAATTGGGTTTCTGTCATTTACAATCAAACAGTCCTAACAAGTGTGCTCCAAATTTTGAAGAAAATGATGCTGAGGAAGAAGGATGCATTTCATTGTAGGATGTTGTGTTTACTTTCCATCTTGACTAAAAGTGCATTCTCTAAATTACAAATGTATACATCAAACTATGGTTCATATTGTTAATAGTTTCTTTAAAAGAACTTTACAATATTTTTTTTTAATAAAAATTTCATTTCTTTGTTTTTGAGGGAAGGAGTATTCAAGAAAGAAAATGAAATGACATGGAGGCTTCAACATCCTTTCTGGCTGCCAGTTCCCCATCTTCATCTCACAGGCCCAGGTTTCTGAGGAAGTGGAGTAGAGCCAGGGCACTATATATATCCTTGTGGGGTCACCAAGGAGCAAACACCATAACACCTCTTTCGCCTCTTGAAGCTGCAAGGCCCAAGCCAAAGAGTGATTATAATTCTCTCCAGAATCAATTTAAAAAAAGCTATTTCCATGGTACACAGGCTCAAAACGGGAAATTGGGAAATTTCTGAGGTAGAACCAAATGAACTTTCACATAAGCTTTTGAGTTTATTTATCATGCAAAGAAACTTTTTACCAGCTAAAAGAAAATAGACACAGCTTCTCTTAACAAGAAATTAAATGTATAGACACAGGATTATACCGCCCTAAGCTGCCCAAAATGCAATAATTGTAGAACTCAAATTTTTAGACGCTCTTCCAAATCCAGGTAGTATGTTTTGCTTCTATTATTTGGGCTGGACTTTTTACCCCATGCTCTTTGCTTTCTGTCATGCGTAATAGCTATGCATCAGGAAAGGCCATGATGTTTAAAAGATTCTGAAGCAATTTCTTG
The DNA here is from genome assembly GCA_030015415.1 of Cynopterus sphinx. Taxonomy (NCBI): domain Eukaryota; kingdom Metazoa; phylum Chordata; class Mammalia; order Chiroptera; family Pteropodidae; genus Cynopterus; species Cynopterus sphinx. Next base: position 59,322,989 of record CM057389.1, read on the forward strand.
CTCTATGGTAGGTATTTTCAGAAATAAATGCCAGGAAGCCATATAACAAATGCAAAATCATTATGGTCTTTCATGAAACCACTGCAGGTTGATAAACTGAGGTTAATTACAGAAAAAACAAAACACTTCAGTGTTTAAGAAAGGAAATAATAATGAGATCTGAAGACATAGAGTATATGTAGAAGTTTTTTTTGTTCCCTGTGCAACATACCCTAAGCTTGCCTCTGATTTTAGCTGTGGTAAGTATCTCCTAAGCCATTTTTGTGCCCCACTTTAAGTATCCATTACAAAACTCCTCCTTTCTTGTGAGGGTTCTCGGAGCTCTGTTCAGCCATAAGTGCCTTCAAGTAGGCTGTAACAAATGCCTCCAGGGTCAACTCTCAAACAATAGCTGATAAAAGTTAAGTTAAAATTCACAGCTTCTAGTCTTGAAGGAATAATACAAACATTCATTCAATTTGATTTTTTAGCAGAACTGGGCCTCAGTTCTCAGAGCAGTAACAACCTTAACATACATTTTACTAAAATTTTCTATAAGACTCTCTCTATCCCCTCCTTGGAATCACCTCCTAAATAAACTACCAACACCTAAGTCCCTAACTCAAGCTCTATTTTTTCAAGATTCTAACTAAAGTAATGTATAAATCTGTCTCCTCATTTTTATTACCATGTCATCTCAGACTAAATTCCTAATCTTTGGTAGATTCCAGTTGCCCTAAAGATACACCTTCTTTATTATATGCAAGTGCTCATTGTTCTTTTACCTCAGAGCTCCATGTGAAACTATACCATACTCATAAAGCTCTGAAAATTCAGCTTGCTAAGACTATACTACATGAACATTTATGTGTTACATGAACCATGAACAATGACCAATGGGACACCTATTAGTAGTATTAATAGAAACAGACACTTATATAATAAAGTCCTGCTCTGTGTTGTGTCCTTCTTTATATATCTACTTTGAATGTCCCTGAAATATAGACATTAACAGTCTCTTTAACAAATGATGTTGAGCCTTACCTGGCTGACGAGTGATGGGTCAAGCATCAATACAGATATGCATTAATCCGAAGTCCATGTTCTTTCTATGGGTCTGGAATTTTGAGTTTATTTTGCATTTTTCTACAACCTCTCTCTGCATCCCATTTGATTTTCAATCAATCAGACAATCATTGGCTATTTGCTGTAGTAACCGCACACTTGAGAAAACACCATACCTTAGAGAGATTTTGGTATAGTTCTGAGCTGACAGGGTGTCACGGGATATAAAATAACATTGTGGATCCCTATTAGAATTGGACTTATGCTGATCAGGTGTCAAATTAAATTCTGGCCCAAGTCCACCTCATAGTGTTTCCAATGGGTCCTCACACCCATCTCAAAAATTATTTTCCCAGTATTTATATAAATAATCAGGAGGGAGATTTTTAGCAGCTGCAAAACCTTTATATTGATTCCATATTTTGTGGATCAAAAACTGTTATGAAAGGAAGATTCAAGTGGAAGCATTTGAAACTGTCCCTCCCTTGCCTTGGCCAAGAATTATAAAGCATCCCAAGAGGAATTGCATCACTCTCAAAGACTTTAAATACGCAAGAGTGATGGTCCCTATTATATCTTCATCTAATTCACCTGTATGAGCTTCTGCAAAAACCAGATGGATTTTGGCAGATGACAGTGAACTACCATAAACTTAATCAAATAATAGCTCTAATTATAGTTGCAATACTGAATATGGTATCTTACTGGAACAAGTAAATATAGCCTTTCGTACTTGGGATGCATCTTTTGCATTTGTAAATGTGGTATTTTAACTCTCCACCAGGAAGAAGCTTCTAAAGCAGCTCACTTTTACATGGGAAGGACAAAATTATACATTTCCCCATATTTGTCTTATTATTAATGGGGATATGATAAATGTTTTCTGAGTGAATGAATGAAAACACTGAACCCAGGATGCATCCAGATTTTTAGAACTCAGGTCAATAGCTTTGCTCTTGTCCTTAGAATCTATGTGTTCGTTCATCAGCTCAGCTTAAGAAAAAAATAGGACTTCTCCCTAAAGTCCTTTCATTACGTAGCAATTCCAGTACAAGACATTTTCCCTTTCATTTTCTATTTTAATGTAGAAACTTAGATTGCAGTTTCAAGAATGCTGTAAAAAGGAGCCATCAAGATGATGAAGTAGGGAAGTGTTGTGGCCACATCAAAATTACAACTAAATTATAGAACAATCAACGTGGAGAACCACCTGAAGGCTAGCTGAATGGAACTCCTGTAACTAAGGGTATAAAGAAGAGACCACTTTGAGAAGAGAAACACACTGGCCCTACATCAAGTTGCAGTGGTTGAGAATTAGGAGGGTTATTTCAGCTGCAGAGGTCCCCACTAAGGAGCAAGGAGTCCCAGCCCCGCACCTGGCTCCCCAGACCATGGATCCACTGCCAGGAAGAAAAGTCCCCAACAGATGGTTGTGAAAATCTACGGTGATTTTGTCCTGTCCCAGTGTGACAAGAGGGCTTCTGGAAAACCAGATGTCCTCTTAAAAAGCTCAAACACAGACTCACTCACAAGTACTTACCCTGAACTCCAGGAAAAGGGAAGAAGGTTGAAAGGTACTAGGGATATATGGGAAGAAACTGGATTGTGTGCCTTCAGAGATAGAGAAACTCTTGTCCTCATGTTGAGTTCCCCTTTGCCCTGTATATCCTGCAGGGAAAGGCAGGTGCCAAACCTGGATCTGCATTAACCTGGTGAACACTGCTGGCCCCACCCTAGTGACTCCCTGAGATTCTGCTCCACCAAACTCACACAATGCCCTTGGATTTTTCAGTGGCTGTGCCTTACAAGCAACCTCAGTCCATGTTGCAAACTTACTTTCTTAAAAATTCCCCAAGGTCTGCTGGGAGTGGCTGGTCTTGGTGTGCCCTGTGCCTTTTACTGAATGGTCCTAGGCCTAGTATGGGTGGCAGCTGGCCTCAGGTCACATCCTCCACCCACCTCCAGGCCCGGAACAGTCAGCTGAAAAACAGATCACTTTGCTGCTCCTACCGGGATGCCCCAGGCCAGGCACAGGCAATGACTAATGTTGGTCTACATATGAGTCTTTCCCAAGAAGACTCAGAATGAACACACTTGGTGACTGACCTCAGACCACAACAGAGGACCAAACCACTAGCTCTGCAAATAGCATAGACCAAAAGTGGTCTAAACAGGCACCAGAGCCCTGCTACAGTGAATCCCACATGGTGGGATCAGCCCACACTGTGGCTGTGGCCAGACCTCACAGCTGGTCATAATGAGGGTCAGCCTCACCCAATGATGAGCAAACATCAATCAAGTCTCAACTACTACAGGAGAGCACACACAATCCACACAAAAGACACTCTTGGAACACCTATTTCAGGTGCCCAATGAGATGAAGCCACCGGGCCCCAGAGGAAACCTACTATATAAGTCCACCCTGCCAAGACTGGGAGATGTAGCAGATCTATCTAATACATACAAACAAAACAGAGAGGCAGCCAAAATGATGAGACAAAGAAACAAATCCCAAATGAAAGAACAGGGTAAAACTCCAGAAAAAGAATGAAATGAAATGGAGGCAATTAATCTACCAGATATGGAATTCAAAACACTGGTTATAACAAACTTAGGTGAAGAATAGATCAACTAAATGAAAAATTTTGACAGAGATAAGAACACGAAAATAAGAATAAAAACCATAAAAAACATCCAGCCAGAAATGAAAAACACAATAACTAAAATGAAAAAATCAACAGAAGAGTAAATGAAGCAGAGGACTAAATCAATGATTTGGAAGATAAGGTAGTGAAAAACACACAATGAAGACAGCAAAAAAAAAAAAAAAGAAGAATTTAAAAAAATGAGAATAGAATTTCTGGTCAAGAAGGCAAAGCAGGTAGATACTATGCTTGCCTCCTCTCATGACCACATGAAAATTACAACTAAACTATAGAACAACCATCATCTGGAATCACCTGTCTGTCTGTTTGAACAGAAGTTCTACAACTGGGGACATACATAAAAGGCCACTTTTAGAGTGGTAGGAGGGGCAGAGATGTGTAATGGTCTGGTCCCACAACTGCGAGCCCACACCTGCATGTGGTGGTTGAGAATCAAGAGGGATATCTTGGCTACAGAAGTCTCCCTGGAGGATTGAGGGGTCCTGTCCCCAAACTGGGCTCCTCAGCCCAGGATTCCAGTGCTAGGAAAAAGACATCTGGCTGTGAAAACCAGAGGAGACTGTGGCTGAGTGAGACAGAAGGATGAGGGAGTTGCAGACATTTCTCTTAAAAGGCCTACACGCGAACTTACTTAGTGACAGACTCACTCTATCTGAGCTCCAGTGCTGGGACAGCTGCTCATAAAGTACCAGAGACATAGAGTGAGGAACTAAATTATCTGGCTTCAGGGTGAGAACTGGAGGGGTAGCTTTTTCCCAGACAAAGTGCAGGCAGAATCCATTTTCTCTTTATTATGCCCCCTCCCATCTTAGTGTACAGAGGCAGGCAGCTGCCATATCTGGGTCCATCAACCTTGCTCACATAAGTCATCCCACCCTGATGATTTCCTGAGACCCCATCCCTCATAACTTGCAGGCTTACTCAAGCTGCCTCCAGTGGTTATTCCATACAAAAGGCCCATCTTGGCTCATTCTACAGACTTTCCTAAAATCTTTCAAAGGTTTACAATACTCAAACAAACAAACTCACAATACTCATCCAGCCTCAGCATATTCTTTGTTCCTGGTTTGGCCTCTTGATGTACCTCTAAGCCCAGCAAGGGTGGTGACCACCCTGTGAATTGCCAGGTGGCCCCGGGCAGTGTTCAGGCTATGACTGAAATTGGTCATTGGTGGAGATCATTTGTGGAAACCCTGTGGCTGGAACAACTAGTGGCCAGTTTTGACCAAGCTGAAGCATCACCTGGGGCTGCATCAGAGGAAGACACACCTAAAGAGCAGAGTGGGCCAGAATCAGAGCACTGCTAAAGTGAATCTTGCTCAGTGGGGTCAGTCCCTCACCAACCAGTCCTCACAACCAATTAGCCTGAGAGTCAATTCCTCTCACTGATATGGAAACAGAAACCAAGGCTCAACTATAATAAGAAAGCACACACATCCATACAAGGGACACACTTGGATCACCTGGTTCAGGTGACCAGAGAAGGCTACAGCTCTGGGTTCCCTAGGACACCTACTATATAAGGTCACTCTACTAAGACCAGGAGACATAGAAGCCATACCTAATACATAGAAACAAACACAGGGAGGTAGCTAAAATTGGGAGACAAGAAACATGTTGTAAACAAATGAACAGTACAAAGCTCCAGAAAAATAACTAAACTAAATGGAGATAAGCAATCTACCAGATGCAGAGTTCAAAACATTGGTTATAAGGATGCTTAGAGAACTTGGGGAAGAGTAGATGAACTCAGCGAGAACTTTAATAAAGAGATAGAAAATATAAAAATGGAGATAAAAAGACATTTTAAAAAGTCAAAAATAAATAATACAATAACTAAAATAAAAAGTACAGCAGAAGGAATCAACAGTAGATTAGATGAAGCAGATGACTGAATCAGCTGTTTAGAAGATAAGGTAGCAGAAAGCACCCAATCAGAACAACAACAAGAAAAAAGAATCCAAAACATGATGATAGTTTAAGGGACCTCTTGGACAACATCAAGCATAACATTTACATCATAGGGGTAGCAGAAGGAGAAGAGAGAGAGAGCAAGGAATTGAAAACCTATTTGAAGACATAATGACAGAAAACTTTCCTAACCTGGCAAAAGAAGGAGACACACAAATCTAGGAAGAGCAGAGTGTCTCAAACAAGATGAACCCAAACAAGCCCACACAGAGACACATCATAATTAAAATGCCAAAGGTGAAAGACAAAGAGAGAATTTTAAAATAAACAGGAGAAAAATAGTTAGTTACTTACAAGGGAGCTACCATAAGACAGTCAGCTAATTTATTATCAAAAACTTTGCAGTCTGGAAGGGATTGACATGAAATATTAAAAATGATGAAAAGCAAAGACCTAAATCAAGATTACTCTACCTAGCAAAGCTATCATTTAGAATTGAAGGACAGATAAGAGCTTCCCAGACAAGAAAAAGCTAAAGGAGTTCATTACCACCAAACCAGTACTACAACAAATGTTAGAAGGACTTCTTTAAGAAGAAAAAAATATAAAAATATAAATAATAAAAGGATAATAACAACATATCTATCAACTACTTTAAATGAAAAAAGATTAAATTCTACAATCAAAAGATAGGGTAGATGAATGGATAAGAAAACAAAGCTCTTGCATATGTTGCCTATAAGAGGCTCACTTCAGATTGAAGAATATATATACACTGAAAGGAAGGTAATGAAAAAAGAAAGTTCATGAAATGAAAACAAACACAAAAAAAGCTAGGGTAGCAATACTTATACTACACAAAATAGACTTTAAAACAAAAGCTAAAATAAGAGACAAAGAAGGACCCAAAAATCCCACTCTGGATATTCAAAAAAAACTCAAAACACTACTTTGAAAGGACATATGCATCCACGCTGTTCATTGCAGCATTATTTACAATAGTCAAGATATGGAGGCAATATTGGTCTCCATTAATGGCTGAATGAATAAAGAAGAGGTGGTACATATATACAATGGAATATTACTCAGCTGTAAAAAATTTAAAAAGAATGAAATATTGCCATCTACAATAACATGGATGGATGTAGAGGGTATTGTGATGAGAAAATTAAGTAAAACAGAAAAAGACAAATGCCATATAATTCACTTGCATATGAAACCTAAAGAACAAAATAGACATACAAACAAAATAGAAAAAAAAACTATAGATACTGAGACCATTTTGATGGTTGCCAGGTGGAAGGGGATTAGGGAGTAGGTGAAGGTGAAAGAGATTAAAAAAGTACAAATTGGTAGTTACAAAATAGTCATGGGCATGTAAAGTATAACATAGGAAATATAGTCAATAATATTGCCATAACTATGTATTGTGTCAGCCGGGTATTAGATTTATCAGGGTGATCACCTTTTAAGTTATATAACTGTCTAATTTTGTTGTGCACCTGAAACTAATGTAATATTGTATGCCAATATAACCAAAGAAATAAAAAAAATTATTTTAAAAACTGAGAATAGTTTAAGGGACTTCTGGGACTACCTCAATTGTGCCAGTATTTGCATTATAGTACCAGAAGGAGAAGAGAGAGAACAAGGAATTGAAAACCTATTTGAATAAGTAATGAAAGAAAACTTTCCTAACCTGGTGAAGGAAATAGACACATATGTCCAGGAAGCACAGAGAGTCCCAAACAAGATGAACCCAAAGAGGCCAACATCAAGACACATTATAATTAAAATGTCAAGGTTAAAGACAAAGTAAGAACCTCAAAAGCAGTAAGAGAAAAGCAGTTAGTTACCTACAAGGGAGCTTTCTTAAGACTGTTACCTGATTTTTCAAAAGAAACTTTGCAGGCCAGAAGAGATTGGCACAAAATATTCAAAGTGATGAAAAGCAAAAACTTACAACCACAACCTACCCAGCAAAGCTGTCATTTAATGTTGAAGATAAGATGAAGAACCTCCTAGAAAGAGCTAAAGGAATTCATCCACACAAACCAGTATTGCAAGAAATAGTAAAGGTATTTCCTTGCTAATTAATAATAATAATAATGTGAAAAATAAAAACAATAACTACATACCTATCAGTAATTACTTTAAATGTAAATTGATTAAATACTCTCATCAAAAGTCGTAGGATGGCTGAATGGTTAAGAAAATAAGACCCATACATATACTGCCTAAAAGAGACTCCATTCAGATTGAAAGACACACACAGACTGAAAGAAAAGGGATGAAAAAAATATTTTATAAAAATGGAAATGAAAAAAAGCTAGATAAGCAATACTTATATCAAAAAAAAAAAAAATAGACTTTAAAACAAAGGCCATAATAAGAGACAAAAAAAAGACATCTCATAATGATAAAGGGATCATTTCAACAAGAGGATATAATCCTTGTAAACATAAGAGCACTTAAATATATAAAACAAATGTTGAACATAAGGAGAAAGATTGACAGTAATATAGTCATAGAATAGGAGTTCAACACCCCTTTGATGTCAATGACTAGATTATCCATACAGAAAATCAACAAAGGAACAGTAGCCTTAAAGGACACATTAAAACAGATGGATCTAAAATTGATATTTTAGAGCACTTTACCCCAAAGCAGAAAAATATACACTTTTTTAAAACTTGTATGCAATGTTTTTTCAGGATAGATTATATGTTGGGCCACAAACAAGTTTCAATAAATTTAAGAATTTTGAAATCATATTACGCATCTTCTCTGATTGCACTGGTATGAGACTAGAAATCAATTACAAGAATAAAACTGAAAAACACATAAACACATGAAGACTAAATAACACGTTACTAAACAATGAATGCATTAATAGGAGCAAAAAGAAAATCAAAGGATACATTGAGACAAATGAAAATAAAAACACAGCAACACAAAATCTACGGGACACAGTGAAAGCAGTCCTAAGAGGTAAAGTTATTGCAACATAGGCCTACCTCAGAAAAACAAGAAACATCTCAAATAAACAATCTAACCTCACACCTAAAGGAACAAGAAAAAGAACAATAGTCAAATCCCAAAGGGAATACAAAAAGAAATAATAAAGATCAGAGCAGAAATAAACAAGGGTTTTAAAAAAAAATACAGAAGACAAATGAAACCAAGAGCTGGTTTTGTGAAAGTTAAACAAATTTAATAAATCCCTAACCAGACTAATAAACAAAAAAGAGTGAGAACCCTAATAAGTAAAATCAAAAGTGAAAAAGAAACAACAGACACCATAGAAATAAAAAGGATTATAAGAAATTATGATTAACAATTATATGACAACAAATTGGACAACCTGGAAGAAATAAATTCCTAGAAACATACAATATTTCAATACTGAGTAAAGAAGAAACAGAATACAGAGTATCTGAACAGACTGTAACAAAATTGAATCAGAAATCAAAAAACTTTCAGCAAACAAAAGTCTCAGACCAGATGGCTTTACAGGTGAATTTTACCAAACATTCAAAGAAGGATTAACATCTATCCTTCTTGAATGGTTATAGATATTTGAAAAGAAGGGAAGGCTCCCAAGCTCATTTTGTAAAGTCAACAGTATCCTGATTAAAAATCAAAGATATAACAAAAAAAGAAAATTATAGAAAAATATTCCTAATGAACATACATGCAAACATCTTCAACAAAATATTAGCAACCTGAATTCAGCTATACATTAAAAAGATCATGCAACACGATCAAGTGGGATTTATTTCTGAGATGCAAGTTTGGTTCAATATCCACAAATCACATAAACAAAAAGACAGCATACTGATTAGGAGAAGATATCCACCCACGATACACATGCCCAGGAATTCAACTCCTAGGTATATATCCAGGAGAAACAAAAACTGTCCACCCCAAAGGTATATATGAATGTTCATAGCAGCATTATTCATAATACCCAAAAAGTAGAAACAATTCAAATGCTTATCAACTGATGAATGGCTAAACAAATGTGATATATCCATACAACAGAATAGTATTTGGTAACAAGAAGAAATAAAACACTCACACAGGGTACAAACCTTGAAAACATTATGCTATGTGAAAGAAGCCAGTCACAAAGAACTATGTATTTTATGAGTCCGTTTATATCAAATATCCAGAAAAGTCAAACCTATGGAGACGAAAAGTAGATGTGTTCTTTGTGACATTGACAGTTTTGAAGAGCAGGAGGTTTCCTTTCCTCATGATTATATTGAAGGGATGCTTTTTTTGGACAGGAATACCCCCAGAAAGCCTGTCTTATCCCTTTTGGTGCATCCTATTAAAAGGTGCATAATGTCAAGTTGTCCCATTACTCGTGTTAATTCTGCTCACTCAGTTAAGGAGTTTCCTAAAAGTCTTCTTTGTTGTGAATTTACTATTTTCCTCTTGTAATGAATAAGTATCTTGGGGAGAGCTATCCTGAGGCTGTGTAAATAACCTTAGTACAGGAGCTCCTTATCCACAGTTTTGCTTTCTGGGGGTTTAGTTACTCATGGTCAGAAATGGTCTGAAAATATTAAACAAAAAATTGCAAAAATGAACAATCTATAAGTTTTTAATTTTATGCCATCTTTCTTCATCCCTCCTGGGTATCCTTTGTCTAGGGTATTCACATGTGGTACAATGAGATATTTTAAGAGAGAGAGAGGGAGAGAGAAAGAGAGAGATCGAGCATATTCACATAACTTTTATTACAGTATATTGTTGTAATTGTTCTATTTTATTATTAGTTATTGTTAATATCTTACTTGCTTAATTTATAAATTAAACTTTATCATATGTAGGTATGTATGCATAGGAAAAAACATAATATATATAAGGTTTGGTACTATCTGAAGTTTCAGGCATCAATTGGTGGTATTGGAACATAACATTTTGGTCTTGGAAGCAACGTGACACCCAAATCCAATCAGAAGGGAGGGAAGCTGATTTGTCACAAACTCTTGTATGCCTGGTCCTTCTAGGAAACAGGGTTGATCAACTCTACCCAACTTTAAGCCTACAGCAGTTGAGTGGAATAAATGCAACAAGAGGCCATGTCTCCTCAGACAAAGGCTGATGGGCTCAAGAAGTGGAAGACTGAGGAAACTTTCTTTTTGCCTCCTTTGCCGCTGAGCACTCACACAGCTTTTCCTATTTTCCTCCACCTTCAGGGACACTTTGCCCTTTTAGGTAATAATAGGAGCATTGAAACTCACTCAGAACAGGCACCCCAACTTTGATGTATAGACAAAATAAAAATTGTCACTGTAATTAAACGCTTCTCCTCTAGACTGGCAATTATTTGAGGCTAGGATGGTTATGTCGACTTTTTTGCTTTTTCACCTTCCTCCAACCTCTTCATCTGGTAAAGTCCTACACTTCACTCAGCTTCCAGTTTGAATGGTGTTTTCTCAGGAAAGACTTTCTTGACACCAGTGCCCACCCCAGGCTGGATCTGTTCTCTCTATTGTTCCTTTTCACCCCAATAGCAATGAACTAATGTTTAGTGTGATTTAACCTGAACACTGTCTCATTTTCTTCTATAGCCCTAGTGCCAAGCATGGTGTCCACAAGTCAATATTTGTGGATCAACAAATGAATGAATAAATGAGTTGTTGACAAGTACTTTGTCTTTCTTCCCAGATTCTATCGCATGCTGTGGTAGGCCAAATAATGGCTCCACTAGAGAGGCCTAAGTCCTGATCCATGGAACCTGTGAATGTTAAAAGGGACTTTTCAGATAGGATCAAGTTAAGGATTTTGAGATTACCTGGGTGGGCCCCATGTATTCACAGGGAGAGATGGGATGTGAAGACAGAAAAAGAGGTTGGAGTGATGCAGCTATAAGCCAAGGAATGCCACAGCCTCCAAAAACTGGAAGGGGCAAGGTGTAGATTCTCCCCTGGAGTCTCCAGAAGGAACAAGCTCAGTTGATCCCTTGATTTTAGCCCATTAAAGTTCATTTTGAGCTTATGACTTCCAGAACTATAAAAGAATTAATTTGTATCATTTTAAACCAGTAAGTTTGTGGTAATTAGTTATAGCAGCGAGAGGAAGCTGATACACATGTCAAATATAACGGGGCACCTCACAGACATGCAACTGGTATGGAGATTGGTGCTGATGTCAATGACCCTTACTTGTCTCTCTGAGATGCTCCTATTGGAGGTAAATATGTTTGGCACTGTAATGACACATCACATTATCAGAATGAGGATGAGACTAGTAGAATTGTTAGTAAGAGAACATAATCTACATGTGAGTAACACAGAATTCAAAGAAATATTTTTTTAAAAAAGAATTTGTCTCAGCCTTTTTAACTCTGCTATTCATAGAGAAGGCAGATCTAATTTACTAAAAGATAATATCAGGAATTCATAACCATAAGTTTGTTAAAATTCCCACACAGGTATAGTGATCTGTGATATAAAGTGATACAAAGACTTCTTGGAATGCTATTAGATCCAGCTAGAAAGAAAAGAGCTCCTTAACTTTGTGCAATTGGCTGGAGTTATAGAAGAGATTACGGCTCCGTGTCTATGGCCAATTCAATGTGTGCTGTACTTCTCAATTACATCCATTTGCTATCTTCTTGGAATGAAATAGGAGCCACGATTCATCTTGGGGCATCAGCTGGGAGGTTACCTTTTAGCTGAAGGAGGGGAAGGGGGTCGGTTTACAGGCATTGTCCACAGTTCAGTTTTGGAGGCATGACTTGGGAGTGATCTTTGCTGACTCAGGACTCAAGTACCGCTTGGACTGAGAGGCCTAAAGCAGGCTTGGATAATCAAAATTTCTGTTCCTCCTTTAGTGTAAAGATGCTGTGAGAACTGAGTGAATTGTGCTATTGAAAATACTTGTCAATGGGACCATGAGAGAGACTCGCACACTATTTCTACCACTGTAACGGACTTGGGCTTTTCAGGATAGGGAGAAAGATCAGTCATCTCTGAGGAAGGAAACCATATTTAATGGTCGTGGGGCTCTGTGGTTGGGGCCTGGGCTCTGGGGCCTGGTGGTCATTAGAATCTTGGAGTCAGACAATGTGAATTCAAGGCATGGCTGTACAGTCACTGACTAAGTGACCTTGAGCAAGTTATTCTCAGGGCCTCAGCTAGTTGTTTATAAAATGGGTCTCATGATAGCAGCCCTCTCAGGGGACCTGGGAGAAATCAAATAACAGGTGATTAGAATAATGTCTGGTTTGTAGTGAGTGTTCAGTTAGCTACAATGGCTTTATTATCAGTAAAGGTGATTTGATAGTATTTTAGACATTAAAACTTTGCAACCTATAAGAGGCAGTAAAAGCAAGAGCAAGGCTACACGTGTACTGGCTTGGAGCCAGCTGAGCTTCCTGAGGAACAGGAGGAAGATACACAAAACCTGGGAGGAAAAAGCAGCACCTAACTTGTTACTCTCACCTGTTGTTCTACGTTTGAAACCCAGTCAGAAATGCCTTGTAACTTGCTGGGCTCTATTTTCCTTCCTGGCCATTAATGGTTCTCCTTGGCTTTCCATCCAGTGTTTTTAGACCTTTAAAATGCCTTTAAAACATAATAAAAAATAAATAAAATGCCTTCATTCTCTGGTCAGTGCTGTTGGCCTTTGAAATGTCACTACTTTTGAGTAGTGGCTAAGGTGCCTGCATACTGGCAGAAGCAATCAAGAGCACACAGATAAACCAGGCTGCCAACTCTATACACTCAACAAGTCCTCTCTGTGGACAATTAGGGCCAAAAGATAAATATTGACACATTAGACTATTTCCTCATCTATTTTCTCTTGATTGTCTGGGAAATCTGATGGGGCAAAATTCCACTTTTCTGATAACTGATCTAGGCTAATAGAAACAAATAAAGTAAAGGCTTCTGTCCACAATGGGTTGGACAGGCACATTATGCAGAACTGCTAATCGGATTAAATGAACTCCTAGCTCTATTTGTAGCCACCAAACTCTGTTAAACATTTTCCACATCTGAAGGGTACCCATCATGGTGGCTCTCTTGCCTTTGAATCCAGTGGAGAGGAGCAAGCAAAGGCTTTAAATTGCACCAAATTGTTTCCAAGCAAACACAATGCAGAGATGAGGAAAAGTACATGCCTATTCCTTGCAATTAAGTGGACAGGCAGAGAGTGAGAGATTCTAGCCAATAGGCAGAAAGCAATTTTCAGCCATGTGCACGTACACACACACACACACACACACACACACACACACACACACACACACACACACCTAATTTGAAAAACTGACAATGAAGGAGAGTAGTAGGAGTGTAAACATGCTCTGTGCACCTACAAAAAAACTAGAAGTCTTGCAAAAGTTGTTCTTATCCAGCATCCTGGGGGGTAATACATCTGTCTGATTTTGCCAATTTATCTAGAAAATATCACAATTTAATCTATGTTAATAAAAGACCAACAGAGTAACATCGCCTGGGGTTTTATGTGTCTGGCTTGCTTCTATTAGCATTTAAATCTGCATCCATTACATTAGTCCCTTAAAATAAACACAAACATTTATGCGAGTGACAATTCGAGTTAGTCTTAAATAATGTCACTCAACTCGGCATTTGAAGCCTGTGAATCATGAGGTATATTTTTGTCTACAGTCTGATAATTTTCAAAGCTATTGGCAACCTGGGAATTTTCCTTCCTTATCACCAGGGCTCAGCTAACTTCACTAAGACTAATCAGGCCTGGAATCATTCATTCAAGGATTGCATGATCATGTTTTTCTCTAGCTGTGACAGCTGCCTCAGCCACATTAGCAATGCAGATTAGCCAGCCTAATAGGTTAATGCAGAACACGCGAAAATTAGGTTTAATCCCCAGTGAAATAATCTAACGTTTTCACATTTCTTGATGTTGGGATAGAGACATTGCTGGTGACTCAATTAGGTGTAATGTAGATCAAAGCAAATTTATCTTCTGGCTGAACCTTCCCAATAGTTTAGACAGAAGAATATAGCCAGGGCCCTTTACTAATTGGTGAATAGCTGTAGGGAAAATTGCTTTAGGAACACACATGATGTGAGGAGAACTCTTTGGGCCTAGGACAGATAATTGACATATTTTGCAAACATCCACGTCTATCACTTTGCCATCCCTCCAAATGATGATGCAGCTCGTTGCAGATGCAAACGTCTTGTACCAACCCATTCATTCTTTGGCCATAACTGCCATAGATTGGAAAGCTCTCTCTTAATCCTCACCTTCATGTCCTGACCAAGAGTATCACAATTGTATTCTGAATGAGTCTGCATTGTGAGGGAAACAGAAAAAGAACTAGAGAGTGTCTAATGTTTTCATTCTGGCGAATAGCATATCAAACGCCCATCTCTTTCAATCAAAAAGAGAAGGAAGCAAAAAATTACATGCCTTCAGTTGCCAAATTATTTTTTGCCTTGACATCTTAATTTTTAATCCTTGTGTGTGGTCAAATCAGTCTACTAAAGACAACCAATCAAGCAATTATTTCTAAATTATATTTGCCCAACTCACATTGATTGGCCATTCTTTTCTTATTGGGTTAGCTCATTAATTCTGAGCAGCTTGCTTATTATGCCTTCCACATCATTTTCCTTCCGAGCCTATCTGCTCCAACCAGCCTGCTGATGTTTCAAGATGCCATACAGAAAAAAAAAAAAAAGAAAGAAAAAAAAAAGAAAAAGAAAAAAGAAACAACCAGTGATCTACGCATTGTCTCCTCTAGCAATTACAATTCACATTGCTGATTAACTTTGATGTGAAAACTAATGAGATAAGACAAGTTATCTAGACAGGCCTGATCATCATTCCATTTATACAGCATTTGCCACTGGTGAATGACAAAAAACTAATGAAGACATATCTGACAGCAGGCTGCACGGAGGCAGCTTTCGGTTCCCCATCAGCAAGAGTTGTGCTCCCTTCTCATGGTCTATCCTGAGACATGTCAGAATTAGCTTAATAATGAAAGCACTTCATCTAAATGGACACATGTTTACATTAAAATAACGACATGATAAATAGATGGTGGAGATTTTATGCCTTCTTGAATCTAAACAACAAAGTAAAATGTGTTCTAGTATTCACTAAATCATTCTGAGGTAAATTCAATTTAAGCTATTATACTTATCATTGAGTGAGAGTCCCTGTTTACGGGTAACAAATGTTGGTTTTTGGAGGGCGGGGGAAGGGATGCGATCTGGGCAGAACAGGAATGATTTACTTTGTTAAGATGGTAATGGGCAAATAAACAGAAGCGCAATATTGGTTAAAGCTAATGAATACTTACACGGTAATCACTTTGTGGTGTAAGATCCACTGGAATGACATTTCCAGCTGCACATTTTTATAAGTTCTTGTCATTTTTTAAATGAGTCTGCTTTCTGTTTATGTATAGATGGAACTCCACCGCTCTCTACATATAACAGGAATTACTTTTAGGAGAATAAATCCAAAGCATTTCTCCAGATATATTTACGTGTTTTTTTTCTCCCCCTACCAAATTAACAAAAAAAGACAGATGCAGGAATTGTAAATTTTCTTTGGACACAATTTTTGATGTTGAGAATTAAATATTAATAAAAAGCACACAAGCTTTATTAAATTGGTTAAAGTGATTACATATAAACTTCAAAAATTTATAAGTATTCATATGGTTAAAAAGATACTAATGCATTTTTTTGATCTCTGTGATATCTCTATTACATTTAGCTTTATAAGTATGAAAGGAAGTAAAACACTGATTATTTTTTACAGATAACCCTGAGTCATTTTGTTATTTTGATAAATCATTTCCAAATGCATAAGAAAGGGAAAACTGCTAATTTTTCTAGAAAAAGCTTTCTTCTTTATAACATATGCAAGTATATTCTGTTTTTAATACATAAACATCATGGCATAATATTGCACTCAAATATTATGAGAAAAACTAGACTACAAGAAGCAAAAATAATTCGTGGCATATTAAAGCATATCTTGAAAGTCTCCTTTAAAAAATTGGGTAGTAATTTTTGTTTTCATTAGTTAAATATGACTTAAAATATTTTAAGACAGCTGTCTACAAATATTTTCAGTTATATTTTTGGACTTAAATAAGAAGAAATACGTGAATAATATCAGCATTTATAATCAAAATGTATCTCCCCTCCACTATACCCCCATCCCCAGCCATCACGACAACAACAGCAACAAAACAGTACAAAAAATTAACACAAACCTTCTTGAGGGGCTTAAGAAGTCTACTGCATCTGATGAAAGTTAATTGCGAGTACTATTTTAAGGGTGAAGAAACAAATTAGTACTCCAGCGAGGGATTAAGTTTAAAAGCTCTTCTCAGAACCGAAGATAAATCCTATATATTAGAAAACACTATAAAAGTACTTGCGTAAGAGCTAGAGGCACAAGTGGAAAGTTGACCCCCAAGATGGTTTGATGATGGTGTGGTAAGTTTATAAAATTCTCCTGCAATAAAAGGAGCCTGTAAGTACAGTGCCCACTAAACACAGAAGCAATTGTACTAGAAAACGGGTTTACAGTTTTGACTCAAGTGACAAAATTAAACCCATCTGTACAAGGGCTCGCCGACTTCTTCTCTGGAATCCGCCTGCTCGCCCTCCCCCCTTGGCTTCTTTTTTAGTCCATCTCTATCTTGAATTCTCTCCTGGTTATGTTTACCACTCAATTCTAATGTTAATTAGAGACATACACATTCGTATTAGTAGCCCACGTTTTCATTAGCACAGCCCACCCTGTTAAATGAAAACCGGGGAGTGAGTCTGCGTGTGAGGCAACAATGCAGAGATGGCTATATTTTTGAACGCACATAGCCAACATTCTTTCCTTCCTGGTGTTAATTTTCCCTTTCTATGTACTTTTATTATACTATCTCTAATATGGGTGCCGGATTCCTTTTTAGCCTATTTCTTTAATCTATTTTAATAAATAATTACAGGCAGCTACAGAATTTATTCATTCCAGAGGGCTACCTCCTTCACATTTTTTTTTTTCCAGAGGCACAGCTCAAGGAGACATGGTGATAATCAGGGGGCCTGAAATCCCCTTCTACACAATGTCATTATGAGTTCCCATTTAAAATGGAAAATGTATATTACACTTAAAAGCGATACAAGGTTAGCTCCTCTTTACTGGGAAGCTTCACAACAAGGAATACTCTGGTTCTATATTCAGGAAAGACGCTGGAGGAAAATGAAAAAAAAATCACTACAAATTATTTTAAAGATATTAAACAAACCCTCTTATTGAGGGAAGAATATTCACATCCTTTGTCTTTCCTACAATACGAAATAATTATCTTTCACTGGGTTGTTGGAGAATTTTATTCCTAACCCAGCTAATCTACTTTGTGTAGTACTTGGGGCTTTATTTTTTTTCTTTTATTTAAAACAAAAAGAGATCTTAGTCTATTTCCCACAATTTCTTCCATGTTCCCTAGGATGTATTATAATTTCCAATGTATTGATTTAAATACTCACAAAATAGGGTTTCCCTCCCAGGGCTGAAGTCCCTTTAATCAGCCTTCATGACCCTCATACTACAAACCTTTTTAAACAGCTGAGCCTGTAGCTAAATGTTTTTCTTCATTTCTTCAAAATGCCCCGATAGAGGAGCACACTGGGTACATGTAACTATTCAGCTTCACTGCTTCAAAATCAAACTTTATCCCACCTGATTCAAGCAAACATTTAGAAGCATTTGAAACAGGAAACTGATTTCATAGCTCAGCTGTAAAGTGGGTTTGTAATGTTCATCTTTAGAGGACTGAAAATTCCTTTATTAAGTGCTTGCTTGAAGTGTGTTGCTAAACAGTTCCTTCACTAAGTATCCTAAAATTTAATTGAGCTTCCTTCCCATAAATGATTTGATAAATGGAAAGTGGGGAGTCAGGGGATGGGGGAGAAGCCTTGCTTTGAATTGATATATATTTCAGTCTTGACTAACGTTTTATTTAAAACAGTTACGGTGCACCTTTTGATTTGGTGTTTAAAGTAAATAATATTTGTACATCTGAAACATACTCAAGACAAATGAAAAGCCTCTAGATGCTTTTGTGTGAGATGTTGAAGGGCTCTACAAACTTAAAAGGACAACCTCAATTAAGCTTCATCTTCATCTGGAAAAAAGTAGCAACTGAAAGCTGAATATATTAGATAATACACACTTGCCAAAGAGCATTCTCTTAGCTATTAAAAAAAAATTTTTAAAGGACAAATAAAAGAAAAATATTCTTGATAACCAACCCAAAGCTGGCCCAAGTGTCGCTGGATGCTAATTTTGTTTGAAACTGTTCAACTAACTCTGAATAGATATCCATATTCAACAAAGACATAATTAATGGCAACGTTTCCTTCAGCCTCAAGACATCATAACAAGCTGCGAAGTACAAAAAGATTTTTATGGGAACTAATTTAAGGACAAAGGGTTGACCTCTCGCATTTCATTAACTAACCGGAGGGAGGAAAGGAAGAATGAATGGCAGGGCTCATCCTCGTTCATTTCAAGCAGCCAATTTCAAAATGCAAATCGCAATCTGCAGATGTTGGAGGCTGATATAGATATTTTTAAATATCATTTGTTCAATTTAAGGACATCAGACATTTGAATTTTAAATAAAAATCAAAACCAAATTTGGGATTCATTTTTAGTCAGGGAATGAATGTATTCATGGTGCTCTGAAGGTCTTTAGGTTAGCTATGTTTTCAAGTGTCTAAAACTATTCTTGTAAACCATTAATTTTATATATTATTTCCAAAACCTTTTAATGGAGAAGTTTCATTAAGCTACACATTATTTCTGAATTATTGTACCAAGTGAGAAGTAGTGTATTTTGAGTACAGAGTTGAGAAGGATAAAAGCAACTGTCCAAATCAGACACCAATTCATAGATGTATTAAAAACTGTGTGTTCTGGACTCTGTCGTTTGCTTTAAGTGGTACCTAAAATAAAAACTGAGAGGTTCGCCTTTACAGGACATGCATTGGGCACAAAAAAAGTTAAGTATATTACTCCTTTTAGAATTCTGATTTTTCTTAATTCCATTTCATCTTTATTTTTATCCTATAGCACTGTTCACCCTCTAACTTACTATGTATTTTACTTATTTATCTTTTTACTCATTTATACCCACTCCCCTCTCACTAGAATATAAGCTTTAAGAGAGCAAGCACTTTTAGCTGTTCTGTTCATTGCCAAATCTCCAGTGTCTAGTCCTGTGCTATCCAGTATGGTAGTCACTAGTAACATGTGGCCATTTAAATGTAATTTAAGATTCACTAATGTTAAACTAAATAAAAAATTCAGTTCCTCAATCACAGTAGCACATTTTCAGCACTTAATAATCACATGAGCTAGTAGCCCCTGGGACAAATTGTGCAGATAGAATATTCTTATTGTCCCAACAATTCTCTTGGAGAGTGCGGTGTAACGATGTCTGACACAAACTAGGCACTTAATAAATATTTGTCAAAATTGAATTTGAAGGCCAGGAATAGGTTATTTCCAGGAATAAGAGATGTCATACATTTCCCCCAGAGTCAAATGCTTAGACTGAGTGAGGAAAACATGGTTTACCACAGAGCTCTCGGCTTGTTGTCATATATTATTTCATATATTCCATCAATGAAAGTGGTTGTGGTACTTTGTGGTTTTGCTTTATTTTGTTTTGAGTAGAAAAGATCATTCAGTTTACTTTCTTATCTCTTCATATAAGATATACGGGGTCAGTTAGGGAAGATATCACCAATTGCATTTTTCAGATGGAAAATGAGGGCTCCGGGAAATTAATTCCTCGCTACAAGAGGACAGAGAATATTTTGGAGATGTCTGTCATAGGGTCATGCCTTCTACTTTAGTTCAGAGTTTTCCTAACTGGTGCAGCCTTTGTCATGCACACCCACAGATGTTTTAGGGAGGCACTTAGTACATGCTTCATTGAATTGAATTAAGCAATAACATTAAAAATAATTAAAACTGGCTTCCACTCATTAATTATCATAACCACCACCACAATTTATTAAACTTGACTATGTGGTAGGCAATGTGTGAGGATTCTGTACATTTTCTCTCCTTTATCCTGACGAGTCATGTAATGTAGATGATGCTTTCCCAATTTACTCAGGAGAAAATGAGGACTGTAAGGAGAGAGGGATGAGATGCAAAGAAACATCCACCTAGAGGAACTGCTCTGGGGCTTTGGGGGAGATGTTAGCCACTCCCTGAATAAGTGATGAGGGTCTGCAGTAAAATTTATTATGGTCAATAGTTTTTACTTCCTATCACTTTGGGCCATTTTCTCTGCCTTTCCCTTCATAGACAGATTGATTCTGTGGTACAATCAGACTTACTAATATTGAATATGAAGAAAGACTAAAATAATACTTTTGGTGCCAAGATGCGAAGAACGTGAATATTCATTTGGAACTCTCTAAGGGCTTGTGGGTGATAGTGTATAGAATATGATATTTGATAGCACAAAAGAAAGGGGACCAAAATGGGAAGAAGCTATCTTTTAGTTCTTCCACCTGTGCCACCACTAGTTGTCATGGAGGCAGGTTATCATTATGATGAACGAACCTGATTGAGGATAGTGGCACTTGCAATGAGAAAAGTCTTTTGATTTACATAACCCTTGACGAAATGTGTTCCCTTTGAGCTAGGCTCAAACTGTCCATATTCTCTTATGCTAAAAGACGTTATAGCACCATTAGATTTGATTAGCCTGTTTTCTCTACCTCATCCTCACTACCCCACAAGGGTAATAATTGTAAAAATAGGGAAGGGAAAATAGGGTGGGAACCCATTCAGATATATAACTAGTCTTAAGTATCCCAGACCACACTCCTGACTACTTAACTGATCTTTTAGATAGATATGGACTGAATATGAATACAGATATGGAAGGAATCATAATAAAAGTTACCAAAGAACACTTTCTACTCATACCCCAAAAAATGATTCTATAAGTGAAAAATAAGGGCTTGTGAGAACTGATGATTCATAATTCTGGGAACCAAATCTTAGCTCCTGGAAATGTTAGCCTTTGGGATTGTTTCCAAATAAAGAAAGTAGGAAACCTGAAATATTCTTGAGGACTCATAAAGAGGTCAAACTACAAAGTGAATGGACAAGCGAATGTGGTTGCTCACACATGCATACGTGTACACAGACACACATACACACTAGTCCCATGGCCATATATTCTAAGCCGAAAATTAGGACGCCTGGTCATATCTGTCCAGCAACTAATTTCCAGGCTGTCTGAATATGAGTTACAGACTAGGAGATAACATTTGAATTTCTAGGTTGTGGCAATCCTGTTGGGAGCAGAAATATAACATCAAGTCAATCTCAGAAAATTGGGGATATAAAAGTTTCACAGAGTTCATCCATTTTAAGGTTTAGTTATACCTTATTTATTTCTAGTGAACCTGTGACTTCATAAGTAGAACTGACAAAACTTTTGCTGAGAAAAAATATTAATAAGTAATAAGAAGTATAATTATATAAAATTTAGTGACCCAATGGTTAGAGTGAAATAAGTCTGAAAAACTAAAAATAAAATAAAAAGGTATTATAAGAGCAGGCTCAACCCTGGAGACAGTCAATTGTAAAATATAAACTCAGAAGGAAATAACAACCAAAAAAAAAAAAAAAAAACAGCCAAGTATCTAAAAGTTTCTTTGGAGCTGTGTTTGGATGATATTCTAAAGTAGAAAGAATCCTCTTCTGTTGAGGGTCTAACTGCTGTCCTAATTCATCAGGCAAGTCTGTCACATTCTGCGCTGATCATCATCAAGCCTTTCTAAACTTCATGCCACCTTCTCAAAGAATTCCTTCCCTTGACTCCACCCACACAAGTGCTAGGTTGTCTGAAGGTGGGACCTCTCACAGAATGGGTCACAGAGAGCTGAGGAGGAGATAGAGACAAGTTTCATTCCAAAGTAGGCCACAGACAACCTACTGGAAATAAAGGCACTACCACACAGCTGAGTTGGGCCATAAGGACCACAAAACCTACCTGGCTTATTACCTCAACTCTTTCATGTTGTGACTGCAATCTGGCTAAATGAGGCCCACCATCACCATGCAGAATTATAATTCCCCCAACCCATTTTGGATCCTTCCATTCTTTTTACTTTTCTTTTACTCTTGGTATGTTTTACCTTCCAAGACAGGGGTTCCCAACCCCAGGGCCCCTGGTTAGGAACCAGGCCAAATAGCAAGAGATGAGCAGTGGGCGAATGAACGAAGCTTCATCTGTATTTGAACCTGCCCCACAGTGTTAATATTATCATCTCAGATCCACCTCAGATTGTTGAGCATTAGATTCTCATAGGAGCACTGGTTCCTGGTATCAAAATGGTTGGGGACAACAGCTCTAACAGATTATGCACTTTATTTCTGTTTATTGTTTACCATCTGTTTTACCTGCTAGAATGTAAGTTCCACAGGGGTAGAGATCTTTATCTTTTTGGTTCATAGATATATCTCAAGTGCCTAGCACAGTAGCTGGTATATCCTAGGCACTCAATGAGTATTTGTTGAATGAATGAATAAATAACTTTTTTTGTAACAACCCAGCCTGTCTGTGGATAGTAAGCCTGTTCTGAAGTTCTCTCTTTGTCTCTCAGCCTCACCCTCTCTTACCCCTGTGTGTTTTCCTAGAACAGAAAAATTTTGCAAGTTACAACTCTGAATCTTTTTGTCACAGGCCATGACTATTGGCTTCTCTCTCTGCCTTCCTTCTTGTTATTCAGTAGGCAATATTTATAGATCTGGTTTCTGATTTAGAAAGACATGATTCCCTTATAGGAGCTGGAAGAAGTTCCTGGGTTTCAAGTAAAAGATTTTAGTTATTAATGCCATTGTTGATTACCTCATCACATTGGCTTTAGGCCAAGTGTGTCCTTCTTTGGCTCTACAAAGTCCTATCTTCTCTTCTGTGACTTACTTTGTTCTCCATCATAATCATCCTCTACCCTACCATCATCACTGGATTTCCATTGCATATTTCAACAGGTTGTTTCCTTTTGCCCTCCTCCCTTGAGTGTTCTCTGTGAAAGCCTGAAAAAAATTTACCTTTATTAGAAAAATTCCCATGTCACATTCCTATTCTTTTTTCTCAACCATTTATACCCCTTCTCTGGGTCTTCAGCAGGACAGGCTTATGTTAAAATTACATAGCAGGCCAAGCCAGTCTACAAAGTTCTCTTCCCAACCTCCAGCCCTAACTAAGTATTCTTAGGCTCTCGTTTCCTTCCTTCCTTCTATCAAGCTGCTGTGATTACTAGAGATGCTCACTAAACTCTTAGCAACTCCCAAAATTGCCTCTCCTAGGGGTATTTGCATGTTAAATAAGGTTGCTAGAAAAGGGCATTACTTATCACTCTGAAAAAGTACTAAAGACAGCATTTTAGGCATTTCAACTAGGGAGATACCGGAATAAGCTCAGTGGGGCTTTCCTACATCCTTCATTCCTTAGTTGGAGCAACGGTACTCATTTTCAATGTGACCTAGGGCATGGGCTAATTTCATACACTCTGTTTTAAGTGAAAACAAAAAAAGAATCTCCAGCTGGCTTCATTAACAAATGTTGTTTTGCTGCCCCAAGGCACCTGATGTGTGCTCCCAAATGTTTGCTGGCGGTAGATTTCCAAGGACTTCTTCTTACCAGTAAGAATTCAAAGAGGTCAAAGCATCCATCATATGGACTTATTCTTAAGCAGTTTTAATGTTATACATCTATTAATACACACATATACATCTCTGCCTAAAAGTCATTTGTGCTCAGACACCTTAAGAAATAAAACTCACAGAGAACTGAGCCAGACATTTTCCTTTTAGGTCTCAAAATGAAGAATTCATTTTAGCAACATAAATTCCCCTTTTCCCTGCAAAGGCGTTTTAAGCCGATTCAACTGGCTTCTTAATTCTTCAACCTGTACTCATTACACAGTGGGGAAGCGGGGTTCTCCTCTTGCCTACAACAAAGCCAGGCCTCACCAAGAGTGGTGATCATCTAAGGTCTCACCATGCTTGCCAGCTCCCCTGCCTCCATCATATGTCAACAGCCCCTGCAGATGTCTCAGGGCAAAATAAATGACTTCCAGATGTGAAGAA
Organism: Cynopterus sphinx; assembly: GCA_030015415.1. Lineage (NCBI taxonomy): Eukaryota > Metazoa > Chordata > Mammalia > Chiroptera > Pteropodidae > Cynopterus > Cynopterus sphinx. The sequence continues at coordinate 59,347,774 of CM057389.1, forward strand.
AAGAACTGAATGCATTCATGCAGAAGTGAAGGGGGCATTGTTTTCCCTATGTTGAGGTCTTTTGGAAGGTATCAATGAACAACAAATTTATTCTTAGTATATCACAGGAAATCTAAAATGAAATGTATTACCCAGCAAATAATTTTCTATTTTCCATGCTGAGAGACCCAAATTTATTTATTTTTAAGTACCAAGGCTTATATTCTCCAGGAAAGCATTTGACTGCTTTCCCACTAGTCTGATTTGATAGCTCATTATTCAAATTTAAATTTTAAAACAAATGCAAAAGTTTGCAGGAATGGCTTTATATAAATTCCATAAACCCATATTTCCTTTCTAGTTTACTCTTTTCAATGGAGAAGGTTTGTCACCTTCTTGAAAATACTTTCAAAGAGGAAGCACAGATGCATAACATCTGCCTTTGTCAAAAATAGATAATGCAATTTTCAGCATTCAGGAGAAAAGAAATGACTTTATTTCCTCTCAAGGTGCTACCATCTACAAGTTTTCATTTGAATATACATGATGATGATGGTGATGATAATAACAATGCGTATGTATTTTGAAAGAATAAATCATGAGAACAACCATGAAACCAAGACAGAATGAAGATGAAGTCAGTTCCAAGAAAAGGTACCGTGATATTGCACCAAAACCTGGCTTATGATATATTTTCTCAATTGACACCAGAACCTCCTCTCACACATACACTTTCCAAGATGGAATTATAATTGAAATCTGAAGGTTTTGTATTTTCTATATCCAAACCATGCATCTGAACTAAGGGTCCCCTCAAATGTCTGAGCTCCATTGAGGACTATGTTAACAGTATTGCTTGATCTTGTTTTCCGCTAGAGTGAGCACAGGAATATGAAAAAACCAAAGCTGAGCAGAATATTGGCAAGAGCACACCCCTACTGTACTCGCAACTGGTACCTTGTATGAAACAAACTTGTTTATTACTTGTTTGCTCTCTGTGTCCCATCTTCATAGGAATGAAAACCCGGGGCAGTCAGTACTTCACTTCACAGCTATGTCTCTAGTGCTTAAAATGGTTTCTGTCCCATCATAGGCACTTTATACCTTGTAGAATGAATGGATTGGGGCATCTGCGACTCCTTCCTTGTGGACATCTGGGAAATCCAGAAGTCTTTTGATAATACTAATGAATAATTGGTTGGCACAAATGCAACCAAATAATTTGGAAATATTGGCTATAATATTGGGATAGGAGTGATGCATTCACTCATACCTATTTAATGGACTGGAGAAGAAATTAATGTCTTCTTACAGAAAAAAAAATAAACAAAAGATAAGGTGGCAGAAGCCTAGGAGATGTATGTCAGATTACTAATATTTGAATATTCATACAAATGAATGTTCTTTAAAACCAATTTGGCCCTTTAAAGAAAACAACCTCTAACTATGTTCTGCAGATTAATTCTGATCACATCTTTAAGTTCATTTATAGCCAAGCTCAGAGTCCTCCTCTTCCGTCAGCTGTTGACTTTCTAAGTATCCCAGGCAGCTGTGTGTCTGTCTGTGGCTCCCTGCAAGAACTTGCCAAACTTAGCTTTCTTAAGACTGCTGACTTCTATGGGGCACTCGACAAAGCCCCCACTCTATGGAGGCCTCAAGGCCCAGGCGTCTAGCCAGCCTGTGGCAGGAGTTCAGGGAGTCCTAAAGGCTCTTTAAAACCATGTCACGCTTGTGTGATAACTGCTCCTCTTTGCTTATTTGAACTGTCCCTCCCAATTAGCGGTAATAAGTGACTCCGTAAAGATGAGCAAACACAGTGCCTTCATTAGTCCACATCAGCTCTGCTCAACCTCTCCCTAGCTTGCATTCCCTGCCCTGTGCCTATCAGGCCCAGAAAATCCCCAGAGTATATCTCCAGTAGTGCTTACAGAAAGCTAAACACAGCTTACTCCGAGTGAACAAGGACTGGCAAAAGGCAAATTAATGACAAGTCATTTGAAGAGTTAGTTTGAAATTATTGTATTTTGCCTATCCACCGAAAAATTGATTACTCCCAGGGTAGGAGCAAACATCCTAATCAATAGACTAAAGCAAAATGGTGAAAAGGCATGCACCAAGCCCATTTATTTTATCTATTTACACTTCCTTGCTGCCCCCATTTCCTGGTATCTTCCCATGCATCCCTCTGCCTCTCTTCTCAATCCACACACATTTTTTACAGAAATGAGATATAATTTACAGGACAGGAGCTGTTAGGCCTTTTCAGATAAAGCACTAATGGCAGCCCAGGGAAAGCTGCATGGCTACACATCTCCCAGATGAACTGGGACCTGTGAATACCTCCAGATCCAGCTTCATCAGAACAGAGTATGGGGCGATATGGATAGTTCTCTTCCTGGCTACCAGAGGGATATGCAAATGAGGCATTCAACTCAGGTTTTAAGACAGAAATGCAGTATTAACCCCTCTCTTCCCAGAGCTGCCTGCAAAACAGGAATAGAAGTAGTGTTTCCTCATAGACAAGAAGGTACGAGACAGGTATTGCTTCATCACACCCGTTTAAATTACTCTGTGATCCTGGGGTGTCACCAGTGTCTCTGATTCTCACCTTCCTTCATAGAAAAATTAGAATGATAGTCATGAATTTGGATTTTGCCTCTATCTCCTTCATTAAACAGCAGAAGGTCTCCAATTTTACTTGAGAATCAAATCCCCACTCCCTTACCCACACAACCTTCACAGTGTTTTAAGGCTTTTCACATCTCCCGCTCTCTCAAGTATCCGACGTAGGCCCTGATCATTCCACCCTGCCTGGTTCATGCTGTTCTCTCAACTTGGCAGAACCTCACCCCAGTCCTCTATCTCTTAAAGCCTTCACAATTTTTTTAAGACCCAACTCAAATGCCACATCATCTGTCTTCTCTGATGGTCCCTCATCATTTTTCTTTGTCCCCTCAGCACATCTGCACCTTCATCAAATCCACATAGATAGATCAATTAGCAGACACGTTTCTAAACACCAAGAGTCATACTTAATAGTATCAGATGCCTCTCTGCCTGTTGTTCTTGAACCATGTATTCATCTCTGTCATCTTATTGCCCCCACATTCGTTATACCTTCTACCCTTCTTGAGCTCTCAATACACCCAAAACATGAAGCAGTATTTATGTCTTATGCATGCTCAGGTTCTGCTGTTTTCTCATCTTGTAGGCCAGGGACTACAGGGTCAGGGTTACTGGACGTACAGGCTACGAGTCATATTACACCTTCCTTTTCATCAATTAGAGTAATGCGTGGACCCATTTTAAAGGGAAAAAAATATCTTGAGGATCCTCAGTGTTGATTTATTTTTATTGTAATGAAACTTTACTTAGATATGTGCAGATGTGTATTAACCTTTGTGATTTATAGCTCTTATACAACTATTAAATATTTTGCAAATTCAAAGCAAAAGAAATACAAAGTTAACACTCAAATTGTCAAGGCTAATGTCATATCAAGAACTGTTCTGCAAAATCTAATTCTCTGCTCACAGCATGAGCAGGGTACTGGCCACTAGAGTGCACTTTCTTTCATTTTCAATATGACTGTAGATCTCTCCCTGCTTCATACTCTTCCCTACTGGAACTGCTATCAGTTCTTCAGTGGTCCAGCCCCACTGCATTTGGTTGTTAGTTAGGACAGTGGGGATGGAACATAGATGTAAAATAAAGAGTGAAAAGGGACTGTTTAGGAAAACAGTGATTAAGATTTTGTCTTTCAGCTCCAAACTTACCCTTTATACTCTGCTCCATGATCCTAGGGCTGATAATCTGTAAATCTCATTTCTGCTTTGCTGAACTCTGACAACATGGGTGGCTGAAAGGGGGTATCAAAGGAGCCTGCAAGGCTGGAGTAAAAAGGGACTTGTTCCTTCCAGTTCCTCACATGTGTTCACCTTAGCCACATTTTTTGACTGTTTCCTGATTACTTCCCATTCTTGACAGCATCTCCCCAACCTCATGTCGACCCAGCATTAATTATTCATCTTCCACTCAATCAGTTTGCAGTTGTAATCTTCACAGAGCTAGTTTCAGTGCTTCTATTTGGAGACACCAGGCCAAGCGGACCAGGGCTTTTCTTCAGGGGTCTGATTTTCAGTTCCATGGAGGCCCTTCTCCATGCTTCTAAGATTTAGTAGATCCAATTTTTTCTCTTTCACCCTTAGGCCCTAGAATGCCAGTTGTTCTCTGCAGTTTCTACTTCTGAGACACCTTAGTGTTTACTTTTTATTCTTTCAGTTATAGAATTAATAACTATTTTATTAAATTCCTGTTAAAATATCAGATGAGGTTTCTTCGTTCAACCACTACTGAAGTCCTTGGGGTGGCTTAAGCAAGATAAGATATTAGCATTGGAAATGGAGGGAAATGTAAGGATTGGAAATTTAGGAGGTTGGCAAATAAAAAGGTCACAGAAATTAGAGGATAGAGAAGAAAGGAAAAGGAAAGACTCCAGTTTTCTAAAATGAGCAACCAGTGGAAGGAGATGCCAGAAACTAAGGTAGGTGAGGTCAATACTTTCTGGTGCTTTTGGCCACCCAGTATTCATTCCCCCTTTTCTTGCAACTTGGTCCCTTAGTTTTGCTCCTCTATCCTTTCTTAATGCCCCTCAGGATGACATGGTGGTCCTTAAGGAATTGATTTCATTCACAGGCACCAGGTGTGAATGAGCACATAGCCAGTGCTGGCCCACAAGGGTGACTCTGCCACAGATGAAGCCAGTTTTAAGAAGGCAGAGTTAGGAAATGGAAAGAAAGATTTCAGATGCAGGTTCTGAGCTACTGGACAAACTGGGTCCAATATCAGCCCTCCTCGAGGGTTTCAGGCATGTGTGCCAATTGACCCAAAATGTCATTTTTTGTTTAAGTCTTTATTGTGTAGGTCAGTTTGAGTTGCTTTTCAACTAGTAATAGCTAATCACTCTAAGTGATACAGGGGAGAATACTGATTAAAAAAATGGATTTGGGGGAAGTTGGTGAGTTCAGTTTTGAACCAGTTTTATTTGAGATACTTCTTAGACTTTCAAGGTAGAGATATTTGGATATAAAAATATTTGCTATTTACTGAACCTTTGTTACTTTCCAGTTACTGTTTTAAGGATATTAGAAGAGCTCAAGATTTGCATAGCACATAAAATGGTTACTATTGTTACTTCCATTTTATAGATAAGAAGAGTGGATTGCAGCAGTTAAGGACCAGCCTGGGTTCCCACCTTGCTCTCTGTAGCCTTATATTATCTATTAATAGGGCTTTATGACCTTGCAACTTAAAAGAAAATATTCCAGATATGACAATTTTTTGAAACCTGATCATCATTACATATAACAGTGATTTTTCTGATGTGCAAACAGACCTAAAATGCAAGTCCCACTTGTATAACATCCTAAGCTGATTGCTTCTTTGACTCTTCCCTCTCCCTCCATGGGAAGCTTCAGTTGGGTTCCTCCATAGGCCAACCCTAAGATGGGGATCTGAAGGCAAGTACTAATTTATTTGGAGGTTATATCAAGTGGCACTGGTGGAGAAATGAGGAAGTGAAACAGAGGAAGGGGAAAGCTCAGTTCTGCTGGGCCCCTGGGATACTGTCTATAACGTGTCTTGGACTTGTCCCACAGATTTGTTCTTCTACTCCCATGGGTTGAGGCCTGCTTCTGAGGGCATTAGCTTTCTGACACTTCTGGCTTGCTCCATGCATGGGCTGAGCAAGTCCTGGAGCAGAGGAGACTCTGTTGATGGCTTTCCTGGCCACAGAGTCATGGGTACTGTTATCAAGGGGCTGTAGGGTTGGCACAAGCAGGAGTGGTGAGTGCCAAGCAATGTGAAAAGGGTAGAGGCAATGTCTGCTCCAGAAGCTAAGGTGGCAGCATCAGTTCCCAGCCCATAAGGGAACAAGGCTCATCTCTAGCATTATTGCTGTGAGGCAGAAGCACTACTTAAGCACCAGCCTCATCCAGCCACCCCCTTATACTCCAAAACTTGCTCTTCTTCATATGCCTTATGGTTGGATTGAAGGACTATGGTGAAGGATCAGTATCTTTTTCTGACTGACTTTTACAACACTTCCATAAGCTGCAGCTATCATAATTTGGATCATGGGCTCAAATTAGAAGCAAGTAGTCTGCATGGGGATAAGCATCAAGGTGTTTCTAAGCTCATTGATACAAACATAAGGGTAATTTACATTATCTGTATGTTTTCATTATTTTTTTCTTTCACATCCAGATATTTGAATATTTCCTTCTTGCATCTTCAGTGGCTAAACTACAGTTTTCCTGTTGAGTCATATCTCACTTTCAATTTTCTTTCTAAAGGAACATACATGTGGCAAATTGTATTTTCCTAAAATGGCCAAAGTGATCTTTTTGGTCTCACATGCTCTTTCAGAACTTCACTACTCTCTAACTAATTAGATACAAATGGATTGTGGTGAAAGTAACAGTGTGTGACTTTTAAGGCCGTGTTATAAAAGGCCATGCAGCTTCTACCAGGCTCTGTTTGATTCCAGATACAGGCTTTTGGAGCCCAGCTACCATGTTGTGAGAAAGTTCAGGCAATAGAGAGAGGCCACAGGGAAGTGTTCTGGCCATATTCCCAGGCGGGGTCTCAGCCTGTAGCCAGAACTAATGCCATTGTGCCAATGAAAGAACTGTCAGATGATTCTAGCCCCAGCCTTGGAATCTTCCAGCTGAGGCCACAGACCTTTTGGAGTAGACCTTTTGTCCCTCTCTGAATCTCCCCCATAGAATCCATAAGCAAATTAAATGATTGTTTCATGCCACTAAGTTTTGGGGCCATTCTTTTATGCAGCTGGGCAGCAGGTCTTTACTTAAAGAGGATGTGCTTGAAGACAGCTGGATCTCACTGTCTACCACATTTTTACAAGCCAAAGGCTTTAAACTTACATTAGGAATCATAGCTTTTTGACCCTTTCTCATTTCAGAGAATGTACTTTAGGGGACTTGAATCAAATATACAAATACTGTAGTGTCCTCAATATTTTACTCATGGACCCTATGTTGGCCAGGGTGCTTTGATTACAAATAGCAGAAACAGATTCTGAATAACTTAACAGAACAGAGATATGTTGGAAGAGCATGGGACAACTTACTGGGCCTGTAGGGCAGGTCTGGGAAAGGACAGGGTCTAGGCTTCTAGGGAGATAAGAGTTAAACATGCATGGGCAGCATTCTCACAGCACCAGCCCAGGGTAAATTAATTCTGTGAATTCTCTGCTCTTTCACTTTGTTCAAGAATCAAGTTCTCAGGAGAAATAGTCTGACTGGCTTACTGTGGGTCATGTGCCCATTACTTGGCACGGGCAAGACATGCTGATTAACATTCCTATCCAGGTCACACATGACAGTGAAGATGATAATGATTATAGAGTTAAATTGCATTTAGTACTTAGTGTGTGCCAGGCACACCAATTCAATCACTTAAAACTCACCGGGAGGCACATGCTGTTATTATTCTTACTTTATAAATGATAAAACTAAAGCTCAGAGAGGGTAAGTTACTTGCCCAAGGCCACTCAGCTAGAAAGTGGTATCACCAGGGCTCAGACACAGCAGCTTTGTATTCTGGACTCTGGATTCCTACATCACAGGTTCTCATAGGTCTTATAGTTTTAATGCTGCTCATAGCCACAGTTCCCCAAAGGTAAATATGGGTCTACTTGCTGCAGGAAGAGGAATGCTGGGCCAGAAAACAGTGCTACCATAGACCCCAATGTCTAGTGGGGAAGAGGAGAAAATTTGGAGCAATGATTTGAGTTCTCAGAGAGGTGGTAACATTAAACCCAAACTGACTGATTACAGAGCTAAGACATTCCCTGGCCAAAAGTTGTGTATTTATTTGACATAGACTTTCTGGATTAATTTGTCGAAAAGTGAGTAATTGCTTATTTCATGGCCACAGGCATGAAAACTGTTGATGGATTGGTGCTCACAGCTGCTTGGGACACCCACCTGATCTGATTCCTGTACATAGCTGGGGTAGAGACCCCCTTGCTTTTAGCAAACCTCCTCACATTCAGCATCAAGGAGATCTCCATGCATATTGCTCTGTCTGCATCCTTTTGTCCTCTAGATCTGAACTTCCCATGCAACTAAACTGTGTTTCTTTCAATGGCCTTGAAAACCACTTATAGGTTAAATTCTCTTTAAATAGACATTTAAAACATGTCCAGCATGCAATTCAGTGAGACATATGCTTGATACATGTTTGTTGTATATGGTAAAAAGACAAGATGTTGGGAAAAGTCTTATTGTAATGTGTACAAGTAATTTATTAGAAAAGTGTTCTTGGGGGAACCAGTGAGGGAGTGGGGGATGAGACAAAATCACCAATGTGCTGCTCAGGGAAAGTCATGAAAAGGATACTATGATATGGTGACTTCTAATAAAAAACATATATATTTGTTCTTTAGCATCATTTCTGGCACAGAGCTCCTAAAATCTTTGGAATTTATTAAGTAATAAAAGGTAACAAGATGTTCTGTTATGTTAATGAGTTCACTTTTGGACAGCATCTAAGGATGGAGGTTGGTTACCAGTGAAACCAACAATGTGATGAAAGAGTTGGAACTTCCAGCCCAATCTCAAAATTTCCAAGGAGGAGAGAGTCTGGAGATTGAGTTCAAGTGACAGTGGTAAATAATTTAGTCAATTGTGTCTTTCTAATGAAGCTTCAAACCATAAAACCCAAAAGTTCCTGGCTAGTGAACACATTGAGATTTGGGGAGAGTGGCGCCATCTGAGAGAGCATGGAAGCTCTGCATCCTTTTCCCATACCTTGCCCTATGCATCTCTGCTACCTGGCTTTTCTTATGTTATATCTTTTCATAATAAACCAGTAATCTAGTGAGTAAAATGTTTCTCTGAGTTCTGTAAGCTGCTCTAGGAAATTAACCAAGCCAAAGGACGGGGTCCTTGGAACCTCATCAACCTCTATAATCAGTTGATGGAAGCTCAAAATAACAACCTAGACTTCCAAGTGGCATCTGAAGCGTGTGAGGATGAAAAGTCTTATAGGACTGAAACCTTAACTTGTATCTATCTCTAAGATAGTGTCAAATTTGAGTCTGATATTTGACACCCAGCTGGTGTCAGAGAAGTGCTTGGTGGTGGGGAAAAAACCTTGGTGCCACGGAAAGTACTAAGTTCTGCATTGGAACTGGATGCACAAGCTTAGATCCATTTGCAGACACTCTCTAAAGTGGTGTTCAGTAGCCTGAGGGTGGTTCCCTGAAAAAAAGGAATACAGACTCTTGTAAGGAAAAGCACATCAAAGCCAAGGACCCACAGAAATAGTACAAAGTGATGTGAGGGGAACTGAGAGAAGCACCAATATTGTTCACTACTCATTCTTAATGAAGAGAGAGAAGATTTTATGAGGGCATGAGAGTGGGGTAAAGGGGTTAAAGTGAGAAGTGTTCAAGAAGAGTGTATGGTATACGAATCTTCAAATCTTTCAGACAACTCATATTTATTGGCAAAGTCTCAGTTGTTATCTATCAGATACTTAACCTGGGTTATAGAAAATGTTAATATTGGAAATTTGACCCATGCTGCAATTAGCAGTGCATGTGGTCATTTTCAGACTTGTTTCTCAATGGGTTCTATGTCAGCTCTAAGTGGGAAGGGCATCATTCAGTAGGTTGCACTCTGTTCTCAAAAGTCTGCTTACAGCTGCACAATCAAGACACAGAGCTTATTCTTCAGCCACTGGAAATCACTCATTGCTGTTTTAAGCACTCATCTGATACCCACAGTCCTGTATAATCTATCCCCTTTAAACTGCTCTGTGGCTACCCAAGCCCCTAAAGCCTCATCTGCAAAGGTAATCTAACTCATAAGAGACTACAAATAATAGTTTAATGTACCATTGCATTACTGTTTAAAATGGAATCTTAGGCTTCCTTTTCAGGTTTTGAAGACTTTTTCAGTGCTCTGATTGCTTGTTCTAAACACCCTGCTTTGCTTACGAGTATCTGGTTCCATACGACCCCACTTCTGGCACTACTTTTTGTTCTAGCAAGTATGTTTGCTTACAAGAAAACGAGGTTCATTTGAGTGAATTACGAACAAGAGAATGTATTATAATTTATTGCAATATAAAGTCAAAATGAGAATGATACCGAAAGTTTTCAGAAGTTCTTGAACTCTCTTGAAATCCCATTTCCTTTCTTTATCTCCTGTTTTTCTCTTGTTGGCTGTTTCTGCTTGTTTAATCTCTCTATACTTTCTCAGTCTCATTAGTTTCTGCCTATTCATAGTTTCCACTCTCTTATAACTTCAGTTCAGATTGACACATCATGACCATACATTTTTTGTTTCCACTGGTATCAGAAAATTTTTTTCCATTTTTTATATGATGCCAGCAGAGGTTTGAAAATTGCTTATGTATTAAGACTTGTCTTCTTCCTTGCTCTTGGGATGTTTTGCCGACCCCGTGAATCACCCTGAGTTACCCTACTAGAGAGGCACATGGAGGATAACTTAGGAACATTTGCCAATGGCCAGCCAGCCTCCTGTGTGAGGCCATCCTATATCACCCAGCACAACTGAGTCCCCAGCTGTCTTCGAGCACACAAGTGAACCAAGGCAGGGCCAGCTAAAAAACCACACAGCTGAGCTTAGCTCAGATCACCAACCCAAAGAATCATGAGCTAATACACGACTGTTATTTTAAGACACTAAGATTTGGAGCTATTTGTTATGTTGCAAAAGCAAACTGATACACAAAGCAAGTCAATAAGTCAAACCTAATGTCAGCAGATATAATCCTCTTATAGAGAGGGGAAGCACATATTTGGAAAATACCATGGTAGGTTGTATTATTACCAGATACAGTCATCATTAGTGATAGAGCTTGTGTCTTCTTTATTTAATAGTTGCTCATCCTACACAATATCTGGCACCTAGTTTGTGTGCAAATATTGGTGAATAATTCTATGTCACAAGGGAAAAGGACATTCTCTAACTTCAAGCTGCTGTTTAGGTAAGGAGATAAAACACACATTCAAAAAGAAGAAGAAGAAGAAGAAGAAGAAGAAGAAGAAGAAGAAGAAGAAGAAGAAGAAGAAGAAGAAGAGGAGGAGGAGGAGGAGGAGGAGGAGGAGGAGGAGGAGGAGGAGGAGGAGGAGGAGGAGGAGGAAGAGGAGGAGGAGGAAGAAGAAGAAGAAGAAGAAGAAGAAGAAGAGGAAGAGGAAGAGGAAGAAGAAGAGGAAGAGGAAGAGGAAGTCTCAGAAAGCTGAGAATAAACAGTGCATGGAAAGTACCAAGTTCTACCATGGCAGATGGCAAAAAAATTATTTCCATTTGGAAGCAGAAAAATGAGAGGAAGGAAATTAAGGAAGGCTTTTTGTAAGTCATGGCATTTAAACTTGGATTGAAGGATGCATAGAATTTTTAAAAGAGCTAATGAATAAGACAGTTATTAGTAATTGTGTGAGACACAAATGAAGATGCTAAAGTTACTGTACTTGCTGGGATAAGGCAAAAATCCAGACTTAATTGAAAGATCATGTGATGTAGAGGGACGTAAGACCAGAAAGGAAGAGTGTTGCTAGCTGAGTTGTATTTTAACATGATGATTCTCAAATTATTCAGGAGCAACCAAATAATTTGATAAATTGTTATACTTTGTGGGATTGGCTATTTGAAATCATCAAAAAATTTTTTTGAAAAATATTTAATGACATGTGTTGTGATTAAATGACCAAAAATAGTACAAACCCACATTACAGTTTTATTAAGACTATACTATATAACTTTAATTTGAGAACATTAAACTTAAAACTTTCATAGAACTAATCAAGGTACTCATCAGAGTGGTAATGGATTTTTGGTAATATAATTTTGCCAGGCACTATTCTAAGTTTTCTACATGCATTAGGTCATTTATGCATCACAATGATCCCTCATGACAACCCCATAAGGTAAAAACAGCTGACAGGATGAATAAAGCATAGCTTGTAGGATGTAATCCTAATGCAGTTTTAATTGTGCCACTGCTCTTTAAAATTGATTCTTTTGGACTCCTTTCTCTCTTGTCCATAGAGGAAAATGAGGGGTGTCGCATACATTTTCTGCCATTTTCATTTAATAGAATGTCATCTAGTCAATTATTATGTCTAGTCCAGGATGTAATCAATACTTTACACATGATTCATGGTTAGTTATTTCTCTTCCAGCCTGGGAGAGAGAGAGCTCCTGGAAGTAGGTGGGAAGAGTTGATTGGGGAGAAAAGGGTGAAAGAGGCAAGAAAGGTGTTATTTGATCACTGGAAAATGTAAAGAGCAGGTGTTAGCTAACCGTTTTCCTCAAGGGCAATGTTGGTGTGTTCTCCCACTTCCCTAGGGATCTTCTCCTCTGGATCCCTTATTGTTGAAGAAAGCACCTCTCTTCTGATGGTCACTATGACTCTTTCCTTAGCCAAAGGCATCTGATGGTACTTCTACCTTTATTCAGCAGTGATCTTTTTGCTCCAGAAAGACTCTCAGGCAGCTTCCAAGGTGATCTCATGAAGACTCCCCTTCATGGATGACCCATAAGAAGCAATCATACATCCTTTGTCCTTCTAGACTCTGAAAGTGAAAGTCCCCAGTACAACCACCTTGGTTTGCTTCTGCAATCAGAACAACCAACATGCCTTTGCCCTTTAGGGTCTCAAGTTCAGGTTACACTAGTCCACTATGTCTCCACGACTGCAAGAGACTCTTCATGCTCTCTGAATTTTCTTAAAGGCTGTGGTTCCCTTGACTTGAGGAGAATTCTTTCTCCACTGTGAGAGTGCAGGACTCAAAACAGCAACCATTTTTCCAAAATTTTTCTATTTCCTTCTTTAATAGCCTCTACCACTTTTATTCTTCTTCCATGGGTGAACAATCAAGGGTTACATGACTAATGTCATTGCCTCTTTTGCAACACCTACATCATGATCTTGCAGCTCATTTGGAATGACCATTGATTGTCTTAGGCTGAGACTCACTTGAATATCTTGTTAGATTCCATTTTAAAGTTGAAGACGCAATGGCAGAGAAGGGTATAATAATTTGTTAAAGGTAAGTGGTGGAAGTGGAATTCCAATGTGGACAGTCTGGCTTCAGACCTTGAACTCTAAATTCTTCTGAACTGAACCATAAACATATTAAGGGAAAAGACAAGTCTGGGATTAAAACTCGCCAAGATGTTAAAGGGTAAGAGAGTAATTTTTAAAATTTACTTCTATATGTTTGTCTGTGTATTACACATTTTCTTAAGTATATGTATATGTATATATGTGTGTATATATATTTATAATAAGAAAATATATGTTTTAGAGATTATTCTAGCAAAAACATTCAGGAGAAGTTTGGTGTGATGAAAAATTAGAGCTATAATAGTAAATTAGATGATGTCAAAATAGTCAAGAAATAAGAAAACTATCAGTTATAATAAAACTCACTGAATACTTGCTGAGAGCCATACACTCCACTTTGGTCATTTTAACTTTATCCACTTAATGGTTCATGAGGCATTTACCTCTGTTGTTATAAATTGAAGACAGAGATGTAGGTAATAAATTTCTGTCTGATCCCCTCAAAAGATTACAAGTGCACTAAGGGCAAGAAACAATCACGTTCATAATTTTGTTTCATTGCCTAGGACAGAGTCAGCACATTGTGTGTGCTCAGTACATATTTGCTGAACAAAGAAGACAAAGTGATGGAATTTGGAGGGGAAACTGGTAAGAGTAACTAGTGGGAAGACTCCATGAGGAAACCAGGCAGTAGGGGAGATTGTCAAACCAGAGATGGCTGCCACCACTTTCCACAACCAAAACCCAACCAAACCCCATACACAAAAAGAAGGCTAAATAAAATTTTAAATTACTTGAGTGAGAATATTAGAGAGTAGCCAGGAGTTCTTTAGAAGATTCCCGTTGTCTTTGGTACTGAAGCTAGAAACAACAATTTTCCACCCCTGGCATTTCACAGAACATCCCAACAATGTTCTCAAAGTAGATATAAGCACAACTATCATGAAAGTTTCCCATGCGATTTCCTCCAAGATAGATTGATGGGGTAATGCCAAAACATAACATAGTAGAAACTGCTCTGAGGGAATAAAAACAATTCTGTTCCAGGGCACAGTCTGCCACTTGGGATTAATGTGGACAGACATTTTAGAGAACCCAGGCAATGAATGGGTGGCATAACTTTCTGTCAGTTGTCTGTAAATGTTGTTTCTATTAATCAAGACTTTGATAATATTTAGAGGAAGGGAATTCAAAGTCCCCTGGAGTAGAGAGAATGCAGCTATTCACTATGTTGGCTGAATGTAGACTTCAGCAGTCAGTTTAGCTGACAGTGGCATAGTTATGCTTCTAAGTAGTTTGACAAGCTTGACAAGGACAAGCTTGTGGTAATCAGTCTCTGCCAGTAATGCTGTAACAAATCATCCCATAACCCATCGTTCTAAAACAATGATTTATTGTAAAAATGTCCAGGGTGGCTGGTTTTAACCCCGTTTAGCTCTGAGCAGCAGTTGGGTCTACCTCTTCTCCACATTTCCCCTCCTTACTGGATTAGTAGATTAGCGGGCACATGTTCTCATGGCATTGGAAGAAGTGTTAGAAGGCTCACTGCACAAAGGCATTACACACTTTTACTTTTATCACGTTCATTAATCTTCCATTAACCAAGTCATGTGACGAAGCCCAATATCAATGGGCTGGGAAAATGTATGCTGTTCAGCATGAGGGGAGAGTCAATAATGTTCACCCTAAACAATAATTCAAACCATAACATTAAAAATAATGTTATTTTAAAATAAATTGGCAACACTAATGAGAATGGCTAAAATTAAAAAGACTGACAAAACCAAATATTGGCAAAAAGGTGGAACTTCTTGTGAGAATATAAAATGGTACAATCATCTCACAAAACAGTTTTTATAAATTTAAACTACCAGTCATTTACTCCTCTGTATCAACCCAAGAGAAATAAAAATGTTCATGTAAAGACTTGTACATGAATATTCATAGCAGCTTTATTTATAATAGCCCCCCAATAGAAGCAACCCAAATATCCATCAACAGGCAAATAGATAATCATATTGTGGTAAAAAATACTACTCAGCATTGAATAGAACTACTGATACCCTGAACAAAATAGATAAATCTCAAAAACATTATGTTAAGCAAAAGGAGCTAGACACTAAGGAATATATACTGTATGAATGTGTTTACATCAAATTTAAGAGCAGACAAAACTAATCCAAAGTAATAGAAATCAGATCTGTGGTTGCCTTTCACTAAAAGGGGAATGAGGGAACCCTATGGGGTACAGAAAATGTTTCATAGCTTGGCTGGGATGCTAATTAATATGGGTGTATACTTATGCCAATACTCCTTGAGTTATGCACTTAAAATTATGTATTCCCCTGTTTATACATTTACTTTACTTAAAAACAAACAAACAAACAAACAAACAAAACAAAAATCCATGAATTTGGATTTGGTGTGGCACATACAGAATATTGGACTACCAAGGCTACTCTTTTAACGCCATCAAACCTGATTAACCTAGTGCCAATGTCAGTCACAATCAAACTCTTTGCAACCAATGGCTGGTCAATCTTGAGTATATTATACTCTTCCAAGAAAACTGCTCTAAAATGTCTGTTTGAGCAGCTGTCTTACTGTGGGATTCTGGGAAAGCTGAGCCTGAGACAAGGACTTGGATGAAGATGAGCTCAGGAAGTAGGAGAGAGGGAACAGGGGGAGTAACCCAGGGAAGGAGGGAAGACCAGCACAGTGAGACCATTATGGAGACAGTTGGGCCTCGATTTCACCAGGAACTCTGAGAAAGACAAAGTTCCTCCCAGAATTGTCTAGAAAAGAAGAGTGGCTAGAGCTCTATGACCAACTCTTATCTTTACTGGTTGTGGTGTTTTCCCCTTTGCATTTTTAGGCTGTGCTTCTGGATTTGAACTGAGCTTCCCTACTACTTTAGAGAAGGTTCCAAAGCAGAAAACAAGGCAAGATGCTTTCTGTGTGACTCTCAGCTCACAGGGGTTGGTTTACCTTGGCTGCAACTGACACGGGAGTAGGCTGAGGGGATATATGCAGGACACCAAAATTGTCTGCCTCAGCCATTTCTTGGCTTGATTTACTGCAAGGAGTTGTCAGGTAAACTTGCGGGAGTCCTTAAGCCCAAATGACAATGCCGGTTTTAGCTCACTAATCTACTGCTCTTGCCTTCAGAACTAATTAGACAGCAGGGTTAGTTTGCTATTATGGCCACTATGGCAATATAATCTTAACATATACGTATAAAAGAATACTTATCATTCTGTTATTTATTAGATAGAGGTAGACAAGAATCTAGTTCATCCGTAGGAGCATTCAGTCATTCAATGTATAAACTTAGTAGACAGTGGGCAGTGGAGGGTGGGGAGGTGGGGTTGGAGGCAGAAGAAGGAGAGAAAATACATCTATGTTCTCTCCCTCTACAAACCAGCTGTTTAAATACAGTGGAGTAGCTGATGGTAGTGCTCCACACAGATGTCCCAGTGCTGTGGGGGCTGGCTTCTCACAGTGCACAGATTCCTCCTTCTCCAGAACACCGCCCTAAACAAACAGAACCCTTTGTTAAAGAGATAAACCCAGGGCAGCTCATGGCCAACGACTGACTACTAAGGTGGTATAAGAAGCTGATCCTCTTGCCTAAAGATTAAACAGACTCAGTGGTAGAATTCACACTCTGGAACGCCTATGTGAGCTCGCTGAAGCTAGTTTTCATCCGAGACAAGTCATCACTAAACTCCTTGCCCCAGCCCTCCGCCCCCTCACCCCTTCCTCCCCTTTTCTTGAGAGCACACCCTCAATAAATCACTAGAACAAGAATCTTCATCTCAAGTCTGCTTCTAGAAAACTGGCCCCAAGATAGATGGTGTTATGGGTTGAATGTGTCTCCTCGAAAATATGTTGCAGTTCTAACCCTTGTACCTGTGAATGTCATCTTACTTGGCAATAAGGTCTTTGCAGAGGTAATCAGGTTAAGATGAGGTTGTTAGGGTAGACTTAGTCCAATATAATTTATGTCTGTATAAGAAGAGGAAAATGCAATGTGCAGAACCAAATGGGGGAGAAGTCAGTGTGATGATGGAGCAGGATTGCAGTGATACTGCCACCACTAGAAGCTGGGAGGAGACAAGGACAAACTCTACTGACAGGGGTAATGGCCCTGCAGCTCCTTTGACTTTGGAATTTGAGCTTCCAGAATTGTGAGAATAAATTTCTGTTGTTTTAAGCCACCCAGTTTGTGGTACTTTGTTATGACTGCCCTAGGTAAACAATACAAGCCCAGACACTCAAGGTAGTTTTAAAGCTCTACTCAGTGTGAACATCTCAAAGAAGAGGATGGGGTACTGAGCTTGAGCAGCTGGCCCTAAATTCTGTCTTCCCACAGTGTTCAATGGGAGGTGCAGCAGGGCCAGAAGACTAGGAAGAAGTCTCTTTGACTAACGAAGGAGGCTGAGGTGAGTTTGGGGTGAATTGAGCCTCTCTAACCCACTTATGCACTACAGTTTCTTTCCATTTGTCTGAGTCCTCTTCTCTCCTAATCCACTGATATAAAATGATTTCTTCTGCTTACTTCCCCATCCATTTACCACCTTTCTTTTCATCTGCTACTTAAAAATAAAACCTTCCCTGAAGAGATAGGTTTGTTTCAGTGGAGGGACAACTCAGAACAAAAATGTTTACTCCTTCATTGTGCTTATTCCATCTCCCTCATCAAATAATGTGAAGAAGCCTGGATGGTGCTTAAAATCAAAGAATCTCTGAGATCCAACAAAGTCTATTAATAGAAATTAGTTTGATTTTACTTCTAAACATTTAATTTATATAAACTCATGATCTGATTCTTAAGAAGAAAAGGGTATGCTATAGATTGTTTCTTCAGATTATGCATCTGCAGTTTCCACTTATTCAAACCATCTCTACCAGCGTTCAATATGTATGTGTCTAATGGCCAATGAAGATGGAGTATAGGAGACAGTAGTTAAAGCAAAGTACAAATAATTCCAAATCATTTTAAAACTGCTTTGTCTTACCCTATACCAGGAAAACCAACAGTAAAATAATTAACGAATCTTGATCACTTGCTGTTCAGTCTCCAAGAGGCTGTGTCTGGGTCTAGAAAGATAGTAAATGATAAGCCAGAAGATAGTAAAAATGTAGACAAGAGGAGAAAGTAATACTCCTGTATAACACTTAAATGACAGACTACTGTAGTGTAGATATTCAATAAAATGGTGAGTGGATTCTGGTGGGAGTGTTAACTGGTGCAACCCTTTGAAAACTGGAAATACTAAAACTGAATATACACATACCCTGTAACCCAAATTCCACTCCAAGGCTTATACCCAAGAGAAGTGAATATCTTTGTTCACCAAAAGACATATACAAAAAGGCTCAGAGCAGCTTTTCACTCATAATAACCTCAAACTTAAATAACAACTTGTCCATAAACAGTAGAATGAGTACATAAATTAGGGTATATTCATACAATGGGATATAACACGGCAATGAGAGTAAATAGACTATTGCTATATGCAGCAAAATGAATGAATGTCACAAGCATAATATCGAGCAAAAATAGCTGTGTACAGAAGAATAGATGATCTATAATGGCATTTATATAAAATTTCAACACAGGCAAAACTTATGCTCTGTGATATAAGAAGTCCAGATAAAAATTTTTCTTAGGCAACAGAGAGTATTTATTGTTGAGGTATGGAAAAGGAGGTTTGGAGAAGCTAAGTGGCAACAGAGAGTATTTATTGTTGAGGTATGGAAAAGGAGGTTTGGAGAAGCTAAGTGCTGAGTATATGGTGTGTTTATTTTCTGAAAATTCATTGCATTGTAAACATGTAATTTGTGCACTTTTCTCCATCTGTTAAGCCAATTAAAAGTTTATTTAAAAAGCTAGTGGTATTTCTTTATCCTACTTCTGAACACACACACACACACACACACACACACACACACACACACACACACGCTAGCTCCATAAAGTATCTTTTACATGACTGAAAAATATGCTGAAAATGATCAATAAAGCATATAAGTTAATGTATTCTAACTTCAAATCTCTCACTAAAGAATTACAAATGCAAGTTTAGAAATATACCTGTCTTCAAAATTCGACTGTTACATTATATTCTCGTTCACTACCAAGTTGCAGAATAATCCAGGAGATTTTTTTTTTACCCCAATAGATGTTATAAAACTTCGTCTCCACTTAAAAAGTCACGTCCAAAACAAAAAAATCAGAGAAACTCCAGCTTTATAATGTCAGAATGTATTAGAAGTTGAACCAAAGAGGAATCTCATATTGGCTTTCTTGTGAGTTTGACGGATACCCTGGAGGTTTGTAAAGCAATGTCATCTACTATAAACACAAAAAACAACAAAAAAGGAGATTTTATACTGACTCTTTTAATAAGGAGTTTTACGATAAAATAGACAATAACTGAAAAATTGAACAAATTAAACAAATTTTCCATTTCTCAAGACCCATAGGCCTGCCTTTTCTTCCCTTATCACATCTCAACAGCTATCTGTTTTAGACTGAACTGAGTATCCAGATAAGGTTTGCCAAAATTTTTGACACACAGAGAGATTTGAGGGCACCATTAGCTAATGATATTTTCTTCTGAAACATTTTCCCTGCTGTAGCTATGAGTATCTGATACTCAGAAGATCAGAATGCTCTGTGAAATAGAAATACTATCTATACTATCCAAACTGTGATTCTTTGCACTTAGAAAAACCAGTATACATTCCATAAAAGTGAAATATCTTCAGCTTCTAAGTATAGAAATCTATAGAGGCTAGAGAGATAATGTTCTAAAAACCTGGTAAAAAAAATGAGACAAATCTCCAGAATGAAAATATAAGGAATATAAATAAAACAAAAAAGAACTAGCTGAGGAATAGTGAGGAATGTCTTTGTCACAAGCTGATCATGGCAAATCTTCAAAATGGAACTGAAACATTTGGTCCAAAGTGTTTCTCTTCTTGGTGTTCCTTGGTGTTGTAATTGTCAAATCTCCTCTTCTAGGGAATTGACCTTATTAGAGCCTCTAAACCACTGGTGTGGTTTATTATTATTATTATTGACAGATTTTAATAATGCATAGATTATGTTCCCGCAGGTGACCTTACCTCACCAAGGTTATGCAGCTAGTTAGTGCTCAGCAAAGTGTGGAGTGACACTTTACAATTACAATCAAGAGGTCTTTCCCCTCACTCTCCTTCTACCACTTTTAACTCTCTAGGTGCTTTAATGCATGGACCTAAGTCAGTTCTTGTTGAGGAACTGGACTTATCTTACAAACGGTGTTTTTACAATCAATCCTGGAGCTCTTACAAGACATTTCTTTGGTCATGTTTTAAAATATGTATATTATATATATACATATATATATAATATACATACATATATATGTATGTATGTATATGTGTGTGTGTGTGTATGTCTCTATTGAGTAAAATGTACATATAGAAAAGGACACATAGCCCTGTATTAACTGGATGAATTTATACAAAATGAGCACTCCATGTGACCAGCATTCAGTCAAGAAATAAAATATGATCACTCCCAGAATTCCCCCTGGTGCCCCCTCCCAGTCTTTAGGCCCCACCAAGGGTAACCACTATCCTGATTTCTAACCCCACACTTTAAGTGAAAACATATAGTATGTGTTCTTTTGTGTCAGCTATCTTTCTGTCAGCACCTTATTCATGAGGTTCACTATATGGCCATAAATATTTGTAGTCCTTCATTCTCATTGCTGTTGATACTCCTTCCACTATGTGAATATGCCTCCGTCTGTCTTCCTGTTGATGGACATGTGGATGATTTCCACTTTGCGGATATAATGAAGTAATGCTGCTACTATGACCAGTCTAGGGCATGTCCTCTGTGAACATACAACACATTTCTGAAAAGAACATCCTAAATGTTCAAATCTTAACTGGGGTGAAATCAAGGCCCCTGAGGGTCTGGGTGTGTAGTGGTCAAGATTGTGATTTCTGAGCTCAACCAGTTCAGTCTGAGTCCTGAATATGCTTTCTGCTAGCTGAGTGATACTGGGCATTTTACTTAACCATCTTGTGCCTCAGTTTTCATATCTGTAACAGGGGATAATAATAACAACTAGCTCCTAGGTTTTTAGTAAGGATTAGATGAGTCCACCAAAGAGTCCCAACACATACCTGAGAGTTCAAGCACTAGTTGAGAGTCCTCTAATATTGTTATGCTGTCAACTTAACCCCTAATTCACCAATGTGGGGCTGCCCTGGGTAGAAAATGGTGTGTAGTAGGAGGATTAGAAAGGACCTCAGTACCGTACTGCCTCTCAGAACTCAGCCTGGCACAGTGAGAATTTCCCCACATGGGCACCAGCCTGGGAATACAACCAAGCTTCAATCTCACCACCTGTCTGGCATTGCGTCTGGGTACTATCTGCCTCCCACCTCCCTGCCTGCTCACCCACCCTTCTGCCTGCGGCTGCTGCTGCTTTGTACCCTTTTAATGTTCTCCTAATGCTTTACCCACTAGGGATGTTTTTACCCCGCATAGAATACAGATTCTTTCTGGCATGACGCCATTAGCAGAAAGAAACCCAAACTGTAATAACTGACAGCTTAAAATGACCCAGCTGCCTCAATCAGGGGTCACAACACAGACCAGGAAACAAGGCTTACAGAATATAGTTTTACTGAATAAGACCAGTCCACATGGGATTAATTAAATATATCCATAGTGAGTACAAGGGTGTATGTTGGTGGATTTACTTGTCCACCTTTCCTATCACGGCTCTGGAAGCTTTAGCTTCTACTGCTTTTTTCTGCATGGGATTAAAAAGGAGGAGGTTGGATGGGTTATTAAAAGAAAAAAGAGCATGCCTAGTGACCTAACTCTCTTCTGCATGTTTATCATGTACCGGGATGCACAAATCCCCACGTGGGACAACAATGCAAATGAGTTTTACTGGAAAATAAAATATTTGAGACAAAAAAGAAACATGAGTTTGTCATACAATATCACCACAACTCATAATGCTGACTTTTAAAAAATGACATTCTATTATGGATTTTTATTTCCTGTCCTGGTGGGCAGCCAACCATGCATAGCAATTCAGAATTCAAATACTGTATAAGGATATACAGTAACTACGATTCTCTAAGGATTTCAGCAAATGTCAGAAAACCAAGCCCCAAGTCAAATTTATTAGTTGGTGCTGAAATCTAACAATTTTACATAGATGCTGATAAGGCCATCTGGGAATCTCTTTTGCCATTAAGTGATTTAGAGGCCCCTACAGATATTTCCTCGTCTGCTACATTTTGTAAAGCAACACACCCCTTCCCTCCACAATAGCAAACCATGTGAAAAGCAGCATCAGTTATTTACTCTTTCTAATGGACATATTTTTCTTTAAAAGCTTATAAGAAATAATATCCATAAATAGAGGGATTTCTCATGAAATCTGTCAAAGTCAGAATGAGAGGTAGAAATACAATTTTAAAATTTAACTACAGGGCTAAAAAAAATTGTTTTCTTTCAGATTTAACTCTTCTTCCCAGATCATGCTTCCAGTTTTATTCCTAGAGTTTCTCCCGAAAGAAAAGTTACAAATGGATGAAGTTTCTGGCTTCATCTGGACTCAGCTTAGCTTTTGAAGACAGCAGAAAGCAAGGATTAAAGAGGTCTGGGGGGTTGATGATCAGGGTTCTAGTTGGGACTGGCCACTGTCAGCCTGGATGGACTTGGACGAGTTGCTAATTAGTCCAGGGCTCCACATTCTCAAGCAATTCACACTTGGACCTACTAAGCTGAAATATTTCTTTGTGGGTTTCAAATAGGATTTTGAATCTGAGGCCCACAGTCCCACCCTGCTACTCTTGATTTTTCATCTCCCTCTAGCTGTTATATTCCCCGCTCTTGCTTCCTTCAGATAAAGCATCCACTCCGTTACTACTCTAGTATTGTCTCCACCCTATTACCACCTAATTGTTTCTAAACCCACCCCCAGTAATGTCAAGTAAATGACAAAATGTGGGGATTTTTTCCTACCATACTACTTTGCATATTTGCGGAGCTTAGAAATGATCTCAGAATTTGGAAATAATTTTGAAGTTGCTTCAACAACCCTTTGATTGGTAGGAGAGACGGAGTAGGCTCTGGAATGTAAAGTTGAGATCTCTGCTTTCAGAAAGTACAGAGGTTGGTTGAGGAGAGGGACAGCGAGTAGGTGATTCTATACCGTGTAGATGTACTCTGACAGAAGCCCCTAGGAGGGTTTCTAATGCAGCCTGGAGAAATCCAGAGGTGACCACTTGTATAAGGTAAATCTTAAAGGATCAGTAGGAACTAATCAAGTGGCCAATGTGGTAAAAGTGAGGAAACTCTGACCAGACATGAATAAAAGTAGATACCTTCAGGGAGTTGTAAGTAGTTAGGCACTTCTGGGGTATAAATTATAAGGCTGAATGTGGTAGGAGAAGAACTCTTAGTTATAGGTGTCTTTTAAGATGCTGGGAAACTTGATTTTATTCTATACTTAAGAGGTCATGGAATGATCTGAGAGTTTTGAAGATGAGGTGCAGCATTTACATTATGTTTCTCTGCTCTGTGAAACAGGTAAGAGGAAGATTTTTGAAGGATGGGGAAGATGGAGACCAGGTTGGGAGCTTTGCAATAATGTCAGGGACAACCCCACACCTGAATTTGAGTAGTGACAGCAGGATTTGTGTAGACCACACTGGCAAGGTCTAGCTGAACAGAAGCCCTACAATTAGGTCACCTCAAATAACAGGTCACCTCAAAAAGGTAGGAGGAACAGAAACACAAAACAGCTTGGTCTCACAATGACATGTGGCTATCAAGAATTGGGAGGGCAGTCTTGGCTGTAGAGCCACCTCTTTCACCTGAGGAATGAGGAGTCCCAGCCACACACTGTGCTACCCAGCCCAGGGTTCCATTGCTGGGAAGAAAATTCCCCATATCCAGTGGCTATGAAAACCAGCAGAAGTCACAGCTAAGTGAGACAGAGGGCTGTAGGAAGTGGAGAACATCCTCTTAAAGGGCCTATGC
Organism: Cynopterus sphinx; assembly: GCA_030015415.1. Classification (NCBI taxonomy): domain Eukaryota; kingdom Metazoa; phylum Chordata; class Mammalia; order Chiroptera; family Pteropodidae; genus Cynopterus; species Cynopterus sphinx. The sequence continues at coordinate 59,371,952 of CM057389.1, forward strand.
CTGGCCTTACTTGCTGACAGACTCACTCTCTCTGAGCTCCAGCCCTGGGGCAGCTGTTGGAGGGGTGCCAGAGACAATACCAGAAGGTGCTAAGCTATTTGGCTTCGGGTGATGGATGAAGGCCCACTTGCTCCTGGACAGAAGTGCAGGTGGAAACCATTGTTCCTTTGTTGAGCCCTTACCTCTCCCAGTCTGCAGCCACAAGTGCCACCAACCTGAATAACACAGGTCATTCCACCCAGGGGATTCCCTGAGACTCCGCTACTCACAACTTTTGGGTCCACCCAAGCCACTTCCAGTGATTTATTCCATACAAATGATCTGTCTTGGCTCCTGCTATAACTTTCATAATATCTCTTGAAGGCTCACAAAAGCCAAAGAAGAAGCATCTGGCTTTGGCATGCCCTGTACCTCCTGCTGAGCAGTCCCAATTTCCGCACCAGTGGCAGCCCGCCTTGGTTTCTGACTTGGCCCCTCGAGGCACCTCTAAACACAGCATGGGTGGCAGCCATATGTGAATTTCTTGATGACTTTTACCAGGTGGCCTTGCAGGTGCACAGCCTGTGGCTGAACTTGGTTTGCAGCTGGATCCCTCCCAGATCTGTGTCAAGGGGCCCTATAGCACACCCACTACATAAAGCCACTCTACTAAGACTGGGAGACTTAGGAGCCCTACCTAACACTGAAACGAACACAGAGAGGCAGCAAAAATGGGGAAACAAAGAAGCATGTCCCACATGAAAGAACAGAAAAACCTCTAGAAAAAGAGTTTACCAAAATGGAAAAAGGCAATATACCAGATGCAGAGTTCAAAACATTAGTTATAAAGATGTTTATTTTTTTTCCTACTTAGTGATACCAATTGAGAGTTGAAATATAAACAAAAGAACTATGTTCTGGGAGGTAAAAGGATGCATTTTCTTGGTTGTATATGTATTAGGCCAGTTTTGCTGGAACCAGACCTTGACATGAGGATTTGTTTACACATCCCTTATAAAACCATGCTCCAAGGGAACACAATTAAGGGATGAGAAAGCTGGATAGTCAAGGGAATCAGCTGAGCAGGGATAAGATTTCTGGTCAGATCCCAGCCTCAGTTGATCTTGCAGGGGTACGCCAGAACTTCAGCTCTCTGGATATGGAGGCAAATTCCTAGCAGCCTGGTGCTGGCAGGTAGGAACAGAACCACACAGAAGCTGGAGAAGGAGAACACAGAAATAAAAAGGGATCCAATGGCATTTGGGCAGAGCATCAAATATTGTCTGCTACAAATTCCCTGTGGGATAATCCGGTAGGAAATGTGAACAGACAACGGGATATTTGAGTCTGGAGCTGATTGTTCAGGACCAGGGTCCAAGAGTGCACACATGTGGTGGTTAAAACCACAGCAGTGGATGAAACCGTCATGGGCTAGAACATGTAAGATAAAAAGGCAAAAGGGCTAAAATTTTAGGGAGCATCAATACTTAGTACTGAGAGAAAGAAAGAATAAAGCAAATTGAGAATGAGAGTTCAAAGGAGTAGGAGAATCAGGAAAATAGGGGGTCACTTATCTCAGAAAAATTTTAGAAAGACAAGGACTAAAATTAAATCAGGGTATTAGGAGTCTATTCCCTATTTTGGCAAGAGCAAATTCTGTTTTATTTTGCCAAACACCTCCTGTTTCTATCATTATTTTTAAAAATGTATAATTTTGTATTTTATTTGGCAATGAACATTATATGTTTGTATGAAAACATCATAAGGAAAAGTTAAATTAATATTTTGGCTTATTATTAATACCCAAAGGAACTCATTTCTTACTCACTCTCACACCTAAGACATTTTATTATCCTGTGAGATAGGGGCTCCTTATGTCAATTAGTGGAAAGCTCACCATTAGCTAACTAATTAATCCTATTCTCTTACATCTATTTTCTAATTACAGTCACCACTGAGATTTTTTCACCCAAGTGGCCAGTGATGCCGTTGATTTACTTTAAATTTAGTTTGGCAATAACAAACACCTAATTAATGTTTATAAATATAAGAAAATCCCTCCTGACGAGTTGTGGGTATTGCATTCACTAGCAACTGGTTTATTAAAACATTAATTGCAGTTGGATTTGTTCTAGGATTCATGCATAATCCATTTAGTACATAGCGGGACCAACTAATTTTGAAGGGATTATGAATGAAATCCTCCACAGTTTTCCGTTTAATTTACATTGTAGTCAAGGAAGAAGAAAGTTTGCTTTCAGAAAATTCTGTGACTCTTTAGCATTCTTCAGTGTGGTGCTTCATTCATTCATTTCTTCATTAATCCATTTAGTAAGTATTTATAAAGCTTCTATTGTATATATAACTCTGAGAAAATACCCCAAAATGTGTTCACGTGGTATGTAGATGAAAACTACAAAATTCAACCAATTGAACTCTTTTATTCTGGAGTGTAAATTGGTACCCTCATTTTGGAAAACTGAAAGCATTTTCTAAAGCTGAATGCCTAATTTATGACAGCAATTCTGTTAGGTATATATGCAACAGAAATATGTTCACAAGTTCACTAACAAGACAGACATTAGAATGCTCATAGCAGCACTATTTGTAATAGCCCTGAACTGGAAATACTGATCAACATTAGAATGGGTATATAAATTATGGCATGTTCACATAGTGAGCTACTATGCAGCAATGAGAATGAACAATTAACAAAGTTCAAAAACAAGCAAAACTAATTTATGGAGTTAGAAGTCAGGATAGTAGCTATCTTTGGAGGAGGGTAGTAAATGGAAGCTTTTGGCTAATGTCTCTTGATTTGGGTTCTAGTTACATAAATGTGTTCGGTTTGTAAAAATTTGATTGATTGTAATTGATGCATTTTTATGCATGCTAATAAAATTTGCAAAACAAATAAAAAATCCGTTAGCTAGAGACTTGCCTTTGTTTTTTGCATGTTTGTGATTATTCTAACGTAAGTGGCTTTTAAGTCTGATTATAAGTGATCATTTAAGTCTGATCATTCATTCATTCATTCATTCCACAAGCACTTATGGAGGACCTAATTAATTTGTGATGCAAGTAGGGATGAGTATCTGTGAAGATATAAAAACACATCAATCATGGTCTCTGTCCCCAAGGTTTTTACAAAGCATTGGTGGAGGGGATCATGTAAAACAACTACAATAGCACAGTGGGGTGCAATCCTAACGTCACAGAGAAAGGGCATTTAGCTCAAGCTGAGATGGGTGTATAGGTGAGGTATTCAGAGAAGTAGAGGGCATTTGCTGCCTTATGCTCCTTAGTATCCCATCACTTATTTAAACAGTAACCCTGAGTTTTTTTGTGTGGACCAATTCATTGCCCATTGTTTCAAGCAAGGCCCAAACCTCTGGGCCCAGAGCTAGAGTTTATGACCCCAGGCCAAAGGCAACAGCATATTTCTTTGTCTGACTACATTGATTGGTTCAGAGATAAGCATGTGACCTCAGCTGGACTAATGCTAGCAAATTGTTTAAGAGCTGCTGAAAAAAAAATTACTTTGATTTTTTTTTTTTGAAACTGCTTTTGTCTTTTATTTCTTTTTCTCCACTTTGTGGTTCTTCTGGATTCTGGAGATGGTAGCTTGGATCATGGAGTTTCAGCCCTTCTTCTTTTCTGATATTTGAATTAAAGGCTTAACTGCATCCTGCAAGTTTGATATATCTCAGTTCAACTTAAAGATACCAAATGAGATTTCGGTCTCCCAAAGCAGTTGATTTTTTTGTGACATAATTTTACCCAAAAGAAATTCTATAAGCTTAGAGTTAGAAAAATCTAAAGGAGGTTTCTTTGACCTGCTTGCCAAATGGTAGGATGTAATCTAGATTGCAACTAACACTTAAGATCCCATTTACTTTAATATAAACAATTTTTCATTTGTGTAGCTCTTCAATTTTCTGGTTATTTTCACATTGGCTTATTTGACTCTATTTTGATTACTTTTTCCTGGTTTGGCCCACCCTGACCACCAGCTAGTCCACTCGGTTCATGCCTCAGCTTAAGTTATTACTCTTAGAAAGTTCTGTGCTGTATTTTTAGGCTCAAAATAATTTTGCTGTGGCTTCACTTCTGTCTAGAGCTGACTTATGTCTGCTCTTGACTTCCTTCCTTGGCAACATCCCTTCTTTACGCCTACGATGACACTGCTCATGACTGCACTTTTAATAGCCTGCCTTGTCTAGCTCAGCCCAGCCCAGCCTCCTGGATCTTGTATCCTGCAAAGGTCTGTATGGCTCTCAGTAGACCTCAGTTCAACTCAGTCTTGCTAGTTGGTCTCAGACAATGGCAATCCTATGAAATTGACACCAGGAATTAAAACTCTCTCTTAGATTGGGTTCTCTAGAAGCAGAGCCTTAGGCAGAGATTCTGGTGCATGTGAATTGCTGAGGGAGGGCTCTCTGTCAGGGAGGGGACAAAGCAAGATAGGGCAGGTGAAGGAGCACACCAAGGATGTGGTCCCAGCTGTGGCCAAATCCAGGGGATAGGGATGGGGATTCAGAGGACTATTAGCTGCAGAATTGCCCACCTTGGAGCAAGGGGTGTGGCCTTTTGTGCTTCTTTGGCAGTCATTAGCTGGGGACTGCCTTGAGTGGAGGAAGGGCCTGTAAATTCCCAGGTGAGACAGGTCCATTAGATGAGGGAAGTTATCCAGAGAAAGTAGGCAGCTGTGAGCACTTGGTAGCCCACACTTCCAACAGCACTGAGGATGGGCGTGTTGGCCCAGTATTGGGAATCTGGGTAGGGCACCAACAGCACCTACTATGTGAGCCTATTTTGAAGAGTAAATCAAATGTTTAATGACTGCCCAGTTACTAGTTACTTACGTAGTCTGGGGTAACCTGATTAAACTCATGTCTTCAGATTCATATTACACTACACTGATTTTCCCATTATAACACCTCACCAAAAGCACTGGGCTACAAGTATGTTGGTTGGTTTTATTCACTCTGAAAACATAGCCTCACCCTTTTAATGGTATGCATTGCCAAGCTATTTTGGTATTTGTGATGTTAAAGGTCACCCTCAATCCAGAATTAATTGTAACCAGGATGTTCCTAGGTTTCACTGGGCTGTAGATACAAATGAGGTTACATCGACAGTAGTAACCAATTAAGCTAGCTTGTTAGGCCCCTTCTCTTTATTTGAATCACTCTGTGCCAAGGTTAGTTATTTCTGGGGGTTCCCAGGGGGTGTCTCATATATGCTTGTTAAAAACTCCAGCTGTCCTTGCTCCAAGTTGTGACTTAGAATCATTCCTGACCCCATTGCCATTGGTACCACCGTCAGTTAGTTGTAATTAATTTTAATATTTTTATTTAAAATAAAAGTGAAATTATTGAGACCTATGTTGGGACTTTACTTATTCATCAGTGACATGAAAAACTTCTTTCTGAATCAGATACTAGTTTATGAATGATGGAAGAACATTTCTCAGTATTTTATGAAATGGCTACAAACACAGCAGAAGTTTAATCTGCATTATTCACATTTTTTGATAACTTTAAAGTTTAAGTTCTGAGATGTACCACAAATATTTTTTTCCCTTTTGACTTTTTTGTCATGCTGGTGTTTTTCATTATTTTTATTTTAATCTTTTCCTTTATGGCTTCTGGATTTTGAGTCACTAGTAGAAAAATCTCATCTCCTCCAAGGTTATTAAAAATTTCCTCATGTGTTTTTTCTAGTATTTCAAGTAAAATAAAATTTTTTTTGAACATTAAAATTTTTGACCCATTTAGAATTAATTCTGTTGTGTGCAGGGTGAGGAATGGGTCAAACTTTATTTGTTTTCAGATGGCTACTCAGTTGCCAACCATTGAAAAGTCCACAAGTCCCCAGCTTCTCTACTGATTTGAAATGCCTCCTTTATCATATATTACTTTCTTTTAGCTTTTAGGGTATATTAGTGGATTTTCTATTCTGTTCAATTGATCTGAGTACCAGTATCACACTATTTTAATTGCTGAGGCTTCAAAAGATAGCAAATGTCTTATGCTCTAATCCCCTACTAACACAGTACTTTTTAAGATCCTTCTTCACTATTTTAAAAATTATTTTTCCATATAAACTTAAGAACTAACTGGATCATCCAGTTTTTAAAACCTTAATATTTTTTTATTTGTTTTGTGTTAAATTTCTAAATCAATTTTAACAGAAATGACATCTTTATAATATTGAAATTTCTTGTCTAATAATATGGTGTGTCTTTCCATTTGTTATATTTCCTCCGTACCCTACAGTCATATTTTAGAGTTTTCTTCATATAGGCTGTTCACATTTCCTGTGTAAGTGCTACATCTGTGCTGATAGTTTTACAAGCAAGAACTTCTATTATGTCTTTGCTCTGTTTGATATTTATATTTATGAAAGTTGTTGGTTTCTAGGTATTGTTTGTTGTAGTTTTTCAAGTGATTCTCTTCATTTTCTTAGGGAACAATAGTATCATCTGCTAAAGAGTTTTAAATAAGAATAAAAGCAAAGCCATCTGGAAATGGTGGCTGGAGTTGGGTAAAGCCCACACCACATTCCAGTTCCCAGAATGGGAATGTTAGAAGAAAGTTTATGGAAAGTAGTCTCTTTAGGGGAAAAGCAAGGATCTGTTAAGGCCTGAGGTGGAGGGGGAGGTCGGGTGTGGGGGGTATGAAAGAGTTTTCTTAAAATTGAGTGGACGTTCAAGCCCAGCATAAATTAATGATAGGAAAATTGTGAGTAGTCAGCAACCATGAGCCAAGGAACTATGGAGTATCATGGGAATGTGAAGGATCATGGAGCATCTGGAGGAGCTTATATCTTGGCTGAGGACACTATGGACGAAACACAAAGATTTAGCTGGTTTGAACAAAATTTTGGCTTAGACTGTTGTGTCAGAAGTTCAGTAGATCTTCAGAAGATATGGTTGTTTCATCACCACATGTAGGTAGTGCCCGGGCCTGTTGACTCAATGGCTTCCTGTTCATTCCTTATACTCTAGGCCAGTGTGTCCTAACTGGAGGGACATGTCAGCAACAGCCATGTAATTCTGATGTCCTCTTGGACATGGAGAGGAGTTCTAGAAAATGAACTGTGGAAAAGCTTTCCATGTAATTCTGAAGTGTGTTGACCCACTTTTACTCACTCAGAAAGATCAATAATGGAGGCAAAATGAATGTTTCTATCTTGATGTTTGCACAGCAGATGCTGTCAATGCTCCATCCATATCCCATTGACCCATTCCAGGTCACCTGAAGCTTGAATAAACTATTCTGTTAACTTCTTTACTCCAAGCAGAATTTCTTTTCTACAACTTATTCCGTGATGTCCTCAGAATCATGAAAGTACACCAACGGTCTTGTAAAGACATGTATGGCTGCCTATAAGAAAGAACTTTGTAATCAAAAGAACCTTCCAGCAATGGAATAATCTGTTTTCTCTTTGTAGGGCACATTAGTACTCTTAGGACTCCCAACTCCATTAACAGCAACCAAGGAGGCTTTGAGGCATTGTCTTGTGCTAAGCAGGTGTGGACTAGAAGATCTTTCTCATCTCGAAAGGGAGGTTTTGCGAGTATATGTTGTTATTTTGGGAGCAAGAACTATAAATAGGATTGAAAAGATAAAAGACCCTGAAGTGCTTGTGTCTAAGAAGTAGAGAATTACATAAAAAGAATAAAAGAGAAATTCTTTGTCAGATACCTTATTTGCAACCCAGATTTTGAAATTTCAAACAGTTATTGCTTCATATCAGGAAGAAAACTGTAGACTATTAGAGAGGATAAAAGGTGATCTGTAATGTAGTTTCACATTTTATTGCTGAGGGAATTGAGACTCAGAGTGAAGACATGATAGCCAACATGTAAGAAAGTACCAAGTACCGGTCACCTTTAGTTTGATCCAGTCCTAAAATGGGCTACAATTCCCCAAATTTTAGATTGCCTAATCAGTAAGATATGTACCCTGTTCAGGGGTGGATCACTTTATATGTGATAGTGATGATGGAAGCCAGTCCTGGTCTGCTCCTCTCCAATGCTGACCCTTCCTCTCAGCTGGGGTCCTAGGTCTTCTTTTCAACAAGTCTGGCCATGTTTCTGCCTGTGTTTTGCAACACAGATTGTATTCATATTCTTTTGTATTCTCCTCTTCTCTAAAATTTATTTATTCTTTAAGGGGATTTAGAAATAATGGTTTAAATTTATAAATATCAAAATGGAAAATCTGAATTTATCTTGATTCTCCTTTTTCCTCCAGGAGAAAAGGGAATACCCTAGGACTCAAAGTTTTTGACTTACATTTAATTCTGTGTCCCTCTTCCCACCATACTGTAAAAACTGGAATTCTAAAAACTAGACTCTCTAGCCTTTCAAGCTCCCTTGAAGCTAGGATTCTAGATTTAGGTCTTGCCAGTGAAATTTGTTTATATAAAAATTGGATGGTGGAAATGATGTCGAGGCCACCTTTGTGTAAACACACTGGCTAATGGGCAGCTTCTAACTGACCTTTGTGTTTGCAGTGATGTGTGTGAAGGGACTGTTGGTGGCACTTGTAAGGGCAGCAGCAGACATAGGGCCATGACCTGCTGCCACCTAGTGTGATCCAGTGGTGGCCCCTGATTGCCATATCTCCAGCTCTTGTACACATTCGTGAGCACCCAATTCCCTTAATAAATGTCTTTTTTTTTTTTTTTTTTTTTGCTTAAAATACCTAAAGTGTTGTCCAGAACTGAAAATGGCCTAGGTAAGAAGTGGAATAGTCAAGAAATCACAAAGCATGGTCATATCGAGGTGTTCTTTGACTCTTCATGGAATTATTTAGTTTGCTATTATAGCTTCTTTAAACCCCCCAACCCCAGGCTCAACCGCAGCCCTCTCAGCACTTCTAAGCATATCTGCTTACCAGTCTTCCTATTAGCCCTCTGTTCTGGTTGCTATTACTGTATAACAAACCATCCCCAAACTTAGTGTCATGAAATAACTCTATTATGCTCACAAACAAGGCATAGTGAGTATGCCTTGTCTCTGCTCCATAATGTGTGGAGTTATAGCTACAAAGACTTAATGGCTGAGGGTGACTTAAAATCTGGGGGCTGGAATCATTTAGAGGAATCTTCATTTACAGGTACAGTAGTTGATGCCAGCTAGATTGGAACCGCAGGTGGGACTGTCAATCAGAGCACCTACATGTGGCCTCCACACGTAGCCAAGGCTTCCTCACAACATAGTAGCTACAAGACTCCCAAAATGAATGTCTCAAAGGAAGCTGAAGCTGTTTGGCCTTTTCTGACTTTGGAAGTCACACATTGCCACTTCCACTGCATTCTTTAGAGTGAAACAGTCACAGGTGGCCCAGATTCTAGGGAAAGGAACACAGTCTCTAACTTTAAATGAGAAGAGCTTCAGAGATTTTATAGACATAATTTAAAATACTTTAACTCTCTTTTCACAAAGTATCTCAGTAATTGTTTAATGGTGGGATGGATATTCAGTCACTGAGATTTTATTAGGATAATAACATCCTTGGATCTATCACTGTTTCCCACTCAAATGAACAAATTTCAAGTTAGAAAAGAAGATAAGTACTTCTAGAGATAAAAAGAAAAATATTCATGCTGAATATTATATTTTTGTAGAGTTTTCTACCAAAAAATGGCTTTAATAATATGTTGCTAAATTTATTATTTATTATTATTATTATTATTATTATCAATTCAAAAAAGTAAACACCCTTTCTAGTCCTGGAGGCCTTCCTTGGCCTCCCCATCTATCAGGATCACCTATTCTAATAGTTCACGGTACTTGGTTGGTTCTTATAACATGTATCTCAGTTTATAATAAAATATTTGTGTGATCTCTCTATAAATTTTTTCTTATGAAAAATTTCAGACACATGAAAGTAGTTCAAATATATGAAAGCAGATAGGATAGTATCCAGAACTTCCAAACCACCTTCACCAGATTCAACCATTTATCAACTCATGAGCAATCTTGTTTTATCCAAACCCCTGTCTACTTCCTTTCTTCCAAAACAAATTCAAGACATTTTATCACTTTAATCTGTAAATATTTCAGCATGTATCTCTTAACAATAAAGCCTCTTATTTCTAAACTTAACTAGAATTCATCATGTAAAAATAACAATTCTTCAATAACAAATATTTACCAGTTCCAAATGTCTAATTATCTCACAGATGTTATAATTTTTACAGTTTAATGGAATCAGGATCTAAATAAGAGTCACATTTTATGATTAGTTGATATACTTTTTAACTCTCTTTTAAGCTATAGGTTTCTCTTTCCAACTCTATTTTCTCCCATTGCAATTTATTTGTTAAAGAAAAAGGCTGTTTGTTCCATAGGGTTTCCTGTAGTCTAGATTTTGGTACTCACTCTCTGTGATGTTGTTCTGTTTTTATTTTCTTATAAATTGAAAGGTGAACAAAAGGTTTTTCAGATTTTTTTTTATGATTCTTTTGACTAATTAATGCCTGTCTTCTCTAGATTGTGAACTTTGTGGAGTTAATGAATATTTCTCTCTCGACTGAAAACAGCATTTAGCAGGATGCCTTGTATGTAAAAGGTACTTAATAAATAATAGCTGAGTAAATGAATGAACGAACACACACAGGAACTGTGCACCTAGGACAAAGCAGCTACACCTGTAGGCAATGAACTGTAATGTCCCCAGGACCAATCGACACCTGCACTTAGACCGCTGAAGACATTTTTAGTTTTACTGAGCCTCATTTATTCATTCGTGAATGCCTATAACATGCCAGGCACTATTTTAGGTACCGGGATACATCAGATAACAAGATGAAGTCACACCTTCTCAGGCCCAATAGTCTGGGTCATCTGACTACTCAGGTGATGACAATTTAGAAGCCCTGGATGCATAGAAGCCATTTATGACCACCAAGGGAGACTCAGGGGCCAGCTCAACCTAGGTTAGGATCCTAGTTCTGTCACTGCCTACCTGTATGATCCTGGGCAGGAAGCTTAAACTCATCAGCCTCAATTTCCTACTCTGTAAAATGAGATCCTATTGCCAACTTCATGGGGCTGTGTGAAGGTGGGGCTGACTCTTTTGGTGCTCTGCTCCTGACATGTTAGTCTGTTCCTGTGTCTTCCTGTATGGGGGCATTATCTGGCTCAGCTAAGATGCAGGCCCAAAGTGCTAAAGTACTCAACTTCCTCCACCCGCTAACAATCTTCAGACAGGGGAGATAAGAAGACAAGTTGGTGAATAAGTACTCCAATTTCTTCACTCCTCAGTTGAACAATAATAAGGTGTGTCTTCACCGTGTCTACAAAGGTCCCCAGAGAGATTTCTAGTTCCTATTGTATCACAACCTGCTCATGAACACTCCTTTTGCTGGCTGTCTTCCCTTTCCTCTGTCCTCTCATGTCACTCTTGCTCTGCTTCTTAGGATCACCTCAGTTTGTACTCTGACTCCGGTTTGGGATGGAACATCAAATGAAATAAGATCTGAACAGTAGTTGGGGGCTCCCCAGACAGGTTAAGAATCAATAGATATATTATATTTAAAGAGCAGCTAAAAGTGGGAAAAGTGGCAGAAAATTTCAAATTAGAAAGGAACTCAAAATCGCAGGTATTGGTGAAGATTCAAAGTAGAGGCCAACCAAGTTCCCCATCTGCTTTAGTCTCTCCAAGATAGAGCACTGAAATAAGTCACAACTCAAGGCTCAATAGTCAGAACTATGTTCCCGAATCAACAGGAATTGGTTATATTATGATCACTGTAGTTTTCTTAAAGAGTGTAGGAGTTGTGAAATCCATTTAAAAACATTTTTTTTTTTTTTTGAAAATGGTTAACTTTAAAAATGAGTTGGCACTTCAAACAGATGGTAAGCTTCCATTATTTTGTAAAATTCACCAGCGTAGATCAGTTCTTTTCTGGACAATGGCAGATAAATAAGAAGTGATTGTTCCAGCACCTGCACCAATATTTGTCTTGTCTCTGACAAGGTGTGGCCAGGCATTGTCAGTGAAGTGGATTTCTCATTATCTTGGCTATTGTTCCAGGAATCAAAGCCCTTATCAACGCCCATGCTTATTCTGAATAACTCAGCCAAATTACTCAGAGGAATGAGAAAATAGGTGATTGAGTGAATAATGTGCTCAGGACCACGTTTCATGTGAACCACTACATTTTTCAGCTGATTCTTTTATTTTAATTTTTTCATTACCAAGGTAATACATGATCCTCATAAAACTGTGAACAATGAGAAATGTATAAAATGAAAGCCCCTCTTCCATTCTGTAGCCTTACTTCTCAGATGAAGCCAGAGAGATGTGACTGTGCACACACATGTGCTCACAAAATGGCATTCATACATATGGTTCTGCCTTTTTCACTATACCGTCTATCCCATCTCTCTATCACCAACATTTTACTCTTTGAATGGTCTCACAGAATTCCATTGCATTGATGTTTCGTATTTTATCCATTCCTCTTTGGACATTTATTCCATACCAATATTTAAAGAGTGAACATCTTTGTATGTAGCTTTGTGCTTTAATCAGATGTTTACTGAAAAATCAATTTCTGGAATTGGAATGGTGAGGTTTAAACACAAGCACATTTTTACCTTTTGCTCTGTACTTTCAAACTGCCCTCCAAATCAAGCAAAATGAAATGTATTTCATTGTTTTAATTGGATTACTTTTTAAATTAGTTACAATTACGTATTTCCCTCCATATTTATTGGGCATTATGAACTGTGTGGAAATGCACAGTTAGCCAAATGAGAACAAATAAACATTATTATTCAGAACCTGCTAGAGTAAGGGTGTAAGCCACCATCACTTGTATTTGTCAGAGACTCAAAGGCAGATGGAATAGTGAGAAAGCCTTACGGTGAAAAAGAGAAAGCCTCAGTTCATCTGTGCCAGTTGGAGCCTGTTGGGCTGGGGAAGCTGGAGATGGGCTAACTAACAGCCAACATCCTATATGATTGGTTAGTGGACAATATTTGGTTGATCCCAAGTTGGATGCAGGGGCACAAATTAGGGAAGCTGTCAGTTATTGATTAAATCGTGGCTGTTTTGGACCAATGGCAACAGAGGTTGTGGTTTGACTTTCTGGACTGGTTGCTGCAGACTTTGGGTTAAAGTTCTATTTTTATGTCTGGTCTTGCCATTTTCTGTTAGTATATTCAATATCTCAACTGCTTTTTTATTTCTGTTGCTTATAATTCTATTAGGCTATTGATCTTTTTACTCTGGCAGTTTTTAAACCTGGAGCAGGATCACTGATGCTATAGCCTCAGTCTTTAGGATTTCGTTACACACTTAAAGCAAAACTCATGTCTGTTGGTTTGATGATGACTTTTCTAGACTAAGAAGCATGTGTGTACACGTCTCTCTGTAATGCAGTTATGTTGCTCAGGAGGAAAGGGGAATTTCAGTTCTGCAAAAGAAAATACTCTGAAGAAACAAAGCAAACCTGTCTGGCCCTTGTTTGTGGCATATGTAAGGTTGGGGTGAAAGTTGCCATTTGGGGCAGAGTTTATGGCGGCTTTCCAGAGTGGGCAATGGAATTCTCATGATGTCTTGCATTCATGGAGACTCCAGAAGGCAGATGCCAGTTCTTGTCACTGGGTTACTCTGCATAAGGCTTACATTTAGAGATCAAGGAGCCCTCATCATGCTTTAAGATGAGAATTTGAAATAAATATCACACATCTATTAATCTTTAATCTTGTGAGAGCAAGCATTGAGTAGCTCACCAAAAAGTCAACATGTATCTCTCTTGGGAGCAGCAGTATGGGGTCAAGAAATCTTGGGTCTGTCACATCAGCTGCCTCTCACCTGACAGCTTTGACATCTTTTTCCTCATTTCTGAGCTCTTTCCCCAATTGACACCTGCAGTTCTTATTTTTGGAGGACTGCCCTTGGGCCTCTGGTTCTTGGGAGTTCATTTCCATCTCCCTCTCAACCACCGATGAAGGGTATGCAGGTATGAAAGCCAACCAATTTCTCGTGTGCGACTTATGCTCCAGTTTCCTGTGGGACCCTCTCTGCAAATGTTTGCCTGAAGGGGTACCCTGGCTTGATCTCCTTTTTTTCTGTTCTGTCTCCTCCACTCCTTTACATATCTCCCTAGAAAACACCTCCTTAACAAATCACTTGCCCACCAACCATTGTTTCAGGGTCTGTTTCTAAGGAAATAGGCTTAAAATACCATACAAATTCCTAACTGTCACAAACTTGTGTGATTTTTGGCAAGTCATACTCTCTCTCTTCAGACCTCTGCCCACATCTAGAAAATGAGAATATGAGCTCAGTTATTTCTAGGACCTTTAAAGAGTTAAACTTCATGATTTTTTTAATTGTGGTTACCTGTTATATTTCCTTTAGAAAAGGGATTCTTTTTTTAAAAAAAAATTTATTTTATTGTTAGTTTCAAGTATACTGTATGTTGGTTAGATATTTATGTAGTATATAAAACTTATATGCAGAATCAAAGGACCAAAGAACAAACTAATCAAAAACAAACTCATAAATATAGAGGACAATCTGATGATGGCCAGATGGGAGGGGCTTGGGGGCCTGGGAGAAAGGGGTGAAGGGTTAAAGAAAAGGAATTCTTCATGTGGGACTCATGCATGGTTTTCAGATGGTCAGTGAACCCCTGGAAATTGTATGCAAATTGTGGATTTTTTTTTTCTGGGGAAGTGTTCGGGTCATAATTTTCATTAGATTTCTAAGAAGTCCATAACCTCTACCGAAGTTAGTAACCCTTTACAGTTTGTTGTTTATAAACTTCGTACAGTCTATGGAACGAACATTGTCATATCCCAAACATTAATCTTTTCAGAGTAATAATAATTTGATTAAAACCACTTCATATTTAATTTTAAATGATATAAAGAAGTATGTGCTAATTGTAGTTGTGTAACAGAGCTAATATATTCCTCTTTGACCTGTCTTTGATGGTCTCCTCTCCTGTAAACATAGTCTTTTCTGGGTTCAGGCTTTTTTTGACCTTGGAGTTGGAATTTAATATAAACAGCAACTTTTTTTTCAGACAAGTGTCGGATAAACCAGCCTGGCTTTGCTAAAGAAGAAAATATGCTTGTTCGTGATTAATAAAGAAATCTACTTACTTGGGTTTCTCCCCACGTTCTTCTCTATCCCTCTCTTCTCATACACAGATAGATAGACAAACAGGTACACAGATACAGGCACACACAATTGTGAGCATCAGAAAAACACCCTAGAATCTTTAATCAAGTGCAGGATTCAAAATTTGGTTTGACAAAAATAGCCCCTGCTAGTTATAGTTAGGTTTCAGTTATTATGCACACAGTAGGTCAATCAATTATGAACCAAACAGCTCTCCATTTTTAGAACCATTAGTTCCTATGGGTAAACCACATGGGGCAGGGATGTGACAGGGTGCACAGAAGGCTCTTCTTGAGAAATTAAACATTTCCTCTTGTGTATCTGAGCCAGCCATGTATGGCTCCTCTTATAAAGGATATTTTATGAACCTAAATAATAAGAATTTATATAAATATATATGTACAAACTTACACAATGCATATGGAGGTAATAAAGAACAAGTAAGTAATGGTGAATTAAATGCATCAAAGTGTTCAGCCAGCCTTATAGCAAATCAAGAAAGGGAGACTTGAGTGAATGTGATGTCACCTTGCTTTTGAAGGGTATTGATATTTTTAAACAAAGCTTCTATGGGTTAGACATAAAGTGTTGAAGGTTTGGAGGGGTTGGACCCCAAAACTCTGATGTGTACATATATTCATGATTTTACTCACTCTCTCTGTGGTTTATTCATTAATTTATTGAATATCTGTTAATAGGTCCCACATTTATTGTTCAAATGCTGATTCCTATTCTGGGATTACAGTTTGGAAATAAAGACTGAAATAAATTAGCAAATAAACACATAACTATCAATTTACTGATTGTGAAAAATGTAACTTATTAGGAATAAATAATAATAGGGATACTACTAATAAATATTATTCTTTAAATTTAAAAGGCAGTGTCATTTACTGAGACAAAAAAAAAAGACTCAAATTAGGGAAGCAAGAGATCAAAGGTTCTACTTGCACTTTTTAAATGTAAAACTATTGTTAGACATCCAGGTGAAAATGCTGAGTAGGTAAGTAGGTAGGAATCAATGTATCTGGAGCTCAGGAGAGAGGAGTCTGTTTGAGTTTGAAATACAATGTTTGAGTTCGACACATGGGGTGATATTGTACTGAAACTATATAAGATGTCAACATGGAAGAAAGCAGAGTGAGAGATATATGTGACTTGCTACTATTTTTGTAACTGCTGATAACTCTGTAAGTATTTCAAAATTAAAAGTTTTAAAACATGGGTCTCGATAAGATTCCTTAGGTTTTAATAAGAAAAATAATAATATGACAAAAACATTTAAAATCTAAACCATTTTGGACAACCCAAAAATGCAGATTCACAGTAACTGTGGTCTTTGTTAGTCAA
Source organism: Cynopterus sphinx (assembly GCA_030015415.1). Classification (NCBI taxonomy): domain Eukaryota; kingdom Metazoa; phylum Chordata; class Mammalia; order Chiroptera; family Pteropodidae; genus Cynopterus; species Cynopterus sphinx. Next base: position 59,388,442 of record CM057389.1, read on the forward strand.
GGTTCTTCAAGAAGTAGATACCAAGATGAGGTTACATGTTGTGGATATTTGGGGAGAACACCTATGAAGATAAAGAGGGGGTGCAGCTCAGAAGGTGCAGAGAGAATTCAGATAATGATACAGATCTGAGCTGTGAAGGAGAAGGGGAATGAGGAGAGTTAGCTGGGAAGGCCTCAGACCGCAGCACAGTTGTCATGAACTAGCCACCAGGACCAGAAGAATCCTTGAGCCAAAGTTACCCCTGAAAGAAGTCCCCCATCTCACAGAAATGAGTCTGACTTAGTACCTCCCAGGGCTTAGCCTTTTGTTGGGAAGCACTGGGAAGCATGGGATCTTAAGGACATTACCACTGGGAAGCTTTTCCCCTGGACTATGCTCAGGATAACCAGATTTCAGAATTTTCTGTTCATACAGCTCTGAGCCTGTAGATGGATGTGGGTGGGTCTTCATGTCAACATCCAGGTAGTTCACAGTGAAGGAGGGGACTAGAGGCAGAATGAGGGGTCCCCCAGATTGACAATGTGCTGAGGACCAGGGATCAGCTCTGTCTGCACTACCATGTGGGAGCGGGGAACTCAGAGGTGTCCAAGAATCCTAAGTGCAAATCTGGCCGTCCAAGTCGTTTTACAAAGGAATGTTTAAGATAGAGAGTAAACACATTTTTATCAAGAACTTGATGGATAAATTATAAGTATTTAGACATATGACACAAGGTACTTAATCTGTACCTTGTGTAGGCTCTGTCAATATTGGAACCACTCAAAAATTCAAAGGAAGCCATGGATATACTTCCCTGAAAAATCTATATATAAACAGAAGATAACACAAGAAAGATTTAAGAATTTTAAGAATTGGCAGGTAACATAAATTAATAAATAAATCAATATATAAATCTTTAAACATTTCTAAATAAGATATATGTATGTTATGTATCTCATACTATATGTAATAGAATACATAAACAGTATACATTATTATATAACATATAATTATATAAAATATTCTGTTTCTTATAATAAAATTTCTTACCAAGTAATTTAACTGTAGTTAGTTAAGTCATTCTAATAATTTTTTATTGATTTTAGAAATTGTGAGTATGACCTTGTGTTTAACTCAGCAGTCACCAGCTAAAACACATCTTTGCTTTCATGATTTAACACAGGAAAGCTCATCGAACTCTCTCTTATTGAATTAATGGTGATTAGGTCCCCAGCTCCTGGGTCATTTTTGTAGCTAGAGGGAACATTGCCCCTTAGCCTGCATATCTTGCATGGCCAGGCCTGCCACAGGGTAATGTACAGCACTGACCAGGCACTACTGCCCTGTGACCATCTCCAACTGGGTCTGCACAGAGTTGCCAGTGGCCACCTACTTCCACACTGGCCCTATTCCCAGTTTCTATTACCTCTATTGTCAAGTCTAGTTACTTTGATACCAATTAGACTAGAAACATGTCAGTAACCATCAGTACAGGCAGTACAGGGCTTAATGGACAATACCATCCTGTGCTCACATATGAACTTTAGGTAATTTCATGTGGTTAATTACCTCTGAATTCCCAAGGGGGGCGGGGAACAGTAAGAAAGAATCAGTGACATGCTAGAAAGCTACGTAAAAGGATAAGATTGGCCTTACCTGTCCTAAATGCCCTGGTATCAATAGCCTGGGATGTAACCAGCGCTCAATAGATATCGACTAATTGACGCAACTATTACCTCATCCATTCAATGTCACCAAAAGGGTGGTTTAGCTACATATCTGTCCAAATCCTCAGGTTCACTTCAGCTCTGAGGATGTGAACAAAAGACTTTCATAAGGGGAGGCAGCCATTACCCCATGATTTGGATTAGACTTATTTTTCTTTCAAACCTTCACCCTTCTCTTTTAAAAATACACATTGATCTCATTCTTGCATTCAATGAATTAAAACTTTCAAGTTCCAATGAAGGCTCTGGAGAAGCAGAAAGGAAGTAATACAGTTGAAGTTACAATTTCAGAAAGAAATGGAGCTGAGATGGGGGATTCAATACAAATATTTCTTCTTTTTTTTCATCAGAGAGCATAATTTTGGAAAATTTTTCAGTTAAGGGAGTCTAGCTTGTCTTGCATGCTGCCAAAAGTTTTGTCAGCTGCATATTTTAGGAAATTGATCCCAGTCACAAATTACAGATGAAGTAATTTTAAGGTTTGTGAATCAACTAATCAAGCATGAGAAATTGTTTCTAACTAGGCAAAAAGAGGAGCTCCAAAGGGTTGTTTAAAAGCTCAGGGAAAATGAATTTTCAGCTGCATTCCTTCAAGGTGTCATAAGTGTATCAAACATCAGGACCCGAGGAGGTGGGAGAGAATGGAGACATCAACAATTACTCAGCCCAGGGACTCATTCCAAACCAAGGCGGGCAGATCAGATATTAGAGAAAGAAAGAGAGAAAAGCAAAAGACCCCTACTATTGTCCACATGCTCGGCCTGCATTATTCAGAGACAGATTTTTAAATATGGATCAGCATTTCAGTAAACGGGGTAATTTTTATAATAGTGCAATTCAGCAATTCCTATTTCAAATAAATACATAAGTAATGTCATTACTGTAATCAGATTAACTGCTGTTCTTCATGTTATGCTTAGAATAATCATTAAAATTATTATTTGTGAATTTGGCCAGGACATTTTCTAGAGATACACAGATTAGTGGTTTCTAGTATTTTTTCTCTTTAAATAAGTTTCTTAAACACTTTTAAATACATTGTTCTCCTCCTCCCCCACTAAGCTGACTTAATGTGGTGAGATTATGTTCAGTTTCATGATTTCTAACACCAGGCTATAATTTTTATGCTGAATTTTATTATTCATTATAGTGGTTTTAACCTATCAATTGCTATTATAGGTTAAAAGTCATAATTTTCAAAACTACCCTCACAGATTAGCTGTTATATCATCTCATGGACACTTGCACTTGAATATCTGAACCATAGCTCATAATTGTATTATTCAATAGACTGATTCTTTTGGATAATAATGCCTATAATGCTTTTTCAATAGTCAGAGATCCACTCCTGGGAATCAAAATGTTTCTACCCATTTTGACATCAGCTGACATCTGGATCTCTTTCTTTTGTAAGTAAATGGAGATCTATTGATGAGTTTCTTTTCTTTTTTAAAAAAATTAAATCTATTGGGGTAGCATTTGTCAATAAAATTATATAAGTTTCTGGTAAGGATAACACACGAAAAGAAAACAACAGACCAGTATCTCTCATGAACACAGATGCAAAAATCCTAAATAAGATGCTAGCAAACCAAATACAGCAACATATTAAAAAGATTAACATCACGATCAAGTGGGCTTCATTCCAGAGGCACAGGGATGGATCAACATACACAAACAGATTAATGTGATAAACAAATTAAAAAATAAGAATCATATGATCATATCAATAGATGCAGAAAAAGCCTCCAGCAAGATACAGTATTTATTTATGATCAAAACACTTAACAAAATTGGCATAGAAGAAAAGTACCTTAACATAATAAAGATCATATATGAGAAACCCTCAGCCAACATTATACTTAATGGTGAAAACTAAAAACCTTCCCTCTAAGATCAGGAACAAGGCAAGGCTGTCCACTATCATCACTCTTATTCACTATAACATTGGAGGTCCTAGTGAGTGCAATCAGGCAAGAAAAAGATATAAAAGACATCTAAATAAAAAACAAAGAAGTCAAACTGTTACTATTTGTGGATGACATGATTCTCTATCTCAAAAACCCTAAGGACTCCACAAGAACACTTCTAGAAACAATAAGCAAATACAGTAAAGTCTCTGGATACAAAAATCAATGTTCAAAAATCCATAGCTTTCCTATAATCTTATAATGAAGTGTCAGAAAAGGAAGTGTAAAAAATAATTCCTTCTGCAATTGCAAAAAAAAGAATAAAATCTCTAGGAATAAATCTGACTAAACATGTGAAGGACTTATATAATAAAAACTACAAGGCCCTATCAAAAGAAATAAAAAAAGATACAAAGAAATGAAAAGATATTCTGTGTTCTTGGATTGGAAGAATCAACATTTTTAAAATAATTGCATCACCTAAAACATTATACAGATGTAATACAATTCCCATCAAAATCTCATCGGCATTTTTTAAAGAAATAGAACAAAAAATCATTGGATTTGTATGGAAGCACAAAAGACCCCAAATTTCCAAAGCCATCCTGAGAAAAAAGAATGAGGCTGGAGGAATCACTCTGCCTGACTTCAAATTATACTACAAAATGGCATGGTATTGGCAGCAAAACAGAGCCATGGACCAGTGGAATAGAATTGAGAGTCCTGTAGGAAACCCATATTTATGTGGGCAAATAATTTTCGACAAAAAAAAGCCAAAACATACAGTGGAAAAAGAAAGCTTCTTTAATAAGTGGTGCTGGGAAAACTGGAAAGCCACCTGCAAAAGAATGAAACTAGACTATTGTCTATCACCACACACCAAAATTAACTCAAAATGGATTAAGGACCTGAATATAAGACCTGAAACAATAAAATGCATAGAAGGAAACAGAGGAACTAAACTCAAGGACCTTGGACTTAAAGAGGATTTTATGAATTCAACCTCAAAGACAAGGGAAGTAAAAGTTAAAATAAATTAATGGGACTACATTGAACTAAAAACCTTGTGCTCAGCAAAAGAAATTGTCAACAAGGTAAAGAGGCAACCATCTAAATGGAAAAATATATTTGCAAGCAATGCCTTCAATAAGGGCTAATATTCAAAAGAACTTATATAACTCAATAACAACAAAAAAACAAACAATCCAATCAAAAAATGGGAAGAATACCTGAACAGACACTTCTCCCTAGAGGACATACAGATGGCTATCAAATATATGAAAAGATACTCAACATCACTAGCTATTAGGAAAATGCAAATCAAAACCACAATGAGGTACCATCTCATACCTGTTAGAATAGCTATAATCAACAGGACAAGTAATAACAAATGTTGGAGAGGATGAGGAGAAATAGGAACCCTCATACACTGCTGGTCAGACTGCAAATTAGTATAGCCACTATGGAAAAGAATATGGAGTTTCCTCAGAAAAACTAAGAATTAACCTACCATATGATCCAGCAATCCCTCTACTGAGCATTTACTCCAAAGATTTGAAAACTCCTATCCAAAAAGATGATTGAATACCGATGTTCATAGCAGCATTATTCACAGTGGCCAGGATATGGAAACGAAGTGTCCTACAATAGATGATTGGCTAAAGAAGCTGTGATACATATATCACTCAGTCATAAGAAGAGATGAAATACTGCTATCTACAACAACATGGATGGACTTCAAGATAATCATGCTAAGCAAAATAAGCCAGACAGAAAAAGTAGAAAATCACATGATATCACTTAGATGTGGTATATAAAACTTAAAGCAACATACAGTTGTCCTAATCTGTGGACATGGACAATAGATTAGTGGTTACCAGAGGGAGGTAGGAGGTAGATAGGTTAAAGGGGATCAAATATATGGTGACAGAAAAATATCTAACATACAGTGTAAATATATATATGCTTTACTGTTAAAATACACAGGTGAAATTTATTGGATTTCATTAACCAATGTCACCATAAAAATTAATTAATTATAAAAAATAAAATCCCTACAGATATTTTCAATTCTGTAAATTAACATCTAATAGGAGGTCTCTAACGTTGCCACTTTTCAGAGTTGCTTATGAGGATAGGTACCATGTTTCTGAGGCTAGTCAAGAAGTACACATGAGTCTGCTTTTGGTCTCCATAAAAGGTTATGGGACATAGGATCCAACTAGCAGAAATCCTTGCGTCTGTCTGCTTTTGTCTCAGACATTGATGTTAGTGAGAGACAGTAATTGGCAGTGAATAAAGGAAACATCAAGAGAGCATTGGGGAAGTGAACCAAGGAAAGGAAGGGAGTTGACAAAGGGGGCACTAACAAGCAGGTTTCTAAAGTGGGCAATGGAGGCCACACCTTTCTGGGGACCCAAGGCAACAGTGTAGAACACACGCAGAGCCCCCTGACCCAAGAACATGGGAGCTGGCATTCTTCCACCCACACTTCTCCATCATTATTTGAAGCCTGCCCCCAGAGAAGGAGAATTTAGCTCCCTAATACTTCTGGCAAATCCCCTACTGTGGGCCAGAAAATGCCCCAGCAAAGAGAAACAGATGTCTGAAGATAGAAGCCATGGAGTGGGTACATGAGTAGTGCGGAGCCCTGTAGGGATACAGCAGCAAGTGCTATACCCTGTGTCTAGTGATTAAAAACAAAATTTCTCCACCTTGGCTGTAATTCAACCCCATGCTTTTTGTCTGTTCATTTTTAAATTAATAGACTATTTTTAAGAGAATTTTTACAAAAGGTTTACAGAATCTTTAAGAACCTTAACAAGTTAATAGAAAAATTAATCAGAAAGTGCAGTTTCCAATAGTTCATCCTTCTCTCACAATTTTTCCTATTATTATTATTGTTATTGTTATTGTTGTTGTTGTTAGTGTTGTATATTTATCATAATCAATGATCCAATATTGATACATTATTATTAACTAAAGTCTAAAGTTTACAGTAGGGTTTACTCTTTCTGTTGTATATTGTATAGGTTTTGACAAATGTATAACAACATGTGTCCATCATTACTATATCATACCAAATTCCCAATGCTTTAAAGAAACTTCTACTTTTAGCAATTCATGCAGGAAGACCTTCATGAAAATTTGAAAGCCTCATACAAATGCAGTTTTGAAGCTGAAGAAGAAATCAATTAGGCTATTATTTTGGTTGAAGAAGAAATCACCCTTGCTTAATTCTTTCAGAATTGTCAGAATGTGCTTGCTTCAAACCTTTGTAGAAAAGTGTCTCTTAGGAGTTGAATTGTGTCCCCCACCTAAATTTATATACTAAAACCCTGACACCAAATGTGACTGTATTTGGAGATAGGACCTTTAAAAGGTAATTAAGGTTAATTGTAGTCCTAAGGATGAGACCCTGTTTTGGTAGGACTTGTGTCCTATAAGAAGAGTAAGGGACACACCAAAGACTTCTGTCTCTCTCTCTCTCCATGGGCCCACAGATAAAAGGCTATATGAGGACATAGCAAAAAGGTGGCTATTTACAAGCCAAGGAGAGAGATCTCATCAGAAAATAACCCTACTAACATCTTGATTTTGAACCTCCAGCCTCCAGAACTGTGAGAAAATACTTTTCTGTTATTTAAGCCATTCTGTGGTATTCTGCTATGGCAGCCCAGGCTGATGAAAACAGAATCCCTCTAGGCAAAAACCCCCAGCAAAAATTGTAAGAGTTGCACATTCTGTTTTTCTATTAGAAACAGGAAGAGACTCTAAGGAGCACAGGGTGAAACCCAAAGCTAAGTGTTTCTGTGGCCAATATGGTGAGTCTGAGGAGGAGCAGAAGCTCCAGCCCCAAACTACACTAGGGCAGGGGACCTCAGGCTCTTTCTTTGCAGTCTGCCAGTCCTGGAGAGGGCTACATCAAGCACCCTGTCAGAACAAATCCCCAGAAGCTAAGTAAATCATATAATAAGGCTGTCAGTCATCCTGACTGGATGACACATGGCCCCAAAAGTACAACATCCGTGAAATGTCATTGTGTCACTGCCCGATAATACCTACTGAGCCCCCTGCTAAATTCCTACCACCTCTTCTGGCATCTGCATCACTGACACTGCTCTGGTCTTAGTCCTGGATGCCTAGTGCTATTTATTTTTAAAGATACATTACTTCTTAACCTAAATCATAAGCAACAATTTTGGATGACAACTGGTCATCCCCACAGACACCTCTTCACCAAAATGCATCATTGTATTGGATATTTCCCTCCATGTAACATGTCCCTTTTCCTCTCCTTGACTGTCAGTGCAAATAGGTTCTTTAAAAAGACAAGAACCCATTTGCAAATGCCCATGAGGAGTCTGTGGACAAGTCCAATGTGATAGCTGGTGCTCTATTTTTAATGTAGTGAAGACATTTGCCAGAGGAAACACAGTGTGCTGTTTGGATTGGAGGCATTACTATTTCAATGGTGAAATAAGTTTAACAATGAGATGAGTTACTTAGAAAGGAGTGGAAGGGGGTGTTAAGGTTATTTACTCTAAGCAGTAGATAGGAGATCAACATCATCTAAGCCGAAAGCTGGACACTTCCAGCAGGTTCAGTCACAGAACTTATAAAACAACCCATCCAGACAATTCTTGGTTTATCTCATCCTTTCCTTAGGTCTTAATAAGTCATTAAGTTTCTTTGAATCGAACAAGTCTCCTCATTATGATGTTTCCATAAACCAACTTTCTATTACTCTGAGAACTGTGGATAATGGCCCTGATACATGGAAGTGTGAATACACACTGATAAAAATCAGATTTTCCACAAGCAATGGATATTAAAAACACCAAACTTCTATGATGTTTGAATGTTAAGCAGCGTCCACAGGGCCAAGGTGACCTTGCAATGTGTAGTATGGTGAAAAGAAAAAAGACAGGGCAAATGCCCTCACATCTCACATATTTAATAATTTTCCTGTTCAGCCTTCAACCACTCTCATCTTTTAATAAGGAGTCTGACTGGCCACAGTTATTTTCATAATTTCTTAAAGCAGCTGTTTTTCTGGTGCCTTTGTCAATCCACAGTCAACTTGCCATCCCGAGCTTTGCAAGAGGCCCAGCCAGACCAACTTTCATTTTGGTTTCCCTCCTGACACCAAGTTAATCTAAATTCAGGAACAAAAGCATTCATATTTGTCTTTGTAGGGCAAGGATTACAACTATTGAAAGGGTTTTCTGTGATCCGCTTGTCACTTTCTTTGCTGCTTAATCTCTTTCTTTCTCTTGCTCAATGGCCTCCTCTTACTTTTTCTCCTACTGAAGAAATAGGAGGGTTTTAAAAAATCTCTCTCTTTCTCTTCCCTTTTAAAGAAACTTAGGAAGTTAAAAGGCCAGCTCAGCCTGGCCACCTGGACTGATGGGAAGCACTGTCTGGCAGGCACCCTGCCAGCAGACAGCTGTGCCATTGTGCCCTGCCAGCTGTGTGATGGTCCTGATCGCAGGATTGTCCTAACTTTGTTGGCATCTATCTCCTTTTCAGCCAGTGTGCCATTCCCATTGTCCTCAACGTTCCTTGTTTAATGCTGTTTTACAAATTATTAAGCTCTGGAAGTCTGTTAATCACAGTTCATGTCCCATGTAAGGCCACACAGGAGAGGCAGAGCTGGGTGGGGAAGCCTGCTGGTTGTGCTGAATGTCTTGGTGGTGGTCCTTTCACAGTCCTAACGAGATCATTACCACTAACTAAATACAAGCTCAGCCTCATGACCCTCTGGGGAGTCATGGTGGCCCAGGTGGAATATCAATATCATCTGGAACACTTATTCAGCTGCCTTCTGGTACTAGAAGCTAAATCCCTGATCAAAAGGCCACTAAACCCTCCTCTGGATCCCCAGTCCTTGAACCTTAGACACCTGAGTGGCAATCCCAATAGGCATGCCCTCAGCCCAGCCCCAGGCTGCTTAGGAACTGTCTGGTTCAGGTTATCTGCTAACTTGAGTGTTTGGGAGGCAGACTTTAAGATGGCATGGTCCAACCTTCCCATAGTAACCACCAAGCCCAGGGATATACCCAGGTCACCCTCAATCTGGGCCCAACATGGTCCATATTGTAAAGCCAAGGAGGTGCTCCAGGAGTGAGGACTTGGTTTTTCATAAACCACCAACATCTTCAGGATTGTTCTGAGTCTCTTTGGCATAATTTGAAGTTTTGTTCAGGTCTCACCGTACATAAACTGAGACTGAATTTCTTTGTTCACTGGAAATGTAAAGATGGTCACTTGGACCCCCCCTCATAAGCAAAGGTAAAGTGTGTGTGTGTGTGTATGTGCATGCTTGTGACTACACATGTATGAGTGTGTACATGTGTAATTGTGTGAGTGTATCATGAATATGTATAAGCATGTGTGTATGACTGTGTGCTACGAGTATGTGTGTGAGCATGTGTAATTGTGTGTTAGGAGTTCTCATTCCACAATAGGAAAGTTTAGATGCAGCAATTCTGCCTGACCCCATGAGGATAACAATTCCATCTGATATGCTAGGAATTAAGCTTTCTTAGGGAAGGAAAGAGCTGCTAATCAATTATTTCTTATTAGCTGAAATCTTTTTCCTTCCTCCTCAAAAGAAATGGTGAAAGTTGGCACAGTGGGTAAACATTGTACTCATCACCTCCTATGACCACATCAAAATGACAATGAAACTACAGGACAAGCATCATTGAGAATCACCTGAAGTCTAGCTGAACAAAAGTCCTACAGCTCAGGACAAACAAAAGAAGCCACATCAAGAATGGATGGAGGAGCAGAAAGGCAGATTGGGCTGATCCTACACCCACCTGTGGCAGCTAAAAATCTAGTGGAATATCTCAACTGTGGAAGTTTCCCTGGAGGAGCAAGGTATCCTAGCCTCAAACCAGGCTCCGTAGCTCAGGGTTCCAGCCCAAGGAAGAGAAGTCCCCACAATTTATAGGTGTGAAAACCAGAGAAGATTGTGACTGAGTGAGATGGAGGACTGCTGGATTTCTTGGTGTTTTTGTTAAAGGGCCTGCACACAAATTTACTTGCTGATGGATTCATTCACTTTGAGCTCCAACACTGGGGCAGCAGCTTGAAGGTGACAGGGACATACAGGGAAGAATTGAGTTATCTGGTTCAGGATGAAGGCTGGAGGGGCACCTTTCTTTCAGACAGAAATGCTGGCATAATCCATTATTCTATTGTTGAACCCTCCCTTCACCGAGCCTATGCACACAGGCAGGAAGTATATCTGAGCCTCCATCAACCTGGCTAACACCATTTGTCCCACCCTGGTGATTCCCTGAGACCTGGCCCCATACAACTTGCAGGACCACCCAAATGCTTCCAGTGGCTTTTCCATACAAATAGCCTGATTTGGCTCATGCTGCAGACCTTCCTAAAATATCTCAAAGGCTTGCAAATCTCAAACAAGCTGCATCTGGCTTTGGAGTGCCCTGTACCTCTTTCAAAGCAGCCCCAAGCCTGGAACTAGTGGCAGCTGGCCTTGGTTCAAAGTTTAGCCTTTCCCAGGCACCTCCAAGTCTAGCACAAGTGGTGACCATCTACAGATCACCTTGTAGCTTGTAACAAGTGTCCCTGGGCAGGTCATAGGCAGCGGCTGAACTTGGCCTGCAACAGAGCCCCTCCCAAGAGGCCCCAGAACCAACACAACCAGGGGCCAGTGTCAGACAAAGCCAGAGCACCACCTAACCTTCTCCACAAATGACGTACCCAAAGAGCAAAGAAGCAGGCATCAGAGCCCTGCTAAAACACAATAGCTCCTCCACTATAGTCACAGCCAGTCCTGAAGGTCAATCCCTCCAATTGACATGCAACCATCAACCAAGGCTCAACTACAACAGGAGGGCACACATAACTCACACAAGGAACATACCTGTAGCACACAGCTCAGGTGACTGAGGAGACTGAGCAAAAGAGCCCCACAGGACACCTACTATATAAGGCTACTCTACAAAGACTGAGAGACATAACAGCTCTACCTAATAGATAGAACAAACACAGAGAAGCGGCCAAAATGAGGAGATTAAGACACATGTTTCAAATGAAAGAACAGAACAAGAACTAAACAAAATAGAGGCAAGCAATCTAATAGATGTAGAGTTCAAAACACTGGTTTATAAGGATGCTGAATGCACTTAGGGGAAGAGTAGATAAACTTAGTGAGAATTTTAACACAGACATAGAAAACATAAAAATGGAGATAGAAAATATAGAACCATTCAGATATAAAGAATACAGTCATTGAAATGAAGAATACGCTAGAAAGAATCAAGAGATTAGATAAAGTGGAAAATTGGATCAACAATTTGGAAGATAAGGTAGCAAAAAACACCCAATTAGAACAGGAAAAATAGAGTCCAAAAAACAAAGATAGTTTAAGGGGCCTTTGAGACAACATCAAACATACCAATATTCTCATTATAGGGGTATCAGAAGAAGAAGAGAGAGAGCAAGGAATTGAAAATTTATTTAAAGAAATAATGACAGAAAACTTTCCTAATCTGGAAAAGAAAATAGATACGCAAGTCCAAGAAGCACAGAGAATCCCAAACAAGATGAACCCAAAGAGGCCGACATCAAGACACATCCAAAGGTTAAATGCCAAAGGTTAAAGACAAAAAGAGACTCATAAAAGCAGCAAGAGAAAGACAACTAGTTATCTACAAGGGAGCTTAAGACTGTCAACTAATTTCTCAACAATGGCTTTACAGTCCAGAAAGGACTGGCACAAAATATTGTGATAAAAAGCAAGGACCTACAACCAGGATCACTGTACCTACCAAACCTATCATTTAGAATCAAAGGACAGATAAAGAGCTTCTGATAAAAAAAAAAAAAAAAAAGCTAAAGAAATTCATCAACACCAAACCAGTATTACAAGAAATATTAGAGGGATTTCGTTAAGAAGAAGAATGAAAAAGATAAAAAATATGAATAACAAAATGACAATAACTATATATCTACCAATAATTACTTTAAATGTAAATGGATTGGATGCTCTAATCAAAAGACATAGTGTGGCTGAATGGATAAGGAAAAAAAATCCCTTATATATGCTGCCTAAAAGATACTCACTTCAGATCGAAAGACACATAGACTGAAAGTAAAGGGATAGAAAAACATATTTCATAAAAATGGAAATTTTTAAAACGCTGGAGCAGCAATACTTATGCCATACAAATAGACTTTAAAACAAAAGCTATAACAAAAGACAAATAAGGACCTAATAATTCCACATCTGGATATTACCTAAAGAAACCTAAAACACTACTTCAATGAGACATGGGAATCCATATTTTTATTGCAACATTATTTAAAATAGTCAAGATATGGAAGCAAACTGGGTACCCATCAATGGATAAATGGATAAAAAAGTGGTACATAAATACAATAGAATATTATTCAGCCATAAAAAAAGAACAAAATCTTGTCATCTACAACAATATGGATGGATGTAGAGGGTATTATGCTAAGTGAAAAGATGAGAGGGAATTTGGAGAATGAATGAAAAGAGGGAAAGGATTAAATAGTACAAATTGGTAGTTACAAAACAGTCATGGGATGTAATGTACAGCATAAGGAATACAGTCAATACTATTGTAATAACTATGTATGGTGCCAGATGGATCCTAGATTTATTGGGTTAATGTTTTGTAAATTTTATAAATGTCTAATCACTATGCTGTACACCTAAAACTAACATAATATTGTATGTCAACTGTAACTGAAATATAAAAAATATTTTTAAAAAGAAAGGAATGGTGAAAAATTAAAATATTCCAAAGTAAATAAATATTTTAAAGTACTCATAAAGAAATATATTTACCTATTTGCATTATGTTTACAACAATTTATTTATTTGGTAGATACCAAAATCAAATTATAATAGAATAAATTCTATATAATGTTCCTTTTGAATATTAGTACTGTATCATACGCTTATTTCTATTGTAATCATATGGAACAGACCAATAGACCCTTTTAACGTGTATGTTTTCTCTTTTAATGGCATACCAATGTGGAACCTCCAGTAATTTTAGGACATGGATATCCTGAAAATATCTTAATTCTTGAGGTGTCTTATGTTTTAATTGCCACGTCCATCAATCAGGACACAAAGATGTTTAATGTTGCATTTAAACCTTATAGATCTGTAAGCAAGAAAACTGTATAATAAGAGAAGAAAAGAAAAGGTGAGCATGGAGGAGGAGGGCAAGACCCATAGGTATAAAAGAAGCACACAAATGCAGATGAAGTTGCTGGCATTTCTATTATTGACTCTACCTCAAATGGAGTACTGAGATCCAGACCACCACAAGATCCTGGGATTAGGTTTTGAATACTCTTTTAAAAGATTGAAGACAAACAGGCATCTCTGATTTCTTTCTTTTCTTTTTCCTACCAATTTGAAAGAGGCATCATTTACAAGTTTCCTTGGGTGTTGCTTGCGTGTGGGTGAGCTCCTCCCCAGCTAAACAGTAGTGTGTTGGGTTGTGTTTGTTCATCTCTCTGGAGAAATGATTTCTAATAGACTTCACCTAAGGCAGTCAGGGAACCATTCAGAGGTGTCAAAACTCAGAACCTCTCACACAAACAGCAGCACCCTCAGGGCTGCTGATAGCAAATCACTTTAAGTTCTCTTTTCATCCTGGGTATGTCTATGTTCCCTGCTGATGAAAAAGCCTCTAAAACAAATTTAACTTCTTTTGTGGTGCAAGATGGGTTGGAGATTTACAAACATGAATAGCATTGAGTATGTCTCTGGAGTACTATGCAAAACTCCACACTGGCATCCTTGACTCTGGATGGTGGGGCAGGGGGTGTCTGGAGGGCCCTCCCAGGGCTCATCTGAGAGGTCTCCTCACATTTCTCTCCTGATGTCTCTCCCCTTCTCTAGAAAGAACAAGACTCAGTAGGGACTCAACGCACCCCCAGGGGGCTGGGGGCTAGGGCCTGGGGCTGGGGCTGCCTAAGCACAGACTGCTTGAGCGATGCCTCCTTTTTTTATACAGCTGGGAGCTGGAATAGAGCTAAGTGAAGCAGATACAGAGGCACATCGAATCTTCTAAGCTCTCTTTGGCCCTCCTGTGCATTTACAGCCGCCCAGAAGATGTGTTCATTCCATGTCCTCTGGCAATTTCATTGCCAACACTGGCTCTGCTTATGATAAGATAAAGGTGAGCACATGAAGAAAATGAAACAAAAAAGTAACAAACAAAATAAAACAAAACTAAAACAAATTCATAAACACAGACAACAGAATGGTGGTTACCAGAGGGGAAGAAAGGCAAGGAGAAAGTGAATTGGAGGGGAGGGTTTCAAATACATGGTAACAGAAGGAAACTAGACTTCTGGTAGTGAGCACACAATGGAGTATACGGATATCAAAATATAATGTTGTACATCTGAAATTGATATAATGTTATTAACCAATGTTACCTCAATAAATTTAATTTAAACAAAAAAGAAAGAAAATGACTCTACGGTTTGTTTGAATCTGGACCAGATTCTGCAAGAAGAGCAAAGGGCTGGGCCTTCCCACCCAAAGCACTGGATGGTCATTGATGGAACTGGCCTCCCTCCTGGCCGATAAAAATTCTCTGGTGCTGCTCACTTATTTACCTTCACTGCATACCACCCACACCACTCTGTTTTCACGTGGATGAACAAACTGGACAGAACCTAAGACTTAAGTTCTCTCTTTTCCGAATTTGAACAGGAGAGTCTTGCTCTCACAGGTTGTGGTAGAGCATTAATGGTGGCATGAATCATGAAACAGCTCTCAGTGTCGGCCTCCCCACTTTGCTACGTGAAAGTGCCTTCCACCAGAAAGTCACACATACTTAAAATAATTATTTAATAAATAAATATTTAGGTTTTCATCAACCAAGAGTAGCTTTCCCCAACACATGACTTAGCTAAGCAGCATTGCTCTTCATAGACCAATGGTACTTTTAAAACATTAAGGTTGCTTCCTCTCCTCATCTGACAATCTCCAAGGAAATAGCTAAACTAGAACAGATAAGGAAAAGAATAAACGTTTTTCATTAAATTCTTTTCAAATTTTATCTCAGACATAGGAATTTTCATGAAGTAGAAACATAATTTTCAGGTTGAAGGAATTGTAATATAATTTTGGTCAGTCTTTTAAGAGTGGGTTTATTATTTTATTATGTACTCCTACTTAATCTTGTGCCAGGCTCCTCTTTGTGCATTTTGCTGTAGCCACAGTGGCCCTTCTGTTTCTTAAACCCTCCAAGGCTAATCCCACCCCAGGGCCTTTGCAGTTGCTGTTTCCTCTTCCTGGCTCTCTCTTCCTTGGATCATCACATGATGCCTCCTTCTCCCACTCAGTTCTCAGCCCAAATGCCTTCTGTTTGAAAAGAGTGTTTTGACTATCTCAGCAAAGCAGTTCCTAACTCCATCCCACTGTCTTACAGGCATTTTTCCCTCTAAATTTGTCTTATCTGATTGTTTTCTTGTTCACCATCTATCTCTATGAGGGCTTTGTCCTTTACTCTCCTAGAACAACAACAACAACAAAAATGCCTGTGTACAGTAGGCACTTAGTAAATATTTGTTGGAGGAATTCAACTCAGGAGGTAAGGAAAAGCCATTTGATATTCTTGTTCAGAGTCCATCTGGATACTACTTGCTTCTCTTTTAAAATTATATTTTATGTCATCAAGTAAACTGGTCCACTGGATTCATCCCCATGGATTCTGCAAATTAAAAATATATATATATAATACAATTTATATATTATATATTTGTATAACATAACATAACACACACACACACACACACACATATGTGTAATCTTGATACACTCACCTTTGGTAACCAAATGTCTGCAATGATCTTTACCCTCAGGCTTATTATCTTTACAAGTAAGTCTTACTTTTAGTTGCTCCTACACTAAGAAGCCATGAAAACATGTGCTAAAAGAGTTTTGAAGGATCATTTCAAAAATCCATTCTACCATGTTTTCCCTCCTCTTTTCCAGGCTCTTTTTGCACCAAAGTACCATCCCCCTTGCTAAAGTAGGCTTGTAGGAAATAAAGCCCTTCAGACCATGAAAGGTTTGGATCAACCATTTCTCTCCATTCACTGTGGTTTTGCTATTCATTTGAAATATGGTTAAATTAGTTTCTGTTTATATTTAATTTTAAGGTATTATTGTTCACTTAATTTTTTTTCTGAGTACATGAACATTAACATGGTCCAAAAGTCAAATCTGGTCCAAAAGTCAAATCTATACCAAAAATGTTTCTAAGAAAACTGGCATGTTCACCTCCTATCATTTTTACTCCTTTCCCACTCACCCCCAGCCTTCCAATCCCCTTCCATCCCTCTGACTCCATCTACAAACCTTTTCCTCCTACTTCATTCTCAACCCATTCCAACCTATTCTCTGAAGGTGACTAATTTTGTTAGTTTCTGTTTTATTCTTGCTGTATTTCTTTCTGCAAAAAATTGCAAACAAATGCATAGCTTTTTGTTTTCTACTTTTATAAAAAAGGGGGCAGAATATAGATACTCTTTTGCTCTTGCTTTCTTCACTGAACAGCTTATCCTGGAAATCACTCCATAGCAGTTGACAGTAATCTTCCTTAATATTTTTATAGCTCCCTAGCACTCTCTTATGATTGAACTTCTAGGCAGTTTTCAATATTTATCAATTATAAAAGTGCTGCAATTAGTAATCTTGTGTATATGTATTTTTGCATTGTTAGAAGTCTTTAGAATAAATGCCTAGAATTGGTGTTTCTGGGCTAGAGGCAAGTGCCTAAGCAGTTTTGTCACTATTGCCAAGTTCCCTCGTCAAGAGTGGTAGGAATTTGGATTCTCACCAGCACATGTGACAGCATCTATTTCCCCCACAGCCTCATTAACAGAATGTGTTGTGGAGATTTTTAAATGTTTTCCAATCTCATAGATGAGAAATGGTGTCTCAGAGTAATTTTAACTTTCAATGCTCTTAATATGAATATGGTTGAATATCTTTTCATATATTTAAGGGCCATTTTTATAGCCTGTTAGTGTAAATTGTCTTTTGTCCATTTTTGTATTCTGTTTTTGCATTTTTCCACTAAGTGTTAAGGCATTTCCTTGTTTTGGAGATATTAGCCCTTGATATGTGATATATGTTGGAAATATCTTATCCCCACTTGTTGCTTGTATTTTGACTTAGGTTGTGGTGTATTCTGCCAGGCAAACTTCAAAATTTCTTTTATGTACTTGTCAGTCTTTTCCTCTATCATCTCTGGATTTTAAGGCACAGTTAGAGAGCCTTTCCTACACTCCAGATTATATAGAAATTCACTGCATTTTCTGAAAATGCTTTTATAGCTTCATTTATTTTTTTATTTTCAGATCTCATTTTTTTGGATATTATTCTTGTGCATGATATGAGATATAGATCTAATTTTAATATTTTTTTCCCCAAAATATTCCATTTTCAGAGTATCACTGATTAAAAGTCCTATTCTTTAAAACGGTCCTTGGGAGAAAAGAGAGGTAAAGAAAGGAAAGTAAGAAAGGCAGGAAGACGAGGCTTTACATCTTTTCTCTGCATGTTCCTCATCCCAAATAAATCTTAAGTGATGAGTATATGCATAGAGGGTGTGCCTGACTCTCAAGGAGTCTGTGGGCTTTGCCTGTACCACAAAGCAGCCATTCCTACTCAGGCTTGAGCTTGTGTCCAGGACCTGCAACTAAAAGCCAAGTTCAAATAACCAGTTGCTCATGAGAAGGGAAATCACTTCAGTGGCTCTGAAGTGACAAACAATTCTCTGCTGAGCCTGTGTAGCATCTAGTTGGTCACAGTCAGAATTTCTAATTTGCTGGATCACTACACTTTCACCTGCGCCATTGAAAGGTTCATAAAAAACACACAGGCCTCCAAGCTCTGGGCTGGAAAGCTGTGGACAATGAGACCTTGCCTATGAAATTGTAGCAGGAGACCTCTGTTTCTCAGTCACTGGGCCCCTTGTGCTTTTTGGTGCCTCATCTGACCCTTTTCAGTACAGAAATCTCTGGAAGCTTGGACAGTGATGGCTTCCTGATTTTGAGTTCATTTTATTACCTGGATTGCTCTCATAAGTCAGAATCCTATCGAAGGGTCTCTTCCAAACTGAACTCACTCAGAACAATGAGTACTGAAAGTATCTAACCTTCCCTGAGAACTCATCCTAGTTAGACACACAGATGGGGAAACTGAAGCTAAGATGGGTTGTATTACTTGCTGAGGTCACCTAGTGAATAGTGGTGTCTGTGGGAGCAGGATTTGAACCTAGCATCCTCTTTTGCAACTACCATGCCTGCCCTCTGGTGAGACTAGTATCTCATCATCACCATGTTTAATAAGAAAAAAAAACCTGATGGGTTTGAGATACTGAATTTTCACTTGCTCATTTCACTACTTGGAGGAAATCAACTGTGTTCCTTCCAATTTGCACCCCAGTTCTAGGTTTTTACAAACAAACCCAGGCCCATCCAGCAGTAGAGTCCGAAAGAAACCGACAGGTTGAACTGTCATCTTCAAAAATAATTGTTATGTGTTTTCCAAAGGTAATACAATATTAAGTAGAAAAAAATTATTTTCTAGGTAGACTAGGTACCAGTTATAAATTTAAAATGCAAATAGTGTGAGCTAGCTAAACTTAAAAGGTCCTGGGGTATGGCTGACTAACATGAAATACAAAATGTCCTTCTGTCTCTGGTATTCATTTGCCAGTCACATTGTCGGTTAAAAGTAGTCATTTTGAAAGCAGTAATTCATTCTCTATGGTCCTTCCTTAACACAATTTCAGCCTGCAATTTAGATGATAGGAAAATTACAACCTCAGTGCTTTATATTATGTGATATAAATGTTATTGCAATTAAGCTTGCTAGGAACACACACATGCACGCACACACGCGCTTACACACACACACATGCACACACTCTCACGTGTGCACACACAAAGATCCAAATATAACTAGTCCATGATTTAGTCTACGTAACCAGTTTCTATAAACCAAGGGGCATTTGGACAAAACTAGAGTGGAATAGGAGCAAGTGCAAGATGACCTTAGAAGGTCTGAGTTTTACCTTTAGTGATCAGGATATGGGTGTACTGGACTGACTTAAGCGTTGTGAAAGTTACTAGCCAACCATTAAAGCTAGAAATGCAGAGTGATCCAAGATGCTTTCTCCTTAAGCTCAAAATCCATCAGGCACTGTGACTTGACTCCCTAGACCTCTTGATTCTGCCCTATTATTTATATCCCACAGCCACTTTCTTGTATCAGTGCATCACATTTTGTTCTAGATTATCACAGCCACTCCTTAACAGTCCTCTAGTCAATGATACATATCCACTCCTTAGTTTGTCCTTAACACTGTTGTTCAAGTGACAGCACAAATTTACAAATCTTGTTCGGCTTTCCTCTGGCTCAGAACTCTTTGAAACCTCCCCAGACACTACCCCACGCCAAAGTGTCATTCTGTGTCAAGAATGTCACTCTCCAACTTACCTCCCTTCAAAACTTTCCCATTTGGACATTCTTTGTCATCCTTTATCATCTGGTTTAGACTCTCCCTCTTCTGGGAATCCTACTCCAATAACCCCCAATTCCTGCAGTGGAGTAAATCTCTTCCTCTAACTGTGCTTCTTCTATATCTGTTATATAGGTTCATTGTGGCGCTTAATGTAACTTTGCTTGTTTGTGGCTGGATATTTCTTGGAGCAGGGATTATTATGAAAGAATTGATACTGCTCCATTTCAGAGCATGTTGGTATGTTGAAAAATGAAAAAAATTAAGAAATGCTAATAAAAAGTTTCAAAATATATGAGATGTACAATGAATGTCTTCTTTTAATCTTATTGAATTAATTCTATAATTATGTGCCAGCCTCATTTGGCGATAACATCAAGAGGCTAAATCTAAAGCCTTGTAGAAGAGGAGTTTTAGCCAAGCAGCTCTTTTGTTGCCTACCCTGATTTCCCACACATGATTGATCCTATCCTTTACCCTCCATGGAGGTCCTCACCCTAGAACATTGGAATCAATCAATAAATGTTAGTTAACTTGAATTTGAAAGAACAAAGATTCCTTCAAATTCTAGGTAAGTAAAAAAGGATCCATTCTTTTCATATATATTTTTAGTATATATATTTTAATCATGGCTTTTTTCTCTAGAGAAATTAGACAAATTTAGCTGCTATAATAAATAAATGGAAAGGTGTAAAATGACTCAAAGACTATAGAAGTTTTCCGCCTCATGAGCAAAGTTTAAAAAGAGTTCTCTAACCATGAGGCATCTCTCTTTCAAGCAGTGATTGTAGGGCTCAGAGTTCTTCTTATCTTTGGCTCTACTATCTTTCGCATGTGGCTTCCAAAGTTGTCTGCATTCAAGTTAGAAAAAGGGGAAAGAACATGGTTCTTTATGAGTGGGAGGTTTCCACTCGTATCTCATTGGCAGAATTCAGTCGTCCTTGTGTACACGTACCTGCAAGGATGCTGGGAAATGAAATACAGCTGTGTTTAGGAAGAAGAGAAAATTGGCTTAGTGAGCTTAGAGTCAGCTTCACCAATGATTTTATATAAAATTTGTAGTGTTAGGGCAAAAGGCAATTATAATTCTTAGCAAAGAAAAACAATAATACCTATAATTTCCTGAGTGTTTATTACACACCAGGGTCTGGCCTCCATGCACATTGCCCCATTTTTGTCCTTAAATAACCTGCAAGGTAGATATAGTTATCTCTTAAAGATTAAAAAGAAATGAAACTAAGAGTGCGACAGTAATTTGACTGAGGTCACACAGCAGAGCAGAAATTCAAATTTGTGTCTGACTGAGTTCAGAGTCCAGGATTTTTCTTTGCTATCATGCAGTGTTTCCTAAAAGACTAGCTTCCAAATGGATGAGAAGGTTGAACATATTACAAATGAATTTCAGAGAGCAATACTATATAACTTGTTAGAGAGGGAAGGAACTTTGGGAAGATATTCACTTAACCTCCTTACTTTGTAGGTGAAAAAATTATGATTCACAGAGGACAGACACCCAATTAGTGTAAAAGCCACGACTGGTACCCATAGTTCCTGACTCTCAGGCTTTTCAAGTCTAATGTCTTGTCCAAGGAGTCATAAGACCAATAGATTAAGCAATAATTCTATTGTTCAAAGTAATTCCCAGCACTAATTTTTTAAAGTGGCAGATATATAAATTTGCATTAGACACTAAACAGGTTGCCTTTTCTAGTATTGTTCTATGGCAGATCTTAATATAATTATCTTTAAGAAACTTCTGGAATGGATAAGAAAAGATGATGTGGGATGGCCTAAAATTCTCAGGCTCCCTGATTACAGAACCTCTGCTTTCAAACGTGGCAATGAGCTTGGATTTTCTTGTTTGAGTTGGAAAGAGATCAGTCTTAACCTACCAAAAGATAGGGTGGGTTCAATCACTGGGACTCCTTCAGTTTTCTATGCATGAACATCAGAAACCAAGACTTGTTTATGTTTTGCTCCCTCTCACCACTCACCCTTAACCCTCCATCAAAACATTGGGTATGAGATTTTTAATACAGGTGATTGAGTTTGAGAAGAAGGAATAGAAATAACACTGGCATACCCCAAGTGAACTATACCCAAATGTATACAATTCTTATTCTTCTAATTCAGATATAATGGTCTCTTCCCACCCTAACTTGCCTATAAAATAGTTAGATCTGCTTTCTAGTATTTGCAAAAATAATAGCTAGTCTATCTTTTTGTCACTGCAGCCTTTACTACTTTTTCAGCCTGATTTACAAAGGAACAAATTTTTCTTGTGGCCAAGTGTGAAAGTTTAATACATTTTACTCTGTATTCTATATGTGATATAAATCTAACATTTAAATTGGAAAATGGCAACAAAGAAAAAAAATCATGGCAATGGACAGGATTCTAGTTCATTTTGTGTCCTGGCTTATGTTCTTCTCCCAACCTTAGAGCCACTATTGTCCTGACTTAAAGTTAAGGAGATTTCCAAAGCTACAAGAAATGCTATTAATTTGAAAAATTAGTCCTGATTACCTGGTTTTCAATGAGTCCATGGGAACTGAGCTAATTTGGATTCTGTTCAGACTTGTAAACCTTTTGCTGCAAACAGAGATGCAGCACATGCTGGAATGACAACCGGCTGAGGTTTATTAGTTAGCAGGAGATGTCTTCTGAGTGAGTGTATGGTGTGAAAAGGCCCAATTTTGATAATGGATGTGCCTTTCTGAGCTTTTAATTCCATGTTTAATTGGGCACAAAATTCAGGCTCTCAGATTTAGCATGGGTGCTGGCCAGAATAATCAAAACAGCAGTAAAATGAATGGAGTGGCACAGAACTTCCAATTTTGATTTAACAGCACCAAGGAAGTGCTCACATGGAGTTTATGGTTTTAAAGTATATTTCTAATGACCAGAACATTGTCAGACATTGTCTTGATGGGCTAAGTGCCTTGCTGACATGGGAGAATGTTAAATGGTGGACAAGAGCCTTTCTGATTTCAGTGGTTGAGAGGGCTACCACATTCCAAGCCACCAAATGTGGGTCAACAGTGAGCCCTCAGCTGGACCTAAGTAAGGAAAAAGTGCCAGTGCCAGAGCTGCAAGATCCTGTTCCCCCTCCATCTTTATGTGAGAGGTCCTTGAAGTAAACATGTCAAATGCCATCTAGCTAAAATTCTCTTGTGTGGCACAACTTCTTTCTGATTAAACAAACTGAAATGCTGTCAATTTTGAAAAGATTCACCAATAGTGTTGTGAATACATGATTTTTAAAAAACTATCATAAACTGTCATGTCAATCAGTAACAAAAATTTCAAGAGAAACATAAAATGACTCATTTTCTGTTTTCTTAATTCCTGTTTCAGTTGTGATTTTTTTCCTTCTTGCTGTTCTTTCTCTTATAGTTTAAGGTGTACTTACTTCCTTATTTTCTTCTTTGTTTTTTCCTTCCTTCCTTCCTTCCTTCCTTCCTTCCTTCCTTCCTTCCTTCCTTCCTTCCTTCCTTCCCTCCCTTTCTTCTTCCTTCCCTTCCCTTCCCTTCCCTTCCCTTCCCTTCCCTTCCCTTCCCTTCCCTTCCCTTTCCTTTCCTTCCCTTCCCTTACTACTTTAAAAGTATAAACAACAAGAACTTATCTCTCACAGTCCAGGAGGCTGGGAAGTCCAAGATCAAGATGCCAGCATGTTCATGTTCTGGTGAGAGCTCTTTTCTTAGTCTATAGCTTGTGACTTCTCACTGGTCCTCACATTGTGAATTTACTTCTTTATTTTCTACTAACTGCACTGAAAATTAAAATTTTTCTTCTCAGTATATCCTTAGCTCTGTCACACATATTTTGAATTCTAGTGTTTTTGTTATTCAGATCTAATTTTTTTGAAAGGTTCACTATTATTTTTTCTTTAACCCATGAATTCTTCAGATGGATGTTCTTAGTTTCCAAAAAGTTGAAGGGTTTTGTTGTCCTTTTAGTTGTAATTTCTAATTGAGGTTCTTTTAGTTAGAGAACAGGCTTCTAATCTATCAATTCTTTGAAGTTTGTTGAGAATTTCTTCATTTGAATATTCTGTGTAAATTTAAAAACAGAAGCTGCATTCTCTAGAGGGTTGAGATGTCTATGTACATCCCTTAGCTCAAGTATATTTGCACTGTGTATTTGGGTTACCCTGGACAATTTATAGTGCTTTAATCTCTGCTTCTGAGAATTCAGTTACACTCTCCCATTGTGCTTGCAGATGTATTCTTCTGTGCCTCTTGGTCAGACTTTGCTTATATAATTCTAGGTAAATTTGTTAGGTTCAAGAATGTTTTATCATATTTGTGGTTATTTCTTTTTAAAAAACCAGTCATGTCTGTCTTTTCTCATATTAACACTGATTACTGTAAATTCTATTTTTGTCTGCTATGAATACAGCTACCAGCTCTCTTTGGCTTAACACTTACCTGGGATAGCTTTCCCCAGCCTTTTATTTTCCACCTTCTCTGTCATTTTACAAAAGACACAAAGAGCTTTAATATCATGCAGTAATAAATCAAATGTAAGGCTAAGAGATTTTAAAAAGAAAAAGCTGTCCACAGAAAGAAGTTCTTCAAATTCCTAAAACAATCTGAAAATCTACAGAAATTACAGAAACAAAATTAGTTTCCTTCTTTATTTACCCATCTGGACTTGGGAGTTTTTGAAATCCGGAGCCGCTGGCTTGTTTGTTTCCTTATCTTTCAGGGAAATCTTGGACAATGCTCTTGGTACAAGCCGGGAAGATCATTTCCCCAACAGGAGGCAATAATGGTGCCACAGCTCTCCACGCCCTTCAGGCAGGGAGAGCAACGTTTAGAAGAGAAAAACATCCCTAAAAGCATTTGTGAGAGATGCCTGAGTGTTTTTATCATCAGTGATAGGGACTTTCCCCCCATAAAAATATGGCATTCAATAACACAATCTCCTTTCCCAGATACATAAACACATCCTTCAAAGCCACTCTCCCTCCAACCATGTGACCATTCAGCAGAGAAAAATCAGTCCGTTTACATAACAGCTGTTAGTGTGAGCATTGACACATTACTTCAGGGCCTTCCGCCTATAATGGGTTTTTCAAATGTGTTGCCATGTTCAGTTGATTAGTTGTGGGTGATCTGAAATGTCAAACTATTAGCCTTGACAACTACTGCCAAGGTTACTATCTTTGGAAAATATCTTTTTAATAATATAACTGTTTGTAAGTGGAAAAGGTGATGCTCAAAATACAAAGTAACAATAAGTGTGGATTACCGAACCACTGATGACTTCAGTTTTTCATTCTCCTTGGTGATACATGGTCTGGGGGCTTCTTTTTAATGAGCAAGCACCAACAATGCACCTCTAGGTTTCCAAGAGCTACACAAATGTGGATTGGAACTAGAAGACAAGGAGGAGAGAGTGAGGGTTGACAGAAACAAATACTTTGAATTGAAGAGCTCTACCATTTACTGTGGGTAAGGTGTCATCAAGTCACTTCAACACCTGCCCACAGATGAAAGTTAGATTTACAAATCTGGCTCTGATATGAAGGAGGTCTTATAATCCAAATTTGCACATTTCAATCATCAAGATGGTCCTGGCATTCAGAGTATGTGGGAAGAAGTCAAAAGAGTCTTCGCCCTTTCTCCTTTTTTTCTCCTTCACTCTCATCAGTACCACCTTAACCTAAGAGCACCCAGTGTCTTCTAATCAGTGATATTCCTAATTACAGTCAACCTTTTCCTTCACACATGAACTAACCTGCTATAACCTTCACCTCACCTGCATGAGATATTTCCAATAACTGCATATTATACTGGGACATCAGAGTGACCTGGAAACTCTACCAGACATACAAGAATGTTGGGTAACCTTATCAGGAAGGAGTCAGCAATTGTCAATGCATTCGTGCCTCTTGGGAAACATATTTCTATTATAATACAGGCTTCCTGGTAATTAGCCCAGGGGCTTTTTGCTGGCTTGGGAAATGCTGATAGAACAAACCAACAAACCTTTTACTATTAGAGCGACATTGACACTTATCTAATGAAAGAAATTAAA
Organism: Cynopterus sphinx; assembly: GCA_030015415.1. NCBI lineage: Eukaryota > Metazoa > Chordata > Mammalia > Chiroptera > Pteropodidae > Cynopterus > Cynopterus sphinx. Next base: position 59,414,677 of record CM057389.1, read on the forward strand.
GGAAGACTCACCCATGAAAACAGCTACCACTGCCACTGGGAGTTCAGAGGCCAAGCTGGGACTGACCCACATAATCAAGGTTTCAACAAGTTGAAAAGAAAACAAACACATTTTCATGTTAATAAATATTGAAAGGTTATGAAGTTTTCTTTTTCTTTCTTTCCACAACATTGGTAGAGCTCTTCCACAGGAATCTGTATTATTCATAGGATGAAGGGGGAAGAAGTTTACACAGGAAGAGAGAGGATTAATGGGACATTTTATAATATATGAAAATATTAAAAACAATGCATCTATCCTACATTATTTTTTAGAGCAGAGACTCTTAAACTATAATGTGTTAATCCCAAATCCGATTAGTAGTGGGGATTTCAGGCACTGTGTGAGGCTGGCTGTAAGGCACGTGGGGGTAGGGCATCACTTGCAATTACAGTTTAAAGGACCCTAGAGAAGGCTGTGGGAATTGCAAAAGCACTTGATTCTGGAGAGACTCTGCTGCACTACAGCTCTGTCTTTCAAATCTGTCCCCCACCCCACCCTTCATCCCCAGAATACCTAGCTACAGAAAATTGTCAATGATATACATTTTTTCTATAAGAAATATGCCAATTTCAAAATACTGTTTATTTAATCAGCCTAATACAAAATTGTGATTAAAAATTAAAATGAATACAGATTCTAAAATGTGTTACAGATTTTAAAGTTGGTATATGAGTAAAGCTTGGAGAAATATTGAGTTACATTGAATAAAGTCCAAAGATCACCAAAAAAATTGTGTCAAGGGACCTATAATTTTGAACATGTATTTTTGTAGTTTGTTTCTAAAGCAGAGATTTTTACTTCTTTTTATTGAGAATATTCTCAGAATAATGTTTTAAATACATAAAATAAAATATGAGAAATTACAAAGGGCAACACCTTGAAATACAGTTATCAAATATTAAAAAATATATATGTAACATAACAATAAGTGTGCTTCATTATTAGTGCATTAAATAACAGGATGTAGTGCCGAGTTTAGTAATCCTCCTAATTTTGAGGTAGTGATGAGCATAAATGGTAGTTTGATATCTCTGCAACAACTGTAACATGATATGAAAATATTTGATTTTTTTACTGAGGACAAAATTATAAATACTATCGATACTATTGTGGTTTGTTGTCTACATTTATAATTAAAGAATATGCAAAATTTTAATTAGAGGTTATTGAAAATGATATAACTATTTTCTCATTCAAGTTTACAAACCCTCTGTATTCCAACCATGGACATTTTGAGGGTCCATAGATTCCAGCTTAAGAACCAATGTAGTCCTTATAAGCTAGCATTTACTGTGCTAATGCTTTGCTTTTTTAAAAAGAAGGTACTGCCTACCTTCTTATTCAACAACAAAGGCCTAAGCCCCTCTCCCTAAAGCTGTGGAGGCCTTCCTGGAAACATTGACCTTTCTAGTTTTCCTCCCATAATGGGGCAGTGGTGTTCAATCAGGAAACAAACAGAAATTGGATGATTTTGAGAGGCAATGTAACAGGGTAGAAAGTGTCTTCAGGGTCAAACAGGCCTGGGTTCAAATTTCAGTCAGATATTTATTAAATATGACCCTGAGTAGGAATTTACTCTCTAAAGTCTCAGTTTACAGAGCAGTAAAATGTAGATGGTAGCACATATCCCAGAGCAGCACTGGGAAGACGAAAGCAGTTAGAATTACGCAGACACTTGGAACAGTGCCTTAAATATGTGGTCAGTAAAGCAAATGCTGTCTTACTAACTCCAAATACCACTGTTCCCACCACCTCCTTTTCTGTTATGTGACTCCTTCTAGGAACAGTTCAGATACCAATTTTCTTATCAGAGAAATGCTGTACTCTACTCTTGAGATTTCTCATAGAAACATATTTTCATAGCACACATAAATCTCCAGCAGGGAATAAATGCTAAGTTTCTGGAACAGAGAAAGAATTCCAAATATAGAGGAGAAGGGGGAATCAAAGCAAGAAACTATTAAAGAACACAAATATCCTATTGATGGTCCAATAACATAATCATAAGGAGATTAATTGGGGTTCCCAACACCAAACAAAATGTAATTATTCAGCTCTTCATGTGAACACTGTTATTGATCCAAATAACAGAGTACTAAATAAATGGCTGTGTTTTTCTCCTTTTTTATTTTTAGTCTAGAAAAATTGATTTCTTTAAGCATTGCCTTGTATCCACAGAACAATCAATTTAAATGCAACCCACCATGTTAAGCTCCCTCAATTTTTTTAAAATTAAACTTTGGTAATTATTTTAGACAATGATTAAAATGTAACCTAAAAAGACTGATGTTGTTAAGAGAGCAAAAGAGTTGTATCATGTCATGGGCTATTCTTGCTCTTTCCTAAGTCAATTTAGGAAATTCATGTCAAACAATGAGAATTTAAATGTAAAGAGATCATCTATAAAATAAGCTATAAAAAGCAAGCTCCTTCACAAAAAGATACTTCTTTCCTCCAATAGTACTGCAGTACCAAACATCTTTAAATAGGTAATAATTATAATTATTCCAACAGTTCTTGAACATTTATCTCTTATAGGCTGGTCCCATGATTACCTCATTTATCCTTCACAGAACCCTTAGCAGGCAAATATTATTATTATCCCATTGTAAAGATCTGAAACTGGTTTACAGAGGTTCAGTTGATATGGAGCAGAAAGTAGAAGGCAAAGTAAAGATATCCATTAAAGAGTGTCTGTGGGCATAGACCATTCAATGAAAGCTAATTCTTGCATCACCTATTCGAAGGTATTACAACTAGCTCTCTACCCACAGCTCTTTTTTAAATGAAACTAAAAACTCCCCCAAATATAGTAGCCTATCAACTTGTACTATCTCTAGCCGTTTTTGTCTGGAACCTTCAGCTTGGGTCCTGGAAGCATTGGCATCAGAATTAGCCAAACAGACTCAGAAATTAGAGCTCAATCTTTTCCTCTGCTTGTCCTTGGGCAGTGGCTACCTGAGGAAATGGTCCCAACCCACAAGGGCTGCGGCATAGGGGTTAAAACGCAGCAATCAGGAATAGTTGGACAACTACCTTTATCTTTGGCAACATTGAAAGAAGGGTAAATCATTTTTACTCTTCACTCTTCAGATCGTTTACTGTTGTGAGGGGTAGGAGCACTGCAACAGAAAGAACTTGAAAAGATGCAAAATAATCAGCATTGTCATCAGAGAGTTAACTTTGAAAATGTAGAAGCATACCTTCCAGAGAAGCCCAGAGTTTCTGGAGGTATTCACTCTCCCTCCCCCCGCAAATGTGATTTCCTCCATAGTTTTTTCCATAGAAAGGCTAGTGTCAGGGAAAAACCTAGCTCTGGAACCTTGGAATTCTCACAAAGAGGCCAGCTGCTCTCCTGACAATGCTATCAGAGAAAGGTTTTTCTTCCGGATTTTTAGAGTAAGAGTTTTATTTTTAAAATTGTCTTTATTTGCTGAGATGAAGCATTCAGGATATTAGTATTATTTTTTTCCCTGTCAATCAAATTAGGCTTAGTTATGTGAAATGAGTAAAGGAACCCCAAAAGTTTTATTTTTTAATTTATTTTATTTTTAATGTTTTTTTTTAAGTTTATTGGGGTAACATTGGTTAATACAATTAATTATATAACTTTCAGGTATACATTATCATTTGACATCTACATATTCTATTGTGAGATTACCACCCAGAATTCAGTTTCCTTCAACTACCATATATTTGATCCCCTTTACCCACTTCCCCCTCTCCCTACTCCCCCTATATTTGACCCCCTTTACCCTATCTACTTCTTCCCTCCTTCCCTATCCCCTATCCTCTGGTAACCACTAGTCCATTGTCCATGTCCATGAGTTTTGTTTGTTTGTCCTGTTCATTTGTTGCTTTTAGGTTATATCCCATATGTAAGTGATATCATGTGATTTTCAACTTTTTCAGTCTGGCTTATTCCTCTTAGCATGATTATCTTGAGGTCCGTCCATGTTGTCACAAATGGCAGTACTTCATCTCTTCTTATGGCTGAGTAATATTCCATTGTATATATGTACCACAGCTTCCTTATACAATCATCTATCATAGGACGCTTCTGCTGCTTCCATGTCCTGACCACTTTGAATAGTGCTCCTATGAACATTGGTGTACAAAAACCGAGGACTTTTAAATCAACATTCCATGCCAGTTGCTTTTATTTTTGCTTTGTGATGTTAACAACTGTTTCAATAAGAGCAAAGTTTTAACATTTAATTTCCCAAGAATCTTCCTAATATACTAAAGTTTTCATTATCCTCTGAATTTCTGCCATCTTACTTTTAATGATCAGTGTGTGCTGGCCCATCTATAGAAATAGACACAAAGATCAATAAAGGAAAGCTCCAGATCATTAACACATGTAAGGACCATTCTGTTCAAATCTGTAAGCATTACTTGTCATCTTCCAAGTTTTAATGTCTCTATAGGCACTGAGAAGTAAATGAGAAAAAAAGTTCAACAAGAATATATCTATAGTTAGCATTTATCGAGTATTTATTCTGTGCCAGGCATTGTGCTAGTCATGTTGAACAGACATTGATTTGACTCTCATCCCTCTTCTGGAAGATAAGTATAACAGTTTCTACTTGAGACACCAGGAAGCTTAGAGTTAGAGAGGTGAGTGAATTTCCAGGGTCCCACTGCTGGTAAGTGGTAGAGCTGTGTTTTGAATCCACGTTCTTGACCACAGAGCTTCATGTAACCTCTGCCCCAAAGAAATTTATACACAGCCTGGGGAATAAAACTCCCATACACAGAGGCTGGCTGTGGCAAACTACCTGGGAAAACACTTAGAGAAAGGCCTGGAGGTATAGAACATAATTTGGCTACAAAAAAAAAAAAAAAAAGCAGATCTGTTATACAGCTTACCTTCCAGAATCATCTCAGCAGGATTTTAAAGCCTTGATATCACACATCCTGCCAAGTCTCAAAGGTAACTTGACATTCATATTAGAATTGTATAAATTTATTGGGACAGCTTTTCTCATTTATACCATAACAAATAGGCTTTAAAATCTTCAAAAGTGACGCTGCTCCCTTTCATATTCAGACTGACTTCTAACAATATTCTAGGGAATTACTCAATAATAATTCTTACAGCATCCTGATAAAAAGATAATGGTATATCTATTAGATATTGTTTTTTGCATGGGTGAAAAATGAAAGTATCTAAAGGCTAATAACATTATTTAAGATTTGACACCAAACCAAATGAAATTATAGGTTTGAAAGAGTTTTACAAGAGTGAAGAGAGCACTATCCAAATATAAGGCATCATTAAGAAGAAAGCTGATACTCCATAATGTCTTGACCAGCACATTCGAAGTACATTTTACTAGGACATCTGTTTTGTGATTTTTCTAATTCATTCACTCCTTTAACAAATACTCACATGCCAGACACAAAGCTCTTGAGCTAGTAACCAGAGGATACAATTGAAAAAAGAGAGGAAGCAGAGATTTGCTTTTCTAGGTGCTAGTAAAAATTATAATTCAGGGTGTCAGAAATTATACACCAAGGAACATGCTGAGCTGAGAAAACAGATTCCATTTTGCATTTAAAAGACACTCAATAAATGAGTATTGATTAATTGACAGGCTGAATTAGAATCCAGGAGGTAAGTTGGAAGAGCTAGATCATTGAAACAGATGCCAAAGCAAGTTTTGGTCATAAATCACTCATGGTTTTCTAATACAATGTACCAGGAGGTATACATAGTTTATAAAATATATTTTTTGCCAAATAGTTTCTTCACAACCCTTTCTCTCAAAACAATATTTATGGGGTCACTTTGGAATCCAGATTTTCCTAGGAATTTAAATGAGCTTTTAAAATAAGTGTTACCCACCACTATTTCATGATCTAGTCAGCGACACGAGATCTTTCTATCTTTACTTGGAGATCAAACTCATCGAAGCCTGCTCACTATCACAAAGCCCATCCAAGCTCCAACATCTCCACCTTCAGGAAATAATGCGAAACTTGCCGCAGCATCCAGCCATTTTTGGATATAGGGTTAAATGGCATGCCTATAACAGCCTCATCTGAATCTTATTCCTCATTTTCCACCCCAACCCTCTACCTCTCTCCCCATAAAACACCCTGATTCTTAAAGCCTATCTCAAGCCATCCGCTTCTCCTGGTCATCACATGAAGGGAGGAAAGGCATATCCCACTCTTCTCTGGGAAGAGCGCATTTCTTTCAGTGGTATTTTCAGACAGTGTGGCAGACATTCAACACTTGAGTCAGAGATGAACCTCCAATGACCGTTCTGAAGGAGACAGAACAAAAATAAAGACCTGAGAATTCCACACATTTCTTTGACCTCATAAAAAGTGTTGGCTAGAGTTTGGGAGAGTTGTGAAGTTAACAATTGAGCCTTCTCAGGGGAGATTGGCTCAGGACAGCACATTTCTTTTTGTCCTTTAATCAGGGTCTCGTAGCATCACCTTAACCAATGAATGATTATATCCTGACATGTTATTGAATAAACTCCACCAGTATCAGAGAACATCACCTCGGTGGTGGTCAGCTTGCTCGTGGTCCCCCTTAGTTCTCTAGACTAGCACTGCCAATAGAACTTACAGCGATGTCCTTCATTTGCACTACCCAATGCAGTGGCCACTGGCCACATGTGACTCTTAGAGCACTTGTAATGGACTGGTGAGACTGAGCATCCAAATTTGTAGTTTTCTTTCATTTTAATTAATTTAACTTTCAATAGCCACGTGACACTAGCTGCCACTGTGTTAGCCAACTCAGTCAAGACAAAGTCAGGAATTCAAGAGGAGAAAGCCTAGAATGGCTTCTACCAGCTGTGTCTCTGACTGCTTCTTTCTTGTCTTTTCTCTGCTTCCATATGCTAGCCCATTTCTGATTTTCATTTTCTGACCCTGCCAAACTTTATAAACTGCCCCTCAACCTCCATGAAAAAACCAATCTCAACAGAAAAATGGGCAAACATCCCAGAGAGAATCTTGGAGTTCACAATGAAAGTTTTTTCAGAAGTAACATTTTGTTTCCAAGTCTTTTATGTTACCTAGCTAGAATCATACTAGCTAAGCACTTCATGATGTAATTTGTCATTTGGCCTCTACTCTCCAAGTGGAACAATTTCCAGAGCTGCAGTCCAGGGCCCTTCTAGCGGACATAGGAAGAACATTCATCTGTGATTTCTTAAACGGCCTGACGATCAGAATCACCGGTGAGCTCCTTCGATGAATGCTTCAGGGCCCCTCCTCAGCCTGATGAATCAGAATGTGCAGAGGTGGGTTCTCACATCTTTATTTTGATATGCTCTCCAGTGCTAGAGTAACCAGACACTTACACTTGGGCCAACTTTTGGGAAGTCCTGGCCTATACAATTTGGACATAAAACATAAACAGGAATGTCCTCCAGATCTGGGGATAAAGTATGGAGGACATTACTGTTCATGCCTTATGTCTCGGGGCTTGGGCAGAAAGGAATTTCAATGGTGCATTTTAGAAAATGTGGTTTCAGAGAAGAAAACAATTTCAGCTTAAAATCTTGTAGAAAGAAGTTTTTTCACTCTTATGGAAGTGGAGGTACTTCAGAAATGCTGCAGACCAACCAAGAAACAGACAAGTGCTCAGTGCCCGGGTTACAAGGTACAAGAAAGCAAGCTGTTATACCAGGGATGCCATTCTTAGGGTTTCAAGTGGAACAGAAAGGCAACTGAACAGAAAAGACTGAGAGCATCACAGGATAGAATGAGACCAGCGTGGGCCCTCAAAAGACATCAGGATAAGAGGAGTTCCTCCAAACTTCCACAATTTTACCAGTTCCTTTGTGAGGAGGAACTAGTAGTTTATAACCATCTTTCAGTTGGTTATATTTCCAGATTAGTTTCTCTAGGATAAAATGCGTATAGTTTTAAGTCTATAGGTGCGGGTCCAACCATTTACATGTCTATTTGTCATTTTCACAGAGACTCCGAGTTAACAAACCTTGTACAAGGGTGCCATGTGTGGCCACCAAGACTGAATGAACCATCCTGATGATGACAGTCAAGATTCTGGTGTCCCCAACAAACCCTGCTTGCAGTCACCCACACAAAACAAAGCCTTACTTAGGCTCATTTCTATTGAGTCATCTGGAGACAAATCTTAAAATTTTGAGACCTAGAGGCCAAAAGATGATGTCTTTGTTTTTTAATGCTTCTTTAACCTCCTTTTCACTATATTTCTATGCCAAAGACTACAATATTTGCCCAAACTACATTGGCTCTATCTTTTCCTTCCTCTTTAAGATCTCTCTCAGTGGATTAGTTTGCCAAGTTTTCTGGAGCTTTTGTTTACAAGTGTGGATAGAAGGAAATGTATAACATCAACCACATTGGTAATGGGGAGAGGGAACACAACTATAATACTGTAAGCCACATGTATTTGTTTTAGATTTTCTTTAGTCAATAGGAACTGAGGCTGAAATAGATAATGTGTTATTCCCTTGAAGGTGGCTGGATATTAGAGACTCATATTCCTGATCCCCTTGAGTGCTCAAAACAAACAAACAAACAAACAAAACGACTTTCTCCTTATTTCTCCACCAGAAATTTTTTGGGGTTTTCTGGAAGTGGAGACCTGAAACCCAAGAGGATTTTCCTCTCACTGGTTTGTGACTCTGACCTTGTGAAGAATTTGGCTGCACTGAAGACAGAGATAGAGGCAAAATTGGTTAGACACACACATCATTTACTCAATGACTGTACAATAATATGCTCATAGTGATTCAGTGGTCTCTTGTTTCCTGCTGTTGAACATTTTTGTTCTTACTGTGTTACACCTCTACGCCTGTTATTAGATGCATCTGCTCAGACAAGTTTGCTATCATTTATCTCACTTACAGTTACATCAAGCACACTAATAGTGCTGCTGAGAATAACCGTGTCCCCATGAAGATGCCTTAATAGTTTTGAAGGAAAGCCACCCAAATTATAGTGTGTGGGGTAAAGAGTTCACACCAGTCTTCATAAGTGAAGATCTTCAAGTATTGTGCTGCATTCCTTTTTATTCGTTTTCTCTGAAGTAGGTTAAACCTCTTGAATGAAGATCCATGCACAGATGCCAATAGGAATGGAGTGTGTATAGAAACAGATACATTTACTTGAATGTGTTTATTGCTTAAGTGTTATTTCTGCTTTCATCTCTTTCATTGCCTTTTTGCTTTCAAAAAGAAATTGGCATTTACAATTACTTTATAATTTCTCCCAATTGTGTGTTATTTGAGCATGCTGAGAGCAATAGCAAGGTTTTTTTTTTCTTTCTTTCTTTTCTTTCTTTTTTACTTTTTCTTTTTTAAAGTTATTGCTCTGGTCAATTTGTAAAATAATGGTTATGGAAGCTTCAGCTGTTTTCTCATTTTAAAAAATCGATTAAGAGATACTATACAATTGCCTTCAGTTCCAACAGTAAAAGGAATTTGCATTGCTTTTTAGGCTCTGCACATCTCAGTCCATGTAAAGTCACACACCACGGTCATTCTCTCCTGAATTTGTGTCCTGCGGAGGCAGCAGACATTGCGGCCCATTGGAGACTTGCGAGCAGGACTTCCAGCTCCTCGATGCCTGTACTTGCGCACCCTCTGCTGGCTTCGATTATGGTAACAGCTCTTGAGAAACCAGGCCTGAGGAAACTGGGACTTTCTTTGGTAGAAATAAGTAGAAGAGAATGGAAAAGACTAAAACATCTTCTACTATCCAAGCACTAATGAGCTTAGATTCTCCACCAAATGGGTAAGAATAAATATTTTTAGAAAATTTCTGCCTTTTAATTGACCGTCCCAGGAAGTTACTTTTCCATGCTTCTAAAGCACCTGTTCATGGCACTGTTTTATCATTTATTATAAATAGAGGCTCCAGGCAGGACGCTTGGGCAAGGGGGAGGGGTGTATGTGTGAAAGAGAGAGAGAGAGAGAGACAGAGAGAGAGAGAGAGAGAGAGAGAGGCAGGCGGGGAAGGGGGGCACAACTTAGTTCTGCTGCCCTATTTCCAACAGCTGCCCCATTTTAGAAAAAAATATGGGCAACTGGCATTTCCTTAAACTTCTATAACATGTTATGCAAATAGATTTTCAAGGCTCTCACTTCTACCACTGCTACTTACAGCCTAATACTGCTTCTGTGTAGAAACTTTGGACCACCACCCCACTTACTGTGTGTTGAAATGTCTCTCTTTAACTGTCTGGTTATGTATAATGGAAGCGATACCAAGTGGTGATTCTGAGATTTTCTTATGCCTCCAAAACGTGGCTTATTTTCCATAAAAGCTGTACTCTGCTAACAAGCCAATTCCCTAATTATAAATAGTCCACACATAGGTGGCTGGCTGAAGCCAAGCTGTTTTTGTCACTGTTTTTTGACATTCCTGGGCATATCTGGAGGGTGGTAAGCATGACCTGGCACACATTGGTAGGTCAATGCTTCTTTGGTGCTGAGACCTCAGACTATCACAATAAGAAAAGAGAATTTCCTTGGATTTGTACAGAATAAGTATGGCTTCTGGTGCTTGACCAGCATGGGCTCTAGAGAAGTAGCAGTGGCCGCTGCACTGTCAGGGAGGGCCCGGGCTGTGGTGGCATTCCATATCTCCACCATGGCCACATCCCAGGCCATGCTACCACTATGTCTCCTGTAAGCTAACAACAGTTTCCCAACTGTTCTCCTCACTGCCATTTGTGCTTCTCACAACTTGCAGTTCCACTCCGGGTCAGACTGTTCTTCAAAATCCCAAACTGATGAACAATTTTTGGATAACAACTTTTCAAAGGTTTCTATTGTTTTTGGAATAAAGACTAAAATCATCAACATAGATTACAAGGCTAGTGGGGCCTCTTATCTCTCTTTCCAATCAACCTCAAATTCAAAGAGCCTCTTCTGTCCATACTGCTTATTTTGTGAGTGCATAGAACTCTGATTCTAAGCTCCATAAGGACAGGATTAGAGCCAGGCACAGAACCAGTAGCTATATCCATAGTGCCTAGCACAAAGCCTGGTATAAAGAAGGTTTTCAATGGTTACAACTATTTATTGAATAAATAAATGAAAAACTTGGGTGGTGGCCAGCATAGCTTCAGCAGCTGTGGGAGGCATTGCCATGAACTAGTAGAACCAGACTCTTTGGAACTTGTAGGAAAGAGCTTCCTTGGCAGTAACATGTGTGACAGTGGCCAGCCTTTATATTCCCGTGGTTTCATAATCACCCACAGGCATCACCAAGCAGGTTCAGAGCAGAGATGAAGGAACAAGGTGGGCACCATGCTTTAACTGGGAGAACCTATAGTGAGCAGAGCTAAGACATTTTTTGGCAATGTTTTGAAAAATGTTGAGATAACTGGGGCCCCGAAATTTCTCCAGCAAGGGCTAAAGCTCCAAGTAATGTGTTTTCCTTTCTTATCACTTGCCACGATTTTAGGAGTAGCAAGTAATGGGTATCTTTCTTGTATTAGAACACGGAAGGAGTAGTATAGTGGGTCCAAGAATAAATAACAAAGACTCAGTGAGCGTCTAATGTTTTAGCCAACATTGATCCACGGGATTCTACCACAGAATTCATTGAGTATTGAGATGTTGTCTCCTCTGATTGCACTTCCTCTAATCAAATATCAGAGCCATAAAAATGATCATAACTTCAAAACGTGGTTTAAATGTATCTCAACCCTCTTTATAAACCTACATTTCTGGGAGATTACAGAGTTTTTAAAAATGTATTTTCTTAGAGATCTTTACCACTTAAATGTCATATCAATCTTGAGGAATCTTGGGTTCACCTCACATATATCATGGCAGCCACAACATATCATTTGAGCTGTTAGTAACCTTATAAAAGTCAACTATACACCATTATGTCATATTAAACTCATTGAGATTTTCTAGAGAGTTTAGTAAGATTCTTTGCAACAAAATCAGACCTGATAGAAAAAGGGCAATCTGGATCCCTCCAGCTGGTTTGCTCCAAACACCACCAGTGTAGACATTAGAAAATTATCTCTCCACTCATAAAACTGCCCCAAGTGAACCTCTGTGACTGCGACCTGCTGGAGCTTTTCCTTCCTCTCCTTCGCAAAAATGACAGCTGCAGTGGCACCTCTTGAATTGCTCAGAGCCTCTTAAAAAGAGTAGTCATCTCTCTTACCCTACTTCCTATTCCAGAGATATCCCACAATTACATAAGTGTGATATTTTGTGTGCTCTGGGCACCAACGTTCCAGTTAACCGCACCCAGAGAAAACTTCAGGTGCCCACTAGGCTCTACTCTCCTGCACGCACCTAAACAAGCTATTTAAGAGAGAAACAGAAACAAAAGATGAACAATTTGAAGAACTTTTCAATCCTAGGAAGGAGGGTTCTGTATACTCTTAAGTGTCATATTGCTATTGTTTCTATTAATAAGCTATGGGTTAAATAATAGTAATAATAATTTATGAACATTATAAATGCTTTATATGTACATTTATATGTACTTATACATTCATATATGTTATACATACTTTAAATGATTTATAAGCATGTAAATATTCTCTTAGAACATCAAGCTCAACTCTCATTACTTTCCCTTCCAAACACATACTCCACCCTCAACTCTCTGGTTTCAGTCAGTGACATGAGTCATCTCCCAGCAAAAAAGTTGGAAATTACAATAGATTTGTTTCTTGCCTCCTTTCTCCTGTCAGTCCACCTCCTGGGAATGCAAAGGAGCAGGTGGACTTCAAACCTGATATGCTAAAAACATATCTTAATGGATTTTACTGAATTCAGTTTTTCCCTCTTGCAACATGTCTGCACAAAACCACCAGGTTAACTTAGCATAGCTCCTCTATAATTTGGTCAGCCCACTCCCCCTCAAAAACTTTCAATAGCTCCTCATTGTCAACGCAATAAACTCCAATTTCTTTGCAGCCTGGGAATGAAAGACTCTCTGCAGACTGCCACACCTTTCTCTCTAATCCCTGCACTCTAAATAAATCTCCTCACTTCCCATTTCGAGCCTTTTCCTCTGCAGTCCTATCTCCTCTAGATGGTAGATAATCACATTGTAACTGAGAGCACTTTGGTTGAGTACCTCTAGATACCTCTTGGCTAGGACATTCTTTAAGTTTAGCTAAAGTAGCCATTCTTCTAAGCAACCACACTAATGTTCCAGCATGAATTTCTTGCCCCCCAATTTTTCTGTGGTGACCTCTGCTTGCTTCTCTTCTCAGAGAAAAGTCACACTCACGGTTAGGGGCCACATTTTTATGTTTCCACCACCACCACCACCCATAGCATCTTACTCAGGAGGCATTCACTGTCTTAATAATTGCTGAAAGGAAGAACGGTCAGCAGGTGATGCTCTCTGGTTTGAGTATCTTCCTTTCATCCCAAGAGCAAACAAAAGGGCACACCTCCAGACAGCAGTGCCCCCTACACAAAGGCAGGTGAACAAATCAATCTACAACTGCCCTTATGCACTGAGCTAAAATGACCTTACTGGGAAATTGAAAAGACACATTTTCTTTCTTATTTTTCTCCTTCCAAGAAGCTACCTTACCAGACCAAGAATAACAAGTAAATTTCTAAGCTCATAAAGAAAAATTGTAGATTGCCATGCTCAGAGTCAACAGGAAGCTCAGGTGGTAAAGATATTGACTACTTTCATGTAAAAATTATCCTCCATATTTCAGAAAGTTCTTATTCAAAAAGGCTTCCTTTTATTTCAAACAAATATTTGGCTTTCATTCTCTTTGGTTAGAAATAATGATAACCATGAACCAGAAAGCACAATTCAGAGCAGATGTTTTTGTAGCAGGAAAACTTTTTTCCTAATATAGTTCCATTAGAGAAAAAGAAGCTGTGTATGTATATTTGTCTTTGCCTTGTCTCTTAGTTCCCATTTCTGCTGCTGTTAAAATTGATTTCCAGGAATTCTTTCACCAAATGGAGTACAAGTAGCTAGTATTCAACAGAATCCTATTTTAAATATGCTGCTTGATTCCACAGCCACCCTTTCTTCAGAAAGCTGAGTATTCTACCATTCTATCCTATAATGTCTTGGATGCACACCTGGAAGAAGCCACCTAGGCCTGGAATGTTAAGAACCTATTTGGAGGTGTCAGCATTGACATGAAAGCCATTCTTGTAAACAAATCATCTCTGCCTCCTAGTCCATCTTGATCTAAAGGTTAATGGATATTTAGATCAAACTCAAGGATGTGAGTTTTTACTCTCTTCCCATCTCTCGCTTTCTCCCTGGGTTTTACTCCAGCAGAAGTCCCAACTATGATTTCTACTAATTTAAAAATTCTCAAGAAAGATGAAAACTCAGAGATTTCTTAGTTCATTCCTTGCCTCTTGTTCCAACTGCTCTTAATCCATCAGACATGTGATTCTGTGGACAGGTGTGAAAGGTCTCTATAGATACCAAATGTATCTTTTACATATTGCCTGTTTTGTCTTGTTTATGATCCGAGGCCTTATTAAACCTTGTCAATCGCTTGTTTAACAGTCGTCATCTTCTGACATTTAAGTTTTATGAAAGTAGGATTTTTCTCAGCCACCACTGTGCCTCCAGCACCTAGAACAGTGCCTGGAACACAGTAGGTGCTAAATAAATACTTGTTGGTTGATTCTGGGCAAAGTAAAGAAGCAATAGTTTTTCCTGATAGTTTCATACAAGGTATAGAATTGTGCAAAATGACTGAGTTATGTAGAAAAATGGAAATATATATGTATGTATGTGTGTGTATGTATGTATGTATGTATGTATGTATGTGTGTATGTATGTATAGAGGGAGGAGGAGGAGGAGGGAAGGAGGAGGAGGAGAGAAGGAGGAGGAGGAGGAGGAAGAGGAGGAGGAGGAGGAGGAGGAGGAGGAAGAGGAGGAGGAGGAGAAAGTTAAGACTTACAGATCTGCACCAGCTGTGAGTCCTAAGCAAAGTCAATCTGTGACAAAGAAACCCACCCATCTAAAACCTTTGGACCAGTGTTTCTCAAAGCTTAGAGGGCACTGGAATCTCCTGGAGATCTTGTTAGAATGCAGTTTCTGATTTAAGATATGTAGTGGGAATGTCCTAAATTCTACATTTCCAACAAGGTCATAGAAAGCGTTGATGCTGCTGGTCTGTGGACCACACTTTGAGCAGTGAGGCTGAAGATAACCAAAGGATGTTTAATCAATAACTTATTTTGCCTTGAGGGAAGAACACTGATCAGATAACAAAATTTTTTAGGGTTTTTTGTTGTTGTTTTCGGGTTTTGCTAGTTACCCTAACCCCGGAAAGTACACAAACATACAATCACAACAGGAATTATTCTGAATATGGAAATAAGAAGCTCGGTAATTGGCAGGATGCTTAATACATTGGGGAAAAAGAGTCTGAAAAATTTTATGGAAGCAATTTCATTCCTATTTGTTGTTTTAACCTGTTTTCTTTGTTATGACCACTGATGTAAAACAAACACATTCAGAGTGATCCAGAGGGAATCTTGAATCTTCACAAATATCATTTCATTGCTTCACAGATGTTTGAAAGAAGAAGAGAAAAGCGATTCATAGACTGAGAGTGATTCTGCTTCAAATCCACTCTACACAGAGATTTTCCAGTTCCTTTGCTGGTACAGTCCATGCACCATTTTGCCTCTTTGTAGGGAGATGTAAGATGTACTCTTCCCTTAAGCTATTTCCTAAAGCTAAAATGATACTCAGGTCTCCAGATGTTTATGTAACGAGAGCTAAAGGGAAAGAGACAAGAGCACAGTGCTGTATCAGAAACACTGAGAGCTTCATTCATCAGGACAGACCTGCTGACTTCCATGTTCAGCCCAGAGATTTATTCTAAAGTCACCAAACTGTTGAGAGCTGTCTCCACACTGCTGTATGGTCCCACAGGAGAAATCAGAGCAGAGGGAATAAGCACCTCGGACAACGTGCTCACCCCTTGCAGGGCCACAAAAGGGACCTACTTGAGTCTGAGATGACTCAAGGCTCCCCAGCTTGCTTTCAAGCTCAACCCTTCCTCTAGCCATAGCCCTATTTTCTTTTCCTGCTCAGCCTCCTTTTCTGGAAAATGGGGACCCTCACGTTTCTAGTGTCTTGAAAAGTCAGTGGAGGCCCCATGTAGATGAAAGCAAATATAAAACCTCTTCTGGTTTCCTCTTTGGAGCGTTCTGTTCAGGTAGAAGGAAGTTATTTTGTTGAAGCACCTATCAGTGTGCCCAACCGTCAGGTGGATATGAAACACAGGAAGGTGTCTTCTGAGAAAATAAAAGTGGACTCTAATCCTTTTCTTGATCAACAGCCCACCACTGGATGTCACACATGGGTTATTGCTTTCCATCTTCTGGCCACCTAAGAGGGACGTCCAAGATGCTCCTTCACATGTTTATACACGTACACACACACTCAACCCCTGCCCATGCACACACATCAGCACACTCACACCCTTGCACACACACATTCCCTTACATGCCCTCTTACTTTCACACATACCCTGTGCACACATACAATGACTGTGGAATACACCGCCCCCAAAAAAAAAAAAAAACAAACCCCGCCATACTTTCAAATTCAATAATGACCAACCTGGTGACCCAACATAAAAATGCCCTGTCTAGTTCACACTTACATGGCCTGCTGTTTCATATTTAGGATCACCAGTAGGCCTTCCTGAAATGAAAACTTAAGAAGACCTAAGGAAAAAATTTAAACAACTTCACAGTTCTGCAATCCTTCAGCTACTTTGTATTCTGTTTGCCCAATAGAGTTCTGCCCCTCCTGGAGTTCAAGGCCACCTACCTGTAGCCACATCTCTTTGGCTGCGCCCTTGTCTTTCTTGGTAACTTTTACATTCTAGGAATGCTCTTGATCTTCCCATGGACTGGTCTTTTTCCTCACAACTGGCAGATGTCCTCAGGGCTGATCCAGGCGTGAATAGTGACTGCCTGATGGCCTTTGTGCACACATCTAGTCCCTGTCATCTAGGCCCACAGTCACCCCTTGATGGATATTCCCCAACCCCACTCATTGCCTAGGTAACCACTAGTTGCCTAGTATTTTACCAGCCAGATGGGCTTCCTGTCATCAGCCATCCTGGGTCTATTACTACCTGTCAACACCTAGACCTGGCAAGGTCCAATCTCCCAGGATACCTCGACCCCCATTCCAGCATCCATCTATGTCAGGTGGTAAAATTCTAACACCAATACAATAAAATAATCCATTCTAACAACCTGTTCATCTATGTACAATAACATTGCTATATTATTTGAGTGAAGTGACACCACTTACTAAGAAATGGAACACAAAAGGTGCCCATGGATCTCCTTTTGCAAAATTGTATTCCTTTACCTGACATTTGATTACAACAGAGATTTCATATATTTCATATTACAATGTGGATGTTACAAAAGGTGTACAGGGCATTCCTAATGAAATATAAAGAACTCTAACTTCTTAACTAAGCAAATTAAGGAATTATTTTAAATCTATCCAATTATGTTCAAAAAAGCAACACTCAATACTAAAATTATGTCACATCACAAAACAGAAACTAGCACTAAATATAAACTTTTAATTAAAGAAAAGTATATACAGATATATGTACAAAATAGAAAACCAAAGCTGCCAATACCTTCTACTAGAAGATATTTGGTTTGTTGATCTGTTCCTGTGAAGCTGAGCTATCTTCTGAAGCTGACTGTATGAAGGTTCTACATAATCCTTTTGAATCCACTCTTTGGCTTTTACCATGAAAATGACAGGTTCAGGTCCCCAGCAAGGCACGCCCAGGGTTGGGGTCACTTGCATTAAAAAGGAAGTGGCTTATGTGGAGAGAAGGAAGACAGCCAGGTACATGTCAACAGTTCTAGACAGCAAGAACAGGAAGGAGAGGGCAAACTGCAGGAGGAGGTGGGAGAAGAAAGGAGAGGCATGCCACTCAATGACAATGGAGCTTCACCCCCCTGTTGTTTTTTCTTCTCATGGCTGGGAGACCATTGAATACATTTGCCATATATCAAAGAACGTCACCCTTGCAGGAGCAAGGGGTGCAAACTGTCGAGGTATTTTACATTAAGAAATTAAAAAAGGTATATTCTGATGTGAAATGCTTCAATATTTCTAAAATATTTTGGAAGAGATTAATGTACTGAAAATTGTTTGCGGTATTTATACCCCCCTGGTTCTGGCTGGCAGTGCTCATGGACAAACAGGCCAAGCAGAACTGCTTCATCACCTCCCTGTGAGCAAAGTGCACCACCTGTATGTCTGATACTTTAAATTAATCCATAAAATTCACCAAGTCTGAGCAAGAAGTTTCCTGCATGTTTAGGAGTGATTCTTTTTCCTCCTCTTCCTTCTTCTATCACCGTGGTTCCTAATTTTTTGTCTGTCACCAATTCATTCTGATAAACTCATAAAGTTCCCAGTGCTCTCCCTAGAGATTGTGCCTGGGATACATGCACAGAGCAAGTTGTAGGCTCCATGATGCCCAGTCGTGAATCTTTTGGGCCTCAGGTGAAGAGCACTTGGACCTTGTCATGATTTGGGGGGGAGATGTGGTACCTCTGTCACCCTGGTCTAGGGAAGCCACCTCTGGCGATGCAAACAGGCCGCATTACCATGTAGCAATGCTGACTCTGCTAGTTGTGCTGGGTGGCACTTTTGGCTTGAGGGGTAAGTACAAACATGACTATATGATGGCTCTTTGGGGACAACTTCAGACAGGGAGGGAAGCTCTCAGAACCCTCCAGAATTCCACTGTCTAGTACAAGCTCTCTTTTTTCTTTACTTATAAGACACATGACACTGCTAGGGTGCTTCCTGTGTTTGTGCAACATCTCTGCATGGCAGCCTACTCCTAGATTGTAGGATTATTTTGCTGGGATGTTTCAGGGAGGGGAGTCATTCTTTTCTGCACAACAAATGAACAAATCCAATTGAGAAAACAAATTAACAAATACACAAACAAATATGTTACAAACAACCTGAAAATCAGATTAGACAACTGTGTACAGTAATGTTCTTCAAGCAGAGCTTTATGGTAAGGGTATGAAAGTTCTTGGAATCTTTCCATAAATTACACAACAATTATGAATAACTGCTTCCTCTCCCTTGGCCTCTTTCCCATCTCATGGGCCACCTAAGGGGAAGTTCAGATGCTGGTTGCAGGAGGCAGGGAGTTGAGAGGGGGTGTGGACAGGTTATCAGGGGATAGTGTTAATGACTGTAATAATATCTGCCGCTTAGTGAATGTTCTTCGCAGGGCAGGCCTGCTACTCGTTCTAAAAGACCTTTGTAAGTAAAAGGGTTGTGGGGTAGGTGATAAGCGGGAGGAAGGTCTGAGCTGATGAGTTCTGTCTTGCAGCTCAGTGACCTCTCCAGGGGAAAGGAGAATGTTCAGGCATCTTCAAGTAGGCCAGTGTGAATCTGGGCGGAAGGCTTCTGCACCCTGTCGTGAGGACAGACAGCACATGAACATTTTTGCAGTTTGGGAAGGTGAATTATTATTGGTTCCATGATGTCTTTGAGAAATGTCTAAAATCAGAAGGCTAACACCTTACTAAATTTCAAAATTCATACTGATGAAATCTGATTTTAATACCTTACTATCAAATCTTGTGAGATTTGGGGCTGTAATATTGAAGTGTCAGCCAAGGACTGAGCCAATGCTGGCCATGCTCAGGCAAGTCCTGCTTGAGGGGGACATATGCTCTCCCAACCCAGATCAATCCAACCTCACAGGGGACATGCCTGTGGCTTTCCATTAAAAAAACCAGGGGTCTGAGGATTTCTCACACTCCAGATATTGCTCCTAACTTTCATGTGGTATGGAAACCTTTGTAAAATGACCCAAATATTGATGGATGATGTTTTCTTCTGGTGGGAGAAGGGGAAGCTCAAAATGTATTATGTCTAAACATGTATTAAAATGCACAACAAATACTTCACTTGATCAACATAAAGCACCCAAAAGTAAAGCCCAAAAAATTCTAGAAGAAAACATATTTCTCTCCATCACAAAATAGAAATGAAATTTAGGTTTTCAAATCATTTCCTTAATAGGTAAAATGTGCATTAAATGTAATCCACACCACACACATCTTCAAAGGCTTCTGAAGCCCCAGTTCTACCAGAAAACATCCTAAGCAAGCTCACTCTTCCCGCTGCCCCCCAATATATGACACCAATATCTAGTTGGGGCAAAGGTCCACATGCTCTTTAGCTAATTACTTGGCTGTTTCCAATGTGCCTCTTTTTCTCCCTGGTTACAGCAGAAGTTTCTCAGGCAGAAAGGTTCTATTTTGTCTTTTTTTTTTGTATCTTTAGCAGAAGCAGACATTGTTTCACATCTGTTGTAATGTACTTTCCTCTATAGTAATACATTCTTGTAAGACTTGTTCTATTCAAAGACACAGCACCCTCATGGGCACCCCTCCTGACAATCCAACCTGCAGATGTGTCTGAAGCAGGGAAAATGAGTGTTTTGGAGTGTAGACTCTCTGTCAGGGGTGTGTATTCTTCTCTCACTCTGAAGACTGGCTTTGGAATCAGGAGAACTGAGTTCTGTTTTCAGATCTATCCCTTGCAAGTCGTGTGATCTCAAGCCTTAGTTTCCCTACCTGTAAGACAGAAATAGAGATAACCATCCTATGTACTTCATAAGACTATCACAAAACTCAAAGGATTTTATGTGAAAAGTGCTCTGTGCATCAATACACCATTCCAATAAAAACACTGGAGAGCAGGGTGTTATCCTTTTGGTATTATCCGTTCAGGGCAATGGGCCCACATACCATCCATTTTTTTTTTTTATTACTATTTGCCAAAAGGAAATAAAGTATCCTGAGCTTTTAGAGCCTGATAGAGTAATAAGAACAAGTTGTTCTTCACTTTGTGTGTCATGGCCCTTCAATGTGGTAAATTATTAATACCCCATATATTAATCATTGAGAATCAGAGAGGAAAGAGAAGCACAGAAGGGGGAGTTCAGTGTCAGGACTCCAGGAAGACAGGAGGTAGGCAGACCAGACTTTAACCCTGGGAAGACTTGGGTATGAAGCTGGAATTTAGGTGTAGTCCCATGGCTGGATTGACAGTAAGAAAGGAGACCTGTGGTGGCCTAAATGTATCTTTCAGGAATTCTTGTTCCTGGGTCTAACCGGGATTCAAGGGGCTTTTGGGAGCCGGGGTTTGAGAGGGAAGGGGAGAACTTAAGACGAAGCTCAGGTTACCATACCTGACTCCCAAACATTTTGGTCTGGGACTTAAGGCAGGGCTGAATACTTTGGACTGGAGGTAGGTCATGAAGCAGATTTATTTAAGAAACTTGAGACCATGCTTCTGAAAGTTTGGTTAGCAAGGGATTGTCTACTATAAATTTCCAAACACTAGACCACAGAAACTGAATTACAGCTTTATGTTGCAAAACCTTTGATCTTGAGATGTCCCAGCAAGTTAAAGGTATTATTAAGGGTAAGGAAAACATGTTCATTTACTTCATTTGACTATGAATATAACTGTGCCAATTAAAGTTTATCTATAGCAAGTGGTATGGAATGAACTGTTATATCTATCCATTGGAGCTACTACCATTAGCAAGTTTCTAGATAAAAAAAAAAAAAATCTTGCCAGCAATATCAGCCAGAAATATCAGCCACCTTATGTTTTCATTGCTTAACAAATCACCCCTAAACTCAGTGGTTTAAAAGAATAACCATTTATTTGGCACACTATTTTCTGGGGTGGTAATTTGGCATAATTAGGTGGTTCCTAGGGCCTCCACTAGACTCACTCATGCACCTGTCTTCACTCAACTGCCATCAGCTGAGGGCTCTGCATCTAAGAGTTGATTGGCTGGTGACCAGAGCAATGAGGGTACCTGGGTCACATGTCTCTTGTCCTCTACCAGGCTACCCTGGAGGTTGCGTGGGGTTTCAAGAAGCATAAGGGAAACATCCAAGACCTTTTGAGACCCAGGCTCAGAACTGGCACATGATTGCTCTGGCACATTCTGTTGACTAAAACAAGTCACAAGGCTAGTCAGATTCAATGGGTGAGAAAATAGACTCTACTTTTTGATGCGGTAAGCTGTAAAGTCACATTGAAAATGCCATGGATACAGAGAGGGGGATAACTACAGCCATTTCTGCAGTTTAGCAGAGCCCCAACCCACAGCATATCCCAAGTTTTGGTTCAGACTCTGGCTTCTGCTCTCACCCCATAATGAAGAGCTTTACCTCAATCTCTATAAGCTGTCTCTTTCATCTCACCGAGTCCTCTGGGGGCTGGGTTGGAATCTTCTGAATCAACTAACCTTCCTGTAACATTCTTGTCCTATTCATGTGGCGCTCAGTGAGTTACAGCCCTGTGCAGGAGGACTTCGGCTCTCAGAAGACTTTATTAGAGGAAGAAATCATGACTGGAGGGGACTTATACTTCCCCAAAGCCACTCGAGTGGTCAGTACAGACAGGACTAGTGCTCACATCTCTACCTCCTAGTCCAGTATGCTGTGCTCTCTGCCATGTTACTTGCCTGAATGTGAGAGGCTATGGAGAGTGGCTACCCATGCCAAGCTCTAGCTGTACACTCAGGAAATCCTTTTACCAGGAAGTGTTGGGGGTTATGATGGTTAATTTTATGTGTCAACTTGGCTGGGCCATTGGTATCCAGCTTTTTGGTCAAACATTATTCTAGATGTTTCTATGAAGGTGTTTTTTGATTAACATTTAAATCAAACTTTGAGCCAAGCAGATTATCCTCCATAATGTAGGTGGTCCTCACCTAATTAATTGAAGTCCTTAATAGAAAAAAACTGCCACTCCCACATAAGAAGGAATTCTGCCAGCAGACTGCCTTTGAATTTGAAGCAACTCTTCATGGGTCTCCAACCTGCTTGCTCACCTTTCAGATTTTGGACGTTCCAAGCCTCCATCATCATGTAAGTCAATTTTTTAAAATAGATTTCTCTCTCTCTCTCTCTCTCTCTCTCTCTCTCTCTCTCTCTCTCCCCCTCCCTCCCTCCCTCCCTCCCTCCCTTCCTCCCTTCCTCCCTTTCTCCCTCCCTCCCTCCGCCCCCCTCTCTCCTGTTGGTTGTTTCTCTGAAAAACGTTGAATAATACAGGCATAAAGACATTCCATGGGTGAAAATCTCCATCAGAGTACTCAAGATTCTGAACTGAACAAGAAGTTTAACAATTGAATCTAAAAACTAACATTTATAGTGTCCTGGGTTAAATACTATCTCCTCAATAGGTCAGTGGGGGGAAGAAACAGAAAATGTGCAGAAGAAAGGGAGAAGAAAGCATTTGTAAATTCTATTCTCATGCTATTTCCAGTTAAAACTAAACTGAGGGAATAATATTTTATATTGGTAGTCATAGTGATACGTCCAACTTATATTTCCATTATTTTGTTTGTTCTTTTGTTATTAGAATGGTTGTTTAAATAGGATTCCTTAAGACATTTTCTCCCAAAGACTCAATAGCCTTTTACTTACAACTCAGTTGTTTTACCAAGAACAAAGAGTCAAAGATAAATATTTTAAAAAATGATACGACCTTATTTTCATGTAAACTATCTAGGAACCTAGAATTAGAAACGAATGTTTAAATAAACAAGAATGTATACATCCTTAGATTGAAGACTCCCCACCCCCCCTTCCATCCCCACCCCCATTGATTTGCAATAAACTTGCCATAAATTTTTAGGTTGAAGAGAAGAACAGCAACGTTGTCAAGAAGGGAACGAAAGAGGTAGAAACCAGAACCAACCATCGGGTCTAGTTGAACCCGATGAGCGACTTCAGGACGAAGAAGTAGCGGAACTCTGGAGGCCACCCTCCCTGGTAACCTGAGGCCTGCACAGGACATCACCGCCCAGCTGCTCTGCTGGGCTGTCGGTTCCGGACCAAGAGCTTTGCATAGAACACGATGCTCTGGAGCCCCTTATTAGAAGGCTTTCTGCACCAAGGACTGAAAGGCCTTTGAATTCAAAGGCTCCTCAGGAGCAGTAAATGAACCCGGAACGTCCTAGCTGAAGCCCATCTGCGGGAAGCGGGTTTGCATGTTCTTACGAGCTGGTGCGCGCTGCCACCTGCTGGCCTGGCCGTCTCTCCACATGCAACGTTTGCTGTTTCCGTCCGGGAGACCCGGCAGTGTGCTTGCTTTTAAAATGCACGTATTTGAAGTGTTACTTCACTATATTCAGAATAGCACCAAGGACAGAGCTTGATAAGCTAATTCATCAAACGCAAGTTGCTCGTTTTGACTGTGGATGTGAGGCAACATAAATCCGTCAAGAAGCTAAACATAGCTAGGAGACCGAAGTTGCAAGTCCCATTTGGATAATTCCTCCCTACACTCGTTGGTTGGTTGGCTGCTCAGTAATTATAGTTTAAGTTAAGCAGGTAAATCTGATGTGTATGAACTTTTGGACAGGGTTAACAATGCTGCTGATGAAGCATCTCCCCGTCATATTTTCAGAGCTCCACAGTAACTGGAGGGTTTATAGGGTTTTTATATATGCAAATAAATCTCTAACAAAAAACATCTCTAGATGATAGACAATAGGTTCATGAGAAGCAGTGATTTATTATTAGCATAAACTACATGAGTTATTACAGGTAGCCAGAAAACTGTCAACATATGTTTGGAAAGCCATTTCAGAGGGTTTTCAGAACTAGGACATTCATTTAGCTGCTATTTCCATAATGAGTTTGCAAAGTCCTTCAAAGGTTAATCATTCTTGCCCTACCCTTTTAGCCTTAATTTTACTCTCCTCATCACCTCTCACCACTAAATAAACAAACAAATAAATAGATAGATAGATAGATAGATAGATAGATAAAGGAAAGGAAAGAAAGGAAAGGAAAGGAAAGGAAAGGAAAGGAAAGGAAAGGAAAGGAAAGGAAAGGAAAGGAAAGGAAAGGAAAGGAAAATAAGAAAGGGCAGGGGATGGGAGATGAGAGAAAAGGAAAAGAAGAAAAACACACGTAAGGTTCCCTGGGGTAACTGTCAGACAGTTGCATGCCTTTAGGTAAAATCTCTAACCCCCTCAATAATATATTCTGATGTGGGGAGGAAGGCTCTTGGAGAACCTTGCATTTGTTCTTCTCAGAAAAAGAAGAATCACAGAAAATATTTAATGAACAGCGAGCTTTTGATATTCTCTGGCAAATAGTATTTGCAAAACTAAGTGTGTGTGTGGAGGGGGAACAAGTGGTGCAGTTTGAGACACAGTCTCTCAAATGGTTAGAAATCAGAGCTTAAGAGAGACAACTCCTTCCTCATCAGCTGCCTCTAATTTTCTGTGTCCCAGTGAAATGATTGCGAATGGAACTGAAGCCTCTCCAACCTGGCCAAATGAACCTGAACTTTTCCCACTTACACTAAGGTGGTCAGCAGGTAGGTCTCCATCAGATTCTGAAATAAGCATGAATCAAGGAGTGGCCACATTCCACTGTCAAAACTCACAGCTCCTCGGGCAGCGGGACACTGTGTGCAGGAGATGAGCGTAAGGCTCCAGCACACCAGGTGTCACTTCTGCCTCTGTGATGGCGTGAATTGCCCTGGTCGTGTATGCCAACGGGGTAAAATTATTTCTATGTGCTCTGCTCTTAAGAAGAGGCAGTGAAGCAGCCTAAGCAGCTTCACCACTTTTTAAATGCCTGGAACTTATCAAGAGGACCATTTACAACATTTATTTATTCCTTTGAGGATAAAAGAGATACCTGACCATTGAAGAAGGAAAGAGGGGGAAAAAAAAACAATAAAAAGTAAGTGAAAGTACAACTCTCAGCTCCGCTTCCAGTGACACTGTATCCCTCTTCCTCCTTCACCATCTTGCTTTTGGAAAGAGCTGCCTCTTGCTCTCAGTTTGCTCATTTCCTCACCACACCTCCATCTTCCAGCCCTCCAGGCCTGCCACTCCATGCTCTCAATCCCGTGGGCATTTTGCAGTCTTCATTGTTCTCTGCTTTCCAACAGTGTCTCTCTTCTGCTGTTGAGGGTCCATGTCCTCTCGCTTCTCTGCCAACTCTTCACCCACCTTTGGAAGGCCTGTCCTTCTCTACCTGGCCACGTCCAATGGGCCCTTTTCTTCCCACTTGAAATGTTCTCCCTAGGCCTGAAGTTCCAACCCTGTGTATAGTGAGAGTCCCCTGAGGATTTTATTAGTTGCTTATCCCTGAGCTCCATCTCAGGCCAGGTAAACCAGAATTTTGGAAAAAAAGGGCTGGGGAACTCAATATTTTTAAAGTGTTCCAGGTGATTTTTACATTCACAGCTAGAATAAACTCCTGGATCCTGCCTGTTTATACTAAGATGATCAGCAGGCCACTGTCAGGATCTAAAATAAGCATAACTTTAGCAGCGGCCACATCCTTGGGTTCAAAACTCACAGCTCCTTTGCAGAGGAAACCTTGTTCTCTAATTTGGCAGCACAGGTGGAATTACCTAGGGTGTTGTAAAAGCTTCTGAGGGATGGACCTAAAGTGCCTGGGTCTGAGGGATCTCCTGGGATGCAGGATTTTCAGTATAAAATGGGACATTTTGACCAAACCAAGCGAAATTGGTCATCTGGCCTGAGATTCTGATGTCACGGTACAGGATGGGCATTGGGATTGAAAAACTTTCCAAGTAATTTTAGTCTGCAGCAAAGTCTGAGCTTTCCTAACATTCCCTGGAGGGTATGTTCAAGTTCAGACTCAGAAGTTCTGGGATGGTCCCAGAGATTCTGCATTTTTCACAAGTTTCCAGACAATGCTGACACCACCATCAAGAGACCACACTTGGGGATTCTCATCTCCAGCTTCAGCTTGAAAGACAACCCTCCCAGTAACAAAGGCAACAGATGGGTCTCTAGACAGCCCCTTCTTTCAGCCTTGCACTCAGGTGATCATGTGCACTTAACTTCTCTAATTCAAAATGACCAAAATGGAATTGATGATTATCTTCTCCAAGCCTGGTTTCTTGTGATGGTTTTTATCTGCCACAACTCAGAAAGCTAGGAGTCATCCTAGAACAGAAATCTTCCTTTGTCCATCCCCAGACCCAAGTCATCAACTCATCACTAACTTTTGTTTCTTTGATTACTTAAGGTGCCTTGGGTCCTAGCTATTTCTCCCCTTCCGCCACACCACCCTGGTCTAAACCCCACAAAGTCTTTCTCCCTGGAAGTGCAGTGACTCCTAACTGGTCTCTCCCGACCCACCACCCAACCCCATGGTGGCGCTTCCCCTCTGTTGTCAACAGCTTCTTTTTAACATTCAAATCCTGTCACACCCTCCCTTGCCCAGATCCCTAGGCGCTTTCTGTACCTGGCCCAACTGGTCCCTCAGGCACACTGTTTCTCTCAGGCCTTTTCTTGTGCCCCCACACTCACTGCCCTTCTTGCTGGGGGTGGGGGTAGTGGGTGTCTCTCCATATACATAGCTCCCACTCGACTCTGTCGTCACTGGGCCCTATACTCACCACAAGCCTCCTTCATTCTCTCCTTGTCTTTAGTATACCTTTCCCTTGTCAATGATGTAAAACACTGGGCAGGAAGGCACATGTCAGCCTGGCAAGGCTGGGAAATGCTTCTCAGACTCTTCACATGTGGCTCCAGGTCAGCATCCCCCTAAGGAGGAGCTCATCTGAGGTCACAAGGGTCAAGTAAGGCAATGCTGGTTCTCCAGGCAAGTAGCCTTGAGACAGATAGGTGTGGAGGGTCTGCTGTTCCAGCATGGCCCAGCCCTCCTTTGCTGGGTGCTCAGTATGTCCTCCTGACACCACCTACTGACTAGCAGCCCTTCAGGGAAGACCTTCTGGGACCACAGCTCCCCCACGAGCCCCCCATGAACCAACAAGGCCTCCCCATGAAGCCCCACAGCCTCCTACAACCCTTCCCACTGCCCCCTAATGACCTCCCTGTGGCCCTCCTCAGCCTTTTTATGACCCCCAATACCCTTCCCACAGCCCTACCCATGACATCTTTAGGAGCTCCCCACCAGGGCCCACCTCAGTAGCTGGACGTGTTCATCCCAAGGCCCCATCATACCCACCTGCCCACCCCAGGGCTTCACATGAACCAGATAACCTTTTTGTAGGCTGTCCCGTGCATTAGCGTCACCCCTGGCTCTACTCACTAGATGCCAGGAGCACTTCCCCTCCTCAGTTCTGAGAAAAGGTGATCACAGTTCTGCAAAGCCGGGTGCTCCCCATTGCACCACAATCACAGCTGGGTATCTGACCCAGAACAGGATCTGCACACAATTCCCTCTGACTCTATCAGCATGTATCTCAGTTCGGGTTCTTCAGAGACAAGGATTTGAGTGGAGTACAAATTGTTTATTTGGGGTGGGGGGAGTGCAGAGCGAACATGGGGTGGGGGAGTGGATGAATAAGTGAGACAGGAATGGGAACTAGGCAAATAAAAGATTCTATTATTAAGCCTGATCACTTTGGACCCCAGAGCGCAATCCTGTGGGGGCACTTGAGCAGCAGCACAAAGCACTCTCCTGAGAATGACCCCAGCAATGGGGCAGGGAGCGGGGCCGTTAGTTCTCTGGCATTTCCTATCTGTTGAGCAGGCACAGGGAGGTCCTTTGAGGCTCTACGGTAAGCACTCCAGGAATGGAGCTATCAGACCCACAGGAGGCAGACTGCTGGACAGAGACTCTGCTAAAGTCTGTCTCCTCCTCTCTACCTTTGGCTCCCAATCCAGGTGAGCTTTCTTGTAAATGCCTGTCACTAACCACAGAGAGACTAACTAGACAGAAGAGGACAGGTGGCTCCATTCCCCAGCTTTAGAAAAACGAGTCAGCAACGCCATACCACCTCTCCTTTTTCCACTAATTAATTAGGTAGGCCTCACTGTGTACAACATAAGGTTCTGAAATTTTTTCTCTGTAAGCAAAATTTATGCAAATTCAATGCTTTTTGCAGAGGTTTTTAAAAGATTCCCTGGTGACAACTTCACAATGGTCCCTGCCAATTGTTCTGCGGGTACTGGGATCTTTCACAGAGAGACCCGTCGGTACCTAAAAGTCCATTAAATGTAAAGAATAACAGTGCAAAACAGAACATGGGCTTTGGGAGGCTGAGTGGAGCAGGCTTTGAGGGAAGGGGGCCAGGGTGTAATGCGCCAGAGGGTGCTGAAGGGACACTTAATGTGGAACCTGCAGTCCTGGCTGAGATAAATGAAATCACAGGCTTCAGGCAGTGTTGTAATCCAGCGGTTCACTTTCAGGGCACTCTGGTTCTGTCTCCATGCCCCTCCCACCTCTAGGCCACCTAATTGGCTGAGTGCCCAGATATAAAGTATTTTCCAGGGCTTCCTCAGCTCTCCTTTACTGGGTGACAGCTCTCCAGCAGACCTTTCAATTCAAGCTCGCCTTTGCAGAGAGGAGAGCCTGAGAGCCATCTTATCCAACAACAGTAGTCAACATTTGTTCTGAACAAGAGAATGTATAAAATGCTTTTACCCATGGGCCCTCAGCCTCAGTAAACATCTTGTGAATTGGACTATGCTCCATGTACCAAAATACCCTTTTCCATCTCTTCTTCCTGTTGACCCCTATCAATTCCCATTCTTTATTAAATCTGTGGTAGGATAGCAATTCTGGTTACTAAGGAGGAGCCAGGATGCAGAGACGGGAAATAAAGAAAAGACTGTGTCAAGAATGTAGTATGCATGACCTCATTTGTTACTCACCAAAAGCCTTTGAGCGAAGGTGTTAAAAGAGGAAACTACAGCTGAAGGAGGTTCCAAGACTTGGCCAAGGTCCCACACCTGGAAATTGAAGTGGAGGCAACACTGGTCTTACCTCTACCATTGAGTATTTCATCTTAAAAGCCTAGCCTGTAGGCAGTTTCAGATCACAAAAGGAATCTTTCATTGGCTTAATTAGTTCAAGGTGACAGGCAGAATGCGCTAAGAAGATGTTATACTATTAATCCTCCTCATAAGTCAAGAAGAAAGACAGTTTGCACCTGAATTTATACATGTAATAACAAGAAACAGAGGGAAAAGCTATGAGTTAGTATTTTTCAGTTGCTGCTGATTAGGCAGTGTGACCATGTGCCCCTCAGGTGTCCTGCTTTAGCCTGCGAATAGACCAAAGGCTCCAAGCGTGTCAAATGCAGTTGCTAGATTCAAGTCCTGAGGCTGTTTAATAACTGAGTACAGCAAAGCTACTAAAGTAGATCTGTTCCTTGAGACCCAGGCAATTTTGACTTAAGGATACCTAGCAAGCAGACTTGCTAAACCTTTTTGAGAACCACAGTGCAAAGAATTTTCCTATCCAACCTCTCTTCCACCCTTCTCTCCTCCACTAGGGTCAGCCCAGCCTCTCAGTCTCCCCTGGCATTCTTTTTCTCTAATAAATTTTAAAAATTTAATTTCATCTTAGCATTTGCTGCCACTTAGAGAAAATTATTAAAAGAATATGGGGGCAGTCTACAAACTCTAAGGAAAACTTTAGCTGGCAAATGACAATAGGCAGACAACCCCAGGAATCTAGACAGTGAGAACTAACAGATAGCAATCAAGGCACCACTATCAGTCAGTCCCAATCCTTTGCTGCTCCGAAGGACAGGATTTGGCTGGCCTAGTGTAGGTCATGAACTGACCTTTGGTTTGATAGGCCCACTAAGGCTGCCTATAACAGAGGAAACATATCTCCCCAAAGAAAAAGAAGAATGAAAGGCATGCTAGATGGACAAAGACAATAAATGTTCTTTGCTGAGTACTAAAGCATCAGCGTAGAACCAAGCCCTATTGAGTCTGTAGTCGAGTCTGGTAATGCCCTGCCCAGATTCCCTTGCCTTTACCTTTCTACCTGTCTGAATTCCAACTGTCTTCACCTGCTTTTTTTTTTTGTCTAGGAATTTTCTCTTTCACCAGAGCTCCTTTGCAGGTCCCCCAGGAAGCCAGGAGAGCCCAACTACGGACACTGCCCCTTGTCCAGCACCCCTCAACCAATGACTGAAGGGAGTTGGGGTATAATTATCCCAGTCTCCTCATCCCTCTGGGGCATCTCTCACAATCTCCCAGAGGTATCAGTGGGATTGAGCTCCAGTGCCCTACAGTGGAAATTTACTTGATGACATACTTATTCTTGGCTGTCTTTCTTTCCTTTTCTCACTTCCTCATTACCTACCAGGGTTTCCTTCATCTCTCCTCAAAACTAGTTACACTCAGATCCTTGCTCAGGGTCTATTCTGGGAGAACACACACTAAATTGTGGTACATCGATACAATGGGACACTAAACTGCAATGAGAATGAATGATCTACAACTGCATGCAACAACTTGAGCGAATCTGATACATAAGATATGAAGCGAATGAAGCCAGATAAACAAGAGGACACATGGCCACCACAGAAACTCAATATATAATAATTATAACTGTCCCCACCCCCCAAAAAAAGCCCACCCAGAAAAATGATTCTACTTTAAGTACAAAAGAAGTCTGCACAAATCCATGCTGTTAGTAGTTACCTGTAGGGGTGGGTAGTGACTGGTGAGGGTACAAGGAGGGCATTTTGGGATGTTCTCTTCCTGGATATGGGTGCTGTTTACAGAGGTGAGTTAAATTTGAAAAAGATTCATCAAGCACTACAATTAGTATTTTTACATTTCTCTGCATAAAGAAGACTGAAAATGTTTTAAAAAGATACAATGAGCAAAAAAGCAGAAGATTGTGTCATTTGTCTATTGGTCCACCCATTCATTCACCCATTCATTCATCAAATAATCAAATCTGAACTTCAACTAGGAATAAATATCCCCACAACAAGGAACTTAGAGTCTCCTGAGTGAGATAGGCAAGTAAATACTGAAAGGGTTGTATTTTAATATAGCGATTCTTTGTTCTGAGCAAAAATTCCATATGCTTAATGAGTGAAGTTCTAGAAAATAACTCTTCTTTGTCACTTGAGAACACATATAAAAATAAATTTTGAATGGATTTGATATAATATACTTAGCCTCTTCAATTTCAAGCATTTCTTTACCACTCCCTAAGCAAGATGGGAACGTGTGGTAAAGCAAAAACCCTAAGCAAAAACCCCAAGGGCATCAGGAGCTATATTTCTGTAATTAGTGACTAATATATCACCTGAGGACAGTTAATCACCCTGGAGGCAGAGGCAGAGGCAGAGGCAGAGCCTGTACCTGCTTCCCTCCCCTCTCTCAGTATCAGGCTGGGTGATTCTTACCTTGGGTGCCTCCTGAGACCAGACTGGAGGCAGTGTTCTCCTCTTTGCCCTCTAGAATGTCTTCTGACAGCCCGAGGGCTGCTCCTTTGGGGGAGGTGCTGGGCTTTGGAGCGAGTGCCCTGAATTCACCACCAGAAAAGACCCAAACTGAAAAATACTCATTACACTCTTTAATTAAAGTATTTCTAGTTATCTGTCAGCAGAGGGCACTAGAGAAGAGCTGGCCAAGTCAGAACTCGGACCAAAGTCAAACTTTAATAAACCAATAGTGCAGTCCCACTGCCCCAAGGCTTCACCTCACCAGCTCAGCCTCTCCCAATGTTCCGCTTCAGAATGCAGCCCCAACCCTGTTTATGCACACCTGACAGAGCAGGAAACAGGCCGTAGAATATTTTCCTAACAATAAAAAAACACATAAGTTGTTTATAAACGACAGTCATTGTCTTGTGGGTAAGATTTTGAAGCATTGCTAGGTGCCCAGAGCACTTTATGGTGGTCCATCAGGTGCCCCACAATCTTCCACGGGTTACACATTTCTTTGCATACTCCAGAGTGAAACTATTTTCTTTACCAACTCAGCCTCTGTTCTTAGTTTTTCTCCTTTGAGGGAAAATAAGGAGTTAAAGGAGAGGGTAGTTATGCAGGACAACTGAAAATACTACCACTAGAAGGGTTATTCAAATAATTTTTAATAAAGTGAGTTGCTTTGATATGTCCAGATAGAATTGTTACTATTATTTCAATAGTATTATTCCTTGAATTGATTCCTTAACTTTAAATGTATGCAAATGACTGGTGATTTTAGCAAACATTTAAATAAGGAAGAAATTTTTAAAAAATAAAGCACTATTATTTTTATTCTAACCTGTCTTTTTTCTCTGGGGGCCTGTTGAATCTCCTTTTTATTGTTGGTGGTTGAAGGGAATGCTGGGTGCACCACTTCATCCCCCTTTAGGAGCAAGCCACTCATTCTCACAGCTGCTAGGAGAGTCACTTCTCACTGCTCACAGCTGAGGTCCTCTCTGAAATTGTCCTCAACCAAAGACAGCTACCTTGCCTAAGTTTGCAACTATTCTTGGAAAGAGCTTGCATCCAATATTTGGACAATATGGAGGTAACAGGCTGGGTCCCCTTGCCGCAATTCAAGACAATGCTGAAAGACATCCTAGCTCCCTATAGATTAGCTGAGTCTCCACCTGGCCTGGCAACACATGCCTCCCTGCTCCCAGGATCTGCCCCCGCCCCTCTGCCTGGCCTCTAAAACAAAAACTTGAGTCAAGTCACAGCACACCCCAGTGAGGGAAGTTTTGGGTCTGCTAAATGAGGTAAGACACTATTTGGCCACGGAGCTGCAGGACCCAGCAATCATGTACCAGCAAGAGCCGGGAGGCTTGTCATGGGACTGCACCCTGAGGGCACTGGACAAAGGAGGGTAGAATTAGAAGTTGGATAATGAAGACTTAATTAATATGAGAATATTCACTCATGATGTGAAATTTAACACTCAGCAAGAATCCCAGAGGAAGGTGCTACCACACTAGTAGGGTGACTTGGAAGACTGTTTAAAATGGCGGGCCACACTAAATGCAGTAAACATGCTCGAACTGGGATTAAAGGGCTCCATGAAGTGAGATGCCAGAGTGTATGTTATATGTAAAGTCAGGAAACCCTGGGCCATGGGCCATGGACCAGAGGACACTCCTGCATGACTGATCCCCAGTGCTTAATCTCCAAGCAAACACATACGAAGTTTTGCCAACCAGGAAAGCTTACCTGAGCCTTGATGTTTTTACTGGGGACTGGTCATGTAGGCACAGAGTTCCCATGTAGCTGACCTTAGTTACTTAGTCTCCAGTCCCTCCAGAGGTCTAATTAATACTGAGTGGCCTAAGGAACCCACCCCATAAACTACATGGTTAACATAAACTACCTGTGACTCAAGGCCCCAGGTATAAAGATGCTCTTATCAGGCAGGATATTCCAAGGGCTAGAGGTTATATCTCCTATGAGCCAGTTTCTTTGAGCAGTTTAAACACCCCAAGCCTGCTGAGTTAACCCTTTACTATACATCAGCCAATAGGTGTCTTGCTTATTTTATACAACCAGAAAGAAATCAAGCATGGATGATCAAGAGGCTGAAAACTGGTACCGTAAGAAAGGTTGCAATCCCTTGCCCAGTTTCAGGACTTGAGTAGGTTCTGAAACCTGAAGCCCACCTAGTAAAAGAGAAACTGGGCCCCTGGCAGGAAGGACTCTGCCACACCATGGTAAGAGTATACAGTAATTATTTCCCAGACCAGCCACAAGGGGATCTATAGCCACTTACTCAGGTAACTGTATGTAGGTGGAAAGGAAATACCCAAGCTTTCAAGGACTGTTAGACACAGGAATGGATTTAGCATTGCTATCCAGGGATCCAAAACATTGTCAGGACCCCTTACTAGAGAGGGTGCACATGGGGCCAGGCAGGAAATGGAGTTCTGGACCAGATCCAGTTCACAGTGGGTCCACTGGGCCCACTAATGCTGGCAGTGGTCATTTTGAAGTCATTGAAAGTATAGAGTACACACACTTGATAGTTGGCAGAACCCTCATCCTTCTTCCTTGAACTGTTTGGTAAGAGCTATAATAATAGAGAAGTCCAAGGAGAAGACCTGAGAACCATCTCCTCCTAGGTTGATAAAATATAATTTAAAAAAATTCATATTTAGCAATAAAGGCAGAGATTTGTGCCATTTTTAGAGATCAAAATTATACAGTGTTGACGATCTCAAAGATATCCCCATTTAATTCATTGGCCTGTCTGTTACAAAAGCAAAGTTATGGAGGATGACTGTGGACTAATGTAAACAAATCATTACCACAATTACAGTTCTGTGCCAGATGTATTTTTTTCTAGAGCAGATTAACCTAGGCTAAGGTACATGGTATGTGCCTTTGTTTGTGAAATATATTCTCCATGCCTATTCAAATGCGTTCTTCTCCATTCCTACTCCTGGTCAGAAACACTTTGCATTCGCATGGGACAATCATACACATGTATAGCCTTGCCCTGGGGGCTATGTTAATTTTCTCACCTTCTGCTATGACTATCCTCTGAAAGAACCTGGGAAATCTGAATATTCTACAGATCATCACCTTTACCCATTATATCAATAATTTAATATTAGACCAATCAAGCAAGAAAATGGAGGCATTGGTAAAACATATACACTCCAGAGGGTGGTAAATAAACCAATAAACCATAGGATCCTGCCACATCAATACAACTGTTAATGGCCAATGGTCTGGCCATGCCTTGACAACCCATCAAAATAGAAGACAAACCATTATAATTTACACTCCCCTCACCACAACTAAGACAAAATTGTGACACCTTGTAGGCCTCTTTAGGTTCTGGAAGAGCATATTCTACAACTGGTAATTTTCTCTGATCGGTTTATCAAATGACATGAAAAGATATCAGCTTTAAATGTGGCCCAGACCAGGGAAGGCTTAGCAGCAGGTCTAATCTGCAATGCAAGCAGCTCTGCAGCTTGGGCCACACAACCTAGCAAACCTTATTATTCTAGAGGTGTTGGTGATAGGAAAGAGGCCATGCAGAATTCATGTTAAGATCCAATAGGATGATCACAATGTATACTCCTAAGGTTCTGGAACAAGGCCACATCACCTGCAGCAGAAACCCATGGTGATTCAAGTGTAGATCCTGGTGTGGCTCTGGTATGTCAAGTAGCATGCGGCCTGAGCTGCTTATCATGAGCTGGATTCTGTGAAACCCACTAAATTACTAGATAGGGGGACCCCAACAGCAATCCATTGTAAAATGGAAGTAATACATATGTGATTGTGCATAAATAGGGAGAAGGGAACAAGCAAACTGTACAAGTGTTGTGGACCACATCCCCATGACATCTATCACTGTTGCACCAACACCCTTCCCTCAGCTCATACTAATAAAGGTCTCTTATTACCAGCTGATAAATGAGTGAAAAGGCTTAGCTTGGTTCACAGATGGATGAGCTTGGAATGTGGGTGCAAGTTAAAAATTTCTATACATATACTGCAACCCAGTTCAGGGTGGTCTTGAAAGAAATCAGGAAAAATCCTCCACATGGACAGATCTTCAGGCAGTGTGGAAAAAGAAGTAGCCAGAGGCTAGAAAATGCACTGGCTCATGGGAGTGTTGGATGACTTGACTGGTTTGTTAGGGTCTGGAAAGAGAAAGATTGGGAACAAGGAGGTCTAGAGAAAAGAGGTGCAGAAGGACCTATGGGAGTGGGAACCAAGCATAAAGATCTTTGCATCACATCTTTGGTGGTTACCAGAGAGCATCCAACCTAGAAAAGACACTAAATAGCCAAGTAGATAGAATGACTCAGTCAGTTGATATCAATTCCAGTCTCTGTGCTTGGCCACTGCTAGCACAATGGGCTCACGAATGGAGAGGACATGGTGACAGAGATGGGCCCAACAATAAGGGCTCCTGCTCACCATGGCCGATCTACTACCACAGCCAAATGTCCAATTTTCCAGGTATAGAAACCAAAGCTGAGTCCCCATTCTGGCATCATCCCTCAACTTGATGGCAAGTTGATTATATTCAACTCTTCACTCTGCAAGAAACAGTGGATAATCTTGACTGGATACAACATATATTCTAGGTATGAATTTCCTCTCCTGTTTGCAGAGCCCCTTGTCAGCACCACTATCCGTCTTACATTATTTGATCTACCAACATGGCATACTTAATTACACCACCTCAGCTCAAGAGATCCACTTTGCAGCAAAGGAGAGACACTTGATCATGGGATTCAGTGATCCCGTTCCACACCACTCAGAAGCTACTGGCCCGATAAAGTGATGCAAAGGCCTTTTTAAGGCATAACTGAAGCTCTAGCTTGATGCCCTGCCATGATGAGCTACCTTTCTCTAGGATGTAGTATATGTCCTGAATTAAAAGACCATTACACAGTGTCATGTCCCTGTAGATAGAGACAAGGCACATGGCTCTGCTTATCATCCCTTTCAGTGATCTGCTTGGGTACTTTGTGCTTATAATTCTGCAACTTTAGACTCTGATAATCTGGAGCTGCACTCTCAAATAATAGCCACTATCCAAATGGAGCTATTTAATGTAAATTAATTAAAATAAATAAAATTTATAATTCACCTTCCAGTCACACTAACCAGATTTAAAGTCTTCAGTAGCCCCATGTGGCTAATGGCAACCACATTGGACAGGACAGATACAGAACATTTCTACGACTGCAGGAAGTTTTATTTGACAGTGCTGGTTAGAGATCATGGTTTCCTGAGTGCAGCATTTCTTCCAGGAGAAACAATAATAGTCTTAC
This sequence comes from Cynopterus sphinx, assembly GCA_030015415.1. Taxonomy (NCBI): domain Eukaryota; kingdom Metazoa; phylum Chordata; class Mammalia; order Chiroptera; family Pteropodidae; genus Cynopterus; species Cynopterus sphinx. Next base: position 59,452,273 of record CM057389.1, read on the forward strand.
TAAATTTTATGTTTCAGCTGCTGCCATGTCACTTAGAATTCTCTCTGTCAATAGACCAGCAGGCAAGAAAAGGAGTCACCATCCTGGCAGTTATACTATTCATGTAAGCGAGGAGGAGTCAGGCTGCTATTACACCATCGAGGCCGAGGAAAAATATGTTTGACACCCAGGTGATCTACTGAAGCATCTTGTGGTTACCCAAATCCTGCTCAGTTTTAATGGTAAATGAACAAATGCATCTGTGTCTGAGAAAGACTGTGACCAGGGCTCAGACCTCTCCAGGTTATGGGCCTTTGTCGCTCCACTAGATAAGCGATCTAGACCAGCGGAGAGGTGCCAGAGATAACAAGTGGTGAAATTATAAAGAAGCCATAAAATAAAGGAGGGAGATGATGAAAATCAGTTGTAGCCTCAAGACTAGCTACAGTGGTAGGAATTATAGTCGATTTCACTATCTTTCCTCTTCTATGATTTCCCAGGATAAGTGCCCAACCAGAATCTTGGACAATTTTTTTCCCTGATGTGGTGAACCATTCAAAGGAACTGAATTCAAATGGCACAAGAAGTATAGTACAGGGGTCCCAAAACCCCGGGTTGTGGCTACAGGAAGGAGGTGATTGGCCAGCGAATGAGCAAAGCTTTATCTGTATTTACAGCCACTCCCCGCGCAAGCATCACCACCTCAGCTCCACCTCAGATCATCAGACATTAGACTCACATAAGAGCACTGGTCCCTGGTGCCAAAAGGTTTGGGGACCACTACAGTGTAGTGGATGCTGTGGTGCACCAACAGATCCTTTTTAAGAACTCAGGCCTCTTTCCTTGCTGCCAGAGGTATTGGTTGCTGATGATTAACAGCTAAGTCCCTCTCCAGGAATTATCTTGGATGAAGGATGCCACTTTGCCCAAGGTTACATTCTCACTGTGAAGGCAGCCCACATCCAGTGACTGCTCAGTGAAGGGGAACAAAGGTCTAGCTCTCCTGGAGACTTAGATCTTTAACCCTGGAGCATTTTCATACATATATGATTTTCCCCACAATATGTTCTTCAATTTTCCAGGTGTCCCTCTGGGCTACTGTTTTTGGATTATAGTTCTGTGACGCTTATTCCATGGTCCCATATTTTCTGAGGTTTATCTGGCTTTTGCTGACTGATTCCTGCCCTTGTCCCTTCAAACCAGGGGTTGTAACAGCTCTACTGCTTCTGGCCTCAGGTCCAGCACAATCCCTTATCTCCCTCACATCCTATGCTCACTTTCATTAATTAAGCTGTGTCTTTCCCAGTTTTTTCTAGAAGGCAGAACCTGAGGCACTATTTTTATTGGAGAATTAATCCCAGAACAGAGGAATAGAATCTAATATCTAAGGACTAAGAGCCAAAGCTAAGAGGCATGAAGGTGCTGGCTGACACTGAAAGTAGTTGTTTGCTCAGTTTCACAGACTTTGTTTTTAGATGAGACGTAAGTGGACAGTATCTCTAGGGAGGAAAAGAGGCAAGAACTTATTTACCAGCCTCTATCTTCCAATTGTCGAACAGTAACTCCACAAGGGGTGAACTCCCCTACACTTTCAGCTTGTATATGGCGGGCTCTGAGAATGATCTCATGGTCCTGTGACTTAGTGTGCTAATCAAACTCCAGGGCAGGAGGTAAAAGTGTGCTGGGTAAGTATGAGGAGAGATGCAGGAAGATTATGCTAGTGTGGTGTGTTGGGAGCCGTTTGCTTGACGTCTGCTCTTTGGGCAGACAAGGGATTGTTTGTTCAGCAGGATGTTTGCATAGTTGGAAAATACTTTGCTATTCTTGTAGCAGCTGAGAAACACACTTGTTGGTCCAGAGAGTGAGCTGAATGTTTTACGACCTCAATAAGGAGGAATATGGGGACTTTGAGAAAGCAACAGGCCTCCTGTGTAGTTATCAGCAGGTGTTTGTGCATGCTGGTCGTTTCGGCTTCCCACGAGTTATAATGCATAAATATAGTGTGCTAAATAAACTCGGGGCAGCAGTATTAACTGTTAGCCCTCCCAAATCTTTCTCTCTTTTTTCTGCCTTTTTCCTCAGTCCCCGCTCCCCCACTCAGGGACTGTTCGATCTTGACTGGAGGGTCTGGCAGTAGTGCTGTTAAATGTTTGATAGCTGGCTCCCTTATTTCTATGGTATAAATACTCATCATGGCTGATTTCAATGTAGACTTGGAAAGAGGTACCTTATATATTGTTTTCATCAGAGAGATACAATAGATATAAATAACCTCAAAAGCAAAATTCATAGTGAAATGAGGTAAAATAGGTAGAAAGTAATGTTTTGAATATTTATTGCTTTTCTTTTAATTTATTTAATTGTAAGATTATGTATTTTAATTTTTTAGTGATGGCTGTGTTTAACCCTCCCAAGCCAGTAAGAACTGGCTCCACATATTACTGAATTAAATCTGCAAAAAAGCAGGGAGCCCACTGAGTAGTCATGGCAGCAGTGGCTCAACTGAGGATAGGTGAGACCCAATGGATCTAAAGTGATGTATTAGAGGAGTCTGGTATAGTCCCTTATAAATAAACCCTTCTCACATTATCCTAATTCGAGTGTTGGTACCTGATGATATAATTGAGTAGGTCTCGGGAGACTACCAAGCTACACTCTCTGCAAAGGCCAGAATTCAGGAGGCCTTACTTGAGAAGCACCAACATCCATCCACAACAACACACTTTTCCCTGTACAACCAGCTCTTTTAAAAGATTCCCCAGGTTTTGATGGGAGTTTTGAACATGTGAGATAGGCACTTTAGGAAGCAGTTGTGTAAATATTCCTTTACTTCCACTATTTTTAGCCCCATTCTTTACCCCAACCATACTTATCAATTTCCAGGGGAACCCCTGGGACCCACCAGTCAGGCCCCACTCACTGTAGCAATCTCTTAGGGCCATCTGGGCTGCAGCTTCTTTCATCCTAGTTTGTTATTCAACACACCCTTTATACTTCCCATAGAATCTCTCATCTACTCATTAGTAACCCCTGAGATCTTTTTATTTTTATGGGTGAATTTCTTTTTTGCACTCTTAAACTTTTATTTCAATTGGATGTTTGGAAGCATAAGGTATATAGATAGGTGTATATATATATATATATATATATATATATATATATATATATATATACACACATACATACACACACACACACACACACACACACACACATATTAGACCCTTGTGTTTAAATGAGAAAAGGCTTACCTGTGATTAAATAAGTGAGTGAATTTCCATGAATGTGACAACTTGTTTACATCATTACTTATGAGGGAGGGAAAAGTAAGCAGACAAATTAGTGGCTATCTTTGAACTCCCAAATGATCACCTGTTTCTAAGCAGGTAGCATTATGCAAAACTTGAGGTAATGAAAACATTTTAGAGACCTTAGAATCCCAAACATTGACTTGACTTATGATCTCTGGCAACTCCTTAAACCTAGTGTTCATACCATTTAGCCGTTAAGTGTGCTAATGGTACCCATGAAAGTGACAGGAAATTCAGTTACAGAGATTGTTTCCGAAGATGTAAATATGCCTATTTTAATAGAGTTTATGTTAAGTGGTGGATATTATGACAGATAATAACAAAATGACAAGTTGGTAACTATAAAGAAAATATTATGAAGAGACATGACTAAAACTTTGCTTGTTTCATGTTTTTCATCCTATTTTTAAATCTAACCTTATCTTTCTATTAAAGAAACTTTTAATTACTCAACCAAAATTTTTTTCTTTCAGTTTTCTTAGGAAACAGAGCATGGTAACCATTCAACTGGAGTGCTGTTCACCCAAGGAGGCACCCTATTTTAAACTGGTATTTGTCTTTTTGATAAGGGTTCTCTTAGACAGCAAAAGGTTAGCAACTAGAGCTTAGCACTTGTGACTAGGTGATTCCTGGAGTCTCTCCAATCATTATATTATTTGTGAAAGATCTTTCTCTTCGTGGGGACTGAGATTAATCTTCAAATTATCACATATTTAAGATAAAGGTTTATATGTCTAGAAGGAAGCCAACAAATCCAAGGGTTTCATTTTAGTGGTTCTTGGTGATGGAGTGACTTGCTGAGCACTCAGCAGCAGCTAAGGCCAAACCTGCCTCCTACCTTAGTACAGTGCCTGTCCACTACTCCTCACTCCTAGTGTACATATCTTGAAGATCAAAACAAAGCTTTTTAAAAGCTTCCAAATGAAATATTACTGCCCTTGTGTTAGGGCAAACTCCAAAAATGGGTCTAGACATTCAAAAACGCAATAAATTAGCTAGATGCTGGCTATGCACACAAAGGTAGGAGTTATTGTTTTGCTGCAACCCAGAGTGAAAGACCTATTCATTTTAACAGGAAAATTGTAGGCTAACATCTAGGAAAGCATGTGAATTTACATTCTCTTATCAGTTCCTGGATGATTTTCAGTGCATTCATAACCATATATTCTGTTGGGATGAAACAAACATTTTTAAAAATTAAAATGGTCTCTTTTTTCCTCTGATCACTCCTAAATCTTAATAAACAATTACCACTTTGTGGAAAGGAAATCCAAAGCAGAGAAATGAAATGTGTCTTCTAAAACTTTTTCAAATAGTCAATATTTTATGGAAATGGAGTTATCAAGGGCCTGTTCTGGGTTACTAAGTTCCAACCACTGTTTACTCTCCAAATCAGTGGTATACGATTTCCTTCCTTGCAGTAAATTGGGAATTTTCATTGCCTCCATTGCTCAAGATCTCACAGATGGTAAGAGGTAGAACCAGGGAGTCTGATGCCATGACTCACATCCTTAAGTATGCTGAAAGGCTGGGTGGAAGAAGCAATCACTCAATAGCAAATCATCTCTGGGAGGAAGTAGAAGATACAGATCATTGGAAGTGGCATCCTGGTAAACCTGGACAGGCATCTGAGATAGTGACTACTTGGTAGTATCTTGAGTTGGGACTGAGAAATAAGTGATGCAAAAACTAGAAAAGAAGTTGGAAGCCAAATTTAAAGCTCCTTCAATGCCAACCGTATCCATTAGCAACTGGATTAGCAGCTGTAACACAGACCCAAAGGCTGTGGCTTAAATAAATTAGGTGGCAATTCTTTCATTCTCTCAAGAAGTCAGGACCCAATTCTGGTATGGCAGTTTCAGGACCCAGACTCTGTCTACCTTTCTACTTCTCCATCCTCAAGGTCAAAGATTGGGAACAGAAGCTCCAGCTATCATGTTTATGTTCTAGATCCAATCCTGAGAAAGGAAAAAGCAAAAGGTACTAGGTCATACCCCTCTAAGAGAATCAGCTCCCCTAAAAGAACTTTCTTATGGAAATCCCAGTGAATTCCATGGACAGCTCTGGCCACTCCTGGCTGCAAGAGAGACTGGCAGATGTCACCTTTTAATGAACCATTGCTCCCTGGAATAAAATCAAGTGTCCTAAGTAAGACATAAGTGAAAAATGAATATTGGACAGGCATATTGGGTGTCTATCTCAATCTAACCTGCCTAAGGAGTGCAGACTCTTTTCTTAGGCCCTGGGAAGTTGATAGAGAATTCTGAGGTAGAGAAATGAGGGAATGGGGTCAAGAAGATGCAACTGGTATAACTGTGGGAGCAAATGGTGAGAGGTGAGCAGAGGGCAATATTGTGTGGATGTGCATGGAAAGGAAAGTAGAGAAACATACTCCAACCTTCTCATAATCACTCAGGAAACTGAAGCAGTGGGATGGCACTGCTTTAAGTCAAAAATACTTTTCTTCTGTCCTTTGTATTCATTTTGACACTAATATATTGTTTAGTAATTAAATAATATTCAAACCTTGTTCAATTTGAACTATATACAATTAGACCTGAAATTTTTATCACATTAGCATGAACTCCTATTGACTTTGTAGTCACATTGAATAGGTATTTATATGTGAGATGTTCATAAGTGTTATGACTTGAAAAATAAAGCCCAAGTACACAAACTGAAAAGAGCAATGATAAAGAATACGAGCTAGTGTGCACATGTTTTAAAATAAATCATAGTAGAATCCATTGTTGTTCTGATGTGGCTTTTGAATATAATTGTTATAATGCTTATGGACTTCTTTTAATAGTTTACTATCTGGATTTGGATTATTGAGATTTCAAAGATGATTCAGTGGTGTATAGAGAAAATAGGATGAAATATTTGAAGGTGAAGGGGTTCTGTAAATGGTTTTGACTTTCTACTTTGGCTATCCACATTATGAGTAATTTAAAATTATAGGATTTATGCAAGAATTTTCTTTTATAAGAGACACATAAGTGATATGATGTAGTTTATAGTCACTATCATTAAAAGTCAAAAAATTTAAACTACTGCAAGGAATGGATTGAAAAGGTCAATTTTTAAGCCATAGAACTCTCTAAGGACTTTCACGGACTAAGCTACATGAAAACAGACATCTCCATTTTGGCTGCTTGGAGACCTATAAAGAATAAATCAATCCACAAAACACCTTATGTTTGCCACCGACTCATTCCCTCAACTTAGTAAGACTTATATGCTTTAAAGCCCACAGAAGTATATAATCTTTTGTGTTTTAAAACCTAGGTCTCTTGTGAAAGAATAAGATTCCACTTTCAAATATGCAGATGTAGATGTAGAAACGAATTTCATTAGTTACTCCACCAAATCACATTTATCCTGTGTGGGAGAATTCTGGTTTGAGTTGGGCACTCTGGCCTCTTTTTTATTTTGTAATTACCAATATTAAATGTTTCTCTTTGACAATGAATGTCTGGGAACAAGTCTGTTTTCATTCAGGAACTAATACAATTATAAATCCCAATATCTCTGCAGATCAGTTAATGATGTGATAAACATGCTTCACAGCTAGACAGATGGAGGCAGTTCTACAGCACCAGCAGCTGGGGAGGTGACGTTCTAGATTACAGTGCGTATCCAGAGGGTTTATCAAAAATTATAGCAGTAAAAACAGCAGAATTCAAGGATGATAATTATTCTTTCAGGGACTGATGAAAATATAACCTGATTTGCCTACAAAAACACATGCATTATTAAAAACAAAACTGGCAGAGGTTGGGTCAATTTTGGGTGGCAGAAAGTCAAGGTCTCTTTCTCTGGCTTTGCTCTGTTTTCCTCATCACATTCCTGTCAAATTCTATATGTAGAAAAATCTTGTTCATATGGAATGAGGGGCCAAGAGCTGGCACTCTTTAGCTTTCCTGTAATATTTACCAACTCCTCCATAAAGCCATCCTAATCTAATATACAACCCAAGTGATATAGAGGTGCTTGCCATACTAAAGTAGCTCTAGTACAAGTCCCATAATCCTCCTTCCAACCAGGTGACTGCCCACAAAACCCCAGGTGTGTGGAAATTTTAAATCAATTGCTGCTTAGAGGATTAAGTTTATGTCAGCCAAGCTGATAGAAGAGGCTTCTCGCTACATCACCATAAAGCTGGTGAATGAACCTGCCTGAGGACCAGGCACCCGCCAGACAAGTGGGCAACAGTGAGTCTGTTCATCTTTGGAAACCCAGAGAGCCAACCAGCCTTTAAAATCTTTATGATGGTAAGACTGAGAGTCATTGTCTGGAATGTAGTGAGGATCCTACCTGACTCTGCCAAGACACATATAGTAAACATTTTCTTCCTGCTAGGAGTGGGCATGGAGCAGAGCAATGGCTCATCCTAGCCACATGAGCTTCCTGTCACAGAAGAAGGGCCAAGAGTAGTTAACACAGGGACACCAAATGGAATTCCTTGTCAACCTTTCCTGTTGTCAGTGGCAGTAGGAAAACTGTCACCTGAGCTTCGGAGTGAAGTACAAAGAGAGGACCCCAAACAAGAATGGCAACATCTGTTCCCTTGGTAAATGCTAACTGCACACTTTTCTGACCCAGGCATCATGCCAAACATGAAAGCAAATAGTCTGACCTACACAAGCTCCTGGGTGAAAAGAGAAGAGAGGCAACTGAACTGTGTGATCAATCAAGATAAGCAAATGTTGGGTGGGAGCTCTTAGTGGGGGCCCTGAAGACAGCACTGTGGCCATAACCTTTCAGCCTACATCATGTTCACCTGCAGCTGGTGGGCAGTTTTTATGCACATTAAACAGCTTCCTACTTCCAGTCCTCTCCTGCCTCCTTCTCTTCTCTACCTGGGGACTTCAGGGCAGCTTGGACTGCCTATATTGACTTCCCTGCCTCACTTCCCCAGTCTCTCATAGAACTTCCTGGACTACCTTCCAATTAGCCATTTGGCTCAAATCCTTGTCTCAGGATCTGACCTTAGGAGTGAACAAGCCTAAAGATTTAAATCAGTGCATGGTACTTTTGTGCAAATTAGAAGATGGCATCCTCCCACTGGTGGAGGCAGCCAGCCTCATGTTCCCCAATGGAACAGTGCTTTCATACATTACTAGCCGAGTGCAAAATGGCAGAGCCCCTAGAGAGGAGAAATTACATATACATTTATTCTTTGGCCCAGAAATCCTCTAGGAAGCTGTTTCACCAATGCTGCGGCAAATACATGCAATACATGTACTATTTATAATAACAAAAGATTGGAAATAACCAAATGTCCATCAACAGAAGACTGACTTAATAAACTAAGGCACATTCATACAAAGGAGCCACAAAAGGAGTGAAGAATATTGTGATGGTTAATTTTATGTGTCACTTTGATTGGGGTAACTTGATTGGGTGACAGAAGTGTTTGACCAGATATTTTGTCTAACATTATTCTGGATGTGTCTGTGAGGGAATTTCTGGATGAGATTAGCATTTAAATGGATATACTGAGTGAAGCAGATGGCCCTCTTTAATGTGAATGGGACACATCGAATCAGTTGAAGGGCAGAATGAAAAAAAATGGGTGCCCCTGATCTAGGGAGAATGCCTCCTGCCTGACAATGTTTGAGCTACAATATCAGTTTTTTTCCTGCCTTCCAACTACAGGGGTTGACATTGGGACAGTGCAAGTAAATATTGGACTTTGTGGTTGCTAAACCCTTTAACATTGGTCACACAGATACATTCAACAATGCTTCCTGCTCCAAATGTACGTGTCAGTCAATCAGTCTACATATGAAGGTTGATATTGCTGAGGTTATTCACCCTGGAAAGCAAGAAGCTACTCAGGTTGGTATAAATTTATACAATGGATCAAAAGCATTGCTGGTTATAGGGAGCAGGGGGGACAAATTGAGCAAAACAGTGGTCAGAGCAAAACAAGCTCAGAAGCCACATTGTGCAAGCCTTGACACTGTGTCTTCTGAGAAGTCGGGCCATTTAAAACTCTTTCGACTGTTAAGCTAGCTTGTATCCAACTGCTTAAATTCTTTTGTGGACTTTCAAATCATGAGGCTGCAAGGGATTACTGTGATGTTCTTTGGTAATCCAGTCATTCCACGTAACAAAATGTTTCATAATAAATCACTAAAAATATCTGCTGTTTTATTAAAAGCAGATCTCTGTTTGGTGATGCATGCATAAGATGGAGTGGTGGTTTATGATGGGAATCCCATCCTGCTAATACACAGCAAAGCTGTAATAGGTGCAGCCAGCACCCTCTGAGCCCTTAAATACAAGAATCCAGTTTGCTTAGCTCCTCAAAAGTGGCTTTAAGTAATTATGCCCCCAAAAGAAAACAGATCAGACTTGCTTCTGGCACTGTTTGAGTCCATTTGTATTCTCTGATAACCCAGATGTTTCTGGATATGGCAAACATTGCCTACTTATAGAGGACTTAAAGTAGGTAAATGATAACCTAGCTGACTAGACTAAACCCAGCCTTGGGGGCCAGGGATCCCTTTCCAGTGAAGCCTTGAGGGAGAAACTTCAGAGGCAAAGACTCAGAAAAGGATGAAAGAACTGAGGTCTCAGTAGAGGTTCCAATCTGTGTCCCTTGGATGGGACAGTGTCCCAAGTGGGATGATTCCCCAGTTTTCCACAGTGATAGACTTCTTTAACACACCCTGTATTGGCAGCCTCCACTTCTTCCTCTCACTTTCTTCTCCACTTCCTAGGATGAGCTGCTTACATTCAAATGTTTTTCTCAGGGTCTGCTTCTCAGAGAACCCAAATCAAGACAGCCTCGGAGGGATACAAATCCTCTGGGCACAGGAGCACAGGAGAGGGACTCCAGACTCCCTTAACAGAGAGTCATGCTAGAAGCAGTGTTAGTGCTGCAATGAGCTGAACCAGGACCAGAGATGGAAACAAGGCCAATAGCAATACAGAGGCTGAACTCTGTTAAGTCAATTGTAGATAGAGAGACTGGGATTCCACATGACTGCAGGCATGTGAGTGAGCTCAGCTGAGATCACCTGAACCTGGCTCATATCAGTAGAACTGCAGACTCATGGGCAGTAACAAAGGTTGGTTAGATCCACAAGGTTTTGGGATTTGTTATGCAGCAATAGCAAAGCAACTGCTACATGATGCTTGATTTTCTTATTGAGGAATAAATTGTGTATACTTAAATGATACAATGTGACAATTTGATATACAAGGGGGAAATAATGACCCTATGTGTTACCAAATAAGGAAGAAAATTGTAAAAAAAAAAAAAAAGCATCATTGCTTCAAATGAAGTAGAGCATGGGATCTGTAGAACTCAGCTGACCTGCAATTTTTAACCAGTGGCACAAAGGGTAATGTGCTATTGTTCGTACTTGCAGAGGCTTAAATGAAGGTAACTCCTGTGTCATCACCTGAAATATTTATTCTGAGGCCTGGAGCTGTTCATATAACTGTCACGTACTTCATGCAGAGGGTGAAAAAGTATGTATCATGTGTGTAGTACTCAGCTAATGCTTGGCTCTGCACTTTGTGGCATATAAAGGCCCTAAAATCCTTAAGGTGGAATTCAGGGTGACCTGATGTTTTCATCTCACTGTGATGAAAGAGAACTCAAAAAGGTCTGGCAAAAGAAGCAACCCCTAAAATACCAGGGACTTCATAATGAAACACACTATCTTAGGAGTACCATCCACTTCCCTCAGCTGTAACTTGTTCTCAAAATGCCTCTGCGGGGTGTGAAATGAAAAAATATGTATTTTTTCAAAACATATACCCAAAGGGTACTTTATTTAGAAAATATAAACAATGCTTTCAACTCAGTATTAAGACTAACAATTTAACTTTTTAAAAAATGAGCAAATGATTTGAACAGGCACTTTACCAAGGAAGATTTTTAAATGGCAGACATACGCGTGAAAAGATGTTCGACATCATTAATCATTGGGGAAATAATCATACTGAGGTACCATTACAAATCCACAAGAACAGCTAAAATTAAAAAGACTTGACCGCATCAAGTGCTGGTAAGGATGCACAGAACTGGAACTCTCCCACTCTTCTGATAGAATTGTAAAATGGTACAATCACTTTGGAAAGAAATTCGGCAGCTTATTAAAAAGTTATATAGTTCCCATATATCTAAGTATTCCAGTACTAGAGAAAAGAAAGCATATGTCCATACAAAAATTTGAGCATCAATGTTCACAGCAGCTTTATTTGGAAAGGTTACAGACTGGAGAAAACTGAAATGTTCATCAACAGGTGAATGGATAAACACATTGTAGTACATCCATACAGTGGAATGCTATTCAGCAATAAAATGGACAAGCTACTGATACAAACAACAAAAGGACCGAGTCTTAAAACCATTATGGTAAGTGAAAGAAGCCATGGTGTCTATACTGTATAGTTTGTTTCCATGTATATAAAATTCTAGGGGATATGAAATTAATCTAAAGTGACAGAAGGCAGTTCAGTGGTTACCTGGTGATGAGAGGTTTAGGGGAGAGAGGGATTATTAGGGCATAAGGGAACCTTTGAGAATGTCCATGTTTATTATCACAATTGTGATGTTTTCATGGGTATATTCATGTCAGAACTCATGGAACTGTATATGTTAATAATTTTTTTTGTTTCTCAGGTTGATAAGGGGTGTGGCACCTGGTACATTTGATTCTCCTGTTCTGAAAAATTCTAATACTTACCCAATATTCTTAGAGGAGTGTTCCGCTAGGCCTCTAACTCATCTTTCGTGGGCAAAATAAAATGGAGCTAGCAGGTCTTTAAGCTGTATTCTGCTGGGGGCCGAAAACTTCAGAACCCACAGTCAACTTCTCTCCCCAGCAGATGAAGAAAATGAAAGACTATACTACTGGTCCAAGGTCACTTATCAAGTCACAGCCCATGGTTTGTCCTCCCAGATTTCAACTGTGAACCTGTGAGTAAGTCACCAGGTCACCCAGCTTTCCAAGCCCTTCACAGCCACCCATTGTTTTTCTGGTGTGTTTTCCCTCTGAGCGTTGGATTGAGAATATTATCCCTGAGGTTCAGAATTTTAAGGATGCTCTTGGAAACCAGAATCGGTCTGCAATAAAATGGCATTCCTCTTTTCATTGTATCCCTACGTCACAGATAAGCAGCTCTGTAGTCCTCCTGAGTCACTTTGATCATTGGTCCCTTTATCCCAGATCTGTACCCTGGCAGGAATCACCCCTCTGGAGCTCAGTCCAACATATGCTCAGCCAGAGTCATAAATGCTTTCATTATCCTAGACCACCCAGCTAATATTTTGTCTTTAGTATGAATGCCCACCCCCACAATGGCTCTGTTGTTCTGTACCCTTAGGCTGTGTCAAAGCTTAACCATAATCTCCCATTCATAAAGGACCCACAGGGCTCAGGTTATCCTTTTTACTTTTGTGAGCACTTGCAAAATCCTTTGGGAAACCAGTGTAGTTTATAACAGTGTATTATGCCAATCATCTCCTAAGCTCCTCCTGGTCATTCATGAGGGATTTCCAAGAGCCCTGCATACCACACACAGAGTAACCACCAGCACCCCTGTGCCCACGTGCCAGCACCGACTAGGGGCTCAACTCGATGCTGAAGGTGGTCCCCACTGACACCCCTCAGGCTCTTGCCACCACCCCCCTTCCTGACTCTGCCATCTCTCATGAAAGGAGTTTGTGCTGTGCACATATAACAGAAATACAGGACGGCATGAGTTAAAAAAGCCACTGGCCATATAAAACTTGTGCCATATCAACCCTGATTCATTCTGCCTCGATAAAACCTGGATGAGAATGAGAGGAGATGCCTATCTTTGTGGACAAAATCCCACCCTGGCTGTTTATTTTTTTCCAGTGAAAAAAGTGCCTCTTCACTGCTTCTCGACTGTTGCCCAAAATCTTCAGCCATTAGTGCTGGAAAAAAAGACCTTTTGTAGAATTGTTCACTGGCACCTTGCTTCATGTGGTCTGTGAAACAGCAATATTGGTACCACTCGGCTTGTTGGAAATGCAGAATCTCAAGTCCCATCCCAGTTTTGCTAATTAGAATCTGTATTTAACAGGATCCCCAGGTGATCAGAGCCTGAAAAGACCTCAAAAAACCCGGTGATTACTCCAAAGAAAAAAGTCAATTGACCTCTCAGAAGACTGTGAAAGTGGAAAAGAGGCTGCTTGCTGTTTTCCAGGCCTCTTTGATAGTTTCTGGCATTCAGAATTCCCTAAGAGTTGATTCTCTAGTGGCCCTGGTGGGAATCGTTCTGGAAGAAAGTAAAACACATGGTCCAGGATGGGATATAAAACACATATTTGGCATATTCTTGAGGTGGGGGCAGGGGACATGGGAAAAGCCACAGGCTCTGCCAGCCCTCCATGACCTTGCCAAGTCACCCACCTAGGGTCACTAGCTCACACAACACCAAGTGGTGACAACTAATTTTACCAATCATAATAAACCTCAGTCACCATTTCTAGTTAAAATGTTTCCCTTTGGTAAAGGTGTTATTTGTTTCTTCTCTCTTTAGATCTTTTTTTCCCCCATGTAACACACACATCCAAATAAATGTATTCAATTTGAGCTACTAGAAAAGTGAAAGGGAAAAGATTTTAATCATCTGGCATTATCTCTGCCAAGCTAAGCAACTCTTTAGGAAAAGTTAATGTCACCACTCTAGGGTTTTCTCCTTGGATCTGCTGCATTGGCTTCCTCAGTCCTCTGTAGACCTGGGGTTCTCCACTGAGGAAGATTTCATCCCCCAGGGGATATTTGGTAATGTGAGGGACATTTTAGTTTGGCACAACTGGAGATAGGGAGTTACTAGTGGTATCTAATGGATAATGGCCAGGAATGCTGCTAAACATTTTACAATTCAGAGAAGAGCTTCATGACAAAATAAAATAAAATAAAATAAAATAAAATAAAATAAAATAAAATAAAATAAAATAAAATAAAATAAAATAAAATAAAATAAAATAAAATAAAATAAAATAAAATAAAATAAAATAAAATAAAATAAAATAAAATAAAAGAACATAAACTACAATAAAATCAAATAAAATAAAATAAAATAAAATAAAATAAAATAAAATAAAATAAAATAAAATAAAATAAAATAAAATAAAATAAAATAAAATAAAATAAAATAAAATAAAATAAAATAAAATAAAATAAAATAAAATAAAATAAAATAAAATAAAATAAAATAGTGCTGAGGTAGAGTTCCTTTAGCCAGCCCTGCCCAAACATAACCATCTCTCTCTCTGCTTAGGGAAGACACAGGGACTTAAGAATAATCATATATCACATTTATTAAATGCTTAACCTATCTAGTCATTACTCTAGGTACTTTCTACGTACTTTTCAGCAACTCATCTACTCTACAACAATCTTGGGTGTCACCATTATTATTATATTATTGTTATTATTATTAGCATCCTCCACCAACTGATGAGGTCCAGGAGAGAAATACCTTGCCTGAGGTCTCCCAGCTAATAAGGGCTGGAGCCAGGATTTGCACCCAAGAGATTATTGCCAGATCCCACTTATTTAACCACAACACAACTTTGGTAACTAAATACTTGCCAAGAAACTGAGGGTGATGAAACTTCCATCATGAGGATTTGTTGCACACAGGCCACTACTTTCAGTAGCCGCAGCTCTGTGGATGAGGCACTCCTCCTCCTCAGGAGATTTGCTCTTTTACTCACATGGCTTCACTCACATCCAGGTCGATCATGGGAAGTAGGAGGGAAAAGAACTTATATTCATTCCCCAGAGGTGAGGAAGTTTACATGTCTTGGTGACAAGGTGTGCCATTTTCATGAAGCTTATGCAGTAGTAGTGCATCAGTGGGTGCAGGTCACAGAGTCAGGTCTTCATGGTTTATGGTTGCCAATAAAAAAGATGGAGAAATAGCACTAAATCTGACTATCTGGCTTGTAAAAGGAGAGAGGGACAATGAGTTGTAGTGATTCTGTTCTCAGTGTTTGAGAAATAGAATGCAATGCTGGCTAATTAGTGGCAGACCTGAGGAGTTCCATTCTTTCTAGGAGAAAAGCTTATTTGTACTCAAGGAAAATGTTCAAGAGAAACAAGTTTTATTATGAAATAGTGATTTACAGAAATCCCAGCCCCTTGAGTGTTTCACCAACCACATGACTAACTGGGCCCTCTCTACTGCCCTGCCTTGCATCCACAAACTCTCCTTGACCAACACTGCAACCAAAACAAGACTGGGTGTTTTACAAAAGGCAATCAAACACAATATACAGTAAGTACAGTCATCCAACAACTTTTCTGGAGGGAAATTGAAGTTCAATAGTCAAGTGATCTTATTCAATTTGTTTTTTGTTTTTGGTACAGGAAGAATTTTTTTTATGAGGCATTCCTGAAAAGAATGTAAACCAACACCCGTGAACCATGTATGGACCGATTCCTGAGTGCCAGATGCTATCTTCACCATTTTATATGCACATCTCATTTAAACCTCACAACAATGTTGCTGCTTTATAGATGAAGAAATTGAAGTTCAGAAAGGCAAATGGCCATTGGCAGAGCAGGAACTCAGCCTCATTGCTAATTATCAGGCTGTCCTGTGGCTCCCTTTTGATCAATCAAGCTGTCATTCAGTGGTTCACTTACAACTTGGTCACCCACAGCTCAAGGGCACCAGAGCTGTAGTTTCTTTCCTTTCATAGTATGTCACAGTTATTCAGCACATTACCTTGCTATAAGTTTTGGTCTGAGGAGAATGAAACACCTTCTCAAGGAGGTAGGACCTACTTCTCCCCTCAACTGCTCCTGGGAAAAGCAAGCGATGCAGTTGGTCAGTATATTGGGGAGAGCCACTAGAGTCAGGGGCTTTCAGGTGGAAAGAAAGAATTCTGTTCCCTTGGAAAAAAAAGAAGACAGTATAGAAGGGATTTCCTTGCCTTCAAGGAAAAAGAGTTTAAAACATACATACCAGGAAAAAAACTGATAGAGGAAAGGGAATAACTCACCATTTTTACTTTGATATGTCTTTCTCAGGAGGCTTTACCTTTGTCTTGGTCTGTTTGGGCCACTATAACAAAAATACCAGAGACTGAGTGGCTTATAAAAACCAGAAATTTCTTTTTCATTGTCTGGAGTCTGGAAGTCTGAGATCAGGGGGCCAGAATGGCCAGGTGACTTTTTACTGTATTCTCACATGGTCAAAGGGTACTAGGGAGCTCTCTCTGGTGTCTTTTATAAGGGCACTAATCCAAAAAGGCCCCACCTACTAACTGAGGGTTAGGTTTCAACATAATGTTGAAGTAAGAAATGCCCAAAGCAGTAGAGAATTTTTGTAAGAGTTTATTTGAGCCCAAACCAACAATTGCTGGGCAGCAAGATCTCAAATGTTCCGGCAAATGAGTTTTGCAGTTTCTTTTATGCATTTGAAATTAAAGAGGGAAGATAAAGAAGATCATATGAAAATGGGAGAAAGCAAGGTGGGGATTGAATTATAGTTCAGTTAACAATATTATGTGAGACTGGTCATGCTAATTTCAATAGTGTGTTAATCTAGATGCACAAAAATAATGGACAGGGCTTGCTTAAGGAAAAGACAAGCCTTTTACTAAAGAAGTTATATGCCTGGGACCTGACTACCCACTGTGACCTGCCCAGTTAGGAATTTATGATCTACTCACCCTGTGAGGTTACTTTCTGAAGAATCCTTTTTTGTCTGTTTGTCCACTCTGTGAATTGCATCAGATACGTTCAGACCAGAGCAAACTCTATGTCTTCACATTGGTGGTTCTCAACTGGAGGATGATTTTACCATCCAGAGGATATTTAGCAATGTCTGGGGACACTTGGGTCACAACCGGGGAATTTGGGGTAGTAGTACTGACATCTAGTGAGTGAGTGGATATCAGGAATGCTGCAAACTTCCTACAATGCACGGAACTGCCCCTCACAGCAAATTATCTTGGCCCAAAATGTTGATAATGCTGAGGTTGAGAAGTTCTGCTCTAAGTGATTAAAAATGAAACTACACAAGCCCAGGTCAAGTACAAGATATTTGGATTTATCTTAACTGCAACTTATCATCAGCTTTGAGGAAAGCATCCTTCCCTTTTGCCTGGCCCCATTTCTCCCTCTGTCAATAAGTAAAGCAGGATTCAGAGATTTACAGATTCTTTTTGTTTGCTACCCCTGAATCTGGACATAAAAGTGATTCCTAATGTTTATGCGCTCACAGCCCCCAAAATACCTTGACAGTTATCTCTGAGGTCATGACTTGTTTACTCTTCCTTATAGAAATGAGGGATCAGTTAGCCTGGTAAAAATGTGAAAGAAAAGAGAAATGGGAATATTCCAGAAAGATTTTTCAGGGTAACCTCTCTTCGAGGTAAAAATGTACAATTATAAAAAAAAAAAGAGTAAAATAAGCAAACATTTAATCAACAAGCGAAGTTGTAGGTGTTCTCTTTGTAATCTGGGCCTTTTGCAACCTGTATTTGCAAGCTGTGCTAGCCTAGCCAGGAGCTCCAGACCAAGAACTGCCTGTGAGAGGAGCCTCGCTTTGAAAGGAAGGGGCCAGGCCCTGTACGGAACCACCTGACTCAGTCTTTGGCCAGGGGCCACCACCATAGTAGCTCATCATTGACCAACCACTCTCCTGACAGCACCTGTTTTCATAACAGGCAGACCCTGAGACAGGGATTTGTGTGGAAGAGATTTATGAGGATGAATACTGACAAAACCTAGGAGTGGGACCATGAACCAGAGAAGAAAGGGAGGTTAAGCTGGGTGAGATCTCAGGCAAAATACCACTGAGGGCAACGTTGGCTCAGCCCTGGTGAAGGACATGCTTGGAGGTGATCAACCAGTCTATACCCTGCCCACCCATCCCAGCTCGAGTCTCAATCACTTCTGTTCTCTGTGCGTCAAGTAAAGTGAGTTCCCACAGTGTAGGGACAACCCTGACAGAGACTCAGGTACTGAGTGTGTGCTGTGAAAGCACTCCAGAAATGGGTGTGTTTGAAAATCCTAAGGGTCTGAGAGCACATGGGTGGAGCTCTCAGCACCCAATACAGGCTGAACCCAAATTTATAATGATGGATGCAGAGAAGGAAATTGAAAATAGAACCAATTATTTTAAAAGGTTGTAAAATTGTTCATTTAAAAGTCAACCCTGACTTTTTTTTTCTCTTAAAAAATCAGGATATAGAGGGTGGGAGAAATAGGGAGAAGATGGTAAAAGAGTACAAACTTTCAGCTATATGATGAGTAAGGACCAAGGATCTAATGTATAATATAGTGACTACAGTTGATAACACTGTAGCATATAATTCAAATGCTCAAAGAGAGTTAAACTTACCAAACAGACAAACAAATGATAAATGTGTGAGGTGATGGATGTGTTCATTAACTAGATGGAAATCCTTTCATAATGTATACATATATCAGTTAGCTACGATATACACTTTAAATGTCTCACAACTTTATTTTTTAATTATATGTCAATGTCCTGAAAAAAAAAATCAAGGTGCTATTATGAGGTTTTGAGCTTGCTACATGAGTGGGAAGGAAGAAGCATCTCATCCAGCTTCAGCTTCTGCAAGGCTAACTTGTCTGCCCCAGAATGAGACTTCCACCAACTCTGCCTGAGATGTTGACAGAATCGTGAAGCCACAACTTGTCAGACCCTTCCTAGAAGAGAAAAATCTATAGAGAGCAATTCAAAGGGGATAGGATGCCAGTTGCTTTACTAAACAAATTGAGTGTATTTCCCTTAGTTACGGTAATAAACTTTGCCTCAATAAGGCCTTTGGGTTGTGAAAAAGTCCATTGGTGACTTCAACAGAGGCTGAAGGATTTAGTTAAGGTAAATCAAAAGTTACTTTCAAAAAGCTTTACTCCAAAGTTATATTGCAGCAGCTTACATACAGATTTATTTTTATTTCTTTCAATATTTTTTCCTTAGGTTTTTTAGAGAAAAGTTTTCTTTTATTTCTCAGGTTCTTGTAGGGATGGGAGATGAGTCAAAGATGTCTCCTCACCACCCATCATAGCTCAGATCTGATTGGCTCGCAGTTAATTTGATTAATTGTGGAACCAGATAACTCTGATCCAAATGCCAACACCCCCTCTTGAAATCCAAGTTACCCATCTGGACGGTTTATGATAAGTTAGCCAAAAATTATCAAACCTCTGCGAAAGTTTATAAGCACATATGTGTAACCAACTTGCCTTTTCTTTTATTTTGTTTACTGCTGCATTTGCTTATTTTTTATTTATTTTATTTTATTAGTTTCGGGTATACAATATACTGATTTGACATTTATATAGTTTATGAAGTGATCCCTTTGATTACTCTTAGCACCCACTTGACTCTACACAGCCATTACAATACTATTGACTATGCTGTACTTTATATCCCCGTGAATATTTTGTAACTACTAATTTGTACTTTTTCATCTCTTCTCTTTTTTCTCCCAGCCCTCCAACCTCCCTCCCCTCTGGTAGTCACCAGATTGTCCTTTGTATCTGTGAGTTCATTTTTGTTTAGTTTGTTCCTTTTGTTTCTTAGAGGCCACATATAAGTAAAATCATATGGTATTAATCTTTCTCTGTTTGACTTATTTCACTCAACATAATAACCTCTAGGTCTATCTATGTTATTGCAAATGGTAGAATTTCCTTTTTTAAATGGCTGGGTAATAATATTACATTGTATATATGAATTATAACTTCATTATATAATTGTCCACAGGCATTTAAGTTGCTTCCATATCTTGGCTATTGTGAATAACGCTGCTGTGAGCATAGGGGTGCATTGATCTTTATTAATTAGTGTTTCATTTCATTTTTTACAACAGTTTTAGATCTACAGAAAAATTGAGAAGGTAGTACTGAGAGTTCCAATAACCCCCTGCCCTCAGAATCCTCTATTATGGACATCTTAAACTAGTATTATATGTTTGGTATAATTAATGAACCAACATTGATGCATTATTTTAAAATAAAGTTTATAATTGATTCAGACTTCCTTATTTTTTTAACCTAATGTCCCTTTTCTGTCCCAGAATCCCATCCAAGATACCATATTACATTAAATTATCATGCCTCCTTAGGCTCCTCTGGACTGTGACAGTTCTCCAGGCTTTGTTTTTGATTGCTTTGGCTGTTTTTGAGAAGTGCTGGCTAGGTATGTTGTAGGATATTCCTCTCTTAGGATTTATTTGGTGTTTTTATCATTATTAGGTTGGGATTATGGGTTTTAGGAGGAAGATCACAGAGATAAAGTGCCATTTTCATCACTGCACATCATGGGTACACACATTGACATGATTATGACTGTTGATATTGCCTTTGTTTGTCAGTTTTCTCCACAGTAAAGTTCTGCTTCTATTTTTCCCTTTTTCTACTATGCTCTTTGGAAGGAAGTCACAGTGTGCAGCCCATACTTAAGTGTCCTGAGGCTGGACTATCTACATAATTTACTTGAAATTCTGCCTGGGAAATTTGTTTCTTCTTCCCCATTAATTAATTTATTCATCACAAATTCTATCAGATATTTATAGATATTTATTTTCTATTTTACTACTGCTTTATTTAATATTATTTTATTTATTTTGTTGCTCACATTGTCCTAGATTTGGCCATTGGAAACTCTTTCAGCTGGATTCTTGGTCCTTTGATGTGCCCTATCAATGTGTGTGTTACATTTTTTAATGCTTTCAGGGTCTTCTTGTATATTTCCTGCTCTAGTTGTAAAATGAGCTATCTCTCTAAGGAGGTCTGGTTCCCTTTACTGAAAAATGGTATTAGAAACTAAGTTCTGGGCAATAGGTATGCTTGTTGGTACTGGGGTGCTATTGCTTTTAGACCATTTCAGCTGACAAAGAAATATATGTGAATATACATATACACAAATGTTTTTATATGTAATCATTTGTATTTATATTGCATTAAACTTCAGTCCTTATTAATATCACTAACTCTAATTCATTATTACATGAATTATTCTAGCCTCCTTCCTTGACTCCTTCCTGAACATTAGCTTAGTTGTTCACTTCCATATACGTGTATAGCAGTGAAGTTATTTCACACATTTGTAATACAGTGAGATTCTCTTGTCACAATCTACAGTCACCTCTCCCCTGCATTCTGCTTAAAGTGATGCAGATTTATAAGTTTGAAGTAATTTTTCTCTTCCCTACAGATTATATCTGTAAATAGGAAATTGAGTGGCAAAATTATGTTCACTAGTAATCCGGGTACATAAGAGTTGCCACAGACTATCTGAAGTCTTAAAAAATATAAGGTGCCTAGGAGAGTGAAAAATTGTTTAACTCCTGTGTACCTCAGCTTCCCTTCTGTATCATAGGATGACAATATGAGTCCCTACCTCTCAGGGTTTTTGTGAGGTTTAAATATGTTTAACACATCCAACATCCTAAGAACACATCAGAGCACCTCGAAAATATTCCACAAACACTCTTATTATTAGCATCACAAGGTTCCAGAGGAGTACTGTGGCATGATTAACATCTTAAGAGATCATTCTGGAAAGTGGAGGCAGAAAGACTAGCAAAGAGGCTATTGTAGAGTTTGAGTGAGGGATAGGAGCAGTTTGGGGGAAGGCATGGTGAGAAAGTGAAGTTGAGTTGCCAATGAATATGATGAAATATGAGATGAAAAGTCAATTTTCTGTCTTGAATACCCAGGCACTAAGATAGAGGTGCTATTTACTGGGAAGAAAAGACTAGGAAACTTGGTTTGGGTAATCCTGAAAGCAGAGCCTTCAGTAAGGACTTGGGTGCCCCAAGTTTTTTTGGAAGGTGATTCTAGGAAGCTGGAGTGAGGGATGGTAATTTGGAAGTGCCTCTGGAGGCATGAACTCCTCATACCCCCTGCCTTTTCAGCATTTGCCACAGACCATGTGGTCTTCCAAGGCTTTGGAGAAAGCCCTAGGGCAGAAAAGTGAAGAAGTGCTGTGGTGACAAAGGCAAGATGCTCTTGGTGAGCACTGCAGCTTCAAGAACATCAGAAGTGGGGAGAAGCACCCAAAGTCAGCTATATGAAGAAAATCAGGTTTACAAGAGTGGAGTGAAGTTCCAATTAAGGTCTTTTAATTTTTAATTTAATAATTATTTATTGATAATATATTAAACAGGGTATTCTGACTAACTGCATGGAAGATAGACATGAAATAAACACCAAAGGGAGTATAGACATTCTCCTTCTCTCAGGAAATTACATCTGGTAATATAGTCCAATACATTATAAGTAAAAAACACTGGCTTTGGGGTCACTCACACATCAGGCTTAAGTCTGTCATTTTTTACGTAAGTAAATGTATAACATGTTGCTTAACCTTTCTCTTTCCTCATTTGTAAAATGGGATAACATTAATTCCTCCCTCAGAAGTTTGTGCTTATTATTACATAAAATAAAGCACGTGAGATACCTAGCACAATGTCTTTCATAGGAAAGCATCCAGTAACTATTAGCTGCTATTGTTGTTGATGCTATTGTTAAGAAGAGATAAGATATTTACCATAATCATTATAAGGCAAAAATATTTTTATAAGAAGACAAAAATCTTATGTCTCATCCCTCTCCTAATTATTCCTAGTTCCTTTGAGAATTTTGAGAAAGACAAACAAAAATAGGCTTAACACATGATTATTTAATATATTTTATAGCTAAAAATGGTCACCCAAAGAGAATCATTTAGAAATATTTCACATACATTCAGCCTTATCTCTTTCCAACTTCAAAATTGAGTCATTATAGCCTTAGAATCTCTCATTTGTATTATATATAGAACAATTTTTCACAAGAACTGTAAGCCATACCACCTTATTTAATTATTCTAATAACCTCATAGCTTATCTTTATCATTTTTAGTCTTTCCTTTGTAGTTGGAATCAGTGACTCTCAGTTGAGAGAGAGAGAGAGAGAGAGAGAGAGAGAGAAAGATGGAAGCTGTATCTGTTATCTATTACATAATAATATTATAAAACTTAGCACCTTAAAACAAGGCTTTATTTAGCTCAGACGTCTGTAGATCAGCAATTCAGGCTTGGCTAGGCAAGGCAGTTCTGATTTTAGTGAGACCCGCTCACAAGTCTGAGGGACAGTTCAATTGGCTGATCAGAATAGACACAGACTTGGCTTGAATGACTGGAGCAGTTGGACTTGGCTTCCTGCTCTTCATCCTCAAGCAGGCTAGCTCCAGCATCTTTTCACGGTGAGGGCAGAGAACAAGATAGGAAGAGCAAATGGAAAAATGCTGTCTCTCATCACTGTATGCACCATATATGCTGACATCCCTTGGCCAAACCAAATCAAAGGATGGAAACATGGTTTCACTCTTTTAGTGGAAACTCACACAGCCAAGGGCTTAGATACAGGGAGGAGTGGAAGACTGAGGCAATTCAAGCAAAATTTGTCAATTGAGATGTTATCAAGAATCCTTATGATTAGGCTGCATTCTTTTTTATTGATGGAGAGCCACTGGCTCTTAGACCCATTCATGCAAACATAAAAAATGTAAAAAAATCAGCCCACCCATAGCTCCCCAAACAGCTCCCCAATGATAAAGCACATTCCTCAACAAATTATTTTAAGCTTAAATGCCTGGACCATTTCATGCTCAAAAAACGTTAACGGTTTTCTTTTATCAAGAAAGTCTTGGACACCAATATAATCAAGTCCTTGTTAGCTGCTTAGGTGGTGGTCAAATTCTTAGCCTAAAAAAAATAAATATTACTTAAAATTAAAGTTTTAATAAGAACAAGTGGGCAAGTACTGTACAACTCTAGGATGCATGAAACCAGAAGCTGATGCTGCCTCAGAACTAACATTGTAGTCTTAATGCTTCATTCAGTGTCCTTAAAATGATATCCCAGAATGCCAGTCCTAAACCAACTGTCGACCCTACAGATTCAGCAACACAAGTAACAGTGAACCATCCTTCCCTGAAAGATGATTCCCTTGCTTACAGATTTTTCAAAAATGCTTCTTCCTGACAAATATGTGAGTTCAGCTTTAGGGGGATAAGAAATCAGACACTGAAAGCTGAGCATAGTCTCCTATGGAGCCCATTCTAGAAGCCAAGGATCCCTCCAAAGAGAGATTCCTAAAGGGAATGGGAAGATACTATAGGCAGCTTTTAAGCCAGTAATCTCACTACTGTTGTCCAGATGGCTTAGCTATGTAGGCCTTCACCAGAGGCTTGATGTGGTTAGTAAAGTCTCTAGACTTAAGATTCTGGAATATAAACACAGGTGTCTACAGGAAGCATGCAGGCAATGTCTAGAAGTAAAACGATCAGAGCAATGTATTTCATATTAAGTAGCCATGGCCTTTGTTTCTAAAAAATGTATTTCCTGTTTTTCTTGAAACATATTGCTTTCTGTATCTATCATTTTCCTCCTTTGGGAGAAACATGTGGGCATAAAAATTATTTTATTTCCTTCTTCTTTATATGTGAAATAACAAAGCAAGTGAGTTGATAATTTACAACTTATATTTAGTCCAGACATGAGGAAGGGGGTGGAAAGGGTGTGGAGAATGGGATAAACTGGGGTCAGTGTATTACATCTTGTCAAAGATAAATAAAGCTGGACACTACTTAAAGTGGTAAGGACAGATTTTAATTAGTAATAACTATTACAACAGGAAAAAAAGAGTCCAGAGTGAACTGAATTCAACTTTGATTTGTACAGAGGTGACTGGAAGTTTTAGAGGAAGAATAAGGGAAGAGGGAGGGTGTGAGTGGGGCCTCAGTAGTCTCATGGAAGTGAAAAATGACAAAAAGTGTGAAGAGGGGATTGCTCCATGTGAAACCCATCCGAGTTTCCTAACCAGTACTTACTGAAATTAGGCTCCTACAGAGACTGAGAAACAGGGGTCCTATCTTCAGGTGTTGGTTGGAACAAACAGGAAGTTCTTCTGGTAGCCTCAAATTTTCTCAGGCAAGTACTTTAAGGGGGATTAGGGTCATCTTTGCAATGTGGTCTTGAGCTCTTATAAAATATGTTAGTGTTTATTCATATCTTTATAGGCCAAACTGAGGCTTAGTTGAGAAGAGAACTCAAGAGTCTGTCTAGAATTTGATCAAGAGAATCTTTGTCAATCTTAAGGTAATGTCCACTGATCAGCATAAGTGGGTTATTACCATTTGGAGTCTTCCAATTGCTGAAGGAAAGCCAGAGATGTAGATATTTGCACACAATCTCCCAAATTTTAAATTTTGGTAACTTTTTCAATACGTGTATTTTTAATATGGTGCAGGACAAGTTAACAAAAGCTGCCTGTGGGCGAGCTCTGGCCTTCAAACCACCAGTTTGCAGCCTTTGTAGAAACAAATGTAGGAAAAATTAACCCTTTGTTTTTAGTCTTTCTTTATAAAAATGTCATTCTTGGCAATAACACTTTTATAAAACTTTATTTTGTGTTATTTTATTTATAAGACATAAATAAAGACTGCTTTCTGGCCTGAGGACTTACCTCTAAGGCAAGGTAAATGGGAACATTTTCTATTTTGTTTCCGGAGTGTATGGTTTACAAATCCTTTTTCGTTAAGACCTTGCCTTTATCTAATTTCTTTGAGCAACAAAGTTACTTTGCTGAGAAAACTTGGCAAAAGATTATATTTCAAAAAGTGTAGAGCCAAGCAAATTCCCCTATTAGCTGCATTGAAACCGATGACCCTATAGGAGTACGAGCCGGCATCCTGCTATTTCTGTCTGGCCTTGGAACACTTATTATTAAAAATATAACTGGGCATTTCTACTCATTGTAATAATTTGAATTGCCTGATTTTATTGTTATTTTAAATGCTAGAATATTAAAAAGAAAGGGTTTTATGAGTAGTGGAAGGAAGATTAGCTCTTTCCTTCTTCACGTAGGCCAAGAGTTCATTTTTTAACTGACCCCTTCTACCTGCATCCAGTAAGTAGACAACATATGTTATCATTCAAAGTGATTTACACATTTAGCTTAAAAAAAAATGCTGCTCAGTTGAGTTTTCCTCAAGTAATGAGTTGACTCTGAGGAAAGATGTAAAGCAAGGTCACAGGAGACTTTCAAAAGCTTACAGAGAGTTGTACAGAGAGAGGCCTTGGGAGGACTGGAATTCAGGATTCACATCAGGAACCAAGAGGGGCTCTGATCCCTGGAGCTCATTTCCATCAGTGAGGCACTTGACCCTCAGCTCACAGGAAGAGTTCAGCAATCCCTCACCTTTATGGGGTGTTATAAACTGAATTGTGCCTCCATCTCAAATTCATATGTTGAAGTAATAACCCCAATACCTCATAAAATGACATTATTCAGAGACAGAGTTTTTAAAAAAGGGAATTAAGTTAAAATGAGGTCATTAGTGTTGGCCTTAATTCAATATGACTGGTGTCTTTTTTAGAAGAGATTAGGTCACAGATGCTCGCAGAAGGAAGATCATGTGGAGACACAGGGAAAGGACAGCTGTCTGCAAACCAAGGAGAGAGACCTTGGAAAAAAACTGACCCTGCTGACACCTTGATTTTGCACTTCCAGCTTCCAGAACTGTGAGAAAATGTATTCTTGTTTAAGCCACCCAGTCTGTGGTACATTGTTATGGCAGCCTAACCAGACTCATATATAGGGTTCAGCTGCTTTTGTTCTTGCTATTACTGCTGCTGTCACCAGCCACATTCTTACCCCCTGAAATTCTCTAGATCATGGCTTGTGCTGACCCAAGACTTTTGCTTGTGTATAGTTACCGAGTCCTCACGGCTTCTCCTGTTGGGCAGAGCACTACAACCAATCCTTACTTAGGCTGCTGGGCCAGGTTTCCGCCCTCTCCCAACTCTGGCTAGGAGGTCACAGGATATGTTCTGAAGCTACCTAAAGCTGTTTGCCTCAGGATGAGGCTGTAGGAAGAGATCCCCTCAGAAAAGAGTGTCTGTGTGTGTGTGCACGCACACACATGCACACTCATGCATGTGTATGTGAAATATGCTTAGATTTAGCACATTGACATATTCATTTGTTCAAAAGCCAGTTTATTGCAAATTAGTCTATTATGACAATGAGGTGGGGTGGGGTGGAGGGAAGGATTTGATAGAACTTTGTAGACAAAGAAAATCTTTTGTGTTTTGATTATGGTCACAAATTCATGGACATATTTATCTTTCAAAAACTCATGAAATCCTGTTCTTTACAACATGGATGTTGTTTATCCTATTAAATTAAACATAAAAAAATTCAAATTGTTTTTCTTTAAGCCATTTTAAGGGTTAATTGCTGGTAATTTGGCACTTTGGGCTATAACAAAGAAGGCTGAAGGCTTAGGCCAAGCTTTAGAGATAACTCAGAAACCTCCATCTATGACATGATAATGTTTTCTCCACCTTCCTTAGCCTGGCAAAGAGTGAAGTCCATAGGTAAGAACTAGCTGTTTTGGGAAACAAGCAAGCAGGTTAGATGGCAGCATGAATAAATGTGTGTGAGGAAGGCTCAGCTTATTATGTGATTATTGCTTTCAGAGTGTTCCAGAAACCTCTGATTCAAGGAGTATAAGAAAATACCGCCTTGTCTGAATTTTACATTTTTTTCATTCTCACTTTGTTCTGGAACTAAGTTTTCTCAAAATTTTAATGTGAACACCTCAGTTTCCACTTTGGAGTACAGGCTTTGACACTTCCCTATCAGGTCAAGTAATTAATGAGGCAATGTTGACTGCAATAGAGCCTGGAATGAACCCTGCTGGCATCAAAAGGGACATACCCAGATCATACTCCAAGCCTTGCTTTCCCTCCCTTTGGATTAAGTGTACATGGAGGGGAGCAAGGGTAGATAGAACCATTATATCACTGCTAATTCAAAAATGAAAGAGTTCAAAGATACAGCCAAAATTTTTTTAATGCTTAAAAAGAGAGATTTCCACCAGTCACTCTTAATGATTCTTGTACTCTGATACAGCATACATAGAGAAAAGTGCACCAGTCACACCGGAATAACTTGATGAATTGTTACAACTGGTGTACATCCAGGTGAGCATCCAAATCAAGAAAGAGAACATTATTATCAGCATCCCAGAAGCCCCCTCATGCCACTCTCTAGTCACTGTTTGCCTAACCCACCCAAAGATAACCACTATCCAGACTTCTAACATTATTAAATATTTTTACCACTTCTTAATGCTCATATAAGTGAAATTATACAAAATAAATTCCTTTGTGTCTGAAATATTTTGTTCAAAATTATGTTTGCAAGATTTATCTGTATTTTTACTTATACTTGTAAACGTTTATTCCCATTGATGGATAATACTCCACTCTATGACTAAACCACAATTTATTTATTAATCTGCTCTTACTGGGCATTTGGATTGTTCCATGTTTGGGGCTAACATGAATAGTGCTTCTATGAATAGTTTAGTACATTTCTTTAGATGAATACATGTCCATAATTCTGCTGAGTATTTCATAGAAGCTGAATTGTTAGCTCAGATGTTAATTTTTGTGGATCCTATGAAATAATTTTCTAAAATTCCAATAGCAATGTTCACTTCCATCATTTGTGTATGAGAGTTCCTGTTGTTTGTCATCTATGCCAGAATTGGTATTTTTTTCCATTTTATTTTTATTATTGTCATTCCAATGAGTCAGGAATTATTTTGAGAATAAAAAATGATAGGCTAGGAATGAATAGTCAACAAAAATACTTTCTCAATGTTAGGCAAATTTGTTTCTTATAGAATTATATGAAATTTTTTGACCTCTAACAATCAATTGTATACTTAATATCAGAAGATCTCCAAGGGTAACTATGCTTAAGGCACAGTGTGTTCTGTGAATAATATTGTGATGTGGTGCAGTCATTTGGGAGCATAAATTTGGAAGTATCCACCACAGTTTTAAATGTGTATTGATGTAATAGTTCCTCTCTTGGGAATAATAATATAGAAATATCTAACTATACAAAGATTTTTATACAAATATGTTCCTTGGACCATTGTTTGCAATAGTAGAAAATTGGAAACACCCAAATGTTTGTTAGAAAGCACTTTACTGTATCCTGGTGTATCCTTACAATGGAATTTTATGAAGCTATTAAAAATAATAACATACTTTTTTATTTCCATGGAAAAAGTCCATGATGTGTTATTAAATGAAAAAAAAATTTAAGAATGATATGTAT
Organism: Cynopterus sphinx; assembly: GCA_030015415.1. Taxonomy (NCBI): domain Eukaryota; kingdom Metazoa; phylum Chordata; class Mammalia; order Chiroptera; family Pteropodidae; genus Cynopterus; species Cynopterus sphinx. The sequence goes on from CM057389.1 coordinate 59,481,743, forward strand.
AGTATGCCCTTATGTTTGTTTGAAAATAACAAACAAACATTGAAAATAGTCTGAAAGAATACATTAAAAATAATAGGATTTACTTCTTGGGAGCTAGATTAAAATATTAGAATAAAGAAAGGATGTACAATTTTAATCTTTTGTATTCTCATTCTTTTTAAAGTTTTTGCTATGATCAAATATTACTGTAGAATGTTTAAATACTGAAGCCTTTCCAGTATAAGACAGTACTAATAAGGATATGGCTTTCATATGCCTTCCTCATTAAGATGATGGGTTTCACTAACCCAGCTCTTAACAATTCTGTAATTTGCTCTTGTAGGTTAGAATACTGCTTAGCAAATAGTCACTCCTCTACCTGAAACCTCTGTGGGAGGAGGATTCTTCCCACTCCACTGGTGTTCATCATCACCATATAACTTATTAGGGCCAATTGCAATTGGGCAAAAATGACAGTATACCAGTTCTAGGGCAAGGCCTTTGAAAATATGATTTTCTCACATTCCTCTGGGACTTTCCAGTTTTTTTCATATGAACAATGTGTCCCATGTAGACTTGCTTTTTTAGCCTGTGAGAAACATGAAGTAGAACTGCCCCAACTGACCACATGAGAGCATGGGAATACTCTTTTTGTTGTATGCCACTGAATTTGTTTTGTTTTGCAGTATTACTGTGTTGAAAACCAACTGAGACACTTGTTAACAACAATTTTATTTTTGCTCCATTGACATTATTTGTTTTTAAATTGGCCTACTTTTAAAAACTTAATTTTCTATATAGCTCTACTAAAGCCACAGTAACTATAAATCAGGCTTTATGTGCTAGTTACATATTAAATACACATTGGCATAAAGATATAACTATTAACATTTTTACAGTTGATCTTTCTGATATACCCACTATTAATAGTATAAATACTAAATTTTCAGAAATACTGACATAATCCACAGATATATTCACTCTCTTTGCTTATTCAGTAGTTGTAGGCATTTGTGTGATAACAGGTAGAGTCTATGGCCCTGGAACTAAGCATATTTGCCTGTCAGATATGAAGATAAACCAATGTCATTGGTGTTTTTAGCACTGTGCAGTAAACTATTGGGTTTACCAGCTCAAACTGTGGACAGAACATTATGTTATAATAGAATCCATTAGTTAATTGTCAACGTGCAGTATTTGCTTCATGTTTCATTACACAAATAAGTTGGTCCCGTATATTGTATAAAACTCAAAATATTGTTCTGTTCCTAGGAGCAGTATGAAGATACCCTGAAAATAACTGAAAGAGCAACAAAGTTCAGCCAACTCAAAAGCAAGACCATTTGAGTCCTACCAATGACCAAGTATCAATATGTGGTAAATGATGACTAGGAAATAACCCACCATCTAAGTTTCTGACTAGCTGTTCAGCTGAGCAAGCCAGCACTGACTTCCATTTTTGGTCATTTTTACTCTTGTGGTTTGACATCTAGAATTATCTTACCTGCTGCCAGTATTAGGAACACAACAGTCAAAAATACTGTTCATAGATAATGTTTTCTTGACATCTTAAATTCTTTTATGTGGTTACTCAAGGATGGCTTGTTACAATTGGCATTCTCTGTGATGGCAAAATGAGTGAACTCAAACTCTCAATATTGCTTGCTCTTAGCTGGTATCTAAGATAAGCCTATCATGCTTCTCATTTAATTTCAAGGCCTTATGTGAATGCATCCAAATATTAATCAAACTTCTTATTCATTTTTGCTAAGAAATATTATTTCATACTAAGGACAAAATGCTTTCTCAATTAACTCATAAATGAAGCCTATTTATAACTGGGTTCCAGTTGGGGGTGGGAAGGACTATTGATACTCCCTTCAGAGCTTTCCATTGGGATATGGGCTTGTTTATTGAATTCTGAAGCTAGAAGAATCCTTGTGAGGTCATAGCCTCCAGTCCCTTTCCTCAAGATCTGCAAGGCAACCTTGGAGACTATACTCTTTCCTCCAAGTTGGAGCTGATTGACCAAAGGCTCATTGTAATCCTGGAATTCCCCCAAAGAATTCAGGGATAGAGGATTACAGTGCTTGGGCTCCTCAGTGCATGTCTGATTTCTCATATAAAGGAAACCCCGGATGCCAAATGATAAGCGAATTACCTATAAATTATACTTTGCAAACAAATTAAAAACACATCCAAGGAACATCTCCAGCTTGATAAATGACATCTGTGAAAAACAACATTCTATCTAATGGTGAAAGACTTAAAGCTTTCCCCCTTAAGGACAGAAAAAGACAGGGATGTGTGCTTTTGCTACTTTAATTCAATATTTTGCTGGTGGTTCTAGCCAGGGCAATTAGGCAAGAAAAAGGGAATAAATGGTATTTCAGACTGAAATGGAATAAGTAATACTATTTCTATGTGTAGGTGATATGACTTTACATTTAGAAAATCCTAAGGAATACACACACACACACACACACACACACACACACACACACACACCCTACCGGAACTAATAAAAATGTTAGTTATACACTGAAAACTATGAAACATTGATGAAAGAAGTTAAAGAAGAAATAAATGAATGAAAAGACATCTTATATGTATGAATTAGAAAAGTTAATATTGTTAAGATGGTAGTACTCTCAAACTGATTGACAGATTCAATGCTTTCCCTATTAAAATTCCAGTTGACCTTTTTTTGCAGAAATGAACAAGTTGATCCTAAACTTCCTATGAAAATGCAAGAAACCCCAAATAGCTGAAACAATTTTGAAAAAGAAGAATAAAGTTAAAGAATTCACATTTCCCAATTTTAAAACTTACTACAAAGCTACAGTAATTAAGTCTGTGAAATATTAGTATAAGGGCATATAAATCAATGTAATAGAATTGAGAATCTAGAAATAAACCTATACATTATAATCAATTGAGTTTTTGACAAGGATGTCAGGATAATAGTCTTTTCAACAAATGGTACTGGGACAACTGTATCTCCACATGCAAAGGAATGAAATGGACCCTTTCCTTATATATAAAAATTAACCCCAATGAATCAAAAAGCTAAATGTAAGAAATAAACCATAAAACTCTTAGAGGAAAACATATGTGTAAATCTTTGTAATCTTGGATTACACACAGTTTCTCAGATCTGACACCAAAAGCACAACCAAAGAAATAAATAGATAAATAGACTTCATCAAAATGAAATGCTTTTGTCTTCAAAGGTAGTCTCAAGAAAGTGAAGCTACAACCTATAGAATGAGAGAAAATATTTGTAAATCATATATCTGATAAGACTCTTTCATCCAGAATTTAAAAAGAGCTCTTACTACTTAACAATAAAAATAATTAACAAAATTTAAAAATGGATGAAGAATTTGAATAGCTATTTCTCCATGTAAAATATATAAATGGCCAATAAACAGATGAAGAGATGTCAAATCTTAAGTTCTAAAGAAATGCAAATTAGAACCAAAATGAGCTACCACTTGACACTCATTAGAATAGATATAATCAAAGACCAACAATAACAGGTACTGATAAGGATATGAAGAAATTGAAATCATCACACATTACTAGTGGAAATGCAAAATGGCAAAGGCACTTTGGAAAGCAGTTTGGTAGTTCCTTAAAAAGCTAAACATAGAGTTATCATAAGATCCAGAAATTCTATTCCTAGGTATATTCCCAAGCTAACTGAAAATATATGACCATGTAAAACTTGTACATGAATGTTCATAGAAAAATTATTCACATAGCCAAAATGTAGAAATAAGCCAAATATCCATCGACTGATGAATGGATAAACAAAGTATGGTATATCCAAAATGGCATACAATTTGGCCAAGTACCAATGTGTGCTACAACTTGGATGAACCTTAAAGACATTATGCTAAGTAAAAGAAGGTAGGCTTAACATGTCACATATTGTATGATTATTCCATTTTTTTTTAATGACCAGACTAGGCAAATCCATTGAGACAAAAGTAGTTTAGCAGTTCCTAGGATTTGCAAGTAGAAGTACAATGGAGGAGTGACTGCTTATGTGTATAGGGTTTCTTTATGGGGTGATGGAAATGTTTTGGAATTAAATAGTGGTGATAGTTGCACAACTTTGGTGATATTCTGAAAAACATTGAATTGTATACTTTTTAAAGGTGAATTTTATGGTATATAAATTATGTCAATTTTTAAAAATCCATCTCTTTTTCTACATTGCATTTTGTATGTATGTATTGTGTTTATTGACCATTCCAGTGACAGACTCCTTTTCATTTTCTATGTTAATTCTTCCACCTTCCAACTCTATTTAATCAAAGCACTTTAACTTTGGCAGAAAGATATTTTCTGTTAAAGGCCTTTTATAGCTTAAAAACTAAGTAAACTGCAGCTATTGTGTCTCAATTTGAGTCCATGTAAACTAAATTTATTTCTTTTCTGTTAAGTAAAATCTTCTGAGATGTTGCTCTTTATTTGTTGCTGATCAAACTTCTTAGAAATAAAAATTATAATCTTAGCCAATTGTTCATGTCAATTCTCACTTTGGGAAATACAAATTTATACATTTTATTTAGTGCTATTTCTGTTATCTTCTATCACTCCATGCTTACACATTCTCAATTAACTAAATTCACCCTCCATTAACAGACGAAATTTTTTAAATAAATAATATATTGCATGCATAAAAAACCATTATTAAATTAAACTGAAATTTGTTGAAAGATAGTGCAATTGTGTCTCACAGCTTAATTAGACATATTTTATAAAGGAAATCAAAAGCAATTATAATCCAGTTTTTATTAAGGTTCTGTAAGCTAGAGTCCTATTTCCAAATGTTTTGTGAACTTTGTTATTGGCTGAATTCTATCCTCCCAAAGAAGACATGCTGAAGTCCTAACCCTATAGCACCTCTGCATGTGCCTTTATTTGGGAATGGGGACTTCACGAAGCTAATCGAGCTAAGATTAGGTCATTAGCCTGGGCCCTAATCCAATCTGACGGATGTCCTTACCAAAAAAAAAAAAAAAAAATTAAGAAATTTGAACACATGAACAGACATGCACAAAGGAAACATAGTGTAAAGAGATATAGAGAGAACACCATGTGAAGACAGAGGGGAGTGGCATAGCTACAAACCAAAGAAAACCAAACATTGCCAGTAAACTACCAGACTCTAGGAGAAATAAGAAAGATCCTTCCCTATAGGTTTTAAAGGAAGCATGGCCCTAGCAACACCTTTATTTTATACTTCTAGCCTAGCCCCCAGAAATTGTGAGACAACAAATTTTGGTTGTTCTAAGCCACCCAGCTTGTGGTACATTATTGAAGCAGCCCTAGAAAACAAATAAAAACTAATTTCTTTGTTAAGGGTAGTAAATGTGTGTGTGTGTGTGTGTGTGTGTGTGTGTGTGTGTGTGTGTGTGTGTGTGTGTTTTAAACAAATCTGGACTATTTCATTATTTTGTACCTAAATTCCATTCTGCTATTTTCAGCTCAATTACACATACAAAGAATGACATGATTAAGTTTGTCTCATGATCTTATAGTGATACAAATTGATAAAAGAATACATCCGTTTTTAAGGTCTAGAATTTTACACTGTGGTTAAAATAACTTTGTGGGGAGTGGTAATGGCACTGTCTTTGTTTGAAATTGCCTCTGTAAAAGGGTGCCCTGAAGTGTGCTCTGTAGTTACTCACATGTTGGGGAAAAGGCAGCAGGAAGTCTTCACCTGGGCTCTCTAGGAAGCAGACCTGAGGCAAAGCTTCATTGACAAGACTTTGTTGGATGTGCAATCACAGGACAGCAAGAGCAGAAAAGGGGGTGAGGCACAGAGGTTGGGAAAACAAACACGAGAGTGTGGCACATTACTGAGTTAACCATAGCTTTTTAAGAAAACGCAGCTGGTCACTCAGTCTTGCCAGTGATTTCTCAGAGAGGGAGGAAAAGAAAATAATTTACTGCTAATTTTCTTCATTTCCCATTTATCACTGATCTGTTTCCCTCACAAGATGTTAATTCCCTGTACTTTTTGGTGGTTTACTTTGTCCTTCTGTGTAACTGCTGAGAAAAAAAAAAAACTCCTGTGTCCAATGGTGTTTCGATTATCCATTGCTTCATAACAAACTACCACAAAATTTGTAGCTTAAAACAGTAGCAACTTGACATTTTTTACGATGATAGGCTAATGGGCAGTACTTCTACTTGGTCTCCCTAGGATTATTCATGTGGCCACATTCAGCCAGCACGTTGGTCAAAGTTGAGCTAAGCTGGCACAGCTGATATAACTGGGGTTCCCTCTCTGGTGTCTTTTTTCCCAAGCTTCTTCCCAGCATGGTGGGCTCCAAGGCAGATTTTGAGAGAGAGATAATGGAAACAGGCAAGACTCTTGAGACCTACACTTGGAACTTGCACATATCTCTTCTGCTACATTCTGTGGTCAAAGCAAGTCACAAGCCAGCTCAGAATCAAAGAGAGGGGAAATACACTAGCTCTTGCTAGATGAACAGATAGGTAGATATTTAACCTATTATACATGGTGTGAAATTCTTTGGAGTCCAGTAGTGTCAGGAGGAGCCAGATCAGACTGGATCTGGTGCTCGACCTGCTATGGCTCCTGCCCTGGTAGGTACAGTGAGGGTCTGGTGAAGACTGTCTTGCCTGGAGAGGGACTGAAACAATCTATGGTTTTGGGACACAAGGAAACGGCAGCTGTGGTTGGACTTCCCATGTCTCGAGGGTGGCAGGAGGGGATGAATGCCTGAGGAGATTCCCATGTTATATCCTGTCTATAGAATTCATGGACATGGGATAGTAAATGTTGATCAAGTCAGAGAGTGTGTTGAGAAGACCCGGAGTATGATTTGGGAACTGGAAACAGGGTTCCAGGAAGTGGGGAGGGTGCCTGGTGAGGCACTCAGTACAACCTGAGAGTTGCCAAATGGTGACATAAGGACACTGGATGCCTGGCATATTAAAAAGAGGGCAAGTACACCTGCAAAACAAATTGTCCTGCTGCCTTGCATATTTTCCTAGTGCTGAAAAGACATATCTAAGCTCAGAGAAGAGTATCAGCTAAAATACTCTTTAATTCATTCGCCTTTTCGTTTCTAGCATAATTTTGATGTTAAACAGACTTCTGCGTTTTGTGACAGTCTTAGTCTTTCAGTTACCCCAGAAGAATCCCTAAGCAAAGGATAAGGGTGCAAGTGTTTATTTTCGAGGTGACTCTAGGAAACACTGGTAAATGAGTGGGGAAGGAAAACATGTCAATTAAAGCAGGTTACCGAAGGGCACCTGGAAAACTTTGGGAAACCTCATGGAGCACACCTCAGAGTTACTTTAATCTGTGGGCAAGGCTGACAGAGTATTTATTAATCAGTTCTGATCAGCTCTGGATGGAGGGCTACTCCCAAAGACAGTGGTACCACAGAGGCCCCAGCAGGTCCTCAAGGGCTCACAGCTGGACGCTTTTGGGTGGCATGCCCAGAGATGGGGGCGCTGAGGGGATTTGAGTTGTTGGGGTGGTGAGACACCAACAATGTGTGATCCAGTGACCATCTATGTCTTTATAAGTATATAGTTTATGAAATCAACATATGAAAGATCAAATCTATATACTTTTTACAAGCACTAACACCCCCAATGATTTCTTCCCAAATATTTCCATTCTCCCCAACTCTGAATCTCAGAAAACACAAATTACCACAGTGTGGCTTTAAAAACATAGTCATTGCAGCGCAGTGAAGTGAAGTGACATGCAAGAGGGATAGAATATTTTGCTCTAGGCTTAAGTCTTATTTGTTAATACAGACTTCATTGTAGCAGTTGGCCCATAACCACCCTTTACGTTGTCGAGTTTCCACAAAACTTTTTTGTTTGGCAATTGTAGCTTCTCAGACAGGATGATGCAAACTGAATCCCATAGGGCAAGGTTGCCTGATCATTGACAATACTCAGTGGGTGGTATCACTGCATAGGAGCACTCTTGCCTTTGGTTTATGACTTTCTTACTAAGCTGTCATACACTTTGCCTTTCCAAACTGTCCGTTTGTCTAGAAGACAGCTGTGCCAAGTTTCTGGAAGTTGCCCTGATGTGGTTGTCAGTGATTTGAGGCTTCCCCAGGCGAGGCAATCACATTTTACCGTGTCTGAATCTGTTAATAATGTCCCAATCTGTCTAAGGTCTCTCAATGGCCTGAGATGCAATGCTGTAAAAATAACCAGTTGGTTTTAGCAGCAATACAGGATTTGCAACCATCTAGGTGAACTGTCATTTTTGGAACATGAAAGAAAAGAGACAGGGAAGAAAGGGAAGAGAGAAATGTGGGGGGTTAAAAAGCAGGAGAAAAGAAGGAATAAGGAGAGAGAGGGAGAGAAAGAAGAAAATTGAAAGTGATAAGAAAAAGTTTTACTTGAAAGTGTCCCTTGACACTTAGAAGCTTGGCTCACATAGATGTTCTTTTGAAATGGATATCATCTCAGTCTGAATTCTTTCGGACAGAATCCTAGAGTAAGCATTAAAGAGCAAAGAGCTCACATGAAAAGTTGGGGTAAGGGATCAAGGAAGTGGTACAGGATGGGAGGACTGCCAATCAAAGCTGTGTATATAAACCAGCTTCCACGGTGGGCAGCTGGAACTTAGCGCTAGTGTGGAATACCCACCTCAGAGTTACCGGCCCAAAGATGGAGGGGTTGGTCTAGTTATAAACCAACTTATCGTAACCATTGTTTGAGGGATGCTCCAGAGGGGTCTTAATGCCTCTAGAGCTTCTGGCCTGTTGCAAGGAAATACTCAGTGGAAATGCAGTGAGCGCCAATGGGAAATGAGAATAAGGTGGGCGGGGCACCCAGTGTAGGCCACAGATGTCTGCCCAGATTTTTAACCTTCTCTTAATAAACTTCTATTTTTGGCATTTCAAATACCACTGTCTCAGTTTGACTTGAATTTGATTCCAACACTTTATTATTTCGCAGACCAAGCTGACCTGGTAAATCCTCTCACTGAGGGGCTATACTCTGTTGGGAGAGCAGAACTGGGGATGGACACCTCTGGGCACGAAGCCATGGAATTGCCTCCTAACTGCTGGTAAACTGGTCTCAGTTTCAATTCTTCTAGATAAAAAAAAAAGTAACAATATGTATTTCATATGAATGCTTTTCAGAAAAAAAAATCTCATTGCTTGAGATAACTCATTGCAGACATATACAGCTGTCCTAAGCAAATAAGAGCAAAATATGAGAGCTTGAAATGATCAGAGCATCTCCTATTGGGGTCCCACTTAAAAGGTGGTTTGACAGAGTACATTTTGAGAATAAGCTTAATGTGTTTCTAAGTAAGATATGACACAATGGCAGTCTTGAAAGGGTGACAAAATTACTTGTTTAAAATATTCATTCATTTAACAAATATTTCTTGAAAGTCTTATAATAGTTGAGCTCTATTCTTGATGCTGGGAGAACAACAGTGATCTACACCGACAAAGACCCCTATCTTGGTGAAGCTCATCATGTAGTTGTGTAAAACAGGTAAAAAAAAATATGCAAAGTACAGAAGATGTCAGATGATAGTAAATGTGATGGAAAAGGACCAAGCAAGGCAAAGAGTTAAGTGGAGTAAGGTTGGAAGCGGCTGCATTAAGTGGAGTAGACTGGGCAGGTAACATTTGAGCTGAGTCTAGCTAAAGAGGGGAAGGGAACCATGTGCACCTGTGGGGAAAAGAGCCTTTCAAGAAGAGGAAACCGCATGCACAAAAGGCCTGAGGTGGGAGTGTGTCTGATCTGTTAGAGCTGCAGCTAGAGGCTGGAGTGGCCAGGGATAGGCCACAGTGAAGTTTTGGCAAAGAAGTGCAATATCACTTGGGTGACTGAGGTGATAATAGCCTGGGGATGGGGACAGGGAGAAGGGTAGGGTGAAGGCAGAAGTACTTAATCTCCTTCCTTTGTGTGATTAGATCTCTGCATGTGCTCTTCTTAAGGGTAGCTCATCTCAAGAAAAGGGAACCTGTGACAGCTGGCCAGAAGAGCAATTCAGAGAGAGTCAAGAGTTCCTTCAGATAGAAATGCATTCCACAAAAGCTTCTTGGCATTTTGATGATTCTAGTCCACACACATGGCCAAAGATGGTGAGACATTAACTTTAAAAGGCCGGCTGAAACTGATTTAAAAATGAGATAAGGACCTAAACAGACACCTCACAAAAGAAGATGTATAGATAGCGAATAAGCATATGCAAATATGCTCCACATCATACATCATCAAAGAAATGCAAATTTTAAAAAAATGAGATGCCATTTCACATCTATTAAAATGACAAAAATTCAGAACACTGATAACACCAAATGCTGGTGAGGATGTGAAACCACGAAAACTCATTCATTGCTAGTGGGAATGCAAAAACTAATTTATTGTTGGTGGGTACAGATATTTCAGAGGACAGTTTGGTAGTTTTTTTGTAAAAGTAAGCATACCCTTACCATATGATCAAGCAATCACATTTCTTGGTATTTACCCAAAATTGTTGAAAACAGGTCCACACAAAAACCTGCACATGGATGTTTATAGAGACTTTATTCATAGTATCTAAAACCTGGGAGCAATAAAGATGTCCTTCATTTTGAATGGTTAAATAAACAGAATGGGAAAATAAACTGTGGTACATCCAGACAATGTAATATTGTTCAATGTTAAAAAAAAAAAAAAAAAAAAGAGCTATTGGGCCATGAAAATACATGGAGGAAGTAAATGCATATTATTAGGTGAAAGAAGCCAATCTGAAAAGGCTACATACTGTTTGTAACTATATAATATTCTGAGAGACAAAAGTATAGAGAAAGTAAAAGGATGGTGTTCATCAAGGGTGAGTGGGGAGGGATGGATAAATAGATGAAGCGCTAAGAGTTTCTAGAACAGTGAAACTACTCTGTATTTTACTATAATGATGGATACACATCATTATAAATTTATCCAAACTTACAGAATGTACAATACCAAGAGTGATCCCAATGTAAACTGTGGACTCCAGATGATAATGGTGTGCCCATGTAGATTCATCAGTTATGACAAATCTACCACCCTGGTGGGGGATACTGATAATGGGGAAGTTTATGCATGTGTAGGGATTGGGAATATATGGGAAATCTCTGAACCTTCTGCCTAATTTTTCTGTGAATTTATAATTGCTCTAGAAAATGGAGTCTATTAAATAAATTAAGTAGGCTGATTTGCATATCAACTGTTCTTATTAATTAGCAAGAAGGTGGAAATTGGCATTTGATGAGCTGCTCTGGGCTGGGCACGCATCCTTTATTTCATTATCACCAAAGCCCTTCAAGAGTGTGATATAAAGTGTATGGAGATATTCTGTGAATCATTTTCTACTCGCCCCACTCACTACTTACCAGCCGTTGGTGGGAAGGGACAGATCCAGCTGATTCCAATCAGAACTTTTCTTTGGAATTTCTTTCCTTCTTCCCAATTACACTAAAGTTCTCTGGTGGAGACAAGGGCAGATAGAAAACTATGCCCTAAATGGAGCATCTGTGCAGTAAATTCTGGTAATCCACTCAATGGAGTTTTATACAGCCATTTAAAATAATGGCAATAATGACTATTGAGCTGTATAAGAAATATTTTGGGGGAAAATAAAACACATACAGAATTGAATACATGACACTATTACCAATAGTACACTTTACAGAAAAATAGACAAGAAAAAAATAGCTAGCACTATGAGTATATTTTACTTTCAAAATTGTTATTAACTCTTAGCTTCCTGAGTTCTTTGCTACAGAAAAAAGTCTGGCTTCTGAAAATTGACAGTGTCAGAGAGTTTGCCAGATTCTGGACAGCTGAGTTGGTCTGCTTTGTTTCCTGTGTCTGGAAGCGTACTTGTCTTATTTCAAAGGCTTCTGTGCCCCACGCGTGAGGCCAGTGTTTGAGTTACTCTCCCTTTCAAGGTTCCTGAGAACAATGTAACAATTTCCTGGTGGTAATCACTAGTAGTCAGAAGATTAAATTGACAGAGATCCGTGATATTGTCTTTCCTCCTTTCTTTTTCTTCTGAAATTTAGTAAAAGAGGAATTTTGGAGGTCATCTTTCTTGCCTCATGATTTTAATATCCTCTAACAATCTTAGCCACTTCTCTGAAAATTTAATGAATAAATAATCCTTACTAACAAATGTCTAGGGAGAAAATTAAAGTTTTGAGTTTTAGCCAGAAAGCGGGGTAAAAACTAGGGTTTATGAAGAAGTCTGAGTTAACATTCAATTAAAGGTTTAAAATACTTATGTCCATATGTTTATGTAAAGGCTGCCATTTACTTCCAAATAATTCAATGTATATTTTTGGTGAAGTAATTTATATAGAATCACATAGATCTTAATTTTTCCTTCTATAAAAAAATTTTTAAACTTGCTGTTCTAAAAGACTACTTATAGCACTATGATGATAGCTACTGAGTAGTCGCTTGTGTTCATACCATTATATTTCTCATAATGCTTAAACTATTGAGACATTTAACAAACATTTTTTTTAATTTTTAGTCTAAAAACAAAATTAGTTACACTCTTTAATATATTCATCTTATCACCCTTCTGCATTGGTTTTCTAATTTTGCTTTTGTCCTCTTGCAAATGGAAATGTGGGAAAGCTACACCAATATTCGGAAAGGGAGAGCGTGGAGATATAATGAGTTTCCATCACTAATTAATGCTTTAATTAATGTGGTTGTTGGAAGTGTTCTCCCAATGAACTGCTACAAATCCCTCCCACAGCTATGACCTCTCTCTTTGACGTAGCTGTTGTATGCCTCTACCTCCATCCTTATAAAAGAAGAACCTGATGAAAGTTGGCATATGCCTGTGGCTGCAAAAATCTCCTAGCCTTCCTACAGAGGCTGCATAGTTCCTGCTCTGTTCTGAGCCAAGATGGCTTGTCCTTTCTTTCTTCCTTCCCTGCTTCTGAGGTTGGACATGGCCAGCATGTAAATGACTGCGACTTGGATTAAATGTGTCTAAGAGCCGTCTTTGACAACACTCCATGTCTCAGTGGCTGCCTCGTACCTTGGCTTCCCTGCTATTGGAAACCTAACCATGGCACTATTATTACCTCGATTTGACTGTTTATCCCTCACTCTGAGCCCAACATAACCTCTCTTAGACTTCCTCCTGTCTAAGCAATAATGCAACTCTGTGGCAGAAATATTCTAGACATTTAAACCAAAAATTCAACATTTCACATATCAAAAAATAGATATATGGGTTTATACCAATTTTTATATATTGTGAAGAAATATATACAACAGAAATTATACAGGCATATCCAACGTGCAAATAATTCTATTTTTTTTTCTGGCAATTGACATGCAGTATTTATAAATAAAGCAAACATGTTGAAACTGGATTGATTTCCAAGAATGTGCTGGTTACAGCATAGCCATTAGCTTTCAGCAACACTCACACAAGATTTGAAATATCCAGATGTTTGTGAGAGAAACAATTTGATGCCTGTTTTAAATAACTCGCCAGTGTAGGATTGGAAAACATTTTATTCAGCCTTCTTAGGGTCCCTGGCTGGGTGTGAAATTAAACAAAGACAGATGAGCAGGAGAAAAGCATACCTCATTTTTACAAGAAAATAAAAACCCAAAGAAATAATTAGACCTGAGCTTTTTATTCAAGGTTTTTCGAAGAGTAGGTAGCTGTGGAGGAATATGACAGGTCAAGGAGTATGAGGTAAGTGCAGGAAACTGGGGGAAACTTAGCAAGGCCTGTTTGTTTCGATTCTTCTAGGCATCTTTTGGTCTTCAAAGGTAAGGATGTTCTTTCATCCTGCTGTGGGGTGAGCATGAGAGTTTTACAACCTTTCTGGGGAGAACGGTAGGAGGAGGTGAGAGTTCATCCTATTTCTGCCACTTTATCAAACTCCTTTAGCTTAAAATAGTCAAGAAGCCAAGGTGGGATAGCATATCCTTAACTCCATCACCAGGTAGAAATAATGTGTTACATCAATTCAGGCATTTGACGGAGTAGAGATTAGAAGGAGAAAAGAAGGTTTTCCTGAAGTATGTTTATTGAAGTATAAAAAAAGAGCGAGTATACATGTCAAGAGTATATAGTTTGCTGACTTTCTCAAACTGAACACATTCTTGGAACCAACACCCAGATCAAGAATCAGAACATTCTAGTCCTCAAAAGCCCCCTCAAATTCCCTCTCAGACGCTACCCTTCAGCACAGGTAACTGTATCCTGATTTCTAACAGTAAAGATCAATTTTTCAGTTTTTGCACTTCGAGAGAATAGCTTCTTTCACTCAATGTCTTATTTGTGATATTTACATAGTGATGTGTAGTTGTAGCTCATTCATTTTTATTGTTGTAGAGATTTACATTTTCATAATGTGAATAGACCACAGTCCATTCTGCTATTGCTGAGAATTTGTTTTGTTTTGGCTGTTAAAAATAATTCTGCTGTGAATGAGCATTCTTATTTATGTCCTTTGGTGTACATGAGTTTTCATTTCTAATGAGAATACCCAGAGGACAATGACTGGGTCCTAGAGAATGTATACGTTTAACATTTTTTGACACTGCCAAACTGGTGTGTCAATTTACACACCCACCAGCAATGCATCAGAATTCTAGTTGCTCAACAATCTAACCAACACTTGTCATTACCTATAATTTTCATTCTAGTCATCTTGATGGTGGCTGTAATTTACATTTCTTTGGTGACTAATTAAATAGAGCATGTCTTATCAATTTATTGGCAATTTGGATATGACTTGGGGGATAAAATTTTAATTTTTTCAAAGAAAGTTTACTTATGCTATATAAAGCGAATAGAAGAAACATTGTCCATTAAAAAAATAGAAATACAAAACTTAATTTTTACCCGCACTTAACTTTTCATCCAGGTATACAAACACAAATAAACATTAGCTTCCTGGTGGGAAACTACCTCACTTAGATGGATTAATGAAGGGACTTTTACAGTGGTGCAGGCAGGATTAACAGGGGACAGAGGAGCACCCAGGAACACACAGTAGTGAGGAGCCATTATTACCATAGACCTAAAGAGGCAAAGAGAAGGAGCACTGTTCTAGAAACCCAATAAGAACTGCTCCAGGAAGGCAGGCCTCCTGACAGAAGCCATAGCTGTGGAGTGATACAACCACTGCTAGGAAACACTGCCAAGAGCAGAGAGGAAATGAAGAGATACCTTAATCACTCTCTTGCCTTCCCTGCCCACCTCTCTTCTGCTGGTGCCTGCCAATTGGTCGAACCCAACTTGAGTCCAGAGAACAAGGAAGCCTCGATGGGGCAACCCAGAACACAGAGCAGCAGAACAAGGAGAGCAAAATGGACCTATGGTAGATAAAGGTGGGACAAACAGATTAACCTGTACACGGGTATTGCATGGTGGTGGAAGAATACAGTATGAGAAGCCTTGGGCTCTGTCATTCACCAGTACTTTTTTTTTTTTTGAGAAGAGAAATCACCTCTCTGAGCCTCATTATCCTTATTTGTAAATAAAAAGCTTGCCTAAACAGCCTGTAGTTTCTTTCAGTCCCAAGATCGTGTTTGGTGAAAATTATTGAGTTACACAATAAATAGCTGCTGCTGTCTTCATCAAGATGGGCTAGCTAGGTCCATAATAACTTCCTGTTGTGCTATGCAGACCCCATTGGCATTTGGATTTGTAGACCATGGCCTAGGTTTCTAGATGGAATAAGATCTCAATTAAAAGTTTCTTGAATAAATCTTATATTGCCAGTTGTAAATATTTCAGTAGTACCGCAATGAGAAACAAATGACATAGGTACTCTAGGTTTCAGAAGCTCCACCTTTTCCAGTAGAAAATAGTCTAGATGCAGGGTAGGCCCCTTGTAGATGATTCATAATCATAAAGCACAGGGTGGCTCTCAAGGCACTGAGGAGATGGCAAGGCAGAGGTCCAGCCCAATGTACTAACAAAATGTGAAGGAAGTGGGAGCAAAAGTATTAAAAACACCACAGCAAAATGTAACAATAGCATTTAAAACTTAGAACATGCATATCCTATGACCTAGCAATTTCATTTCTAGATATCTCCCCTAAAGAAACTCTCATGTATGTACTGATGGCTTGCTGAAGCTAACTTGAATCGGAGTTCTACCATTTATTACCTACTTATTTCTTTCCTACTTATTACCTATTCTGCATGATCAGAGCATATAAGTGGTTTAATAATTTATTTTGATGCTTTATTTGCAGAGATTGGTCTTTGAGCTTCAGTGACAGGCTTGATTTCTGCAGCCTACTGGAGTATTTTTGTTATAAGTCCTGCCATCTAGAGAAATTCAATACCAGGAAGTGTTGTCTAGCAGATAGAGGGCCAAAGGGAAACCCAGAGGGCCAAGTGTACCAGCCAACTCTTCTATAGACTGCAGTCGACCTTGGGTAACCTTACTTACTGCTCTTGTTTCTCTTATCTGTGCATGCAGCTCTTTGCCTCAGTTCTTGAGGTCATTTTAATTTATGAAGAACCTCAAGAGGATCTTAGGTCTTTCTCTGCTTTAGAACAGTTGAATACCTAAGGTGGTATCTAAGGTGGATATCTTTTTCTTTTATCAACTAACTACAGCAGAGTTGCTGTAAGAGAAATAGCTGTTCAGATATCAACCCATGAAAGTTGTTTGTTAAATGAGGCTGAAGTTAAATTGGCATTTATAGCCTCAAGCAAGTCAATGAATTTATGTGATGAAAACTTTATTTAGCCATGTAGCTTTGTATCTATCTTTTAGTTTAGAAGTGGAAATGCAATCTTATTTAATAACCAATAAATAGAGAACACTACTGAAATTACAATAGAATTATTCATAATTCTTATGGTATTGTAAAACATTATGTTTCCTTTGACAACATGAGATGGTGGAATTTTTAGAGTAAATAAATCAAGACATGGCATTTTAACTTAATTTTAACTCTTTGATTTTGTCTAATTTAAAAGATATGCCTGAATTGTCAAAGTCTTTAGAGTACTTGCAGAGGAAATTGTATAGTAAAGAAAGTGAGAAACATAACAACATGGATAGATTTTCAGACATAATTACAGGCAAAAGGAGTCAAACACAAAAGGCTATAAACTATGGAATTCTATATATGAAGTTCAAAAACAGACAAAACTGATCTATACTGATAGAAGTCAGAATAGTGCCTACTTCTGGGGGTTATAGGAGAGGACACGAGACAGTCTTCTGTGTGCTTGAAAAACTCTGTATTTTGGTGGTTTCATGGGAATAGACATATGTAAAATTTATCAAACTGTAGACTTACTATTTTTGCCCTTTATTGTATATGTTATAACTAAAAATAAATAAAATTAAAAAGATTTAATTGAGCAAAAGCACCTGGCACGCAGTGCTAGTTTAAGACTACTGTTTTGTAAATAATTCATCTATTATTAGAATCTATCATCTATTAAAATTATTCTGTAATATTTTAGGGACTATGAAAACAAAGAAAGATAATATATAAATAGTTTGACCTGTATTTATGAAACAAATAATTTAAGGGATTAATAAAGCAATTTATTTCATATGAGTCAGAATAAACAATAAAGAAGAGGCATAATCTTTACTAAACCTTATGTATTTTTATATCCAGTAATCTTACTGTTTGATATTAGTGTTTGATACTTCATATCAATGATTTGGATCATATAGAATCTTCTATGATATCTCATGTTTTAATTACCTTGTTGTCTATAATATCCATATCTAATTTTAAATAATTATCTTGTGATATTTGCTTGTATGTATTTGCTTAGATATTATCTTGTAAAGAACAGGTTGATTGACATTTTTTAAAATATGTTTTCAGAGATTTTTACACATTTTCTGCAAAACATCAACTGTTTCTAAAATTAAATCAATTTAATTTTGTTCTGTTCTACTGGTTGTTGGATGAAAAAATATGTTGACAAATTATTAAATTAGTCTTGAAGCTATAATTATTGTCATTTCTTTTGCAGCAATCCATTTGAAAGGAAAGAAGTATCAAGCCCCTAAATTATCAGTGAACCAAGAACATTTGTTAATAAATTATATGCACAGAGCATGCTAGATAGTTTTATGTTTATTTTCAGTACATGCACAATTACTGTTTCCAGTTTATTTTTTTAACTTCTGCCCTGAAGACCCGGCACTAGATAAAGCTCAGACATACAAGAAAACAAGGAAGTGACTGATAAAAATCGCATCACAAAGTCTACAGCTAAGCAGCTTATTTTGTCCATAGAGATTATAAAAATTCTTGCTCACGGTCATTTCTGGATGAATTCCACCACATGAATTGAACAAGTCCACATTTTTTTTAAGCCACAAGGTTAGGCTCCCAGAAATTGAAGTGACCTCCAGCAGACACTGTTGGCACTCTGCCTAGATTTCCTTCCTTGCCTTTACTGTGTTTATGTGCAATCCTCACCACTCCCTACCAACCCTCAAACTTTGGTGTATGTTTCCATCCAGCATCCTGATCTAAAACTCTTTGGAGGCATGTTCTTAGTTACTGGAACCATTTTGCCCAAATGCTCAGACAATCTTCAGTGCTGGAAAGTTACTCTTCTCCAGTAACTGTTAAGTGTGTGACTATGAAAGCCCAGTACTTCCTTTGTCAATCATTTTCACATAAATCTTCAACTCAAGGTTTGCTTCTGAAGAACCTGAAATAAGACTTGTCCCAAAACCCTAATCTATCATCTTCAACTTGGGTTTCACAAATGCTGCTTTAATTTTGAGATCTGAGGGAGCTCAGGAGCTGAAGTCTACTCATCATTACTGCTTTTTCTCCACTCTCTTGTACTCTTGTAAGAATTTGGCACTTCTAACTCCCCCATACTCTCTTCTACACATTCAGCACCTTTGTGCTGACAATGTTAGCGCCAAAATGTATACAATTGAATGTTAAATTGTCTATAACTTTGAAATGGTTTTTGGTGCAAAAAAGTTGGAACCATTAACTACCTGCCTAATTGATCTCTGGAAGGTTAGGGGGAAAAACAAAAATCTTTTCTATCAAGGTCTTACTAGTCCAATGCTATATGAAACACTGTTATGACAAAGCAACATAACTAGTTGAAATAAAAGACAAATCCATTTAAAATATGTACAAGAAAGAAATAAACTAGATCTCTTGCTTATTTTTTACCCCATCTGTGTAAGAGCAAGTGTAAAAGTGAAAAATGCTTCAACTCTTTTGGAGTACCACAGTTACACATTCTCTCAAAAGAGTGATCCTGAATTCACAATATGCTTTAATATAGGTGGTTGCCCATCAATCTGAGCTTTTTTAAGCTCAGAACTCCTTACTCAACAATCTTATTTATATAATTTCTTACATCAAAGAAAATTCTTACTTTTGTAAATCTCCCTGGAAAAATAGAAATAATTAGGTAAGTGTCGATGTTAATAATTTGACTTCTGCTTTTGTAAATGCATTTTTAAAAAATCGACCAATCCAGTACTTGTTAAGTCTCTGAGATTAGAGTAGATGTAGTGTGTCTAAAAGTGGGAAAATAAACCAGCCATTCTTCTCATCATAATACTTTTTCTCAATTCAAGAATTAGAACTAATTAGTTGGGTTTTTAATCACTGTTACAAACTATTTTTCTGAAGAGTGGGTTCTTGATAATTCAGGGGACAATTCTTTTCCCCCATTTCCACCCTTGGCCATGAAAATAAGGGGATGTCAAAGCATAGAGATGATTGACCCAATATTTGACCCCTGGTTCTTGGTCTTTATGGAACTGGGTTTTGGACATAGGAATTCAGGAAATGGTTGCACTATGAATTTTCTCAAGTTCTTTTTTTATGTTGTACATGATTTTTGGGTGGAGGGTATCTGTGGCTTCTACCAGATACTCAAATAGATTCATGCTCAGAACTTGGGTAAAAATTTCTGCAATAAAATGTCTCAGTTCTGCTCACATAGGATATAACTTCTGACCTCCATTCTGGTCTAGCTTCTTACTATGCTGGTCTCAAGACAAGAGTTGAGGTATGCTGTTTTTCACCTTGCTACAAACCATCAGGGGCAGCTTAGAGACTGGCAACAAGACACAAATCAAAGTAATTGGAACTGTTTTGAAATATATATACCATACAGTCATGTTTTTCAAGTTGTTCTCAACTTGGCTGTTAAAATCATGATGGAATGCACAACAGCAACAAAGAGAGAATTCTAGCATCAAGCCAAAGAAAGTTAGTAATTGTCAGAGGTAATATAAGTAGACCAGGACAGTAGAAGTGAGACATAAAATGTAGCCAGATCCTGGATGTGTTTTGAAGGCAAAGCCAATGGTGTTTGTCATGAATTAGTGGAGAGTGTGATAAAAAAAAAGAAAAAGAAAAAGAAAAAGAAAAAAAAAGTCAAAGATGCTCTTGAGCTGACAGGATGCAGTTGCCATCAAATGCAGAGGAAAGCTAAGGGTAAAGTACATTAGGGTGGGAAGGTTGGGCACTTTGTTTTTGATACATAAGTTTGAGATGTGTTTTAACATCCAAGAAGAGGTATTGAGTAGGCAGTTCATGAGAGAGTTACAACCTGGACATATAAATTTGAGTCATTAGAATATAAGTGATATGTAAATCCATGAGACTCTTTGAGATCACCAAGAAAGAGAAGAAAATTAAAAGAGTTGCAAGACAGAGTTCTGAGGACTCCAACTTAAGAAGTGGAAAAGATAAAGAGGAATCAGCTGCCACTGAGACAGGAAAAAAACCCAGGAGAATGTTTACTCTGGAAGCCAAATGTGGTGGATTATATTTTCTAAAGGTGGCCTCAGCACTGTCTCTCTTACAAGGTGGCATTAACACTGCCCAATCAAGAGGTGGGGTCTGTGACTACAACAAAAGTGAAACTGTACTATTTCTAAGGTTAGATGGTAGAAGGCATGATGGTACAGCTTTTGTCTGGCCTTCTCTCTCAGAGCGTGTGCCCTACAAGGCATGAGAATGTAAGAAATCTGTCTACTTTAATGCTGGTGTTGGGGAGACCACAGACAAAGAGAAAGGGATAGAGACAGAGAGAGATGCCTGGAGAGCCTATGTGTTCCAGCCCCTAAGTTTTTCCAGCCCAGGCACCAAGCATGTCAGTGAATGAACCTCAGCTGATTCCAGCTTTTGTGCTTTGAGCTGTTCTAGATCACATGGAATGAAGTAGAAATGACTTGTCTCCACCAAGCCTTGTCCAAATGGCAGATTCATGAGCACAATAAATATGTTCATTTTTTAAAAATTATTAAGTTTTGAGATAATTCATTATGATGTCCTAATAAAAGAAACACCAAGTGAATAGAGTTTCAAAGAGAAGCAAGTTCTCACTTGTGTCAAAGGCTGGTTGGTGTAGGTAAAATAAGATGATGTCTAAGAACTGACCACTGGATTAATAATGTAAAAGGCCCTGAAAAGGGGCAGAGCTGAAATGGAGTAAGTTTATGAAAAAATGGAAATTAGGTTGAATTGAGTTGAAAGCAGCCAATAATGACAACTCTTTCAATGAGTTTTGCTACAAAGTAGATTTAGGAAATGAGGCAGTAGCTAGAGAGGAAAGTTGGGTCAGAAGAGAGACTTTAGTTGATATGGGAGACGTAATAATATATCAATGGGAATAAGTGGGAGAAGTGGATGATGCAGAAGGGAAGGAACAGAATTGGTAGAGCCACTTCCACAAGAGATAAGGGGGTCTGGAGACTATGATTCTGTGACTCAGGTGGAGGGAGCAACAATAACTGGAACATGAGCCATTTATTCATTTATTTAGTAATATAAGGGAAGGCAGAGTCTACGGGCACAGATTCAGGGAAGTAGATAAACATGGTGGTGGGAAAACAAGTAAGTTCTTGTCTGCATGTCTTCATTTTTCTACTTTCTTAGTGGAACAAAATGGGCTGCGGCAAAACATGGGCTTACAAAACAGCCTTAGGGGCCCACATGAAGTTCATAATCATGAATTTACTGGAAGACTAGTTAGTGTAGTTATGCTATTGTTCATTCATGCTCAGTGTCCTGGGTGCAAAGACAAAGTAAGTGGGCCATTGAACTCAACTAGGGTAATGATTGTGCCAGGAGAAAGCAAATAGAGGTCAAGGGAGTAAAGGTCTATGCAAGAAAGTGATTATACTAATTGGCTGTGGAATTAAAGCTGGTCTAAGGAGAAAGGAAAGATGTGTAAGGGTTGAGGGACAGCAAATATGTGATAGGATCTATGGATTGTAGGTTCCAGTAGAGTTTCAGAATTGCTTGAGTTCATATACACTAATTATCCTCATTCTGAGGATAATTAGAGAAGTGAAAGTACTTGCAAATAAAGTAGCCAGGGAGTGGCAAAGCAAGAATTCAAACCTAGGCTGTCCAACTCCTGTGATAATGAGAACACACTTCACAGCCCAGGTTTCTGGTCAGAAAGAAAGGAGGAAAAGAAAGAGCATTCAGTGTTGATGGTCGTGAAGAACTCTAAACACAAGAAATCTCAAGAAGAGGTCCCTTGTGTCTTGAAAGCTTGGTTTGAAGTCCTGAGTGAAATTTTATTATGTGCTTTTTGAATGATTCATGATTATTTTTGTTGGAAACCAGCTCTTAATTGAGTTCTCTTTTAGAATAGAGATGCAGCAAAAGTGTTGGTATAGAAGTGTAGAAACAAAATGGTAATTTTGGTCTGTCTTGTCTGACTAGTACATAGCTCTTTCCCACTGAGGTATTTCCTGCAGTCCATAGAAGATTTCATCAAGGGAAGTCTGTGTAGAATTACATCACCCACTCTATTGTTTAAATTTTCTAATACAGCCAGTTAATTATGATGAGGACTAGGGGGCTCTCTCTTTCAGCCCTGATGAAATATTTTGGCCAATGGTTCACACCAGTTATGAGAGGATGTTTGTAAGAGGAAGTTTTGTAAGAGGAATTTGACAAGGCTCTCATGTGTATTATGCTCTCAATTGTATTTGCAGTATCATTTCCTATTGTTGATTGTCCTGTAATTCTGGTTGTTCGGCAATTCTGGCATTGGTTATGTGTTTATTTCCAGAGGCAGTCATTTGGGTGGGGAAGAAGGGCAGGGCTAAGAAGTTGTTCCTTCTCTGTTTAAAAAGGGCAGGTTAGCCTGAAGCTAATTATCTTCTTTTTCTCTTTACTACTGAGAGAAAACTAAAAAATCTGGACAAGTTCTATGATTCAGGAGATTAGAACATTTGGAAGGAAATTAGTTAACTCAAAATCAAAATAAGGCTATAGGAAAGGAAGAATTTTCTCTACCCTCAGACTATATTTCTCCCACCATGGTCAACCATTCCAGCTTCACCACCACTGGGACTTTTAGGACCTCTCATTACTTTATAAATACTGACCCAAGGCATAGGAGAAAGAACATAAGTTATAAGCTCAAGCAGACCTGTTTTTTAGTACTTATATCTACTAATGTATAGCCTTGAGCCAGATAAGGCTCTCTGAGACTCAGATTTGTCCTTCTTTGTAAAATGGGAATCATAATACCTGCCTCATAGGGTGATTTGTGAAGCTTAAATGAGATAAAGTATGAAAAGCATCTGGTTGATCCCATTCGGCTCAATGTTGTGTTGCCTTCTGTTGCTCAGCCTGTCCTGTGATTCTTCCTATTGTCTAGCCCTAATTTTTCAGTATAGCACTTGGAATTTCTCCTACATTTCAGCACATTTGATGTGCCTCTCTTCCTTGCTTTCATCCATTCATCCTCCCTTCCTTCCTTCTTTCCTTTCTTCAGGCCCTCAAATACCAATTTCCCAATAAAGCCTTTCCAACTATTAAGAGATATAGTTTACAAGTCAAATTTATCTTGCAATCATATATAAGTTTCCATGACTCATATTATTATATACTTGCCATGACATCAATCATACATTTATTTATTCATTTATCTATTCATCTAATCCTTTGATTTACATGCTTGTTAAATATTTCTCTTCTTATTTATGCATCTCCGCATTGGTATCATACCTAAAATCTTATTTTTTGTAATGTTTTATACTTTGTTTCCAACACATTGTATCATATACTATCTCAGTTGATCTTTATAATGTCCTATGAGGTAAGCAGGACAGATATCATTATCATTTTCTACTTTTACAAAAGTAAATATAGGCTCAGTAGATTAGTGGCTTACCTACTCAAGATCACAACACTGATTTCCAGAAGCCTACTATAGGCCATCTTGACCCATAGCATACTCATGACCTTCACAAGCTGCCTCTCACCTTCTGTAATCTCTCTTATGCTGTATGTGACCCTAATTCCATCAATGACATTCTCTGGCTGCAGAATCCCAGGAATATGGGTCTTTGAACTCTAGTTGCTTTTTCTAGGCTATACTAAAGCCTGTATGAGTGCCCTTAATATCACGCATATCTCCATTTTTCTTTAATCTGATATTTCCTTGAGTGCTGAGGAACTATAGATATTGGTTTTGATTTTCTAACAGTTTAGGACTATCAGGAGCAATACCTTAATCTTTATGGTGAGGAGAGATGATCTCCAGCATTAGGCTTTGGTTAAAAACTTGGCAACTATTTAGGCTAGTTCTTTGATCAAACAGGATCAGCCATCTCTAATTATAATTCATAAATTCAAGAGTATTCTGATTTTTATTGTTGCAGAAACTGCTTATTCCTTATCTCTTAAATGGTTACAATATGTTTAGATTACAATATGTTTAGATTGTGCTTTATGTCTCAGTTCTTATCCTGCTCAGTCACCAACCATATCACATTCTCATGAACCAAAAATTTGAATACTTCTATACTAGAAATATAATAACCATCTAATTATATGTTGTTTCCAGAAAAGGCTGTGTTTGCGGGAATTTAAATGGCCTCAGACAAATATGTGAAATTTTGATGACCCCATATATGTTGCATGTAGCCTCATTTCAAACTTAAACCCCACCATTAGGCACATGAACAAAAGAAGCCAATATAACACTGAAAACAATACATTTATTGTTTGAAGCTTTTATTATTAATATGTAAGCTAGCATTAGAAATAAGTCAAGATTCTTTTGTGAATCAGGTTTTGACATTTATGTCACTGGCCATTATGAATAAAAATTATCTTGTTTTTTTTCAAATTTGTCTTGACAAATCTTTAATATTTTGAATGTATGTTTGTGGTTTTGTGTTTTATCTTTTAAAGAAGCTTTAAATAATTACCCTACTACACATAAAGCTGAATTAAGGTATATGTTGCCTCTTGGTCACTTGAAACAGACATAAAAGACAATCCTATATGCATGAAAGAATATTTGGAAATAAACTTTCAATTTAGCAATATGTGTTGCATGTTTACTTTGTAATAAACAATATGAGAGGGAAAAAGAGAAATGTCAGCTTGTTTTTGTAGTACATTAGATTTGCTGATAAAATAATTAGAAAACCATGAAATATAATTTAAAATAAAATGTTAAATGGTATATATAACCAATTGACAGATGAGATTATCTATGCTACACCTAGCAGAAAAGAGAATTTTAAATTTTAACCCAAGTTTTTGAGGAATTGAGCATGGCAAGCACATTGCCTTTTGGATTCTCAGCATATTAAGTGTTATGAAGGATATATAAAATAAGTTCTTATTAGAAACCAAGAAATTTATTTAGAGTCTGTTTCATTTATATATTACCAAAAAATAAGCCACTTCAAAACTCAGTACCTTAGAAACAATAATCGTTTTATTACCTTTTTAATTCTGTGGGTTGATTGACTTGAGTGAACTGGAATTCCACAATGGAGAACTCACATGGCTGGTGGTTGATACTGGCTGTTGGCTGGGACCTGAGCTGAGGCCATAGAGACTGGGTGTCGTGATTCTCCTCCATGTGGTTTTAAAACCTCATGGCATGGGACTATGTTCCAAGGCTCAGGCTCAGAAGTGCCACAATATTATTTTCCATCATAACCTATTGACCAAAGCAGTCACAAGGCCAGCCCCAGTGCAAGGGAGGAGAAATAAACACCACATTACAATGGCAGAGTGACATGTACATAAAGGGAGGGGAGGAATTTATGGTGGCCATTGTTGCAGGCTACCTACTACAGAACTCAAGTAAGTGTACAAGACATGCATGATAAATGTAAGACTTTTGTATTTGTCAGCCTGCCAAAGCCATTGCTATCAGCTCCCCTACAAATCCCCTGTCTTCATCTTCTTCCCATCACTTTTTCTCTTGTATGAACTAAACCTATGACTTCTGAGTGTCTTCCAAACTCAAGATGCCTACATCTTTCCAGGGATTAAAAGTCTTCTACCATGGAGTAACTTCATAGATTTGACTCTCTCTCCTGAACTCCAGCCCCACAGAACTATCCTTAATAAAATGGAGTCTCTCTCAGACCTATGTTTAGGGCCCTGGTGCCCAATTGCCTCTATGGGGTTTCATGGACCCTTAGTTTCAGCCTGCCCATGTAGAATCTTATTTGTCGCTCCAACACTCTGGTTCTAACATTGGTAGAGCATAGAATTGGCATGGATGGATAGCCATGAAAGATCCCACAGTTAAACAGGTTTTGATAGAACATAGGATGAAGAGTCTGAGCAAAGCTGTATAAGACTAAGCATAGGATGCTTACAGTATAGAGAAGGAGGAGGAAACTTGGCTTGGAAGAGGAAAAAGGTGGGAGTGGGTACAGAAATTGGGGTATAGAGCCAGATGATGACAGTCAGGCAAAGCAGTTAAGACTTGATGTGATAAGAAGTGGTAAGCCACTGTGCATTCTTGATCAAGGGTGTGACCTGGTGAGGTGATGTTTAAATAAGATTAGTGTTGTGCTGGAATGTAGGGTAGAGTAAAAACTAAAATTAAGGAGGCCCGTGGTTACTGGGTTCATGAATAATGAGCATTAGGATATAGAGGGCTATAATGAAATTTTGAGAAATGAATGGATATGAGCCAATATGAAGAAAAAAATCTATAAGGCAGTGATATCTTGGATATGGGAAATTAAACTAAAGATGACTAAGATGTGAATTAATGAGATGGACAATGGGAAGCTACTGTGGGCTAGGGAAGGGAGGGGTTGAAATTATTGACAGCAATGCACAGAAAGCAATGGACAGAAAGAGACCAGAGAGAAAAAAAGGTCAGTTAAAACGTAATGACTCCCTCATCTAGGTTGATAGAGGCTGAAATGAAGAAGAGATGACTCAGGAAACTTCAAAGGCAGAAGAAGTGGACTTTAATGAAAATTTCAATCAAGAAAAAAAAAAGGAGAAATGGTAGTCTAGAAGTGACTCATCTGGATTTTGAAAAATTTGGAGCCATTGACAGAAAGAAGGACATGATGAAGGAAGATTAGCTTGGGAAGGAAACTGAATATCATACAGACTGAATCTAAGGTAACACCTGGCACTCAGGTAGGAATATCTAGAGGAGGTTAGAGGTGGAATGAGAAATTAAGTGAGGCAACATTAAAGAGTAAATTCTCTTTGTTCAGAGTTGAAATCCTGCACCAGTGTGGATGTGGTACCCACCCTTATTTCTGTGCTACATTGGGTTTGCTCTTTACCATTACAGGGCAAGGGGAAATGGCAGGGTAGGATGGCAGATGGTATAGGGATGGTATGGGGAGCTCCAAGATGCCAGCTTTCACCTTTATTCTTCTGAATTTTCAGGTGGGCTCCCTTATTGTACATCTGACCTCCATCATCCAGCCCTTCTCAATTCTGTTTTTCTCAATTAGCAGCCTGCATCTAAAGACCCTCCATTAACCTCAAGCTGTTAATCAATTAAAAGGTTCTTTCCTTTCCTCTTTAGCTGATCTCTCTCTCTCTCTCCCTCTCTCTCTCTCCCTCTCTCTCTCCCTCTCTCATTCTTCCTCTTTCTATCACTCTTTCCTAAGCTGTCTGAAAGTAAGTTGTATATCTCATAGCCTTTTATCCCTAAAAGTTTTGTTGTATATTGTTTAAGAATAGGGATATTCTCTTATATAACTAATACAATTTTCCACTTTACCTACTGCCTTTGTAAATAGGATTTTAAATTAAACATGTAAGACAGAAATCCACTATTTAAAAAAAAAAAGAGTAATGACATTACAAATAAAGTTAAATATTTAATATCCCCTTCTCCAACCCAGGCTCCCTCTATCCTCCCAGAACTCATCATTGTTGTGAGTTGGATTTCTATGTTTCAAAATTTTTATTTTATTTCTTAAAAACAGTGTTACATACGTAACAGCCCAAGAAAAAATTATGCAAAACATTTGAACAATTAAAAAGAATTATTGATATCTACAACAATGTGGATGAATCTCAAATGCATTAAACTAAGTGAAAGAAGCCAGATTCAAAACACTACATACTGCATGGTTTCGTTCATATAACATTCTGGAAAGATAAAACTATAGGAACAGAAAATGTATCAGTGGTTCCTGGTTGCTTTTTCTTTCAAATATTTGCTTTAGATCTATCCAGGTTGATATGTAGAGTTCTAGTTCATTCCTTTTTAATTGCTATATAGTTATTTCATCATATAAATATATCATTTTCATCTATTTCTCTCCTGATGGACAGCAGGTTGTTTCTAATTTTTTTGCTAATATGATGAATAGCAATGGATATCATTGTGCATATTTGAATGAGTTTCTCTATGATTGATATGCAAAAGTAGAATTGTTGGGTGATAAAAAGTCTATGCCTTTTCAGTTTTAATAATTACTGTCCAGATGCCCTTTAAAGTGGCCATGTGAATTTGGATTCCCACCAAAATTGTACAAAAATATTTGTTTACTCCAATACCTTACAATATTCCATATTATCAAACTTACAAATAACCACCCATCTGCTTCTACTACACTTTCTAAAACATTTGAAATGACAAAGTTTTATTTTTAACATAGACTGCTTCAGTACCCTGGGTAGAGGTAGTATGGACTACATACCCCAGGAGGATCTGTATGCATTCACATTTAAAGAGGCTTGAGTACTTTTTCCTATTAACTTTGCATATGGATGAAATTGCTTTGCGGGGGGGTGGGGGGAGTAGAAAACTCAAGCTGGGCCTTGAGAAATACTGCTTTTAGTTCAAGGAATAACAATAAAAATGGGTGAGGAACAGAGACAGAGAAAAACCAAGAGTTAGGAAGTCATGGAAAGAGCCAACAAACAAGAGTTTGGGGTTAGGAGGGTTTGTTGGGGGGCAGGGTATGCTTACACCTACTAAGCCTTCATTATTGTCCTGGGCTCTGTGCTAATTGCTTTGCATGCATATTCCATGTAATCGTCACAATTAACACTATAAGTTATTAGCATGCCCATAACTCTGAGACAGGTTCTTTATTGTTTCTCAGAGTTGGGGGAGAGGGTATTAAATTCCAATTGCCCAAAATGGCAATATCCTTGATAATCCAAGATTTAATGGATTCTCCTTTTTCTGTTTACTTCCTCACTCCCTGCCAGTGTTTCCAGTGTCACATCCTAAATAAAATGCTTGCACTCATACACTATGTCAGGGTCTCCGCTGGTGAGGAGGGCCCTGGGGTGCAGTTTTCCCAGACTCCTCATGTGTCCTGTGCACTGATAGCTTAAATACCTGTGGCCTGCTAAGTGAGAAGAGATAATGCCTCTGGAGAGGCCAGGCTGCTGCTTAGGCAGCAGGCTATTAGAGGACTTCACAGGGTTTGATGGTCCTGTCATCAGGGAGAGCCAAAGGACACTTACCAGGCACAAGATGGCTGACATTCCCTGTAGGCAGGAGGCACACCCTGAGTCCTACAGCCACAGCCTGCTGCCCTGAAGTCCAACAAAGTCTCCAGAAACAAGGGTGAAAGGGTCATTGCCCCAGGAGAGAGGAAGAGAATACCACCCCCAAGGAC
Organism: Cynopterus sphinx; assembly: GCA_030015415.1. Lineage (NCBI taxonomy): Eukaryota > Metazoa > Chordata > Mammalia > Chiroptera > Pteropodidae > Cynopterus > Cynopterus sphinx. The sequence goes on from CM057389.1 coordinate 59,511,607, forward strand.
ACCAAATATTCCTCCTAAACTCCCAAAACCCATCTTATCTTGCAAAGGATTCTGAGAAAGAAGCAAAAGAGATAAATCTGAATGACTAAGATTTACTTCATAAGACAATGAAACAATCAGATTGGTGGAATTAAAAGCTGACTGTTTTTTCTTCCTCATGGGCAAGAGGAGGCTCAGGCTCAAAAAGAGACAAGAAAAGGAGTACTTTTTGCTCTGCCCAACCAAGCAGCACTGTGCATTGAAATATGCTATTTCACTGGAGCAGCCAGTGGGCCTGAGCTGTGTGTGGGGGAGGGGAAGTGGGGGGGGGGATGGTCCATGTTGGAAGTCAATCCCCTTAGGTCTCAAAAATCTTGAGGAAATATCATATGCCACCACTGACGGGTAGAGGCAGTAAACATACTTCACAGTATCTTCTGAGCATGCTGGGATTTGAATTGATCTCTTTTCAATCCTAGCGCATTTATCAGTATTGGCTCATTGTTTTAAAGTTCCTCTCCACCTGTGAATTCTGGCCTTCCAAGAACAAGATGCTATAAAAATAGGCCAAGTTTTCCACTGTGCTCTCCTTCTGTGAGAGTATCAATACGAAAAAAGGCACTTGCTATCCCCTCCATTTTGTGTTCTGCTGGAGTGGCTCTTTCTGCAATCTGCTAAAATAGGAGCTAACCTCATTCAGCATAATGGGACGCATTCCAGCTCCTCTTGGTCAGGTTGGTGGGGGGCCACGTTTTTCCTGCAAGTCATGGAGAGCTTGAGTTAAGACTGCTATTGAGAAACCACCCATAAGAGAAAGGGCAACATGTAAGCCTTAAAACTCAAGCTTCTGCTAAATAACAACACATATATAATTATTTGGGAGGTGGGGGAAGATATACCATTATAGAGAAAATAGGAGGCTTCTCTAAGGAATTTACACTTTGTGTTGGCACTTTGTGTTGGCTGGAGTTTAATTATTCATTCCTAGCCAGTCAGATCACAAATGCTTAGCTGACAAAAATTTACCTCTTCTCTGAAACCATTAGAAGAAACAGTTTGAACTTTCTCGCTTGGGTAAACACACAGTGAGTACAGTTCCTATGTCCTGAACAACATTTGAGAATGGGGCTCCAGGCCATTTCCTTTACTGGCAGAATAGTAACTTTTCATAAGGATAAACTCAAAATGTAAGGGCCAGAGGCCCATCTGCAGCTAACATGCTTGGGAGGGAGGGGAGTGTAACTATAGCAACCACAAGGCTTCTTCCAAATAGGGATTACGTATTGAGCCCCTTCTACATGCCAGGCCACATTAGCCATCTTCTCTGCACCCATGACAACTCTTTTTATCAATGTCCCCATGTTACATTTGAGGAAACTTGGGCTACGAGAAAAAAATTTACCTTAAATTCTAATTCTACAACTGGTAAGTGACTGAGCCAGGATGCCAGAATTACAATCCAGGTCAACTCATTATCTGTCTTCATATTCTCTTTCTCTGTCTGTCTCTGTCTCTGTCTCTGTCTGTCTGTCTGTCTGTTTCTTTCTATCATCATCATCATCATCATCATCATCATCATCATCATCCTGTCTCTATGGAACAATCTTCAAAACCTTTAGTTTTACAAATAAAAATTGAGACATATAGTTGACAATGCCCCCACAAAGGTCTAAAATCAACAAACTTCATTCATGACTTTAATAAAAGAATATTCAAAAATTCTGTACTGTGTCAGAAAACTAGGTGTTTGTCACTTGTCATGAGTTTGGTTTCCAGTTCGACACAGAGTAAATAGGATAAATGAGTTGAATTTTTTCATCTTTATTCACTGAGATTTTTCAATAGAATTTGTGCACAGTCCCACTTTCCCCTCACGTTGTCAAACTAGCATAGTAACTTTTGCTTGACTTAGTCTCTGAGATGCTGATCTTCCTTCATGGAATTTCTCCTCTTACCTCTCAATACTTACCCTTGCTCCAGTTCCAGAAATAAGGCTGAGTTACAAGGACACGGCAGGAAAGAGAGCTGCTATCATCCCTCCCCTTAACCAAATATAGCAAGGTTTTAGAGGTATTCCATTGACTGCATATTCCCCTTTTACACCCCAGACAAGGATTAACGAATGCTAAGTTGTCTGTTTTCATACAGCATTTTTAAATTAGTTAATTCAAATTGTAGTTCAGATCCTATAAGTTGTATTTGTGATTTGGTTTCAATCATATAAGTTTTATCTTACATGCGATCATATCACAAATATATGCACATTTCATAGTGAGTGTTGATTAAAAAAAACAACAACTACGGCAAGGTTGCTGAATGCAAATTTGTTTCCTGTAGCCCATTCTTCACTAAGGTGTCCTGATAATGGTTATTGTGCACTTTTTATTTCTATGTGCCCATTATCACTAAGGCAGCAGGACCACCTCCCAAAACTAGTCCTAGAAGACTAAGTTGGTCTAGCAAAGTATTACGAAATTGTTTGTGTATTTTTGGGAACAGAAGCAACTACTTGATAGGTTTTTGCTAGATTTTCCTCTGCTCTAGGTTAAAAATACAAAGTGACTCCAAGACAAAAGGTGAATTTTTTAATCATTTCAGTTGAGCTTTTCTTCATAAATCACTGTTAAGGCAGTGTTGCCAAACTATATTTGCACTTATTGCTTTTGACACGGTGTCTGGAGTGCTAGGGTAGAACTCCCTCTAATGTTGACTTTGGTTCTGTAGTGCTAGATTTTTAAGATCCTGCGTTTCGGCCCATTTATAACAGATGCTTCAGAACATCACCCTTCTTGCTCCCTTCTAAAGCAACTCTACATTTATCACCAGCCAGTGAGACTCCCAAGGCCATTTGGAAAAGTTATGATACAGCACCATGAGTAGCATTTTTAAAGCACTTCTGATGTCCTGGGTAGCATGTCAAGTTCTTTGGAAGAACATTCATTTATTCCTCCCAGCAGCCCAAATAAGGCAAGAAACAGGTACCACTCAAAGAATTCAACAGAAAGGAGTTGAATGAAGAGACATTTATAGGTGCCAGGGCAGGGCTAGGGGACAAACATGGGATGGTGGAGTGCCCAGAGAATAGCAGTCATGGGCAGCCTTTACCATCCAAGGCTTGAAGGAAGAAGGGAGAAAATAATTTGGTGAAAGCTGAAATAATGGAAGGGGGAGGGGGTGCTTTTTGGAAGCCACAGATACACTCAAAGCCTGGGCCTGAAGAGAGTATTGGAAAGGGAGACACAGGAAACTTGGAAAGATGTCATACAGGTTTTTATTTTTTGGTGGCAAACATACTTTATAAATATAACACTTAAGTTTGGAGCATTTTGAAAAACAAAATAAATAAAGATAATAATGGGTTATAAACTATTGAATACAATAAATATTCAGGAGTCCGTACTGATATAAGTAAATGAATTAATGAATGCTTAAATAAATAGGAGAGTAGATAAAGCTTTTCATTGCAGCAGAATTCCAATTAATAAATGAAGGAATGCTGGAATTAGAAAGTCACTGTTTAGCAAAGACCACACTAAGAAACAACAATGGAAAAAAAGGTGGTGAAGTGTTTAGTTTTTTTTATGGTCCTGTATACCCTAGAAAATAAAAATAAGCTAAATGATCCAGGTAGAAAGTTGTCAAGCTCTACTGTTAGAATTATTTTGGTTCAAGAGAATCACCTTCAAGTCTTACCTACTTTATTTTAGTGAATTTTTTTTCTTGTTATCAGAAGTAATTCATGTAATGAATCTGGAAAGTCACAGCCTTGAAAATAGAAATCATTGTCTGCATAAAATTTAGGTTAACATTTTAGGGTTTCGTATTTTCTTTTTTCTGCACTACATCGATGTACACATAAAATCTGTATCATATTGCATAAACAATTTTCTATTCCTTCTTTATAATATTATTCTTGCTTTACAATATGAACATTTTATTTTGTCATGATATATTTGTAAAATCATTTTAGTGGTAAAAAGTGAAAGGATGAAAAAGTACAAATTGGCAGTTGCAGAATAGTCACAGGAATGTAAAGTACAGCAAAGGGAATAAAGAAAAAAATAATTTTAGTGGCTGAATATATGATATCCCATTGAATGAATAAATTATAATCTATTTTTTTATTGCATATTTAAGTTATAATTTTTGGTATTATTTAATAGCACTGTGATATCTGTACATACATGGTGCTATGATGGCTATCTATGTACATATTTCAATTTTCCTATTATTTCCTTAGTCTGGTTCCTATGTAGGAATTATAGACCAAAGATCTAAATTTATTAGATCAAATTTCTTGTTAGAAAGGATGCTTCTATTTATACTCGAACTAGTGATGTTTCAGTGTGCTCACTTAACTAGTCATTTAAAAAATACTTTGCTAGGAGAATAACAGTATCCCCCAAATAACTACTCATTTTAGTTATTTGCATAATAGTGATATTGAAGAAGGATCTGATAGAAGGAACCCTGTATTATGGGCATCATGGTGTTTCCGGATTCACCTCTTCTTACCCTATAGCTTGTAGCCACACACAAATTTCATTTCTTTAATATAGTTTTTCCCCTGCTCCGATTCAAGCTGGTTTTGCCCAGATAATGGCATTGTGACTCACTTGTTTTTTTCCACCATTATCCTCTGTAGACCTGCTTCTTTAACCATTAAACCATAGAACATAAGATTAACTGAGCCCCAGGACTACAACCATGAGGACAATAGGTTTCAGTTGGACTTTAGACAAAGGATAACATCTTGGCTTAGATGTATTTCAGCCCCAGCCCTATGGAGGCAGAACTACAACCCCACGAGCCAGGGAACCAGGTCATAGAACTAGATGGAATGGCGCCATGGCTGATTCCTGAACCAGATACAATGATCAATTACCTCATCTTCCTTTAACTGTCTAATCAGTAGCACCTCCAACCCCAACTCTCTTAGTTTCCATGACGACTCATTTTTCCCTATACAATCTGTACTCCTGAGATACTCGGGGAGCCAGGCCTTTGAGATAGTTTGCCTGTGTTTCCAGGATTTGCAATTCTCTAGTAAACACTTACTCTATTTAGCCCAACTCATGTGTCGATCTTTTGGCTGAGCAGTGCAGGCAATATGAGCCCCTCCGTTTCTTTGCTCTTCATTTTCAATATATTCTTCTTCATTTCTTCTGTGAATTTCTTGTTTATACCTTTTGCCCATATGGGGATTTTGGTGATATTCTTATCAAGTAATATGAGGTTTAATATGCACTTGAAATAAAATCATTTCGTCTATCATATCTATTGCAAATATTTTTCTAGTTTATCATCAGACTTTCAACTTATTTACTGTGTTTTTTAAACATTTGCCTCATGTATTTCTAATTTAAAAAGACAATTTCAATTTTTACATTCAATCCCTTACCACCTTTGAGATTTATTTTGATATAAGTAGTCGACTGCTATTTTGTAAATAGTTTTAAGTTTAACAACCACTTAGGAAAGTTTTTTAGTTAAAGAGCACTAGAACTTTTCTTTTCTTTTCTTTTTTACTGGTAGCTAAAGCTGTACTTTGTCCAAAACTGAAAAAGAAATAATCTGTAAATGTTCTTTGCTTCCTCAGAACTATAGATTCAGATTTTGGGAAAGGAATGACCAATGTTTTAGAAAGCTTAAATGTTTCTTAAAAACTATCACAGGAAGAGTGGAAAGACTTGTTTGCTTCTTGGGGTCAGTAGAAATGATTTAATGCTTTGATCTGGGGATTTGGTAGGTTAGGGACTGGAGGAAACCCCTTTTTAATCAGGCAATTATCTAATACAAAGGTGTTTTCCCTTCTTGGAATGAAGTGGTGGTCTATTTGCATGAAAGAGGAAGAGTCAGACACAATGGTCTAATGTTTGCTACTCATCTGTGGTAGGTTTTAGATGTTTCAGCAAGAAAATAAAATTAAAAACATTCCTCACGCAAAAAATTCCCCAGCCCACCAAATTGGAGGTAGTTAGCTGAAATTAGTGCATTTATTTTCCTGTCATACATTAGAGTGAATGATGGCATTTAAATCATGCATAAAGAGCTGGACTTTCATGTCATTTTGTTCTAATACTGTAGTGGCCTTTGTGGGTTTCTGTTTTGTTTTATTTTTGCACCCTACACAAAGAATCGCATTCTGATTTCTATAACTAGAGTTTCACTTTGCCTGTTGTACAACTTTATATAAATGAAATCATACAATATATATTCTTTCGTGTTTGTCTTTTTTCGATAGATGTTTTTGAGAATCACCACATTGTTACATGAATCAGTGGCCTTTCCTCATCATTGCTGAATAATGTTCTGTGGTATTAATGGACAGTTGTCCATTCTTTTTCCTGTCAGATATTTTCACTAATTTGAAGATGAGATTTTTTTTTTTTTTTTTTACATTCATGTCACACAAACTCAGGAGCCGAGTGTGACTCCCATAATATCACAGACATGAAAACATAAATGCCAAGATCTGGTTTCTCAAGTAGATGTTCATCAGAGAGGGTAGACCTGATAACTATACCACAAGGGAGCAAGGAGGAACTGTGAAGCTGACATCCTTTCTTGACTGAAATACGCAGATGGAGCTCATTAATTCAACACACATTTATGAAGTACCCATTACATGCCAGGCGTTCTTGACAGCAGTAAATAAAACACTATACAGGGAGTTATGGATCTCACACTATAGAGGGAGTTTTTGTTATGGAAGATTGTCCACACACCCTAGAACAAGATCATTTCAAATTGTGAAAAGTGGCCTGAAGAAAATAAAGCACTTGGGAGGGCTAGGTACTCCTTTAGTCTGGGGAGCTGGCAAGGTACCAAGTGGTGATGATTTTGAAGTGGGGGTGGGTCAACTGGGTGTCAGCCATGTGTAGAGCTGGGACCAGTTTCCAGCCAAGGTGACAGCAAGTATAAAACCATGAGGTGGGAACATTCAAGGGAAAGAAAACCAGTGTTGACCACGTGAGACAGGAGAGGGAAAGAGTATAGGGAAAGAGGTCTGCCAGACATGCAGGACTTTACAGCCATAGTATGATGTTTACAGCTTAGACGTTCCTCAAGAGTAGAAGAAAGAGGTCCCAAATATGCAGGCCTTCTGGTGGGCCTCTCCTTTTTCTCCACTCCTCCTTCCTGCCTCACCTGGCATCCTTCTCTCAGGCCTATATGCCATGAACAGGAGATGCTGGCAGTGTTGTATTAAAACAGAGAACTCTCCAAACTGACTCCATTTATCTTTGACTCTGTTCTGTCTACTCATGGTGACCTCAGTCTGGATATTTTAGGAAAACTGCCCTTTATCTGCACTCGAGAGTCAAACTTGGAAAAATTATGCAACCTCAGTCCTGTGCAGATCAGCACTTGCATGGCGCTGAGAGTGAACGCCCCCTAAATCATGTGTCTTAGGCACCTTGCCTGAGCCAATTTCCTATTTGTTGTCCCCACACTGGTTTGCCCAGGACTCATCCTCTGTTACAAATCACACTGGGTTATGATAAGAGAGCTGGTGATTTTCCTCGAGAAAAAAGATCACTTGTTTTTATAGCATCCACCCCAGTGGCTCCTCACTTATCTTTTTTTATTTTTTTTATTTTTTTTTATTTTTTTTTCACTTTTTTGCTCTAAAATAGAAGAGTCTGGGATTATTTCTGACTCCAAGGCATCGAGAACAGCTAATAATTTCATCTTTTTCTTTTTTCTGGGTGTTTAGGGACTTATTCTACTTCCTTCTACTTTAATCTTTAGAGCCTTTATATATAAAAAATCCATGCCTTCTAACATTTGTCATTTGAAACTGTTGTCTAGCACTTCAGAGGTGGCCTGGAAATTGGGAGAAATGAAATTCTTATATGAATTACCAATAATCTAAAGAAGGATTTTAAATGATGCCTTAAGACTTTTTTTTTTTTTTTTTTTTTTTTTAGTAAAGTAAGAATTAACATCTCGGGTTTCACAAAAAGATGACCTGGGTTAAAACTTGGCTTTACCATTCTATAGCTATGTGACCATTTCCAAGTTACCTATCCCCTCTGAGCCTCCTTATGGCAAAGGAAGTAAAAACTTGAAGTGAAGAGCCCAGCCACCTGGCTCAAATCCCAGCTAAAGCACTTACTGGTAACTTTAGGCGAGTTACTTAACCTCTCTATACTTCAGCCCCTTCATGTACGCAATGGGGATAACAGTAATCTCTGCCACATAAGAATATTGTGTGGATTAAATGAGATAATGTAAAAAACAAAAACCTAACAACAGTGCCTCACACACATTATGTGCTTTATGAATTTTATCTACTAATGTTTTTAGTGTTATTTCCATTGAGTAGTTTAATATAAACTACTGATGGCCTGATATCTGCTAGCATAATAGTGGCTTAAAGACTCGTTACTATTTTAAAACACTTTGAGATCTCCAAACAAAAAGGAAACGCTCAAAAAGAGAAAGAATTCATTACTCAGGGTATCACCTCTCAATAGCAGCAGAGTCGTCGTAGCCTTGATTAGGTATCAGTGCTCACAAAAGAGCTGAATCATAGCCCTTAGTCCCTCCTAATGGAAACTCACATGATCATTATGCTCACTTTCTATTTCTGAAATATACCTTCATAGATGGAATTTTTGGTGAGGAAGTAAGGGAAAACTAGGCCTTTCTAATTCAGAAATCTTATGCGCAATTACATCAAATCTGAGGAAAATAATCAAAGTAAACTGATTAGAGGTGGAAAGGAATAATGGTCATTTTATCTAATTTCTAGCAAGAATAAAGAGGTGAAAAGGAATAAAATAAGCCAAATCAACCTGCTATTATTTTAATAAAGTACGACAGAGCAAGCCAAATCCTGAGTCACCTTCCTGGACAACTATTTTTATTGATTTGAAATAACAAAGGATGAAAGCCTGAAATGACCTAGATTACATTTCTTGAAGAACTGCTCAGTTTCGGGGCCCAATGGATAAAGCATATCCTGGAATTCCCCAAGAGGTGAGGACTGTTTACATAAGTCAATTTCTGAAAACGATTTTTTAAAAAGTTGAATGACAAAGACAAAACTTAAAGTCAAAGAGAAACTTTCTGTTAGATTAAATAATTCTTTTTTTTTTTCTATTGCTAGTTTTGCTAACTTTGCCCAGACCTGATTCTCTACCTCTTGAGTACATTCTTCTTGGAGACATTAGTAATTGCAGTATGCTTGAGAGAAATTATAACAAGCAAAGGCAGCAAAGTAAGCCAGAAAAGAGTGATATATGGGCCCATTTAAACCCAGCGTAGATTCATACATTTAAAAATTATGAACAAAGTATTTTAGACATACAAAGAAATATTGGAATGATGAGACCAACATCCATTGAACAATCACAGTCTTTCTAAAGACCCCACTATCACCATGCCTACCACCAGAGGTGATCATTGTCGTTTTCCACCCAGCAAGTCCACTCCCACATACATATCCTAGCAACCCCATGTGCACATACACTTGCATGCACACACACACATGCTCACACAGGGGCTAGGTACAGACAAGAATGTTGGGCTGCAATTATGAAGAAATAGAACATTCTAAATGTTCACCTACAGGAGAATGAATCAATAAATTGAGCTGTATTTTGTACACATGGACTATTATGAAGCAATGAAAATGAGAGTGCATGTATCAATATTGAAAAAATCTCAGAAACATAACACTGAACAAGAAAAGCAAGTTTCAAGAGGAGCCTTAGGAAATTATGTTGTCCTTTCTTTGTAAGATTCTATGAAATTCCACAGTTAGGTGGCAAAGACTAGAGGTTGTATTTCCTCAAATTTTTAGTTTGCCTACCACTGACCACCAGGCTAAGACAGACTGATAGGTAACATAGATGGCTGACGCTATCTTTTCCTCTATATGTCTGTTTATCTGTCTGTCATCCACCTAAAAGCCCTGGATTTGTCTTGCTTGAATTCCATCTACTAAAATCACTTTTATTTAGCTTATAATATCAGTTCCTACTTTGCTGAATTCAACAAAGACAAAGAAAAACTGAAAATTCCAGGTATTATTTTAGCAAACTCAGTTTATTTTTTTGACTGTGTTGTCTTTTAAGACTGAATGCTCTCTTGGGTTGAAACACCGATTTGTGAACAAGTAATTGATTTGGAGGAGATCCCAGGAAATGTTAGCAAGGAAACGGAGAAATAAGACAGGGTATGTAAGGTGGCTCATGTGGGGTTCATTACTAAGCAGGTAATTACCGCAAAACTGCATAGAATATGTTTTTCAGAGTCATTCCACTTCAAAGGTGAGGGAGCTGGTATCTTTAACCATCACCTCCGTGTCCATCCTTTGTTGAGGGAGCGTTAACTCTCTGCATGTTCAGCTTGCCCCTGTGCATGGACCAGTCATGTTCCCACAGTGAGATAAAAAGCCTTTCGGCAGAGAGTCACTGTTTTTGATAGAAAGTGACCTTTGGGTACAGAGGTGAGGGCAGAAGGTAGAACACAAAGAGTGTCTGCTCAGCGTCTTGAGTACAAATTAACAGGGAAAGTTTTACATCTGTCAGTATTTTCCAATCAAGTTCCAACTTATTGTGTGATCTACCAGAGCTACTAAAGTACAAGTTGCTATTTGCTAGGATTTCACTTTCCAAAGTAAGAAACCTATAAAATATATAAATATTGCATTGATACCACATTTTAATTGGAAAATTTCCTATGTGTCAAGACAGTGAACATACTTTCAGGGGTTCGGGCTTCTAGAAGGTAGGGGCTCCATAATTAGAGGCTTACCTAATATAATATTCCACAGTTAAAGAAATATTCAGTAGGAAGGAGTGCTGCAGCCCTAGAGTACCTTACAATGTCCAAATGTATTGGTAGGATTGCTGTGAATCTGGTGTCTGGTCATACAGGTCCAGAAACTCAGTGCTATAATGTCTGCTTGTGGTTTTCAATCTCTGGGTAACTAGCCCATGCCAAACAACCCAATTCACAAAAGACTATAAACTCAGGCAGAGTCAGAGCAATAGGAATTGGCAGTTCTTGAACGATAGATACTTCTAGTGGTTTTTCTCTCTAAGTAGCCATTAGAGTTATGACTGACAAGTGCACTGTTTTTCTCCCTTGGAAGTCCTAGATATATATAGGCATAACTTGCTTTATTACACTTAATTTTACTGTGCTTCTAGATGTTTCATTTTTTACAAACTGAAGGCAAGACCCTCCACTAGCAAAAAGAGTATGACTCACTTTATTATAATACTTTATTGCCATGTTCTGGAACCAAATTCGCAGTAACTCTGAGGTATGCCTGTACTGACAATGTCTTACTAACTAATTTGCCTTTTGATCAGTTATCCAAGTCACTTTTATTTATAATAGGGAAAATATGATAGAATGAAGTCTGTTGCACTGTCCTCATTTCAACAATGTCTTCCTGAGAATACCCCTGGGCCTCTGAACAGAGACTTGGAAAACCCACACTACCTCAATTACCACATTTATTTCCTATACTTCAGGACAAACTCCTTCCTTAGATCCCAAAAGTCCAGTGGTCTCTATGTGCCTTCAAAAAGCCGTGGCATATTGAAGGGTGTTCGCAAAAGGCTGGTTATCTGAATGACCAGACAGAAATAGAGTTCCTTTAATGTGGGTAAAGGACCGAAGACTAAGCATAGCAGCAAATGCTCCCTGTTAAAGGGGCACGTGTGCTTTACTTTGAGTCCCCAGGGACTAGTTACACTGCCTGATCATACAAAGGTCCTGAGAGCCTTTGAGTAGCTCCCTTCCTATTTTCAAAGTTGATTTTTACAAAATAACTTCCGTGGTATCTTGATTTATGGTCATAATTCTTAACCTCTTTCTATACCCATTCTTTTTGTCCTCCTCCTCTGACTCTCACTTCAGCCATGTGAGTTGCTTTAGCTGATAAGATAATAGCAAATGTGTCACAATTAGAGGTTTGAAACCACTTGTGCAATTGGATTTGTTTACTCCTGCCCTTTGTCATTACTGTAAGAAGGACATGCCCAGACTAGTCCACTGGTCCTAGGAGGAAAATAAGAAAAATATGGAACAGAGCCAGGTTACCCCAGACTTGCTAGCAAAAGCTACCCTAGCTCAGTCAATAGCTAGTGAAATCCTTGAGAGGTAAGCAAGATCTGCCAAGACCAGCCAAGATCTGCCAATCCCAACCCAGTCTGGCAAACCCCATAGACTCATGAGCTAAGTAAATGTTTATTGGTGTATGCCATAGAAGTTTTGTGGTTGGTTGCCATTCAGCATTTTAGTGGCATAGATAATTGATACACCTACTTCCCGACTTCTCTGGAGACTCCATCTATGTTCCTGTCTGTTCACCAGCTGCAAGTAACTAGTTACAAGCCCAGAACATTTTTAAGTGCTTCCAGTAATGTTGGATGAATCAAAAGTCAATTCCTGAAGTCAATTTTTGTTAACCTGTTTCAGGCTTGCCTGGTGCTTTTCCCATGGATATTCTGTTATTTACTCTATAAACACCCCAATGTTGTCCATGGAGATAAATTTTGGGTTTTCTTTCCTTGCTGCCAGCACCTAGACTCTTGGAGCTTCTTCTGCTGTCTGCTTATAATTCTGAAAGATCATTCTCCTTCCTTTCCTGTCACCTACATTCTACTCACTGGTGGGAAAAGCAATCCCTGTAAGGCCAGTTACCTTCCAGGAACAAAAATCTCTTTATTATGTAGACATCGGGTTTATCTGAAATCATAGGGTAAGCCAAGTAGAGACTCAGAGGCTCAAAGAATCTTAGAACCAAAAAAATATTAGAGATAAATCACTGGTTACAGTGTCTGGCTCTGTCCAGCTGAGGAGGTAAGTCTTCGGGATTTCTTAGTTCAAGGACCTTTGGGCCATAAGCAGACACCTTCTCTGCTTCAGCCACTTATGTTATGTAACAAAGTATCTCCGAACTTAGTGGCTGACTACATTTTATTTGTTCACAGTCCAGGTTTGACTAGGGCTGGAGGATTCACTTGCAAGATGGCCTCACTCCCAAATCTGGCAAGTTGGTATTTGCTATTGGCTTGATGGTTAGCTGAGGCTATTAGCCAAGGGTCTCAGTTTTTTGTTTTGTTTTGTTTTTGTTTGTTTGTTTGTTTGTTTGTTGCATTGCCTCTGCACACAACTATATTAGACTTCTCACAGGATGGCAGTCTCTGAATAGCTAAACTTCTTACATAGTGGTTGGCTTCTTCTAGAGTGCAAAAATGAAAGCTTCCAGGCCTTTCTAAGGCTTAGTATTGCAACTGACACCCTGTCACTTCCATCATGTTCTACTGGTTAAATCAGTCCAGATTCAAGGGAAAAGAAAAATACAAGGGTATGAATACTGGGAGGTATGGCTCATTGAGAGCCACCATTATAAAGATTAGCCCACTATCCTTCCAGCTTTTATTAAAATTTGAGCTTCCACTGACCTTTCCAGCCAGAAAATGATGTGATTAGATAAACACTGACCTGGGAGTCAAGAGATGTAAACTTCTTCCCTAGCTTGATTATTAATAAGCTTCAGAGACTTGAAGAAGAAGTCGCCTCACTCTAAGTTTTCTTGTCTGGATGAATTTTTATGTAGCTTCTGGCTCTAGATACAGAGTCCTTGGATTTGGTAGGTCTTTGGTTCCTAGTTGGGACTTTTTATTCTCTTTCAAGAGAATTTCCTACTCTCTGAACTGGTCTATCCTGATCTCCATCTAACAGGGAACTAATCAAGTCATTATTTACTTCTTATGCTCTGCTTTTCTAAGTCCGTCTGATTTGTCTTTTGACCTGCTTCTTGTTTGTCATATGACCTTGAGCCAGCATAAAACTTCTCTGAGTCTAGGTGAAATGGGAACAAGAACCCCAGCTTCATGGGCTTCGGTGAGGAGTAAATGGAAGAGGGTACATGAAACTGCTTTGAAAAATGGTATTACATCACATCTGAATCCCGTCATCATATCATCATATCCAAATACCATTCTAATGATGCCAGAAGCATTATGTCAGAGTCAGGTGTCTCTATCCCCAATTCTGGCAACAACCAATCACTAATCAAGTTTGGTTCTTATTTCCCCCTCCTTATAATGAGGAGATTCATTTGTCAGTCACATTTTACTCTCAAAATTGTCTATAATTCTATGGTTTTCTTTGTAATAACTCTTGACAATTATGAAAATTTATTTAACCTAGACTTACAGAAGATGATATTATGACTAGGGCTGAGATGGAGGCAAATCATATAAAGGGAAAGCAAATGAAGGACTTTTCTTAATAGTTTCTGAAAGTTAAAAAAAAATTGTGTTTATTTTGTAAAGCGTCATCTTTTGATAGTTTACCCAACCAGAAAGTAAACTTGGTGGGAACAAGAATAATCTTTATTATCTCTGTCTATCCAGTGACTAGAATAAGTGCCTGGCAGAAAGAAATTAAATAAATGCTTGTTGAATAGATAAACGAATAAGAAAAAACTAGGAACGTGAAGGAGCTCATCGAAAGACATTTATTATTTTGATTTTTAAAGTGAACATGTAAGTGATGGAGAAAAATGTCAATTGACATCTTTCGAATAGAATATTCAAGCCCAACTTTTTAGTTCCTGAGGCGTTACTTTGTTGTTTAATGAGTATTATAGCTTAAATTATTAATTTAATTTATTATAATCTAAATTAAAATAATCTTAATTATTACTTTAACTTTGGAAGTAATCCATATACTATTCATAAGTTTGGTTTTATAGTAACCAGAGAAAGTAAAATATGCCCTGGAACAAACTGCTGAGTCACACATTTAGGTCCATAAGCCCTTGGCCAGCACTCTTAATCCAGTATCATATAAGGTCCAGAAAGAAGCAGATATTTTGCCTGGTATGATAGTAGCATTAGGGAAAATGATGGAATGCATAATAAAAGTGGGGAATAAAGGATTCTGGGACATTGATTCTACCTACTCTAATGGTGTCCAGTGTGAACTGTGTAAAACCATGGGAAACCTCAACTGTGTAACCTCCTACTATTGAACACATTTAGCAATCAACTGTGCATGCAAATGGATAGTCTTAGCAAACAGAAATTACCTCATTTGCATTTTCTGGGAGTAGGTGAGAAGAGAAAACCAAAATAATATTTATTGAACATTTTTGTACTAGGCAGTGTGCTCGATTCTTTTTACACTCGTTTACTCCTTAGAATAAATAGCTCAATGCAAGTTTATCTCCATTTTATAGCTGAAGAAAACTGAGACTTGGAGAATTCAGTAACCCATTTAAGATTACATTGCTCAGAAGAAAAAAGGACTGGGAATCAGAACCTTTGCATTTGCTGTCATCCCATTTGGCCTTCCACAGATTCAAAAGAAGTTTGCTTGTCTCTTCGTTTTAGCATCGTCACCATTTGGCCCTGCTGTTTTTAAAGGCTATGCGATCATACATACATTTCTGCAACCCCAAAATTATGCTGGATGCAACCACAAGCACAAACCTGGGCAGCGACCACACAAAATTAAACTTCTTCTGGTAATCTTTATTCAGCCCATTGCATCTTACCTCCTTGACTTGCCTGGGATGTGTCCAGCACTTTTCCCCAGTTCAGGTGTCACCTCCTCCCGAAAGCCTTCTCTGAATCCTCTCCTCATCTCTACTGCCCAGTCCTTCATGATCTCTCCCATAATTCCCTGCATGTATCACTATTATTAAGTACTATTATCTAGTTAGGTATGTATCTCCCACATTACACTGTGAGTTCTCTGAGCTTAGGGCCGTGCCTGTCTCCTCCAATTGACTGTGATCTCTCTGAGGGTTGAGGCTGTGTCCTCATTATATTTACAACTTTATTGCTCTGCATAACACTAACAGAGTAGGGGCTCAGCCTACTGACTGGATCAAAAAGATTACCAGAAAGGACAATAAAATGTGATAAATATTAGTGTGGCTCATAGAGGGGCACGTGATTCAAAGAAAAGAAGAAAAAGAAGAATACAAAGGGAGGGAGTTACTTATGTTCACTGTGGCATTTAAATTCTTCAGTTTTGTTTAAACAGAAATGGCAATATGATTCAATTCTTTTCAGTTATTCACTATGATTATTTTAATAATTGCAAAATTCACATATACCCTATGTTTGAGTGACACCAGGTTTTCCCAGTTAAAAATTAAAAAAAAAAAAAAAGATTTACTGAAAGCAGTAAACTATGTCTATCAATCATTTTATTGAAGTGCGAGATCTTAATTACAAACCACTCCTACAGGTGGATTCTTTTTTATTCCAGGGCACATATTAATTTATGTCAAATGAATCATAAATAATGATGTTTTATTGCTGTACAGAAGGTGTATTGGTTTTTTATTATTATGTTACCTATTCAGCACCAAATATTCCTTCCTCCAAAAAAGAATCCTTTTTTTTTTTTGCAGCGGGTGGGGGGGTGCGGAGATGTCCTATTCTTTATAGTCTTGGTAAGAAGTAGTGCCAGCCTCCTACTTTCAAAGGGGGTTAGCATCTCAGATTTTCTGACCCAGGGCAGCCAGGAAGGGCGAACACATAAAATGGGCATCTAACTAAACTTAGCCAATTGAATCTTCTTGAGACTTTGAACTTGAAGATGCGAGGAATGGTGGGAGAGCACTGATTGTCATGAAACCCATAGTGTGCTGACCCATATGCTCTGCTCTATGACCTGTCAGACCACCCAGAGCTGTCTTGGTAGCTAATTTTCCAAGTATTTTCTAAATCTGGTTCTCCAACCTTCCACTGATTTTGTGAGTCCAGCGTTCTTTAAATGAATTGGCTTTTATTTTGTGTCTTTCATTTCAATTTGTTTCTTACAACTGAGAATCCTGTGTAAAATGCCAGGTAAAAACAGTTTCAATTTAAGATATACATTTATATGTGGCCTAGTAAAAGAATTCATATTCTTTTATGATTCCCCAAAATTATTTTTTTCCCAAGAATTATAGTGAGATTCACTTTTTTAGGAATTATAAGAATTTGTAAGTAAAACAAACTGTGTAATAAATTTCTTCATTTAGAATGAACAATTTTTGTTGACATTCTATAACCTGCACTCATTTTTAGAAAATATACCACCCAGCTCTAAATTTAGGAGACAATCTGATCTAATATTAAACCTAATGGTGGCACTTTGCGTATTGGGAACAGATGGGAGGTAATTATTAGATTTTCATGGGCTTATCACCTCATATAATTTCATTACTTTCTCTCTCTCTCTCTCTCTCTCTCTCTCTCTCTCTCTCTCGCTCTCTCTCTCTCTCTCACCCATCAATCTTCTATTTAAGTTTTACTTACTATTTACATATTTCCCATGGTTTCTTATTTTTCCAACATTATCATTCAAACATTTTTTTTTACTTATAAAAATTCTCATGGTTGTTACTTACATGCTTATATTTTTCTAAAGTTGATGTGTAGCCATGATTCAATACCAAAATATTAATACTGTTTTGATGATAAAAAAAAATGAAAATATATCCAAAGCAGATGACATTATAGTTGAAATACACAGCTGTGAAAACACCTGCTTGAATAAATTTAGAAGAAATGATTTGGTTTCCTTCCCTTAAGTCATTACTGCATTATCAGCCATCCATCAGACATATCAAAATGGCTAATACATTTTCAAAAAACTTTTCAAGTCTGTCTTGAAGTGAAATTTTCATATAAAATGATTTATAGTCAACTTTAAAGTTAAGTAGTAAATCTCCTTGCTTGACAGATATTTGGAAAGAAAATAAACTAACAGTTTCCTACGAGAAAATAAACTAAAAGGAAATATTTGTATAAGAGTAAAAATGTATTTTCAGCATATACATTAAAATGTCATCTGGAAAACAGAGACATTGAGTTTCCTGTCTCTTAAGCATTGAGTTTAGCATTTTATTCTTTTGAAGTGTTGTCATCCTGTTTTTCTTAGGAATTTTAGGTTCATGTAGATTCTCAGGGGTACAACACGTGTATTGAACAGATTAAGTCAAAATGTCAGGGTAAAAGCTGATACAAGAACATACTTCAGATTTAGATTTTGTTTTTTTATTTTTGATTTTTTTAAATAAGAGTTCAAAGGGCCCTATGATCAATAAAAACAGACTTGGTGTCACAGTGGTCCACAAGGGGTTGACTCTGGCAATAGCATCCAAATGAAGATTCACAATATGTCGAACCAGCTAAGAGATCTTATTCCTAAGGACAGGCACAATGAGCTTATCTGATAAGTAAATTTGTGGCAGAAGTTAAATTTTTACATATTCTAAAATTAAGACAAGATTCATGACAATTAGAATTAATGTGAAGGAACAAGCTATTTCAGTCAATATGAAAAAAACAAATCCTTCCAAACTGAAAAACTCTGAGTGAAAAATTAGAAAGTAGAATGTGTTAACATTTAGGTTATCCGGAATTTACAGAGCTGGCAGATCTAAGCATCTAGAATGATTCCAACTATGAAAGTTAAAAGGTAAAACAATTTGTCTGATAGCAATGACTGAGTTTTGGGTGTAAAAGTAGTCAAAATTAGATGTGGAAAGCCTACTAGACATTTCTCCCTTGTTGGTAACAGCAACATCAGTTTAGGAGGAGATGAAGGGAGCCAGAGTTGGGGTGGGATAAATTAACGATGATCTGTTTAAGAAGATGGGAAAGCCTGAGGTATATTTTAGAAAGATTTCTGAGAAAAGGAGGGTAAAATTTTAAAAATTGGATACATAATACATTATTTAAATTGCAAACATCACCCTGAACAATACTTCCTAATTATGCTGAATGAGATATTAATGAAGGAATGAAATAATGAGTTCATTCATTCCACAAACATTGATTGAATGCTAACCCTGGACCTGTGCTGAGCACAAGTCTGGAAACAAATGAATTGTAGAGTTGTTTGATAAATATTTACCATCAATGAGGCTAGGCATTGCAGTTTTCACACAGGCCCTTGAAAGACCAGTTTTAAGTACAATAGAAAAGAATGGGAAAATATAAAGCTATGATAATTACAATTTAGTGGTAGTAGTTGTTCAGTAAATATTTGTTGCTTTGCATTTATATATATAGTATAGAAAAAAATCTAAAATTCTACTCCAGACAATATCAGGAATTTATTGTTTCTATTTATTCTTTGGGCCTTCTTGGTCTCTCATCTTACTTTCCTTACTTTGCCATGGTCACTAGGTCACTGTCCTCCTGAATAACCAAATCCAATTTGGTGTCATCAGGAAAACATGATACTTTTCTGGTAAGTGATGAATGGGAAGATTATAAATCTCTAAAGCTCTGAACTCTCCTCTTTTCATATTCTTAAAACACACCGAATTCAGATCAGGATCATCATTTGTTACTGAGCAGAGATTTAGCCATCCGAGGGTTCTTAAATACCTTTTTAATGTCTGCCTGAAATCATGAAAGTTACAAGTCATGTTTTCTACTTGAAACACTTACATAGTACACTGAAAAAAATTATTGAATATCATAGATTTCTGAATTTTTATTTATTCAAAGTGTTATAATCAAAAACAGTTATTCTTTTCTGATGATCAAATTATCCTACATTTGTCTGTATGAAGCTCCTTAAAGCTGGCTCCTATATTTTATAGACTTTCCCATTGATCTTTGGGCACTGTACTACATTCATTCTATATTTTCTCACCGCAGACCTGGAATTTGCCATTTCTCTAAGAACCCTGATTATTTTGAGTGGGGAATTATATTTAGAAATCAAGATCTGGATACAAGGTGTCCTCATTGCCACTGAGTGCCATTGCTTCTAGGCCCTTTTAGAGATTAGAAGAACTGGGAAGCAGCAGATTTTTGTTTTTATAAAAAGGTAAATTAATTTTAAAATTTACATTGAATTGGAAAAGACCAACATGGGTAAAATAATTTTGAATAAGGAAAATATACATTACCTGAAGTCAAGACTGAAATCAAACAGTCAAGACAGAGAGTAATGGTTTAAGGTTAAACAACCAGATCCATGGAACAGAACAACGAGCTCAGAAATAGATACACACATTTGTTTAATTGATAATTGACTAGGGTACCAAGTTAATTCAATGGGGGGAAAGGAAAGTCTTTCTATAAATATTGCAGGAACAACTACGTACCTGTGTGGAAAAGAATGAACCTTGACCCATGCATGTATTTTTAAATAATAAGTTTAAATGAACATTTCTGGGTAAATTTTAATTTTACAGAATTTTTACTTAACTTCTTTGGTTTTGATATTTGTGTGTCTCCTTTCTCTTACACAGCAAATCTTAGTCCTAATAACAGTTAACATTTCTTTGCAGATCTTTTTGCCCTTAGAACATATCCCTTTATGGAGGTTCCATTAGAATACTATCTTTCAAAGTCACTTGAAATAATTATTTTCTCTATATAGTTATTTTACCAATTAGATATGTGGTTTACTTTCATTAGTTTATTCTGTTTATTTTCAATTATCAGGGTTTTTCTTTTTTAAATTTTTGAATATGTGAAACATCTAAATGTTTCAAAAATCAAAACTACATAAAAAGGTATACTCAGAGAGGACCATTTGCCATCTCTTATCTGTTCTACCCCTTCTCCATCTCTCTTATGTAGACACTAATATTAGTTTTGATTTATCCTCCCAATGTTTCTTTTTGAAGAAAAGTCAAATAAATATGTATTTTATGCTCTGACCATTACTTTTATACTTAACAATATATCTGGAAGATTAGGTCAAATGAGGAAACTTAGGAAATTTTCTCGTTATTTCTATGGTTATATAGTACTGCATAGGACTACATTATAAAGAAAGATGTACCAGATTCAATAAGCCACTTTTAGATGTGTACGCATGTACCATATCCAGTCAGATTCCGTTAGACAATCACACTGGGTTCTCTCCTGTATCTGGCAATATTCATTTTCTAGGGATACTGCAACAAATGACCACAAATTTGGTGACTTAAAACAACAGAAGTTTATTTTCTCAGTTTTGGGAGTCAGAAGTCTGAAATCAAGACGTTGGCAGAGATGGGCTTCCTCTGGAAGACCCTGGGGAGAATCTTCCTTGCTTCTCACAGCTTCTGGTGGTTGCAGGGGTCACTTGACTTGTAGCTGCATGACTCCAGTCTCTGCCTCTTTTTTCACATGGCTTTCTTCTCTGTTTGTGTGTATTCTTTTCTGCTGTCTCTTATAAGAACATTCAGTAGATTTAGAGCCTACCCAGATAATCCAAGATGATTTCACCTCAAGATCCCTAATTTAATTAAAGTTGCAAAAATTATTTTTCCAAAAGACATAATCACAGGTTTTGGGGATTAAGACATGGACATATCTGTTCAACCCACTACATTGCCTATAATAAATAATACTGGAAGGAATAACCTTAATAACCTTACACATGTGATTTTATATTTCTGGAGGTGTATATTTAGAGTAGATTCTTAGAAGTAGGATTCCTGTGTTAAAGGGCAAATGATATGTAATATTGCCAAATTACTCTTCATTAGAGTTGTACTATTTTACACTCCTAACAGCTATGTTTTTCCATAGCTTTTTTTTTTTTCTAATCCAAGTGGTCTCTCAGGGTGGTTTTAATTTGCATTGAAAGTTTTTAACTCTTGATTTTATTATCTTTATTTATTGATGAAAGTGGGACATTTATTCAATGGCTTTTAAGTGTCTGCAAATTTCTTAGCACTCGAAACGCTAGGGATAAAGAATTATGGAGCAAGTGATGCTCCCGAGGAGTTCACAGTCCAGCAGTAATAACTTTAGAGAGCAAGAGAACATGAAAAGAATTTTTATTTATTTTTATTTACATTGAGAAAAAGCATCAAAAGTAATTTGTTTCTTGAATTTTTAGAGAGGACTTGTAGTTCTACATTTTCATCAGTAAGTAAAGGCTAGATAAAATGAAAGAGGTAAATCTATATGCATGAATGCCTGTTTCTCCCACTACCAAGTTTGACAGTGTCACATGTTCATTGTACAGTGTCATTTACCTTCTCTTCATTTATTTAGCCGCTCTGCCCCTCAACTAGGTTGGAAGCTTTGGAGGTCAAGAGGCTGCGTCTTATACATTTTTTTAATCCCCAAGGTTTAGACACGTGCTTTTGTACATAGCAGGTGTTCAACATAGGTTTGACTATGATGACAGGTTGCTTTGTGAGAAAAATTGAATTCCCTAAGACAAGTATATACTGTTTTTTTTTTTGCCAGTGTAATGAAGGGTATCTTTTTGAAAGGAATCGGGCAGTGAATAGTGTGACTATGTGTAACCAAGCACAGACTAAGTTGCTATAACAAAGACACCTCCAATTTTTTCCATCTTACAAATAGTCTTGGATGGTTTGTGGCCCTGATTGAGATGTTACCTGGAGACCTAGACTAGTAGGGCACTTCTGCCACCCTCCTGAATGTGGTGCTTCCATCTCTGGATCTTGAGATTCATCCATGTTACTGGATCTATTAGTACTCCATACCTTTTTATTACTGTTATATTCTTTCAGTATGAACATATTCTAGTTCTAGAAAAGTTATTTTGACAATTCTAAAAATAGAGGCTCAAACAATTGTGAGATATTTTTTGCACATCTGGATGAAATATGTAGGCCATTTTGGCTTTTTATTCCATTTAATGAACTTTCAGTGAGTACTTCTAGAGGCCAAATACTGTCCTCAGGGATGAGGATACAAAACTGTGTAATCTCTGGCTCTTTCCCCAAGTTATAGTTCAGCTGAATGAGAAAAAAACAGTTATGTTGTCCCAATCTGATGGAAAACAATATTTTAAACAGCCAGCTTAAGCACTTGCTAAAATGTTGTCAGAATCTGGAGCATCAAAGGATCCAGATGCAGCAAATAATCCTACAGATCTCTGGTAAGAAATCTCCGGACCATCTTCCATCTCTGTCTTGCCTCAGGTTACAGGTGCCTGGCCTGACAAAGCATACCGGCCTGAGCGTCAGGACCCTTGGGTTCTATTTCTGGTTCTGCTACTGGATTGCTATACAGCCTTGCACAACACAGAGAACGTGTACTTCCTACAAAGCAAGAGGAAAGATCCCGAGGAACCCTGAATGAGAGACCCCATACTTCAAGTGAGGTTGGGTCTCAGCAGCCAAGGGACTCTTCACCCAGAGTCCAGGCATGCCATGCCCTTCTGCAAGAGCCATGCATGTGTGAAATTAGAGCTCCCATTTTGGTATGGTCAAAGCGATTTCCACTCACTCCCTGGCTCCCGAGCCAGAACTTGACATGGTTTGCATTTTAAAAGCCTTGAAACTTTCCTTACAGAGATGTTTATGTGGTTTAGGTTGCACTGGAGGGAACTGCGGTGGGCACGGAGGGAAGGGACAGGAGCCCTGGGCTTCAGCGGGTGGGTTCTGCCGCTCGCCGCCTGGAAACCTGGAGAGGAGGTCGCAGCGCGTCGCTTCCTACAGAACTACACTTCCCAGGAGGCTTTGCGGCCCCACACGGGGTAGAAAGCCAGAAGGTGCTTCGAGCCGCCCACTGACTCCCATCGTGCCAAAGTCATGCCAGCCTGATTGGACAGCTCTATCGCGGTGCACCCCGGGACTTGTAGTACGGCGTGTACGTGTGGCTAGCCGCTCTGTGGTTCGCGGCGCCGGCGCGGCGCTCCGGGCGCGCCCCTGAGAAGGGTCCGGACCGCGCACTCGAGCGCGGCGCCCCGGGGGCCGACTGGCCCCTCCCGCGGGGCGGAGCCGCCCGCTTCGCGTCGACCCCGCCTTCCTGCCCCTCGCCTCGCGCTTCCCCGCGGAGCCACTGCTGGCTCAGCTGCGGCGGCGCGGCGGGAGGGACTGCGGGGTGGCCCGCGCGACACCGCGCACCCCGACCCGATGCGGTGACTCGAGAGGCTCCGGAACCTCTTCCCCCGCTGGCGGGGCACGGCCCTTTGCGGCGGGATGTTCTCTCGAAGGAGCCATGGAGACGTGAAGAAGTCCACCCAGAAGGTGCTGGACCCCAAGAAGGACGTGCTGACGCGCCTGAAGCACCTGCGGGCGCTGCTGGGTGAGGCGCGCGCGGCTCCGGCGGTCCGGGCCGGGGTCGGGGCTGGGATGCCGAGGCCTTGGCGGGGGGTGGGGGCGCGAGGCGTCAGACCCAGTCTCCTGGTCTCGGCATTGTTCCCCAGAAAGCGGACGCTGCCCTGTCGCCCTTCCGCGTTAACTCACCCCACATTCTCACCGGGTCACCTCGAGGCAGGACACAGCCGTGACTGTGCTTTCCCCAGCAAACTCTGGAACCCAAGGGGTCCCAGCACTCGCGTTATTGGAATGTCACTTTCTCTCCCGTTTTTTAATGCTAATTTTTCAGTGCGAGACCCTAAGTAGACTGAGACCCCAAGTATTTCTAGCACGGACGTAATTGAACCGTCTTCCCTTTCGCTCCCCTTTCCTCTTTTAAATTTTATTTTTACTTTTCAGTCGGAGTCCCCTAATAGACTGGGACTCCAAGTGGTGTCAGAGTACATTCAATTGCACTGGATTATCTCCATGCCCCTCTTTAAAATTTTTTCTTTATTTTGCATCTGGCTCCTTCAGTTTCTTTGTGTCCTTGGTGTAATAGGGGCCCCTTGTGTCTGCTTGGAGGGAGGACTTTCCTGCGTTCAAGGAAGCTGCTTCTCCTTTATTGACAGTGTTGGTTCTATGCCATCTTCCGTTTTTATGAGAATGCTGGGTGGAAGTTTTCCAGAGCCCAAGTGGGCCTGTGGTTGACCTGTGTTGAAGCTCACCTCCGTGGTTGTGAAGCGTTCATAAGGCTTCCTGTCACCTGCTGCATGTGATTTGTAGCTGGTTTGCTATACTATGTTTTGTTTTCTATTTTCTAAATCTTTTGTTTAGGATGAGAATATCTTTGCAATCTATAGATAGACTTTGTGTATTCAGGAGCTGAGAAAAGGACACATGATGTTTTCTTCTAGATGTCTTTTTTATTCTTAAAGTGAGCAAAAATCACCTAATTTAGAGCACACAGTCTTGAGGAAATATGGCATAAAAGAATTTATTTTATATGTGAAAATTTTAAATAAAGATCTTGTTCATAAGATTAAAAATTGCAAATTATTTCTATTTATATTCTGTGAATACCTCTAAAGGGAAAGCGCACGCGCACACACACACACAGACACACACACACCCTGGTTTTGCCCAGTGAAGTTCTTCACGATCTCAGATTCCTTAAGATTACACTGTCTTGTTCGGTTTGAAATGAAATCTTCAGTTTGGAACGAAATGTAAATTACTGTTAGAGGGATTAGTTTTCAAGACCTTTGAAAGTGAAATGTGGTGTTCCTGGTAAACTGAACTTTCTACTTCCTGTAGTAAAACACTATGCACACACAGGTTGCATTGTGCGGAGTTCTTAGTAGTGACTGATTAACACCTACTGCAGGAACATTGTTGATCAAGGAGAGTTAAGCAGTACTTTAAAGCATTTGATACTTGGGAACTTTTTCTTAGTAGAGAATTTGAACTTTCATTCTATACAAGCCTACAGGATTAACTTGGCTACATTTTTGTAAAGGCAGAATCAAACCTAGATCAGTTTGGTTTCTTAGAGATACATTGTTACCATTCTGAGAAAGTTTTCAAGGCTATGTAATTGTGGTTTCACTTTATGTGTACCTTATTTTCAGGAACTTCTTTTTTATCCTTTCAGTGAGCTCATTATGACTTAGTTGTGTGGAGATCTTTGATACTTTCTTGGGTGTAAGTTGTTTTTTGCAGATGCGTTTGTTTGTGGAATGGCCCTGTTGACTTTATTACTGTAATCTTTATTCATAGGACTAGATTTTTGTAAATGTGTCTGAGGAATTCTAGTCACAATGTTTAATGTAAATTGTACTTTAACGACTTTAAAGAAAATAGTACTTTAATGCACTAGTTACTACCACATCACATACTCTGTTTGCTACTTTAAGAAAAAGTCTACTTAGAAAAAAGGTCTCTCAATCTGAAAGATGGGAGTTAACCAGGATCAAGAAAATGATTTGTAGGAAATGTTTAGACATTTATTATTATATTTTTATTTGTATATAATACTCTTTTTTTCACATTTTATTTTCAAATGATAATAAAGATGCCATTTTTACATACAAAGATGATACTGCTGACCTGGATTGGCAGCAAAGCTGCATGACTTTAGGCTAGTTACTTAGCCTATCTTTGAACATCAGTTTCTCTACTGCATAAAATGTGTATGGTGATATGTACCTTGTAAGGGTTATTTTGAGTATGATATATAATCTTGTTTAGTAGAGCAGGCATTTAACAGTTTCCTCTCCGATCATTAATAGGATAAAACAAACATTTTAATAGTTTCCTCACCATTATTTTGATAATTGTTTTGGACTTGTGCTTTCTTCATAAAAATTAGTCTGTTTTTAAGACAATTGGCTGAAAAACATAATTAACTCTGAAAAGTATAGTATTTCTTAGTATTGTGGTAATGACTCTAATTACAACTTGCTTAGCTGCTTTGACCTGGCTATATATTGTAGATTGGCCTGATATTATCAGCTTTATTTTACAGAAGGAGAAACTGAAGCACAGGCAGGTCTTACAAGGGGCCGAGCCATGTACTAAATGGTCTATATGTATTATGTTAGAGAAAGAAGAAAGTTGTTAGGTCCTCTGACTTCCTGTTCTCCTAACCCTGTTGCAATTATTATTGAGAAAGTAAATGAGCAAACAAAATAAAACAAAACAAAACCAGAAAATATACTGTGTATTGCTGTCTTGCTCCAACTAAGATTTCATATCACATTAAAAGTTGAGTGCCTACTGAGTCTCAAAATAGGGTATATAAATGGCATTGTTATAGAAAGAAGAATAGGTATAATAGTAAACAGTAATGTGTTATGTAATTAGTTGCTTATATGGTAGATTCCATTGTAGGATTTCAGGGAGGCAAAAGAGATCATTAAGAATGGCCCAAAGATAGGGGAATCTTGAAGGAGGTTTTATTCATCCTGGACCCAGAAGAATGGTTAAATTAGCTCTGTCCAATAAAAATATAATGTGAACCACATGTGTAATTTTAAATTTTCTAGTAGCCACATTTACAAAAGTAAAAAGACAAGTGAAATTAACTTCTATATATTTTATTTGACACCATGTATTTAATATATATTATGTCAACAGGTAATCAAAATAAAATATTTTTTTTTTTGCATTTTTTTCATACCAAGTTTTTGAAATACGGTGTAAATTATACACATACAGCACATCTCAGACTAGCTGCATTTGCTCAGTAGCCATTTGTGGCTAGCAGTTACCTACTGGACAGAGCAGAATGTGGGAAAGTTGTGGGGGAAGGCAATTTTGGCTAAGGAAAGGTGAAAGCTCGTGGTAGAAATATACTTGGCAATGATGTGGGAGGGTGAGGAATACCAGCTTGCTTCTTCTTCCTTGTGTCCAGTGGGGGAGTGGTAAGGGTAGTGTTGGGGGCTGAGAATAGGGTGCTAGAATCCTGGCCCTGAGGGCATCCACAGTGTCAGATAAGTACCTATAGTACTGTGGAGGCCAGGATTAGGGGCAGGGCAGTGAGTTGGACAGGGGGAAATCACGGGGGAGGAAAGGAGTAGGTAGCCTGATTGGGAGAAGCTGATGCAGGTTTGGGGCTAGATTAGAAAGTGTTTTGTTTGCCTGAATTAGCAGCTCAGATCTTATCCTGCATGTGAGAGGACCTTCTTGGAGAATTCTTAGCAGGCTAGATGATAAGATTTGAAAACTTCCTCTCCGCCAGCAGGGCCAGGAAAAATGTATTGGGGCTGATGGGAGGGGTGGCACTGAACACAAGCAGTGTTGGAACAGGCAAATGATGAGGGCCTGAAATTAGAGGTTCCATTAATGGAGAGGTGGGTTTGGATTATAAAGGACCACTGTAGCCGGCCGGAGTGATCCTTTAAGCTAAGTAATGAAAGTGAGGTTTGCAGAATCTAGGTGAGGAGTGAATAATCTGAAGGAAAAGATGTTTGGCATCTCAGGCCACAATCAAGTCAAATCAGGTGCCACCAGGGTCTGGACAAAATTTTTGGAACCGGAAAGGACAGAACAGTCCCTCAGAAATGCTGTCTATCTTGATAGGGCAGTATAGAATATTTTGGTGTATTTCCTTTTCTGCATCTGTTTCTTTAAGTTCACTTACAATTTTAAATGTTGCCTTTTAGACTTTTTTAATATTTCCATATGTTTTGTTACTTTCATTTTTATCAATTAAAACATTTGCTGAGACTATATGCCATAATTTAGTTTACCATTTCTTGGATGCTTAAATTGTTTTCTTCCTCCTCTCCCCTCTTTTTTTCTTCTTTCTTTGATATAAATAACACTGCTGTAAACATTAGGAAGCAGCTTTTTCTATATTTTGCATTATAACCTTAGTATAGATGCCACTGAAATCAAGTTGCTGGGTTTAAGCATGTTTATAACTTGATTCACAGTGCTTTCCTAAGTGTTGCTCCCTCTAATGGGCCCTGCCAGCAGCAAGGATTTAAACTACCATTGTAATCTGACTAGCAATAAACACAATTTTATAATTTGATAATTGGTGTTAGTTGTTTGGGAGAATGGGAGTGTCATGGATAGAACCAGAAGAGTTGGGAGGAGATCATGGCTAATGACATGGGAAGATGAGTTATGTGTGTTGACTTAAAGAGAAAAGCAAGATCTGAATGGAAATGTCTGGGAGGTTGTAGGACATCGGGTCTGGAGCTTAACAAGAGAATAGAAAACAGTGATATGGTTTTTTATTACTGTCATGGTCTCACTGAATCTCTCCACAACCAAGGATGAAGGTGGTGTTCTTGCTCTCAACCTATAGATGAGGAAACAGGCTTATTGTGGGTAACTACTTGTCTACCAAGTCTCAGATGATAAGTGGAAGAGATGGGATTCATATAATTATAAAACCCATGTTGTGTTGTGCTTTTGCTGATTTTCAGACTCAAAAGCATATTTACCTACCAGAAAATATATTTACCTACCAGAATGAATGTTAATGTATAAATGAAAGCCCACCAGATTTTGTATGTTTCCCAAAAATATTGCTTTGCTGCTCTCTTCCTGTTCTCTTTTACCATGGTCTTCTAAAGAGACTTGAGGCAATATTTGATTTGAACATGGCTCAAAAAAAGACTCCTTTTTTTGTGTTCATGGACCTCTTCATGCCCTCAGCAGGCCTAGAAGGTGTTGGAATAGTGCCATGTTGACAGTTGATTTTATTTATTTTTTAATTTTAATTTTTCAATTAGAGTTGACAGTCAGTATTATTTTTTATTGGTTTTAGGTGTATAGCATGTGGTTAGACATTTATATAATTTACAAAATGATTCCCCGATTAGTCTAGTACCCACCTGGCACTATTAGTAGTTATTACATTATTATTGACTATATTCCCTATGCTATACTTCATATCTCCATAACAATTTTGTAACTTCCAATTTGTTACATGGACACTTTACAACTAGAATAAAGCTGTCAGGTGTAATTTCAGGCTCTTCAAGCAATCTTATTATAGCCTCTTTCAGTTGACCTTGTTTGAAGCAAAGTGATTTTGCCATAATATCCCCTTTGCTATTTTTTCATCAGTTACTTACATTTTATATATGCAACCTCTGGCATGTAAAGTGAACTTTGGACATGTGTAATGCAAACACACCATCCATGTTTCTAGAACGTGAGATTGTCTAGACGTCTGATGTGAGAAAGGTGAACTTGGGATAAAGGTCTGATTGAGCTCAGATGCATTATTTGAGATAACTGAAAAAAAATGACTTCCACCTTTTATTCTGGGAAGAGAGACAATTTGTAGGTCCAGAATATTTTGATATAAGCTTTATAATTTGTATTTTTATTTCATTTTTAAGTGCTGTGTTTGCAGAGGGGAATAAATACTTCTACCAGCTATTTAGAGTATTGATCTTTAGGCTCCAAACTGAGTGTCATAGATAAAACTGTAGAGAATTATTTATTTAAAATAAAAAGTTGACTTAAATTGATTCAATTTAAATTTAAAAATTGTTTTTAAAAGAAGGAATATAAATTACTATACAGCAAAATTAAAAATAATATATAAATGTAGTAAACACTTGTTCTTGGATTGTTTTTTTTTAAAAATGCAGTTTCACAAAAGTATATGTTGTGTGTTCTGTAGGGCTGTGTTTTTAGAGATGGATAACACACAAGCCCAGGATTTACTGTTTGGTAGGAGAGACAGACATGTAAACATCTACATTTACTACAAGGATGTTAGTGCCTCAGTGGAGTGAGATGAAACTATAGAGGTGGTTCCAAGGTGCAGAGGAGGAGGGACAGAAAGGATTCTTGGTGAGGTTGCCAGTGTGCCCTGAGGGAGAATGGGAGATTTGGAATAATGAATATGGAAGTTTCTCAGGTGGGCAAGTTGGGGGTGAGGGGATGATAGAGAAAGGATCTTGTGCAAAGGTAATGGTGTGGCCACCATAGAGCTAAGTGTACAGTGACTTTTATTTCATGGTACGGGTAGATGTTGGGAATCTGGGGAAGAGTTTTAAGCAGAGGACAGAGCCAAATCTGATGTCTTCCCTTAGTAAGTGGTTAAGGAGTCCCAGTCTCTCTAAAATTTGAAACAATAGATGCCAGGAGACCAAGACTTCCACTTTTTTGGATTGCAAACCATGGTGGTGTAGCTTGGATTGCAAATGTTCATTCTTCTTCCCATGTGGGAGTACCTGCCTCAAATTGAATTCACACTCAGAGGGAGGTAGAGTGGTGAGATGGAGAGTGAGAAGAGCCCAGTGGACCCTGTGTGAGCTGGGGTGTTCCGCCATGTCTGTGCCATCTCCACCCCTGAGCTTCGCAAAAACAGAGTTCTGGTAACACCCTGTTTGTGCTTTAGGTGTTTGAGTTGTTTTTCTGGGTCTTGCAACAGAAAGGGTACAGATTAATAAGCCAGGAAGAGAAAGGGAAATTCCAGATCAAGGATAGGTGGGTATGTGAGTGTTTGTGTGAGCATGTGTGTACACATAGATACGATTTTAATATTTTTCAACACCTGGAGGAATTTGAGTTTATATACAGAAAAAGGGACTAATAAAAGAGCAAATTAATAACAGAGAGAAAGGGGATAAAAATGGAGAAGGTGTGGTCTACGGTGGGATTAAGAACGTGGGACAGGAGATCAGGCTTGACAAGAGAAGCACTTTTTCCTCTGATGTCACTTGGAGGAAGCTAGAATGGTGTGCTGGACGACAGGGATGTGGAGAGAGCTTTCATGAGATGGCTTATCTTTTCTTTGTGGAGGTAAGAGGTAAACTGAATTACTGAGTCAGTTTTCTCACTTGTGTAGTGATAAGAACTGAGGATGCTTTGCTCCCTCTTCTGTGCCATTATTTCCTTAAAATAAAGGAAATATTATAATCTAAGATATTTTGTTGTCCTTTTGGGAAGTAAACTCATAAATGCATTAGCTTATGTATTAAATGCTTGGCCAGAATGGGGAAATGTATACATAACGAGGACAGTTTAAGGGGTGCAGATGTTGCCTGTCCTTCTTTGTGCCCCATAGTGACATGAGATGGGATAAGAGAATTTGCTGTGTCCTCTGTGGTCCTCTTTCCTTCATACTTTCTTACTATGGGAATATCTCCCCTGTTGGATGTGACTCTAGCATTTAAGGGTAATTTTGATTTTCTCCAGTGTTCCTTAAATGTGACTTAACCCACATAAGATTTAACTATTGATTTCTTATATTCATATTGCACTTTGTACTTTTGTAAATTTTTTTTTTTCATATTCTCATTTGATTGATCACATTGCTGCCTTGAGCAACCAGTTCATAAAGAATTTGTCTTTTGGATTCTTAGTAGAGCTTTGTTTCTGGGTTAGTTCTGAATCCTCGTTTCAGGATTTTAACTTTTATTTTTGAAAAAGAGATTTTCATATTAATTTTTATGTCTTCTATATTGTTTTAGAAACTGAAACCACATCTGGAAGATGTTGAACACTAATAGTTGTAATTTTTGACAATATGTATGTACTTTGATTTCGCTTTTGCAATTGTGGTTTAGTTTCTTAAAAATCCCTTTTGAAAAAGATGAGGACCCGTCGATGTTGTTTTGTGTTTGATTTTAAGCGGCAGCAAATATTTATTGAATTCAACCATAAGGATACATAAGATACTAGTGACATTGCTTGTGCCTGACTGTGGGAGCCATACGAATGTGCCACTTAGATCTACTGTCGGAAGCATGGTTGACTGATAGATAGCTCCAGCTGCTACCCTTGATTCACCACCACTTTTTAGCAAAAACCAAGTTTCTCCTGGGCTACTCCCAGCCAGTTACTGAGCAAGCAGGACTACTAATGTGGCCCATTCCTGTGAGATCCTGGTGCCTTTGAAGGGTAACTTTGGCTTGAGAACTCCCCATTGCCCTGGCCAAGACTTTCTCAAAACTATGTTGAAGTGTGAGACTCTTCCTCCTCATTCCTCCTTTCTTTCCTGTCTCTTTCACAGGGGTTAGGCATGCATTGTGGTCTGAAGCCTCTCTCTGCCTACTCAAGTCTTCCCCTTTAACCCTATATATAGTTTCCCCAGTTAACCTTTCACATATCTAAGCCTCTTTTGGTGTCTTCTTCTCAGAGAACCCAAACTAATATACCATGTCTCTCCTCAGAAGGTGTTGCCCATCCTGCCACCTAAAATTCTGCCAGGAGACAGCACAAGCTCATGACATCTTCCACATAAGCTTTCTTTGTCCCTTTGCTCTGAAATGATCTTCCCTCAGAATTCTCATAGCATTCTGTACCTCTCATTTGGTATTTATAGCCTTTGGCTTTGTATTATTCTTATTTGTGTTTCTGCCTTATCTCTGCGACTAAATGATAAGTACATTGAGAACATGAAGACCTTCTTGTTCATCTTGATTCCGCTTGGTAACATACTTTTTTATTTGTAATAATAATAAAAATAATAATGATAATTAGCATTTAATTATCACTTTCTTTGTGCCAAGCACTGCCAGAAATGCTTTACATTTATTAACTCATTTAATGCTCCCAAGTGCAGATGAGACGCTGAGAGGTTAAGAACGTTGTTTAAGGTTACACAGCTAGTAAATGACAGAGTCAGGATTTGAACTCAGGCAGCTGGCTCCAGAGTGCCCTTATTCATTAAGTTAATTTTTATCTAACACCAACCATATGCCAGGCATTGTACACAGCATTGGGCATGCCAGAGCTTGAAATCCAAGTCTGAAACACGTAACTATTTTTAAAAAATGTGATTTCTAAATAGATGGATCTAAGTCTGTGGGAAGTAGCAGCCACCTATGTGGATGTTCTGAAAAATTTCTAAAACTTTCCTGCCCCAAACATTGTTTTAACCAGCCAGGAAGTTCCCCTCATTAAAATAATGATTAAGACATGGATTAAGGTCTCCTGAAAGAGCTCTTTAACCTTCCCCTTGTGTACATGCCCTTATTATCAGACCGACCCCTTAGATCTCAAAAGGAATAGTTGTAAGAAAGGACTATTTCTCTGGACAAGACGAAGAAAGTTTGGAATTCCGTTACCGGGACGTGGAGAGAAGGCAGCAGGAAGGTCATAGAGTTGTTGGTGAGTTCAGACAGGCTTGGGTGAAGCCTAAGCAAGTACCTGATATTCTTTCATGGAAACAAAATTGAAAGGACACTATTGTAAAATTTTAAATTTACAAAAACAAAAACTGAGTCACCATTCCCCAAAAAGGACCTTTTATAACTAGTAGTGAAAATTCTTTCAATGAAATTTTTGTTAGTATTTTCCAGACTGCATGCAAGAAAGGGGAACTGGTTACATACTTTGCTTCTTTTAAACTTTTTAAAGGGATTGATATGTTTTATTTCTGTCTGGTCATGTTTGTGGTGCAAATGATGCTGACCTCTTTATTCCATGGATTTTATATCTGATAAAATGAGGATGTGTTTGGGCCAGAGAGGCTTGATATAAGAGATCTTAAGCTGAACTCCTGGAGGGAAAGTAAAGTATCACTTAGTCTCTCTCTGTGCTTGTGTGTATGTGTATCATATTGTAGATATTTATTTTTTCAGAGAATATTTTCATTTCTCTCTCTGCTCCTAAAATAAATACATATATATATAGACATGTCATCTTTAACTCAAAAAGTAAATATGAATTAGAAAAATATTTGAAACTTATAGGAGAGGAAATAGTTATATATTCTTAGTATATAAAGGGTTCCTACAAATTAATAGGAAAAATGATAATAAATAAATGTTCAAAACATATGTATACATAAGTCACAAATGAAGAAATGTTAGGACCCAGTGTTTTAAATGTCATTCTTCAGTAATAATCTAAATGATAAGCACATTGAGAACATGAAGACCATCTTGTTCATCTTGATTCCTCCGGTAACATACTTTTTTATTTGTAAAAATAATAATAATCAGCATTTAATTATCACTTTATATAAATTTACAGATTAGGATGTATTTACCTATTATATTAGCAAAGTTCCTATTCTCTTTTTTCCCCCTAATAATAAACCATGTTAACTATCCATCACACCTTTGATAGGCCTATAGTTTGGTTTGATCTTTTTGGAAAGTAATTTGTTGATATGTATCACTGGCCTTAAAAATTTGTATATCATCTGACCCAGTTTCCTCTATGATGGATGTACTTAAAGACTCTGTAAGGAATGCATTGCAGCATTATTTGTATGTTTAAACTTTTTATTGAAGCGAATTTCACATAATGTAAAATTAACCATTTTAAAGTGAACAATTCAGTGACATTTAGTACTTTTACAATGTTGTGCAATCACCATCTCTATCTAGTTCAAAAACATTTCCATCTCCCCAACAGAAGTAACAATTAAGCAGGTTACTTCTTATTCCTTCTCCCGCGAGCCCCTTGCAGCCACCTGTGTGTATGTGTGTGCGTGCAACCAAACTGGGCTTTTTTTTTTTTCTTGCTTTGCTTGATTATTTTGTTCTACCAGGATGGTAGTATGTGTTGAGAGCATATTTGTACTAGTCAGGACCCTTGGTTGCAAGTAGCGGAAACCTAGCTCAAACTAACTCAAAAAGATGGAGTTTAATGACATATGCAGCTAGTCTAGGGGCATGTTTGGCTCTAAATATGGCTGTTGACAGCTATAAATAGTATCTGGGACACTCATCCATTCTCATGTTTACTTTCTTTTTTCCCACCTCCCCCTTAGTGGAAAATACTCCTCTCTACTTTTGATTGTTTGTTTTCTGTGCCTTTGCTTCGTTCCCAGGTCCCTGAAAGCTAGTGACCCTTGAGAAGAGTGTGGCCCCTATCATAGGGCCTGCTCCAGTTCCTGAGACCATTCTGATTGGCCCTATTGGGGTCATATGTCCGTTCTTGTACCAATCACTGAGTGAGGGAGATAGGGTACTCTTGATTGGCCAGCCAGGATCACTTCCCTGTTTCTGTCGAGTAACTCTTGTTCTGGCTTATATATTTCTGAGAAAGTAGTGCTAGGAAAACTTTCTGGTGCATTTCCACACAAAACAGCACTACTTATTTCTGTGCCTCTGCCCATGTATACCACAAGGTAAAATTCATTGACTTTTGTGTTAATGATCCCAGATCATCAAAGAAACCTTAAATGACATTCCATAAAATCTACTGAAGACTATAAAAGTTATGTTCAAGATTATATACTCTGAGGGATGTAAGGGTTACCTTTTAAATAAATGGATTGACTACTCTTTGAGTCTAGGTTAAACTATGTATATTGATTTCAAGTCATTCCACAAATAGTAACTGAGTGCCTGCTATGCACCAAATGAATCTCAGCTTTATGAGATTTTTATTCTATTAGGGCAGATGGACAATAAACACATAAAAAACAAATATATAATTTCAGATAATGTTTATAGAAAAATGAAGTTTGATAAGGGTGTGTGTGTGCTGGTCTAGATAGCAGTATCAGGGAAGGGAGGCCTCTCTGAAGAGGGATTAAGTGGTTAAGTGGGAAACAACTTTGTGATTTATCTCTCTTAGTAGCATTCTAAGAGAGAACAGTAGGTATAAATGTTCTAAATCATAATAGGCTGAGGAATCTCAGGAAAGGTAATAGAGTTGGAGGAGTGGGAGTTAGGGAAAGGAGCAGGGATAAGAGGGGAAGTAAGAGTAAGACCAGGTGGTCCTTGTAAGGTCTCAGTGAGATGGGGAGCCCTGGTGGGAGCTAAGAGCAAGGGAGTAGTAACATGAGTAGATCTTTAGGTCTGATTTTTAGGTGTTGAAGAATCACTGAGGTTTGCACATGGTGACTAGACTTGCTTGCCTAGCCTAACAGAGATTGGTTTTCTGATCACAAGCTCACTTTGTTAAGAAAATTTTTTTTGGTTTACTTCATATAAAGTCATATACTTTGCCCCCAAATTGAACAGTAACTGGAGACAGAAAAGAGGGAAGAAAATGAAGTGGTGCTGGAGAAGAGGAGTGGCTGTGGCAGCCATAGCAGGCACAGATTTTGAGGAAGATGGGGCACACATGCCTGTGTCCTTCCTTATTATAGCAATGAATGGTAATAGGTTAGAACAACACTGGCCAATGGGACAGCAGAGCTGGAATGCAGTGGGCCATGTAATGGGGCCCACACAGTGGCCCAGCTTGTAACAGTTTAGAGATAGGCTTGCTATGTTACCCCAAATTCTAGTCAGAGGCAAAGAGCAGATACATTAATAAGTGTCTCCAAAGTTGACAAAAAGTGGGGATCTGCCAGTAGCTGAGAAAGAACTCAGGAAAATGTTAAGTACAATATTATGGGTCAGTACAATATTAATTTATCTGTACAAATTATTGCAAAAGGCAGAAAACACTGCAGACTGGCCCCATTTCAGGTACCCAGCTAAATTAGAACCCCATTTGTGCTTTATATTGTGTTTCTTAATGCAAATGCAAAGGCCTGAGGGAGTCTTGATCTTTGGCTCTGTGTTAATTGATGACATGTGCTTTTTATGAACCAATGTTGCTGAATGTGCACTGAAGGGGATTCTGTTCTTGTAGTTGATAATTAAAATCAGGTTTAAGCAGTGTGTAAGGCTACCCAGTATTGTAAATGAATCTTCTCATGATTGGAAATTTCATCACATTTTTTGCATTCAGGGGTGTCACATTTGCTTGTTCCTACTCAGTGCAAGCTATTGAATGGCTGGATAGAGACAATCTTTTCCTCGCCTGGCTCTGATTTTTTTTACGCTTTTCAGTAAATGACAGAGAAACATAGCTTTCCCTAAAGATAGCAAAAGTCCTTTATAACTAGGTCATTACAAGACATTATGTACAATGTATGTATTATTACAAAAGAAGTTTAATTACAATGTTGGACTGAGGAAATTTAAATTATTTGCTATCTTGAGGGCATTTTAGTTTTGCAAAGATACTATTTTATATGTTGTTTGGATCTTGAGTATTCTTCAAAGTTGAAAAAACAAGTTTGTAGAAAATTATGTCCTGGTGCTATGTCTGCTGAGTTCTTTTCTCTTTTATGGTAAATAGATATTTTCTCTTTTTGAAATACTCAGGCAGTTTTTTCTTTCCCCAAATGAAAAATAACTTTGTAGTTTTTTTCTGGTTATAATGTTTTGTATACTCATTATGAACTTTTGAATAATATGAATAAGCAAAAAAATAATTTAAGTGTGAAAAAGCTCTTCAAATTCTGCAATCTCCTGATAACTGCTGTTAAAATTTCGGTAAACATGCTTTCTATGCTTGCTTTTGTTTATATGCATTGTTTTCTCTCTCTTGCTCTTGCTTTCTGTCTTATATGTGCACACACGTAAACACAGTTTTATATGAATAGTCCTTATACATGACCTGACATTATAGTTTTGGCTTAACATGCCTTGGACATTTTCCACATCAGTAATTGAAGACTTGCATAATACTTAAATGGCTGTATCTTGTTCCATTGGACTCAATAATAAAAAATTATCCACCACCATTCTTCAGGCTGTGAGTTTCAGGCCTTCCCATGCCTTCATCAGATTGTGGCCCAGGAGTGAGAAGAGTGGCTGCCCAGCAACCAGAGGGTCTTTGGTTTCTTGTGTAAGGGATACAGCTGATATGACAGTGTTTGTGACTGCTGACAGGGCAGGGGACAGTATGATGATTTTCTGGAGGTAAAGAGAGCTCTTTGGGGAAGGCCATTTCATTCTTTGCTATAAGTTAATTTCACAGATAGGCCACTCTTTTTACCTGCCCAGGAGGAAGGGCATTCCACTGGCAAGCTGGCTCTGGTGTCTTAAATAAACCTACTTCTAGGTTCTCTTTTGGAATTTGTAAGGTTCTGTGACTTCTACCAGATCTCTCTTATGTACTTTTAAAAAAATCATATTTCCCATTATGCTTTCCTGCACATCCTTTACCTCTTTCTGTTAATGTTGACTTAATTAGCTGAGCAATGTGGGAGCCTTACTGCCTGGATTTGAGTCCTGGTAGTGGCCTAACCTTTCTGACCCTTCACTGGCAATAGAGACAGTAACTACTTACCAGAGCTGTTGAAAGTTTACTTGAGTTAATATATACAAAACTCTTTTGTGAGCTCTATTATAATTATTAATAATAATTATTTGCTATAAGTGAGATGGCACTCTCTACCCTCATCACCACTTTTCTGCTTCTTTAGTTGCTGGAAGTGGAGGTTTAGATGTCATCATTTAATTTAGCTCGTGCTTTATCTATTTTATTTCTATCTCTGACTTTTTTCCCTAGTGAGTGGTTTTGACTATAATATAGGTTATCCCCAGTTAGATCAAGAAAAGTAGAAGAAATTGTGCATTGACTTAAAAAGTCTGATGAAACTTGATTCCTACAAAATGAATGAATATATTAAAATGTACATAAAACACATTTGATTTGAACATTATATTTCATTGGTGTATATATTGTGTTTTATTGTATTGGTACTTGGTATCTCTGATAAAAAAGCTTTAGAATGTGTTAGATAAGCGTGTCAAAATGTTTAAAATAAAAACACCTCTACTTTTTAAAACTCTGGCACCAGATACTTGGAGTATATACAGAATTACCTTTACACATGGACTAGCAGCCCTAGATAACAAAACGTTAATATCTTTCTGACTTCTAAGAATTTTACTTTCTATATCTAGTTTACTTGATATAAGGAAATGAAAATAATACATCTTAGGAAATGAAGTAGTATGAATATAACTTTATAACCTTTTTAATTATACTAGTATTTGTTTCTTTTTCTACTGTCAGATTTTATTTCAGTATCTACAAGGATGTTTTTGGTTGCAGGTAATAGAGAACCCAAATATAAATATAAACGATAATTTTTTTTCTCCTATAAAAAGCTGTCCTGAGGTAGGGTAGCCCCAGAGTCAGCTAATTCAGCAGTTTAGTGACCTTGATAGTCCAGACTCTCTCTGCTTTGCTGTCCTTAGTGTCCTCAGTGTGGCAGATTTGTCCTCAGGGTTGCAAAATGCCCACAGCTGTTACTAGTATTGCACCCAGATAGAACATTGTTGTCCAAGGCAAGGAAAAAGGAAATACTTTTTTGTGTCCTTTTAAGAACAGTTTATCTTTTCCAGACATCTCCCTCAGAATTCTTCCCATTTCTTATTGACGAGTGTTGGGTCACAGGCTTGAGCCTAAACTCTTCACTGACAAGAGGTATGTTGCCTCCATAATTGGCTCAGCAGCATCAGGTTTCATCCTCTGGAGCTGCCTGGGGACTGGCCAGCCTCCTTAAAGGGCATGGCTTTGTTGGGGAGGATGGGATGAGGGAGCTGGAGGGAAAGCGGTTTCTGCTCCAGGCCACTCTCACTTTTTAGTTTGAATGCTGTGGAGAACACCTATGGAAATAAATGTTTGATTATGATAAAATATTGAATATATGTATATTTTTAGGGAAAATTTTTAAAAATTAAAGCAGATAATTGGTATGTATAACATGGCTGTAATGTGTGTAAGAAACAACTATCAGTGAAGCTAAAAGTAAGTTCATTTCTAGCAAACAGGAACATATAGTTTAGGCCCCAACATGTTTCCAAAAATATTCCGAGAGCTCTAGTCTTTTCCTCCTTTTGGGCCAGGCTAGTGGTGCTTGGGTGTAGACCTAACTGTATATCAGCTGTTGGCTCTAAAGGGGACTGAAAATTGGATTAACAGTGTGGAGCTCCTTAGCATAGTGGGTGGGACAAAAGTCTGATTGGCCTGGATGCTTGGGTGGATGGGTGGGTTTAAAGTGTTGGCTTTATTATTATACATTATAAATTACATATATACAAACCTATTCTTTCACATATATTCAATATTTAAAACAACAATTAAAAAAAAATCTTTTGTACCTGCCATATACCCTGTACTCAAATAAATACTTTCTGTTGATTCAAGGTTGAAACTGAGACTAGGGTTTTATTGAATAAAATTATGGAAGGGAGAAGGGTGAGGATTGAGGGTCAGTGAAAGGGCTGATTTAAAAAGTGGGCTGTGGAAACCAGGTTAGGAAAAAAAAGAAGTGAAGAATTAAGGAGATCATAAATTGTGACAAGATGGTGAGGTCAAGGACCCAGTAGGCTTTAAGAGTATTTGGAATTAGGTTTTTAGAAGGAGTGAGTAGGAAAGATAAGAAATATCAGTTGGAAGGAGGGTGGATTGAAATGGAGACCTTGGAGGTGGGTGGTTATAAGTAATGACTGGGTTGAGGATATGACTTTGGGCCTGGGAGGTGGAGGACAACCTCAGTGGTAAGGAAGTCAGACATCATTATATAAATGTTGAAATCAGCACGAGTTATGGAGAGAAAGACAGTGAGCCAGGCCTTGAAATCTTCCTGAGAGCATGCTAGGGTGAGTGAAAGACTGTGTACAACTTGGGTTGGTGGGGCTGGTTAGTGTATAGACTGATGGTGTGAACAGCATAGAAGCATTTTGTGTATGTAAGGGGAGCATCAGAATAATCTAGATATTATAGTCTGTGAGCAGAGAGGACACTTACGTCATCTTAACCAAGTTGTGTGTGGGTGTAGAGGAAATGAAATGCTTATCTGACAATCTGTAGGGAAGCAGTTTTCCTAGGGGACTGCCAGGTTTCAGGTAGAGCCAGAATGGAAAGGGAACCTTTAGAGATGTGGTGGAGGAGAGGGGATGTGGTGAGCTTTATTTGACATAGGGGGAAAGGGTCGTGGTTAGGAAGCGGGGGTGAGATTAGGTGATGCCCAGAGCTGTATGGAAGTGATAGAGTGAGGGTCATGTGGGAAGCTTGGATTTCCAGGGAGGTGGTTGGAAACCAGAGTATAAGCGCTGAGGGAACTTCCCTGGTATGCGCCTAGGGTGTGGCCCATTATCACATCTAATTACAGTTTCATTTTTGAGTCTTAGCAGTTTGTGGTGGGGAAGTTCGGAGGAGGGTCTGGGTGTCTTGGAAGGAGCAAGAGGAGGACCTCCCATCACTCGAGTGGGGTGGAGTGGAATAAGGGTTATCTTCAGTACATTACTTAACTTCTGGATGACTCTAGGAGTAATCCTACATCAGATATACCCAGTGATGTTTATACCTCAAAGTAGATATGAATGAAAACATGGCATTTGAGAGAGCTTTTCTGAAATTTGAAGTGTCCATGGCATTAGAAAAAGTGTTTTTATAGAGTGGAGTTTGATCTTTTGGTCCTTAAAGCTTTGAAGGAATCCTATAAACTTGTCTGGTGGTGTGTGCGGTATTCTTACCTGCCAGCTGACTTTGAGAAATGGGTAGGCATATCTCTAAATTTGTCCTCTTCCCCCATCACATCTTTGACCTTATACACTGGGGTTGGAGCCTTTCAGCTGCTGTGTAAGTTTGTATTTCCATCCACATGAAGATTTTGGACTTCAGTACAGGGAACATTTTTAGGTCTGTTTATAGATTAATTTTTCAGATGTGAATTTCTCTTTAATGATAATGATGATGGCACAAGTGTTATTCTCAAGTTGAAGCACAATCAGCATACCTTCTGTTTTATGACCTGATTACCAGCTGAGTCTTGAAAGGTCTTCATTATGTTAACTTTAACTCCTCACTAGGTAAGTTCCAGGTCATGAACCTGCTCTTGGCAGAGCCCTGAATATACAGGAGGTTCTAAAACCTACGGGCTCATGTCAGGAAAAGGAGTCCCTGCCTACAGGCTGCTTAGCACATGTCATGGTTGACTGAAAGTTTGTATCAACGGGCAGCCTCTTAATTCCTTTTTTCTGCTTTTTCATTTTTTTTTGCTTCCTCTCTTTAATCCCCCTCCCCCTTCCACCCATGACCTATGGATGTTGCCCTTTCCCCTTAAGAACTGGAGCTCTGAAGGCAGAGCGTCTCCTCCCACACACTCTTGCAGAGTGCACTTGAGGGGCCTGGTGCACTGGGGGTGGGGGTGGGCCTGGTGCACCTGGAGTATGATCTGTGGCTCTACTGGGGGTGCAAACCCAGGACCTTCTATGTGTAAAGCAGACCTACTAACCACTACATTATGGAGCCACCCTGCTTTTCCTTCTTTAAGGAAGGTGATGATGTGTTATACTTGGAGGTGCCTCTTCATGGGCTTGCTGGCTCTTGTGGCCAG
This sequence comes from Cynopterus sphinx, assembly GCA_030015415.1. Taxonomy (NCBI): domain Eukaryota; kingdom Metazoa; phylum Chordata; class Mammalia; order Chiroptera; family Pteropodidae; genus Cynopterus; species Cynopterus sphinx. Next base: position 59,554,158 of record CM057389.1, read on the forward strand.
TGAAGCTGCTTAGTGACAAGTTTCTTCTTCCCCACCAGTATTTCAACAATAATGTTGTGTAACAATCCACCCCACACTTCACAGCTTATGTAGGCCTTACTATATAACAAGCATCTATTTTTCTCTCACGCATCTGTATTGGCTGGGGTCATTCTGCCTCTAGCTGCGGATTGCCTGGGATTGGGTCTATTGTGGATTGAGTACAGCTCCACTCCATAAGTTTCCTCATTTCCCTTGGACCAGAGACTACTTGAGGCTCTCCATATTGCTAATGACCAGTTGGCTAAAATAAGTCAGGCAATTCAGCCCCGAATCAGTGTGGGTAGATGAAGAGAAGGAATAATTTGTGATGTTTTTGCAAACTACCATGAGGTGGAAAGAGGTCAGGGACCTAGGCCATTGTAAAGAGGTGAAATCACCAGAATCATATTAGTCTTTAAGTAACAGTGCATTACTAATGACATTCATCCTTGTTACCGTTTTCTGTCTTGTGTCTGGTTTATTTCTCTTATTCTCAGTTTTCTAAATGATGTTTTATTAAGTTGTCAAGTTCACCTTGAATTTTTCACTTATGCAGTTTCCCTATCACCTGCCTTCAAGTGCTTTATCTAGGAAATTTGAGTAAAAAAGCAAATGACACTGTCTTCGTATACACAGATGTGTAGTTATAGCTGGGATGGCTCTCACTCTGGGGTGGTGGAGTGGAGGGAATGAGAGGATTAGGGGGTCATTCCCTAATGGGAGGAGCTGAACTGAGTTCTTTCTCTTGATGGAGTCCACTGGGGCTCTCCAGTGGGATAAGGACATTTTCCCTTCCTTAGGTACTTCCAGCAGTCTGCTGAACAGGTTTTTGTGAGACTTTGTTATGATCCTCCCTGCTAAAAAGGAGTAGAATTGCTACTGAAAAGGATTATACATGAAGGGATAATCCCAATGGTTTCATAGGTATGTTTATTGGTAGTGCTTTCTGCTGTATTGGGGTTAAGGGCCATATAATAAGGGATGATCTCATTAAGTGTGTTTCATGAGTCATTGAGTTTTCTGGCTTCACAGGTAGGTGAAGCTGGGTTACCTAGTGGGTTACCTATTTGCACCTAGTGAGATGGCCTAGGTCAAGACCTAGGTAATTGTAAAACAACTAACATTTACATAATACTGACTGACACACTTTGCATATGCTCATTTTATCATCACCACAGTCCTATGATACATGAACCATTATTAGCTGCATTTCTTAGATGAGGAAATTGAGGGACAGACAGGGTATTTAAATAACTTGTCTCAAATCCTGTAGGTTCTGGACTTGAACATAGGAAGTCTTCTCCAGAGGTTTTGCCCTCAACAATAGTTTGCTATTGACTTTCAGCTACGTGTGGAAGGAACAATGTCAACAAGAGGTTTAGCTGAACAAAAGGGTGGGAGAGGGCAGCTGTTGGTGTGGAATATATATATATATATATATATATATATATATATATATATATAGAGAGAGAGAGAGAGAGAGAGAGAGAGAGAGATATTATGGGAAAATAATAGAAACAGTTTACTGACTATTGGTTGGTGGTGATGGAGAAATTAAAGGCGATTTCTTTAAAAATTCAGAAATGACCCCTAGCTCTATAAAGCTATCTACTGTTACTTCTCTGGTTAGTATGAATGTACTCCCCTGAGTTTTGTGATTATGATATGGCAATGTGCCAGTGTCTTGTGCTGTATGAACTGAAAATTATCACCTCAAAGGCACTCTATAATCTGGGCTCTATAGTTCTGATTCCAGAGAGCTTGATGGGGCAAGAGTCCAAAAAGGGACCCCAACTCAGAGCTCTGGTGACCGGGTTCTTGTGCCACGAGAAAGAATTTGAGAACACAACAAATAGCACAACAAAAGTGCAAGCTTTATTCAAGTATAAGTACACACTTAAGAGAAAAGTGCCGGCAAACTCTGAGAGTTGCCTCAAACTGTCTGGATTACAGGCTTTGTATTCTTGGGTGGGGGTGGGGTGAGTGAAGTGGGTGGAGATGAGGTACTTGCAATACTGGTGGTATTATAAGGATATTAGATTAGCCAAAAGTGAACAAAGGAAAAACTCCGAGCCTTATCCCGAAGGGGAGGGAGATATCCCAAGGGAGATATCCATCTGCTTCTGGGTCTTGGCTTGTTTCACACCAGGTGGAGAGGAAGGGGGCAACCCAAGGTTATCTATCCTGTCTCCTGACCTTGGCTTGTTTCTCACTGCTGGAATCTCAGGTTTGGAGTCAAAACAGGGAGAGGGCTGAGGAAGGGTTTAAGGAAAAATTCCAGAGGAGCATCCTTGAAGGGAGGGGAGAATGTTCCTAGGCTAACTTTCCTGCCTCAGTTCAAGACTTGTCTTCCCTCCTTCTTCCTTACTGGCCCCCACAAGGCTGTGAAGAGATTATCATGAGATCCTTCTTGGGGAAATTGGCAGTTCCCATCTTCATTGCCACTTTCTTCTTCCCTCTTGTTTGTTACCTGCCTTCTTGTCTTCCTGCTCATTTTCCAGTCTGGCTCTGCTGCACTTACATCCCCAAGATGATGACTAATTTCTTTATGTTCCTGACCTGATTTCTAGTCTGATTTATTACCACTTATCTCTAAGGCCTTTGTATAGCTCAGGTTTGAGTTGGAAGATCTGGCTAGGAGTTTTGCCCACATCCTGACTAGCTGTGTAACCTTGGACAGGTCACATGAGATCCTGAACCTGAGGTTTCTTCATCTTGTTTATACCTGCCCCATCTACCTCACAGTGTTGTGATGAATGTCAAATAAAATAAATTCATAAAAACGTTTTTAAAGCACAAATGTATAGCATTATTAATATTCCCAACTTCCCCAAGTGGCCTTGTCCACTCTGTGCTTTGATGCCTTGCATAAGCTTCAGTCATGGTGCCTTTTCTATTACTTGTTTGTTTACCTGTGAACCCTTGAGGGCCCTGTGTCTTATTCTCTTTAAATTTCCTACTTGGCTCAGGGCTAGTTAGTATGGTTAAGGGCCAGTGAATGGGTGAGGAATGTCTCTCTAGCGGAAGTTTCTAGTCATAGTGTTTTTTTTTCTCCTGAACAAAGTTTTCCTACTATATCTCTATACTTCTTGAAGTTAGTGTTATTATAAAAGCAGCCCTTTGATACTTGTATTCACTATTGCAGGAGGCCAAATTCCAGTGCTTGTGGTTGCTTTCTTCATGATTTATACTTATTTTATAAATATTCATCTGATGAGTTTTTAAAAACAAGACAAATCAAAGAATCATCCTGTATTTTTAATTAGAGATATGAAATATTTGATATTTAGTTATTATTTATACATTTAACAAATATGTGTTGAGTACCAAGCTCTGTTCCTGGTGCTGGGAATATAATAGTGAACAAAACAAATGAGGTTCCTGTCCTTATGCAGCTTCTATTCTGGTGGGGTGCAAAGAAGTTAATGAGTAAATTAGATAATTTAAACTAATCTTAAGTGTTGTAGGCGGGACTCACATGAATAGGACTCCCAGACTAATAAGGAGTTCTTACACATGTAAGTAAACTGAGTTACATTACAGATGTTATGCTCTTAGTTTCGGTGTGTATTGGGTTACCTGGAGGGGATCTAATTGTCTGGTTAGTGTTTTTAAGCCCAGCACCATCCATGCCTCATTCACAAGAAAGATAGTGAATGGCTGAGGAAGAAGGTGGCTGTTACCTAGACTTTTGGCTTCATGAAAGCATCTCAGTCTATATGAGGGCTCCTCAACCTTGACCAGGACCCTCTTTGTTCAGGTGATGTTTCTGTATCTCTGAGGGACCAAGGAAGGGAGGCCCAAGGGAGATAGGGGAGTCATTTGTTGTCTAGTAACCTTTCTTTGCCATCTTGCTGGATCAGTGCAACCACATCCTCGATGCCAGGGAAATTGTTTGCTTGCATCCTGTGAAGCACAGTTGCTGGTGAGCAGTCAGTAGTCTATCCATTGAAGAGTCTATGAGGAAGAAGGCAGGGTGATAGGATGAAATGTGAAGAGTGACATATGGGGACGCTTTGTCAGTTAGTGTAATCTAAGTTCTGAAGAATGTAAAGGAATGAGCTATAGGAAAATCAGGGTGGGGGCAACATACTAGAGGTGCCCAAGTGGGAACATTTGGGAAGTTTGGAGAATGGAAAAAAGTCATAGTGACTAGAGTGTAGGGTGTGAAAGAGAGAGTGATATGAAATAAAACCGGCATTGAATGGAGAAAATCATGCAGGGTCTTATAGGCCATGATAAGGAGTTATGGTTTTAAGTACTACTGGAGGCCATTGGAAGGTTTTGAGTAAAGGAATTATCTGATTTGATTTAAATTATGAAATTTTCTTATTGGCTGCAGTGTGGAGAATAGACTACAGAGGTGAAGACTAGAAGTAGGGAGTCCAGGCAGTGGGTATGGTGTCAGCCTAGTGAGGATTCATGGTGATATATGCCAAGCAGGGCTGTGGAGGGCAAAGAGTGGCCCAAGGCTGGAACATGTTTGAGATTAAACTGACACACTGGAGGTGGGCTGTGAAGGACCAAGAATAACCCAGGATGATGTCTAGATTATGGCTTGAGCAGCTGAATGGGGAGATCAGCATTTGAGTGGGGAAAACAGTACTTTCCTTAGAACATGTTTAATTAGAGAAGGCTTTTAGACCCTCATATGGAGAAATCCAGCTGGCAAAGGCTGTGAGAGTAGAGATTGAGGGATAGGGGATTGTGGTGGGTGTGTCAGGGCTGCAGACAGAAATTGGGAGTCCTTAGTAGAAGAATAAAATTTCTCTCTTGATAAACTCAGAAATTTAAAGGATGGTTAGGATATATATATATTTTAATTTTTGTAGGTCTCTGACCTAATGGTTTATAAGTTGTGGTCATTATTATCATTATCAAGAAAATATTGAACTAAATGCTGTGCTACATGCAGGGGGACATAGTGATGTATGAGATAGACTGGGAGTTCTGTGAGGGTAGGGAGTATCTCTAGAAGAGAAGACAGATCATTCTATCAGAATTAAATCAGGAATTCCATCAGGAATTCAGTAAACAATAACATGTTTTAGGATAGGGGAAGAAGAGGGCTATGGGCCACATAGCAGAGCCACTGACCTAGTCTTAGGGTGGGCTGGGATGTTTCAGCTGACCAGCAAGTGGTGAGTAGGAACAGGCTGCACGCATGCTTAAGCAAGAATAGTGGTGGATGGGTTAGCAGCTTGTATTGTAGTGAAAACAAACAAAACCTTTATTGGAAATGGCACATTCTGCGGAAGGCACTCAAGGATGCCTTGGCAAGATTTTATACTCATAAGAATGATCATATGTGGGTAAATAATACTAGTTCCATTGTTAACATCTTCCACATAGGTTAATTTGTTAGTTACTAGGAAATTTCTTTTGGGGCAAAAAATAAAATATGAAATTGGCAGCTCATATAACTTTAAAAACACCTTATGTGCGTCATTTCAAAGAACCAGTGCAGATTTTTGCATGAAAGACTCTATATAGTCCTGAGAGGAAAACAGCTCTTTAGATTCACTAGCATTAGTGTTAACTTTATAGAATTTAAACATAGTGACAGTTTTGGGACCCCAAAAGTAATTAATGCCATTCTGTTATAGACTGAATAACAACACTTTTTTTTTTTTTTTTTTTTTTTAGTAATCCTTAATATAACTTTAAGGAAGCTGCTTTTTATTTTCTTAAGATTGCTAGTGTATTCTTCCAAAGAGCGAACACCTTGATCAGGACCCTGTTGTAGATGGCACAAACAACATTGTTTGCTAAGGGAAACATACAAAAGTGTGTTGACAGTGGTTAATTACTTTAACCAGAGTTGTGAGGGATGAGCAGGCCCCTGGAAGAAATGGCTGTGCTGCTGGCTCGGCCCCAGGTGGAGTTGCTGCTGAGCTAAGTTCCCTATATCTGGCACAACAGAAAAATACTGGTCAAAGCAACTGTAGGAACACTTGGAGGGCCTCACCATGTCCAAACAGGAATGGGACAGATCACCTAGAAGTTGGAGGGAAGACAGTGACCACAGATATAGTTGGAAGTACGTGGGTATGGTGGGGAGTACCCTGTAGTTCTCTAGAGCTGATTTTAAGTCAGCAGGGAGCTGGGAGAGACTGGGCCATAACCCCACCAGCAGACATGCTTTCCAGATGTACAAATCCATCCCTCTTATGGCCTATGTCAAAAGCCACCTTTTCCATTAACTTCTGCTTCTCCATCCCCTAACAGGAAGTCATCTTGGCCCTCCCCAGACCCTCACTTAGTGCTGACCATCTAGCTAGTTTTACAGTGCTGTGCCCCTCTGGCTCTGATCTTCTTGATTTGATTTTGGTCTCCTTCAGGAGTGTGAGTGAGTGAGTGAGTGAGTGAGTGAGTGAGTGTGTGTGTGTGTGTGTGTTTGGGGGTGGTGTGCCCAAGCCCATTCAGAGTTCTCAGTGGTGAATAAATGAATGAAAATACTTTTTTGTTGTTCATTTTGTTTTGTCTTACAAGGGGGATAAAGCTAGTTTTTACTTTGTTTCATTTCTGAAAAGTTTGGTTGTGAATTCTGATAATTGTATAAGGTTATGGTCATAAATGGAAACTTTTTCTTTTCAGATAATGTGGATGCAAGCGAACTTAAGCAGTTTTTTGAGGCCAACTATTCTCAGATATATTTCATCTTCTATGAAAATTTTATAACACTGGAAAATAGTTTGAAATTAAAAGGTAAGCATTTCTACAAAAATTTTTGATTTTTTTTAAGTTTATTTTTGTTTTGTTTTTTAAACTGTTCGAGAGGTTTTCATGTACCTCAAACTCAAGACTGCCCAAAGCTGCACTCATCCTCTTATCTCCCAAACCTGGCTCTCATCCAGGGGTCCCATTGCTGTAATGGCAGCTTATGAACTAGATTTAACATCCTGGAGGCATCTTTGATTTCTCCCTCTTGTATTTCTTTTCCTCATATCCATGAAGTACCTGTGGGACACCCAGGTGTAGATTTCGGCTGAGCAGTGAAATATAGGGAGTGGAACTTGGAGGAGAGAGGTGCAATCATGCTGTTGCCAAGAAAGAAAGTATATGTAGAGAAAGAGTAATAGTCATGAATTTGGGGTAATTCCTTCTTTTATTGGGCAAAGAGGAAAGATAAAGGAGTAGTAGCAGAGGGGAGGGTGCCAAGAAAGTGTTTTGTCACAGAAACCCAGAGAATAACTTCAAGGAATGAAAGATCAGCAATGCCTAATGTTGCAAAAAGGTCAGAAGTAGCAGGACTAGGAAATGATAGTGCATTAGGTGGCTGTCACTGACGAGTGAAAGAAAAGTTCTGAGTAGTGGCGTTGGAAGCCAGGCAGAGAGAAATGAAGTAACCGGGTGTAAGACTGTGAGGGCCACACGTGAGAATACTGTTTCAAAGTGTGATGTTGAAGACAGGAGTGGTCATGGTAATATTTTAAAGGATGCATTTGCTTGTTTGTAGACTGAGGCAAGGGAGATAACAAAGTGAAAAGTAATGGGGACAGTTGGCTGAGACAGGGTCAAATATAAAGAAGAAGACATGCTCTGCTCTCTTCTTAAACCCTGAGGCAAATGTCAAGTATGGAGGGGAAGGAATTTGGGGTGAGGCGCTGTGGTCATCTCTGACATAGAGCATCTGGCTCAGTCTTACAGAATGCCCCAGGCTCTATCTAGTAGGTCATCAAGTCATATACAGACATGTGGCCAGGATGCCAACAAGTGTTTTGTTTTGTTTTTTAATGAATTGCTCGATTTTCCCCCTGTGACTTATAAGTTGATAAAAACCTTGAGCTTCAATTTTTTTTTACCAAATTGCTAGGTATGTCAAATATGAAATTATTTGATTATTATCTTGTTTTCTTGCTTTGCTATACTTCATATTTTTTTCATAGGTGTGTGGAGAAGAAAAATGTGATATGTGTAGATAAAAAAGTAAAAAAAAAACCCCCATATCTTTAAAAAAAAAACCCTACAACCTGAAGACCTTGTTTTTAAAGGGTACTCCTTCCCTCCCTCTTTCCCCTTTTGCTTCCTCTGTCTTTTTTTTTTTTTAAAGAAAAATGTAGCTGTTTAAGACTCTCATTTAGTTTGTGCTATATAACAAAAATGGGTGCCTTAAAATAACAGGCAGCCATTTAGCTATGATTTTCCAGATCTGTAGGGCAGTTTTTCTGGTTTAGGCTAGCTTGTGCCTCTGATGGCAGCTGTTGGCCGATGGCCTCATTCACCTGTCTTGTGGTTGGCAAGCTATTGAGCAGGGTGCCATAGTTCTCCTCTTCTCCAACCAGCACACTAACTTGGACTCTTTCTGATAGTGGCCTTAGGGTTCCAAGCTTAGGAAGCACGTTTTTAAAATTATGCTTGCCTCCAATTTGCTAATATCACATTGGTCAGAGCAAGTCACGTGGCATCTCAGATTCAAGGTCACAGAAAAACAGACATCTCTTGATAGGAGAGAGAAAAGTTCTGTTCATTTTTACGGCCTACTGCAAAGAATCATAAAGAGCCAGTACAAACGGTGAGATTTTGAAGTTTCTTGCTTTCAGCACAATCTGTGTTTTTGTTGGAGTTTAGGGAAGAAAGTGAACCAAAACAAAAGAATAAAGGAAGTATTTACTAAGAATAATGAACTCATCTTGTGATAACTTCAGCCTTCCAGTATTCAGGCAAGATCCTGAGTTATTGGCTTTACCTTCAAAATAGACCTAGAATCGTTGGCCTCTTCTCATTGCCTGTACTGGTAATGCTGAACCTCCCGTTATCCTTACCTGTATTATTGTGCTCTTCCCTCCCTCTTTAACTCCTACTAAACTCTCTTCAAAAGAGCAGCTGGAGTGGCACTTTAAAAATGTGAATCATATCATGACTCTCAGTGCTCCAAACTGAAATGACTTCCCATTCCTGATGTCATTATAGTAACTTCAGACACTATCTACCTGTCTTCCTTTATCCCACCTGTTCTCTAACCTCACCTGCTACAACTTTCCCTTTTGCTCCATATATAAGGGCCTTCTTCAATTGCCTTCCTTTTTGACCATGCCAAACCTGCTCAGCCATAGGACTTTGGACTGTCCAGTTTCTCTCCCTGGAACTTATTTTCCCCAAATTGTCTCCTTACCCCCAAATTTTAGTGTGGCTTACCTGTTTTACATCTTTGCTCAGGTGCACCTTATCAGCAAGGTGTTCCCTTGATTTCACTAGTCAAAATTGCATACCACCCTTTTTGTCATTCCCCATCTGCCTTTCCTTTTGGTTTTCCCACTTATTCATTTATTGAATGCCTCTTTTTGCCAAAATGCAAGCTTCCTCAGGACAGGGCTTGTTGGCGTTTTGTTCACTCCTATCTCCTCAGGTCCTGGAATAATCCTTGACATAGAGACATTCTTTAGTAATTGTTCAATGAATGAATGATATCTACTTCATTGAGCTATAGAGATTCATTTAGATTGGGGGTCCACAACTTATAGCTTGCTGTGAGATTCACTGGACACAGCCATACCCATTCATTTGTGTATTATCTATGGCTGTTTTTGCACTGTAACAGCAGAGTTGAGTGATTGTAAGAGAGGCCTGAAAATCCTAAAATATTTACTGTGTGGCCCTTTACAGAAAAAGGTTTCTGATTCCTAAGTTAGGTAATATATACCAAACAGCATAGTGCTTGATATATAGACTGGACAATAAATGGTAACTGCTATTGTAGATGTTATAGATTTTACTATTGTTATTATCAAAAGGACAGTGTGCAATTACCTAAAGAGATGTATGACTTTTTATAGTTATTACTGCTCTATGCCTCTTCATATCACAAAGCTAAAACTCTTTCTTTGTGTTTAATTACTATGCATTCTATCTTAATTTAACCTTGTAAGTAACTAATTGAGAAACAAATAAATTACCTGTCATAAGTTGATAACAACTTGGAAAACATGGGAGCTGTGTTTAAATAGCTAGCAGGGAACAGCTCTGCTGGATGTGGACCCAGGTGGTTTGGCACAGTGGTCCACCTGCATTCCTAACAAGGGCTCCACACTACTTTCTGATATTAGTTGAATAAATAAATGTATGTTGAGGCTTAAATGTTTTAAGATATCTTTTACCATAATTTTTTAATATCCTAAAATTTACATATTGTCATGATAACTAATTTTTAAAATATATTCCAGGGAATAACAAGTCACAAAGGGAGGAGCTGGAATCTATCCTCTTTATTTTTGAAGTAAGTTTTTGTTAATTCATTTAACTTTTAAGATTCTTGTTGAAAATATGGTATTGCAGATCTTTAATTTCACTTGCAAACACATAAAAATGATGGACATGTATTTCCTTCTTTCTATTTTACAAACAATGCTGCTTTGTTCTTGTGATTTTTTTTTTTTTTTGCAAACACATGGGAGAACTTTTTCTGTGCAACTACCTAGATATGAAATTGTTAGATGGAAATGTATGCACATTTTAAATACTGATGTTGCCAAATTGCTCTTCAAAAAGATCACGTAAACTTATAAGTAAGATTTATGCAAATTTCCCTAACCAACACTGGAGATGACTTGTCTTTTTCATATATGCAAACTGACATGTAAAAACTGTTTTTAACACAATTTTTGGCTACTAGTGAGGTTGCCATCTTCGTGTATATCTGTGTGTCCATGTGTATTGATCATATATTCTCTTCAAAGTTGGAACACTGTTTGGGTGTATTTTTTGCTCTATTAAGCTTAAAGTCTTTCTTGTGCAACTGTACTAGACAAGTGGCCAGATTACAGATACCATGAGAGCTATACCAGAAACAAATTATAGGTCCTGAAAGTTAATTGTTGGTTACCTAGAAATTATTTAGGGATTGAAGAGAAGTGTGCTTAGGTTGATGTCAGATCAACTTTATGACTGTAAAGGAAGGGCCTAATGTGTATTTGTTGACGATCTAATTGTAGTGGGAGGCCAGGAGAGGAAGGCTGTCTTGGGCTTTCTGGGTTTTTAAACCCAGAATAAAAGAGATATGGAAACCTTCTCCTGTCCGGGACTTAGCTCTACTCCTTTCCCAGAGTAACAAACATTCATTCACTGCATATTTTATAGTGATTATTGTGTTTCCTGTACTAACCCTCCTGTGAATGAAGTCTGTGCAGAGTTGTAAGATGTGCAAGGGAGTTTCTCTAGGATGGCAACTGTGACTCTGTTATAAAGTGACTCCATTTTATATTACTTTTTTGGTATAGCCACTATGGAAAACAGTTTGGAGGTTTCGTAAAAAACTAAGAATAGAATTACCATATGAACCAGCAATCCCTCTTCTGGGCACTTCTCCAAAAAACTTTGAAAACATTTATCTGCAAAGATATTCCTATATTTCTGAATTAAAATCTTTTATAATTTCTGTAAAATTCTCAGCTACTACCTTCTCAAAAATTGCCTGTTTTTTATTCTTTTTGTTTACACTTTCTAGGATTCTTATTTAATCTTATTGATCTATCCTTTGTGTCTCTTAAGCTTGCTTTTGTCCTCTTTTCCCCTAGTCTCCTTGTGTTGCATTCTGGGAAATTTCTTCAGTTCTTTTTTCCAGTATACTAACTCTTCATTTAAGTCTAATCTGATGTTTAATCATTCCATTGAGTTTTAAATTTCAGTGATTCTTTTTCTGTTTTAACTTCTTTTGGTTTGGTATTCATATGTGGCTTGTTGCTTTTGACAGTCTCTTGATCTTTGTTCATTTTTAGACATCTTTTATTTTCTCAAACCCATAACGTAATATTTCATACTCTATATCTTATTTTAATGTCTGAAGTCTGTCTTAATTTGTTGGTTATTTCTGCTGTCTTTCATAATGGCTTCTTTTCTTGCCTGTTTTGTGGTATGATTTCGAGATCAGATTTAATGGAATATCGATAAACAAATTACAATCTGTTTTAATCCTATTTTTTTTTCTAGAGGGTTTTATCTTTTGCCAGGAGTCTGGGACTGCTCTTGATTGGGATCACTAGGGCTTCATTTGAGGGTCCTAATTTATTCATGGAAATTCAGGTTCAGTTTCTCAAACTAACTGTGTGGTGGGAACTGGGGTCTGTAGGATATAGACATCTGTGGATACTACTGTGGAACCCTGCAGTTTTTCTTGAGCTTATTGCATATAGATCAGCTGCTCACTTTTCTTCCCTCTTACTTTCTCTCTTACCCTATTCAAGTCCCCTATTAGTTTTCCTATGTCCTTCAGAGTCAAGAAATGTTTTGGGAATTGCACTTGCTGTCACTGATCTCAGGTCTAGTTGTCCTGCAACAGGAAAGCCCATCAGTGTTGGCCTTTGACGGGGCTACCTGCATAGGGGAAAAGGAACATTGGTGTAGAAATATAAGGTGAATAATTCACTTGACTTCGAGAACCTCTTCGACTCCACAGTTGTGAGGTTATTTTAATGTTACCTGGGATTTGTTTTAATCAGGTATGGTAAGACACAGAGATATGAAAATAATTGGCATGAAGGAAGAAGTTTTATTTTGTTCACAATCTCTTAGAAACAGGAGGTGTGATGTATCACATAGAGTTATACAGAGAAGCACCAAGGTAAAATAAGTAGGCAAAGAGAGAAAACTGATGGTAGGAGTCTTTATTATGGTTTTTTTGGGGAAGGAATGGGCAAGGCAAGGTAGTTGGGATAGTCTGAATAATTTTGGTGGCATCTAGGTTGTAGGTATGGTACCTAGTTGTCCCCTGGTGATTTGGGCAGGGGCATAGTGTCCCAGAGTATGAGACCCCATAAAAGGAGGTGGTTGGGGGTATGGATTTGGAATTGGTTGGAATATCAAAGGCATGCATCAGTACTATCTCTAGGAATTAGCTAACTATGGGAGAGGCAGTCTCATTCAGGTCAGCAAGGCCCCAGAATGTAAGAGCATCAAGAATACGGAAAATGAGAAAATACAGTTATCACAGAGATGTTTCAAGCTGCCATGTTACATGCCATCCTCCTTTAGTAGAGGAATGGAATAATTTGGAATTCTTTACATATGGTTAAGAAAGTGTCTAGAATGTGATAGCAAGGCATTTCTTTATCCTCCCACATTCCAGTTAAAATTCACTATACATTGACAGAACAGATTTAATTTCAAAACTGACACATGATCTGACCTCAGAATGCTACTCATTTATCTGTTTTTCAAAGATCACAAAGTTAGAAATCACAGATACACAGGACATTTGATTTCTAAATTAGAACCCTAATTTTAAAATTTATCCAAATTATCCCTTCAAATTAAATAAACCCGTTTTTTTCTGTCTTAGAGAACATGTTCTTTATAATCTATAAAGTGTGGCCCAAGCTAGTCTAACACCCAGAGTCCCCTTGGGAGTTCCAGTGTGGCCTTGTTCCACATTTTGTTGGTGTTGCTCTGTGGAAGTGCTTTGCCACACACATACCGCTTTGCTTCTTGCCCCTTTACCTCTTTTTGCATAGTTTTACTTCTGTCTCTTGGTTTATGCAATTCTTTCGTCAGGGACTGCCCTTTGCTCTCTTCCTCATCTGCCCTATTTTTTCATGCTCTATTCAGACCCACTAATTTCTTCTGGCAACTCCAGCTGGAGCTGCCCATTCTTTTCTATAAATTTATATAATATGCTCCCACTTGTTACCATTTGATACAGCTGGATATTCTTAGTTTTCCCTTAACGTGACTATGTTTTAGCTTTCTCATAAGACTAAAGTTCCTGAGGCCAGCAACGATGATTTACAACCTTTTCTATCTTCCACAGAGATTTGTTTCTGTTAATATTTATTGTTTGGTTAAAAAGCCTTTTAAAGTCTCAGCTTATCTCTCATGTGGTTATTTTGTATTTTTGTGTTAAAAACATTTTCTTTTCTCACCTAAAACTCTCTGGGTAAAAGATAAAAAAAGGTAGCAGCAGTCTGGCTAGGTTTATTAAATCAGACTTTGACACTAGCAAGTTGTGTGGCCTTTCATGTCCGTATAGTGAGGGAAGGGACCAGACGAGCTCTGGGGTCTCTTTCAGCTCTACCAATTTACAATACTACAAATGTAGCTTTGTTTAAAGTCTTCAAAACAAGTTCGTGAGGGAAGTCATTTTTAACAAGCATGAAATTTAGTTTTATGCTTTCATTTAATTTTAAATATTAAATTGATTTAACTCTGATTAGCCTTTGCATAGCTAAACATCTGAGTTACTTTTTTCTCTAGAGCAGCTCTGATCAATAGGACTTTCTGTGATAATGGGAATATTATATATCTGTGCTCTCGAATTGGGTTACTACTAGCCATATGGGCTGTTTAGTGCTTGAACTGTCACTAGTGTGACTGAGTAATTTAAATTTTAAGTCGTTTTAATTTAAATACGTGTTGCTAGTGGCTACCCGTTAGACAGAGAAGCTCTGTAGTCTTTCATCAGAGTCTTGTTATCTCATTTGAAAGACTCACTCCTCTTCATTATACACTTGGTTAATCCTCAGCATGTTGCACATCTCTGTTCTCTGGGCAGGGGACTTAAGGTTTATGGTTTTAAAGAAATGGTTTCCTTGGGCTTCTCAGACTTTGTTACTAAAGTGCTCTTGGCTGAGAGGAATAAGCATTTACCTCTATAGGTTGGGGGAGCATGGCTTCAAAGTGGCCTTTTGTAAACACAAAATTGAAAAGCTACACACAATTTTATTTTACTCTTTTCATGTTTAAGGTGAAAATGATATTTTAAATAATGGCCAGTCAAATTACGTAGTACTTCATTTCACCATCAGAACTTCTACCTCCCCTCCACCTCCCACCCCCAAGATAAAGAAAACACCTTTGGTGTTATTTCAGTACAATGAATGCTGTTTTTCCCTTACCCCTTCTTTGATGGGGGAGTTTCAGGTTGGAGAAGCATGGACATATGAGGCAAACAGCAGCAGGTGAGCTGCCCAGAGAGTGCAGAGGATATGTGGATATATTCAAGGGCAGACAGAGGAAGGAGCATAATACTGTCGTCACTAGTTTTATTTTCCCTTTACTATTGAAGATGACAGTTGTCTGAAATTTACTGCAGGCCTCCTACATACTGTCTCCCTTCGCTCCCTGCAGTGTGGAAGTAATACTGGATTAGAGGCAGGACTTGTGTGTGGAGTCTTGCTGAATATAGTTATGTTTGAGTGTCATAATTGACCTGCGGTAAATCCAGGGCTAGCGTGGAATCTGTTTTACTTTAAAAAAATTCAACACTGAGTCTCTTGTTCTTCATTATTCTAAGTGAGCTTATATATATTGTGGATTTAGCCTCTAATTCTTTTTCTCAAAATAGGGAGAAAGGGCTTTTAATAGCTTTCTTGGTAAGAATAGCACTGGATCTAGTGCTGTGCCTGGAGTTGTGCAAAAGGTAAACTGAATGGCTGATTTTCATTCTATACAATTGCTTTGTGTATGCCATCCAGTAATTTGCATATTGATTTTATTTTCCAAACTAGTGCATTTATGTATAACTTTTCACATTTAATCGTACCATCCTACTTCAGGTATTAATAATGAAGAATTGCCTGAAGAAAAATTAGAATTATGAATATAATAGTATTAAAAACAAGTCTTCAATGCTTGTTTCCATTTCTTCCCCTACACCTCTTCCTCCCCCACTTCCTCCTCCTCCTTTGGGTAGAACTGTATATCTTTTATAACTCTTTGAAAATGAAAAATTAGAATCTCCTGCAGAGATTCAGTGCAAATCATAGACTTGAATCATAGATCAGTCAACTCACTCAGCCCAGGTATCCTACAGGATTAAGTAAATCCTTCTTCTTTATGCAAAGGCTAATGCCTTTCTTAAGAGAAAGTAATAAATAGCAAGACAGCAGATTATGTTCTTACAATTAACTTGTTTCTTCAGCTCCTGCTTTCCTTTGTTTTATTTGTTATTATTTATTTTAGGCTGTCCAGTGTGCAAAAACACTTAATGCAGCTCCCTCCTCTCCACACTGAAGTAAAAGACTTCCACAAACCTCTCATGCAGTTATTGATTTTTATTTATTTTTCTCTTAAGGACTGCTTTACTGTTTTAGAGTAAAAGAGGGTACAGGAACAAATAAAATGAACAAGAAAAACAGATTCTCCTTAAATCCTTGGAATTTAAGTTCTTATCGAGTGCAAATATTTGGATTCTTCAATGGATCTTTTCTTCTTTTGAGAGAATGGTTCTAGGTTTGAATGACGCTCCTAAATCACTACCATAATTCTAAATGACAGATAGCAATTGAAGAAAAGCCAGTGTCAGTTCTGGTAGTCTTTATCTCATTAGTCATACTTGTTTTTGTTAAAGTTGAGCCCTTGCTTGGGAATAACTCTAGATGACAGCATTATTTCTATGGCATAGTGTAACCTGTTCTACAATATTCCTTGAGACACCCCTCTGTAGGGATCACGGTAGAGGGCTGTGCCAGCTGTGTCCTTTCTTACTGGTCTCGTGTTGCCTGTGGTAGTAAGTTATCTCAGGGAAGATAGAAACAAAATATAAACAGTTAGTCCTTTCTGGAGAGTCTTGGAATGCATTCCGGTTAAATTTTGATTATCTTATTATAACATGTTAATAATTCAGTGTTCAAGACTACTGTTTTCCTTATGCCTCAAGACTTATAGGGATAAACTTGGAATTGCCCGAACAGGACATACTGAATTACTCAATCCACCTTTGGGGAAGAGAAACTGGAGACAAGATGTTTGTGAAAGTCTGAAATTACATTCTAGTGATTATCTGTTGCAGCCCAGGTGCCCTGAACTTCCTGGAATGCTAGCTCCTTTCATGTAGTGTGCCTCTCCACTGTCAGGAGCAAGTTCTCTGGAAGGCAACACTAGCAAATGCTTCAAGAACCCTTGAGGGGCAGAGGTGGAAACTGCATCAGGGCTAAATTTATGGAAAATTCACACTATAACCTGAGCGTGTGGTTTGTTGTTAGAATAGCAGAAGGTATGTAAAGGATGTTTTCCTTTAAATTGATTGGAATTAATGTGTTAACATAATTTGGATGAGTTGGTTCCTTTTTCCTTTCTTTCTTTAAAAAATAAATTTAGGAGAGAGTTGTACAAATATTTGTTGTGTTGTGAATTTTAAAAGCTCATTTGGATGTGTAGTGTGGTGACTTTTACAGAGTAACACCTGGTGTTTGATATGCTTGTTGTGGCACTGGACAGATTGGAAGGGAAGAGTCTGGATGGATACCCAAAGTTCATCATCAGCTGCTCTTGCTGACCTTAGGCTTTCACTGAATAAACTTGGCAGAGTGGCCAGTCCTGAGATGATTGCAAGTCTGCAATACTTCATAATGGTGCTTAAGCAAGCATTTAAATCCTCTAAGATTCGAGGATCGTGGGAACCATGTGCTAGCATCTCACTGAAGTTTTGTGATTTCTTTCCTTATCGCTTACCTGGAAACTCTCTGGAAGTGATTTTTTTTTTCATTTTGTGAAAAATGGCACAGAAGAGCCAGTCAACTTGTACTCGTACCAAAATTCAAGAAATTTGAAAAATGTAGTTTTTGGCCAAAAAAATAGAAGCTTGATTGAAATGAAGAAGAGCATGGAGATTGGTTGAGACTGAGATCTCCCATGTAAGATCCTTGTGTGAAAAGAAGACACCTCTTGAATCTGTTTTTGCATTTGCTTTATTCAGGGCAAAACAATATACTGTGGATAGAATTATATGCTATCAACTTGGGATTTGTGAAGGTCTCTGGATGTTCTCTAATTAAAGGTAAAGAGTCTAGTGCAAGCTGATTTTCTTTAAAAACAGATTAGACCTCTGTATGATCTTGAGCGAAGTGAAAATATAACCTCTTACAATCTCTAAAGTACCTACGCTTCCAAATTTTTGAATATTGCATTTAGTACCTAATAAAAACTATCCTTGTCTGTCTATTTATTTTCCTCAGTATTGATGGTATTTTTCTCTACTACAAGGTTCCCTGCTTTTCATGCAGGTGCTCTTGGATACCTTCTTCTGCCTTCTGTCCTCTCAGAGCCTCAGTTTTTTCCCTACTGGAATATCTGCTAACTGTTCTTTTGGTCTGTGATCTTCAGCACCTTCTGTCTGTCTCCCTTACCCACTTGGAATGTTCTCTGTGTAAGGTAATTCTGATTCATGGCCTATTGAACAGGTTGAATTCCCCAGTAAGGCTTTCAGAATATTCCTGATTTGGCCTCTGCCTCTTCATTCCTTGTCACTTATCTTACTTCTACCCACTCTGGCAACTTTTTGAAGGTCCTCAGACAAAGCAGCAGGGCTTTTTTTTTTTTTTTTTTTTTTTTTTTCTTTCTTTTTTTGACGCTGCTTAGTCTGCCTAAAGTGCCCTTCTCTGCTGGGCTCACTCCTGTGTATCTTTCAGGATGCAGTTCAAGGGTGGTCTCCCTTCGAAACTATCCGTTGTCTGTACTCACTTCCTTGTGCATATACTGACATCCCTGCTGTTCTTGCCTTTTCCCCTTAGGGCTGTAGCTTTAAGCTCAGGAACAGTGTCCTATATCTTTCTATCTCTGATCCCTCACCTGGTACCTGACACAAAAGGGGCACTTAATAAGAATATTTATTAATGAATCAGCAGATATTTGTTTTAATTATATGCACTACTACCAGTTTAAATTCCTATCTATAACTTAGTGATTTGGAGATGATTTGAAGATGATTTCATAGTTACAAAAATTACTTTGGTTCTATTTTTATTTGTTTCTTCCTTATAATCACCTTTATTAAATTTTCTAAATTGAAATTTTGGTTTTATTTCATTCTAGTATTAGAGAAAATTAAAGTCTATAGATTCAGTGGTGGTGTTTTATTTTTTCTAACTTGAGTGTTGCTCAGAAGAGTGTTTTAAAATCCTCTAAGTGGTTGAGAATTTTTTAGTTTAAACTCTCAGTGGTGGACTTTTAGTGTGTTTAGTTTGCTTGTGACCTGTGCTATTCCTACTTTGAGAGTTTTATTTACATGGCTTAGAACAACAACTTGTAGTAAATGTTTTATTAATGTTAGAATATGTGAAGTAATATTTTCTCTCTCCACATATATCTTTTAAATCAGTCTTACTATATTTAAATCTGCTATATTGTACTGTACTGCTCATTAAGCAATGAAAACTTGAAAAGGGTAAAGGATCCCTCTACAACTAACACACAAGAATTACTACTTAAAGCAAAGATGAAATATATAAATATATTTTCTCCTCAGTTTCTGTATTTGTTTTATTTTCACTTATTTCATTATTTATTTTATTTTCATTCTATGTTATTGGTTGCATAAAGGTTCATGAATATTATAGCTAAGTCGAGAATTACATTTTTAATATATTTGAAATGATTCCCTGTTTCCCCCTTAAAGCCTTTTCACTTGATATTGATACTTTGTTGTGTGTTTGTGCCCATATACACGATATATCATTTTCTGTATTTTATTGTTAATCTTTCTGTGTTCGAAAGCCATTTGTGATTGACTTGGTCTTATACAGAAATTTATCCTTTTTATATTTATTACTCTTTGTGTGACAGCTAACATTTTTGTTCTTCTGCTTTTGTTTTTTGGGAGAGAGGTCACTGACTTTCACATTATGGAATATGCTTTGTGACTTAGAAGATATACTTTCTATTTTCTTTCATGCCAATAATTATCCTTAAATTAACAAAATATGATTTGACATTTTTCTTCTACTTTTCCATGTCAAGAATAAAGCAGTTTTGATGATAGCCCCATACTTTTATTTTAACCCTAAATATCTTTTGTATTTCTCACTTCCTAGCTCTTTTAAGCATTTTATATCCAAATTATTTTATTACAATGTTTTTTAGAATGTTACTTCTCTTATGTTATTTTGAAAATTTACTCTATTTTTTATAACCATGTTAATTCCAATTATATAAATATAGCTCATTGTCACAGTGTTTATATCCCTGCACCCTTGTTTGTGGATTAATTGAACTGTTTTTGCTGGAACATGAATCATTAGTATGTTGAGGAAAAGAGGTATGTGGCTGATATATTTCCAACTCTAGAATATCTGTCTTTTAACTGCAAACATATATAGCTGGTTATATAATTTTCAAATCATAATTTTTTCCCCTCAAAATTCTGAATTTTGTTTGCTTTTCAAATAGGCATAGTTTACTGTAACTTATCTTTATTATATACTGGATTCTTACATAGGCACCTGGTCTACTTTGGGACCCCTGTTCTCTGTGTATGTCTATATTTTGGTGCCTGTTCTTCTTGGCCTGCCTACAATGAGCCATTGACCACATTGTTTTCTGAAGCTTATGTTTCAGAAAGAAAGACTGAGGTCAGCCCTGATATTTGTTCCTTTGTGGATAATTTACTTTTTCTTTTTAGATTTATGTAGGATTTTAAATTTTATATTGAATTATATATTGAATTTACAACTTAAAATGCACAACATATAGATATTTTTCTCTGTTCAACTTCTTTAGTTCTAGGGAGGCCATGTGATGCACAGTGTCTCAGTACAGGGTTATGGTGGGGGACTCTGCAGTGTACACTCTAGATTCATACTTTCCATGTATTTCATTTTCATGTATATTTTCTGATTTCCAAAATCTTATTTGTGTATCTGCTTTCTTTATTTTCCTACGTTTTAAAATAGATTCAGTGGAACATGAATTAGAAATTCTAAAAAATTACTCTTTTTTTTTAGCAAATCTATTTCAGAAGGATGATTTTCCATTTCTTCTTAGGATGATTTCTTTCTTTGCTTCTTATTCAGGGTGTGTTCTGCTTTCATGGGAGGGGTCCACCCCCACCCCATGCCTCATTGCAGTTTCATCTGTGCTTTAAGTAGTAATTCTTGTGTGTTAGTTGTGGAGGGATCCTTTACCCTTTTCAAGTTTTCATTGCTTAATGAGGTTTTTTGATGTTTTAATATTGGTTGATTTCTAAAATACTGGAGGGAGAAATTAATGCCCTTCCACTACATTCCATATTTCCTTTAGATGTCTTTGCCTTATATTTTAAGTCTCTCTTTTGAAATACTTCTATTCATTTTCTTGTTAGCCAAGGAAAGTATTGCCTTTTGAGTGATGATCTAGTCAAGCATTAAGATTTGCTGTAATGTTTGAAAACACAGTTCTATTCTCATTTTTTATCAAGTGCCCACTCTCCAGATTCTGTGTTTCTACCATATTAGAGTATAGCTACCTTCCTTAATCTTGGGCATTTCTTTGTGTCTGCCTATACACATGAACTAAAATTAGAATTCTCTTTGTTTTCCTTTTTTTTTTTTTAATTTTCATGTATTCCTCTATTTGTATGTGCAGTGCTTATTAGGAAACGTTATGTGCCAGGGACTGTTCCTGGTGTTGGAGATACACGATGGTTAATTGAGGGTCCCTTCTCCCAAGGAGTCCAGCATCTAATGGTGGCGTAGGCTTTGTGCCCATCTACCTGGGAAGCATGCTGGTGAGGGATATGGTAAGAGGTACATTGAAGTGGGCCCTTCTCAAGAGGTGATGTTTGAGTTTTGTCTTAAGGACCAAAAAGAATGTGACAAGATGGAACTGGGCTTTCCTTACTTGGTAACAGCATCACTAGTGAGTAAATACATAGGAAGGGATTGCCTGTAAAAGCAGGAAAGCGTTACATTTTTTTTAGATAAAAATATAGTCTTATTTTCAAGATTATGTAGCTCCTTATTTTTGCTCGATTTCTCTTAAATTTTAAAGTTCCAAGTAGAGTTCAATGCCAATATCCTGTCTACATCAAAAAGTTGAGTCATTTTTACTAAGAGATGAGTGGCCAGGCCCAGGACAGCTAAAGAATAAGATGACCTCTCTGTAGGTCTACCTGGAAGGGTTCATGCCACTGGGCTCCTACTTACATGAGTCCTTCTGAAGCTAGACTATCTTTGTAGCACAGGCATTCATGGAATGTTTCCTTTAAACCCAGCTGCCCAGTTCTCATTATAAGTTTTCTGAACACTTATAACTCAAAAGGTAACTAAGACTTCTTTTAAACCATACCTTTTATTTTCTCCCTGGTTAACATTTTCTTTATGTAGCATACTTGTGTCATGCAGTTAGTTTCAGGGAGAGTTGCTCCCTATGTTCTCTGCCTTGGACATAGGTTTAGTTTGTCATTGTTTTAGTACATTACCTAATATGAGTTAGTATATAATGTTTTCCATATTTTTCACTGTCTTTCCTTTCTAAGTGGAATTGAAATCAAGTATGAATTTAATGAGATATTTTACAATCATTTGGTAATAATTTGAAAAAAAAATATGTTTCCCACAAAATTTAATTAAGATCAGCAATTCTCAAGTACATTATTGCATCTTGTACAAACTCCACCTTACATTTTGCATTATTCCTAGTCATGCAGTAGGTTCTGAAGAAAAAAGAACTGTGGATAATCAGTTAAAAGAATGACAGAGTCCCTGGTGTGCTGATCAGTAGTAATACCCAATTTCGATTTCGAGTGTGCTATAATGGATTACCATATAGATGCACTTGAGCACTGAGCATTAAACAGAGCCATGTGTTTTTCTGAAAAGTAATTTTATTCACACTGTGTGGCTTTCCTGAAAAATTTGTTTTATTTTACTTTGCAGTGAAACTACAAACAGGATGTCAATAGCTTATATGGCATTCACAGTAGTATAGCTTAGAATACTGGCTGCAGTAGAATTGCCATATTGTATTTACCTCAATAAAGGTAGGCTTCATCCGGGACTTTCTGAGAGACAGGCTCAGCATTTAGATGTAGACGGTTGTGTGGGGCTTTATTTTTATTGACCTTATAGACTTTAATGCATACAAATGGCCCTTGCAGTATTTGGGTTCAAAAAGAAGCATCAATGTGAGTGATTTTTCAGCCTTTGAGTTGCTGTGTAAGATTCTGTCCATATTGGAATATTCTTAGTAGTTCAGATACTGGGTATGGTGTTCTATATCTGAATGTTATTGAGTATTTTTTAATCTCTTTAAAGTCTATCCACTTTGTAAATCTATAAACTTTTATCTAGAAGTGGAGATGATGATAGGCCTGACCTCAGAACGAGTTAGAGATTACTTATGTCCAGCTGACAGAATCTAAGCATCTAGGTATACCTCATCTTGCTGTATACTTTTTCTTGATATTAAAAAGACATTTTTCTTTGTTGCATACTAAGAAAACTAAATTAAGAAAACCAATAACTATTCTGGAAAGCTGAAAAGCATAATTCAGTGCCAAATTGGTTTCATTATTAAAGTAAGGATCTGAAGAATAGTGAGCATGCCAAGCATTCATGTAGTCTAAGATAAGATCTATCCTGAATCTTTAGAGTATTTTCTCATTGTTTTCTATGGGACATTTTATAATTAAGTAGCAAGGTGGGTTCAGAAGATGATCCTGGAATGTACCTGATGTGCCAAGTCCCCTTGGAGGAGAATGCATGAGAAAGTAGGACATTGCTATGTAGCCTCTGCTATGCCATTCACTTAGGAAGGAGGCAAAAAAGCATGGGTAGAATTCAGTGGACCCAGATTTTCATCAAAGTGAGGCAGCAGTCAATTGATGAAAAATAATGCCAGCAGAGACCATGTTTCTAAAGTAGAGTACACTTCTCTTAGTACTTCACCCTTTTAATATGATGAGAATATTCTAATTAATCATTTGAAGATTATTTTGGCAGACATAGAGATGTGCTGTTCATGTTCCCCTTCAAGAAAGAATTTGCTGCCCATCTGCAAGTAGTGGATTAGCTGGCAGCTTCAGCTGTTAATGCCTTCAGCTTTCCAGCCATGGTCACCTTTTTTTCATTGTGGACCCCAGCCAATGAGAGTGAGGCAGTAGTACAAGGGCTTCACCATTTTCAGGCACTTGGAGCTACTTAACGGGCAATTTTTGCTCTAGAGTTCCCTCCAGGCTGGCAGACATTCGTTGGCTCTTTGTGGTGGTCTGATGCTCCCTACCCCATTTTGCTTTCTCATTTCACTTTCACAGGTGTTACTCCTCAATAACCGTTAGCATTCCTAACTCCACCACATCATCTTCTTTCCAGAGAACACAACCTGCAACAATTATTATTCATTTGTTATTAACCATGTTGAACTAGCCTCTATAGTAAATTTTTTAGAGAAGAGAAGGTTTGAGTTCGAGATCATAAAATAGGTGCAAATGGAGGCCGTCTTTCTTCCTTTAGCCTAGAGACCTCCCAGTCTATCCCTGCATTGTGCTTATTTCAGGTTCTAGAGTTGTTTGCTTGGCTTGGCAGCAGCCTGACTGGTGAGACCCTTGTCCTTATTCTCAGTTCCAGAATTGTCAGTTTACTTGTACCAACTTATTTGCTTATTGTGTTTTCCTGTAAGCTATAAACAGTTCTCTGGGTTCTCACTCATGTCTGTGTCATCTTCTACAGCTCATGGAGATGTTCAGGTTTACATTCTGTTGCTAGGACAATGCTCATGTAGGTTCTTATTAAAATATTCTATAGAGAACTGGCTTTTTGTTTTAACTTCTGATTCCTTTTAAATGTGATGGAATCGAAAACATAATGTAGTTTTTACACTTTGTGTGTGTGTGTGTGTGTGTCTGTGTGTTATTCATCTAAAATTCATGTAGGCATGTGTGTATATTGCAAGGTGAAGACCTATTTTGATTTTTTTTTTCCTCTGAGCTGCTTGACTCTGCACAGTTTGTAGATGGATCTATCCTGCTTAGCATTTGGTGCCTGGCTGACAAAGATTGTGGGTTCTCTAAGCAACAGTTGATTTAATACTGAAGTCACTTTGTTATGTAGCATCAATTTTCTCACATTTTCCAGCATTTTTAACTTTTTCTCACTAGTGGTACATATAAATAATCACAAGTATTTCTAATCTTTAAAACAAGTAAACATACAAACATTAGGCACATCAAGTTTCTTCTTTAACCTGTGCACATTTTCTCTAGCTTCTGCTCTACCTTCTTCATCCTTAACCTTTTAAGGGGAACTTCAGTGCACTGCTACCTGTAGGGCTTCATCTCATCATCTCATTTTCAGCTCTCTTCCAGAGGAATCTTATATATACTCATCTGCTGCTCCTCCCTGTATCCTGGTACCATCTAAATCCTTCTTCTGCACTCCATATCTTTATATTCAGTTGCCTAGAGTAACATCTCTACTAAGATAATCCGTTGACACTTCAAATTCCAAGATATCCACGACCAAACTTAACATGCTTCAATTCTGGGATTCCTTCTGGATTTGATATCTTTGATAAAAGTATTGCTATCTAGTAAGCCATGGAGGAGTCATTCTGGAGTCCTCCATTTACCAAAACGACTCTACCTACCCATCTTGACAATTTTACATACTGAATATCACTATCATATGCTTCTCCTCTTTACCTTGCTGACCGTGGTTCAGGCCATTGCATTCTTCATTTGAAATTCTACCATTGCCTCTTCATTGACATCTCTGCCTCTCAGTCATCCTAAATTCACTTCCAGCTGCAACCTGTTTAGGGACTTTGCACCACTCCATTAACCTTGATCTCACCTACCTCTCTAGCCCCATCTTCTCTCCTCACCCATATGCCAGTGGATCCCCTTGCTTCTGCTATTCCCTTAAGGCATCAAGTCTTTGCCTGTTGGCATTCATATATGCACTTCCTTCTGTTTCTGTTCTCTGCTAAACTAATTTAATTAACCCTTAAGCTTAAGCTCAAGTGGCCTTTTTTCCAGGAAGCATTCCATGATGCCCCTTCTGAGATGACATGCTTTCCCGCTCATTTCTGTAGCAACTCAGACAAACTTCTGTCAGGCTTTTTTGTCCCCTGAACATTTTACTTTCTTCTTCTCTCTTGCCCATTAATCAAGAAATCCTTAGAAGTAAGAACTATTTTATTCACATTTATTTTATTTTTACATTTCAAGTGCCAAATTTGGTATCTAGTTCTAGATATTTTTCACTAAATAGGGTTTGATGCGTATGCACTCATTGTGTGTTTGCGTTCGAGTATATGTCAGCGTTATCATATATCTTTCAAAATATTAGAATAGTAGGCTAGATAAACCTAGAATGAGGATTTTCACAGTAAAATAGTAAAGTATTATCACATAATAAAACAAGATATAAGACTTTTTAGAGCTATGGGCTTAACAGATAACAAATCTACATGTTCTAGGGAAAGTCTGCAATGCAAATGTAGGGGAGCATTTACTTTAGTGATTTCAGCATGCGCTCCAGCTGTGTACTCTGTTAATATATACATATAATCAGAAATAATCTTTGATGTTTGTATAGCATTTTTATCTGTGTAGATGTGTAGCATGAAGAATTTATAACAAATAATGTAACTAAATACATTTATTTATGTTTATCAGATCTTGAAAAATTCTTTTACATTATACATCTTTTATTTTTATTTGGGTTTTCTTTACTATGTTCAGTGTTAAAAATGCTCGCACATTTTATCATTCCAATTTTAGTATATGTGCTGCCGAAGCAAGCATGCACATACATTTTAATGTAACTATTGTTAAAAACAAGGTACATTTTATGTTACTGTGAACATAGAACCATAGCAAAGATCAGGATTACTGGTAAAATTCACAATTTGACAAAGGCTTTCTGAATTTTTTTTTTTTTACTGAATATTTATTGAATATATACTGTTTCCCAGTGCAGTAGGTACTGGGAATACTTAAGGGAAAAAGATGGATGTTCTTGCTTTTATTGGGCTTATACTCTGGTGGAGGGAATAGTGCCTTGAAATGAGTGAAGCAGTAAGATCCTTTCAGCTAGGGTTGAGGACTGTAAAATGATAGAACAGGTGATGTAGAAAGCATCAGAAGGGTGGTAAAGGAGCCAGGCTTCTCTAGGTAGAATGCTCAAAAAATCTCTGTGAGGACATGACCTTTGTAGTGAGACCTGGATGGTTAGGCAGCACCATCTGTGTAAGGCTATGGGTGGAGAAGCATCCAGATTAAGGAAAAAGTACATGCCATTTAAAGTTATGTTTGGTGGGAGTTTACCTGTTTTCCCTTTTCCCAGAAGTTCTTACACATTCCTTTATTGTGAAGTAAAAACAAATTAAGTAAATACATGTGTATTATTACTGACCCAGTTGGAAAGTTAAAACAAAACCAAACTAAACCCTAAGTTGGCTCAAATAGAGGAGATGGTTTATTAGCTGCCTGAAAATATATTTATCAGTGAATATAAATATTTTGCCTAATTTTTAAAATCCTATAATATTAAGCTAATAAACCTAGAATAAGGATTTTCATAGTAAAATAGTAAAGTATTATCAATACCAAGAAATGTATTTAGTCCAGTTTTTGGATTTCTATTTTTTTTTTTTTAAAAAAAAAGGTAGTTGCAGATTAAGTAGGAAGAATCATAATACCTGAGAATAAATTGCCAAAACTTGTTCTAGAGTGGAAAAAAAAAAGTCATTCTCATTAGTTAGTTTTTTTGGGTTTTTTTTGTTTGTTTGTTTTGTTTTTGGAAAGCTGCTTTTATTAGTCAAATACTCTTGTATATCATAAGTTTCTTCTTTGTTGTATCTAACAATGTGGGGGTATTCATAACTACAATCCTAAAATTTATTTTTAGCTACCTCAAGAAATTCTTGCTACTTGTCTTATTTTGTTATTTTACAGGGTCATTTGTAGTGTCATCATTATTTTACAGGGTTGTTTGTAGAGTCATCTCTTTGTTGATCATCTTCCTTCCCAACTTTCTTCCTATCCAGAGTTATAATAATTATAACAGAAATGGGAAGAGGAAGGTGAAAAAGAAGAAACTGGTAAACCTGGCATTTGAGAAATTATTTTTTTAATATTTAAGCAATGGTTATGATTTTATTAAAATAAAGTTATCATTTTGGTTTTGTTTGTTTTTCTTTAGGGATGATTAGACTTGAGACAGTAATCTCTTTAAAATATTCAGGGAAGCTTGTGTAGGGCAAATAAAAGAAACTGGGGTATAGGATAAAGTACAATATTTATGTTATTACAAATAGTTTTTTTTAAATATATATATAGCAGATTCCTATAAATAAACTATAGGCCTATCATGAAAATGCATAATTTCATTTGTAGTTTATTTTCTTTTTTATATCTTATGAGTTTTTTTTTGTTTGTTTTATAGAAAATATTGC
This sequence comes from Cynopterus sphinx, assembly GCA_030015415.1. NCBI lineage: Eukaryota > Metazoa > Chordata > Mammalia > Chiroptera > Pteropodidae > Cynopterus > Cynopterus sphinx. The sequence continues at coordinate 59,582,259 of CM057389.1, forward strand.
AGTTTCTACCTGAACGAATTTTCTTTCGATGGCATTACCAGAGCATAGGTAAGAACAATTAAATAATTTTTTAAGTAGTATGGATTGTCTTCTAACTGAATTTTCAGTAGTGTTTTACATAATTACTATCAAGACAGGTTATAGCAAGAAATATTAACAAGGGTATGCTAATTAAAACTGAAACAAGTCCAACCTGAACTTTGGAGGAAAATATAATATCTATCTGTGCTCTAAAAGTGCTACTTAAAGTATGGTCTTACACCAGCAATATCAGCCTCAACAGAGAGCTTATTAAAAAATGCAGAATCTCAGGCCCCAGCCTGACCTACTGAATCACAGTCTACATCTTTAACCAGAGCCCCAGAGGATTTCTGTTTATAAAATTTGAGAAGCATTGATCTAGAGAAATTTTCTTAAGTAATTTTACATTTTAATTACATGAAATCTGATTCTTTAGGCCTTTATTACTGATTCAAATTCATTCTGTTTGAATTCTGTAGGATATGGTAGCAAGAGGGAACTTGAAATTACCATCGCTGCCCTTTCTGTCCAACTCGGGACATCACACAGTATTTCATCTCAATATTCATAGCACACATGGAATAATTTGTGCTATTGATTGTGAACTGTACTTCTGTTTAAAGAGTGTTTGGTTTAGTCCTTCTGCCTTAGAAAACTGACATTTCTTACAAGTTTTTTTTCTTATCAGATAATCATATTTGAGGAGAGCATAGCTTTATAATGGAATTTTAATTGTTCGATCATTCATTTAAAAAAATATTTATTGAGGGAGAGATATTTGTGTACACAGTTATGGGGCAAAAACAAAGAATATTTCACCATCCTTGTAAAAGCTGATTGCCTACTGGGGGTTAGATGAGAAAAAATTATTACAGCATATTTATTACTATGAAAAAAGTATAATGGTAGCAAAGAAGAAAAGTTGAGTAATTCTATTTAGGTGAACTAAGGAATGCTTCAAGTGAGGCAATTTTAATTTGAGCCCTGTGGAAAGTGTGGCTTTCTAGGTAGGAAATCAATATGTGAAAGACGTGAAACCTGAAAGAATGTGGTGTGTTCAGTGGATATTTCAAAATTCAGAATCCTGATTTTAATTTAGGATAACTTATATGGAAAATGTAACTAACCCTTTTATAAACTGAATTATTTAAACTTATATGTTATAAATGTAAAGAAAGTAAAGTATAGTAAATATACCTATTGAACTGAGTGACTAAATCATCAAAGATAGTGCCATGGTCTTTAAATCTTTCAAACAAACAAAGTTTTAGAGAGTTGTCAAAAGCATTTCTGCTTAATTGATGCTTTAATCCTGTGCATTTAAATTAAAGTAAAAATAAACAAAGTTGAATGCTAAGTATAACGTAGAGAAACATCATGGGGCTTTGTGATGTTCCGTGGTACAGCAGGAATGGATAACAATGAAAAATAAGTACATGCACTATTTTTTATTTGTGCAAGATATAATTCTTCAATTTTTTAAATGTCATAGGAAAATGATACTCAGTTTTTTTCAGATAGTACTTTAAAACGTCTAAAAGACTAATGAGCCCCCCAAGCATGAATACATTTTTTAGAACTGTGTTGAAATTAATTTGCTATTTATGTTGTGAAACTTTGTGCATCTAGTAGGCATTATGTGATATTACTTTAATTCTGCCCACTGCCACGTGGTTACTGTTAAAACTACTGGTACAAGTAGCTTTTTACCCAGTTTAATAGCTCTTTACCAGGAGCAGTGACTCCTGGATTGTGATTGCAGAGTACTAGGTCTCCTGGGCCTCATAAAAGCAAGTATTTATCTAGCTTGTCCAGTGTGTAGAATAAGCTGGATTTATAATACGGTCAGCGTGAATCATCTTTCAGAATGCTGAAGTATGAGCATTTGCATATAAAATCATCTTATTGTCAATGCTTATGTACTTAGTGCCTGAATCATACAGGCTTTTTTCAGATAAGTATTTTTTTTGCATGATGAATCAAACTAGGTAGAAATTGGTATTAGATTCACATCTCTTTTATGATCTTCAGGCTATTTGTGCTTTGGGATGAAAAGTTTTCAGATTTCAGAATGGTACTATGATGCATTGATATACAGTGAGCATTCACACAATGTCTGTATATAGCACCGTAGGGGTCTGGACCCTGTAACATTGAGAGTTATTATTTATGTAGCTTAAGATACGGGTATTCATCATCAGCAGGCTAACTACATCCAGAAGAACCTCAGTCAGGTTAATCAGGTGTTGGCCATAGCATGAGTTAAGATCAGGTCAGTTCTTGTACACTAATGAATTACACAAAAACCTTCAGTTGTCACAGCTTTTTTGATTTTGAAATTGCTGATAAAGAATTATAGATTTCTAATTTTACAAATTTTTTACTTACTGTACCACATGCATTCTTTCTAGTTTATTTGGATTTGTTAAAACTGTTACTAATGGTCAGCCAAGGTCTTGACCAAATTAGTTGTAGAAACTAAGAAACTATATATAAGGAGAAAGCACATTTCAAAGGAAAGGAATTTGCCTTAAATGTCTCCATAGCATTGGCATCTTGACTTCTGTACAACTTCTGAGGCTAGGACAGGAAGCTTTTCACTAGTCAGTGCCTTACCTAATGGAAAGAACAGTGCTGTATATACTTTTAAATTAAATGTTATTGTAGCTGGTAGTGGCCAAGGTACTCTGAAATATATGGTTAGAACCTTGAAGTTTGGTTTACACACCACTGATTCAGTGTGCATCTGTACCACACAGCAGATAACAATTTTAAAAAGCATAGAAACCTAAAATAAGAGCAGATGCTATATTCTGCAAGTTTTGAAAGCTCTCAGATCTACTGGACAGCCACATTTTATCTTGAGAAGGAAGAAAGAATTTATAACATTAGCTGCCATAGTGTTTGAAGTCTGTTCCTTCAATCACCTCATCATGTTTTGTCTACAGCAAAGAGAAAGAATTCAATTTTTCTTAAAACTGTTTTTAGAGGGAAATAATAGTCTGTAAGTTTCTCTTTAAGGTTTTTAAAGCTGACTCCTTGCTATAAAACATTGAATGAGGAAGCACATTTGAACTCTTTAAGTTTTATAGTATGTAATGAACACTGGTTCTTTATGCAGAGATACTGCTTTAAGTGATGTTTAGAGAGTAAGAAGATTAGGGAATCGTTGACACAGCATCAAGTTATGGTGTATGCTAACTTGCTGCTCAACTATTTTTAAATTTTAATTACTGATTACAAATGGAAAATATTTGTTTATCCAATTTTCCCTGAAGTCAGTTTTAGGCCAGTAAATCATGGTGGATAAAGGTGGCCGCTTGAAGCCTCATCTCTGTGCAGTAATGAAAACAGATATGGAATGAGATGACAAAGAATGGGCAAATTAGCAAACCAGGGATACTTGGTGCAAGGATAGGCTGTGGTACCCCATCATATGCCCATGTGTTATCAGCACAGGATTCAGGTTATATGTTTATTTGCTTTGAGAATGTTTATAGCTCATGAGCCTCTAGAAAGCAGATTTCTTATCCCATTCAGCATATAATGCTGTACTTGTCCTCAATAAATGTTTGCTGAGTGAGTGGAAGGATATATTTTATGCTAGAGATGTTTTATGTCAAAAATATTAAAAAGAAATAACCCTTGGACTTAAAGCAGTGGGATTAATTAGTGGAAAATTCGCACATGTATAGTACTTCATATCTGTTTTATATATGTCATAATTGAATCTATTTGTTCAATTAGGGTTTTTTTTTTATATACATAGTATAAAAACCAAGTGCATAACTAAACTACAAATTTGTTTATGTCTTTTTAAGAGTATCCCTGGCATTATGCCTTGGGCTCTCCAATGGCCTCACATTGCCTGGGATGTGAATACAACCTGTGAGCAGCTTCATTTCCCAAATTTTCTAGGGCTCATTGGGTTCTCAACTTTCCTTAGGAGCCTGAATCTGACAGCTCTTCTTGGGTCCCTCATAGTGAGGCCACACCAGAGTTCACTCTTCTCAAGGCAGCAGGGGTCTCTCCATACCTTTTACACTAGGACTCCCTTAGAGGTACATCACAGCTGGAATGAGTTAAATCCAGGGACCCTGGATCCCTCCACCAGGGAATGACTGGGCTTAATGCCTCCTCATTTTACTTGGTATCTTCCCAGGGTCTTCTGGGGTGCTTTCAGCATCAGTGCTCTGCATTTCTTCTCTCCTGTCCATTTTGTACTCTTCTCTCTAGAAGTCCTCTTCTTGGGTTAAGCAACAGCCCAATAGCCTCAGCCTCTTGCTTCACCTCCTTGGCTACCTGAAACCTAGCATATCTCTGGAGGCTCCTCTGTCTTTCTTAGGGGTATGTAGGTGAGATTATGGTTTCTTTTTTCCAAGGCCAAATCCAGGCATCATCTAGTACCACCCCTCTCCCTTGACTTTGTCCCTCCCTGTTGCTGCCATTTCTTTTGATCTCCTGCTCACTTGCATTTTTTAAAATGCCTTTGCTCTCTCCCAGTCCTTTTTCTAATGCCAAGTTACCCATTAGACCCTTGATCCCTTTACCTTCTGTGGCTTCCTGATTTTATCTTCTAGACTCTTGTCATTACATAGACCTCTATTTGACCACAACTTCCATCCTCCTGATCTTTCACTCAGTCACTTCCAGGCCACCTTCTCTGTTTTTTCTTTTTAAAAAAATAGATTTTTCTTTGGAGTATAATTTATATACAATAAACTGTACATACTTAAAGTGTACATTTTGTTAAGTTTTGACATAGGTACATGCCTGTGAAAACATTACTCCCATCAAGATAATGAAAGCCATCACTCCCAAAAGTTTTCTCATGATCCTTTCCCACACTTTTCCACCTTACCCCCAGTGCCAGGCCACCACTGATCTGGTTTTATTTATTTATTTATTTTTTGGTCACTGTTAGATTAGTTTGATTTTTCTAGAGCCTTATAGAAATAGAATCATGTAGTATGTACTTTTTCGGTTTGGCTTCTTTCATTCAATGTAATTACTTTGAGATTCATCTCTGTTGGTGCGTATATTAATAGTTAATTCTTTTTTATTTCTGAGTAGTACAGTATTCATTGTATGGTAATGTCATAGTTTATCCTTTCACTTGTTGATGAGTACTTGGGTTATTTCTCTTATTGGCTACAAGTAAAGCTGCTGTAACCATTTGTAGTATACAAGTTTTTGTGTGGACACATGCTTACCTGTCTCTTGAGAATGGGATGGTTGAATCATAAAAGGTGTATGTTTAACTGCCAAACTGTTTTCCAAAGAGATTATACCATTTTACATTTCTCAGAGGTATGTAGGATGAGAGTTTAATTACTCCACGTTCTCATCAATGCTTCGTATAACCAGTCTTTTTATGTTAGTGCTAAGCTATCTCATTGTGGTTTTCATTTGCATTTCTCTAATGACTAATGATCTTGAGCATCTTTTCATGTGCTCTTTGCTCTCTGTATGTGCTGAAGTAGATGTTTAAAAATATTGCTCATTTTTTAAATTGAGTTGTTTTCTTAACATTAAATTTTGAAAGTTCTTTATATATTCTGGATTTAAGTGTTTTATCAGATATATGATTTAGAAATGTTTTTCCCCATCTTTGACTTATCTTTGTATTCCCTTAATAGTGTCCCTCAGAGAGTAGCTTTTAATTTTGATAAAGTCCAATTTATTGATTTTTCTTTTATGGGTTGTACTTTTGAAGTCTTGTCTAAGGAATCTTTGCCTAACCCAAGATCACAAAGATCTTCTCTCATGTTTGTTTCTACCAGTTCTATAGTTATATGTTTCATGTTTAGGGCCTTGATTCTTATGAGATAATTTTTGTTCATTTCAGATTCCTCTAGTGGACTGCTGCTCCCTTGATTTATGTCAATATTATAGTGCCAGGAGGTTCTGTGTTCCTGCTCCACTGGCATCTTTTAGCAGACCTTGCACACCATTGATTACTGAGTTTTTTGGTGGCTACTTAAATTTCATGCAGAACCCTCATCTTCTCATCTTAGTTCCAGCCTTGGTATATTAACTGCCTCCTCGAAAGTAATGAGAGTTACATTCAAAGGATACTAATAAAATACAATAAAAATTAGTCAATGGAAGTTAGAAGTTCATAGACTCAGTTCAACTGATTAAATTTTACTTATTCATTTATTCTTTTTTCACATTAAATATTAGTGACAACCAGTAGGGTCAAAGAGATGGGGGCAGTTGTAATCTTAGTTTGGTGAAGAGTTTAAAAATCAAACAGATATGATAGATAGGGAGAAACTTTTTGAAATTAAATTTAAAAGGATGTCATAAAGTAATGTTAGAGTAGAAGTATCTTTATGAATTTAGGGTCTTAAGAAATACCTAAAGTAGCCATACAAGGCTCTCAGGTACTTATCACCAGTTTTCATGTTAAAACTGTCTTCTAATTTAAAATGAATTACTTAGAAAATAGCTGATGCCCTCTCCCAGAGGGAAGATATGCTCCATGTACCAGAAACTGTTCCAAGTATTGATACATATTAAGTCATTTAAATCTCATTAATAATTCTCCATGGTAAGTACTGTTATCCCATGTTACAGATGAAAAAACACACATTTGAGATTAAGTAACTGACCTATGTTTTACAGTAAGCACAGAATCTGGATTTGAACGCCAGCAGTCTTGCTCCTCAATCTGGCTTCTAACTATTAAGCTGTACTGCTTCACAAGTACAAGAGTTTAAGAATACAACAGGATGGAACTGATCAAATATATATGTCTTAGTTTTCTATTATTGCTGTAACAAATACCAGATTAATTTTAGAAAGTCAGGGACCATTGACAGATATGGATCAGATGTTCTTTATGTCTCTTCGTAAAGTCTGCCCTTTTTATGTGTATTTTTCTTCTTCCTGGGTATGGAAGAATGGAGATAGATAACTATGGGGAGACAAGAAGTTAAAATAAAAGCTTCAGACCTATTCCAAAAAGGGGAAAGACTGATGAGCCCCAGTGGTCACACATGATGACTAGGAGAAAGTGTTTCTGAGAATGTGTTGCAAGATGATGGATTTGCCAGATGTCTGGAAAGAGAATTGTCTGTGCACACTTTAGGATCTTGAGTCTCCTGGGAGATGGAGTGTCTTCTGGGCCCCATCATGAGGTTCTCATAGACATATTGGAGCAAATGTTAAACTGAGGCAGACCAGACTTTGCCTAAGAATGGATGAACATGGAGACAAGGCATAAGGCCTTCAGTTGAGAAAAGGGATGGGATAAAATAGTCCCATGAGCATGGGCACTTGAACCTTAGCTGTGAGAGAGAGCATCCAACCCAGTAAATACTGACTCTAGATCAAAAATTACTTGATATGATTTGGTGGATAGAGAAGGTCATTTCAACTTTAGTTATTCACAAACCACTAGTGATTTAGTGCTGTAACCTAGTCATAACAATGATGAGTTTCCAGAGTCCCAGTGTTATAAATAGTAGAGCAGTTATTAAAAGTTTCTTCACATGTGCAATGATTTTGTTCTGCCTAATGAATTTCTAAAGTGTGTGCATTTAACTAACATACATGTATCCATCTTCATAGAAATGACCTGTAGCAATCGTTGAGACACTGGCTTTATTTCTTGGTGGAACATCTCTTTGAAGTACACTGGTGGAGTAAATGTGACTTGATATCCAATTATTTTTTCTCAAAAAAAATATTTGCTTTTAAGAGAAGATATTTTTTTTGCCTAAGATATCCAATATATTTTTTATTTTAAAAGATTATTTTCTTTTTTGAGATTAAGTCCTAGTTAGAGACTAAATATGATATTTAGTTGGGGTTACCAAGCCATCTTCATACTAAGGATATGAACACGTTTATGGAATAATAGGTAATATGTTTCAATCTTCATAAGAGAGATTTTTCTACTTAGAGTATGCTGCAGTACCAAAGTTTTGGCTGTTGACTGGTGTAGTTCTGAGTAAACCTTGATTCCTCTCCTTGACAGTGACCAAAAACTCTGCTAGAAGATTTGTGGATGGACCCAACCCATTAATGTCGTTGTCATTACAAAGAGAGAAACATATTCTCCTGAATATTTATAAAATATTCTTGTAAAAGTGTCTTAGAGCAGTAGTTTTATATATTATTTTTACCTTCAGAGATTTAAAAATCATTCATTTTATACTTGACAGGCAATAATTTGCACATAATTTACTGTGGGTACCTTTTCATAGTAATCATTTTGACTCTTTTAAAAGAATTTTGAAGAGGTTCATAATCAAAGTACTCTTATCTTAAAAACATCTCTCCTATACTATAGTTTTGCTTCTGAATGTCAGTTTTTAATTTTTTTAAAAAAATTATATCTTTTATAAGAACATTTCTAAAACTGATGTTTTAAAGATAAAACTTAAACTTATAATCCATTTTTGATTCATTGTTTTAAACTTTCAGGCTCAACTTTAAAGAAGCTTCTCCACACTGGAAATTCTATTAAGGTATTTACTTTAGATGACTGTGTAATGGCATTTTTTTTATTACTCTTGAATTTATTAGTGCTGTACAGTGACAAAATTATGCTGTTAAAAATCTTTAAAAACCATTCAGTTTTTATTTTTAATTGAGAAATTCTATTACAAACATTGTTAGAGGTTTTCATTCTTGTATCATATTGTTAGGAGAAACTGGCTTGGGATTTGGAGTTTGGAGATCTGAATTCTAATTTTGATTCTTCTGTGTACAGTTAGGGAACCATTGGCAAGGCACTAACTGCTCCAATTTTATTATCAGAAAAGGGAAGTAGTTGAACTTGTTCCTCTCTTACCTTCAGAGCTATTGTGCCTGATTCTATTAGTTTCAGTGATCTTGTTAAAATTTTAGTTGTCTCTGAATTCATTTTGCTATTTTTGAGCACTATTGTAGGGGAAAAGAACAGCAGAGCCTTAGCCTTGAATATTTATTTATTTGCAGCAGATTGATCTTATAATTTAGGTTAAAATTGGCTTATTTTTAAATGTATATGCCTTTATAATGACATATCATTTGGTGCTGGGATAAGATGACACTAAAACATAAGTGACAAAAGAAGCCAGCCTGATAGGTGTATTTTATGGAAGATAATTCACTTATAGCTCATTAAGTTATGTATGTGTCTTTAAGAAGCTAGTACATTTTTGGCTTTATACCAGTTTAAATAATCATAGCTACTTAAATTTGGTATTTTAAGTATCTCTTACATGTTGAAAAAAGGAGGCAAGCTATTCCTAGCTTCATAATAGATTCCATATTTTGTTCTGCCTATTTAAATTAATAGTCTTACAGTTGAAACTTTTCAGATTGTTCCCTCATGTTTATTATTGGTCTATTTATATTTAGTTATCTTCAGTATAGTTAACATAAAAAATTGAAGACTTGTGATAGAATTCTGAAGAAACTTTTCCTTTTGTTAAATTTAATGTGATTTGGTTAGATATACATAGAGCCATGTCATTTTTTTTGTCTGACATTGAATAGCATTGTGCATTCAGCAGTGTCATTCACCACTTACTTCATCTGACTGGGGAGAGGACAGGTATGAGTGGGCATGGAGGTTTGTGCAGAGCGTCAGTGAGTCCGTGGGCATGTCTGAAAGTGCACTGTGGAATCTGCTGTTAGTAGGAGTAACACTGTCACTAGTCTTAGTGTATTTGATGTCTGTGGGGATTCAGCAAGCTTTTTCTCCTCCCTCCCTCCCTCCCTCCTTCTTTCTCTCCTCCTTTCCTTCCTTCCTTCCTTCCTTCCTTCCTTCCTTCCTTCCTTCCTTCCTTCCTCCCTCCCTCCCTCCCTCCCTCCCTCCCTTTCCTTTTCCTTTTCCTTTTCCTTTCCCTTTTCCTTTTCCTTTCCCGCTCTTCTACTCCTCTTGGATTTTCTGCAGAGCCTTGTGTTTTGCTTGAACACACACTTGGGCGGAATCAGCACTTGGATGTAATTGAAAAAAGATCAGGCAGTCCCTCAGTTGCCTATATTTGGAACTCACTAATTTTCAACTGAGATTTTTTTCATCTCTTTTGCTTATTTAACTTATTTTATTGGCATCATCTTTTCAGACATTTAGGAATGTAGAAATGGAGGTAACTGTGTTTATAAATTCTAGGAATGGAATGAAGTTAAAAGTAAGTGTAGAGGAGGATGAAGAACACATATACCTATATCAATGTTTTCTGCCAGATGATACCAACCATTCAGACTATAGCAAAGATGTGGTAGAGAATAGAGTAGGGACATAAGGCAGGCAAGCTGGAGAATTGTCCCATCCCACTGAGCCAGCTCTTCAAGGTCTTATTTAGCTTTAAGTGTTCTGATTTTTAAGAACATTATAAATGTGCATGTTGTAGTGACATGGCATAAATTCTCTCCGAAGCAAAGTGTAAATTTGGAGGAAGATTATCTTTACATTGTTTCCATGGATAATTGAGCATTGATGATTTGGGCACTGTGCCTTATGGAATGAAATATGGTTAATAGAAAATACATAGCACTTACTCTGAGCCAGGCACTGTTCTAACTCACTTAATTCTATACCTACACTTTGTGATACATTTTGTTATCATCCCTACATTACAGATGGGGAGACTAAGACATAGAGAAGTTAAATGATTCTGCACAGGTCACAGCTAAGCTAGAAAGTAGAAGAGACTGCATTTGAACCCAGCCACTCTGGCTCCAGAACCCAAGCTCTTAACTGTTGTGCTGTATTGCTGCACCCTTATTTCCTTGTCACTAAGTGAACTTCATGTAGTACTTTAACAATACCTTTCACTTCTAGTTTTTCTTTCTTAGAACTGATGCTACATTGCAGTGCATTTCTACAAATATATGTGTTTAATTTTGTTGTCTTTAATTTTAGATAAGATGTGAAGGAATCAGGCTGTTTCTTCTGTGGCTTCAGGCACTTCAGACAAACTGTGCAGAAGAGCAGGTGCTGATTTTTGCTTGCCTTGTGCCTGGTTTCCCAGCAATTGTGTCCTCCAAAGGGCCCTGTACACTGGAGACACTCATCAATCCAAGCCCTAGTGTAGCTGATGGTGAGTGATGTGAGCATATCTTAAAGGCTGAAATGACTCTTGAAGTTACATTGAGGATTTCCTTGATTTGCCATTTCCCTGAATTGAAATCTTGATTTCATAGATGGATTCCGAAGAATTATCCATGTTCATATTCATAGTAGATTTTTAGAAACATTAGAATTGAAGGACTTGAAACCTATTTTATATGAGATGATGACAGGAGAAATTTACTGAAATGGTCAAAACAAGAATGGAAGGGAGGGGACAAATAGCAATAATAGAAAGTAGAGACACATGCTATGTCTAAGTGCTTTTTGGCTGTTAATGAGATTTAAATCCACTATTCAAACTACTGTTTGTTGTCCCCGACTTTATTGTTTCTTAAGTAGACATTCATCTGCTCACTCAAGCTCTTTTTGCCAGCTGACTATTTTCATGCAGCATTCATGGAAGGATGATAGTGGCCTCATGGGACTATTAATGGCAGCCACTGTGTCCTATGAATTTTCAAGTAACTTGCCAATTAGGGCCATTAATTTATAACTGCGTATTACTTAATTGCCAAATGACAGATATTTAACCTTAGGCTGACGAAAGCAGAACTTGAAAGGGAAAATAATGGTCTAGTGTAAGACCTTCATGCATACTTGCTTGGTCCGTGTGAGCATATCTAATGGATGGATAGATGTGTTTTAATAGAGGTCATTTGAAAAAATCTTGTTTAAAATTTTACTTTGGTGAAAGAGCTCTCATTATTTTCCACTTTGCAGCAAAGATATATCCAGAAGAAATTAGTCCACTCCTGCCAGCCATATCAGGGGAAAAGATCGCTGAGGACCATACATGCTTTTTTCTTCAAATACTGTTGAAATATATGGTCATTCAGGTAAGAGCAAATCATAGATAATTCAGTGATCATCTTATTATGAGTAGGGAAGAGGTAACATTGTCTCTTCCTGTTTGTTCACATTTTGCTTTTTTTCTTTTTCTTTGGGGTGATTTTATGTGATACTTAAACATAGAATATATGCCAGGTCACTTCAGCAAAGATCAGGTATATACAGTATTTTGTGTGAATGTGTATGTAAAGTGAAAAATATAGTTCTCCATCTGTGTGTCTCCTTTGCTCTCATATTATTTCTACATTCACACAGAACACTCACTCATGACACTTATGGTCATCAAATGTGCAGGTTATTTCCCTGCAACAAGCAATTCTCTGGCACAACAGCTGGGTGTCTTACAGTTTATCTCAGTTCTGAAACTACTTGGAGATAGCATACAATCCCATCCCATTCAGATGCTAACTGTACATAATAGGTCCCTAGGTTACCCCCAGAATCACAGGTTCCCACGACCTCCTCCTCATATTTAATTAATTTGCTAGAGTGGCTCCCTGAACTCAGGGAAGCATTTACTTATGTTTGCCAGTTTATTAAAAAATATAATAAAGGATACAGAATAGCCAGAATAAGAGATACATAGGACAAGGTCTGGGGAAGTTCCAAGCATAGACGCTTCTGTCCTTATGGAGCTGAGGTGCATTACCCTCCCAGTTAATTGATGTGTTCACCTATCTGCAAGCTCCCTAAAACTCTTGTTATTGGGATTTTGTGGAGACTTCCTCTCGCAGGCATGATCAGTCAATAACTCCATTTCTAGCCCTTTTCCCTTTTCTAGAGAAATGGGGTGGGGATGAGGCTGAAAATTCCAAGTTCTGATCATGGCTTGTTCTTTCCGATGACCATCCTCCATCCACAAGTCATCCAGGAGCCCATTCATAGTCACCTCAATAGGACAAATGATGCTCCTAATGTTCTTATCACTTAGGAATTCAAAAGAGTTTCAGGGGCTCTGTGATCTCTGTGCTGGCAAGACAGGATGAAGGAGGAGGCAGGCTCAGAGGCTGAATGTGTAGGTTAGGAGTAGGCAGAGCAGGTAGGGAGATTTGAATGAAAACATATGTAATTATTTTATGTGCCATTAAAACAGGCCTGCTTTATGTCACATACTCCTTCCTCTTATATTTGCCACCTGAATACAGGAAAAAAATCATTAGTTTATGGTTTCAGTGGTTATTTATGTCCCTTGGTCTATATTTCTGAGCATGAATGTGATTCAGAAAAAGCTAGTGAGTACTTTTCCCTCAGCGAACACTTTTCTCATCCCTGAGTTCGTTCTGGGTATAGTCCATTTTCTGTCCTTACATTCACAATCAAGCTTGATGATGTAGTAATCTCTGCCAAGTCCACTCTCTGACCTAACGTTCCTTGGCACCCTCTGTTACTTGCTTCTGCCATGTTATTGACAAGACAGAGGTCCAAGTCCATGAAGGGGTTCTTGTGGTCAAGTCCAGAGGAAGGACACTCTTAAGTTTGTGTCATACCCAATCTTTCAGGTGATTTGAGAGCGTCTGTCCCTCCTTCATGAGATTCCTCTCATGATATTTTCTTCTGACTTTCTTTTCCCTTCCTTTTACTTTTTTCCCATTTACTTTGGGAGACTGTTTCCCTCTGCTGTCCTTCACAATTCAGTCTTTGGTTGTCCCTTCTGACTACTCTGTCCTGCTGGGTGATCTTGTCAGCTCTCCACTCCCGTGTTCTCTTGAGTCAGCACCAGTAACACAAGGATTCTAATTGGGGTATTCTGTCATTGTCTAAAAGCTCTGCATTTAGCTCTGCTGTCCCATTCTACCTGCATCTCGAACTCTTATTTGTTCAGAAGTGCCAGGGCATTCTTCATGTCAGCATAGAGTATCTCAAACCTGGATATGTTGAGAGACAGGTTTTCATTCTATATGTTACTAATAAGTTGTGTGACCTTGGATAAGTCACAAAATCCCCAGGATCCCATTAGAGGAAGGATGCATTGATATGGGTAGAGGTTTTATGTGGACTGTGAGCCCCTAAATTGTGTGCAGAATTGTATGTTCATGTTTATCCCCTTCTCCTTCCCTCCCTTCTCTCTACTGGTTGAGTCTCGCCCTTGGCTCAGCCCAGAGAACTTCTGGCAGGTTACAGATACTGAGCCCCTTTGCCCCTAGGCAGCCAAAGCCTCTCATCCCTTTACCTCAGATGCTACACAAATATCGTTTTCTTAGTGGGCTGTATCGTGAAGAAATTTGAGAAGCTCTGCTATAGAGCAATCTATGGTCTAACAAGTATTAAGAGCCATTGAAAGGTATAGCTAGACTGGTAGGGCTGGTTTATTCTAGCCTGTGGATTGCTTTTAATCAGGAGAATTCTTTTTCCAAGATTCCGTAGCTTTGCCTTTTGATATTGATATTACATGTCGGTAACATTGGATGTCTTTGCAAGGGGTTGTTTCTTTAATTCCTGTTTATTGTAAAGGGTCTTTTTAGAGTTAAAAAAAAAAAAAGGACCTGATAATATCTGACTGGATGTTTTAAGGGCACAGGAATATTAAATCATCACAAAGAACATGTGGAAAAAAATATAAGCATCATGTAGTAGAGCAAATTAAAAAAAAAATGATATTGTTGGGTGATTTTTTAATAATAAAAATGCTGTTTTTAACATAGTTACTGTTTTGAAATATTCATTCTTGTTATTTTTTGAGTTTTAACATGATTTCATTACATAATTATCAGTATTTGTCATTTTTAAGTTGAGATAAAAATTTTAATAATATAAAAGCATTTCAATTTAGTATACATTAATTTGAAATGTAAATATACATATGTTCTTTTTCACATATTATCCAAAGGCTGCAAGCTTGGAATGGAAGAATCAGGAGAATCAAGATACTGGTTTTAAATTTCTTTTTACATTGTTTCGAAAGTATTATCTTCCTCATTTATTTCCATCATTTACTAAGTTAACAAACATCTACAAACCTGTACTTGGTAAGTACTGATTAAGCCGTGTATAGAGGACATCCACAGGGAAGCTGTACAGTGTCTTTCAAAGTGACCTTTGATTGTTTTTAGGTAAAATGGCCATGTTATTCTTATATTTAGTGGTAACTTTTTTAAGAGTTTGGAAGTTTCCTAATAAATGATTTTAACTGCTCAAACTAGGATGTACCTACTCACAGCAATAAAGAAGGGAACTGTGGCTCTATACTAAGAAATCATTTGAGATGAATTATTATTTTTTTGGTGTAATTATATTTAAAATATTTCAATGTAGAAAAACTTGCATTTGTTTATATCTTCTCTTACTGGTGGTGGGGTGTGCTGACCCCAGACCTTGATTAGTGCCTAGGCAGGTCAGCCCAGGCCACACAACTTCCCACAGTACGCCCTTTCATTTTTACTGGATCTTTCATCTGGCAGGGACTACTTATGTCTGCTTATGGAGTAGCAGATGTTTGGACAACCAGAAGCTTCCCTTAGAATGGTGAAGGTGAGGCAGGTTTTCCTCTGCCTATTATTTGAAAGTAGGTTGAAATTGAATAATTAAGAAAAATTTTGAAGGGGAAAGGATAACAGGCACTAATTCATCTGAGGAATGTGAATGAATTCATTTGTTTGTTGGTGTTTATTTATATACATACACAGACACTAAGGCATGGAGAAAATAGTGAAGCCTGGTATATTTTGAATGGTGTAGAAGTTCTGACTCTAAGGGTACTGGGATATGTATTTTGTTAGCTCTGTAGGTATTTTTTTTTTTCAAGTTTTGTTTCTGATTTTATAAGTAGTTTGTATTCATTATAGAAAACATAGATTATTGTTAATATTTTGAGACTAAAGTTATTTGCTAAGAATTTTTATGCCTCATCCATGTACTTACAGGTGTACAAAAATTAGTAGTAGAGTTGGACTTACAGCAAGTAGTATCTCAAATTTAATTTTCATATTGATTATGGAATTTAAAGAAGGTGAAATGGACTTCTAATTAATTCTTTGGAAATGGTGGTGTCTGATACCTCAGAAATGAAACATGACTCTCTGAATTCTTACAGACATAAAGTAAATTATACTGATTCTGTTTCTTTGGATTCATCCAAAGGGAAAAAGATATAAAACTAAAGTTCAGTTGATTTTATCAGTGTAATATTGGATGTTAAAATATCTTATATGATGGGAAAAAATGTCAGTACATGGTTTTATATTTCCAATCATAAAATAAATTTAAATTAGTTACAGTGAAAAGATTTTCGCTATTATAATCTCTTATAATTTTTCAAATTTGGTAAAAAGAATTATTAGTTTACTTTTTCCACAGCCATGTACCATAGCTGTATGTTACTATAACAGCCACCACCTCCATTTCTTGTCAGATTGCAAGGCAGAATCAGAAACAAGTTTACCAAAAAATGACATTTTTAATCATTTCTGGTTCTTTAATTATAGTTTTTTAATTATAGTTGCTTTTTAGACAACTAAATATGTCTTTTTACTTGGAAACTGAAACATTTGTAGGGGTTACATAATGTCAGGATTCACTAATTTAATCATTGTTCTTTTTGTTCCCAGACATCCCCCATTTAAGACCAAAGCCAGTGTATTTTATTACAACTCGAGACAATGAAAACATATACAGTACAAAAATTCCATTCATGGCAGCTCGTGTTGTTTTTATTAAGTGGATTGTAACTTTCTTTTTGGAAAAAAAATATCTAACTACATCACAAAACACTAAAAATGGAGTTGATGTATTGCCTAAAATCATGCAGGTATGTCATTCATCATCTTTATCTCTTCATACTTATGTAGAAACACACATTAGCTTATACCAAAATATTTGATTATTAGGGTTATTGGGTTTTACAGGTTGTTGGTGTTATAAGGACTTGATTTTGTTGGCTCACTCTGTGATGCTGAAGTTTCGTAAGAAGCTGTGAGTTAGAAGCACTTGCTGTGCTCTATTGGAATTGTCATAACAAGGCAGTCTCGGGGATGAGGGAAGCATTCTGAGATGACTGTTTTGTGTATACTTCTCTCATTTTCCCTCCTTCACGCTGGTACTAGTGACCTCTGAGCAATAAGACCAGGGCCTCTCTTGCTTTCATCAATACCTAGCACCTGGAAGGCCCTCAGGAATGATGTAGGTTGGCCATGAAGAGGACCTATAAGACCACCAACTGCCCTCTGGAAACTCAGGGGAAGGGGTGGATCAGCAGCTCAGGATTTCAGGGTAGTCGAGCCGTGATGGGGTCCCTAGGAGAGAGAGAAGGCTGCCTTTTCCCAGGTCTTAGGTGAAGACCTCTTTTTGTATGGGCCATCTGTTTCTTGCTGGCTGTGGTCAGATACACATGGGGCTTTCAAAGCTGTTTGAATTGCTTAGGAGACTATGCTGGGTAGAGCAGGACCACTTGTGGAAGTCAAAGAGC
Source organism: Cynopterus sphinx (assembly GCA_030015415.1). Taxonomy (NCBI): domain Eukaryota; kingdom Metazoa; phylum Chordata; class Mammalia; order Chiroptera; family Pteropodidae; genus Cynopterus; species Cynopterus sphinx. Next base: position 59,599,607 of record CM057389.1, read on the forward strand.
AGCCACTTTATGGAAGCGTCATGGTTTTGTGAGCTTTTTTATTTGTCCACAAGAATAGGGATAGGAAGTATGATCCACTTAGTGCAGGTTTGCTGATACCCTGGAGTTCCCACCAGTGTGACCTAGGCCTGAACTGCGAAGGTTGCACAAACCTGAGGAGTAATTGATGCCTTGTTAGAGGAGCACCAAACTGAGAGTCAGAGCATGTGGCCCCATTGACAAAATCTGACAGAAGAGGTGGAAAAACTTATTTTCAAAGAAGTTGAGAGAGAGACAATTACAGTAAGAACAACAAAAGACTTTCTGATAGAAAGTTTTAAAAATATTTTAAATTTCTTAGTATAAAAACTTAGTAGGTAAACATCACTTCTGAGAACAAAATTTGTTTTCTGAAGAAATATCTCACAACAATAAATAAGACTTCAGGACAGATCCATACCTATCTTGCAAACATTTTGAGGCAGAAGTAGAGAAGAATGAGAAGTAATAATTGAACTAATAAAAAGAAAACTTTACATGAGCAAAAAGAAGTGATGCCTTAGACTGAAAGGCTTTTGAGTCCCAGTAAGAATTAACTAAATAGATACAAACCTAAACAGACATTCGACTTTCAAGGATTAAAAACTGTACAGACAGACTTCCAGACAGAAATTAGAGGTTCCTTCAAAGGAATAAGACTGAGACTAGCATTGAATATCTAATCTAACCTACAGCCCTGAAGCTGAAAGAACACATTTGTGTGTCTCACTTTCTCAGTCTTGCTTCATATTACATACATAAGCTAATGTCAGATTGATTTAAGGCTTAAATTGATTTAAGGTCCAACTGTAAAAACAAAATGATAAAGACTTTGGGAGAAAATCTAAGGGAATGTATAAATTTGGCAAGTGGTAGGCCATCTTAGGTACTTATGACCCACAAGCCATAGAGGAAATGAGGTTCAACTTTATTTGAAAAAATAGAAAAAGATTTATGTTTCAAAAGAGCATAAAGCCACACTCAAGAATAGACTGTGAAAAAGCATTTGTAACATCATGGCTGTTAATAGAGTTATATCTCTACTATTTATTAAAAGTGCCTACAAATTGATAAGACAAACAGTGCAATTGAAAAATAGATAAAAGAGATAAAAGAGAAGTTCACAGAAAAGGAAATAAAAATGCCCCCTGGATTTTACCAGTTGTCAGGAAAACAGTTCATTCTGAGCTGTGACAAGAGACCTTTATTCCCCAATCAGGTAGACAAAAGCTAAAATCATCAGGTAGACTAAAATTTGTATGAAATTATTTATAAGAAACTCAATTACACTCTCTGATAAATTTTAAATTGCATCTATGTGGTTTATCAGCAATTTAAACAGCATTTAAAAAAAAGGTAACTTCTTTTCTACCTGGTTTAAAATCTCTAAAAACCATCACCTATATTTATTGAAAGTAAATTCCTCACCTGGATGATGATAAATAGCAAGAATAGCAGATTTACCACAGCTTCAAGTTTATAATTTTTCCCCCCTTGTTGACTCTTCATTCTTGTAAGTCATCCACTCTTATTATCTAGCTTTTTTAGTGTCATAGGGGTCTGAACAACTCAATCAATTAGGATAGTTCTTATCATCCTAAAAGAAAAAAGACACCAGAGCTCAAACTGAGTTAAACATAAACAGAAATATTTTAATCTCATGATTAAAGCTAATGGGGAGGCTAGCTGACAGTGGGGTTACTCATGGTTCACTCATAGAGGCTTGCTCTCTCTATGATTCTCTGTGGTTTTTTCTTTTCTACTTTGCCCTTTTCCCTCTGGCAGGTTTGTCTTCAGCTTTCCTAATGATTGGAAGATGGGACACTGCGTTCCTTGTTCATGTTCAGAGATAACCCAGAAATACAAAGCCCTTCCCTTTTGTCTAAGTGCAACAGCTTAGGTTACCTGTCCACTCCTAGAACCATAACAAGGCACTGATTGGCTAAAAGCTGAGTGTGTGAACTGCCCAGGGGGAGGGGCATGATAGACTCTCACTATTTGGAACACTCCCCTGGTACTGTGGATAGGGTCACCTTTGTGAGTCACACGGCCTTCTTGGGAGGAGGCACACAGACCCTGGGATTCTGTGAGACAAGAGGGATGAATGCTGGGCAGACAATCATCTGTGCCCAGCGCTACTATTCCTTGCAGATGGATGCACCTAGAAATGGTTATTACCACTGTAGGGACTTTATTACACCTCACAATAAATTGTTATATTAGTTTCCTATTGCTGATATAGCAAATTACCACAAACAGAATCTGTTTTCTTGCCTTGTCCAACTTCTAGAGGCTGCCCGCATTTCTTGGCTCGTGACCCTTCCCCACATCACATTTTCTCCCTCCGTTTCCATCTTTACATTGCATTCTCTGTGTCTCATCTTCCTGCTTGTGATTACACTGGGACCACCCAGAAAATCCAGGATAATCTCCCCATTGCAGCACCTTTTATTTAACCATATCTGCTAATTCCTCTTTGACATGTAAGGTAACATTCAAAGTTTCCAGAGATTGGAGCATAGACATCTTTTGGAGCTCATTATTCAGCTGACCAGTTGTCTCCTGTATTCCCTTCTCTGCCTTCAGCTGTGATTCAGACCTCATCTCATATGTATCCACTGTGTTCTGCATTTGTTTACATTGTACATGATAAAAAGCAATTGAATATTAAATTTTGGAAATGGAGGTACAGGAATAAAAACACATATGTTTGCATTTGTCTCCTGAAAGTTTTTGTTTGGAATTTAAAATTTAATTTTACCCATGTAAAGTGAACATCCCTGCCTAAGTCAGGCGATCCAGAATCTCTTTTCAAAGGATATACTGCTCAGTGCTGCTTCCAAATAGAGTTCACACTTTTGCCACTATCACTTTGTTAAAGGTCGTGTATGACAGTTTGTGTGTGTGTGTATGTATGTGTGTGTGTGTGTGTGTGTATCTGTGTGTGTATTCCAGATCAAGAAGAAGTAAGTTAGTACCTTTGATAGTATTTTTTGCCAGGAAAGAAAAGAATTAGTACATTTTCTAGACTTAGCTAACTTTTACACTTGGAAAGTCTGGTTTAACAAATTTTCTTATTAGTAGCATCATTCATTGTAGAATGAAAGTACATCCCATACATCTTATAGTATGTTAGCAATGACAATCAACTCCCCTTTTAAACCTGACCAGTCTTTGTTCGTCATTTCAGCTGAAAATGTTTTCTGTGGAGAATTATTTATTACTTAGTAATTCATTTCTGTATGAGGTAGTAGTACTTCAACATGCATTAGAAAAAGCAGAGTGGTGATTTTAAAATTTAAGCAGGAGCTTTTTTTATTTTTTACCAGTTCTGTATGTACATTAATTAAACATTAGAACCCAAAGGAGTCCATTAGGGAATGAGAAAGTTCGAGATTGTAAGATAGTTGATCACATTTATTTGTATGATAATTCTTTAATTACATTATTGAAGTACCACTTTTACTAATTCTGGACTAGCCCTTTAATAATGATTTTTGGGCCATGTGTTTCCTTAAATCATTGTATTTCGTGAGGTGAACATCTAGAAAAAGTGAATCCTACAAATTGACATCCCTATGGGAGTTAGTATATTCTACATACTCATTTGTTGACTACCACCCTAGTATTCTCTGTTTTCTTAAGCTCTCTCAAGGCAAACATATGCCCCCAACCAAGCAGTTGAATCATGACAGGGAAATTGAGTGGGTGGCATCAGGCAACACCAACAGAATAGTAGTGTCATCCTCTTGTTTCACACCTGATTTGTGGTCGTCTTAAATTGAGCCCGACTCTTAGAGTAAACAAGTCTCAGTATGAGCTATGGGTTGAGAGGAAGACATGATGGTAGGGAGGGTTACGGGGAAGGATTAAGTGGTAGCCTATATCATGCAGTTTACTGAGCCCTGGCAACACAGGTATTCATTCAAGCAGATATGTCCTTTTCACTGAAAAATCTTCATAGCATGCCAAAGAGGTTAAAATCATCCTTGAATTTACCACTAAGTCAACTAATACTAAATAAATAGTTGAGAACTCTAGCTTAATTGTAGCGGGGAATGGGAACAGACCTCTCTCTGTGGTTATCTTCTTCATCTTCCTGCTGTTAATTTTCATAAAAGAAACAAGAAATGAATAGACTTGGATTATCAGTTTGTTTTCACTCTCGTAACTTATAATAATTATAAATGTCTATAGCACATATTTTTGGAAATATGCACATATTTTTGGAAAGCAGTTTTCATGAAAGGAGTGTGGACTTGAGGAGCCTAAGAAAGGCAACGTTTTATTAGGAGAAATAGATTTTCTGTCCACAGTTGGGAATCTGCATTTGGAAGGTTGACTTAAGTTATATGCAGATTTTCAACTCTGTGGTGGTTCTGCACCACTCACCCTCATGTTGTTGGGAGTAAGCTGTCATTTTCAATTTATGGCATGATGGGAAATCCATCTATGCTTCCATTATGTTCTATTTGGATAACAGAGCTCATCACAGAGCTCATTTTTTAAATGTCTGGATGCCTTTAAACATAATTCTTTATGCACATTATTTTAGTTATACAGTTGCTGTGCTACCTAATTAGTTATCTAATGACCTCAAAACTTAGTGGCTTAAAACAACAACCCTTTTATCATACTAAATATTTCATTTTTTGAATCAGGAATTTGGGCAGGATTTGGGAGCAATTCTTATGCTTATGTGGCATTCACTGAGGTCTTTAGCTGGCAGCTGGTTGGTCTGGAAGGTCCAAGGTAACTTGGTACATATTCCTGTTACTTTGGTGGGTGCAGTTGGAAGGCTGCGTTCAGCTGGGCCTCTCCTTCCATGTAGTGTCTATCCAGGTAGTTGGCTTCTTTCCTGTCAGCTCAGGGCTCCAAGAAGTGATGACTTGTCAACCTCTTGGGCCTGAGCCTGAAACTAGCACAGGTCTCTTCCACTCTATTCGGCTGGTTAACACAGTCACAGAGTCCATGTGGATCAAAAGGAGAGGACATGACTTCACCTTTCTACAGAGCAGTGTCAAAGAATTTGTGGCCTTTTTAATTTGCTACATATATATGTATGTATATGTTTTTCCATTTTAGGCCTATCGGGAAAATGGAAGTTATTGATCAAAAAGTCACAGGTCATTGAGCTACAAAAGAATTAGCCTCACTCCAATCTCCATGCTTTATAGATTAAAATAAAACGTATATTTTTAACAGTGAGTGAAATTTAATCTTTCTATGGAAGGTAGTTGATTCATCAAAAGGCGATATAATTTCTATAAGGTAGCTCATCTTGCAGTGTGACAGTGCCTTTGATAAGCCACATAGGCTTAATAGCTAAGGCACAAAGAGAAAAACATAATTATAAATATAATCTTCCATTAATTTCCCCTGGAGATCACTATTTTGATATCAGTTTTGCTTTCAACCTGTCCTTGGTAGTTACTGAAATTACTATTTTGTACTACCCATATCTTATTACTCCTGTAAAAAAAAAATTTCACAGTGTGTCAAATTTTAGTGGTATTTGGGTTATATATTTTGGCACTTAAAAGTATAATAGTTGAATTTACAAAGATGAAGGGAAATTATACATGTTTGAAGGAAACATTTAATTCTTTGGGGAAAGGAGAACAGAAACCAGTGTTAAACTGTTACTCATTGTGTGGATTATTTTATTTCTTTGTGCTTTTAAAGTCTTCTAAATATTTAAAGTTTTATAAATATTTAAGTTAAGCTTGATCTGAGATTCAGATCAAGATTCTTATACCCCTTGAAGATCTTGATACTCCTCCAGCATGGAGTCATTTGGTCTTATAAATCAAACGATGCTTCCCAGCATTGTGGCTTCAAAATTTCCACTTAATATTCCAATCTCTGCAACTATGGAGTAAGTACTGAAGTGTAGAGACCAAAGGTGATGATAATATAAATTCATTCACACACTAATTTATTCTGTGATTTTACAAATATAAATACATTTTTTAGGTTGATAAAATTTCAGTCTCCCTCCTTGTAATAATTGAATAGTTTTCCTGTTAAAGTAACTGAGTCAGGGAGGGGTTTGTTGATGAATTGGAAAGTTGGTAAGTTCAGGTCCTGGAGCCCCCATGTGCTTTAAGCAACACTGGGTTCCAACTTGCTGTCAAGTTAATGGGAACCAGAGTTTTTTAAAACAAGTCTTCAGTTTTGCTAGGTGTTCTCGAGTGTCAAAAAGGATCACTCAGAGTGGTAATGACTTTCTTCCAGACTGTTGGCAGTGGTACATCGCAAGAGAGATTGCCGGAGCTGGAGGGTGGCGGACCTGCAGAGGCAGATAAAAACCATTCTAACAGCAGCACCTTGTCTGACCGGAGACTCAGCAGCTCCAGCCTTTGTAGCATTGAAGAAGAGCACAGGACTGTGTATGAAATGGTGCAGCGGATCCTCTTGTCGACACGCGGTTATGTCAATTTTGTGAATGAAGTATTTCGTCAGGTTAGTGTGTATGTTTTATAAGTTCATGAAATTGAAGATTTTTGTTTATGTTCTTTTGCTCATACTGCTCTAAGTAATACTATTGATGAGTTGGGCTGAATTATAGGACTGAATAATAACCTATCTATTCCTGCTTCTAATTTGTCATGTAGGGTGTTGTGATTTTGTTTCTTTTGTGAATTTTTAAACTGTGTTTTTATAAAATTCCCATTGGAGGGAAAATTTTATGTTTGACCAAAGTTGTCCCAAAATACCTCAGTTCCATAATAAATTTTAAATCTAGAGGTAGTTAGAATGAAAGCCATTCCTACATATGCATCAACAGATACACATAGCAAAGAAGAGTGCAAGGTTGGTGTCAGCCCCAGGTCCTTAGGGAGCTGTCTAATGAGCTGGAGCTCTCTGCAAACAGTTGTACTTGCCCTAACAAAGACCTATAGCATGCACATATGGTAGAAGTACTTACGGCATGAGAAAAAAAAAAGGTGGGTGAATGAAAAGAAAGAAACGAGACAAGGTTAAGACATTGAAATAACAGACCTATAGTGGAACCTGTGGTGAGTGAAAAAGCATTGAGAAGAGCAGAAGTGCAAATAAGAAAACAGGGTGCAAGCAAGGGAAGAAGACAGAAGAGATCAGAGGCTGGGGTAACAATTAGCAGCCATGGGCAGCAATCAGGTATGATTTTGTGCCCCAGAGGACATTTGACCATGTCTGCAGACATTTTTTGGTTCTCACAACTGGGGTGGGGGACAGTACAAGCTGGCGTCTAGTGGGTTGCAGCCAGGTATGTTGTTAAATATCTTATAAGCACAAGATAGCTAACCCACTTTCATCCTACAAAGAACAGGCCTGCCCAAAATGTCACTAGTGCTGCTGTGGTGAAGCTCTGACAGAGGAAGCAGAACCCTCAATGTAGTTGAGATGATTAACAGCTCTATAGTGTGGGGTGGAGCCATTGGCTACCTGTGTCTTGGTACTGGTACCCTAGAAGACAGAGATTATGACTCTTTTGTGGGCATGTGTTTATGACTGGGAAATAATTGTTTAGTCCATGCACCAGGATTGGGACCAAGGCCCTTGAATGGCAGAGGCCAATTATTGATGAGAAGAAGAGGCAGATCCTGAGCAATGCATGTATAACATGAAGAGTTTTTTATGGAGAGACAAGATTTCCAGATGGTGGATGATCAACCGATTCACTTTGGAGACTTTCATTGAAGGAAAATCAAACAAGAATCAAAGTCCCAGTATAATTCATAACCATCTAGAGGTTTTACTGCATTTTATATTTTAATGACTAAAAAGTGTTTACTTAAAATTTTGTTTAATCTGTAATTAAAATGTCTCTCATAAAATATTTTTTCTGATTCTGTGGCCCAGCACTGCCTTGGTTCTCCTGACTCCCTGGCTATGTCTTCTCTGTCTCATTTCTTGTCCCCAGTCTTTGTTTTACCCCAAATTGCAAGAGTGACCAAGATTCTCAGCTTGAGGATTTTCTTCTGTAATTCCACACTCTTCTCTTTGAAGCCTTCAACTGCTTTTCCAGTGCCAGCAACCACTGTGGCATATGACTTCCAATCAAGCCTTTTGTCCAGACCTTGCTTTTTAATTCCATACTTGCTTTTTAAAAGGCCCACTTGTGATCTCATCTGACTTTTCTATGTTATCTTTATGATCACAAGGCCAAAGCTTAGCTTATTTTCTTCCCTAGCATCAACTTCTCCTTCTGATGTGACTATTTGCTTGCTTTCTTGCTTATCTATTTATCTATCTATCTATCTATCTATCTATCTATCTATCTATCTATCTATCATCTATCTATCTATATCTATCATCTATCTATCTATCTATCTATCTATCTATCTATCTATCTATCTATCATCTATCTATCTATCTATCTATCATCTATCTATCTATCTAATTTAACCAGTATATTCACATTATTTTATTTTTAATTAATTAATTATTTTTTATGATGACATTGATTAAAAAAATTCAGTAAGTCTCAAGTGTACGATTCAGCAGTAAGTCATATACATATTGCATTGTGTGTTCACCATCCATAGTTAGATTTCTTTCTGTCACCACATATGTGACTATTCCTTTAAAGGAATCACTGTTCTTTTGCACATATTAATTTTAACCCTCCTGGGCTCCTTGTCTCCTTCTCCTCCTATGACCTATCACTGGCCAAGTCATGCAGGAGGCTTTCTCACTACTTTTATTTCCATTTCCTTTGACCATAGTTATCATTATGTTCCTTGGAGCCCCACACCTTCTGTGTCATCCCTTTCTAATCTCCACTGTAGATACCATACTGCCAGAACATTCTTTTATTATAATAGTCTATGGTTTAAAAATCTACCTTATTTCCTCCATTATTATGTCATAGTGATACTTGTTGCACACATGGATGGTAATGCTTAATTTGAATTGAAATAGTCAAGATCTTAGAGGGCATATGATAGAGGAAGAGGTCAGTATACTTTATACAGTGAAGGGCCAAATAGTAAATATTTTAGGATTTGTTGATCACCTAGGCTCTGTTGCAGCTACTCAACTCTGCTTTTGCAGTGCACAACTAGCATAGACAGTATATAATAAGCATGACTGTATTCTTATAAAACTTTATTTACAAAAATCAAGTGGCAGGTTAGATTTGGATTGTAGGTCAAAGTTTGTTTTAAACACTATGTTTTAAACAATTGGATGCAAATTCCTAAAATAAGACTAGATATCATTGACAAAGCTTTTGTACAAGTGATACAAAGTTGATGTGGTTTTACCTTTATCGTGTAATTATTCATTTATCATACACATAATTTGTACTCATTATAGGCTTTCCACCCCTGGCAATAGTGTGCTGTGAATTCTAAATTCAGTCTACATCCTAAATCCAATCTAAATTCAGATTTGGAGTAGCTTGAGTCATCAAAGTAACTGTAGACTACTTATGACTGAAGTTATAAGACATCTTTGTGCCCTGAAGCTTAAAAACATTTTATTTACATTTTATAATTAGTCTTAATAAAATCTTATTTAAAAAAATATATATATATTATTTAAAATATGAGTATTATGCATTGTTAAAATACTGAAATAGAGACATTTGGGAAAAGGCATGGCTTTTAACACTGTGTTCTATTGCCCTCTCTTGGTCAATGATGATTTTTCTCCTATAGAAGACAGACTTCTTCCATAATAATTTATTTTTCAATTTTAAATTAAAGTGTTTAAAAGCTATTTAAGCCTAAAGGCTATTAAAACGTAAAATGTACATTCAGAAAGTGCACATTGTCAGCAGGGAGATATGTGTACGCACAAGAGAACAGTGTGATACAGCAGAAGATCAGATGTCCATGTGTGTGATGTGGGAATAAATACTGATGAGGCGCCACTGGAGGCAGAAAGGCTCATAGCAGGGGCTAGCAGTGCAAGTCACCTTGGACTAGATGGTCCAGTTAGTTCAAGGTAATGGAAATAGATAGTAACTGAAGGAAGATGAGGTTTGGCAAGGTTCAGGGCAGCCTCAATTTACCACTATTCTCAGCTGGCAGGCTAGCACTGGTAATGCTTCAGGTAGGGCAATTCTGGTCTTAAGTAGTTCCACTGGAAACTTGTCTTCTACTGATGTTTTTCAGACTACCTGTTGTAACCATTTGTTGAAATCAAATTGGGTCAAAACCAGTATTTTTTTTTAAATGGTGGAAGGTAGTAAAATAGAACAGACCAAACATTTCACAGTGTATTTTGTAAGGATTAATATTTCTTTATGAAACTTCTGATTTATTTATGTATATACTGTACACATATCCTTCAGTAAAATGTCTTGCTTAGGTTATGATCTGAAAAGTTCAGAGCACTGCTATAAAGGGTGTTGTTCATTAGGTTTTGTTTGTTGTTGATTTTGTTTTAAAGAACAGCTTTATTTTTATTAAAACAAATGAATGTTCATTAGATAGATACATATACAGATATATATGAGAAAGCAAAAGATAATCACTTAAATCACTGCCATCTAAATAACCACTATTAATGCTGGAAGAGCATCACTTTAGGTATTTCTATATGTGTATATGTGGCTGCTGGCTAGCTAGATAGGCAGATAAGATATTGGCAGAGAGGAAATAGTACAGAAAGGCCAGCTGGCCGAGATTGAAATAAGGTGTAGATGGATAGGTGCAGACAGACAGGCAGATATAGAATTTGCCAGACAAGTATAGATGGACAGGCAGGCAGGCCGGCAGACAAAGGCAGAAAAAGGTGAAACCAGACGGAGTTGACTGAGATCAAGGTAGGTGCAAAGGTAGAAATACAGAAGTGCCAGGAGTAAGGGTGGGGGACTGACATAATAGCTTTATGACAATGTAATCTTTAATTCTTAGTAGACCTTTAAAATATTTTAATGAAGAGTTCTGAATTTTATTGAATTTAACAGAAGAAAACAAATTTAAAGGAATTATTGAAATTCAAATAAACACTGTTTAACCACAAGAAATATTGCTAAAAGATTTGTCTATAATAAAACTATTATAATAACATTGAGGTGTTGGAGTTACCTTTAAGCTACATGTTGTTATTCTAGATAGCACTTGTTTATTTCTTGTAATGAAATACAAGAAATTAGCTGCCTTATAGTTTCTTTAGTCTCTTCACTCATGTGCTAATTTTATTATATTATAAATTTATATTACAAATTAATCATTATTTGTAGTCTGTTTTGGAACCCTACTGTGTAGTTGTTTAGTCTTGGTTGTATTTAGATAGATTCATTACTTCTGGTGTCCACATGCCTAAAATATTTTTTTTTTGATTGACTTCTTGGTTAGCCTAGTTTTGTCATTGTGTAGGTATTTTCAAAAAGGTGTCTTGGAAACTTTGTTCCCTGAGTCCTTTTATTAGGGGAATGTTTTCCTTTTGCCTTTACATGTGAATAGCTGGGTATAGTAATGTGGGGTAACTCTTTCTTCCACTTAGGAATTTATAACTGAAAACTCTTCTGGACATACAAATCAGAAGAAGCAAGAAAGCCTCACAGAGAGTTATACAATTGAGACTTTAGTATGAATACCTTTAAACATGTTTAAAGAAATAAAAGGCAAGCTTGAAAATGTTTGCAGAAAACAAAAAACTTTATCAAATGACTAAATAGATTTGAATAGTAAGAAAACAGAAGTTCTAAAAAAAAATAACAATTGAAATATTAAAGAAAAACCTCAATAAGTGTACTAGCAAATTAGATCCAGCCAAAGAGGATGAACTGAATGACATAGCTAAAGAAGTTACTCTGGGGGAGGAAAAAATAAATGGTGTAGATGATAGAGGCTCTTTTTCTCCCTCTGGTGACCAAATCAAAGTTATGATGGAAACTGGGAGCAGCAGCAAGAAAAAAATCACCTGGATCTAGATAAACAAGCCATACAACTAGGGAGAAATTCAAGAAATCACCCTGTAATGGCAGAGGGTAGGATGGGGAGAGGACATGGGGCTGCCTAGTCTCAAGTAGCTGAGTGAGACGGAAGCTGTGGCAGCAGCAGCAGCGGCAGAAGCCCCTTAAAGGGGCTGCATCAGCAAGTGGATTTTCCTGGTGATGGACTTACTCGCTCTGAGCACCAATGCCAATTTGGCTGTGTGCAGGGGTCCCCAGGGACTTCTAGGGAAACATTGTTGGAGTGAGAGCTGAGGTGAGACTTCCTCTGTACAGAAGTGGTGCCTGCAGAATCCATTGTTCTCTGTTGAGCTCTCCCTCATACCAGTGTGCAGGACACAATGCTGCCATAGCCATGATGTCATCAAACTGGATAACAGAGGTTGTTCCACCCAGAGGATTTCTTGAAACCCCACCTGCCCGAACTCATAGCCCAACTCAAGCCACATCCAGGTATATCCTCAGTCAGTCAGTTGCTCCTTGCTGAGCAGTACCTAGACTCACACTGGAGGCAACTGGCCTCGGTTTCTGGTGTGGCCTTTTGAGGCAGCTATAAGCAGAGTGTCTGTGGATTGCTTGCTGATTCTTAACAGGTAGTCCCAGAGGGATAGAGGCTTGGGCTAAGTTTGGCCTACAGCTGAACCCCTCTCAGGACTGTGCCACTGGACACCTACTTCAAAAATCCATACTAATAAGACTAGATGACTTAGGAGCTTTGCTTATTAGTACATAGAAACAGACATGGAAAGGCAGCCAAAATTGGAAGACAAAGAAGCAAAAACCATATGAGAGAACAGAACAGAGATCCAGATATAATGGAAGTAATCTAACAGATGCAGAGTTCAAAACTCTGGTTATAAAGATGCTCATTAACTTTTGGGAAGTGTAGATAAATTCAGCAAAGAGATAAAAAAACAAAAATGGAAATGGAAATTATAAAAGGGAACCAGTCAGATATGAAGAACATGTTATCTGTGATGAGAAGTATATTAAATGGAATAAACAAAGGAATAAACAAAGTGAATAAAGAAAAGTATCAAATGCCCTATCTAGAGAACAGGAAGGCCAAGGACACACAAACAGAAAGGCAAGAGATAAGATGCAAAGACTATAAAAATAATTTAAGGAGCATATGGGATACTATTAAGGGTCCAAATATCCATCTGATCAGTGTAACTGAAGAAAATCAAGATGTTAAACAGCTGTTTGAAGAAATGATGATGGAAAAATTCCCTAATCTGGTGAAGGAAAAAGGCATAAGACCCCAGGAAGCTCAGAGAAGGCATAAGACCCCAGGAAGCTCCAAAAATCAGGGATCCAAAAGAGGCCCACACTGAGACACATCATAATTAAAATGCCAAAGGTTAAATACAAAGAAAGAATATTAAAAGCAGCAAGAGAAAAACAGATAATTACTTATAAGGGAATATCCATAAAACTGGCAGCTGATTTCTCAAAAGGAACTATGTAGGACAGAAGGGCTACAAATTGGCAAAATTGCTCAACAGGATGAAGACCTAGGATCTACAGCAAAGGATACTTATTCCACCAAAGCTTTCATTTAGAGTTGAAGGACAGATAAAGAGCTTCCCAGACAAAAATAAAGGAATTGTCACCACCACGCCAGTATTACAGGAAATGTTGGAAGGACTTCTTTAAGAAGAAAAAATACAAAAGACTCACTTCAGATTAAAAGACACACAGAGACTAAAAGGAAGGGGATGGAAAAAGATATTGCTTTGATGGACCTAGAAGGTATTTAAGTTAAACAGAGAAAGATGAACATTATATGATTTCACTTATATACAGAATCTAAGGAATAAAAAGAACAAACTAATCAGAAACAGACTCACAAATATAGTGGACAATTTGGTGACGGACAGAGGGGAGGGGGTTTTAACAGGATGGGAGAATGGCGTGAAGGGTTAAAGAAGTACAAGTTAGTAGCTGATGGATGGATGGTCATGGGGATGGCGAGTATGGCATAGGGAATGCAGTTAGCATTGATATGTTGGCTAGGTGGAGGGTCAAGGGAGGGAGAGAACATATGGGGGATCATTTTATGAACTATGTAGATGTCTAACCAATGTACTGTATACTTGAAAATAATTAAAATAAATTTTTTAAAAAAGTAATTATTCTGAATATACCTCAGAGAGACAGATGAAAAATATGAGAGGTCAAGAAATGGAAGATATAGTGAGAAGGTATGCATTAAGTGTTCAACTCTTCTCTATTATTATTTTTTGTCTATTCTGTTAGTTGCTGAGAATATCCTACTGTGCCTGTGGATTTGTCTATTTTTTCATCAGTCTATCAGTATTTGTTATATATATGTTTGAGACATAATTATTAGTTGCAGTACATATTTAGAAATACTATATATTCCTTTGAACTGTATCTTTTATCATTAAGAATTTTCTGTTTGCCTCTAGTAATTTCTTTTTCCCTCACAGTTGATCTTGCCTATTAATTTACTCTACTGGATTTCTTTTGGGTAGTTTTTGCATGGCATATCTTTTCCTAACTTTTTACTTTCAGCTTCCTCATATCTATATGTTTTGGCATCTTTTTAAAACAGCATATTGTCTTTTCAATAGTTTTTAAAATCTAATGTAATCCAATCCTTAAATCCAATCTTTATAATTTCTGTCTTTTCATTGGAGCATTATTCCATTTATAATTAACATAACAACAGCTATAATTGTGTTTAAGTTTACTACCTTACTTTTTACTTTCAAGTTGTCTTGAATTCTTTTAGACTGGTTGTTTTTAGCATTACATTTTTCTCCTTCAGATTAGTATTTTTACATTCATTTGCAATATTTTAATGGTTTTTGACATCTTTCCTCATATTTCTGATTTTTTATTAATATGCTGCTATAATGTTAACCAGATTGTACATACAAATAATTTTGGTTTTATTATGATTTTATTTTATTCCAAGGAGGATTTATATTTGCTTTCTGGGAGGCAGATAACATGGTATACCTTGACATTAGGTTTGGGTTATGTAATTGTCTACATTTGTCAAAAATCATCAAATGGCTCATTTAACATCTGTGCATTTCATTGTTTGTACATTTTACCTTTAGTATGATAAACAAATTTTTAACTCAGCAATTGCATGCTGAAACATTTGGGGTGAAACGTACTGATATCTGCAGCTTTCTCTGAAATGTATCAAAAATAAAGTGAATTGTGAGAAGGATAGATAAAGGGGTAGATTGACATGTATGTGATAATGCAAATAGAGCAAATGCTAATGGTATATGGATATTCATCATAAAATTCTTTCAACATTTTTTGTATGAGTGAAAATATTTGCAATAAAATTTTGGAGCAAAATTAGAATGGGACATCAGTGTACTTTGTTATACTGTTCTTTGTTGATTTTTCTTGCAAAATATATCAGAATATTTGATACACTGGTATGTTGCAATCTTGTCATAACACAAATTCCTCTATTCTGGAATCTGATGGGACATACTCCTATCTATGAAGATTTATATTTT
This sequence comes from Cynopterus sphinx, assembly GCA_030015415.1. NCBI lineage: Eukaryota > Metazoa > Chordata > Mammalia > Chiroptera > Pteropodidae > Cynopterus > Cynopterus sphinx. Next base: position 59,615,036 of record CM057389.1, read on the forward strand.
GCATGAAACTTTGTTAAACTGAAATCTGCCTCTAACTTTAGGATGGTATTAAAACAAATCTTTGAAACTTGAGAGCAAGATCTGGATTCAGTCTTCTAGTCAAGATAGTGGAGTAGGTAAACACTGTGCTTGCCTCCTCTCATAACCACATCAGAATTACAACTGAACTACAGAGCAAGTCTCATTGAGAACCACCTGAAATCTAGCTAAGCAGAAGTCCTGTAATGAAAGATATATAGAAGAAGTCAACTCTAGACTGGTAGGAGGAGTGGAGATACAGAATGGTCTCACACCATGTGTAGTGGTTAAAAATCAGGGCAACAACTTGACTATGGAGGTCCCTTCTGAGGAATGAGAGCTCCCATCCCCACACTAGGCTCCCTAGCCAGAGTTCCAGTTACGGAAAGAGGTCCCCATTCCTCTGACTATAGAGAATGTAGCTGAGTGAAACAGCACTGCTGGAATCCCAGATGTTCCCTTTTAAAGGACCTGCGCACAGATTTACTTATTGACTCACTCTGAGCTCCAGTGATGGGGCAGCAGTTTGAAAGGTGCCACGGACATTCAGGGAAGAATTGAACTATCGGCTTCTGGGCAAGGGCTAGAGGGGCAGCCTTCTCTCAGACAGAAGTGCAGATTCAAGGGGGCACTATATCTGAGTCTCCATCAGCTTGACTAACTCCATTTGCCCCACTTTGTTGATTCTCTGAGACCCACTGCACCTAACTTGCAGGCTCATCAAAGCTGCTTCCAGTGGCTTTTCTAAACACATGACCTATCTTCCTTTGCTGTGGACTTTCCTAAAACCTCACAAAGGTTCACAAACTCCATACAAGCAGCATCTGGTTTTGGTGTGTCCTACACCTCTTGCCAAGTAGCCCTAAGCCCAGCACTAGTGGCTCCATACTCGGCTTGCAGCTTCTCCTTTCCCAGGCACTTTTAAGCTCAACACAAGTGGCATCTATCTGCAGATGACTTTGTAACTCATACTAAGTGACCCAAGCAGGGCACAGTCAACGGCTGACCTACAATAGAGCTCCTCCTCAAGAGAGGCCCCAGAACCAACACTCTCAAGTGTCCAGTTTCAGACCACACCAGAGCACCACCCAGTTACCTCTACAAATGACACACCTGGGCAGACTGGGCAGGTGCCAAAGCCCCACTAAAGCAAACCCTGCTCCATAAAGTCAGCCCCTGCACAACAGCATCTCCACTGTATCAAAGCCAATCCTCACAACCAGTCAGCCTGAGGGTCATTCCCTCCCAATGACATGCAAACAGAAACCAAGGCTCAACTACAACACGAGGGCACACCTGGAGCACTTGGCTCAGGTGACAAGGAAGACTGTGCCACTGGGCCCCACAGGACACCTACAACATATGGCCACTCTACCAAGACTGGGAGACATAGCAGATCTACCTAATATATAGAAGCAATAATAGGAAATATGGTACAGGAGATAAATATGTACTATATGAAAGAACAGGACAAAGATCTAGAAAAAGAACAAAATGGAGACAAGCAATCTATCTAACGCAGAGTTCAAAACATTTGTTATAAGGATGCTCAGTAATGCCAGTGAGAACTTCAACAAAGAGATAAGAAACATAAAAACAGAGATAGAAAACAAAGAACAAGTCACAAATGAAGAATACGGTAACTGAAATGAAGAATACATAAAAGGGATTAGATGCTTAGATGAAGCAGAGGATTGAATCAAAGATTTAGAAGATAAGATAGCAGAAAATACCCATTTAGAACAACAAAAAGAAAAAAGAATGCAAAAAAATTAGGATAGTTTAAGAGGCCTCTGGGACAAAACCAAGTGTACCAACATTCATATAATTGGAGTACCAGAAGAAGAAGAAGAGAGAGAGAGCCAGGAATTGAAAACCTATTTGAAGACATAGTGATGGGAAGCTTCTATAACCTGGTGAAGAAAATAGACATACAAACCCAGGAAGTGCAGAGAGATCCAATAAAAAGGAACCCAAGGAAACCCACACTAAGACACATCATAATTAAAATGCCAAAGGTGAAGAGAGAATCTTAAAAGCAAGGGAAAAGCAGTTACTCACAAGGGAGATCCCATAAGACCATCAGCTGATTTCTCCATAGAAACACTGCAGACCAGAGGGATTGTAATGAGATATTGAAAGTGCTGAAAAGCAAAGACCTACAACTAAGCGTACTCTACCCAGCAAACTTATATTTGAAATTGAAGAAGAGATAAAGAGCTTTCCAGAGAAGAAAAAGCTAAAGGAGTTCATCACCACCAAACCAGTATTACAAGAAATGTTAGAGACTTCTTTAAGAAGAGGGAAGATAAAAAATATGAATAATAAAATGGCAATAACTACACATCTATCAACAATTACTTTAAATGTAAATGTATTAAATGCTCTAATCAAAAGACATAGGGTGGTTGAATTAATAAGAAAACAAGACTCTTACATATGCTGCCTACAAGAGACTCACTTCAGATCAAAAGATAAACACAGACTGAAAGTAAAGGAATGCAAAAAGATATTTCATGAAAATGGAAATGAGAAGAAGAAAAAGCTAGGGTAGCAATACTTGTACCAGACAAAATTTACTTTAAAACAAAGGCCATAACAAAAGTCTGTGAAGGACCCAGTAATCCCACTTTTGAATATTTATCTGAAGAAACCTAAAGCACTACTTCAAAGGGAAATGTGGATTCATATGTTTATTGCAGTATTATTTACAACAGCCAAGATATGGAGACAACCTTGATGTGTGTTCATCAATGGATGGATAAAGAAGAGGTAGTACATATCTATAAAAGAATGTTACTCAGCCATAAGAGAATGAAATCTTGCCATCTGCAACAACATAGATAGACTCAAAAGGCATTGTCCTGAGTGAAGTCAGAGACAAGTGCCACATGACTTCACTTATATTTGGAATCTAAAGAACAAAATAAGTGAACAAAACAGAAACAAACTCATAGATACAGAGGACATTTTGATAGATGCCAGAAGGGAGGAGGTTGGAAAAATGGAGAAAAAGGAGAAGTGATTAAGAAGTACAAATTGGTAGTTATAAAATCGTCATGGGAATGTAAAGTACAGCTCAGGAATATAGTCATTAATATTGTAATAACTATATATGGTGTCAAATGGTTACTGGGTTTATGGGGGTGATCACTTTGTAAGTGATATAAATATCTAATCACTTTGTTGTACATCTGAAACTAATATAATAGTGTATGTTAACTATAATTGAAAAATAAATTTTTATATATTGGGTGACATTGGTTAATAAAATTATATAGGTGTCAAGTGTACAGTTCAATAACACATCATCTGTATATTGCATTGAGTGTTCACCACCTAAAGTCAAATCTTTCATTACCATGTATTTGATCCTCTTTGCACTTTTATACCTCTCCCTTCCCTACTTTCCTCTGGTAACCACTAAACTGTTGTCTGTGCCTATAAGGTTTTGTTCATTTTTTTTTTCCTCTTCTTTTTCATTTGTTGCTTCCAGTTTAATATCCCACAAATGAGTGAAATCATGTGGTTCTCAAGTTTTTCTGTTTGACCTCACTTAGCATGATCTCAAGATCCTTCCATGTTGTCGCAAATGGCAGTATTTTATCTTTTTTTATGGCTGAGTAAAACTTCTGCACAGAAAAAGAAATCATCAGCAAAACAAAGAGGGAACCAACTGAGTAGGAGGTGATATTTGTGAACAATATCTCCTATAAGGTGCTAATATCCACAAAATATTCTAAAGAAACCATGTAACTCAACGACAGAAAAACAAAAAAATCAATTAAAAATTGGGCAGAGGACCAGAACAATTTTCCAGAAAAGATATACATATGGCCAACAAACATGTGAAAAGATACTCAACTTCACTAACTATTGGAGAAATGAAAATCAAAACTACAATGAGATACCACCTCACACCTGGTAGAATGGCTATCATCAACAGGACAAGCAATAACGAGTGTTGGAGAGGTTGTAGGGAAAAAGGAACCCTCAAACACTGCTGCTAGGAATATAAATTGGTACAGCCACTATGGAAAACAGTATAGAGATTCCTCAGAAATTGAGGGTAGAACTACCTATGGTCTAGCAATCCCTCTTCTGAGTATCCAAAAAATTTGAAAACATTCATCCATAAAGATATATTCACTTCTCTGTTCAATGTAGCATTATTCATGGTGGCCAAGACATGGAAACAGCCACATATCCTTCAATAGATGATTGGATAAAGAAGGTGTGGTACATGTATCTAATAAAAATTATTTTTAAAAAATGGGTAATAAAAATTAAAAAGAGTGTATCATTTGTTAAGTGGGAAAAATTGATATGATGTAATAAACATTACTAAATACTTTTTAATAGACCAGGATTCATTGTTTAATGAATTTTGTAACTTTGGGAAAATATCTCAGGTGTTCCATGTCTCATCTTAATTTTTCATCTGTGAAATTAATGCATTCATCGGAGTGTTGAGTACTTCTTCATGTTCTCCCCCATACAGAAATATTTCTTAAAGCTAATACTAAAAAGGTAAATGCATTTTGCCTTTACATTTTTATTTACGTTTTTGAAATTATGACATGAAATTGAAACCTTTATGTGTAGATATGTAAGGAGATTCTTTACCATTAAGAAGTTCAGATAAATATGCATAATGCTACAGCTGGCTAGTATTCTCATTAACATTGGTATCTGTACCCAATGATATGTGGGTAAATGTTGAAAAACTGGCTCTCAAAAAAACAGAAGGGAGAGAGGGAGGAAGGAAAGAGGAAAAGAAAGGAAGAAAGACAAGAAAATAGAAAGACAAAGACAAAAAAAAAGCCCTCATTGGAAGCATTCGTGAACTTCTATGGTATAAATGCTCTCACATGGCCAGTTCAAGCTACCAACATGGTGCCACTGAACATGAAGTCGGGAAGAGTTGTGACAGTTGGCTGCACCTGGCCGTACTAGTAGGTCTGTCAAAATCTGTATTCGATTCATTGGGAAAAGTTCCCAGTTGTACAACTATTATTTATATAGCCATTTAAAATACCTCTATAGGTCTGCATTTTGGTTATTTTGTGGAAAAATAATTCAGAATAGAGAAGTTATTTTTAAATTGCATTATATTTTCTGGCACAATTATGAAAATTCCTTTTTCCTCAGATAAGTTTGGTATGCACAAAAAGATATGGCCCTGTGTAGTGTATTTACAAGCTGTGTGTTTCAAAGGAAAGTCTGAAATTAGTAATTGGAAATGTCTGTTAAGTGGCTCTATAGTGATCTGAGTTTGTATGGAGTTAAAGGGAGTTTTCTCTTTTCATTTTAGGCATTTTTGTTGCCTTCCTGTGACATAGCTGTAACAAGGAAAGTAGTTCAAGTATACAGAAAGTGGATCCTCCAGGACAAACCTATGTTCATGGAGGAACCAGATAAAAAAGAAGTTCCCCAAGAAGATGCTGAAAAATTAGGATTTTCAGAGACCGACATCAAGGAGGTAACATTTTATCTCGTTTCAGTTGGGAGTACATATATTTTAGCAAAGTATACTTAGTCAAGGATCCCATTCACTGGGGACACAGGCAGCATCATCTTCAATACTCTTGAGGACCTGCCTCAATGAGGCTGCTTCTGTACTGTATTCAATATCATTGGTGGGTCATCTCCTAACCCTCAGGCTAGGTCCACATGTGCATTGCAGCTTCATTCAGCATTGCACAAGAGTCGTTTAATAAACTAACATTATTTTAGACATCGCTGTATGAGCATAAAAATGTCACTGCCTTATTGACACGTTTAAATAAATAGTATTTGAAAAACTAAATTTAGACTGCTTCGGCAATCATTTCTTGTGCAGTGTCCTGTTTCAGAAGCAGTCAGGATGTTACAGACTTGCACGTACTAAGTAATGAGGGTTATCTCCACCATAAGTAAGCTTCACTGTGGGACAGGGTGCTGTCCTCAGAGAGCGGTTGCTGTCAGAAAGGACCTCTTAGTCTGTGTTTGATAAAGCTACTGGCTGGATTAATCCAAAATGGCAGAGTGGGACTTCTTCCTGAAACACAAAAGAAAACAAGTTACATTTATATTTCTGGCATGCTATTTTGAAATCTAGTCTGAGAAATTTTAAAAGTGGGTGTTTGTCATAGCAATTAATGACTAACATTCAAAAATATTTGTAACCAAAAGCATATCACTTTTAAATATCTGTATTACACAATTTTGATTTTTTAATATTGGCAAAGTCATTTTAATAACTACCCAGGAGGTCAGAATGAATAGATGAGCAAATAGAATTAATCACATGTTTTAAAGGTCTGTATTACACACTCATTCAGTCACTGGAAGTTTATTTCTTCAGCTCCAACTAAATGACAGGCACTATTTTAAGTGTTGGAGGTAGAGTGGTAAACTAAGTGGAAAGAAGATTTGCCCTCCTAGAACCTATAGTTTCATGAATTCTGGTTAACTTAAGTAATTAAATATGTAAATATGTGCTTCTTCACTCTCTGTTAACTGGCTGTTATTTTCTAAAGACTGCATCTGAAAGTTCTGGTCATAAACGATCCTCCAGTTGGGGACGAACATACTCCTTCACCAGTGCTGTGAGCAGAGGGTGTGTGACAGAAGAAGAAAATAAGAATGTGAAAGCTGGAGCCCAGGCTATGCTGCAGGTAGGCAGCCTGCGGGCCAGAGACATAAAAGTCTCCAGTTGGAGTCAATTTAAATATTTGTTTACTTGAATAACATATAAAGTGTGATATTTTTATCTGTCTATCAGTAAACAGCTCTTAAATTCTCATTCTAAGTTTTCTTCCTGAATACTCACTTTAAATTAGTAAAGATTTTTTTTCTAGTCAAAGGAGATATATAAGCTACTTGGAGTTTTTTTTAGAAGGATTATACAATGAATGTGAAACGACTGAGATTTAAATCTTAAAAGTATCTTCTGAATTCGCATGAGTAATTAGTTACCTAGACGATAATTTGTAAGAGAAGTGTGATTGATTATATCATCTTATAAGTAATATTCCTTTTAAAATTGCCTGTGTTTGTGAAGAAGAATGATAGCTAATCCAATAATTTTTAAATATTTATCTGAATGAATTTTCAAAATAGAACCGATACCACTTGGAGTGTTGGAAAGAACAACTTGGTTCATTACTTAATCTCCCAGACTTCAGAATTTTATCTCAAAAATGGGGATTGGGAAATTACCTTTTGGTCCCATCCAGCATGAAAGTTATTTGGTATCTAAGTGAAAACACAGGGTGTTTCTCCTTCCCATGCTCCCTAGCAACCCACCCTTCATCTCATCTCTAAGTTTATAGTTGGGTTCAATGAGACCTCCCACAGAGAGAGCAGGTCTGGAGTCTGGGGATGGCATGGGCATGGCATGCATGTTCCTAGTTTTCAGTGACACTGTTTGTATCATCTGTCTCTTGATAAGATTTCTTATCATGGAACCCTTTTTGTTTCAAGTTAATCAGCAGTGTGATACACTGTAATTCGAGAGTTTTGTCATTTTTTAATGAAAATCAGTAACTGATTTGAAATTAACTTTAAAAAAATTAAAGTTTTACTTGAGTATCTTCAAAGAACTTTGGTTCAGCTCATAAATATAGCCCCTTCTTCCAGGTGGATGGTATGTTGTCATCATCAGCCTCCAGTGTCAGTTGGTGGAGGTTGTGGGTGCCAGTTATCCTCCTGTGTTCAGAAGAGCATTGTTTTCTGAAAGGATAAGTTACATCTAGTTGGCTGAAGCAAGAAAAAAATTTTTACCTGATTTTAGTGCTATAGTTTTTTAAATTAGTTTGGATTCAAATAGTTGTTTTTGTTCTCATCGTACTGTAGCTTAGCCTTTTGCTTTGTTCATTGGTGAAAAGCGCCCAAATGGAGGTTTGATGGGGTAGTACTCTTCTATAGTTGCTTTGGACAAGTACAATGTAGACGTATTTTATTTTTACCTTAACTAATACTAATGTGGTCACAAGAAGTATCCATGTAGTTGGCATTTTGCTTTTTTTTTTTTTAAGTAAAATGAATGAAGTATAATATATGAAGATTCCTTACTTTTACATGGGAACATACAAAGATCTCAAATTCTAATCAAAAAGCCAAATATATTGAATTATAAGGGATCTCTGTTGCAATATATCATCTGTGGCATACTTTAAAGAACTTAGTTCTTTGTTTTCTTTTTTCTTACCTGAAGGCTAGTAAATTCTTCATCATTGCTGTTATCATTTATCAACTATTAAAGTGCTTTTTTAGTGATTCTTCCTGGAAAATTAGAACATGATACTTTTTAAATATTGCATAAGATCATCCTAGAGGCTGTCAACATTTTAGTTCACCCACTTGCCTTTTGAATAATTTTATTTCTTCAGTCAGTTTGTACATCTGTTTGAGACGTTGTGTTAATGGATTTCATCTACAGGTGAGCCAGAGAAGTTCTGTGTGTTCCCAGATCCTCTGAGTTTGTACTGTTGAACACAAAGGAAACCTAAGAGGGAATATAATTCTAGATAGATGAAGCAGATCTGTTCCCACCACGAGATTGACAACTCAGACAAATTAAGGGGTTATGAGGGTCATCTGTCTAAATGGTAGCACATTGTTATTTTATTGCAGCGCCCCTAAGCAGTAACTTATTACAGGATAGCCTGGGTCAGTGCTTCTCACAATTTTCTACTCAAATACCCCTGATAGTAGAGGACTGTGACCTTGGATACTAAAGGTCTGAGGCAGAACCTAATTTTTTTTTTTTTGAAATCTGTTTCTATCTTAAGAATTCACTTAGGTTTTTTGTTCTACTGTTCAATATAGTTCTCATATTTAAAATATATGCTCCTGGAATATGTTAATGTTAATCATGTGGCTTTGGCTATTTCCTGGCATTTCACTACCCCTAGAGGTCCACACCCTTGTTGAGTGGTTCTGGGTGTGTTTCCTGTCACCAAGTTGTTCACAATAATATGTTAGTTCTTTTGAACCACTTTCTGACCACAGTTGTTCTTCCTCTCCCCTCCTCCTACCCCAAAACTTCTCATCCAGCAGTGATACTCTTATCTTTTTTCTCTCTTTTCCCTTTTTTAAAAATGGGATGTCAAAAAGAAGTCTTTGAAAGTTTTATAATTCATAACATTTCTAAGTTCCAATAATATTATGTAAGAATAATTTTTCTTTTAGGAAAGGTCTTTTCAGGTGTTTCAATATTTAAGTAATTCTAAGAAGTAAACAAAAAAGTCTTGAGTATGTGTTGGTACTACTTAACCTTAAATGAAATAACTCAAAGGTGATTCACTGGTATGGTAATATTATCCTTAAGCAAAATTTATTCAGATTTATATATTTAAAATATTTTCTAATGTAAAATTTGTCTGTTGTAAGGTATTTCTGACAAACGCTGCAAATGTCTTTTTGCTGGAACCATGTGCTGAAGTTCCCACGCTCTTGAAAGAACAAGTTGATGCTTGTAAAGCTGTTTTGATTATTTTTAGGCACATGATAATGGAGCTTACAATGAGTAAAAAGACATGGTAAGATTATTTCAAATTAATTAATATCATAAAAAAGATGTTTCTGTTTCTCAACATAATTAAATGTTACAACCTATACTTATAGGGCTTTACAGAGTTAATAGTAAGAGATAATCAGTCTTTTATAACAGTTTCTGTGATTTATGAAAAAGTTAAGTATCTGTTACTTTGGTAATTCATTTATTTTCATTATTGATTTTAAAAATGTTCTTGAATTAAGAGTAAATGGACTTATTACTTTAATATTAGATTTTTCCAATTTAAACTGACATCAGCTTTGTTAAAAAGCAATATAACTGATATTTTATAGTACCATTCTTCATAAGCTCAGGAGAGTTTGTAAGTGTTCCAAAATACTGTTAACTGACTTGTATTCTTCAAACTTGAAGTTTTAAATTGATTTTGGAAAACCAATTCTTTTAAATGATAAATTATCAGAGCAGTGAACAAATAGTGTAGTCAAAAATATAATGGTGTTGTTAAAATATACCTATGCAAAGTGTTTTTATTTTCATTCTTTGTTTTTTTTTGTTTTTTGTTTGTTTGTTTGTTTTTTGGTCTTTCTGTAATATCCCTAATGGTAAACAATGCATTAGGTTTTTTCCCCATGCCCTTCTCTCATAATGAATGTCTGCATATCACTCCAGTTTCTGAGGTGTTTTCAGAGGTTTGAAACCATAGACCAGAGCGCGTCAAAGCTATTTTCCATTACTCTTCATTAGTGCATCGAAAAAGCAGCCTCTCAGTTCTGCTTTAAAATTTCTCTTTAATCCACCCTTTACATGTTCCTCTGCCACAGCCAGCATCTTGAAGCAGACAGACTGTCCTCACTGCTTGCCTGGTGGTGGTTAGCACTCCTCTCAGTGTTCATTGGCCTCGGCTCTCAGTCCACTGTGGCCCCTGCAGACCAGCACTGGTGGCATACTTACCTCTTGGAAAGTCTTGGTGTTCTTTGTTACCAGGCTTTTGGTCTAGATGTCCTTTGTGGACATCCTTGGGTTACCACAAGGGTGCTTTGGAAGGGTCTGTCTGCAGGTACCCAGAAACATATAAATGAGCAGGACTGAGCTGGCAGGGGCCTCTGGGGCCACTGAATTCAGCCCTTTCTTTCTCAGATGAGAGAATTATAGGCCTAGAGGAATTCTGAACTGCAGAAAGTTTACTAATACAGAAACTGCAGGTATCATGATAATTATTTTAAGGTATAAATTCCACTGTCATCTTTCCCAGCACTATTTGCCAAGAAGCAGTTGTTAAAGTTGGAAAGATTAGAGTGGTGAACGAAATGATTTAAACAAATGCTGTGTCAGTAATACTGAAAATGATGAGAAATGCTGGTATGCTTTCAACTGAAATATCTATTCCTTGATGTCACAGTTATATCAATAATATTTTTTTTCCTTTGAAAACTATGAGTACAGTATACTGCTGTATCAGTGGTATTTTAATTTTTTTATAATATTTTTTGTGGAAATTTTAAGAAATAAAATCAAGCAGTTCTTTGTTTTTTAATAATTCAGAAATGTCCAGGTAAAAGTATAAAAAAACATTATGGAAATAGATGAAAATACTCACCAAGATATGGTCAATAGAGCATAGGAAGGGATGTGACCTGTTTCCTTAGAAGATTTTCTTACATATTTTAGTACGAGATAATCCATGAATTCCCTTTTTTCCCTCCCTCTTTTCCCCTCCCCTCCCTTCCTCCTTTATTTCATCCAGTAAAAAACTGTCAAGCTTCTGCTATGAGAATATAGGCTAAACTAGACAGATACTATTCCTGTCTTCATGAGGTTTCCAACCACATAGACAAAATGAACACAGGAGCAATTTCAGTACTATTAAGTGTTAGAAAGAACAAGAAAGCTGAGGAAGGGGACAGTGTGGAGGGCACAGGAGCTTTTTTCATCAGTTATCAGGGAAGGCCTTCCTGAACAGAGCCCTGAGGGAAAGAAGGAAGGAGCCTTGGGGAGGTCTGAGGAAAGAGCATTCTTGGTAGAAGGAACAGCAAGTCACAAGCACAGTATGTTCCGGGCAGGACAAGATGGCAGCCAACGTAGTGGAGCAGACAGAGGAAGAGGGATAGTGGGAGTGGATGAGACTGGAGGCCAGCTCTGGCCAGAGCCAGATTGCACAGGGCCTTGCAGGCCACAGGAAGGACATTAGCTACCTCTCTGTGTGCAACACAAAGCTGATTTATGCTTCCAAAAGATCTCTCTTACTGCCATGTGGGGAAGAAACAGTGCAGTGGGTGGATCACAAGGTCTGTGGCCATAAACAGTGGTGGGTTAGCCCAGGGGTATAGCCAGGGAAGCGCTAAGAAATGGTCCCAAAATGGTGAATACAGGACCAATACTGTCTGTGTGAAATCATGATAACAGTAAATAACAAAGTGCTGGAAAACCCTATTCCTCTGCCAACAAAAAGATAGCTTATGGGCATGATTTCATGTGCTTTGATAGAATTTTGTTACACTCTTTGAGCAGTTCTCTTTTAACGAAACTGACCAAAAGTCAGTGTTTCACAAAATAGAAGGGAACAAGCTGAAGTCAAACTGTTAGGAAAGATTTTTCCAAACTCAAGACAATTTTTCATCCTCTTTTTCTTCCAGAAGACTACAAGGGAATTTCATGGATTCCTAAGCTTTCATAGGTTCAGAAATTAAATTAATCTTGTGTCTTTGTCAGTCATCGCTTTGATCAAGTTAGCATTTTTTATAGCTGTTCTCATGACTGAGGTCTTATTTGAAATTATTATATCTCTTGTTCTCATCATGTCCGCAGGATGGATATATAACTATTGATGTGAAAGGAGTCTTTTTTTCATTGTCTTAAGCATCATAATATGAGCAGGCAGTGGTGACACTGGGGACTGCTTTTCCTCTAACTGTGAAGGGGCCTGAGGACCCTAAATGTGGTGAGCAATAGGCTATCCCCAGCTCTGTGCCATTTCTTCCCACCCTCTCCTCTTTGCATTCACTGTTCACTCCATGTACACTTGCCCAGATCTCCTGTGACTTGATAGCTCTTCTTATTCTGTGCTCCAGAATTCATAGGTAGTGCATAGGACAAGCAAACAGATAGACCAGAATGCAGTGAGAATTTTGCCAACAGATAACCCCAGGATGAAAATCCAGTGGGGTCAGCTGCAAATAAGGCAGGAAGTCTCTAGAGATCATTAACCATGAGAAGTTTAATGAGATTCAATATCTTGTTAAGAAAAAATACCATTCAATATGCAGGAGTAGGAGAAAAGTATAAAGGAACTATGATTTAGAGATCTCATTATCTGACTGACTAGATGACTTTGTCCAATTCTCTATTTTATCACTAAAGAGCAGTAAAACCAAGGAGAAAGTTATAAAGATAAATGAATGGTCAGGGTGATTTCCTTTAGAGAACAAATAGACCTCCCTTATGCACAAAAGATAACGTGTTATCAGTTTCCATGGGATTCAGGAAAAGAAGAAATGAGCAGATACTCTGCTATGAAGAGTGTAACTTAGCCCTGAGAAAGAAAAAATACCGTGTGGCTGTTTTAAAGAACTTATTACTATTATAATTAATAGTGTTATTTTGTCTCTCTAGTGCTTTATAATCTTCAAAGGCATTTTACATGAAAAGCCCCTTCTCTGAGGGACACTGTAACTAAGATATCATGATTTCCATGGTAGAGAATCAGGATCTTCCAGGCACAGAGCTCCATGCCTCACAGTGACCTTTCCAAACCTTCCTACCGATGAGAGTACTGTGGAGTTCAGTCATACTATGATGCTGACTTCCTATCTCCCCAGAATAAAGACCGGAATGTTGGTTTTGTTTTCTATCACAAAGATTAAGTAAAATAATGGATGTGAAAATTAAAGAGTGCTGCATAAGGTCAAATAGATACAGCTGTTCACTGAGTGCCCACTGCAGTTGTAGAGACAATCTTGTTGTCTCTTTTCAGGGGGAGAAAAATCAGACTAGGATACCTGTTTTATCCTGCCGATCGATGTGGACATAGGAGGCTTATTTTTAGAACTATTGTAACATAAGGTAGCTCATTTTGGTAAAATATAATATTTAGTATGTAATGGGCATTCAGATTTTTAATACTTTTGAGTAATACTTTTTTTTGATGTTGCTGAATTTCTAAGAGAATTCCTCATATTTATAAATTAAAGTGATTTGGAGATGTGATTAATAATATGAGCTTTTATTTTGGGTGACCCAGGGAACAGATGTTGCAAATACTACTCAGGATAACAGAAGCTGTCATGCAGAAGCCAAAGGATAAACAAATAAAGGACTTGTTTGCCCAGAGCTTGGCAGGTTTACTGTTTAGGGTAAGTCTTTTTCATTAAAACACTGCAAATGCAAAAAAATGAATCTGATTGTACAGCAGATTAGTTTTAATCACCGAGAAATTTAAAAGTAAAATTAAATTAACTTTAAATTTCTAGAACTTTAATTAGAAATTTTCCTTGTTAGCTTTGTCTTGAAGGTTGTAATCTATTCTTTACAATTAGTCTAAAGCTTTTTTAGGCCTTCCTGCCTGTCTGTCATCTACTTCCTCTCGATTTTCTTGAGGTTGGTAGAGATTAAGAAAATGATAAGAGCTGATGGCCTTGAGTTGAGGGCCAGGTTGAACTGAAGAGATAAGGGATGATCAGAAGCATGGGAATGAGAATAAAGTCAGGGACCGGTTCAGGCTAGAAATAAAAAGAGCCATTGGTGCGTTGGGCAATTGTGTTTAAAGCCACAGGATCAGATGGGCTAACTTAGGGAGAAAATGTGTCATAGGGCCAGCTCCATGAGTGGCAAAGGGGAAGAGCTAGCCAAAGATGCTGGGAAAGAGTGGCCAGGGAGCAAGGAAGGAAGCTAGAGGAGCATTTGTGGCAGATGCCTGGATAACAGTACTGGGTAAGAGGAGAATGGCCAGTTCACCACTGGTTTTGACAACATGTAAGTGAGAATGTGCTAGGAAAATGAGGTCCATTTGGAATGCATGGAGGAGAAAATGAGAGCTGGGCAGTGGAGGGAGTAGGTATAATCAAGGCTTTGCAGAGTTATTGATGTGGAAAGGAGTAGGAAAATTGAGCTAGCTGGAGTGGGTGGCATGTGTGGAGTGCAGGATTTAAGGTGGTTGATATTAAAGTGTATTTTCTTGCCAGTAGGGATGGTCCAGTGAGAGAGCACAAAGTAATCTGTGGGGGATAGAGGAGAACTACAGAAATAAAGTCCTGATAAACTCCTGGCCGAGGACAGAGCCGAGGACGTGGCTATGTTTCTTGCATCTCACATGATTAGAAGGGTTAAGAACATGAATAATCTGACATTGCCCTGAGGGGAAGAGAAGAGAAAGCAGAAGATAATTGCCTGTGAAGTGGAAGTTTTGAAGGTCCTGAGGGTGCTAGCCTATTGCAACTATTAGAAAGCACTAGTATTTATAGACACATAGAATTTATGAAGCACTTCTGAAAGAGAACAGTGTGAAAGAACTGGAATAATGTGGCATACTACACAAATAAAGGCATGAGTACAATGGATGGGCCTGACTGAGCCCTTTTATGGGAGAAAACATAGTGAATCATGAGCTGGAATGGACAGTTATAGGGAGAAGTTAATTTACGTCTTCAGTTGATGTGAAGGTGGCTTTGGAGGATGTATATTAAGAGCATATTTAGAATATAGGTAGGATATGTAAGGGAAGGTGATGAAAAGAAAAATTAGTTCTTTAAATAAAGCTAATTACTCTCATTGTGACATAAGAGAATCTAACTGTTCATATTAATTTTTAATAATATGATTGGATGATCTCAACTTTATGAAAAATGTATGAGAGACCTCAGAAATAATTGGCATGTACTTACTTGCCTCCTGAACAGTATAATCACTTGTACTCTGATTGCCTTGCCTCTTTTGGATATATTAAGTGATCTACACATAACTTTTAGTGAGTGTCCAACTTTGTTGTGCTTTTGCTTTATTGGTGGTACTGACCACTTGCTTTGCTACCTGCCCTCTTGGAAATACAGATACTCTGCTCACTTTGCTGTGACTCTCATGGAATATCTCACTCTCGGCACCTTCCTGATCTCCCAATTCTGATGTGACTGAGACTGCCATGTGATATGGACCGAAACCAGGCTCAAAATGGCAGGTGCTTAGGCCTCATTCCTCACCAGTTGCCTGGCCCTGCATCTGAGTGTGTTTGAATTAGAGTCAGAATTTATCACTAAATCAAGCAAGACTGTTGTGGAGTTGTGTTTTTTGTTTGGTTGGTTGGCTTTGGTTTGCAGGGGATACATTCCCTTCATTAATGAAGAAATCTTGTCAGGTCTTAACCTGAAGATTAGTTTTGAGTCCAGGATTATTGATAATTTTGATGTTGTTCTTGTAGTTGTTATTATTTTGTCAAAGGTTAGGTGAATCAAGACGAATGCTTAAATTAAGAATTAACCATAAAATAATGGAGAGAAGATGAGCTTTTTGGAGTTAGATGGATTCTGGGTTCTGACCCCAGCTCTGGTACTTCTAGCTATGTGGCCTTGAACAAATCACTTCCAGTCTCTTCCCTAATCTGTCCCAGTCAGAAAAGAATTCCTTCCTGTCTTGCAGCATTGTTATAAGAATGAAAGTGGATTCATTTGTGATGTATGATTATCTGTTGACCTCCCAAGTGCTTTTGTGAGATCCAGGGGGAGAGAAAAATGTGAAAGGTCTAGATGAACCACCAGGCAGTTAAGTGGGCATCATCTTAGTCCCATACTAAAATTAAAATTTGCCATGGAATTATTATTTATTTGGTCACATATACTGTCAACAATTGCTAGGTACTTTTTTTTTTAATTTGAATAAGGAAGCTATTAAATAAGGAGATAGTTGAGTTTTGCAGCTTTAAATATTTACCAAATAATAGTGATTGCCCTAAATGATGTTTTAATCTGTCATCAGTGCTAACTGTGACCTTATGCTTGAAGCTCTGAAAGTATATCAGGAAATTTGGACTACGGTCCTTTTATTTATAGTGTGAGCCATTACTTTAAAACTGTATAGTCCCCTAAGTGTGATAGAGAGAAACCTGGGAAGTAGTTGGTTAGGAAATGGTATAAGAAAAAGAGTGATTTGCAAGTGAAGGTGTTTTTTTTAAATACAGCTTGCATGCTAAGATGTATTTAATGAAACATGAATTTCAGTGCTGATGGAATCTGGAAGATGGTTTTCTCCAACTTTTTTTTTTTTTTAATGAGAAATATAACTTCAGAAAATCTTAGTAAATTGCCCAGGTCACAATTCAAGATAGTGACAAAACCCAGAGTCTGGGGCTCTCTTTCCTTCTTCCTCTCAGAAAAGGGTAATTTGTTAAAAGGGTGCTCTTGCCTTCTTCTTCAAAGGTGCCACTTGTCACCCCCTGACTATATTTTGTGATTCTACTCTGTGTGGAAATGCTGTTGTAAATTATGATGATGATTCAATAGTTCTGAGTATATGTTTGTGAGATTTGCGAAGATGAATTTTGTAAGCTGCAGGAAGTCATTGTTCGTTCCTTGATTTATAATTAGTCAATAAAATGAAGCCAATGCTAGATTCTTAGTATGGGGTATCTTACTACACCAAAACAACTGCGAATTTTATTGTGTCTAAGGTCTTTATGGTAATGGCCTCAAACTCATTTTGAAAACAGGAGAATAAGAAATGAACAAAAAGAAGCTGGCATTTTAGTCATAATAAAAATATGTAATTATCTAATAAAGTACTAATAAATAATAAAATTATTAACTTTTTATTTTGCATTGTTCTTAATTTTTAAAAAAATTCATTTATCTTAGAACCATATTTTAAGTGCAAGTGTTTAAAACATTGTTTTTAATATACTTAACTAGTTTGTCTCAATGTTAACACTTTACCCCTTTAAAAATTACAATAAACATGAATCGAAACATAGGCAAAAGGTACATTGTGTAAGGATTACTTTAAACAAGATTTTTCAAGTGGTCAGAATGGGCCTGTCTAATTACAATTTTGTATTTCTCAAAGTTTCCCTGTGTGTGTGTTAAATAAATTTTCTCTTTTAATTAAAAAAGCAAATTTACCCCCCATTCCACATATAACACAACTCCCAATAACAGTGGGAGCTTATTTGCTACTGGGTTGGGCAGAAATATTTGCAAGTTGACACCTCAACAAGTACATTTAGCTCTGACAACAGATCAGGGAAGTTGTACAAGTTTTGAATATAAAGATTGCTCTACTAAGATTAGGAAAGTATCTGGGTCTTATGTGAGATGGACTTGGCACTTCTTTCAAGGGAGATAAATTTTTATTTGAATTTTAAAGGATGTGGAATATTTTGGCAGAGATGAGGAACTAGGCAATTTAAGGTAAAGAAATATCTAAAATATGTGTATAATTATCTTGTAGGGTTTCCCATGTGACTAGTTCCAGTGCTGTGGACCCTAAGACTAGAGGAGGGAAACAGAGAAGTGAATAGACTCTTTAGGAAAGGAGTGATAAAGTCTCTATTTGGGGAAATGCTGAGAACTGTGGGAACTGAGGGCAACATACTAGAAGCTGGAGGTGGGGTGGCAGTCCAGGGACACCTCAGAGGAAGTGATGTCCAAGTCATGACCTGAAGAATGAATGGGAGTTAAAGAGGCAAAAGGGAGAAGAGAAGAAAGGAACAAAAGGGAGAAGAGAAGAAACCAGGTTGAGGAATTAGAAGAATCTCAATGGGAGAAATTGGATTCTTTTTACTATTATGCTGTATTGTAAGTGCCTATAGAACTTGCAAGTAGAGCTATCTAGTAAGCAGATACCTAAATCAGAAAACCAGCAAAGGGGTCTGGGCTGAACATGGAGATTCAGAAGTCAACAGTACACAGATGTTAACTGGAGCAATGAGAATGGAGACCAAAACCCAGGCAGAAGATGGAGTAGCATAGGAGGAAGAAAGCCAGAGCAGTTGGTTGACTGGGAGATGAGGAAGTGAAGGTGGAGTGAGTGTGGAACATTCTTTTCCAGAAATTTGTCTTTGAAAAGAGAAGAAAAGGGGCTTTAGCTAGGGGGAGGAATCTTGGATTAAGAGAATTTTTTTTTTTTTAATAGGATGAGGACGAATTGGGACATGTTTAAAAGCTGATGGGAGGAGCTGGGGAGTAGGATGGATTGGGGATAAAGGAGATGAGGGATTAATGGAAACAAAGACTGAGGAAGAGATCAAGAGCAGAGGTAGAGACAAGTATAGAAAAGCAGGAGCCCTTCTCTTACATCCTGCAGGTAGAGGAGAAGCTGGGTAAAAGTGTGAGTCTTGTGGGCAGAGGTTGAGGGCATTCTTGTTTAATAGGTCCTGTTTTCTCTGAAATCTGGAGTGAGTTCATCTACTAAAATCCAGGGAAGAGTTGGAGGTTTACATATAGAAGAGGAGATTTGAAGTAGCCACTGTAAAGAGTGTCTCAGGAAACAGAATAGTTGTTGTACTGAGAGCTTTGTCTTCCAACCCAGTTATGCCAGGACCAGCCACTGAACAAGAATAATTTTGAATCAGTAGCTTTGTTAATAATGATAACTAACTTCACAGTTGCTCAAATCCTGATTGCATTTACCAGAATTTTGAAAAATTAAAAGAAAAACAATATCCAAAAGCACTTTTTATTTCAAAATTAATTTTGTTAATAGTAATTTAAAATATTTTGTTAAAAATTATACTTCCAAAGGAGATGATGACTTCTCTTGTTTGGTTGGTTCTAGACACTCATTGTGGCTTGGATCCGAGCAAACCTCTGTGTGTACATTTCTCGAGAACTCTGGGACGACTTCCTTGGTGTGCTGTCCTCCCTCACAGAGTGGGAGGAACTCATAAACGAGTGGGCCAACATCATGGACTCCTTGACAGCAGTACTTGCGAAAACTGTTTATGGAGTTGAGATGACAAACCTACCTCTGGACAAATTAAGTGAACAAAAGGAAAAGAAACGAGGCAAAGGTATTTCCACTCTTCAAGAGCAGGACCAGATGTCTGAGACATCAGGGAAGCAGTGTGTATTTATACATCTAAGCAATTAATGCGTGAAATTTTATAATAAACCAAACCAGCCATTAGGTTATATCTCATAGCACTCTGTCCATTTAATGAGGATTATGAATTTATGAAGAAGCTGTAGAAGAAGAAGAAGAAGAAGAAAGATGAAGGGAAGTAGTAGCAGTAAAAACAATAATAATAATGGCTAGTGCATTGTACATATTCTCTCTTCACCTTCATTGTCCCTGTGAAGTGGACACTACTGTCCGTATATCACAAAGCAACTGAAAAACAAGAGTCCACAGACTCATTCTAGGTCACATAGATAAGAATTGATAAAGCCAGAAATCAAAGCCAAGCAAGTCCAACTCAAGATGCCATCCTATTAAGACATATCTTACAACCTCCCTAGGAAAGGTGGAAAAAATCTGATTGCCTCAGATGGGAGTCATTTTGGCTTTGTTTCTTGGTGAAAACAGTTTTGAGACTTAGAGTTAGATCAGGGTGGAAAACTTCAGTAGAGGTTTCTTTGGGGATGACATTTTGGCAGTCCCTATACTTATTACTGTTTTTTAGGCTGTGACAGTCCTTGGATTAATTCACTTGTACTCCAATGTACTATATAAAGAATTGAGGCAGCTTGTTGAAATATGTATAATGCAATAGATAAAAGACATGAGGACATCAGGGAAAAATGAAGGAGAGTTGAGCTACAAGTATGGTCAAAATGCCAAAGTGCATTCCAGAGACCCTCCTTCGTGTGCTTGCCAGGGAGGTAGGAATGGGGCAACCTTGGATTTGACTCTGATCTTCATCAGTGAATCACCAAGTACACAAGGTAAAAATGGTCCACTTGCTTAGTGATACATAGCTTTCTCTGGTCTTAAGACCTGGCAGAAATTTCTTCAACAACTCATAAAGGGTACATTGCTTGCTGTGGTAGACTACAACTTCAACAGTAGCCTTATTATAGATTGTGTCATTTAGTTTTTGCTGTGTGACAAATCACCCCCAAATACAGTGGCTTAAGCTAATGACTGTTTCTTTAGATCATGATGTACTGACATTTAGATTGGACTCAGTTGGACAGTTTTTCTGCTGTGTTTCACTTATTTTTTTGCTGCCAGCTAGACTACAGAATCATCATCTAGGCAACTCTACTTCTAGAGGTTGGCTAGCTGTAAGCTGGGGCAATAGGGGTGACTGGGCTGTATATCTTTCATCACCCAGCATTCCAGCTGAGATTGTGTAAAAGCTTAGGGTTCCAGGAGCAGATAGTGGGGAAGCCCAAATTTTCAAGTGAATTTCAAATTTCTGTTTGCTCAGTTTTGCTACCAAAATAAGTCACATGTTGAAGCTCAGAGTCAACTGTGAAAAAAGACAAAAGAAGATATGTATACTGGGAGGTGTGAACCAATTATGATGATTAATTGGAGACTTATAATTAACATGACTCGTTCTTGTAATTGAGTCTGTGAATGGCTTGTCAAAGCACCAGTTAGTAAAAGCAAGTTAGGAAGAAGCCAAAACAAAGTAGTTTAAATACATAACATTCCAGTGGAACAGTTTAATCCCAGTTTAGATTAAGACTGTCTAATACAATGATTTTCTAACATATTTTAGCAGCAGATCCTTTTTCCCCCCATTTGAAGCTGTAAGGAGCCCTTCCTACAAAGTATATTAGACCAAAGATTTGGGATTGAAGTAGGGGCATGAAACCAAGAGCCTGGGCCCTTGGCCTCTGTCTCATCCTCTGTAGCAGCTGTGAGGGCCTCTGTGTTAATCCAGAATTTAAAAGGATCTCCTCGCCAGGAACTTGGCTCCCTAAGACTTTGGTTCTTAGCTCAGAAGAGAGTCTGCCTGATTAGGGGTGCCTTTAAGAATAAGGGAAATTGCTGAGACACGAGGTAAGGATTTTCTCAAACTAAGCACATTCCCTGCCCACTGTTTTCCTTCCTACTGTTTGAACACATAGAATCATGAAAAAAAATAAGCTTGTCTTAGAAAGGTAAACAACATCAAAAACACTATTTTCAGAATACAGAAAAAATTCATTAATTAATAACCATGGCATGTATTTCTGATTTATTTATTATATTACTTTATTTCTAAAAACATTTAAATATCCATTGTAGAAATACTTGCCTTTTAAGCACTGGACTTATGGAAACAAAATACACTCAGAGGAACCTGGGTGTAAAAACAAGCTGCGAGTGGCAGCCACTGGCCATATATATCGATGCAGAAATCTTAGTGTCTCATTCTCTTTTTTCCTGTATTTCTTTGAGATCCTTGACCACTCACTGAAATATTTGATCAGAGAAATATGAGAGGAAAGAAGAGAAGTTGAATAGCAGAGCTGTAATATTTTATTGTTTTATAGCTTCACTAAAATGAGATATATTATTTGTAGATTTTCATTTTTTCTTGCTCATTTGACTGACTCAACTTATAATATATAGGCATTAATGTCTCTTGGGAATTCATGGAGAGGTTGCTGCCTACAGGGTGGAATATTGTTCTAAAATTAGGATCTCTAATAGTCTGGCTTATAAAAGTAATTTTGGGGTGTTCCAGAAACAGTGGTATAACTTCATTTGACATTGTGCTTATATTGAGAAAAGCGAATTAACTTTTTTACATTAGAGTGAATACTATGAAAACATAATTTTAATGAGACTGTTGGAGATACTCGAAAAATACTTGAGCAACAGGAATTTTTAGATAACTTCCTAAATTACAATATAAGGAATTGGTACCCAATTTGCAACAAGAGAAACTGCAGATTATATGTGATCATAGGTAGGAAATTTGCTGAGCAACAGTCTATGAAATGAATAATAACAAATTCAACCTTTAGAATCTTTTTCTTGTCTTATCATTTATCAGGCTGTGTTCTAGATTCTCAGAAAGGAACAACTGTGGGGAGATCCTTTTCTCTTAGCTGGCGGAGCCACCCAGATGTGACTGAGCCAATGCGATTTAGGAGTGCCACCACATCTGGGGCACCAGGAGTTGAGAAGGCAAGAAATATCGTTCGCCAAAAAGCAACTGGTAAGCATTTATTCAAATATTTCCCAAAGGTTTAGTTGCTATCTAAAATGGATTTATAGGAATGAAATGTAAAAGTTTTAAAATCTGACTCAGAATTTAAATACTAGAACTTTTATTAAATTGTCTTAATATCATTTAACTTTTATTCTGGTTACTTTTCAAATTGTAGGCTTTGATATTCTAAATCCTTCATTGCGAAAAAAGAACTTCAGGTGTTAATATTGTGTGAGATGTTTGTGTAAAAAGAGAAAATAAGGTGTTTTTTTGAATCTTAAGGAAAAAGATTCTTAGTAATCACACAACTAGTTGCATTATTGTTGTTGGACGTAATAATCTTGAGAGCATGTGGCAACTTGTTCCAGCAAGGAAAAGGAGAATAATATACTTAGCTTTCAGGATTGGATGGAGACATTTAAATTTTTCACCTTTGGAAAATTGAGCTTTACATACCTATAGATGATGTCCTTACAGCCTGTTAAAATTAACAGAATCTTGACCAAGAACCCCCATTTAGTCAGACTGCTTTGCTACACTTTTAAAACAAGAAGAGAAATCTCCAAAAGGTAAGCTTATATCCAGTATTTAATAAGAACATGTAAAGGGAATAACTTAAGTTGAAAACGAATTTATCTGAGTTTTCTCTAGTTTTTTGCATCAATAATACCATGCAACTGTAATTGATATTCATTCAGCGTGTTGACCACAGAAAGTCAAAATATCCTCTGGTCATAAATCAAAGATTTATTTATACAACATATTTTACAGAGCTTAGTAAAAGTGACTTAGAATCCTGTTGGAGTTTTATGAAAATATACCTTAACCCTAACTGTCTCATGCTTTTTTTTCTATTGTTTTCTGTTGGTAATTATAACCTTATTTACATTCACCTCTTCCTATTCTACTTCTTCCGGCTTTCCTTCATCCTCTTCCCTGAGGAAAAACCCTGTTCCTGATTAAGAGGCAACTTTTAGGGAGGCTTATTCACTGATCTCCTATCTCATCCCAACTTCCCCAAACTGCTTTTTCCCATCTCTGGATCTTTAAAAGAAAGGGATCAGAATAGAAGTTTATGAAATGGGTAGCATCCTGCCTGAGCTGCTCAGTCTTTCTGCTGTCCCTCACAACCCTTGAATTACTATGATAATAAAAATCATTCAAAACACTTATTAAAACTTTTCCTCTCACATTTTAATGAGCAGCAAATTATTGGACCTGGCATGTTTCATATGCTACTACTTGGCTAAAACACAGCTATAGAAGAGATTGCATCTTAGTTTTTCAACAGATATTTTAGACCAACAACATGGTAGAGACACCAGTGCGTTTTAGAAAATCCTCAGCACGTTTATGCCAGTGAGGTTCTGTTTGTTAGTGTCCTCAGGTGTCTGAAAATCCATGGTATAAAAACTTTTACAAAATCATGTAAAAGTATCTGTGGAGTATGACACTTAAAAACCATAAACCTGGTCTTTGTGGGATTAAATAAATTAAAAACACTTGAAACCATAACCTGTAAAATATGGAGATGAGAGCTATTGAGTTGGTTAGATCTATTATCTTTGTATATAATTTACATATATGTATGGATACCTATGTATGTATTTCCTATTTTATTTTACATTTTTAAAGATTATAAATATTATGAATTTTTTTGTTGCCTGTGAAAGCAGTGGTCTCAAGAATTTATTATATCATTATGTCTTATAAAAATTAATCTATAAACATTAAATATTAGTGATTTTACTCACTTCTATTATTTTTACATTATGTAATAATTCACCTTTTTGTCCTTTAAAAAGGCCCAGAATGTTTTCATGGTAGATTTTGATTTGTGTAGAGGCCATCTTTTAATGAGAGAGCAAGCAGATCATGAAGTTAGCTTTTGCTACTTTTAGCATTAAGATGTTTATTATGGAAGACCCATTTGAAAGTGACTTTTTCCCCAATCCCAGTAAGAGGATAATTTAAGATTACTTTATTTTGATTTGCCCCACAGACTACACTTAGTTTGAGAAAATGTCTGTGATGGTGACAAGAGGGAGATATAAAATAAACAATTGCAGGGTAGGGAAATGACAGTTTAACAGAGAATACACTAGTTTGCAACTTAAAAGGAATGTCAGGGTGAGTCTTAAAGAATTATAAAGTAAAACTTTTTCCCTGAGTGTGAATTATGCTGACATTTTAGATGTATAAAATGAGTGATTAAAACAAGTCAATTCCACACTAAATAATTATTCTGTAATTATATCTAAAATATCTAGTGATTTTGGGAAAACACAATTATTTGATTTATAAAAGGAAATCTTTTTAAAATGCTGAAATAAAACGTCTCTGACATCGAGGGATGAACAAATCTTTAAAATCAGTTTGATATTTAAATATTATTTTACATGCCTATGAATGATAGTGTAATTGCATTGCAGGTAGTCCTTTAGAATGGGAATTAGAATGAGGGGTACTGATGGCCAAAGGAAGGGGGAAAGACAGGAAAGTAAAAAGTTTGTTATACTTTTACAAATGTGTCACTACTGTTTATAGTTCCATTTCATTAGTGTCAAAATCATGTAAAGATAATAAAATAGCAAGTAAACCTTTATATTTTTGTTTGAAGGATAAAACTGATTTTACTGATGGTGGTTTCATATACATGAGGCACATTCTCTTCCTGTGTCCATCCATTTTCTCAAATGGTCATTTGATTAGCAACATATAGAAAACTTAAGAACACTATAAAGTTCATAATAAGAAATTATAGATTTAATAAGCATGAAATGTGATATAAAAGGGTGAGTTTCATGGAGATTTTTATCTTTTTTTCCATTTATCAAATCTTTTAATGTTCAACTTGACTTTTATGTGTTCTTAAGCTTTTAGGATATTTAATTTGCTAAATGATTTGCTTTTGAATACAGTCAGCTCTCAGTAAACCAAGTTTTGAATTATCATTTATTGAACAATTTTAATCTTAGACTGTATTTTCATTCCCTTACTGTGGTTTTCTTGTTTATGTTCTTTAGGACAGGAAAAATTATTTTAATGTCTTCTCAAATAAACAGCCCAAATGCAGATCTGATATACAGCAGAAAACAAGGAAAGCCTTAATATAAAAGCATTCTAAAATAAGATTACTTGTGAATTGTCCATTCATCCTCCCATGTCATCAGAATGACTGAGAGTTGGCTGTATTTAGAAACTATGATTAAATACTGTGCTTTGTACCAACTGCCTTTAAAGTTTAAAATGACCTTCTTCAAATATTTAAAGAGAGCCCAGAAAATTAATAGTAATAATAATAATAATAATTAATTAATTAATAATAGTAAAAAAGAAATGAAAGATCCTGATGTTATTCTAACATAATTATTACTTTATCTCTCCTGGAAGCTAAGCGAAGCCAGTCTATCAGCAACTGTGTCCACCTTTCTGAGGCTTTGCCTGCCACTAAAAGTGTCCCGCTCATCCTTCACACCGTGAGCGCTCTCTTACCTGGTCTTTCTTACTCCTCTTGCTCTCACAGGCTGTCAGGTACTGTAATGCTGTCTCACGTGTCTGTGAATGTCTCTGGGCTTCTCATGCTTGTCTCTGGGCCTTGCTTCCTTTGTTAAAATCCCTACATTATGCATGAGTGCTTGGGCATTGCACTTTGCATTTATTTTCAATGAATATTAATAATTGTTTCTATGTAGTTAGACATTGAGTAGCACTTAGTCAAGAAAAGATTCTGTAACACCACTGATCTTTGCATTTCCAGTTAATGATGAGAGGAGTTTTTGGTCCATAGATTTTAATAGGGGAAAACAGTGATGTCTGCCTCAGGGTACCTACTATAAAGAAAGTGCATAAAGTGCATAAAGAAAGGAAGAAGATTTTCATAAAATTTTACAGCATGTCAATATTAGAATGCTTACTGTGCCTCCCCCAAAATGTATAAACTGGAAAAATTATGCAGGCAAGGCTTCCTTGGAGTTAATAAATCATTATAATGTATAAAGTAATGATCGGTTTATGCAGATGTATACTGATTATAAAGATTTGAGTTTTAAAAATACTAAGAAGTATTGTTCCTGGGCTTCAGCCAATTCACATTGAGTTTGGATATATGTGGTTTACACACAGTGTGTTTTCTGGTTTATTAAGACTTCAGAACACCAAAAATGATTTTTAGCGTAGAAACCTAAACAAAAAGATTTACTTTGCTCTACAGTGAACAGTTAGGTCTAAGTCTACTTTTTTTTCAGCAATTCTAAGACAAACTGAATCTTCTAACTAAAGAGAGAAATATTTTCATGTTCTTTATATTCAGAAAGATGGCATTATAAATTAGTATTTATTTAATATTAGCAATAGCCTAATTATGACTTTCTCTAGCACTAAATTATGTCATACTGTCGTTTAGCAAAGAAAAATTAAAATGGTACATGGGAAAATGGCACCAGTCAGTTAAATTACTGATGGCCATTAATTGCTTGATAATTTGATTTTCAAAAAAATAATTACTGCCTAAAGATGATTAATAAAATATTTTAAATATTTTTGCTTTCTATTTGGCTGATAGACACCCAAAAGGAATTTTTTTATGGTTTGAAGTTTTATGTTTTTTACTACTTTGTTCAGAATATGTTCTTATAAGAAATATCTTTTTGTTAATAATCTCATTTTGGAAACTTTTTTCTCATTCAGGATGTTTTAGTTTCCTCAGATTCTTGGTTCTCATATGTACGTACACAGTTTCAACAGAAATTGGATATGATTTAGAGCAGTGGTTCTCAACTGGGGACAATTTTGCCCCCCCCCCCCAGAGGACATTTGGCAATGTCTAGAAACATTTTTCATAGTCACAACTGGGGTAGTGCCACCGGCATCCAGTGGGTGGGAGCCAGGGATGCTGTTAGGCTTCCTATGATGCACAGCACAACCTGCACCACAAAGAATTATGTGATTCAAAATATCATGAATGCTAAGATTAAGAGATCCTGATTAAGAGTAAAATGAAGCAGGCCATGCTGGGTCTGTGTTTTCCTGCCTCTGCCATCCTTATTTCTGGTTTTATAGCACAAGGGCTAACGGGACTTAGCAATATAGTGACTTTGAGAACAATCTACTGTTTGTTCTTTCTCTTTCATTTGACAACTACAGTAGTGAGCTCTGCCTTAGTCTGATGTCATTTATTCTTTATATTATAGTGATGGCATTGTCCTTTGTGACTGTCTTATCAAGAGACTGGGCCCAAGAGCAAGGCATATCAGCCCTCAGTCTTCGGGTGTACATTCTCAACAATTTGACACACTAGATTATTAAATTTGTGCTCTAATTTAAATCCTACTATGTTGGCATATCTTGCTAACTTGTTCCTAAATATAGATCTAGCTAGGTGTACATCTACCTATACATAATATGCAGACACTTTCAATATTGACTTTCTGGCCACAAGTTCTTTACTAATAAATATGATTGCTAATTTAGTTTCATCTAAGTTAACATTTTTTGTTTTTGATTTTACTCTATATGACTATTCAAACCAATAAATTGTGTTAGTAATGTAAACAATAGAACATTACTAACCTTCTGATCCCTTTGTGACTCTATTTGGTGGCAGCAGAATTTGGGGAAAGTCACAACCACTTGTAGCCCATTAATATAAATAGCTACCTAATCATGTGGGAAGTAGAACTGGCAATTTCAGTGATTTCCCTTTTTCTCCTTTGTGGGAATAGTTCTTTCCTGCTATTTTGCAATTTTAACTGCTTTTATTTTGGGATATTTGCCAGTCTGTAGTGCTTACAGGCCATGCAGATGGTAGATTTTATTTTTCTTTCATGAACATTGTAGTAATAATATTAGAAGATTAGCGATCTTCCCTCATTCTAAAAGAGGCTTAACAGGACCTAATTGAAAGTCTCACTTAGTTAGCTGCTTCTGCATCTGGTTCTCTGGCTTCCAGGTAGCACTTCCCGATTGTCAGGAAGTATTTGTCTGGGTCTGGGCTGATTCACCTTTGGACCTTGTGGGAAACTTCAAAATACTGAGTTGGTTTACATCTATTGTGATTTTTGTAGGATAAAGTTGGTATTGTGCACAATGCTTTTAAAGTTAGGAAATTACTACTAATTTTGCTTATGCAACTTTCTATGAGTGGTAAATGGAACCCAGAATTTTTGTAATTGAAGAATGAGCCTCATTTCATTTAAAAGGATTGATTAAGGAAGACTTCGATTAAATAAAGATTGAGGGAAATTGTTTTGAAAAATAGACATCTGGAATAAATAGAAGTTTCTGAAGACTTTACACAATTTAATCATGCTGAGTCAGAGTGGGGAAAAATGAAATTAAGTAATCCTTACTTGATCATTTTTCTGGTGCTTTGAGTGGAGCTTTAGAAAGCAATGATTTAGTAATGTTATTGTATAACTTGCACTATCAAGAAGCTAGAAAGTTAGTGTGTTTAAATTTTAGATTATTGGATTAGTTATGCTTGAGAGAAAGTGAATGATGTACTGAAACAGGTAGTAATTAGCTCTTTGAAGTAAGCCAAACAAATTGAATGCGATTCAAAACAATGCATTAGATATCCCTGAATTTATGATGTAATTTTTATATAACTTAGATTGTCCTTTTTAACTATTTCAAATATCAGTTAATCCTGTATTTTGATATTTGCATATCAGTGTTAAAATGGTTTTACATTTGTTATGAAAGAGTTACCCCTACAACTGACACTGTAGAATGGAAGCGTTAACACTAGTTGCTCTTTCTTAACAAATAAAAGGCCAGCAGAGGGAGCTCAAGAATTGTTTTTTTTTTTTAAGGAAAAATACAAAAAAAAAATGTTTTTGGTGTTCATTTATTCATTTATACAAAATATATACTGCATATATACTTAGTACAAAGTGTGAGAAAAGGCCAAGAAATATACACTTACAAATCTGGAAATTTGGTTTAAATTTGGGATAGGAGGAATTCTAAATTTTTTTCATACTGTATCACTTAACAGTTAACTTTAGGAATTGCTCAGGGCATCAATAACACAACAGCCTCACAGCACATTTGACATTGTGATTCTCCTATTCTTTCCCATCCTCATCATGGATGGTCCCAGTCTCACCACTTACGGTGGTTTCTACAGGCTTGGACTTTCTCCATTTGGGAAGACCCTACCAACAGTTTTACAAAAACAAAGCCTTAAAGCTGCATTAGATCAGCCTGTTGGGAAGGCAGACCAGCTGGTGATGGCAGGCTCTTCGTCCATCTGTTCTGTTGGGAACCACTGGGAACCTTGAATTTGGAAGCCATGATGCTGTTGGCTGTATTGCATCCCACCAGATGGCGATGTTCTTTATCTTTAAAAAGATGCCAGTGTTGGCCAAGCTCTTGTTTCTGCTTATAGCCCAGAAACCAACGTCTACCAGTTTTTAGCATCACGCTTAAGTGAATAAAACCCACTCTTCTCCCTATCCATAAAAACTAGCACTTGCCAATTATTTTTTAGAGAATTAGGAAGCTCTTGGGCTCCCTCTGCTGATATTAGATTAACAAGTAGGTTCATTAACAAATATAAACACTTCCCAGAAGTTTCAGTGTCTTGCATAAGTAGAATAAACAGTGAAATAAGATAGCCAGAAGGTGCTGCCCTGGTAGTATTATCTGGCTTCTGTTGCCTAATACTGAAGAGCCTAGAAGTAGACTTGTGAAAAGGGGTTAGTTCATGCTTGGGGATGTGTAGATAGATCACAAATATATACATAGGTCTTTTGTTTCTCTATGGGAAATTGGACAATTATTGACTGGCTATTCAAGAGAAGAGTAAAGATAACCTTGAAGGATGAGGCTTTACTGGATCTGTCCCCTCTGGTACCCTGGCCTTCCTTTTGTTTACACCCTAAATTCAGCTTCCCATCAGTATGTATGTAAGCTTAGGCTGTGACCCAGTACCCTGAATTATAAGTGAAGGATCACACAAATTTCATAGTTTTGAGGTCTTATAATTTTTATCAGGACTTTAAATGGAATTTTTATTTGGATAGTATAAACAAAGTAGCAGTCCTTTGTTGAAATCCTGTCTCACATTTGGAATCTTGCTACGTGACAACTTCTCGTTTAGGGTGAACCAGCGCTTTGGTTTATAGCTCAGATTAAAGGGTTATCCAGAGTGGCACATTGGCAGTGAGTCTCATTTCAGGCGAGGAATTGGGTGACACTGCCAGGTAAGATAATACAGACAGAATTTTGATCAGTCTCTTCTTAGAATAAGTAAAACTTTAGCTAATTAATTATTTTGGAAAATATGATGTTATTTGGATGTAAAGTTTTATGACTACATGAGTAGCGTGGAATCCACTGAGGGATGCAGTGGTGGAGTTCACATGCAAAACCACATGGCAAGTCCTACAGGACCAGTCCCCAGGCAGTATGGGAAGGGGGGAGAAGGGGACAGATATGAGGTTAACATAGAGGATGAGCAACAAGAGAGGAGAGCAGCAGGTGCCAAATAGGCTAAGGTTGCTGGGGAGTAAAGTGAGAGCTCCTTGTGGGGGCGTCAAGTCTGTGGGGCGAGATCAAGGAGAACCCTGATTCACTGTGAGGAGCATGGGCATGACTGTATAATAATGGGCTTCGGCAGGAAAGAAGTGGTGCGATCAGATCTTTATTTCAGTGAGAACTTTCTGGAGCCACATAGAGGGTAGTTGTGAGGGTGGCAAGAAAAGAGGTACAAGTGACTAGTTAGGAGGTTATTATAATAACCTAGGCAAAAGATGACGTAACTCCAAAGCTGATATTCCAGAGAGAGAAGATGATGTGATCTTCCAGTGCCGTGGGTTGTCTTTGGGGGTTAAAATGAACCGTAAAATTTAGAAACGAGCTAGGAGAGATTTCATTATCTAAGGAAATGTAGTTTGCAATCATGCTAGCTGAGATTATCCAGTAGGCAGTACTCATCTGTGGTTTTCTGTTTTATGTCATGTATGTACTGATTCTCTAAAAAGGCTAGTGGATTTTTGTACTTTAGTGATTAATTGAACAGTGCACTTGGTGATATAAGCCATTAAATAATTATAGTATTTTATTTGAGGCAGTTGTGCATATGTCCACTAAAAGGAGCAATAGATCCCATGCTTTCTTTTATCTTTCTTTAAATGTGTTTGTGTGTGGTGTGGGCGTGCACATGCACATGCTACTTTCTGCTCCCCTTTAATGTAAATCAGCCGTTTCAGGTAGCTCCTGGATCTCTCTTTCCTGGGCATGCCCACCCCAGACATTCCAACCATTTCTGTGGCTTTTTCTTTTAATTTTTTTCTTCACTTAAATTAAAAAATAAAATGCTTTGTAGAGCTTAAAAGAAAAATGTATCTTTGGAGTGGAATATTACTGTTAACAAGTATAGGAAACTTCGTGATGTAAATGAAGAGAAATTATCTTACTGCACAATTATTGCGAAAGAAAAAGTATATCTAAAACTACATTTTCAGAATCAGTTGCCTTAAGTGGTGAGCTTATTTTTTTAAATCTTGAAATACATCCCTGCATGTTTTGTGTTAATGCCTACAGAAGTGGAAGAATGTCAACAGTCTGAAAATGCACCTGCAGTCGACTCTGGCTGCCTGGTGGCAGAGCAGCAGCAGCAGCAGCAGCAGCAGCAGCAGCAGCAGCAGCAGCAGCAGATCTTTCGGAGCAGCAGTACTCCTGATGTCACTGAGCTGCTGTGCTCAGAGTCTTCTCATGGTATGGAGGAGCTCCAGTTATTAGCGCAGAACTATAGATTTTGCCTGGGAAGAAGTTGCACATCATATTGCTTTCTACATATATTTTAACTTTATTTTAAGGGAATATGCTTTTTAAGTTGATTGCAAGGATGTGATTTCTGGCAATGAAATGTTTTCAGTATTTATTTTAATACATTTATCTAAATTATATATACATATGTACAGTTTTTTCCAGTGTGCATTTTTGAGAACTAGAAAAAAGTCCAGAGTGGCCAGAGTAAGCAGAGAATGTTACATCACAAGGTCAGGGAGAGCAGCACGTTTGGTAGAAGGCAGGATAGGAGTAGGCAGATATGGAAGAGCCACAAAAGTTGACAGTGAGAATGGAAAGCTGCTCAGACTTGTGAAAAATTTTATTAGCAGCTTGTGGACTCTCCTGAGGTTGAAAATAATAACTTGTAATAGCATTACTCTACATGCTTTCTCCAATAACATTCAGCAACAGTATTTGGAAAGCAAAGAGGCAGATGATTTAACCTATAAAGAGTAAATAACATTTTACAATGAAAGCACATGTTTAAATTGTAACTGGTATCAATGACTATACTTATTTAGTTTAGTTTCATGAGTTAAGTAAGAAATAAACCAGCCTTATTTATCTAAAAGTTATTTCACAGTTCTTAATCTCAGGGTCATGCTAACCTCATCAAATGAGTAGGGAAATATTGCCTCTTGGAAATTCTCTTCAAATACAATTTAAAAAATGACTTGAGAAATGTATTACCTAAAGATATTCTGTTCTCTGAAAGGTTTTATATAAGATTGTTGTGATTTTTTTTTCCCTTTACATATTTGGTAGAATCTACCATGTGCCTGGAGTTTTCACATTTTAAAATCATTATAAGACTATTCAGATTTTCCTTTCTTGTTTCAGTTTTGTTAAGTTTTTCTAGAAATTTGTTAAACTCATGTATTTTTTCCAATTTATTGGCCCCAGATTATTCATGAAATCTACTGAAGACCTTTTTAATGTTTACAGGCTTTGTGGTAATATTACTGATTCTGGATTTGTTCTTTCTCTCAGTCTTTATTCTCAAGCAATACTGAACCACCTCACTGGTTTCTTTTTCTCATCAGCTCACCTGTCTAACTCAGACAGCTTTTCTCTGAGATTCCTTCCCCAAGGTCCCCAGAACAGGTCTTTTTGCCCTCCCCTGTGCTAACATAATATGCCAAGTGGACCTGTTGGCCACACTGAGTAGCATTCAATCCTCTCTAAAAGCAAGTTGTGGACCAAAGAGACCAGATCTGTAGTGTGTACTTGACCATCAGCTACCAGTTTTCCACACTCCAGTTTTTATGTATTTTAGAATATCTAAATTTAGTAATTACCTATATATAAAATTATTTTCCAACTTTACTATATGAACTGTTGATTTTTTCTGCCATATCTCTAGGTCATAAGGTAGAAAACGCACAGAATTTGAGTTCTTCAGAGACTAAGCCTTTTCAGGAGAATAAAGGACATGTGAAGAATGAACCTGAAGGAATAACAGTAAGATATTTTCTAACCAAATCAATTTCTCATTAAAAACAAACATGCAAGTTATAAGCACAATAAATTTATTAGTGGCAGCAATACTTTTCTTTTAATTTTTTTTTCCATTTGGACAGGTCATGAGCCTAAACAGTCTTGAAACTTTTTAAAGTCTTGCCTGCTTTTTATGTAAACTTATAGTCACGTTGCAAAAATAGAAAAAAATTAACATGAAATGGAATTTACCACTGGGTGTGTATGTAATCAGGTATCCTTGCTTTTCAAACATACAGATTCCTTGTTCTTGGCATCATTTAGGTAGTAGCCTCCATCTGACATGAGTTACTAGATAAGTGAGTTTTTACAAAGATCTGTTATGGTTTCTTTTTTTAAAATATGTAAAATAGCATTTTAAAAACAAACAAAGTATAAAGAAGAAAATTTGAAAGTAGCTCATAACTCATTTATGCAGATAACTCCTGCTTATTCATTTATTTAAAAATGTGGTACATATTCATAGAAAACTCCAACATTATAGAAGTGTTCAAAATAAAAAGAGAAAGCCTCTACCGCTCCTGGAAATGTAAAGTTTCTTCTGTCTTTATTTTTTAAAAGGGAAAATACCAGTCTATTTATGTATATCCTGTATGTATATGTGTATTATATATGTATATTCCAACAATTACCTAAACACCCACAAACCTACCACTTAGCTTAAAAACTAGAACATTTCCAGTAGTACTGCTTTGGCATGTAAATTCCCTCCTTGTCCCCTCAGAGAGCAGAATTTTCTTGGCTTTGTGTTCATCATGCCCTTGATTTGCTCCGTCGTTTTGCTCTATGTGTATTTATCTCCAAACAATACACCCTTTAGTTTTCCTTATTTTTAAATTTTATGAAAGTGACAGTATTGCTTTATTCACTCATTAATGTATTTCTAAGATTCATCCACATTATGACATGCAGCTGTAGTTCATTAGGTTTTCTCCACTGTTTGATATTACACTGTGAATATACCACAATTTATTTTTATTCTTTTGTTGATGGACATTTAGACTTTTCAGTGTTGTTTTTTTTTAAAATAAAAGATGCAGTTATGTATATTCTTGTATGCATTTCAAGATCTACATATTTAAGGTTTTCTCTGTGGTGGCTGTCTAGGAGTAGAATTCGTGAGTCCCAGGGTAGAAGAATGATCTTCTTTACAAGAGAATGTATGTTTTTCAAGGTGGTTGCACTACTATTTCTGTCAGCATTATGTAAAGAATTGCCATTCATCCACATTCTTACCAGCACTTGTTGTCAGATTTAAAAAATGTTATGAGTCAAGTGGGTGAAAATGGAATCTTATTTTTTTATTTTTCAGATAACTAGAAAAGTTTATATCTTTCCATATATTCACTGATCATGTGTGTTTCATCTGTGAAATGTCTAATGATATCTTTACCATTTCCTATTGATTTGTTTATCATTTTCTCTTTAATTTATACTAACTCTTTATATACTCTGAATACTGATCCTATTTTGGTTGTTTCTGGCAAATATCTTCCAATGTGTGACTTATATTTTCACTTTCTGTGTGGTGTGTTTTGATGAACGTATGTTCTTAATTCGCTGTTCTTGATTATCAAACATTTTTATGGTTAGATTTTATGAAAATTTTAAAAAACCAACTCCACAAGGATAAAAATATTACCTTATATTTATAAGCATTTCAGTTTTGTCTTCTTCATTTAAGTCTTCCCTCCATCTGAAAGTTATTCCTATGTGTGGAGTGAGGTAGGAATCCAGTCTTTTTTCCCTACATGGATAACTACTTGTTCTAGGTTCCATTTGTTGAATCCATTTTTCCTTCTTTGATCTGAAATGCCACCTCTCTCTCATATGTGCTATTTCCTGGATGTCTGAGGCTTTATTTTAGTGCTTCTAATCTTGATTCATTGGTTACTTTGTTTCTCTGTACAGTACTACAAAGTCTTAATAATTCCCCACTTTTTCTCCCTTCTACCCCTTCTAGTAGAAGGTATTTTTTACTATCTTTTGTCTTTCATTGCTGCTATTGAGAAGTCTTTCATTCATCCTATTTGTTGTTCCTTGTTGGTCTTTGTCCTTGTCTTTCATTTGCCCTACAGTATATTTAGGTGCAGTTTCTTTTGACTTATATATTTGCCCTTTTTGATATATGCTATGTGCCAGGTATCTGGATTCTGTCTTCCATTGTTTTTGGAAAATTCTTGGTAATCATTTCTTCAATGTTGCCTCTTTTTTGTTCTCTTTGCTCTTTTCTTCTGGAATTGTGGGTGGAAATTATATTTATACCTTCTCATTCTGTCTTCCATGTCTCTTAAACCTTTTTCATACTTTTCATTCTCTTTGGTCCTCTGGTTATAGTCTAGGTAATTCATCAACTCTTTCTTTCGTTTATTTAATAACTCTATTTACTCATGTAATCTGCTATTTAATATTTCCATTGAATTTATTTTAATAGTCATACCCTTTGCTTCTGAAAGTTCAAGTTGATTCTTTTCAAATATATTTGTAATTTCAACTAATCTCTTGTTGCTTGTTCATTTTTGTGATTCTCATCTTTGATTCCTTTAAAAAATTCACAATACAATTCTAAATTCTTTGTCTGATTATTTGAAATCCTTGGGAGGGGGTCTAAATTCCATTTTGTTGCTTTTGAGACTCTTGTGCATGGTGATTTATTATTTCATTTGGTGAATGGTGATTGTTGATTGAGTTCCAACATGGTCGATCTTAATTTACAGAAAACCTGGATGTCTGAAGTGCTGGAGTTCCACCAGGACAACATTTGCATTTATTTCAGGAAGCAGGGAATGCTACTTTAATCTTAGAGTCTTCATTCTTTTGCCACTGGCAATGATAATAGATTTCTATTTGGGATAACCCCATTTCACTGCTCTGGTTTTCTGTTTTAGGGGGGACAGGCTGTAGATCCCTTGGAGTTTTATTTTACTTCCTGTGAGTCCAAAATTGTATTCCAAATTTTTATGTAAGATCTAGTTCTGTAATTAGAGGACCTTTCATTTCACAGTCAGAAGCAGAAAAGACCACATTCTGCTTTTCAATTATGGAAATATCTGGATATATTGCTATTATTACGTTAGATATATATCATCCTCCTTTAAGACTATGTAATATTTTTTCATATGCTGTGAGTCTTCTAAATATTTATGACTGACTTCTGTTTTATAGCTTAATAATTATCCTGTCTTTTAATTATACATCTTAGTCCTTCTCATTTGTTTGCTTGTTTAATATTCATCCTTTTAGTTGGCCAGTTGTATACAGGATTTTTATATATTCTATACTAGAGGACCTTAAATTTACATCTTCATTCCAGGCTCTATCCTCTGTCTCACAATCCTGGATTTTTGTTGCCTACTTATAGGACATTCTCTTTGGATATGCAACTCAAAGGTGAAATTGAAAATACCAGAAACGCTCTCAAGTTCCTTGGTCCATCATCTTTCCTTCCTTTCTTTCCTTCATCGCCATCATTTTCATGGTCTGCTAGATTCATATTCTTTTGTCATTTAATTTTATTCCACTGTCATATGGCTTATTATAAGCTCTTTTATGTCATTCTGCAGCATTTTATTTATCTTTTTTCTCCCATCAGAATCCTTGCAGGCTTATTCCTGAATTACCATAACAGTTCCATAGCAATTTTCTTCTTAACTCTGTCCCACAGATAACTACTCATATTTTCTTTCTAGTTATGTTTTTAAGCACAACAAGCTATTGTCTGAAAAATACAGTTGTTCATTTTGTCAATATTGGGTTGAAATTCCTAAACCTGATGCTGAAGGCCCACTGGCAGCTGCCTCTATTAGGAGGCAGTATACATTTTCTTTTTCCGCTTTACCTGACTTTCCTGCATGGCCTGCTATAATCAGCTTCTTTTCCTGCACATAGAAATTGCTGGTTACTACTCAGTGCTTCCTGCCTTGAATCCCCTCCTGCCTTCTCTCTACCACTTCATGTCTGTTGACTTCTTGAACAGCTATCCTGTAACTATGAGCCAATTAAGGTAACACTTTATTCTGCATACCTTTCAGAGAGAGTTTATGTGCATATTTGGTTTATGTACCTTGTTATCATTTTGTGTAATTTGTGTACGTTTTGTCTCTCCAAGCAAGGCATAAATTTCAGAGGATGCAGATAGCCTCCAAATGTTTTAGTGCTCTGTATTTTTAGTACAAGGTCCAGTGTTGAGCAGTACTCAAGAAAGTCTGTTGCATGTTTAACAAGGAAGGCACTAAGTAACCTTTAGAGAAGTCTGGGTGGAATTTATGCCTTTCCTGCTAGCACACTTAACATTTGTGTATAACTTAGGCCTTTTGGAGAATTGCATTCACTCTATGTGTGTGCTTGCTCAGAGGAGCAAATAGAACTTTAGAATAAAATTATCCACATAAGTTGACATTCCTTCTCAGTACATCGGTTTGACTGGATGTCAGTTGACAAAGGAGAAGCCATAAATTTCAGATTTTGAGTAATTTATAATTCATTTAAAGTCATTTGTGTACACATATCCTTCAAATGGAAAACTGGATTCATTTTTTTGTTGTTGCTATTATAATTGTTTTTTTTTTTCTTTAGAAATGTGAGCTAGAAACTTAGCAGTCTTATAAAAATTAAAACTTTCCTGTAACAAATGTGTTATTTCTTTTTGTCTGAAGATCTTAGTTCGAAGAAGCAGCAGCTCTGCTGAATTGGATTTAAAAGATGATTTGCAACAGACACAAGGAAAATGTAGGGAAAAACAGAAGAGTAAGTTCCAAGAAATGTGGTCTGTGTTCATTGAGATTTTGAGTTTATATATTTTGTTTTCTTTTTCCTTTCTAACAAGTGATATCGTCTGAAGAAACATGATTGTGAAGTGGGACATATTTATTCCTGGAATCTCCGGACTGATAGACAGTTAGTACACACATACAAAAAATCAGTTCTAGTCAGTTACTTGTCTTTCCACCCTGGGCCTTTATCCAGGTGAAAAACATGACCAAGGCAGATGGCTAGGTGAGCAGACAGGCCAAGAAGGAAAAATGATCTTCCTCAGAAAGTTCCCTCAGGCTATGAGGAAAAAAAAAAAAAAAAGCTTCAAAAGTACTTTGAAGTCAGTAATATAGGTATTGAACAAATAAAGTTTGTTTGGAATCCTGACACATCATATACCATAAAATGTGGTTCTAATGCTCTGCTTCCCTCAAGGCAGGTACTTTGCAGGGAAGTAAACAACTCAGGTCCAGGGCAGTTCTTGGTGGGCTGTGGTGGGCTCCTCTTGGTCTCCACCTTCAGACCCTGTTGGCTTAGCGTTCTGTGGAAATGAAGTTAGGGACCTAACGGGTTGATGATAGGGACAACTTTCAGTTCTTTGCAAGTTAAAAGAAAACAACTGATTAGAAGCAGCAAGGCTGGGGACTGTCAGCAGCAGATATGAAAAGCAGCTGGAAGAGTGAGCAAACAGTAGACACATAAAATTGTTATGAAGTAAACAAGAGACTTAGAGGAATAGACAGTCTAGGTCTGTTTTGTGTCAGACAAAATAGTCCTATAAGGCTTAATAGCCTTTGAAAGCATCATTGTATTATGACAGCTTACAACTTTTTAGTATATAAAGGGCAGAATTTCTATTGAAAAAAATGTTTTGCAGTGATCCTGGGTGATTCAGCCTAGGTTGAGATGTAGACATCAGGCTCCTTAGGTCTTCTAGCAGACAGAATAAACTTGCTTTTGTGGTGGAATCAATTTCCACCCTTTTCTTCTACTCAGCCCCATTTTAGTAGTTGAATAAGTTTCAGTAGAAAAATTAAGGCCTTGATGTAATCTTTAGGATACTTGGAGTAGTTGAGTTGAAGACACCTTGAAAAGAATGCTACTTGAGTGATACATAGTGCTCATAATGACTGTTAATGCCCCGCACTTAGAAAATT
Organism: Cynopterus sphinx; assembly: GCA_030015415.1. Classification (NCBI taxonomy): domain Eukaryota; kingdom Metazoa; phylum Chordata; class Mammalia; order Chiroptera; family Pteropodidae; genus Cynopterus; species Cynopterus sphinx. The sequence continues at coordinate 59,654,838 of CM057389.1, forward strand.
TGTTTAATTGAGTGAGAGCACCACACAGGTCCCTTTTGAGCCCCTATCCTCTGAATGATTCCTGCTGTGTCAGCTGTTTATTTGCCTGTAGGTAATTGTGATTTCTAGCTATTAGTTATCTCACACTTTGGTTCTTCCATTGGCCAGGTGAAAGTCTCAGCAGTGACACAGCTCTGGGCTATAACAGTGAGGCAGAGCTGTCCATGAGCCCATGGCAGATGTGTGAGGAAGATGCAGAACTGAACACTCCTACAGATGTGGCTGACTCTGATGCCCGCCATTGGTTACAACTGAGTCCCACTGATGCTTCAAACTTAACAGGTAACTGCATCTTTGAAAAGGAGGCACTAGTACTAACAGTTGGGAGATTCTGGAGTTTCTTAGTTGAAAGAACTCTGGGGACCCTTTAGCACAGTGATGATGCGAGTGCCACCTCCAACCAAATTGGTCGTGGCAGACCCAACTACCGGTTCATAATCAGTGGTGAGATCTGAGCCATGTATGGAGAAGAGGGTTCTAAAACAGTGGCCAAATAGCGGAGGAAGCATGCCATGCCTACAGCCACTGTCCACCACAGGAGGAAGTGATGATCTCTCAAGCCTTTGCCATCCCTCATCAAATCTGCTTTACTCTGGAAACAAGTGATTTATCCACCTTACAAAGGTCATCAATTCAGGATAAGTTTAAGAGTTTGAATAGCTTACTGATTAATATTTTCTTTTTGAAATTTTACTATAAAATACTTGATACATACAAAATAAGTTGTGACATATTTGTAAGTTATAAGCTACAATAATAAAGTAAGCACCAGTGAGCCTACGACACAACTTAAAAAAAACAGCTCCCAAACAAGTGAGGTTTCCTATAGCGCCTTCTTAAGGTTCTCTCCTCCTCTTGTCATCCTGTGACCCAGTCTCAAAAATTTTTATAATAATTCCCTTGATCTCTTTATAGTTTTACCACATATATCTGTGTCCGTAAGCAATCAAATAAGTCATATTTTTAAACTTTTAAAAAATAGTGTCATACTCTGTATTTTTGGCATTTTTTTCTCCCTTGAGCATTATATTTCTAAGATTCATGCATGGACTATAGAACCAAACTTTTTGGGTCTTCATTCAGGCTCTGCCAAGATATTGCTGGTGGCTTTGAGTAAGTCACTTAATCTCTCTGTCCTTCAACCTCTTTTATGTAAAATAGAGATATTAGTTCCTACTAAAGATTGTTAGAGGAATAACTGCATGAACATATAAGTGTAGTGCACAGAATAGTGTGTGTGGAAGCATTCTGCAGTTTTAGCTCTTCACGTGCACGCATACATACACATGCACATGCACATGTGTGACCCTGGGTATGCAAGCCTCATAAAGGCTCAGCTCTCTTACCTGTGTGGCAGGGCTGATGAGAATGGGGACACCAAAGAGGAGTTGGGTATTTGTTTTGCTTTGTTTGTTAAGTATCAGGGAAGACTAATGTTCTGAGGAACTCAGCATGGGAAATGCTGACCACAGCCAAGTCCTTCCTGGTCTACCATAGTCATGTTTACATATCTTTTGTTCAAGAAAACAAGCTATATGTTTACATATAGTTTGTTCAAGAAAACAAACTATAAAGCATATGTTTAATAAAAATGTTATTAAAATGCTAAAAAATGATTTTAAAATTATAAAGGCAAACCTTAATTTTTTTAATCCAGCAAACTTTTGTTTTTATTATAATATAACCAAAGTCTCTGACATTTTAGAAATTCTTGATGTAGTAACATTAAAACTTAATAAAATTTACAAAGAAAAATGGGTTAATAAAATCTTTTATCTGTAAGATAGATAAAACCAAGAAGTATAATCTTAATATGTATTTAACATGTGTGTATTTAGTTAAGAATAGAATAATAAACAAAGAAAAACAGACCAGTTGGCTGTAAGTGAATAATGCATTGCCTTATAATGCTGGAGTGCTCTCCTTAAAGACAGTGGACATTTTTGGTCTATGTATTCAAAACTGCCAATGGTAGAAGCCTTACAAAGGCAATGAGAAAATGGTTGTCAAAATCATGTGCTTAGTTTTATAAATTATTGGGTATCAATATGTACTTCTTAAATTTTGTGTTCTTTTTAAAGTGATTTAAAATTCTTTATATACATATATATATTTATAGATAATCATTTTGAATAATAACATTTTAAATTTATATGGGATTTAACAGTTTACAAAGAACTTTGAATCCTCTTTGATTCTGTATGGTAAGCAGGCCAAGTCTTACAAATTCTGTTTTAGAGATGGGAAAACTGAGACCCAGGGAGATCTGGTTGTCTAGCTAGATAAGTGCCAGAGTTGGTACTGGTTTTTAAAGTGTTTAGTCTCCAGATGCAGTGTTATGTGTACTCCTTTCCACTATGTTGCTGTTAAAGTTACAGCTGAAAAACCCTTCAAACTATTCAAGAATCATTAATGTATTTATGGAATAGCGTCTTTGGGCCCAATATACAGACTACCCAAAAGAAACTTATTGTTGTACTATTGAAGGCAGTACTGCATCTTCAACAAGTTGACTTATTTAAACAAAAACTAGTTTTAATTATTTTTATTGAAAAGAAAGACAGTGGGTGATTACATTTTTATCTGTCCTTTGGAAAGATTAGTTTTGATTTCATTTCAGAGTATACACAGGACAGCTCACTTTAATAAATTTGTGTGAGGTAATTTTATATGATACACCCCCTGTTGTGATTAACTTCTCTAAATACTTAGTTCTTTGAAATACTAATATAAGTCAGTACACTCAGTTCAATAGTTCATCTTGTCATCTGTGAAAAGGACAAACTGTAATATGGTAAGGTCTAAGGATTATCACAGTTCTGAATTTAACTTTCTGTTCTTAAGAGAACAATTTCTTTACAAATGTAACAAAAACCAAAAAAAAAAAAAAAAACCCCAAAAAAACCCGCATGTTAGTCTGACCTTTAGGACACACAAAGAAAGTGATCAGATAATTTCAGTATATCTCTGTTTCTCATTGAATGCTCCTACCAACAGTTATCAAATGCTCAGAAAAATAAATCCTTTCCAAAATCTTAAATTCCTTCATTACTGTCAAGCTTACAATTTAGTTTTATATTTGCTTTCTCATTTAAATCATTTCATATTTGCTGAAAATAACAGCTAATTTATTGTGCTTTGTTTCAAAATGTGCCTGGCATTTGTTTTAATCAGGTCCAGTAATACATGCAGAAATGGAAATGATTGTCACGAAGGAAGAAGTTTATACTCACAAGTCCTTAGAAACAGGGGGCGTGGGGTTACACAGGGGAGGATTGATTGGTCAGGAGGCAAAGGGAAAGGGGAAAGCATGGGCAACAGCCTTTGTCATTGCCATGAGAAAGGCAAAGCAAGACAGGGTAAACAGATTCAGGATTGGCTAGTTTGAACAATTTCAGCAAATTCGGGAGCATAGATGCTGTCCCTGGTTGCTCTGTAGCTGGCCCTGGGGTGACTATGGCAGGTGAGTATATTAGCTTGATGTGGAAGACCTAGATAAAGGAGGTAGTTGGGAGGTACAGCTGTGGATTGGGTAGTTTGCATATGAAAGGTACACTTCCTGGTTAAGCTGTTTACTGTCTCTAAGAATTAGTGCCTTCCTGGTCTGGAGGCACCAAATGCCAGAGCATCAGGAATACAGAAAATAAGGAAATATTGTTAATATATGCATAAATTTTATTCTGTTGAGGTAGTGATTTTGAGGAATATTTATGATTCTATAGCTAAGAATCAATATTACTGCTGACCTCATCTCATTTAGTGAATAAGCTTATAAACCAGAAATATTTATTTTGATGCTATAAGAAATAAAAAGATGAATAAGTCATAGCACAGTTGACTTAAGAGATTATCAAGAGGACAGAATACATCCTGATAATGACAAATAAGGTGATAAGTGCTATGAAATTTATTTAAAGAAAGTTTTAATCACAGAGGTAGACAAGTAGACTAGTAGAATGTGTTATAAAATACATAACTGAATTCCTACAGGCACGGAATCATGATATGAAAGAGGTGGCATTCTGGATCTTGCAAGGAAAGGATTTATTATTTAACAATGCCTGTGGGACAAGTATTTAGCTATATGGAAAAAAAATGAAATGCATCCCTACCTCACATCATGCCCATAGTCAATTCCACATGGGTAAAAAGACCTTAGGGTAGGGAAGGTTTTCTTAAATGAGATGTTTTAAAAAATTGATGAGAAAAGTATCAATTATGAATTCAACTTCAGCATAATTACAATTTTATCAGAGAAACTAAGAATCCTGAAGGGTGGCAAAACCTTAAAGAATAAAAGCCAGCGTTGGTGCTCTTTCCTTTCCAGGTTCCTGTCAGGTCAGTGATAGGAGATAAGGTTTAGTAAGAAATGATGGCTAACATTTTGTTTAGTGGGAGGGGGTCCGTGGTCTTCTCCCACTGGAATATAAGCTTGTTGTGTTTACAACTGATTCTTGGCTCCTAGAATGATACATGGCAGGAGAGGAACATTCAGTAAATACTTAAATCAGTGAATGAATAAGCTTTAAGTTGCAGGCTATTGTTTTATTTAGTGAATACAGAGATTATATTTTGACCTTTTTTAATAACAAATATATGTAAGATTACATTTCAAAATCTTTTTTTATTTAGTGTATTTATCACAGCCCTGCCTCCAAATGCTGTTATAGAAATTTTTTTACTACTTTTGCTTTTAATTATAGCTCTGCATGTGAATTGCATTTACAGTTACCTACCACCAAAGCTGTTCTTTGCGGGAATGGTTTTGTCAGTGTTGTCTATCACTAGACACATTTTTGGAATTTTCATTTGGCTTTGATCTGCTCTGAAGACATGAAATATTGTAATGAAAAATAACAATGATAACTACCATGGGGTTAGTTACTCACCTTCTGAAATATTTAAAATGAACAACAACAGCATCAAAAAGCAGATGAAGAAGGAGAGGAGGGTCAGGCTGTAGTGGTGGCCAACAGAATGCTGGCCAACAGAATGCCAGCCAACCTGCTACCTCTCCCTTTGGATCTTCAAAGTCCGGGCCTGATTTTTCTGTTACCAGAATTAAGGTTTCAAATTTAGCCTTTCGGTTTGTGCCTTTAGATTTCAAGTGAAAAGGGAAATTTATTTCCAAAGTGCCAGCTATATTTCTTCAACATTCTACCAAGCCTGCATAAAACTACAGCTATGTGAAATCGTCATTTGATCATAAGTGCCTATTTTACCAATTACCAAGATTTAGTTAATGGCTAAAATTCTTTGCATGTTTGCAGAGTTACAAACTTTATATTATTCTATTAAAATCATATGTATATTTGAAGGAAGATAATTTATTTGCTTTCAAGGGTTCCCAGTTTAATAATAAAAAAAAATTTAAATGCTCCTTTACCATTTAGTAATAATTAAATGAAAAGATATAGGCTAGTATACTAGTTCACTCATGAAAAAGAAAATAAGACTATTTGGTATTTTTAAGGTGAATGTGAAATTTTCTGAAATCTCTCAAATCCCCATTTTTAATTAAATACCACCTCACTGTGGAACCATCTACTTGTAAAATGTCAGCATCTGTTCTATTACTTATGCCACAAGTAAAATAATTTTGGATAAAAAACATTTCAACTCATTAAAAAAATTTTGTCATGGTAATATTGAGAATGCCATTATTTCAAATACTTCAAAAAGACTCACCATATTTTGATAATGTTGGGACATCACCTAAAATTTTATCATTGAGGTATAAGTTTTCAGAGAGCAAAATAGTATTGAAGCATTTTACACATGGAGTCCTTTCATAGCTGAGAATGTATTAGGTGGCAAGCGCCATGTAGTTGCAGCTGATGAGGTGCCTGGCCTACGTTTACTAAGAGTTGCTACTCAAGCACAGGTCCAGGGTGATTGGAATGCTGGGGCTAACCCCTATTTTGGATGGTTGCATATTCAGTGTCAGGGTAGGGGATTCAACAAAACTATAAATCATCTCATCTCCTTACATTTTTTACCTTTCAAGGGATTAAAGACATGGCATTCTTCATGAGAAAAACAAATACCATATTATGCTGTGTCTTCACTTGGGGCCTTACGTTGATTTATAAACATTCATTAAAGCTTCAGCATACCTTCTCAGACTGATAGATGCTTGGTATGCACTTACCTTACAGATTAGGAGGATGAGTCTCTCTTCAGAGAACTTAGAGGCCCATAATTAGCCTTCTGTCCTCTATAACTCCTGTCTTTTAGATATCCTATTCAGGAGTTCCATTTTGAATTGGATCTGTACCTTTTAATTGTGTCTCCTCAGTAGAGTATTATAGTTATATGGGGAATACAGATGCACTTTTCTTGTAATAAGTAATAGTGTTCCTGTTTGGATAAGGCCATTCCATGACACAGTGTGCCATCCTTATTTTACTTTTGTTTTGGTGTCTTGGGATCTTTTGATGTCTAGAATTAGACAGCTGTCTTGGGTGCAGTTTTGGGGGATAAAGACCAATCTTGGATCTGCAGTGACTCCTTGTCAGATTCACTCCTTGCTCTTTATTGGTTCCTGTCATTCCTCTACTTGACTTCCTTACCTACACAAATGGTGCTTCAATTTCTTGGATTAGATAGGCCTTACAAACACCAATGCCATATATACTAAAAATGACACACAGTGGGGATTGATAATTACCTAGAAATCAGTTTGTCTTTGTTTAGAAAATTTGTGAGGAATAGAACTTTGAGAACATTGTGGCAGTAACAAATGTTGTAATAAAATAAAGAAAGGGGATTAGTGTTGGAGATGGAACACAACTTTTAAAACTCTGCAAAGATTCAAAAGAGAAGCATAATAAAGAAGATACAATTTAAGTAAATAAATGTATTGATAGAAAGAGAGACACATGTCTAGTTATCCATATGTCAGTTACATTAAAGCAGAAAACATTTATTAGTGACAGCAGTAATTCTGAATTTATATGAACTTCTTAGCTCCCAGATATATGAAGGAAAATTTGACAGAATTATAAGGAAATACTGATAAAGCCATATTCAGAGTAGAAATTTTTAATATCAACTCAATAATTGATAAGTTAAGCAAAAATAATTAGAGAAGACTTAATACCATTATCTTGATTGAATAGAAATATTTGTGTGTTGAATGGAGATATTTTATATGTACATATATAAAAGAAATTTTGAACTTAATTAAAATATACAGGTGATTTTTTAAAAGTACATGAACTTTTACAGAAATTGACAAACTAGATCTTTAAGCAAGTCTCAGCAAATGTCATGATCTGAAACTATATTATCTTCTGTGAATATGATGAAGCAAATTAAAAACCAAAGAATAAAACAAAAATACATTAAGAAACTAAAAACTACACTTCAAATAAATCATCCAAATATAAATTAAATTAGAAATTAGAAAATATTTCAAACTGATTTACAGTGAAAACTACATATCAAAAGCTCAAGAATGTAAGCTGAAGACTTATATGGAGGAAAATGTATGGCCTTAGGTGTGTATATTAGAAGAGAAAATATTGATCTATGAGTCCTATTAAAAAATTAGGAAAAGAATGACAGAATAACGTATAGATGTCAATAAAAGAGGAACTTAGAAAGCTAAGCACGCACACAAATATGATAGAAAGCAATAAAGAAGACAATCAAAAACCACTCTAAAAACATTAATAAAATAAATGAAGGGTCAAGATTGATCAAGGAAAAAATATTGGAAGTGATGAGAGGAAAAGAACTACAAAAACTATATAAAATTTTTAAACAATATAGTCGATTAATTTGAAAATATTTATAAAAATAAAGGACCTTTACTAGTTTTACTGAAACTTTAAATAAAGAAGAAACTTTTTTCCAACCAGTTCCACACACTGGAAAGACAGAAAGTTTTCTAATTTTTGTTATGTATTTTGTGTTATTTTGATAATGAAACCAGATAGGGTGCATATTACAAAAGGAAAATTGGAGTATATATTACTTAAAAGCATATAAGCAAAAATCCTATATAAAGCATTAGCAAACAAAATTCAATAATATTGGGAAAGGATCATATACCAGAACTAAGAGAAGTTCATTCCAGGTACGGAAATACAAAAAAAGTTAATCATGAGAAAAACATCACACAAATCCCAGTTAAAGAACATGCTACAAAATATATGCTCACTATTCTTCAAAACTGTCTATGTCATCCAAAACAAAGAAAGTCTGAGAAACACAGCCAAGAGGAGGCTTAGGAAACATGACAGTTTAATGTAATGTGATATCTTAGATGGTATCCTGGAACCGAAAAAAGATAGTAAGCTAAAAACTAAAGCAATCTGAATAAGTGTGGACTTTCTAATAATGTTTCAATATTGGTTCATTAATTTTAACACATGTACCATACTTATGTAGATGTTAGTAATAGGGAAAAGTCAATGTGAAGTATATGAGAACTCTCTATACTATTTTAATAGTTTTTTATAAGTCTAAAATTATAAAAAAAAAATCTAAATTTATTTTTTAAAAAGTAATTCAGGAAAAAATGTCAAATAGAAAATAAGGGCATTAAAACTAAACAAAAGTGATAAAACGAGAATATGAAATGTGACTTTTAAAAGTGGGCTAAAAAAATGAGTGACAAAAGCATTTAAAAATTATATTAATGCATACGCAGTCAGAAATAGAATGTACAAGCACAAATAACCCCAATTTTCCACAAAATGCCACTTGAGCCACATTAATAGATTTGTGTTAAATTAGATGTGGATTTACAAGGACAAAGATGATAGGAGAAGAAGCAGTAGTGACAAACTTATTTTTTTTTAAATGAAAACCAAACGGTTTTATTTTCAGAGTTAATCATCAAAGTATTTAAGACCTCTTTGGTATTCTTTAAAACATTTTTTTATTTTTAAATTTGACATGCAATATTATATTTGTTTCAGGTGTGTGACATAGTGATTAGACATGTCTTACAAAGTGATCACCCCAATGAATCTGACACTACACATACTATTACAATATTATTGACTGTATTCTCTGTGCTATACTTTACATCTCCATGACTATTTCGACACTACCAATTCGTACTTCTTAATTCTTTCCCCTTTTCCCTCTACCCATCAGCACCCCTCCCATCTGGCAAAATGTTCTCTGTATCTATGAGTTGGTTTCTGTTTTGTTCTTTTTTTGCTAGGTCCATCCATGTTATTGCAGATGACAAGATTTCATTCTTTTTATGGCTGAATAATATTCTATTGTATATATGTACCATTCTTCTTTATCCATTCATCTAATGATGGGCACTTAGGTTGCTTCCATGTCTTGGCTACTGTAAATAATACTGCAGTGAATACATGGATGCACATGTCCCTTCAAAGTAGTGTTTTGGGTTTCTTTGAATAAATACCCAGAAGCAGAATTATGGAGTCCTTTGTCTCTTGATACAGCCTTTGTTTTAAAGTCTAATTTGTCTAGTATAAATATTGGTACCCCAGCTTTTCTTTTTCCTTTCCATTTCCATTTTTATGAAATATTTTTTTCATTTCTTTACTCTCAGTCTGTGTGTGTCTGTGATCTAAAGTGAGTCTCTTGTAGGCAACATATGTAAAGGTTTTATGTTCTTATTCCTTCAGCCATCCTATGTCTTTTGATTGGAGCATTTAATCCACTTACATTTAAAATAATTGGTGACATATAATGTATTGTCATTTTATTATTCATATTTTTAATCTTTTTTTTCTTCTTAAAGAAGTTCCTTTAACATTTTTGTAATACTGGTTGGGTGGTGATGAACTCCTTTAGCTTGTTTTTATCTGGGAAGCTCTTTATCTGTCCTTTGATTCTAAATAACTTTTCTGGGTAGAGTAATCTTGGTTGTAGTCCTTACTTTTTACCACTTTAAATATTTCTTGCCTATCTCTTCTGGCCTGCAATGTTTCTTATGAGAGCTCTCTTGTAGTAACTAATTGCTTTTCTCTTGGCTGCTTTTAAAATTCTCTCTTTGTCTTTCACCTTTGGCATTTTAATTATGATGTGTCTTAGTGTGGGCCTCTTTGAGTTCATCTCGTTTGGGATTCTCTGTGCTTCCCGGGCTTGTATGTCTCTTTCCTTCACCAGGCTAGGTAGAAGTTTCCTGTCATTATTTTTTCAAATAGATTTTCAATATGCTTGATGTTGTCCCAAAGGCCCCTTAAACTCTTCATATATTTGGATTTTTTTTTTTCTTTTTGCTATCCTGATTGGATGTTTTCTGTTACCTTATCTAACAAATCACTGACTTGATCCTCTGCTTCATCTAAACATCTAATCTCTCTAATGTATTCATTTCAGTCACTATATTCTGCTTTTATGACCTTTTTTTATGGTTTCTATCTTTATTTTTCTGTTTCCTATCTCTTTGTTGAAGTTCTCACTGAGATCACTGAGCATCCTTATAACCAGAACTCTGGATCTGGTAGATTGTCTCCATTTTGTTTAGTTTTTTTCTAGAGCTTTTTTCTCTCCTTTCATCTGGGACATGTTTCTGTTTCCTCATGTAGCTGCCTCCTTAGGTTTGTTTTTATATATTAGGTAGAGCTGCTATATCTCCTGATCTTAGTTGAGTGGCCTTATATAGTAGGTATCCTGTGGGGCTCATTGGCACAGTCTCCCTGGTCACCTGATCTGGATGCTCCAGGTGTGTTTCTTGTGTGTGTCCTGTGTGCCCTTCTATTATAATTGAGCCTTGATTGCTTTTGGCATGTCTGTGGGAAGGATTAATCCTCAGGCTAATTGGTCATGAGGACTGGCTATGACTATAGTGAAGAAGCTGTTGTGCAGAGGCTGACACTACAGAGCAGGATTTAGTTTAGCAGGGCTCAGGTGCCTGCTTAGTTTGCCCTTTGGGCGTGTTGTTTGTGGAGGTAGCTGGGTGATTCTCTAGTGTTGTCAGAAGCTAGCCACTGGGAATGTTGGTTTTGGGACCTTTTGGGAGGGGCTCTCATGCAGGCCAAGGTCAGCTCCTGCCTGTGCCCTGTCTGTGGACACTTGGTATGTGCTATAAAGTCATCTACAGGCAGTTGCCACTTGTGCTGGGCTTGAATGTGCCTGGGAGAGGCAATTGCCACTTGCGCTGGGCTTGGAGGTACCTGGGAGAAGTTAAGCTGCAAACTGAGGCTGGTTTCCACTAGTGCAGGGCATAGGGCTACTTAGAAAGGGGTACAGGGCATGCTGAGGCCAGATGCTGCTTGTTTTGGGTTTATGTACTCTCTGAGCAGGAGAGGTCTTCTTCTTGGAATATGAGTTCTAAAAAAAAACAAATCAATCTCTCTCTCCCTCTCTATGCCTTCCCTCTCTCTCCTTTCCCCTCCCCCTCCGCCTGCATCTCCATTCCATTTCTATCCCCTCATCTTTCTATTTATATCTATGCTTAAGGTTCTTTGAGAGGTTTTAGGAAGGTCCACAACATGAGCCAAGACGGGCTGTTTGTATGGAAAAGCCACTGGAAGCAGCTTGGTGGGCATGCTAGTTGGGTAGTGTGGGGTCTCAGGAAGTAATCAGAGTGGGATGAATGGTATTTGCCAGGTGGATGGAGACTCAGACTTGTTTACTGCCTATACCTGCAGACTGAGTTTGGGGAGGGCTCAACAAAGTAAAATGGCTTCTGCCAGCACTTCTGTCTGGGAGAAAGCTGCCCCTCCAGTCCTCTCTCTGAGGCCAGACAATTTAGTTCCTCATGAATATACCTGATGCCTTTCGAGGTGCTGTCCCACTGTTGGAGCTCAGAGCAAGTAAGTCTGTTAGCAAGTAAGTTCATGTGTAGGCCCTTTAAGAGGAGCCTGAGACTCCAGCAGCCCCTTCTCTCACTCAGCCACAGTCTACACTGGTTTTCACAGCTAAAAGTTATGGGGAATTCTCTTCCCAGCGCTAGAACTCTGGGCTGGGGAGTCTGGTGTGGGTCTGGGAACACCTCGCTCCTCTGGGAGGACCTGTGCAGCTGAGATATACCTCCCTGTTTTTTAATCACCACGTGTGGGTATGGGACCAGCCTATTCCAAGTCTCCACCCCTTTTACTGGTCCTGAGATAGCTTCTTTTGTACCTCCTTATTTACAAGATTTCTGTTCAGCTAGACTTTAGGCAATTCTCATTGATGGTTGTTTTGTATTTTAGTTGTAATTTTGATGTAGTTTTGGGAGGATGCAAGCACAGCATTTACCAACTTACTCCTTCATCTTGACTGGAAGCTGTAACCCACTTTTAGAAGATGCAGATCTGAGAACACAAAATCTTTTGTCAGTAGTGGAGAAAGCCAGGAAGCAACCTGACTTTGGTTATTACAAGTTTCCTAAAAGGGTTAGAAAATTTCCTACACAAAGGAAGTATGGAAGTAGGAGGTAATGATGAAGCTTAAAACATGAAGACTGTAAGTGTATTTAAGAAGTAGTTAGAACCTCACAATAGAAGTTGGAGAGAGAAAATTAGTTGGTTTCTGGCTTGGTGTTACCAATGTACAGATGAATATAGAGGTACTGTCTTGGAGACAAAGGAACTAAAGATTTACATACCCACTGATAGAAGTGTCTTCCTCCTGAAATTTAAATTCTAGAAAAAAAAACCCCAAAACATTGTTTGTCTGTCCATCATCCATCCATCCATCCATCCATGTATATACACATCCATGTATATGTGAGGTTCTCCAAGAATATGGTGAAACCCACCAAAGATCATGCCTGTGGACTAAGCTCCCATTCAGCATTTTTGTAGCCCGTTCTTAAATTTGAAGAAGTTTCACAGTATGAAAATATGAGTCAGATGTAAGAATATGAGGGTGGAGTAGAGTGGAGCATATCTTAATAGAAAAGATTGCAAAAAGAGTATTTTAAAACTATGTATTATATGAAACAAGAGCCAACGATATAAAAATGTACAGAGAGTACAAGAAAAGTTTTGGATAGTAAAAATATGACAGTAGAAATAAAATCAAGCCAACAGAAGGACAGGAAGATAGTTGGAGCAGAAGTATAATAAAAATTAAAAAGATGGGAAATAGGAATGGAAAGATAAGAAAATTAAGGCCTGTGCGAGATATTGAACCTTAAATAGGAAGTTGAGAAAGAGAAAAATTAGAGAAGGGAATTATCAATGAAATCATTAAATAAAATTTCTCGAAATTGAGTATTATAGCTGAAAGGACCTAATGAATACCAAATACAGTGGTTGAAAATAAATAATACCAAAACACATTATGAGTCTTCAGAATACTAGGTGCAAACAAAGAATACTAAATTTTTCCAGAATTAGTAATTTTTCATTAAAAAAAATTCAAAAATCAGAATGCTACTGACTTTAAAATTACAAAGGAAACTTTTGGAAAATGTAGCAAAACATTCCCAACACAGAATTCTCTACCTAACCAAACTATGAATTATAAGTCAGGGACAAACACATTCAGATATAGAAGGACATGCCTTTTTCTCAGGGAGTAACTAGAAAATATGGTCCATAAAAGAAAGAATAAACAAACATGTGCTGTTTTGTGGTTCTGGACTTACCAAAGAAAAATATAAACATATGTTCACACAAATACCTATATATAAATGTTTATGGTTTCTTTATTTATAATCACTTAAAATTGAAATTATCTAAATGTTATTCAGCTAGTGAATGGATAAACAAAATATGATAATGGAATATTAATTTTCAATAAGAAGGAAAAAACTGATACACACATCCACACAGATGAATCTCAGATGTATTATGCTTAGTGAAAGAAACATTTTTTTAGACAGAAAAGCTACAATACTATAGGATTCCATTTATATATGACATTCTGGAAAAGGCAAAACTATGGGGACAAAAATGGCAGTGGCTGTCAGGGCAAACAATAGGAGGAGGGGACTGACTATGAATGGGCACTTTTGTTGTGATGAGGCTCTTCCATATCTCAGTTATGGTGGCAGTTTAAGGTGACTGTTACATCATTGCATATACATTTCTTAAAACACCTTGAAAAGATAATATTTATTGTAAGCCAATTATAGCCCCCAATAAACCTGTTAAGAGTAACAACCACTGCAGATGTCACTTCAGCAATAAGACCTTCCCTGGCCACCTATTTTCATGGGCTTGTTCCCTATCCATTCTACTCAAGTTCTCTTTCCCTTCCCCTCCTTTAGAAAACTCTTAGAAGGGTTTCCAGGAAATGTTTTGTCATCTCTAGGTTGTTGCCCTTTTAGTTTAAAGAATTAAAATCATTTGACCTTTCTCATTGATCCTGATTTTATTTCTTTTCAAATTTTCAGCTATTTTATACTTTTCATCTTAATTATTTTACTCTGAGTACAAAAATTTTCAAGCATAGGCAATTTGCATTTAAGAAAAAAAAGCTCTAATGATGAAATCAAGATTGTGTTTCTGGGGTTAACACACATGTTTTTCTCCATAGATAGCAGTGAATGCCTTGCAGATGACTGTAGTATAATTGCTGGAGGGAACCTCACTGGTTGGCACCCAGACTCTGCTGCTGTGTTGTGGCGAAGGGTCTTGGGAATCCTCGGAGATGTAAATAACATTCAGTCACCCAAAATCCATGCCAAAGTTTTTGGCTACCTATATGAACTCTGGTACAAACTAGCAAAGGTACGTCTTGCTGTGTTACTTTTTTTTCTAATATGGGAAAATTGTTTTATCTTTTAACATGAAAACTATGTTGCAGTTCACTACTGAACATATTCTGGAACAAAAATTAGGTGTATAGACAAAGTATTATCAAAAATAAATAACACTTATATTTTGATTATCTAATAAATGCAGAAGTTAATTAATGTATAAGTAGAATATTACTATAATATATTAAGAATAAGTTATTCAGTAATTTTGATTACTCTATAAAAGTGGTACTGGCTTTAATGTAAGACAATAAATACTAAGAAGAACATTAACATCACCATCCCACAAGATAACCAATAGTAATATATAGTCTTATTTCTAGGGATAAACACATTTTTACAAAATTAGAATCTTAGAGTACGTACAATTTTCATTCTGGTTTTTGTTTTTGTTTATTACATAAATTTTCCCCATCTTACTGTATTTTAAGAAAAAAAGAAACGAAAAGAAAAAACATGATCCATGTTTATGCAATGTAACTTCTTGATCCATTCTTTTTCATTTGGAGTTCAGGACCTCTCCAAGCCTTAATAGTCAAGGAAAAACAATGCCCTGGTTTTGTATTAAATCTAAAACTACACACAGTAAGTTAGACATAAAATTCAAAAGACAATAGATCTCACACACGCAAAAAGAAAACTCGTAAATACTATGGGTTTTCACTCAACTTTTAGGAATTTAATTGGAAGCAGCTATTTCACTATGGAACACAATATTGAAATATCATTGGGATAAACTGACTTGCCTTTCCTAAAATTGTACTGTTTCTGAATTAGATACGGGATAATCTAGCAATAAGCCTGGATAACCAATCTTCTCCATCTCCTCCGGTCTTGATCCCACCACTCAGAATGTTTGCATCATGGCTATTTAAGGCAAGTGGATATGTGTTTATTCCTTTATTGTAATTTCCTCTTCCTTTCTAAAATTGAGTTTTAAAAATGTAATTGCCCAAGACTGCATCTTTTGAAGACAGACAGGGTCTTACTAAAGCCAATATGTCCCATATCTCCATAAACAACTCTTATGGAAAACTGAGAAGTAAATGAAATGTCGAAATGCTGTGTGTGCATCTGGAGTTCATTAAATCTTTAAACATCATCTTCTTGGCAGGCGACAACATTACCAAATGAATATAAGGAAGGCAAACTACAAGCCTACAAACTGATCTGTGCCATGATGACCAGACGCCAGGATGTTCTGCCAAACTCAGACTTCCTGGTGCATTTTTACCTAGTGATGCACCTGGGATTAACCAGCGAGGATCAGGTATTCTGTGACTTCTTTATCATGGTAGCCCATTATTTGTAAAGTGCATATCACTCTTTGCAGGTTAAATTGAGGTTGATGAAAATATATCAGAAGTGTTAAAATCCTCAGTAATTTCAACTCTTTTACACATGGCAACATTGGTCTTTCAAAAATGTAAATCAGATTTTATCACATCCCTGCTCCTCCCCACTGATTTTGCATTGCACCAACCAAATTTGAATATTATTCTATGGCCTATACAGTTTAATATAATCTAACTTCTGCCTATGTTGTCAATCTCAAAAATGCTATTTCACCCACTTTTTGTTGGGATTCTTCTTTAGATTTTGTTTAAAGAAAATGATTCTGGTCATTTAAAAACGTTTGAAAGCTATAGTTTTAGGAATTAGGATTTTTTTTTGGAAGACCTCACCCATTAATTAGGGGTCCTGACATTTCTTTATAAGGAATTATTTTAATTTCTTTCACAAAGAAATATAATTGGTGGTTAAGTTGAAACAAAAGCCAAAGTAGCCATTTGTAACAGCCCCTCCTTACAGACCCAGGGTGTACAGTGTAGGATGTAGCTATCTGAATATTAAGCAAACAGGTGATATGATTGGTTTGTACTTCACAGAGATTATTCTGGACTCTGGAGGATGGATTTAAAAATGTGACAGTGGTAGCAAAGAGTAGGAGGCGGGGCCTGCAGGCAGGGAGATTAATTAGGAAGCTGTTAAATGAATATAGATGAGAAGAAGGAATGGGAAAGATTCAAGAAATTTTAAGCATTTAATTTTATCACTAGGTCTTCTTGACCAATTATAGGTATGAGGGGTGTTTCAGAGTTTACCCTTTAAGTTGTGGATACTTATCAGTGAACTCGAATCATTCATGGACTGCAGATAGCCATCCTGTCTGTATTTCTTTTGTTCTTTATAAATGCGGAAGAGTTATTTCATTTAATGAATAAGTAGAATAAAAGAATTAAAGAATAGCTTATAGTAGTAGTATTCAGTAATTTTAATTACTCTTTATAAAAGTGATACTGACTTTATTGTACAAACTTTAGAAAATGTAGAAAATACTAAGACGACTATTAACATCATCTCACAGAATGTTTGATGCAGACACACAGAACTTTTAACAATCCTAGGATACGTGTAGGTCATTCTCCTGATTAACCAGCTTTTCTTTGTTGCTTCAGAATGCACTTAAACCTTCCCAACCCTTAGGCCCTATTTAAAAATCTTGAAATATATTCCCTAATAAACACTTTGAACTTTAATCATTGAACATTTATTGGCCATATTGACTACTGAGTTGTCAGATTTGCTCCAATTGCAGCAGTGTATAAAGGTCATCTATATATCAGGCTGGACTTAGACCCATAGTCTCATTTATTTCCCAAGTAAACGTGGAAATAGAGATGTGAAAGTAGAACTGTTTGCACTTCATGCTTAGATATTTTGCAGCCATCATTGCAGGTGGAAGCATCTTTTACAGAATGATGTAACTCAGAGCATGTGGAAGATTAAGGGGGTATAAATAGGCAAGAGAATTAACTCTCACAGATAATAATGAGATCCCTCAGTGACAGCCAAGAGAGGAAGGGTTAGTTAACAGTGGCACTTGAAAGCAGTGTTTTGCTAAGATATTGCAGGAAAAAAATTTACTTGGTCTTAATAACTGTAGAATTTTCTAATTTAACAAAACTAATTTGAAGTCAGCAATAAACAGTATTACTAACATACAGGTGTGAGTTTAGAATCTTTCTATTTTAAAGTGTGTTGGAGTGAAAATAAAACTATAAAATGAGATAAAATGAGTATATTATAACATTTAAGAACCTAAAACATTATTTCGAAAAATAAAAATTTACAGTGTAGAAAAAGGAACTTTCAAATTTTATAACTAAAATTATTTTCTCATTTTAATGGATGCCACGTTTTCTGTTAAGTTTGATTTTTTTGTTGTTCATTGTAAAATATGTAAATCTTAAATGGTGGTCCATTGCCAGCAGTATTCCCAATGTCCAGACTTCTAAGAAAAAAACAGCAATATCATAAATCTCTATTTTATAATCTTCCTATTGTTTAGGCCATTAGAAGCTTGAATTTTTTATGTATGTTTAATAAAATTGACTGTTTAGCTTTAACCTTAACAGTTATTGGTATGTTTTAGCAGCCCTGACTGTCTGCCAAACAGAATTACTCTACATAAACTATTACTTTGCCAGAAGAAAATTATGCAGAAGATCTTCTAATGAAAGAAACCTTTCTCACTTAAGAAATATCCCTTGTAATTAGTTTAACTTTGAGTCCGTGTGTCTAAATAGATCATGGTAGTTGTTCCAGATCTCATATGTACTTCTGGAAACATATGTAATGTTAATTATTAAAATTAAAGAAATTGTTTGCTGAAAAGAATACAGTTAAATTCAAATTTTTAATTGACAAACTGTGTACCTATGACTAGTACCACCTCAGGGCTTGTTTCTATGCTACGAGAGTTCTCAAAGAGCCACAATTTTATGTAGGTTGGCACTAAAAGACTTCATTCCTGCAGAGAGAACCTTATAATTTTTTTTTATTTTTGATTAGATAAGTAATAGCAAATAATTTAAAAATTTTCTAATGTTTATTAGTTTTTGTCTTACAAATAAAATCCAAGGAAAATTTCCTCTTTTCTCCTCTGGGTGGCACACTTGTCTATACAACCTGCAGCTGTGTACGAGGACTACCACTAAGCTTTAAAACTGCCGCATGATTTGGAGCCCTGTGAGCATTATGGTGTGGCATGGTCATTTTACAAATGTTTTCCTAAATCTGAGAGTATCAAATTACATTAGTAGTTACTAATAAAGTGTTGAATTTGAAATAAGCTCTAAGATGCTGTCTTTCTGCTTATAGTAAAAAAACCCCACTTTTTTTAAATTAAAAAAACTTTTTGTGAAATAGATATCTTACAGATTGTGTCCTATAATACAGTCATGTAAAATCTTGGTTTCATATAATGTGATAGCAAATTATTTATGTAAACAAACATAGTCATCTCTACATTTAAAAATAATAATACATATATACTGAATTGTCAGAAATTAAAATGTTACATCCCAAACTGTTTTTAATATTAGTTGGACCAGTTTTAACTATTCTAATAACAATAATTTATTAGCTAAAACAGTGATTTTATCAAATAGCATTTCCCATGTTGCAAATTTATGGTTTGTCAGTATGAGAAAAATGCTTTGAAATAGCTTTATGTTTCCTATGAAGTTTTCAAAAATTGATCTTGCTACTAGTTTAGGAAAATAATTAGGATTATAAAGATTTTCAAAATAACTGTAAATTATTAACAAAATTTGGGTGAATTGTGAGACTGTGGAGCCTGCTGTGAAGGGGTCTTCTGCTTGGCTATCCTCTGCTACTTTGTGTCTACGAGGCCTGTGGGGCAGAGGACCCACAGTGCCAGACTCTGCTGGGAACTGTGTGAGGATGTCCCATTGATTCTTCCTTGCAATTCAGTTAGATAAATATCATGACCCATTGTGTAAATAAGTAAGGTTCAAAAAATACTGAGAACTTTTGCCCAGTGTCACATCTTTTAAAAAAGGCTGTTCGAATTCATAGGCAAGTATGAATTATCTATAGGGTAGTCTTTTTCATTGATTCACAGCTAACAATTTGGTCA
Source organism: Cynopterus sphinx (assembly GCA_030015415.1). NCBI lineage: Eukaryota > Metazoa > Chordata > Mammalia > Chiroptera > Pteropodidae > Cynopterus > Cynopterus sphinx. The sequence continues at coordinate 59,674,457 of CM057389.1, forward strand.
AATAAACAGTCCTTGGTTGTATTCCTCTCTTCTGTCTTGTTTTATCTAGGCTTTGGCCTTGGTCCTTCCACTTCAGAATTCTTATTGGAGTGCCCTCCTGCATCCAACCTTTCCTTTCATAGTTGCCTTCCTGGTTAATCACCATTTTCCAGCTCCTCTTCTAAGGCTGTCCCTAGCTCTTCTTAGGTTTTCCAAATGCTTAAGCAGCTTTTCACCTCAGTCTTCCCCAGAATATTTGGACATGAAAAGAGTTATGATTGGGATTCATTAAAAACAGTTCCTATTAATTTCATCATTATTTAAAACATAAGGGAAGATCAGTATGTGTGAAATGGAGAAGGACAGTTGAGGAAAGGAATCTTATTTTTGTTTTTAAGAACTTATATCAAAGACTGGAAAGTTTTCTTTGCTTGAAATAAGTAAGCTATTTTTCAACAATGACTTACAGATTTAACATTTTAATGTAATTTGTCTGTTATACATCAAAGTTAAATTTTATTTTAAGTGAAAAACTTATATTAATGCAGAATTGTTGTTGCAAATCTGCATGTAGAAATTTTGAGAAATGTAGTTCTTTCTTATTTTCATCTGTAATAGCCTATTGTTGTATTTGCTAGCACACCAAAAAAGCATGAGGCCTGTCTCAGCCGGAGGAATATATATTGTTCTGCCCTGAGGTAACAATCCAGCTACAAATCTGAATCATGATATTATAAATTTATGATACAGTATAACATAGTATGAAGTAATGTAACAATCAAGAGCATGGATTTCAAAACAGCTTGTCTGAGTTCCAATCTTTGCCCTTCCCTTATTATCCAAATCATTTGACCCCATTCTACCGAAACGCAGGCAATTATAGTGCCTTCTTCAGGGGGTTGTTTGAAGAGTTTGATGAGGCAAACCATTTAATACACTCATTTCAGAGTCTGGACACAATAGCTCTCAGTAAGTGTGAGCCCTTGCAATATACCAGAGAGAGTGAGGAGGACAGCAACAACTTGAGTAACCAAATTATTCTGTTTGATTTCTTAAATGTTGTTTTTTTTTTTTCTCTTCGTGTATTTTCTTGCCTTTGAACAGAATTATTTGACTAAAAATAACTGTATTTCTACTTCTTGACAGGCAAGGATTCTGTGGTCAAATATAGTAATATGTTTATTTAACCCTTGTGTGATTCAGAAACGTTTCTTGTGTGTCCCTGGCCATTGGCTCACTTCTCACCCATTCCTCACCCCATCCAGCATGCCTTATGAATGATGGAAGCCAGAAAGCTGACCTCTGTGTGTCCCCAGCTCCTTGCAGCTGGGTGGACATCAGAGCAGGTTCCATCTGGCAGAGGCACCTGCGTGGTGCTGGGAAGCTGATGTGGGCAGTGGTCGGCAGTAGCTGCTGTGAAGTTCCGCTCAGGCACCTGCACCTCTGGCGGCAAGAGCAGGCAGTGGTGTCTCTGCTGGAACTGCTCTGTGGCGTGCCTGGGTGTTTCCGCTTGTCATCTTGTTCCTGGTGGTAGAAAGTTCATGCTGGGTGTCCTGGCACTTCCTGTGATCTAATGCCCTGATATAAATCCCTTTCCTCTTAATCTTAGCAGAGCAGATTCTGTTGTCTGAAGTAAAAACTTGGCTTTAGATGTTGACTTCTCTGCAAGGTATTATGCTGGGCACTGGTGATACATGATCAACACTGGTTCATATTTCAGCTGTTAAATGCACTCGGAGCATTTCTCCCCACCCCTTAATTTTGGTTACTTGCTTTGTAGCCAAGAATATTTAACTTGTTTTAGGAACATTTTGCTTTTGTTAACTTTATATTTTAATGAATCTTTTGCCACACCAGTGTTAAAAAATAATTTTAAACATCATATATAGAGTAATATTTTATCATAGAAGTTGATTAGTTCATGATTTTCTTAATGGATGTTACAACCTCCTCTCATGAGGTATATGATGGAATAATATAATAATAAACAGTCTTTTGTAAAAAGATCCCAAGGGGCCCCTCAGTGAGCTTAAGACTCAGCAGTGAGCTATGAAAGGTGCAGGGGTGATACTTGTAAATTGGCCTTACCTGACTCTTTTAATAACCCCAGACAGCCTGTATCATGCAGTGATATGTAATAATTGCATCACCTTTTCTCAGACAAAGAATTGTTCTTCACTGAAAATTTAGACATAACTAGAACAACTATTTGTTAAACTTATCAACATATTTAAGGTTAAATATAAATGAATATTCAGTTTCAGAGAATGAAGGATTAAGATGGCAAATTAGGGAACTTGTTTACTTCATATCCAAGGAAATCTAATAGATCTCTAAAGTGCTTACTCTGTATAGCAAGTTTTTTTTTTTTTTTTAACCAAGGTTTGAATTAATGGGACTTTAATTCAGGACTCATAGAATAAAGTGCATATGTATAAATTTAAAAGTCCAACTGATGTTTAGAAGATTAAATATTAACCTTGATACATATCAGTAGAGAAGCTTTAGAAGGCTAACTTAAAAGCTTCATCTAAAAACAATTTTTAAAAAACTAATAGGGTTGTACAGTGAATGAAAAACAGGACTAATTCCAGGCCTTATTCCTAAGGTTTTTAAGAATGGGGAAATATATCTTCCAAGATTGTAGGATATATAAACACATACAACATTTGACCTTTATGATGACAAGCCTCATATGAAAGCTAAAAGACTTGAGTGCTAGATTTAGCTTTGTCACCTTCTGGACACTGGGATTTGCCTGGTCACAGGTGGTCAAGTGAATGAGCTGGACCAGAGGACCTCTAAAGCCCCCTCTTATTGAGAATTTTTATATACTCTGATTTATTTTTAGGCTTTTTATTATTAGGGTCACATCATTCTTTACTACCTATAGCAAAACTTTTCACATGGAATATTTTTCCTCACTATAGTAAAAACCTAATCAGTTTCTAAAGATATATACAGTAGTATGAGGCACATAAATGAATATTTATAATAGCCATCAATTTGTGCAGAGGGCCAAATGGGTGATACACATGTTATAGGAACTACACTGTGTTGAATACCCCTCTAGTTAAGTTGATTTGAAAGCAGCTCACAGGTGAGATGGCATTTGAGCAGGAATTTCAAGGATAAATTGGATTTAGATGGTAGCACAAGAAGCAAGGTGGAATTTCACATGTCAAAGATACAGACTTTCTCAGGCCATGTTCAAGAAACAGTGACCATTGTGGTTTTGATATAGTGCCAGATAGATGTGTGGAAATAACGTTTGGACATGGATCCCAGGCAGCACTGTAGAGAGCCTTGATTCAGTCTTTTTTATCCCATAGATACTGGAAGCTGTTGAAAGTTTTTGAGCACAATACTCAGTTTTTTAAGAAGCTTAAATCACAGTGGTTTTGCGGGATGGATTATAATCAGGAGAGAATGTTCACAATAAGCACAGAAAGGGTAATTGTAGTAGCCTTGGGACAAGGTAATGAGGGCCTAACAGGGACTGAGACACAGATGGATGAGTGTGTGTGTGTGTGTGTGTGTGTGTGTGTGTGTGTGAGAGAGAGAGAGAGAGAGAGAGAGAGAGAGAGAGAGAGAGAGAGAGAGAGAGAGGAAAGGGGAAACAGAAAAGGGAAGGGAAGGGAAGGGAAAGAAGAGAAAGAGAAAAAGAGAGAGAAATACTTTGGACAGGTAAGATATAGTACTGCATGGTAAGTACCCTGAAAAGGTAGAGCCTCCTGGCACTATTCCCATTATCTCTCAAAGCACAAGTCAATTCAGAAAAGCAAGATGAATTGATAAAAGGTGAGGGGCAAGGTAGGATGTGTCCCTCTCTTCACCATGAACATTGTAGCACAAGGGCAGACTAAGCAGTATACGAAGGATACGCCAAGGGGTGTCCCCACAGAATTCTTGCCTATTAAGAAGTAGAAATATGTGGGAAAGATTTCCAGGTACATTTTTTTCTCCACTTAAGAGAACATACTTTCTAACTCTGTTGGAATTCAAACAGTCGATGCGCAAACTATAAACATATTTATAGTTGTTAAACTAGAACTTCTAAAGGTCTTTGTTATTTTATGTTTTTTAACCACTTAAATTACTTTTTGTTTTTGAAAGTAATTTGACATTAAAAAACAAAAATTATTTTTCTTTTTTTAAATTAATTATTTTTATGGTGGCATTGGTTAACAAAATCCAATACAAAACTTATTTTTCTGATAATACAATTTTTATTAGTTTGAAATTACTCTATTCATTTTCATGGGAATATAAGGTTTACTGAAGCAATAAAAAAAACTTTCAAGTTTGACTTAGATGGAAGAATAATATTTACAAGGATTGGTGGTATACATCAACCTTCTTCTGACATATATCATTAAGTAAATGATTATTCTTATGTGCTTTATTGTATAAATTCAGAGTGATAAAATGTAGCATCTAACATTACTTAGTATTATGCCATCAAGCAATGTCCAGTGCTTTCTGAATGTTTTCTATAATGTTTCATGAGAATATATAAGCCACAGTTAGTCAAAGTTTTATATATATAAAAATAGTATTATAACTTTATTCAGCCACCAGTAGACTTAAGGTAGACAGCTGTACCAGAATAATAAACTGGAAGGTTTTTTTAAAAAACCTTTTTTTAAAAAACCTGTGAAACCAATCATTATTTTTACTAAGCTACTGACTGAGCCCACTCACACCTAAATAAGGAAAGTAGAAATATGGAGAGGGTAACTGATGGTGGGAGTTTTGGTTATGAGGTCTAACCCATGCGCAGTGAACTTGTTACACAACTTTAGAAAGGGTAAGACGATGGCATGGGAGGCTGATCAGGACAGGAAGACTACCTGAGAGGCCAGAAACTAGAGTTTGGTTTGATTTTCCCTTTTGAAGTTAAAGGTATAAAGATTTGTTTTCAAGTAAATGCTATCAGTGAAGAAGGTGAACTTTGTATATTTAGCTATAAGTGTTTATAAATATGTGCTCCATGAAATAAAACATTAAAATGCAATGTACCATGAACTCAATATATGTGGAAAATTGAAAGATTTTGTTCTTAATGAACCATTAATCATATGATATAGTGTATGCAGTGGGCTGCATTTTTCAGTAGAGGAAATGTTCCTTTGCCCTGAGGTCTCTGGAAGGAGACTGTATTGTGGTGTCTTGCAAGGCCCAAGTCTTCAAAATCTTCCTTAGTAGATCACTGGAGTATATATTGTCTTTTCTCAGACAGAGCAGGCATTCAATAAACATGTTGATTGATAGAAAATTAAGGGAAAAAAGGAAGACCTTAAAACCATGTTCATTGCCTCATGTAGAAGAATGGGTGAACAAAGTAGCTGAGCTGAACTATTCTGGCTGAGAGTCTGGCTCCAACTATCAACTTTAAAGTAGGCATTAACTTCCTATAGTGGAAAGCTAGCCAATGTTCATTACCCTGGAACAGTGATTCCTAGGACGCAAAGGGATTTTGCTACCTTCCTTTCTCTGGGGACACTGGGCAATGTCTGGAGACAATTTGGTTGTTACAAGTGGGGATTAGGGTGCTCTGGCATCTAGTAGATAGAGGCCAGGGATGTCGTTAAAGTTCCTACTAAGTACAGGTCCACAACAAAGAATTGATGATCCCAAATGTCAATAGTACTGTGGTCGAGAAACCCTGTTTTAGTAGATGACACCAAGGAGAAGAGGCAGGCAATGTAAATTATATGACACACTCAGTTTAACCAAGGAAATTAAAAACATATAGAAATTCAGCCAGGGAGATTAAAGTTAGAGAGGCAAATGTTTTAGGTTGAACTATACAAAAATTGTCGTTATTGAACTGTTTTTCCAAAAAGTGAGGATGCGATTTCATATGGTTCAACTTATAAAATTCTGCATTTATATTTTATAAATCAATCTAAGAAGTAAGACATGGAGTGTATTTGATTAATTTAGAGTCAACATGAAAAATATCTAAGATTTTGTCTGGAAGCCTAATCTGAATAAGTAATATACCTGCAAAGCTCAAGGCAGTGCAAGACTGATTGGAGGCAAGGAGGGGTTCAGGGTGGCTCTGCTTCCCCCATGCACCTGCCCAAGTGGCTGAGAGGATGAAGAATGGCAAGAGGACAGCTTATTTAGTGAAGAGTCGACTCATGGGCAGATCATTGCTTTCTTCAGATGTCTGGAGCCCTGTCTGTGCCGGGAGAGTGAGTGGTCAGGCTGTCTTACTTCCAGAGCAGGGCCTGAGGGAAGACTCCAGCTCATTACTAGAGACACTTTCTAACCCAGCGTCCTATTCAGATATGGCTGGTGAATTATTGGGGTTTGTCAACCTCTCAAACTTTAAAGTATCCATCCAAGGCTTTCTGGCATGGCTATCTTATGGCTGCATGAGTAGAAGAGACATCTACTTTGTATCTTAAGCCCTGGCCTTACACTTAAATCTTTGCATCTTTGAGTTGGTGACCACATAGCCTTTTTTGGTGTGAGCTTATCGTTTTGCAAAATGAAGTTATTGTGACTCTCTTTGGGGCCTTGGAGGTGAGGACAGTTAGGCCCTCAGTAGATGGTAGTGTGGTCACTGAAGAAGGGATTCTCTGTTTGAAATACCACTTGTTGACCTGCAAGATTATCATTTCCCATTTAGAATTCCATGAAGGTTTTAAGAGAATTTCTGTAAAGAAGAGCTGAGAGAGAGATGGCTTCTAGTGGTATTTCAGGTACTAGTCTGTACTGAGGAGCAGGGATGCTTTAACTCCCATTTGGAAAGGAGTGATTTTGAATATAAGAGATTTTAAACAATGGCTATGGTTTATAATCCATAAAGGATAGGTTTCGATACAAGGAAAATAACATTAGGCAAAGCATTTTAAATTGCAAGTTTTGTTTCTGTGAGAAAGTGCTCTCCTTGTGAGAAATGATCTCTTTTTGTCTGTTTATTTCTTTTTAATATATAACAATAAGTGGTAGTGTGCTAATTACAGATTATTCAGCTACTAATGCTATTTACTGGAACTCATTTTAGAGAGAACAGTTTTCTGTAGAAACAATAAACAACAGTATTCCTTTTGTTCTTCAATAGAAAAATATTCTTTGGTGTAGGTATTTGTGGGCTAGAGAAACTTTAGCAAATGAGAACATTTTAGAAATAAGACATTAAAATTAAATACTCCCCCCCCCCGCCCCCGCCATACTAGAGGCCTCCATTGAACATGTTCAGCGTGATCCTTTTGTCAAGACCCAGTGCCTTCATGTGACCTTATTTGCTTTTCTCTCCTGAGTCCCTCTGGAGTACTGGTTGTCACACTGCAGGAGCCCTGTGCTATTGGCTATCCTCAATCTGTAGAGCTATCACCTACCCCTAAGAGGTCATTGCTGGAGGCAAGGGCCATGCTTTATTTTTGCCTCAAACTCCTCCCAACAGCAGACATGGTACCTGCAACCCAATCAACACTCAAGAAATTTGTCAACTTACTGTTAAATGTTTTTGTATAAAATTATCAGAATGACTTGACTTTCATTTCACATTTTTATAATGAGTAGATTTAAAATAAAGTCTTAATTTTTAGTTGGTCCTTCAAAAATGAATATTTTGGGTAAGATCATGATTAAAAATACTGCTGTAATTTAATAAAAGCAATGATTTATAGAGTTCTAAACTTTACAAAACGCTTTCAGGTCTCCTTTGCCTTTTGTAACTGCACTGTGGGGTCGATTGCATTTCTATTCCCATTTTAAAGATGTGAAATTGCTTGCTTGGGAAACAAAGTATCTGCCCAAGGTCGGATAGCCAGTTAGGAAGGTATCTGTTAGGAAGTCTTATCTTGAAATCCCTCCTCTCCTAATTCCTCATCCCCTCCTACATCTGCCTGAAAGCAACTTTGTTTAAAGAAAAAGGAAAATACTTTTAAGCCTCCCTAAATGAATTTTATTATGTGTAAATTAAAAATCAAAATGTCAAATAGTTATTCCTAGAATTTGAAGCAGTATGCCATTTGTCAACTCTTTAGAGGTCAATTAATTATTTTAGATGGTCTGATTGCTTACCTGTACCTCTTTCCTTGTTGCTATGGTGGGATTGGCATGGGCTCTCCATTATTTGATGGTCAAACAAGGTGATGTCTCAGGTTTTTTGATACTGCTACTTTGTTAGTGGTTCTGGCCTGAATAAGGTTGACAGAGCTGGCTCCCTTTGGGATTTTTCTCTCAAATTTTAGCTGTTCTTGAAAGCTCTTTGTCTAAATACAACTTAAATTACAAAAAGAAGAAGAAGAAGATGACGAAGAAGAGGAAGAGGAAGAAGAGGAAGAGGAAGAGGAGGAGGAGGAGGAAGAAGAGGAGGAGGAGGAGGAGGAGGAGGAGAAGTAGTAGTAGTAGTAGTAGTAGTAGTAGTAGTAGTAGTAATTCTGTTGCTCAAGCAGAAACTAAAACAGTACCTGTTGGACTGCTCTACTCATCCAGACCTTCATCCCACATTGGTGGTATGGTCTGTACACCCCCAGAATTGAATGAACACTGAATATATACATACATACATACATACATACATACATACATACACACACACACACACATACACACACAAATACATGCACACACAGAACACAAAAATGTTGCTCATATGTTCAGGTGGATACTTTTGCTTTTAAGGAAACAAACTATAGAACATGCATTTTATGTTAGCCTAGAATGAAAAGAATGAATAAAAATCACATTCCAAAGTTTATTTCTTCTCTGGTGTGAGAATCCCCAGAAGACGTGGGAAGCTGCAAAAGAAATAGTTTTTCTCCTTACCTTGTTTCTGGTCATAGGCTAGGACATAGCCCAGCAGAACTCCGTGCCACTAAGCAGGCTCACTCTAATCCCAACCTGAGAACCCGGTTTCCCAAATCCAGTAAGTAAGGAGGAAACATTTTTAAATGCAATGGGTGCTAGTCTTAGTAGCATCAAAAGCCCTAAAAATCTTTCAGGCAGAGTTGAAGCTGTAGGTAAATGAGCACAGAAGCCACAGCTGCTGTGTTTTCTCTAGTGATCACTTTGAGGGATGAATAGATGTCTTGATTTCTTGTAGCAGTCCTGGGAAATTTCTTGGTGTTTTTCTATAGAATATTTCAAACCACTACCTGCCCACATTCTATGCCTGCACACATGCACACACGAATGCATGCACACAAAGTTTCATTCTAGTAGTTTCCTAAAAATACTTTGGTGGGAAGCTCATTTTTATTTTGAAGATAGCATTTTGTGACCCAGTTTCTTCATGTGATAATGTTTCTATGGGAGTACCAGTTACGTGTGTATTTTGGAAGCACATCTTTAAGTCATAGCAGTCATTTGTTGACCTCACTTGAAAGTATATCTTTAAAAGAGTATTATTTGTATTTTTAAATGATAATTAGGCACAGTGAATGAGATGAAAGAATAATTTGCACTTCAGAGGTAGGTAACATCTTCAAAATGGTGTTGTGCTTTATATATAAGGCTGATCATTCATGAATATCAAAAGGTGCTTTGTTGATACTGAATTAACCTTTTCTTTTCTTACAAGAAAGAGGAGTGTTTTTGGGTTTGTGTCCAAACCTTAGGGCAATTTCTGGCCTTGATTGATCTACTTCATGTCTGTAAAATGAAAAGATTGGATGGTGATCTCATATCTTTCCTCCCTAAGTTTTCTTGGCTCCAAAGGAACAAATTAAATACCCTCTTACCCAAATTCAATAGGGATGTGTTTTTACTACTAAATTTGTGTATCATTCTAAGGTAATACAAGTGTGTAGCCAGATCCTCATCTGGATTTCAGCACGAGAGTGTGTTGATTATTCTGTTTGGTGTCATTGGTGATATTGCTTAAACATGAGTGTGTTAAGCCTATGGTTTTATCTTGGAATATTTTTAATATTCTAAGAAGAATATATTTCTAGCTGATGCATTTCTTAGACGGAATGAACAGTAAACCTGGGAACAGTACGGCTGCCTGTCTCTTTCATACCTGTATCAATTATCTCTGTGTGTATTTCAATCACTTTGGTAATTCTTACCTAAGATCATATTGCTTGTATGATTACACACCATAAGTGCTTTTCTACCTATTCTGTTATCTGTGATTCTGTGATGGCAGTCACTCTCCTTTACTTTTGTAGAGGAGAGAGTAGAGATTCCATTCAGTTTAGTCTCTTCTGAAACAAGCAGCTGGTTAACTCAGAAAAAGCAGATTTTAGTATCCTCCTATCTCACCTTTACCCACTCTGCTTCCCAGCCCCTTGTAAATTCTTGAGATGTACAAATACCATTCTGTGTAGACTCATCCCTCAGCTTTGGCCATGAGGGTTGGTCTTCTTTCAGAGAGCTGCACTGATGTCTAGCGTTCTCAGAACACTGTATGCACATGTGAGTCTGATGCAGCCTCAATGCTCTTGACTGTCATCGCTTCCCAGGAGCAGTTCACTGAAGCCCTCATTTGTTAAGGTCTCATGTGAGGAGTTAATAACTGCTCTAGAGCATCTGCATCAATCTCATTAAGCCAGACTGTTGTACAAACTATAATGTTGTGGATTTGAGGCTTATCAGGGTCACAACTAAAGTAGTCATTATATACTCAGGTCACAACATTTTCAAGGCATGATAGGTACAGCTGGTAAGTTGCTTCTTTCCATGACCCTCCAACATTTTCCCCATCTTAGGGAATCATAAATGTGCCAGAATTTCCTGATGGGTTTGCCATCTCCCTGTGAGTCTTCCCAACTGAGCTGTGAAATTCCTATTATAGGAAGAACATATGAAAGCAGCCCCTGTGATCCATGGGCTGCATGTAGGCTGTTGTGCTGATCAGAGTAAGGAGGCGGGGAGCGTTAATAATTTGTTCACGTTGCTGCGGACTTGGGCCTGAGGGAATGACTCAATTCATTTGACAAAGGGTAAGTTTTTTCTCAGAGCTTCTGACCTCTGAGTACCCAGAGCATCCTCACACTAATTCATTAATCTCCAAAAGTATTTTGAGAAAAAGTTACTCTGTGTTTGGATGTCACATCATAGGCTCTGGCTTTCTTCCCACCAAAGAAACAATACAAATATCCCTTTTAAACTTACGTGTTCCTCCTAAGATCAGGAACAGTACAAGGATGTCCATTCTCAAAGCTTCTGTTCAGTGGTATATTGGAGATTCTAGACAGGGAAATTAGGTAAGAAAATAACATGAAAGGCATTCACATAGAAACAAAAAAGGAAAGCTATCTGTATTCACAGATGACATGATCTTGTATATAGAAAACCCTCAGGAATACATACACTAATACAGTAAATATATAAATTCAACAAGATTGCAGGACACAAGATCTACATACAAAAATTACCTATATTTTCTATACACCATAGTGAACAATTTGGAAATGAAATTAATAAAACAGTTCCATTTACAGTAGTATCAAAAAGAATAAAATTTTTCGGGATAAAAGCAGCCAAGGAAGTATAAGATAGATATACCGAGAACTATAAAACATTGCTATAAAAAAATTAAAGACCTAAATTAATGGGAATATACCCCATATTCTTGGATTGGAATACTTAATATTGTTAAGATGGCTATAATTCCCAAATTGATCTACAAATTCAACACAGTTCCTATCAAAAGCCCAATGGCTTTTCTTGCAGAAATGGAAAAGCTGATCTTAAAATTCATATTCAATTTCAAGGGACCTTGAAAGGCCAAAACAATCTTGAAAAAGAACAAAGAGGATTCATAGTTCCCTATTCCAAAACTTACTCCAAAGTTACAGTAATCAAAACAGAGTTGTATTGGAGAAAGTTTAGTATATAGATCACTAGAGTCCAGAAATAAACCCATACATCTGTGCTCAACCAGTTTTCAACAAGGGTGCCAAGACATTCAGTGGGGAAAACAGTAGTCTTTTCACAAGTGGTATATCCTTTTTCACAGGCAAAAGGATGAAGTTGGACTCCTACCTCATACCATATACAAAAATTAAAATGAGTTCAAGACCTAAAGAGCTAAAAATATAAATCTCATGAAAGAAAAGATAGTAAATTGTTGTGATCTTGGATTTTGCAATGTATTTTTAAACATGATACCAATAGCACAAGCAACAAAAGGAAAAAAATGGTAAATTGTACTTCATCAAAATTAAAATCTTTTGTGCATCAAAGGACACTATAAAGCATCTGAGAAGACAACTCACAAAGTGGTAGAAAATATTTGCAAATTATATCTGATAAGGGCCTAGAGCCAAAAATAAACTTTAAAAAGTCTTATAAATCAACAACAAAAAGACAAACAGCCCAATTCAAAAATGGGTGAAGGACTTAGACTCCAAAGGATTTAGACATTATTTCCAAAGAAGATATAATGCCAATAAGCAGATGAAATGATGTTCATATCATTAGTCACCAGGGAAATGCAAATCAAAGCCACTTTATAGTCACTAGGATAGCTATAATAATAATTTTTTCAATGATGGAAAATAAATGTTGATGAGGTAGTAAGGAAATTGAACCCTCATACATTACCAGTAAGAATGTAAAGTGGTACAGCCGCTACAGAAAGTTGGACAGTTCCTCAAAGTTCTATAAACATAGAATTACCATATTAACCAGCAATTCCATTCCTAGGTGTATAGCCAAAAGAATCAACAAGTATCCAAACAAAAACCTGTACACAGATTTTCACAGTAGCACTATTTACAGTCACCAAAAGGCAGAAACTACTTCAGTGTCCATCAGCTGGTGAAAGGGTACGCTGAATGTGGTCTGTCCCCAGAATGGAATATTACTGGGTCATAGGAACGAGTGAACTATGGCCACATGCTGCAACATAGCTGAACCTTGAAGATGTGCTAAGTGAAAGAAGCTGGATAAAAAATGCCGTATATCGCATGCCCCACATTCTGAAATGTCCAGGATAGGCAATATCCATAGAGATAGAAAGTAGATTAGGTTGCCTGGTGGAGGGGGAATGGAGAAATTGCTGAGTTTCAATTTGAGATAATGAAAATATTCTCAAATTAAATGGTGCACAAGTCTTTAAATATACTAAAAATTACTGAGTTTTACATTTTAAAGGGTGAATTTTATTATGTATAAGTTACACTTTAATAAACCTCTTACAAACAAGGAAAAAGAACCGTTAAAATAATCTGGTGACATATCAACTCCAGTATAAAATAAAATTCATATTGTTTTCTTAATATTCACTAATTAATCAGTCTCCCTCTTTTCCTGACACAATCTTCATCATTAAAAAGGCTAGGACAGTCTTCACAGATGAGGGATTAATTATAAAGTAATCATAAAAAATATTCAAGTCTCTCCTTTAGGGCTTGAGGATTGCAAACACTTTCTCAGATCTGCCTGGTTGTTCTGTCTCTCCTGAAATCCTGATGGCATGCAAATAGTCAAAGCAGCTTCTTTAGCCATCAGAAATTTGTTTTATGCTTGTCACTCCCTTTCTCCTTTATATGCTGCTGTCAAGGTCTTTTCCGTAACATTTTTCATGGTAATTTTGTTTCTCCAGCCACAGCAACCAATTACTCTATCTTGTCATATTTCTCCTGGACTTGATAACACAGTTATACTCAGAGAAGTCACATTTGTCTGGCACTTATAAAAAGTATCTGCTTTTTCTCCAAACAGAGGACACAGTACTTGGCCATTTTAGCAGTAGCAGTGGTTCCTAATCTTTCTACCACCAGAGACCAGTGCTCCTATGAGACTCTAATGCCCAATGATCTGAGGTGGAGCTGAGGCAGTGATGCTAATGCTGGGGAGCAGCTGCAAATACAGATGAAACTTCGCTTGCTCACTTCTCACCTCCTGCTATGCAGCCGGTTCCTAACAGGCCACAGACCAGTACTGGTCCAAGGCCAGAGGCTGGGGACCCCCGATGTGCAGGACATACCACCTATTCCTTTAGTTTTGTCCTGCTATATTTGTATGTCCAGTTACTTTTCTATAAGCAGAATGCTCATGGCATGATTTGCTGTGCTTTTTTTTTAAGGCCATATCATAAAGGCTGTATTTTTGTCAACATAAACTGCTGCCTGAACCAATGTAGAGCATGAAGAGGCCAGATAGCCTCTCGTGGTATGTAAAGGATTTCTTTGTGCACATGGTGAAGGAGTGGAGACCCACTACCAGACTGAAAAGACCAGGCCTTGGGACTTTGAGGGCTCTTCAGATCCATTCTTCTGCTAACTAAAACCTTTTTGTGACTCAGCATTTCTGAGCTTTGCCAATAGTACCTCACAAATATGTCCTTGAGGTACTGAGGATTGTGACTGCCTTTTGAATTGTTAAAGAAGCTTAAATTACATCTAGGTTTAGTGCTAAAAGTATCCCTTTGCATTCAAATTTTTTGAAAATTAGTAATTCCAGTTGGGTGTGGAATAAGTTGTACTTTTTTATTAATCGGATTACTGGGATAACTAGATCTGAACATTACCCCATTTTACCATACAAAACCGCTTTCTATGGAATTTTCTAGATAAAAGGTATCTTATCTGAAAATAATGATGAAGTCATTAATTGTGTAGCATTTTAATTTTCTTAAATTAAAAAGTTAAAGTTCAGTGATTTTGCGTACATAGATTTTATTTCTTCACAATTCTGTTTGGCCTGATGGAAGGTCTGAGAGACTTTAGGTGGAACAACCGGATCTGTTTGCTCCTGAGGAGCAAGCGCGAGTCCTCTAAGGAAAGGCAGGGAGACAGATGGCTGGCTATTGTGTTACAGCCATCATCTGCTGGGCCATGAGCAAATATTAAGTGTATAATATATATGTAATTGGTGTGAAAGTACAGTTGCAACATTTCTAATTCTGTTTGAAGGATGGCTACTTCTTGAACATTTGTATTTCATAGAATACTATATTGAAATGTTTTTTGTTTACAGGGTTAATCCATTTTAAACTGCTTTAAAGTGAACATTTTCCTTCATTTTTGACACCACTGTGCAATATTTTGAATTGAAATGGCCTGTAATGGCCCTTTTTTTATTTTCCATAACAACATGAGCACTAAATTATAGCTGTGCAATTATGTAAACAATGGAAATGCTTCCAGAATGAATCCTTCCTTTTAAATTTTCATTTTGTGTAATTGTTGGAAGGTTTGGAGCCATAATAAACAAAATTATTTTACACATTTATCGTTCTAAAGGTCAATTATAAAAGAACTAAAGAAACAACACTATGCAAAATGAATAAACCAATTTCTGTTGCCATCACCATATGTTTTTCTTATCACTTATGGTTTTTCCAGTTACTGTGTACATAGCATTCAATTAAAGCGATTCATTTACCAGGCTGAATATGGTTTGTGTTTATAGAACTGTGCTTTGGAGGAGAGGAAACAACATGCCTCTATTTGAATTACCTGATTTTTTGTAAGATCAGATAAGAGACAGATGTTCTCACCGGTTACTTTCTCATAAACCTGAATCTTTTGATAAGCTGCGAATTCACAATTATCATCTTACAATCTAGTTTTCACGCTCAGTGGGTAGTAGTAGTGTATGCGTGGACTTTTAACCAAAAACAACAGAAAATACTAGTTTTGTGGTCTGTTCACTATATTACAGTATTTTGAAAAATGAATTTTATTTCTTTTGAACAAAAGCTTATGAAAGAGTTTTGTCTGTTTCAAATTGTCAATTTTCAGGAATAAATCATTCCTCTTTTAGAGCCCATGTTTCATTGAGCTTATTATTTAGTTTATTGGTTTTAGTCTGTGTAGAGTGTGAAAAAGAAATTTAATTTTTGCTGCCAGAGTTAATTGTTTGGGGGTAAATTCTAACTCCTTAGAAGAATGGAACTTAGAAAATCTAAAAAGATCATTTTTCTGTTTTTATTTCACTTACACACTATGGTTAATCGTTGTAATGCTTTGCTAAGGATGTTAATTGAAAGCATTACTTTCTAGAGTTTTTAATTTCTGAGGTAATGTGATCTAAGACTTATTTGTGCCACCTCTAATGAGATGTTTTAAAATTTTTTTTTTTTAATATTGGCAAAACAATAGTTCACTGAATCCTACAAAGTAAATTCTAAAAAGTAAAATCTTTCATAGTCCTCCTATTTTTGAAAAAAATTTTTTTACTTGTTACTATTTACTTTTTTTTGGTCCTTTTCAGTTTACAGTGGCATGTGTTTGCATCTGTTATTCCACTTAGAAACAGCTCTGTAAGGGGAAATCATCCCATTTTGTGCAAGAGAAATGTGAAACTCTAGGAACGACATGATCTTCCCACAATCACATACATTAGGCCTTGAACCTAGGCCTCATGGTCCCAGTTCTAGAGGGGTATTTCCTACTGGTAGCCACATGGAGGTAGCACTAAGTAGCATCAAATTGCACAGTGGGAATAATGTCCCCTTTCCAGTCCTTGTGACTCTTCCTGGTCAGGCCGACTGGAATGGTTAAAGAACCTCTCTCACACCACTCCAGGATGCAAACCGCCCTTTTTAACAGGAAAGCCTCCATCAGACAGTGACATTTAGAAAAAAATTCTTGTTATGGTAGTCTTGGTTCACCATTATTGAATTGATTTAAGGTTATTTTCTATATATGACACAGGATACTACTTTTCCAGAACAATCTTAAGTTCAAAAAGGTAAATTACTTTGAAAAATAAGTAATGTTCACTTTAGATGTAGACATGACAAAAAGCATGAGATTGTACATGAATGTTTGATGTTTGGGAAGTACTGTCCTTTGCTATCTATGTAAAGCCTTGGAGACTGTGAAGAAAGTTTCAGTCTCAAGATTTTAATCTTTCCAAAGATTCCAGTTATAGCTGTGATCTTAATGTATCAAGGGGACGCTGAAAGAAGGGTTCTACTAGAAACGAATGTACATTTTGTGGATGTCCCTCTATTGGGAATATGCAGCTGCTCTGCTTTGACTATCACACAGTTATTCCTAATTTTAAAATGTTATCACAAAGATATGATCTTTGGGTTGTTCCATTTTAGTGTGGATAAGCAAAATAAGCAGGCATATGGCCAAAATTTGGCTTACTGACTATATATTTCCCTCTTTAAGCTCCACCTTAATCCTACACTAGTGCCAGCTTTAACTGCACAGCAGCACAGGCCCCACTTCTCCTTGGGGCTCCATCTTACGTGGGTGGCAGGGTAGGGTAGGCTAGCCATCTGTTATTTTGCCCTCTCTTTCCAATCTTCTTGCCAATAGAAATAGGTTTCATTGAAGTGACTGGCCAAGATCCAGGAGCTGGGGAGCCGTGTGACTTAACCTCGACTACACAAAGTTTTGCTGTCTTTAGCATCAGTGGCAACTTAGTAATTTTTTGTGAATGCCCCTTTACAGATCACTGTCTTTATACGTATGCATCATGAAGCAAAATGGATTTCGTTTACACATTCTAGCTTTAGCTTATTAAAAGATTTAGTTCATAATTCCCATAAACTTATTTCAGAAAAACATTTTTTTATTAAAACTCTAACTTCCAGTTGTGAAAATGGCTTATTTGATTTAAGTATGTGCTAAAGATTTCTAAAGACTATGAGGTTCAAGTCTTCATTCCTCGTCTTACCAGATGGAATTAACATAAACAACAAAGTTAACATCATGGTTGTTTGCATTATTAATCTTCAAATGCATGGCATTCTGCTGCCTTGCTAGCTAGGTTTGCATGAGTCCTTTCATTGCAGCATATGTCAACAGAAATGTGCTTCCATCTGCTGCCGGATAGCTTGATGCCTGATATTCCGAGACAAGGCCCAGCACAATGCGTACCTCTGTGAGTAATTACAGGTGTGTGGTGAGGAGCCCAGGGCATTAATCAGAGGCTTAATTATAAAAAAGGTGGATCTTTTGTTCCACTTTTGGAGCATGAGTTTACCACACACTTTCTAAACTGCAGCATCCATCTGCTCAGCCCCTTAGAATGTTTACCTTGGCTGATATGTACCCTAAAGTGTATCAAAGGATGTGATTAAAGGAGGTTTAAACATTAACTTGTAAGAAGTGTGGTTCAGGTTTTTCTTTCCTTCCTTCCTTTTATCTGTCTATTTATCTATCTATATTTATTTTTGGTATAGGAAAAAGTCTGCTGAAATGCTAGCACTTTAAGTTAATACTTGCTGAACTATTTATTGTATATAAGCTCTAATGGAGTAAGCATTTTACAGTCACTTTAAGGATATAAACAGCACAAATTGTAGAAACTAAATGAGTCACTATGTAAGAAAAAATAAGGTTTTACTTAAAAAATGTTTTGTGAACATAAAAATTCTCTTTTATGATAAGTTGTTAAATGAGGTTATTTTGATTATAAAGGACTTACATTAGAATTGAGCATGTAGCTCCTACTTTGTTCTAATCAAATTAAAGTGGGATTACTTTGAAGGGTTTTCGAAATAGCCACATTGAAGTCTTAGAAAAGGGACCAGATTGTTTTTTTATTTTGCTGGTTGTATTTTGAGACCAACTATAGGTTGTATAACTGTAAGTCACATAATTATAATGCATCAGTATATTTGATTAATGTGCATGTCCTAGAACTGCATAAAAGAAGTTTTAGTTTTCTTACCAATCCTCCTTGCATACACACACAGTATGCAGATGGTTTTGTAGATGTGGCCTGGCCATGGATGATATCAATGCAGCCCAGTGGTGTAGTCTTGGTCTCATCTGCCACAGACTGGCATGGGTGACCGCCTCAGAAAAGAGCTGGTGGGCAAGGGCCAGCCAGCTACCCACAAGAGAGAGGCCATTTCAGACATGAGCATCAGGTTGATAGTCTTCACACAGCACACTGCAAAAGACGACTGCTGCACTTTACACCTGTACCTCACGATCACTTTTGCACTCAGAGCCACACTGACTACCTGATCTTAGAGTATGACTGATCACAACATTATCCTAGCACTCCATACATTCCCAATGTTTAACATACAGAATTACCCGGAGAGTGAAAATTTCCATTTCTTCACCTACTTTAAGATATTTTAATGTACCAGCATGATTAACTTTCAAAACCTGAAGAATGTGGAAAGTGATGTTTGAAAGTTTTATTTGTGTAAGAAGCTCACCTTCAGGTGGAAGACAAAAAGAGGTGTCTGGTCCCAATGCTGCAATTTAGATTTTGGAGAAGTCATCATATAGTCTAGTGTCTACATTCTATTACTTGTAAAATGGGTACAATAGCCTTTGAACCAACTCATCTCTCAGTACTTCTTTCACCGAGAGATTTCCGTGATCTGTGTTCTCTTAGGTTATTATACAGTGGCCATGTACAGACTGACTCCTTCAGAATTTTGTTTTTGAAAATTAGTTGTGTTTTCTTCCCTTTTAGGATGTCTTAAACACCATTATAAGGCACTGTCCACCTCGCTTTTTCTCCCTGGGTTTGCCTGGCTTTTCTATGTTGGTGGGGGACTTCATCATGGCTGCTGCCAGGGTCCTCGGTACAGACATGCTGGCGGTGAGTATGACAATGCTCAGCATCCAAACTCCCAGGAGGCTTCACAATCGCTAACAAGGTTCAGATTTCTCCACTCTTAACAGGTGTTGACTCATTAGTGCAATGTGAAACTGGGCTCTCGGGTAGATGCCCTGGCAGCTGATGTGTGAAATTGTAGGATAAGATGACACACTAGTATTGGAAAGGCGTTTCATCAAAAGGCCAGAGTGTGAGAAATCATATCCTCACTAATATTTCAGAACATTTACACAATCCGAAGCAAGACTTGTCTCTTAGAATCTTATTAGCCTTTTCTAGTAAATGGTGGCACAGACATAGTTGTCTGTAATAGAGAACTTTAAGAGTACATTATCAATAAGGGTTTTTTTTTTTCATTGTTATCTTGGTTATTAGTAGTAGAAAATATTTTCTTAAAATGTTAGTACACTACATTTTTAACCAGAAAATTGATATTTTTTTTCTTATTAATGGGCAGAATTCTCATACTAAAAAAAAATAATAAAGAAGAAGAAGAAGAAGAAAGTGGACCACATGGGCATTAAGGGCTATAAAAAGTATTTATTTGTTATCTCCACATTTACCTTCACTATTAGGGCAATGTCTTAATGCCTTTTAAGAGAATACTCTTACACATTTAAATTTAAAGGGCTTCTCACATTTGTACTCTCTATAACTGTTACTAGCTCAGACTCATTTTTTTCTTCTTCAAATGGTGTAAATAAAATTAGCTTTACTGTTTGCCAGGAACTTATATTGAAATGGGTAGGAGTATCTACCTAAATTTTGTTAGACTCATTGTTACTATTTCACTCAACTGATTTCTTCTGTGAAGGGTAAATTCAAACGCCAACCCTGGGTTTTAAATTAAATTGCCTTTGAATACTTTGTATAGCTGGTATTTCATTCTGGTATTTTCATGCGCTAACTTTTCCACTTAAGGATAGATTTACAAAGGAAAGGGAAAAGAGCTAGGAGCAAAAGGGAAGGATGAGAAAAGAAAAACGGTAAGAAAAAAATGTTCGTTCAACTTTTGTAAAGAACCTGGTGACTTCATTAGACTTTAGGATAATCATTCTCAAAGAACCTTCAGATTTATCTTTAACCATTTAAATCAACATTGAAAAAACATAAAGGATATAGGAAGGAAATCATACTTCTTATTGAAATTAATCTTACTTGCTGTGAGAATTTTCTCTATAAATGCTAACAGCCATTTTGAAGTAGTATTATGCATGGAGGTTATTCTCTGTGAAAACTTCTCTTTTAGCTAGATGAGCTGTTAAATACCCTTCCAAAATACTTTTTAAGATTAAGAGAGAATAAGAGAGAGAGTGAGGAAGGGAGAGAGGGGAGAATGTGTAAGAGTTATATGAAAGGATAGTAACTCTGAATTATTTTGAATTAGTCTCTATCTAAATGAGGTTTAAAATTGTAGGGGAACTGATGAGAGGTGTATAGATGGGGCACACCTGCTCAGTCAGAATTTTCAGTTAACACAGTTAATTAACAGGTTGGAAGTACCCCAGCTCTGTAAGACCTGCTCTGCCGAGGCAATGAGGGGAAGAGATATGCATGCACAGGTCACCAGAAGACAGGTGGAAGCTTGTGCTTAGCAAACCTTTGTAATAGCCAAAAACTAGAACCAATCCAAATGTCCATCTGCAACAGAGCAGATAAACTGTGGTGTGACAAAAGATAGAATATTATAATTCCCTTCCCGTCCTTGACCCTGGTAGTTATCTATCCTCTGACAATATTCTTAAACACTAGGGCCTCATTTGTGTGTAAATTGTGACTCACCATAGGCTTAGCGCTTAGGAAAAAAAGTTATCTAGATTTACTACATTTTTTGAATAAAGCTGTGTAACAACTATTTTATTTATGATTGAAAGTTTTATATTTGATTGTTATATAGCCTAGCATTCCCTCTGAAAGTCCACAGTGTAAGCCAGGCTTACACACTGTACAGTAGTTAAGTCTGCTCAAGGAAAAGAATCAACTCAGTGAAGTCTAAACTAAGACTGTCTGGTGGAAAGAACAGCAGTTAATGATGGCTACAGAGTAAATCTGTTTGAAAGACATTTACCGTGGACCTATTATGTGCCAGGACCTGGTCTGGATGAGTATGAGAGAATCCCTACCCTATGTACGGTATTAATATTTGTACATAAGTTTCTAGCAGCCACTGTAGAATCACATCTAGAACCCAGAGGGGCACCAACATATGAGTAGTTAATTCTGCTTGGTCGAAGGTGGAGGGAAAGACATACATGCATTAGAAAAATCTTCATGGAAGAAGTGATGCTAAAGCAGGGACCTGAAAGGTGATCAGTGTTCCTCCGGTAAATAAAGCCAGCAGCAGCCGTCCTTTATCTTTAGGCAATTAACTGAGCATCACTGGGGTGGAGAAGTGATGAAAACTGTCTAACTCCTGCCTTCAAGGGGGTAAAACATTAAGTGAATATGCAATACAGCAGGAAGTAGTGATGAAAAAAAAAAAAAAGCAGGGATGCTGAAGAACACAGTATCTTGAACTGCTTTAAAATATTGAAAGTGGAAACTTTTCAGTGAATTTTATATCTTGAAATGAAAAATGAAAAGGAGACATGAGGTAAGGGTGGTAAAATCTTGAATCTAGGTTTTGGGTATAGAGGTAAAATATTCTTTCTCCTTTTAGATTTAAAGTTTTTCTTAACATAAAAATAAAGAAAAGTCAAGGCAGAAGATAAGACAAAATGATGGAGGCGAGGTAGTGTTACGCAGAATTGCAGAACTCTGTGGTGGGTGAAGCTTGTCAGTGTGAGATACCTTCTCGACCCCTAAGTGGAGATGTCAAACAAGCAATCATATTCGAAAATCTGGACTTCAGGAAGGAAGTCAGACTAGAGAGATCTGTTGGGGAGTGGGCAACATGCCGAAGGCATTTAAATTCATGGGTCTGGATATCCTGTGGGTAGTGATCTAAGAAGAAGGCAAAGAGCTGCACTGAGAATCCCAGAGTTTAAATCCTGAGGAAATGAGAAGCTCCAGCATGGAGGCTGTCACACCTCCCTGGGATCCAAAAAAGGTGTCCCAGAGGCCAAATTATTCCCAGGTGAAAGCGAGCAGTCATCTCTATCCGGTACCACTGAGGGGCCAGGTGAGGTCAGGACTCGATGGTGACCATTGAGTTTTGCGTAATGGGGATCATGTAACGAACTATGTACTCACTGAGCAACCTCAGCAAATTTTAACATTTTGCTGTAGTAGTTTCAAATCTTTGTATTCATAAATGAAGTAAAACATTAAAGATAAATGTCTCTATCCCTGATGCTATTGTCCCATTCAGAGCTGTCATACTCTTGCCAACACTATACTTCAGGGACTGTATGATACTTGCATCATATTCCTGTTGGGGTTAGGAGTCTGATGGCATCGCTCCTCAGGTGGAATGAGATGAGCACTGCACCACGTGGCCTGTGGGGTCTCTTCCTAGAGAGCTCTGATGCTTCCAGAGTTTTGTCCCGCTGTAGGACCCCCCAGCCCTTGCGTGCACACTTGCATATTCTCTGGACTCTGTGCATGTGAGACCTTTACAGTTCCATGGCTTCCTCAAGTGCCTTTGCCTCTTCCATTCCCACTGCCTACAACATGCCTGTTGCCTCCTTACCTAACTCCCTGCTCTCCACATGCCTGGCTGACTTGTACCCCACTGTATGGCTCTTAGCAGCAGTTTGTTTTAGTGCTTCCTTACCATCCCGAACAGAACAAATATCGCCTCATCTTGGTTCCGTAGACTGTCCTTCTCTTTGTTTTATACTGTCTTTTATTTACCTGTGTGCTAATAAGAACCATGCGAGGTAAGAAATGAATGTACTGGGCTCCCATGATATCTGCAGTGTGTGGGTCTTGCAGCACCCGATTCACCGAATTATATGTGTTACTTGCCTCTCCTCTCCCACCCCACACACCACACTGACGTCTGTCTGACCGAGGCAAGCTCTCTTTCATTTCATGCTCAGGTACTTAACAGCATGGGCCCCAGAGGTAGATGGTCTCAGTTCCAATCAGGGTCTGTCACCTGAAAAAGTACTGAATCTCTCTAAGCCTCCATTTTCTTACCTGTAAAATGAAAATGATAATAGTATCCACTTCATTCGTTGGGTTGTTGAGACCATTCTGCGAAGAAACGCTTGTACAGCACAGAGCGAGAATTCCGTGTCAGCTGCCATTGTTATCAGATAATAGTGGGTAGGCAGAGGAGAGGGACAGATGAGGGAGTGGATGGATGAAATACCGCAGTAATTCTGGAGCCTGCCCCCATTCTTGGCTAATCATATAACAGTTGGCTAAGCTGAATTCTAGTGAAATATCGCCTTTAATAGATACCAAATTCCCATAATGACAAACAGATAATTTTGTATCTCACTAGATGTCAGATACTACATGTTATTGTGTAAAGTAGTTCTTGGAAACAGGAAATTGGTAGAGGGTGTCTTCTTTTCTACCTTCTGATAGCCTCAACCCTTCTTCTTTATGAATATTCATTAACTATCTTCACAGCAAAACTGAGTTGATATCATTTGACCTGCTTTGTCAACAACGTTAAGACTAAAAATAAGGTAAAACAGTCATGACTGAGTCAATTACTTTTCTGACTCTTAATGATTCTGCAGACCAGTTTTTACAATGCTTGTTTATTATATTGAAGTGTAGTGATATTTTCCATTCCTGGGAAATTTCCTTTTTCATGTAGGCAAACCTCTCTTGCCTAAGTATTCACCTGGGGAAAAATAACCAGGCATAACTTAATAGGCCTTATCTAGGATAAAATAATTATAAAGATTCTCTTTCAAAATTATTAAAAAGTAAAACATGTCTCTTGTCTGAAGTTCCTAACTTATGAAAAGAAAAATGTGTGTTTCACTTTTTTGTGTGCAGGCACCTCGTTCAGAAGCTCTCACCATTCTTGGTTCTCTTGTCTGCTTTCCAAATACCTACCGGGAGATCCCTTTGCTGCAGTCCACGCCAAAATTTAGTGAAATCATTACAGGAACCAAAGATGTCAAGGTACATAATGCATTTTACTGAATCTCAAGTTTAACAATTTATAATTCTAGCTCTATGGTTATCTCTTTCATTATTATACCATGATCTAATCATCCCTCAAAGTTTTGCTATATTTAAATGTTTCAATAGTTGTATTTTTAGAAGGCTGTTTTAGGGGAGTTAAATATACAAGATTCAGAGCATATTGCAGTAATAACTGTTAGGTTCCTCGTTTATCATGCCTATGGGTCATAATTATATAATGAATCATCCTTTATAATAATTTTATCAGTTTAATTATGCAGCATTAGTGCATCAAATGAATTTGTAAGACATAATGTAAATAAGCTTAAATATTCAGTTCCATTGTTGGCCTGATTAAATGCAACTAATAATTTGAAATTCCTTGGAGAATAAGAGTAAGCATTTGTTCTCTCCTCAGCTGACTTTTCAGATCCCAGAATCAGTCAGTCTGTCTGTCTGTCTATGGTACATAATTACAATATAAAATTCAGTGTACAGTATATAATCCAATTAAAGTAAAAGAAAACTGAGATTTTACTATCTAGAAGTCTCACTTGCTTTCTAGGTTTTTACTGTATACCTGGAAATACTCTTCTCTAGGCTGGCTTAATTGCTCAGGGGACTCCCCACGAGCCCTGTGTTTTCTTCCCCAGGGGTATCCCTGATGGAAGCCCCTCCAGGGCTCCCTAGTCCTTCAGTACCTCCTGACTGCTTGGAACATTGTCAGAATATGTGAGAAACAAAGTTTTTAATTTTATTTAATTTTGTGCTTTTAGCATTACCTCATAAATATTTTACTGAAGAATGCCACAGAGGAACCAAGTGAATGTGCAAGGTAAATGTTGAATAAAGGTGAACTATTTTACAATTTTAAGATACACATTTATGTGTAAACACTTATTGTTAATAAACACTTATTCTTTCATATTGCTCTTACACTAAAAAGTGTAACAAGAATTAAGAAAATGCTTTACTAATTTTTCATTACAGTTTTTTTTTCCAATTTTCATTTCAATTCCTTCATTGAGTCATGATTTATTTAGAAGCAGATTTCTAAATTTCCAGGCATATTATGCTAATTATCTTTTTGCTATTGATGTCTTAGTTAATTGCATTGTGGATCAAGAATGTTGTCTGCCTGATAATAATTGCCTTAGAAGTTGTTGATATTTGCTTTATGGCCCCATATGTAGTTAGTTTTTGCAAATGTCTCATATATGCTTGAAAAGAACTATTTTTTAGTTATTGAGTGTAGTGTTCTAGATGTGTCTGTTTTCTTAAATTTTTAAATCATGCCCTTTATTCCATATCCTTTATATTTTTTTCATCATTTTAATTATTCCCTGAAAAAAATGTTAAAATCACCCACTATTATGGTACATTTATCTATTTCTGCTTGTGTATATGTTCATTAGGGTTTTATATATTTTGAATCTATCTTACTAGTTGTAGAGAAGTTGAGAATTATCATATCCATAGTGAATCAAATCTTTTATATTTATGTAATGTAGTGACCTTTACCTGAAAGGGTGATTTTTTTTTTTTATCTTAAAGATCATTTGTTTGATACTGATCCAGCTATTTTTAAATAATATTTTCTATCCTTTTAACTTTAATCTTCCTATATTCTTTTAAATGTCTTTACAGAAACTGTATATACTTGATTTTATATATTTGTCCTGTCTGATCTTTATTTTTTAACTAAAGCTTTAGTTCATTTACATTTATTGCAATTACTGATATATTTGGATGTATTTCTTTCATCTTAGTTTATACTTTATTATTGGTCTGTCTCAACAGTTCATTTTCTCTTCTTTTGCCTTCATTTTTTACCCTTCTTTTCTTGCTTCCTTTCTCCCTTCTGTCGTTCCTTCCTAACTTCTTTCCTTCCACTTTTTTCTCTTTTTTCTTTTTTTTCAGATAATTATTTTTTACATATTCCATCTATTATATCCGTTTTTTTTAGAAGTCATAGACACTCTTTCAGTTCTTTTAGAAGTTACCTTAGAAATTTTAATAGGCACACTTATCTTACTAATTCTGAAGTTAGTCTGACTTTACCATCTTTCTGAACGATGCTAGTTCCTTCAAACATAATCTTCTGATTTTGCTTTTACATCAGCTGCTCCTTTCCTGTCTTCCTCCTCTACCTAACCTTTGAATTTTAGTGGGGCTCGAGGATTAGGACTGGTTCTCTTTGCTCTCCATTACTTTCTAGGTGCTTCTATTCATTCTAACTAGACTTTAAATATCACCTACCTACTGATGATACTGAACTTACTTACATGGTCCCTTCTGTGAACCCCTTTTAGATTCAGGCTTATATTTTAAACTGCTTCCTTGATATCTCAGCTTGGGTGTCTTAATATACACAAACTTAACACAACTGTAACTCAACGCTTGAGTCTGCTTACTGTCCCTCAGACTTCTCCTCCGTAAATAGTGTCATCTACTGAGATTTTCAATCAAGAAGCTTGGGGAAAATCCTTGATTTCTCCTTTTCCCATACCCACCTCATTCAGACCTTCAACAAGTGTTGACAATTCCTTTTTAAAATCCCTTTTCTTTAGTGTAGAAAGTCAAATTTCTGTGTACTTAAATATGGAATAGAAGTGTGTACAATATGGTCAGTCTTACTTGTGTAGAAAAGGAATTAGACAGTGAAATTAAGGGAATGTAAGTGTAGATAAGCAAGCAGATTGAAATATGGTCAAGATTTGAACTAAATGGAGGAGAATTAAGAGGAAATATAATTATAATTGAGTGATAATAATTTAGAAAAAGTAAGAAAAAATAAGTTTTTCTTATATAAATTGGAGTGGTGTGAGATTATTAAACAGTATCCAGAGAGTGTGTTGGAATACAGAATGAGAGGGAAGGTAGTATTGCCATTAGCTACAAAAAGAGTCTTGATAGATAAAAACTTATTTGGGATTACAGAAGACATACTTGGGATGAAGGGAACTTTAATTAACAAGAGTATTTAGGCATAAGGAATGATTAAGAATATTAGAATTGGACAATGACAAATGGGAGAGAAAATAGCATAGAAAGCTATTATAAGCTAGTGTGGCTTAAAACTCAAAGCAGGTGAGAGTAGTTTAGATTATAAAACCATTTTACGGGTCACAAATGTTCTTCATAGTGCAAAGCTAATAGTTACAGAGTAATGCAGGCGTTGCTAGAAATGAGAGCTCTTTGCTCTTAACAAATTACATTTAACAGATAGGTTAATGGGTTGTAAAAAAAAAATGCATGTGTATTCATACACACACAGATGTACGCAAAGGAAGACAGGCTCTTAAAATGGTAAAAATAGAATTTTCAATATAATTTCCAGTTGTGTAGGTTTTAATGGGTTGAACAGAGTCTGGGATAAGCTGGGAGAAAATAAAGAGGCTATATGAAAGAATGTAGAGTACATGCAAACTAAGAATGAAAGTATGTTTTCTAGATTGAAAATAAGCACAGGAATTAGGCAAGAGAAGAGATTTAGACAATTCTATACAGTAAGGACTGTCGAGGGTTAGAATCCTGTGGAACTTCTATATAAGGCTGGTGTTGGAGAATCAAAAAAGGCCTGGCACACCTTGTAAACTGAGTTGAGCTGTTTTCACTGAGTGAATTTTGGCTTTTAATGTTCTTGTTCTGACACACTTAATCTATCCTGATTTAAAGAGGTGAGAATCAAGTGAAACTTGGTGGTTTTAAAACTTCAAAATATATTGATTTTAATTGTGGAATTATATTGGATATAAAGGAACTTTCAGTATGGAGAGCTGAACAGTATTGTCCGGTTTGACTGGCACTGGATGTGACCTCTTCTACAAAGAACAACATAGACATATTACAACTAACATTTGGCTCCAGGTAGTGGTTTGAATCCCTTTTAGTTCTGAAAGTGAGCAGATTTGGGAGCAAATATTTTAATTTTACATATAGGCATTCAGAAAAAAAACTAACAGGAATTTTTAATTATTGCAAAAGATGGTGGAGTATATCAATTCCACAGAGAATTACAATTTAAAATTGATTTACAATTGAAAAAGGTAATTTTTAAAAGGACTGTGCAACTCAAAGACTGTTTTGTCTTAACACATTATTTCAAAGAAAAGACAGTGAAACTTATTTTGAAAGTTGTAAAATACAGCATTTGTCTTCTGTTTGTGATAGATGTGTTTTATTATAAGGAAAACAGTTATAAACTCAATTTCCAACAGTTTTCTAAGAGTCATGTTTTTTGATTATTCCTCAAAAATATCTTAAAGCAATAAAATGTAGTAAAAAATTGGTTTCAGCAAAAGTAAGTGATCTGTGATCTGTGCCACTAACAGATAGTATAAATTTATTTCATTAAATAATTACTAACCATTATCAATATTTCTGTTTGTTCCTGAAAACTGGCCTATTGAGGGTACCTTATCCTTTTTCTTAAGAAGGTATTCTATTAATCTGTCTATAAGTTTTGCTACTTTGTAAAAAGATTTCAAATATTTTTCATTTGAAGATACCAAGAAAATTTGGCCCAGGATTAAGTTTAAAACATTAAATTTCATGAGAGTTTTCCTCCTTTTCCTTTTTTTTCCCAAAGATGCATTGCCATTTGCTCCCTCGGGGTCTGGATATGTGAAGAACTTGCACAGTGTACGAGCCATCCTCAACTGAAAGAGGCCATTAATGTGATAGGTGTCACTTTGAAGGTATTGCCAGTTCATGACATACATTTGACATTAAGCTATATTTTAGATTTCAACCAGTTTTCATTTGAATTAGCCCCATCTTTATTTCCCCCTATGTTACTGAGAAGTTTTGATTCAAAAAAATTTTTGAGAGCCATGTTGAATGTTCTGTGAGGTTTCCAAGAGAAGCCACCAATATCTGCTTCCTGACTGGCAGCTGCAACCCAGCCAACCAAGCCCGGTGACTTGGTTAGGCAGCTCCTGTGGTAAGCAGGACACCTGTCACCTGCAGGTGGGTGTGACAAGAAAGTGGAATTTCATACCCTGGTCTCTTCTGCACAACTAGACAAGGAGACCTGACAGCCCTGGTTAGTGGCCCTGAGTGCTCACTGTTCAGCTGGGCCTTGAGCACATTTAGGGTGTCTTTCTTCCTTTGCTTTGTTAATAAGAAGAGCTGACATTTACTGGGCATTCACACAGGGTCAGATTCATGGTAAAGTCTCTAAATACTTTTGTTAATCTTCACGACAGCTCTGCAAGATAAATGTTAACAATACCTTTGTCACACCAGAGGAAAGAAAGGCCCAGAGAAATCAGGTCAGGAGCCTACTGCCATGCAGGCATACATGATGCAATCAGCTCTGAGAGCAGATCTGTGTGACATAAAAGACAAAACTCAACTTTTATATGTACTTTTAGGCCACTTTCTAAACCAGAGCTCAAATCCAGCTGAGTTCTTTCCTGGCTCCTGCTTGGAAATGGTGGTAATAATTAGCTTTGCTGTTACTTCCACTCCAGAAGCAGTGAGTGCCTAGCCCCTGCCAGGCACTATGTTGAGGGTTTGTGGAAGTTCTCAGTTACTAGGTGATTGTCTCATTTTATAGTGGAGGAATAATAAGGTGCAGGAGAGTTAAGGAACTTGTTCTGGGCTCTAGAGCAGCAACCTGGCTGAGCCAAAGTTCGAATCTTGAACTATCCATCTGGCATCAGTGTCTAGGCTCTTGCCTGCCCTTCTCTGCTGCCTACCACAGAGGCTATAATGGTTACAGCCATTGCAGCTGACACTTGAAACAGTCATTGTCTAGGCATCGAACAGCCCCTGTGCCACCTTTTGTAGGCTGATTTCATGGCAGCTCTCCTCACTCATCCCTCTTCCTGACCAGACTCGAAGACTTCTGTGCCCTCTAGCCCCCTTCTCTCTTTCACATTTGGGGTTGCCTGCTGTATCATGAGAGCTGGGGAAATGCTTGCTGAGGATCCCAGTGGAAAGGAATGGGAAATTGATCAAACCAAGATATCACTTAGGAGTGCTCCCTCTGGCCTGTGCAGGGTGCTGACCCCTGACATTTGTCATTGTATTTAATCCTTAGAACTACTATCTGAAGTGAAGGGTTATTGCTACCTCTGTTTCACAGATGAGGAAAATGAGCTTATTGGGAATGAAGCTGTTTGCCAGGGTCAAACACAGGATACTGTGGTCCCATGTCTGGGCTTTTGTACAATTGTGGTGTGCAAGACAGTCCCTCTGACTCCCAAAGCCACAGAAAAATATTTACATATTTAAATGAAAAAAGTTGGATATCAGTTGTAAATCTATGTAGATTCCAGTTCATTTTTTAATCTTATTTTTTTCGATTTTAAAATGTTTTTCAAATTTTAATTTTTCTTAAATATAGAAATGTAATATGGTTCCCCCCACTCCAACCCTTTCCTAGAAAAGCTGTAAATAATTTGATGGTATCTTGGAATGAAGGAGATATACATATATATCTGTATCTGTATATCTAGCCTTCTACCATGTATGTCATACAGAAGAAAGATGGAAATTGATAATGAGGATACAAGGGCTTATATTTTTTTCTTAGTATTTCTACAGAGTTTCAAAAATATCTGTAATTTTTCTTCTTGTGAGGAAAAACTTAAGTCACCAGAAAAAAAAAATGTACCTGCCATGCATTGAGCTCTTACTCTGTCAGGGTGTCCCAGCAGAGCATGAACTATCCTGTTGAATTCCCTCAGCTCTCTCTGTGTGCTGCTGCTCCTTCTATTTTAGAAATAAAAGAAAAGGTGACGAAGGAAGCAAAGAAACTTGCTCCAGCTTGAATTGCTAAGAAATTGGAGGGCTAGGATCAGCCAAAGCATTCTTCCTTTAACTATTTTGAATAACAGAGGAAAACTCATGGACAGAAATCCTAGTTCCAGGGACAATAGATCTGCCCTCCATGCTGCTGCCAGAGGGATCAGTCTACACACAGGCCTGACCACTTGACCACAGACTAGCATATTGGGCATAGTCTTTGGAGATATACAGAAGTGGGTCCCTGCCTGCTCCATGAGGCTGTCAGTTTCTTCAGGGTAGAAACTGTATCTACCCTGTTTATCCTGTACCTTATGCTTTCAATTCAGGGCTGGCACACTGTCAGTACTCAGTGAGTATGTACTGGGTGGGTGGGTGGGTGAGTGAGTGAGTGAGTGAATGGTTTATTTCATCCCCACCATTCCCCACAGCACTCTGTGTGTCAGTAATACTACTGCACTTGCAGCCCTCAGTTCCTGTGCCCTGCTGTCCACTGCCTCAGAGGAAACACTCTCCCTCTGCATTTTTCCAGGCTCAGCTCACCTTCCCCCTCCCTCCACAATGCCTTCTCTGTCCCCCTCTATCTCAGGCTTCATCCCTCTATACCCCTAACCCTTTTGTCTTGTCTGTCATAGCTCTCATTTCGTCATTGCCCTTTTGTCTGTTTTCAGTTTCTAAATGTAAGAGCCATGCCATCTTTGTTTCTACCCTGTGACTTGACCCCCATGATGCAGCAAAAACACACCCAGTGCCCACTCATCTTCTTCCACTCCATCTATGTTCCATCATTACCTCAAACACACCATGCATTTCCCCTTCAGGGAGCTGTGCTAGGCATTAGGAATATTATGATGAACAAGATGCAGGAAAATAAACACAAAATAGCAAGCAGACAAACACAAAAGATCAGTTCTGACAGCCCTTAATGCCACAAAGGAACTATAACAGGAACAGGATGAAACTGAAGAGCTGGAGGGGGTGGGTCAACCCTTTTTCAGATGGGTATGGAGGCCTTGAGGAGGAAATGACATTTAGTGCCATGATCTAAAAGACGTGGCTGTATCAGCCACATAGAAATCTGGAGAATGAGTGCCACAGGCAAACAAGGAGCAGATATAAATTCCCCAAGATAGAAACACACCAGAGTGTTAGATGGATGAAGGTCATCTGAGGTCTGGATGGCAGGAGGAGGCTGTGAAGAGCCCTCTGGGTGCAGATGCTGTCTCTGGGTTTGTATCTGTCAGGAAGGTGTAGTCAGTAACTATTCTGTAGAATTAAAATTAGTCACTTTTCTCTTACCTTCTTCCTTATCTTCTGCATTAGTCACTGAGATGCTAAATGTTAGCTTTTCTGTGTTGTATGGTACCCAAGTCAGCTGGGGTCTGCTTCATGTGACTTGGAGCTCCTGGTGTGGAAATAACTAAGGTACATACATAACCAGAAGTTTCTCTGGACAGGGACACAGAATCAGTTACAAACTTTTCTGCCCCAAATAATGAGGTACGGATAGCAGTGTAGCCCCAGCTTCTGGCCAGGGAGAGAAGCACAAGATACTCCCCCTCCTCCTCTTCATACACACTCAACAATCAGTCCTTGCAGGTACTGCCCCTTTGACATGCCATCTCACAAGAAACGAAAGCAACCAGAGGACCTTAGACACATGCAGATGCAGAAAACATACCCAAAGTAATTGAACATACCATAATTTGTGAATTAGTCTCATAGTCCCAAGTTTTTCACACGCTTATGTTACACTGTGGCTTAAGTTTAATTTCCTAGGATAGAAAGTCATTTGATCAGTCCCTGTGTCTCCATGTGTGAAACGGAGATAGCATCTGACTTACAGAGCTGTTAATGAGGATTTTTCAGTGCTAAAATGAGTAAAAGTCTTGTAAAAGGTTCAGCACAGGGGACAGTCAACAATGCACTGCATTTTAATTTTCTCTAATAGTCAAAATATGATTTACGTGATCTTAATAAGACATTTGAAATTATGGTTTTAATTTCCAAATGGTTAAATGATAGCTGCTTGTCTCTACAGAATGTCATGTAAATTCATACGGCTGGTCTAGGCAAGAGGCATTTATAGAATAGTGATCCGGGAATAGGACACATTTTTCACAAATGCAATGCGAAACAAGGAATGGTATCTCTAAATGGAGCTGGAAAGAAATAACGGTTTTGTCCTTCCTTAGGAATAATGTACATGTTAAGTTAGATTATTTAGTTTGGGGTTTTATTTCTTTTCATAGTTTCCTAACAAAATCGTGGCTCAGGCAGCTTGTGATGTCCTTCAGTTGCTGGTTTCCTACTGGGAAAAGCTTCAGATGTTTGAAACCTCTCTGCCTCTGAAAATTGCAGAAGTAAGTCTCTTTCCTGTAATGCTGAACTATAAGCATTTCCTTTTTATTATATTTTATATTTAATTAATTATAGATACTCAAATAATTATTGGAGAACCAACTATTAAATTGTCATATGAGTCATTCATTTTAAGATTGAATTGCACTGATTCTTCTTAGCTGTGATTTCAGGCACTGTGTAAAGAAACCACCAGTGTTCTAGGGCAGAGTCTTACACTTGGGGGGTTTGAAAGGCACTCCTGCAACAAAGAGACCTTTTGTAGATTGGGCTTCATTCATCCAGAGTAATTTGGATGGTGCCAACAAGGAGTAGGCAGCTGGTTATGATGCCCTCTGTGTGTGGGGGGAGAGGTCTGTTGTATAAAACAGAGTCTTTCCCAGACTGAAGCCCACGCTTTCTGCCATAGCATGATTACCCAGCTGTAATGAGATTACTGCTATAATACCCTCTGTGAAGGTAATTGGTAGAGGAGAGGGACAGAAGGAACAGGAAGAATCATCCCAGTGACAATATCCTGGAGGTTGGTTACCTTTGGGGATGTTTGCTTGTACAGGAGCAGGTACCCTCACCCCTCTAGGTGCCTCATGGTGAAGCACATCTATTCCTGCCAGTTTTTGTAGCTGCACTTTTTAAAACAAACCCTGCTTTTTACAAAGCCAGTGGTAACTCTTCAAGGAAATTTGGTTTGTCTCCATGTGCTATTACAGGGGAAGAGAGTGATATTGATTTATTATCTGTCAGCCCTACCCAGATTTCACCAGTGAGATCACTTCATTCTCTCAGATATATATCAAAAATCACTTGTGCTTTTTGACCTAAAGTGAAATAGAGCCTTGGATATAGGAATATAAGATGCTGTAAAATGTAAAGTTGGGTTTTAGGGCAATCACATAATTTATCATCTAAACGGGAATAGTTTTAAGAATGAAAGGGGTGCCGTTACACCAGGAAAACGGGTTAGATCTAGGGTAATTTGCTTTGATCATGAAAAGTATAGAGACTGAAGATGGAAATTACATGACTACAGAGAGAAATATTTCTTTCTCTGGGGCTCCCAATTTCACCACCAGTAGAGTAGAAACCAGGCATGGCCCCAATTGCATTCCCTTGATTTTCAAAATGACACATCTCTAAACTGGCTCTTTGCTTTTTATTACCTTCCTCTAGTGAGTTGGCAGCAGGCTGGGTTTAGTTGAAGGGCCATCTTGGGATTCTTATCATATGGCTTCCAAAACTATTATTTTGGTCTGTTTGATTGGGGATTTGTCTTTTATGCAGATACTTGTGGCCACAATTGCTTTTCTTTTACCAAGTGCTGAGTACTCCTCAGTGGAAACAGATAAGAAGGTAGGTGGCACATTGGCTCTTTTCCCTAGAGTTTGTTTTTTAAAATGTAAGAGAGAATGATAAAGAATATTATGTATAGGGATTTTTTTATGACATCTTTCTCTATTGGCCTTCCTGTGAAACCTTTATTCATTCACTCATTCATTCATTCATTCGTTTCTTTTGCACTTGTGTATTCATTAAATAATTACTAGTATGCAGGGACAGTTCTGTTTATTATTACCTGTAGTGAAGTTTAAAAGACTGCAGTATAAGGTACTGGGCCTGTTTCCTCTTCCAGTTTATTGTGTCCTTGCTACTCTGCCTCTTGGACTGGTGCATGGCATTGCCAGTGAACACCCTTCTCCACCCAGTGTCCACAGCAGCCCTGGAGGAGCAGCACCCATCCAGAGCCCCCTTACTGGATTATATCTACAGGGTGAGTCTCCACCTGGGCCTCGGGGGTGTAGAGTGTGGATTTAAGCATCAGACAATTACCAAAATATGTTTATGCATTATTTATTTATTTATGTTCTCTTAAAAAAGGATTTATGGGGGTAGGAAAATAACTTAAGGAGTGAAAACAAAACAGATATAATTGTAGAGAACCAATGATTGCCAAGTGAAAGATGCCCACATTTTTACGTGACTGTCACCTTTAAACACCTGTAGTTTGATCAGAATCCCCCAATTTTCATGGAAAATATTCGTGGTTTATATTTACTTAATTTTAAAAAGAACTGTTTATATTGTAGGAATATCCATAGCCTTTGACAAAATCTGTTTTTCAAAGGGAAAAAAAAAGTGTAATGGTCCTAGTAATCTCTTTGCTTTAAAAGATCTTAAGAAATAAAGTAATTAATGAAATGTATCACATCAAAATAATTAGCCTCATAATTTTTATAGTACTTAAAATATTTGAACTTCACCCCCTACTGATGACTAAGTGTGGACCCTTCATATTATCCTTCTATCTAGGACTTAGAGTCCACCCTGTAAGGGCTTTATTTATTTATTGGTTTATTTGTTTGTTTGTTTGTTTAGCAATTGTGTGTCCATGGAATGATTGCTATTATGTAGGGACAATTCTGTTATTTATTTTTTTTAGTAACAAACATTTAATAAGTTAAAGAAGATTCTAAGTCATTAACCGATTTCTTTGTTGTATTATTTTTAAATGTATTAAACTTTTTAAAAAGATACTTAACCATGGTTGAAATTCTACTACAAAGTATTGTGTATTTTTAAAGGGTTTTTCAATGGTCAGAGATGTTAACAACTTTGTTAGGATTAATTAGATACTTCTGTCATCCTTGTGGTTTATAAACCTATATGAGGCTTGCCTTGACCAACCTTACAGGTAGCCACAGTCATTTAAAGTCATCTCTTTTCTAACATACCTTTTCTTAAGAGATTTCTCGTAAAATTGCTTTACCAATGTAAAGGTCACCTTATAGTTAACATGATTCAAACATGTATTGAATAACTTTTTTTGTATTTTAGTCTAAAGGAAAATTTCTATTGAAATATAAATGCATCCAGAAAATTGCATTTACCATAAGTGAGAGCTTGATGTGTTTCCACAAAACAAGCACACCTGTGACCCAGATCTCAGCTCTAGAAACAGAATATTTCTAGCATCCCAGAAGCTCCCACTGTGCATCCTCCTAGTCCCTACCCCCATACTCATACAAGGATAACTATTGTCCTGTCATAGCTTAGATTAGTTTCACCTGTTTTTGAACTTTATGTAGATGTAAGTATACAGTATATCCTTTCGTGTCTGACATCCTTCACTCAGCATTATTTTGGGGGGATTCATTATACTGTTGTGAAGAATTGTAGATTTTTTTACTCTTATTGCTGTTTTGTATTACACATTGAGAATAAACTATAATGTATTTATTCTGCTATTGATAGAAATTTGGGTAGTTTTAGAGTTTGGGACCATAAAAAAAGAACCCCTGTGAACATTCTATTCCAGTATGTTTTTTAGTGCACGTATGTGCACATTTCTGCGGCATATATCCCTAGGAGTGGAGTTGCTAGAATACATACGTTCTGCTTTAGTAGTGAACACTAAATCATTTTCTCGAATGTTTGTGCTAATTTATGCTGTCACCAACAGTGAATTAGAGCTGCTCCACATTCTTACTAACACTTTGCTCTCTGATAGGTATGTAGTGATATTGCATTATGGTTTTAATTTGCATTTGTTATTTTTATGCATTTGACTAATAGAACTTAATTCTCTCAATGACAAAAGCTCAACTTTTATATTAATAAGAAAGCTACCATAATTTCTGTATACTGCTTTTGCTAGGAAGAGGACATATTCAGGTGGCTGTCCTCTGTTGACTGCAGTTCTTGTTACTTTTTACTCATAAACAAAAGTTACATACCCCTAAATCCTCCTCCAGTTCCCAAGAGGCAACACAAATAAAAGGAACTAAACAGGGAGACATCAAGCCTGACCACAAGGCCTCCTGCCATGTGGACAAATCTAAGCTAGTCATGTAAAAGTGAATTTAGCCCGAAGAAGTCTCCTTAGTTCTAAAGAATTACCTTGATTTTCATAAAAATCAGGTTTTTAAATTTATTATCTTAAATGTATGATAAGAAAGTAAAATTTAGTACAGTTATTAGTTCATGTGTACATGTTGGCATACACAAGACAATTTGTATTTGCGTGGCTTATAGAAGATCAAGCAATAGCAATTGGTAAACAACCAGAAAGCTTTTAGGAAACTGATCTTATGAAAATAGTAATACTTACAAATTTGTATTAAATTTACTTCATTAATTATACTTTTAAAAATTGTGTTAAATTAGCTTTTCCAATTCTTGGGGTTATGAGTTGTACTGATTCAAGTTCATGAACATTTAGGAAGTATGCTAACAGTCACTCTCTGCCCTCCACCATGGGTGGTGGTGGTTTACTTTGTGGTTTATCTCACAGCTAATCTTCACCTCCTGACTTAGTTTCTTCTACTTGTGTTGGCGTGTGGTGGACTGGAGCAGGACTTAGGTGTGTGCAACCACACAGAATGGCCAAATATAGACACTTTTGCTTTCTTTTTGCCTTGAGAATATATTTATTGTCATCGATGTGATAGGAGTAAAGTAAACTTGCTAATAGAAAGACTATGTTTTAGAATGGAAGGATTTAATGTTTTCAAGTACTATCATGCCAGGAGTTCTACCTGCTATTGTAGTTTGACAAATTGTCAGGGGACTGGAAGGTAGTGACATCCATGGTACACATTCCCTTCTGTTTTTCACAGGTTCTACACTGCTGTGTTTGTGGCTCAAGCACGTATACCCAACAGAGTAACTACACACTGACCCTGGCTGACCTGTCATCCTCAGATTATGACCCCTTCCTGCCACTGACAAATGTGAAGAATTCTGAGCCAGTCCAATATCATTCATCAGCAGAACTGGGCAACCTGCTTACTGTTGAAGAGGGTAAGATTCTTCAGAATATTCTTATGGGCATGAAAAGGAAAGATTATAGCCTTTTACCCATGCTTGCTATGTTGTTATTATTTTTTAATCTAGCTGTTGAAATCCTGGTTTCCAGAGTCCTCTATGTCTCAGACTCCTGGGACACACAAAAACAGTTCATTTTCTATCCCCAAAGAGCTTTACATCTAATGAGAGAGACAGGATTAATGCAAAAGGAGTCAGTTGTAGACCAGTAGCACCATAGAGGCTTCCCATGGAAAAGAGCTTAAGCTAGACTTAAAAGGATGGACAGATTTTGAAAGGAGCTGGTAGAGTGTTCTAGACTGAGAACATCATGAAGAATGAGATGGGAGTTTACATGCCACAGTTTGAGGATTGCTGTGCTCACAGCAGAGGGGCCTTTTTAATGAGTGTGTGGGTATCCTCAGGACTTAGGAACTGCTGCCTGTCCTCCTCAAACACCACCCTTCTCCCTCAAATAAGAGTTTATTACTGGAATGTGAGTCAAAATGTGGGTGTATAATCTATACATTCATCTAATAGAATTGCATAGAACCACCCCCACACACAAATGAGGGCATGTAAAACTCATAAACTCTAAATATTGATGAATTATTTCAGTGTCACTTTCCTGATTCTGATATGCTACTATAGCTGTGTAAGATATTAACCATCAGGGTGAAGGATATTTGGGATCTCTCTATATTATTACAAGTGCATGGAATATTCAGTTGTCTCAGAATTAAAAGTTAAAGAAAAAAAAAGTGGGTATGGAGGCCCAAGAATGGAACCCTAGGGGTAAAAACATCCTTAAAGAAAAAGAAACAAGAGAATGTCACCAGGAAAGCAGATGGGAAAAGAACCAAGAAAGAGTCATTTCTAGGAAATCAAAGGAAGAGGGCAGATAAGGAGCCAAGGAAGATCAGCAGTGGTAGGTGTTTCAGAAAGATCAGGGAGGGTAAGAGCAGAACAGGAGCTATTTTATTTCCCAACTAAATGTTTGGTGGTAGGTTTTGCTGAGTACTTTGGGCAGAGTGATTTGTCTGTACCAGAGAGCATAAGCAGATGACCTGGGGGATGATCATTCAGAACTCTAAGACTAACCCTTTTCATGGAGCTTTTGGTAGAGAGAAGGATACAGCAGGCATTAACTAGGTGAGGGCATGGGGTCCATGTGAGATTGCAGAGTCTGCAGTGTGGTTCAGGCTGAGAGGAAGGGGCCCGGTCAGGTGAGGATGAAGAGGACAGGAGTCAGTGTACCAGTCAGGATCGAGGGCTCTGGAATCAGCCAGTCTTCATTCTAGCTGCATTTTGTAGATGAGCAAACTTCAGAAGGGAGTTTTCTCCAGGGTGTATAAGCCAGAAGTAATGGAGGGAGAATTTGAATTTGAGATTTAGTGACCAAGTTCCTGAATCCTCATGTTATTTACTCTGATATTTTATAGAGTACACTAAAAGTTCATTTTGAGTTGTGTTGCTGTTGGACGGTATGTGGCACATTTTCATGTTGTCCTCGTTTTGCTCTCCATTTGCTTAACCATTGAGTTGTCTTTTTCTGGAGTTCAATGTTTTTTGTTTTTTGTTTTTTACTGCAATATTTTCTTGACTCTTTTCCCACAATTGTAAATTCAAACCATTATTTTTTTTAAATAAAATGACCCTTTGTTTCCTTTTTTGTTTTCTACCTTGTAGTCCATGTCTCATAAGAAAATTAACTTACTTTTTTCTAAAGTCATTAATTTACATTCATCCCACATGGTTATCACCAGAATAGGTTCACCACTTATTATGATTCATCCCTTGAAAATAGCAGATTAATAGGTGAATGAAAAAGGAGAAACCTAAAAATGCACGTTTAAATTTTTGTACTATTTTTTTTTCACTGTATGATGCTCTTTGACTTGAATATTCATTCTCCAGAAAACTTCAGGACCTTATGCAAATCCATCCTAACATAGTTCAGTGGTACTAAAAATAATTGTTTAAACTTCTGTGAAAAAGGGCTTTTATTATTCACTAACATTTTAACTAAATAGAACTGCAAAGAAGCTTAGAAGGCTATTGAGCCATACAGACACTCTTGCTGAGTGACTATGTCCTGATAAGAGCAAAGAGAAAAGATACAGATGATAACTTAGGTCTTTTAGGTTAAACAAAATTTGCTCATATTTGAAGGTTTTTTGTTTTCATTTATGTCATAATTTATCATTCATAACAAAACTATTTATACTCAGATAATGTTTCCGATAAGCAGTATTGTATTTTATCTTTTTTTTTTCAAGTGATTCTTTATAGATCATTACCTAATTTTTGATATAATTACTACTTTCAGATAGAGTTACAAAAAAGAAACACATTTAACTACCTGCAGCTGAGGTAGCTACAGGCCTAGCTCAAGGAAAAGCCATTAATGGCACACACGTATGCTCAGATTTCTCATTATTAATACCTAAATGCTTAAAAAGAAGGGAGGGCAGGAGCTTTAAAAAATAACAGAGGACAACCTAATATACGGCTTTTATATTTCATCTCTAAATTTAGAAAAATAAATATTTGGAATACATTTTTTTATAGTTTGTGGAAATCATGAGTGTGTGTGTGTGTGTTTTCATTAATTGAGTCTAGATTTTCTTCTTTTTTTCAGGGCACTGCCCCCGCCTCCCCAACCCCCCTCCCAAACCCCAAGCAGTGGATTCAGCTGAAATCTGTCAGGGAAGAGCAATTCCAAGTTTAAAAATACTCCCTTTTCTTACTTTTTGTTACCAAAGATATTTTGGGCTTTTATTGGGTGTGCCATGGTTTATGACATTAATAGTGTGACTCCAGGTTAATTTTGCATTGTATAATTCAAACATGTTAATTAAAATACAAATTTATATTTATCTTGAAGTAAAAACACAACTTTTGTAAGTAAAAGGAGAGAAGTTGCTTTCCAACTATTATACTCTACTTCGGCCTTATCAAATTGGACCTCTGTGGTTAGTTTCGTGGCCTGCCCTACCGTGTCATCACCACATGGTGTCTTAACCTTATGACTCCTGAGCTCCCAGCTGGCTGTACCTGTGTCGTTTGAGGCATTAACATTTCTGAAGGAGTGTATATTCAGATGGAATGATAGGCATGAATAAGGCATGAATAAAACACATCTGTAACTTTTTAAAAATTAATATGGACACAAAAGCAAAGGAATTCATAACTGATTTCAAGGGAATTGGTTGAAGTGTTTTAAATTCCTCACCTGTATTGAAATCATACGTAGTTCTGTGAAGGGTAGGAAGAAGAGTTTAATCTTAGAGACAGATGTAGATAACCTCCTTTGCTTCTTAAAAATGAGGTTTTTTAATATGAAATTTTTATTTTGCATTATTGAACACAGGTGATTTTTTGTTTATTGAAAAGAAAAATTTAAGAAAAAATTCAAAAAAGGTCAGAACACTCTCAGTTCTCAGTCATCACACAGAATTTCTTAGCTTCTAGGATCTGTTTTTAGGATTTATGCATTATGTAATTGATGTTTTGTAAACAAGTCATGTGGGTTTTTAATGCCTGAGAAGGAGGGTCTTGAGCATGAAAAAGTTAATTTTCATGTTGTGAATTTAGATAAAATTAATATTAAATAAATTTTATAAATTTAATTAATAAATTCATTTAATTAATATTATAATTAATATTTAATTTTTCATGTTGTAAATTTAGAAAAGAAGTATTTTCTAAACCTTTAAGCCCAAATTATAAATCTCAGTTTCTTTAAATATCTAGCTAATTTTTTGTTAAAATTTTATTTTAATTTGTTCTTAGATTAATGCACAATTTTTTAAAATAAATGTGGTAGATTAAAGACTTCCTAACTACTTTCAAGCTTAAGTAATCATTTCAATCCATATTTACGGATTTAGTTTATCTGCTTCTCCCTTTTACCTCGCTCATTTACAAGGCTTGCTTTTGGATGCCATTTTCAAAATCCTGTATATTTGAAGTCTTAAAAAGTTTGTAAATCAGTTGCTCTTGGACATTTAATTATCAACTACAAATTTAGTTAAAGCCTTCTAAGTATTTCCATGAATTATTAACATATCAGATTCTGTTAAATATTTAAAATGCCCTAACAAGATAAATTGTTACAGTGATCTTAAAGCAAATTGCTTAAAATATATTTAAGCAGTCACAGGCTTCATTCATTTCCTTAGTAATACCTACCTTTACCCCCTGAGGGAGAGGGATGACCTCTCTGCCCCAGCTCTGACCTGCCACCAGCCTCCAGCCCCACTGTCCAGCTCTGCCATTTTCTCCAGCCTCTCTGAGCTCCCAGACTTCCACCTTCTTAAGGACAGGGACCTTTCTCTTGTCTATTGTTGTTTCTACAAATTTTTATATGTCCCTTTCAGAGTGAAATCTTCATGTAAGTTGAGTCTTTTAGCAATCTATTTAAATTGTACTTTTAAATTCACATAGAATTAGTGTCAAAAAAGAAAAGAGATGAAAAAGAAAATCAAACGTTCTAAGTACAGGTTGAAATTTGGTGGTTTTCAGTCTTGATCTTCATTCTCCACTGTCTCATGTTTTTTTACGACTGATCAAAGAGAGGAAGAGACGAAGTGTGGAGCTGATCCCTCTAACTGCTCGAATGGTAATGGCCCACCTGGTGAATCACCTGGGACACTTCCCCCTCCATGGGGGCCCTGCTGTGCTGCACAGCCTGGTCAGCGAGAACCATGACAACATGCATGCGGAAGCCTCTGAGCTCTCCTCCGAGGTGTTCAGAAGCCCAAACCTGCAGCTGTTTGTATTTAATGACAGCACTCTCATCTCCTACCTTCAGACACCCGCAGAAGGACTGGCAGGCGTATCACCTGTGGCCGCCCTCTCTGATGTGAGAGTAATTGTGAGGGATATCTCAGGGAAGTACTCTTGGGATGGGACGGTTTTATATGGACCTTTGGAAGGCTGCTTAGCACCCAACAGCAGAAATCCTTCGCTTCTGATTTCAAGCTGGCATCATCAAACATTTGGACCTCAGAGAGATTTTTCTCAAAATGAGGAAGCAGATGACGTCCTCGACAAATTACTTGAAAACATTGGCCACGCAAGTCCTGAATGCCTTTTGCCATCGCAGCTAAATCTAAACGAGCCATCCCCACCTCCATGTGGAATGAATGGTGACCAAGAGAAAGAAATCATTGAGGTCATTTTGCGCCAGAATGCGCAAGAAGAAGAGTATGTTCAGAGGAATAACTCTGATTTGGCCATGAGAGTCACCAACCAGAAGAAGCCCTCACCAGTGGAGCCCCGAGGACCCTTTTACTTCTGCAGGCTGTTGCTTGATGACTTGGGAATGAATTCTTGGGATAGAAGGTAACAGTTGACTCTAGACCTTCAACTATTTTGTTGTTACGTTTGTGTGAAATACACACACAGACACACACATACATATATATCTATATTTGTATGTATATATACATGCATACATACATATGTAAAAAAATTTTAGGGTTGGGGAAGCAGAGAATAGAAATGGAGATTTTTCTCTATTTCAACATTTACAGTTTATTTTCTGCTACTAAATTAAAGCTAGAAACGGCGCTGTACTGGTTGCACAGGTT
This sequence comes from Cynopterus sphinx, assembly GCA_030015415.1. NCBI lineage: Eukaryota > Metazoa > Chordata > Mammalia > Chiroptera > Pteropodidae > Cynopterus > Cynopterus sphinx. Next base: position 59,718,451 of record CM057389.1, read on the forward strand.
AATTCTAAACATCTGTTGTATATTTGAAAGGGTATCAAATATTTTCCATGTGTTTTAATTACTGCTCTGTTCATTATTGTGTCTGCCTTCCACAGATGCAAATGGACTACAAAGTTGAATAAGCCCGTTTCACCTTGGCTCTGGTGAGGGAGGTAGACTTGATAACAACTCTGATGATAGATAGCAGGACACAAGAGATCAAGCAGAACAGTTAAATCCAATGGAAAATGTGGTTTGGTGAAGAAGACTTCATAGGAGGGGAGGATTTGAGCTGGACCAAGGACAGAGGTGGGGAAAAAGAGATTCATAGCAGAGCCAACAGTGAAAACAGAGACACAGGCACATGCACACAAGTCACACACCTATTTACCATAGAGCCATCCAGTGTCACTGGATAAAAATGAGATGCAGTGGAATTCTGATACCTTTGAATGTCTTCAGGAGGATAGAGTTCATTCTGTAGGCTTCGATAGAAAATCTTTTGTGAATGATATGGGCAATGGATGGGTAGATGGATGGATGATAGATAAGTTTGTCAACTGATTGACTGGAAAGGGCAAAATTGCTCTGCAATTACATGATTTTTATCCTTTTTTCTTTATAGGAAGAATTTCCATCTGTTGAAGAAAAATTCAAAATTATTGAGAGAGCTAAAAAATTTAGACTCCCGTCAGTGGTACGTGAAGTTTATCAAACCACTTTATTCCTGTCTGTCTTTGTGTGTGCATAGATGACAACTGTAGCTACAGGAAGGACTACACCTGCAGAGACACCAAAGGGTAGTTTTGTAACAAAGAATCTGGTGACATTTGCACATGCTATACTTTTGGTATTTTTACCCTTGAGCAATAAACTTATATGTTTGCTACACTAAGAGGTCAGTCCTCCCACCTAATCTGTGCCTTTGATTGAGGTCCTTGCATGTGACAGCCAATGGACATTCATTCTTTTTTAACTTTTATGGCCACCTCTTTTCCTGATAAGAAATAGAGCCATACCTAGGTCAAATATCCTCCCTGTGCTTGCACATTTTGTGTTTGAAACAAGTGACTCTGACTTCTTAACCTGTACTGTGTGCCCATGTGCTGGCATTCTGTAGTTTCAGTTTTACAGTTTTGTAGGGTTAAAATCACTGTGTTGTAACTAGTAACTTCCTGAATGTAAGCCTCATTCTCCAAAGCTGGCTAAATCTCAGATCTATCCTTTTTTCATACAATCATAGAAGCAATTCCAAAGATGAGCTCACAACCAGTTTTTGATCTGGAGAAATGTGTACTTCCAAAAACATCTCAGTGAAGTAAGTGTAGTACTTGGTACATAACAAGTATTCAAAACTCTTGAACAAACTGCTTCCTTAATCTTCAGTTTTTAAAAAACTCCTTTAAAAAACAGCTTTGATTCCCCTTTATTCCCCTTAGGAATATTATTAGATCTCTCATTAGAGATGAAAAACCAAAGCCGTTATTCCTCACATTGCCCTTCATCATATTCAGTTTCCCAGTTGTTGTTGTGCTTCTTCTTCTCAAGAGAAATAGAGATTGAATTCTCTGTGGGAATTCTGCGAGGGATTTCTTCTGAAAGACTCAGGGATTCACTTCCCTCTCCCACTTGTCCTTCAGTATTAAACAAGTAATCACTTGGGTTCCAAACTCAGCTTTTCAAGCATATGTTGAATTATTCCAAGCTTCTTAGTATTAAGTGAATACATTGGTATCTTGTAATTGTGGCCAATTTGTTGAGTGTTAATGCACTTTAGTTGCATGAGGTACAATTGAATTAGCTCCCTGGGGTGCTGTTGCTATAAAATATGGCTTTGGAGAGCTAATTGGCAAATCCTCTGCTCTTTGATTAACTTTCACTTAAAACTCCAATTCCTGGATTTAATGTTGTCTTGACATCTAAAAAGTTATGAACTTATTTTATGGTAAAGGATATTTCCAAGGTTTTTATTGTTGTTGTTAACAGGAATAAATCAGGGACTCTTCAGCCATGAGAAATCTAGACTGTCTCGTGTATTGGTCAGTTAGCACACCTTGTCTCTCAACTTTCAGTTAGGGTATTCTGTTTATTTCTGATACCAATTTATCTCCCTGCTGTTAAGGCATAGTTCCTGCTTAGCATGTTCTTAGGGAAAGTAGAGGCTATCTTGCAACTGTCCTTTATATACTGTTGGCAAAGATATAAATAGTGTGATGACCATACATACAGATTACAGCGAGCTCTCCTTTAAATGTTAATGCCTCTTGCCAGCACATGGTAAGGTGAAAGTTAAAATCATGTTTCTTCTTTGTTTGGCTTTTTAATGTAACAGCACAAAGAAGCTGAGCTATTCTGTTCTATTCTTAATAAGAAAAATACATTCTAATGAGAAAGAGGAAATGGTTGGTTTTATGTATGTGTGTTCCTGAATTACCTGCTCTTTCATGCATTGGTTGTGCAGCTCATGGATATGAAGTGCTGTTGATGCTGCTAATTATCACTTCAAAAGCCTGGCTCTAATAAGGCCAGAAACAGCTTCTATATCCTAGCAGGCTCTCTGCAGTGCTAACATTTTGGAGGATGTGAAATTTGATGAATGTTTACAACTAAAGGTCATCTTTCCTCACACCTACATCAGTCAGGCAGTCATTGGGACTTAGCTCTCTTGTGCTCCTACATTGAATTAATGAGGATTCAAGGACCTGTGAGCAGCTACAATGTAAAAAGCTTGGACTTTAAGGAGAATAAACCAAAATATTTCAGATAAACCTGAGATTATTTTTAAGTATGTAAAATACATAGAATAGAGAAAAATTAAATGCTGAGGGCTGTTAATTATAAAGAGAACTGCCAAAAGAAATGGAATAACTATACTTTTTTTCCCTTTTGTTGAAGAGACAGTCTTTTAGGTCATAGGTTATCATCTGAGCTCCCAAATTATCATAGCTCTTAGAATAAGCCAGTCAGATTCTAGGCTGCCAGTGTATCCTGCCTATTGCTTAGGGAGTAAATGATGTCGCATTTCAGAGCTACATACTGCATGAGGACAAGCTTACTGACTGTCTGGGAGCACAAAGTCTGTACAAGAGTATTAGGCCCCTGGAATCCATCCCCACCAAACCCACCTCTCCTCACAGCACCTATTCTCATCAAGAGAGTCCTCCCAAGAGAGTCCTCATGCCACATCAGTCAGGGTATTCAGGATGTCCACCCTCTCTAGTGGCAGCAGGACAGTGTGCATCAGAAGCCTTAAAAATGGGTGGTGATCAAGATTTCATTGCTATGAATTTATTTTAAGGACATATCAAAAATAATGTGAAAATGTCTTTAAAAATGGAAGCAACCTAGATATCCTATAATGAGAATTTAAGATGTGGTATGTTAATATAATGGAATATTATATGACCATTAATAGATTAGTTATAGAATCACATGGTGATAAAGTGTTCATACTCAAAAATGGTTGAAACAGAATTTTAGTTATGTATATTTTATACAATAAAATGTTCATAAATATTTTAAGTGAAAAAACCAATTACAAAATAGAATATAGTAGCATCTCATTTTTGTATGCAAAAATGCATCCTAAAAATAGTGTTATGTTCTTTCTTATATATTGATAATATAAGTGTTTTTATTCTATTTCCTTGCTATATTTTCTATTTTTTCTTCTATGTTTATTTCATGTAAACTATGGGAGAAATGAATAAGCTATCTGGATGAATAGAAGAAGTGTTCTCTCCTCATCTTTTAGTTGAGTTTCAATTCATTCTGCTTATTAGTAGAAAAACAACTATGGACGGAAATTTTTGAGAATAAGATAAAATATGGAGCTCAACTTCCACGAATGTGTATGTCCTAATAAGATTATAATGTTAAGATATTAAATAATTAGACAATAAAAGCATTTTATATTGTTTAAGCACTTGATAGTTTTTTCTATGAGATTTTTCAGAATGTAATGTAAAATTAAGGAGAAGAATGGAACTACTCTAGAAACAATAATCCAGACTTTTAGAAGATAGAAACTATCTGTGGACTGAGTGATCCTTGGATAAAGCTCTGTTTCAATGGGAACAGTGTCTTCATCTCTAAACTATTACCAAATTACGTGGTATAGGTCCAGTTATTTGCACACTTTACTCTGGGGTATGATTTGTAGAAATTAGTCACTAATACTTTTAAATATATCATCATATCTCTGGTCAGTTTAATCAGATATTTAACTGTGCAACTACTATATACCAAGGACTATACTAGATGTACAAAAGTGAAAAGGGAGGACTCCTTTCTTCAATGTCCATATTATGTTTACTAGATTTAACATCAAAGTGCCCAAAATCCATCATGTAAGAAGTGGATGAAGGGTGTATATGGCTAAAGAGGTTTCTCTAGACAGCTGTCTGCCCTACCAAGCACCCTCAGATTAGTCAGAGCACAGAGAGGGTATACCTCTCCCAGAGAATGTAAGTGTGTTCTGCTGGGAAGAAGTTTCCATTTCTCATAAAGTCTTGGCATGTTTTAGAGTTCCAATATCCTTAGCGTAAAGTGTAGAAAATGAAATATGGGTGGTCCCATGGATCTGTTCACAATTTAATAAATAGCTATCCACCTATTTCCCTAGGATAGATACAGGATGACTACTAATGAAAAAATTTGTTTTTTCTTTACTAAATGATGTCTATTTGAAATGCTTTCAAAGATATTTTTTAACCAGAAATGGAGAGAACTTGTCAAATAGTGTCTATATAACATGCTGTTAAGAATATCATATGTTGGAGAGAATAGTCTCAAGCTCCAGACTGCCTTGCTTCAGTTCTTGGTCTCCTGCTTGCTATGTGTGCTTTTAAAAAACTTTCTGTGCCTCTTTTCAAACACCTTTTCAAGGGAGGAGATGATAATAATACTTGTTTCATTAGGATGGTTTCAAAGAATAAATGAGATCATGTGTGGCATCTTCTTAGACCAGTGACTGGTTGTAGTAGTAAAATAAAATTTTATATATAAGAATTATCACTCACTTAAATTTAAAAATTTATAGCCGTGAAACACACAAAATTGCAGTGTTTTACATTGCCGAAGGTCAAGAAGACAAGTGTTCAATCCTCTCCAATGAAAGAGGAAGCCAAGCATATGAAGACTTTGTTGCTGGACTTGGATGGGAGGTAATTCATTTCATTTAGTAGTTGTTTGTTGACCAGCAGTACCTAAAGATGTTTATAAATTAGACATTAGTTGTAAATGTTTTTACATATGTTTTCACATTCAAGTATAGCATGGGTAGAGTTCTGGAGTCGAAGAATATATCGAATTTGACATCTTCTGTTAGTTGCTTTTCAGTACTTTATATGTGAACTCTGGTTTCCTTAACTTTCCTCTTAATACTATTTCATGTGGGTTTTATCAGAACTGAACAGGTCGGCTCACCCAGCCATTGACAGTTTGTAGTAAGAGAAGACAGATGGGCAGAGAAGCAATGGCTTTTGTCACAATATGAAGAATGGAGAAGAAATCAATGACTTGATTGATAGAAATATGAAGAAAGAGTTGGATAAAGTCAAAAGTTGGAGAGAATATAGTAGCCATGATTATTTAGCTATCAACCTATCTCCCTAGGATAGATATAGAATGACTACTAATGAAAGAATTTTTTTCTTTACTAAATGATACTCTGAAAGGCATGCATACATTTATACACATGTGCACACACACATATTCATCTCCAGGAACATAAATCTAAAGGAAAATATATTCCCGGATTCTAAAGGAATTCAGAATAGTTAAAATGAAAATTGGCATATCTAAAATAATTTTTCTTATTATTACTTTTGGTTTCTTGGTTATCTGTGCTGTGGGAAACTCTAAGTGCACAGGGAAGACTTGTCTCTGAGATTTGAAGTTAGCAAGGGGACAGGGTAAGAATACATTAAGGTCATGACCATATACTTCCTAAAAGATCAAGTAGGTCTTACTCAAAAAGAGTTATTACACTTCCCGTAAATCATCGTTCTTACTAATAAGGTTATTTCTTTGTCATACAATATACTTATTGTTTAATATATTTTTTAAATCATACATTCTTATCTAGAGTTTAAAGACTAGAACATTAATTATTTCAGTATATATATTGGGTGTTGGAGTAGTTGCTTTACTGAAGGACTACTACTGTATGAAAAGAAGAAAAAATGGATCTAGGCAAAAGAAGTAAACATTCACACTATAGCCTGAAAAGAGAATTATGACTCATGGACTTTTGGCCATGGTGTAAATTGGAACCATCCTTTTGAATGACAGTTTAGCAATGGCTGCTAAATTTTGAAACATCTGTATCCTCTGACCCAACATCCTACAGAAATACAGCTTTGAATGCTCATCTGATTTGACCACACCAGCAAAAAGCAGAAAACTCCATAAAACCATCAATAAGGAAACTCTGTGTGTGTGTGTGTGTGTGTACATAAATACACACATATATGTATAACCTCATATACATAGGTACAGGAGGAAAAAAGTGTGCACTAAACTTTTAATAGTGTCTTTCTTAAATTGGTGGGATTCTGGAGCACTTGCACTGTTAATATTTCTTTAATATTTTAATTTTGTGTAACTTTGCATTACATTTGTTTTCGTCTAAAAACTATAGAGATAAGCATAACTAGACTTTTAAAAGTCCACGTTCCTACTTAATGAATAAGATCAGCTAATATTTAACCCTGGCTCTTTTTCTTTCTCGTGACCTGTGTCAGGTGGATCTCTCCACCCACTGTGGGTTCATGGGTGGACTGCAGCGCAACGGCAGCACAGGGCAGACTGCCCCTTACTATGCTACCTCAACCGTGGAAGTGATTTTCCACGTTTCCACTCGGATGCCGTCAGATTCAGATGATTCACTCACCAAAAAGGTAAGGGGCCCTGGTTTGTAGGTGAGGCTCTCCTCACCATGAACAAAGACCATGGCATAACATGCAGTGAGGTCAGTCAACTCTGGATGCGACCTCAGTTTCCGTCTTCTCAAACTACAGTTGTAGTTCATCTGAAATATCCAGCTTGTCACGGACTCGGTGAATATGTGAAAAGCAGTCAATCATATGGATCTTAAATCCGGAGATTAAGATTTAGGAAAAGAAAGGATCTTAAATGTTGTTACTTTTGGATCTCCCCTCATATGACTGTGACAGAAAATAACACTGTTGATTTCTCAGGTTGGTAAATGTCATAAGATGTAATGACTCTGTATGGATAGAGCTCTGGGAAGGCAAGTATCTCTCGGGCTTGCTGTGGGGCAATTTGGCAATGTCTGTCAAAATGACAAGTACAGGTGTGCTGCTGCCCAGTGGTCCCACCTTTGGCACTTGTAGTTCACCTTCAGCTTGGCCCTATGGACAGTTTTCTCTAGAATTCAAAGGACCCTACCCCCACCCCCACCAGGCCAATGGGGAAACCCCCCAGGGGAGCACAGTCATGTACTTTCCGACCTACAGGATGCTCACCTCAGGTAACCCTCTGTTAGAAGTTAGGAGCACCCAAATGGAAGAGGAATTTTTGTCTGGGAAAGAAGCCTAGAAATCTAACCCACTCTTGCAAGTTGACAGATAAGAGGAAGAACTGCAGTTAACGTGCTAATGAGTAGCAGAGCCTAGAATTCCTGCCTCACATCTACTCTCTCCTAACAAGGATGCAAGGAACTGAGGACAGCACCTGAATGGGTTGGGAAACAGGTCATTCAGATGTTGACTAAGGCTGGCTATTATGTGGGTCTGCGTGGTTGTGGTAGCCAGAGTAGGGAGACAGGCAGACTTGGGCTCAAGTGTGTATCCATTTGCCTCACCAGCCTGTGCCTCATCTTTTAAATGAGATTAAAAACAGCCTATGTCACAGGTCTGATGTGAAGTACATGGATAAAGCCTGTGACACTGCTTAGCATGGTGCCTGGTAAGATCTCAAACCATCAGCCCTCGTCATTGCATATCAGTCTAAGTGATTCTTTTATTCTCCTGCCCCATTAGGCAGGTGATTGATACTGGCCAGTGTGCTTCACTGTACCTGCTTGACTCCTTTTCACTGTGAATGTAGTTTCGCATTTCCACCACTGCAGCTGCAGACTCATGGACCACATTCATGGTGAGCAGCAGTGAGTCTCCTCACGAGACCTCAGAACTCGGGTCACAGCACATTCACCAACAACTCTCACAGTGACCAAGTGTCTCGGATACTCAAAGCATAGTTGCATTTCACTCCCTGGTCCCTTTGTTAGCATGGCCTTTCACTGGCCATGAGCTGACTCTCACAGGTTGAGGAGCTGCCTTCATGTCTTGGTTTTGATGGCTGCTGCCCTGGTTGTGGTATTCCTGGTGAAGGGGACCCTGCCCTCAGAGAATCTTTCAGATTACGAAGTCCAGGGCTTATGCATCTGCTTCCTTTGCAATACCTTGTAAATTGCTCCTGCTCTGCAAATGTGTCACTATATTCTGTGATTTTCTTATGACTAAGAACTATTTTGTCAAAAGGTAGATTTATATATAAAATACTTTTTAAAATTATTTCCTAAGTAAAGAAGGATTGTCTTTTTTAAGAAAAGGCATAGTGTTTTCTTGCTAAAATGCCATGCGATAAATAATGTTCCAAGGCTTGGCCTGCTTGAAAGATTCCCTACTGTAATAATCAACATTCAGCTGATACCTTTTGCAGCTCCAAGATTTAGCATCATTAGTGACAAACTCTCTTTATCAGGATGTCTCACAGCTAGACTAAAAATCAGTCACAGTAACAGCAGCCCACAGTTCCTTGTCTTATTCTAACTAAATTGTCCCTAACAGCTTAAAAATGAGCTGCAAGATTCTAAAGTGATTCATGTTCTCTTTTGCCCCTGTCATGGGGGCACTTTTTCAATTCTGCAATCCGGTCGCAACCCCATACTGAACTCTTGATCCTTCACTGCAGAAATTTGTTAGCTCTAGCTAGATTAGATTTTTCACAGCTAATCTAACTGCTGTAGGGGTTTGCAGAGTGGGGACAGAGCTGTGCTATTGGATTTGTCCAATTCATTTGACTCCAGGACAATAATTGCACTTATGTCTTACAAGGTTTTTATAGCCTCAGGCTGGCCAGCCGCATAAAAAACAAATTGGCAGTGATACAGTACGAGTGAAAAGGGATGAAAGGCCCACATTATCAGTCTCCAGGCAGCACTGTTCTGGCAGGAAGTTTCTTGGTTAATTTACAAATAAAACTTAGATTTTAGGATGGGCACACTGTCAGCTGAACAATGGGGATGTCAGGCCTGACTGTTACTTAGTAAAACTAGCAGCCGGGCCCACTGAGGAGCAGGAATTCTTCAATCAAACAGACGACTCCTTCTGGAGCCAGCTGGCGATGTAATGCAATTAGTCGGGAAAGGAGGTCAGCCTATTAGGTATGTACCATGACCAGTGTCACCAGTGCCTGCTGCCTGGCAGCAGCAGGCAGAATGGCCTAGGCGAGGGACTTTAAAACTCTGTCAGGACGAGAAGTGGCAGGACATGCAGTTGATTTTTTAAGACTTAAGAACCAAACGTTTGTTTTGAGCTTGTTAAACACCTGCACATTCTGGAGCCTGTTGTGTAGTTGAGGCAGTAGTAGGCATGAATGACAGCTCTATTCCAGAACAAGACTCCTTAGTCTCCTCTCAGATGACACACAAGGCACATCAGCGTGACTTGTGTGCACAGAACTCAGTGGTAGATCTGATTTGAGGGCCTCTAATCAAAATTTTCCCAAACTCACAAAATGATGTCTTTATAATGAAATCCCCTTTAAATCGAGCAAGACTTTGAAGTTTCTAGAGTATTCCCTGATGCTCTGATATGGCTGACAACATGGCCAGGTTAATTCTATTCGTTTACCTGCTTGTATTCTTATCGTTGGTAAAAGTGGTTTTTTCTGCTGTATGCTCCACATTTATCAGCCAATTTGTCCTGAGGCCTTAGCTTTTAGTTTTGTGAGTTAGCTAGTTAAACTATGATGTGTCCAGAAGTCTGAGGCACATGACATTGAAAGCAGTTTTGAGATGATGAATATTGTATTATTAACACACAAAAGTATCTCTTCCTTAATTACAGAACCGCCACACTGGGAGGATGGTTCTATTAGTGTGATCCTGTTCTCCCTCACTGTAGCTCTGAGAATACAGTTGCAAACAGAATTAGGAGAGACTCACTTGGGTTATATAATTGAATAAGCTAATTTAGAAAAGTGAGAGGAACTGCAAAATTTAAATATCACTGTATTACCTTACCTCTAAGCTAAGGCCTTGCAATACACACTTCTGGATCCACAGGCGTGATCACAGGAGAGGTCACACAGAGGGTGCTGGCATTAGGTGGCAGCCCCACATTTGAAGGGTATTTAGTAGGTGGGTTGATCCTGTTAAGACATTTGTGCAGCATTAAATGAAGGGGCATGGAACCACATGAAAGGTTGTCTTTCTTTGCAGGATGAGGGATGTGGGTGTGAGTTCTGAGGCAGCCCCAGCTCTCAAAATTACCTTCTGCTGGTCTAAATTTCTCCAGCTTTAATTTGATACTATTCATATTTCCCTTGAAAACGTGCCTTTGTTGTGCTGCTGGTGATATTAACTACTGTGTTTCACTGTAAAAGCATTGAGTTTCAGGATTGTGTTGTGAGGTCCTTGAATGTTTTATTAAAAAGGAGAAAGAAAAGGAAGAAAAGTTCTAACATCTAAGATGGAAATAGAGAAATAGAGATGTTCAGTGTAACTGTGAGAACCCAGTGTCTATTTATGTAATGCATTGCTTGCTACCCTTTTATGCTTTAGTATGTGAGAGGGAGAGAAGAAGAAAAAAAAAGATGAAGTGAGTAACTTTGCATTGTCATAGATGCCATTAAATTGTTCTGGATCACTGTGACTCGTGCTCAGCACCCACAGTTGCATTTGTCCCAGAGCCCACCTTCAGACACAATAAAATCATGTGCCCCTCACGATAGGCACAAAAGTACAAGGTACAAGTCCCTTTTCAAAAAATTGACTTGTACAGTCGTCCATAGAAGTATGAGAGAGTGAAGAACAAGAAATCCATTGAAGCAAACCAATTTTCTTTATAATCTTGTAAACGAAAAGGCCATATTGGGGTCACCTTGGATTTTCTCTTTATGGTAAAATAGTCTATAAAGAAAATGGTATTTATACTGATGTATTTTAAATAAATAGTATTCCAAAGCATTCTTTTTCATGTTTTAAGACAAAACTAAAACATCAGCTTTGATATAACATCTTTATTTATTAAAGTACCTCTGAATTTAGTAAGTTTTAGGGTTCATCTATTAAATAAGCTGGGAAGGAAGAAATCCTTTTCCGTAGTGGTAGACAGTGTTCTTCTGCAGCGGGTGAGAGAATTGAAACCTTGAATTCTAAGTAGGTGTCAAAGCGCTGTCACTAGTCAGCCTTTATGGTTTCAGGACTTCAATTTCAGCCAACATTTTAATCTTTATAATCTGGTTTCTCTCAGTCACATGTTTAGTGAGCTTACTCAGAAAATTTTATATGTGGCTTTCTCCAGCCAGGACATGCCGTCATTGTGCAAGAGCTTTATCCCTGGTGTCCTCGCATCTGACAGAGGTTGGCCGTGCAGGACTCTCAAAGTTTCCTTCCTTGGAGGCATGAGAAGGCCCTCAGAGAGACCAGAAGTCTATGCTTTGTTTTTAAACTTTATGGTCTCTCTGTGTCTAAAATGATAAGCTAGTGGGTTAGACTGTGAGCTATGACAGCACAAATAGCTTTAGGTGTAGGCTTAGATAGCTACAAACAGTGGAAATGGAGCTGAATTGGGATCCCAGCCCAGGTTTCCCGGCCCACTCTGCCACCGCTGTTTATGCACCTGGGATAGGTGATACCTCTGCCTTTCCAAGCCCCATTTCCTCCTTGTTATACAACATAAGGGTTAAAACAATATATATGAACATGCTTTCTATGTAGTAAGAAACTCTTTAAATGCTAGGTACAAATGTTCTTATGAATTTTAATAATATTTCTTTTCATAAATAAATAATTTTATGCATACTTCTTAAAAGTTTGTCACAAGTCTAATTTGTATACATTTGGCGACAACTGTGTTATAAAGTCTTTGGTTCTCTTATCTTCATATTCTGTTTTTCTTAATTACCATTAAATTAAGTCTTATTAAACTCTAATGTAAAATGGAATAAAGACTCACGTGGTTGTTTTCAAACATGCTCAGCAATCTAAAGCATAAGGCTTTGATGTAGGAGTAATATTCAATTAAAAAAAAATTCTTGAAAAGGTCTTGTCCCCATCCAGCCATAATGTACCTGCGATGCTTAGTATGATGTGTTTCACGGAAGGTGAGCTGTGCTTTCTTGCCTTTGTGCTTTTTCAAATTCTCATAGAAGACATTGGCATTGTAGCCTTTTTTGGTAGTGAAATATTTTTGCCTCTGAGTATTATAATTCAATTTATAAGCCATGACCCCCTCATAAACTGCTTGTTATCACTCTGATTAATAAAGAGCCAATTTGCTGTTGCAGCTACGTCACTTGGGGAATGACGAGGTCCACATCGTCTGGTCTGAACACTCTAGGGACTACCGCAGGGGTATTATCCCAACCGCCTTCGGAGATGTTTCAATCATTATTTACCCAATGAAGAATCACATGTTCTTTATTGCGATAACGAAGAAACCTGAGGTATGTTTTCACCTTATTGACTGACTATTAATTGACTTATATACCATTTGCCATATTCAGTGTTATTAAAAAACAATGACATAAATGTGTTAAAGGGGACTTTTTTCAAGTGATGAATGTCTTACATATATATGAATTACATATGCTAAAGGAATTAAGAATTTGGATTTTCAAAGGATATTTCATCATGAGCACAAAATTCCATATTTTATTACTTAGCCTCTTTGAAAATTATCATGTTGAAGACATTTATGATTTTAAATGTTTTAAATTTTGTAATTTACAAAAATTATCATTTTAAATTTTGTTCATATTGACTAATAACAAGAGTTGAATGAACCCCATATCATATCTAGCATTTTGTGGATGGCTGTGGTTATAGAATTTGACCTTGCCTGATGGACAAGCACTGCTCACCAAGCCTCTGACTGCTGCTAACAGGGGTCAGTCCGAAAAAATTACAGGCATGTCCTTGAAGAGGCTGGGCCTCTGTAGCACAGCTCCTGTGATGACTTTTAACAACTGAAGCACCTTGCCTCAGAATCAATTCAGCCACATCAATTGGTATTGATCTTAAGAATGGCTGGAACAATCCAATGGTTATGTGCCGTGTACTAAATTGGCTGCAATTTCGATCCTTGCCATGCCTTTAGTGGTACTTTAGCAGTGCTTTGTATAGTGACTTGTTTTTGTTTCAGAATTAGTAGGAGGGTTTTTTTTAAGTTTTTTTTTAAATGAACATTTAGCATCTTAAATTACTGCTTCTCAAGAAAATGACTTGTATATTTAAGCTTTACATTAAAAATGATTTTCATTTACATTCCAAATTGTTCTTCTAAAGGAGCTAAAAGTTACCACCCTAATTACTTTCTCCTTTGAAAATAACTAAGATTTACTAGAATTTATAACCAGTCTAAAGTGTTAAAGTCATGAGGGTTTAAGTGAGCTAAGAAATGAAAAGTGCTTTCACCAGTGCCTGGCCCAACTAAGTATTATTATTATTGCTGTTATTATTTTTGTTCTAGTTGCTACATGAAAATAGATAAATTATTAATCTCAAGTATAACATGCTTATTTCTCAGACTGGATACATTAGGGTCACTCCTGAATCCAGAAAAGATCCACTGTGGGTGGTGAGAGGCCTGACCTATTCAGGAAGTGAAGATGACAAAAGTTTCATATTAAATAGTTGTATTATCTTTGATTCAAGTTTCCATGTATGTTTTCACTTTTTATAAGAAAATTCTCTTAGCACTAATAACATTTGTGTTTTGTCCATACTTTAATTTTAAGAATTAGACTGAAAATTTTAGTATTAGAGAACCAATAAATTCAGTATCCAGTAGCTTTCAAAACTGGAAAATGTGTTTCTTTAATATCTAATATGGATCAACTGGCTTTATTAGTTCATTTTCAACATAGCCCTCTAAAATGTCACTTAATGTTTTAAAAATGCCACTTTATTTTTATAGTACATGAAAAACGTAAAAGGTATTTAAGTTCACTTAATAGTGTCAAAAGTGAATTTTAAAAAGTGTATTACACTTACAATGTGTGAAAACAAGTATTAACATACCTTTTAAATTTTGTTTTAAAATATGCGTAAGTTTATAAATTTGGTTGTAAATTCTGACAAGATGTATTGAGGAAATCGCTTTCTTAATATTTCCATCCAAAAGCCTAAAGAAGACAATAATAGCCAACTGGAAATTCAGTGTTATCCCTACATTTAAAGTACAAACCATTACAATGTAATAAAATTAATCCAGACATTTCCAGGGCAAGTGTGGCTGACCTTTTGTTCACCAACCACTGACCCCAGGGTGAATGCAAGAGGCTTGTAGAGGGAAAGTCTGTTTGTTTGGCTTCAGTCCCTGGTATTTAAATTGCATTCCCTAATCAAATGAAAAGGCTGTCCTTTCTATCAGGTTACAGAATCCATGGCAACATTTGGCCTTTTATATCCATAATGTTAGCCTTTTTGTTTGCATCTAAGTAGAGACACCTGGAGCAATGTTAACATTAACCGATTTAGCATTAATAGCTTCATTATATAAGAATTTCTGATCAGATAGCTGTTACTTTTGTTATATTGCTTCAGCTTGTATTGTTGTCATTTTTATCTCTCTGCTTGGCAACCAGGCAATGATTTGCAAATTTTTTTTGTCTTGATTAATTAAGCAATATAATTATCAGTAACCGTGATGCAGTCTTTGCTCAACAAAGCTTCTGGGAGAAAACAATGGTCAGTCTGTTAGTGTGAATGCATTCCACGCGTCCCAGATGCATAAGGATATTACGGACAATGAGGGGAAAGGCCGCCTGTGAGCGAGGACAAAGGGTGCCATGCAGACTCGACACACTGCACATACCGCCAGGGACATGCTGTGGGCTCCCTGGGACACAGACGCCTTGTTAGATTACAGCTAGTCAGCAGAGATTAATTCTCAGCCATTTGGTGCAATAATTTACCCATTCCCCAGTCTTTTAACTAGCACTCCTCACTATGAAGCGAAGGCTTTGTAATCAAAAGGTTTATTTAACCTTGCCTACTTTTAGGGATCTCCACCAAAATCATCATTTTTTCTTAGAAACTGTAATGACATAGCTGAGGAATATTCCTTTGGAAGGTGGGCAGTTTAGGCACAAATTTCAGAATTGTAGGTAGAGTTATAGGCATTCTTTCAACACCTGCATATTTCATCTGAATATAGTGTGACTCAGTGGACTAAGCGCATTTATTTTACTGGTCTCTGAGAAGCCGTACTTCTCTAATAATTTTAATCCTTTTTCAGGAGGAAAATAAAACCTCATCAGTATACAAAAGTGCTCATTGGATAGAGTCATGCATATTCAAATTGTACTTTTATTCACTTGGTCTCATTAATAGCATATGTAATAATGCAGGGCTATTTGTAATACAAGCTCACAGGCAGCATTGCTTCCAAGTCCTTTGAAATTTAACATATTTTGCTTTTTCATTCCATATACCTCCCTTAAATATACAAATTATGTGTCTGGCAGAATTCGCCTTCTCTTAATAATACACAGCATTTGCAAAATGGTATGTTGAAGAAGTGTGGATGTGCTTGTGTGAGCACATAAAACCCTCGTATCCAAAAGAGCCTGCTCACTTCTTGAGCTTTTTATTGAACTTTTTGCAAAACAAACAAACAAACAAATAAAAATCAGTATATTTAGCAACATCATTTCATTGTGAAATTACTTTCAAAATAAGTCCATCTCCGTAAATATTGACACAATAGTCTTTGGTCACAGAAAAGATACGTGCTTTGATCAGACAGTTTTTCCTACTTTTATTTCTAAGTGAGTATTCAGAGAAGACTTGCATATAGAGCAGAATTTGAATGATTTAAAGGGTTTTTAAAATACCCAGTTCTGCAGAAAAGTGATTCATAAAACCCTTGTATTCAGTCAGTAACCGTGTTGCTTTCCTTCTTTCAGTAACTGAAAGTAACTTTGGTGTTCAAAACATTTGCTTTTATGAATTTGTGAAGGTAAGATTTAGCACTTTTGGCATGTTTATCTTCAGGCACCTTAGTGACTGGCTAGCAACAGATAAAAGGGTAGATGTGCTGAAGCAGCCTTGACCAGGAGTATTTGAGGCAGGTGGAAGCTTTGGTGAAGCGTCCTCCTCTTCACCTCAGGGTGTCAACTTTGTAATTGAAAAACTCTACTTACTCAGCCCTGGTAGATATGGGCATGAGAGGAAAATGGATGGTAACTGAGAGGTTTAGGCAGGAAAGGGTAATAGGATAGGAGATGGGACCCCGAAATTCCAGCTCTCAAGCTGCCACAAGTGGGTGGATATTTGGGGCAGATCTCTCAAGTTCTTTGGACCTTCGCTTCTTCACCTGTCATATTCGGGTAGGTTGCGGACCAAGTTCTCTCTCCCTACAGCACCTTTTCAGGGATTCTGAGTGCCTCTTTGAGACAACAGGCCCTCGCTAGATTCTCTTATTCCTAGATGCCCATCTTTTCCTAAGTTGTCCCCGCTCGCCAGGCTGCTGTTAAGGTAGTATCTGGCTCCCTTGCAGACTCAGCAGCCATTGTATGTCCCTCTTCAGGATGACAGCTAGCCCAGGACCTTCACCTGGAGCAGGTGCCCAGAAATGCTGTTTAAGGCTGATACACCCGAAGTCACAAGATCATTTGTACGTGTGAGATCACATGAGAGATACAAAAGAGGAGCCAGTATTGGTAGCTGTGTTTGAAAGAAAAGCTTTTGCTGGTGTAGCTTCGTTATATAGGTAGAGTGTTTGACTGCAACATGATTATGTAAATTGCCTTTATATTTCAAATATGCAATTTTCTTAAATATTTATTTTGACCCCAACCAAATAACCTTTTTGAAATTAAGTCATACACTTTAAAATACTCTGGGAAATTCTCAGGGAAAGTGGGTTGTTAAGTTTTGAATATGTAAAGAATCATTTATTTTGAAAAGATAATTGAAAATACTGAATAAGCAGCATTTACAAAAATATATTATTAAATGGATTACTGCACTATGTTCTGTTTTGGTAATTTATAATTGTAATTGTTATTTTTAGTAAAGGAATAACACTGAGAACTTTGTGAAAAGGCAACTGTCATTTGAAGATGTCATATCAAAGTCAAATTCCTTTTCTAATTTGTTGCCACTCCTAATTAGAGGAATTCCCTGGATACAAGGGATTTATGTTACTCTTTTTTTTTTTTTTCTAGTTTTTGAAAGACTGAGTGACCCACAAACAATTGCCAGAGAGTAATAAAAAAAAAACATTTATTTATAAGATAAGCTTCAATACAGATGGAAAAAATCTATAGCCTATCAACTCCTACCTCCTGTTTTATCTTTCACAACAATTTAGCTCTTGAGAATTCTTTCTAAGTTGATTTTCCTCAAGAGTTGAAATTGTTTCCCCCTTTTTTTAGTCGATCTTTGATGTATACATCTTCCTCTCCTTTGCCTTCTCCTCCCTCCTTTGGCCATCCAGAGCCAGCATGTAAACGTACACTAAGTAGCAAATGGTGGAGCCGGCTTCGTGTCAGAAAGCAAGACAGTTCTCATCCTCTTCCTCTGAGCTACCTCAGCATGAAAGGACTTCTGGTCCTAGAGACAGGGCACATTCTCTCGACCCTTTTTCACATGCTAGAGCACTTTCCTCTTTTCCTGCACACTCTGTGGGCTGAAACCATGCAGGGAGAGGCCTCATACAGGCTCATACAGAACTCCTATATGAGAAGGAAGCAAGGCCTACTGCCCCCAGAATGAGAGTTTATCCTTAAGGGTACGTTTTCTGTACTATATCAGAAATGCATTAGTTTGTTGTTTTGTTGTTACTGGTTTTTTTGTTGTGTTTTCTCCATGAATACTTTTATCACAACTCCACCTCACTGATTAGTGGACTGCTTTTAGTGTAAGTTTAGGAGGAAGTATACCTTTTTTAAAGAATATATTTTAAATAAGCTTTTTAAAGGTGTGGCATCACTAAAGGTAAAACGAAAAGGGTTATTCTTCCTTAATTCCTTAATTGTTTGTTGCCATTGTTGACTGAACTAGGCAATGGTGAATGATTTTAGACTATGAGTAGTAGTTCTTTGATTTTCCCCTTTGGAATTAAGATGCCCACTGCCCCTACCTCCACCCCCAGTGCTGTGATAAAAGGGAAACATTCATTAGTTGTCATCACTAGTAGAACTAAGTTCCATGTTTCTTTGCTCGCATTTGAATTTTCTCAGATCTGACTGCTTCCTCTGTGCTCTAGGTGCCAATCTCAAAATAGCTTTGCCCGAGTTTTGTGGTTTTCACATCTCTGTGTTTTGACTATGGAGCCCTTTTCTCAAACCCACCAAACAGAAGAAGAGGTGTGGCAGCAGAAATCTGCTCAGAACCCCAGGGTTATCACTGTCACTCTTTCACCCTGACCTTTCAGGCATCTCCGTTAAATAAAAGGTAGATGGTCACACAGATCTTATTCTAGAAATTTGAAGGACGACAGCAGGTTGATTAATGTCCAGCAGTCAGGCCTTTGCTCAGTCTTTCAGGCAACATGTATCCGTTGAGGCTGCCTCATACCTGGTACTGTGTCAAGGCCTTGGTATCCAGTTGTCTGGGGAACCTAATAGCCAGTTGTAATGTCCACTTCAAATTGAAGAGAACTGTCAGGTCTTTTTCTGGTAGGAGAGCTGCTTCCTGAAGTATTAAAGTCTAAAATCAGAGACCAACACTGTAGGAACAAAAGAAAAAAAAAATGCGTGTGTGCTGGGAGGAATAAAGTGAGAAGCACTACCCTTCCCCCTTAAACCTAGACCTGAGTATTATAGTTATGGAAGAAATGCCACCATCCCATATCTTAACAGTTCAACATCCCTACCTCACCAGGTAGTACATCCCAGGTAAAATCAGAAATGGACTTTCAGCAATCATCATATGTGCTCTTTCGTTCAGCTCCACTTGTCCGGTGTTCCTCAGTCACACTGTCTCTTCTGTATCCATTGACCTTGATAATCCCTCTTAATATAGTCTGACCATTTTCTTGTATATTCTTTTAGAGATTTATGAATATAATACTGTCATCTCAAATATTGACAGTTTCACTTTCTAATTCATAATCTTCTATTTCTGTTTCTTGCATTACTATGATGACAGCAATTTCCAGTGCAAATTTTGATAGATGTGACTTAGGGGTTATTCTTCTCTCCTTCATAGTTTCACATAAAGCTTTCAATGTTTTAACCTTAAATTTAGTGGTTGCCATAGGGTTTGGTAGATATTCTTTAACAGATTAAAGACATTCCCTTCTATTCCAAGTTTTTTTTTTTTTTGAGGTATTTTATATGTATTAAGAATTTTTTCATAAATGGGTTTGAATTTTATGAAATATATTTTATACATTTGTTGAAGTGATCAGATGACATTTTGCATTTAATCTAATGTGGTTAAGTATACAAATTGCTTTTTTAATGAAAACCCTCATGTATTTTCTTGGGAATATGTACCCAACTTGGCCATGATATTTTATATTTTTGTTCATTGGTGAATTGATTTGCTAATATTTTGCTGGGATTTTTGCATGCACATTCATGAGTGAGATTGGCCACTAAATTTGTTATTAATGAGTGGGTTTGCTTTCTCTTTTCCTATACACTAGAAGTTTCTCTAAAATAATAATCATATGTTTCTGAAGGTTTTGTAGAATTTGCCATTAAAGGTATTTAGTATAGCTTTTTCATTAAAATAGCTTTTTTTCACTGTGATTCAATTGCTTTAAAGCTTATGTAATTATAGTTTTTACCTACCATCTTGTATCTACATTTGCTAAATAGTATTATACTGAGAATTTGACCATTTCATCTAAATTTTCAAATGTATAAGCATAAAGTTATACATATTTTCTAATATACATATGTTCTGCTACTGTTTTATCTTTAATGGTATATATTTGTTCTTTTAGAGAACTGACTTTTGATCTTAGTTACTTTCTCTATTGTGTTTGTTTCCATTTCATTAACGTGCACTATTCTTTATCATTTCTTTCCTCCTCTTTTGAGTCTATTTTATTCTTTTGGTTTCTTAGTACTTCTTGAGATTGATGCCTGTCTCATTAAGTTGCAGCCTTCATTCCTTTCTGATAAAAGCATTTAAACCCACACATTCCCTGTATGTACTGTTTTGACATAGAAATTTATAATACTTACCATTTTTTATTATTATTTACCTTAACATACATTTAAATTTTCGATGTTTTGTTGGCCCCTATGTTATTTAGAAGTGTTTTTCTTAATTTCTAAATGAAGATTTATGCTAGTTATCCTTTTATTGTAGATTTTTAGTTTAATAGCTCTTTGAGCACAGAATATGGATTTATGATTTCAATTCCTTGGAATTTTTTGAAACTTGCTTTTTATGTCATAGGATAGGTCTCAACAAACTTTTCCTGTAAAGGATCAGGTAGTAAATATTTTAGGCTTTGTGATCTACATAGTGTCTGTCCCAGCTATTGAGCTCTGCCATTGCTATGTAAAAGCAAGCATAGGCAACACGGAAGTGAAGGGATATGGCTGTGTTCCCATGAAATTTTGTTTTTGGACTGATTTTGAATTCCATATAATTACCATATCCCCCCCCCCCAAAATTTTCAACTAGCTGAAAAAGTAGACACTATTTTTAGAGGCCATACAAGAAAAGGCACCAGACTAAAATTAGGCCCCTAAATTATTAATGAGTGGGTTTGCTTTCTCTTCTCTAATACACTGGAAGTTTCTCTAAAATAATAATCATTTGCTTCTGAAGGTTTTGTGGAATTTGCCATTAAAGTTATCTAGTATAGTATAGTTTTGTTCATACAGATTGTATTATGGATCCTCGGCCTAGAATATGGCCAATTTTTAAAAAATATTCTGTGAGAATTGAAAAGAATGTGTTTCTGCTTGGGTGAGGTATTTTATATGTATCCATTAAGATTAGTTTATTAGTTTTGTTATTCAAATCTTCTATATTCTTACTTGTTTTTTTTTTATATATGTTTTCTTTGAACTATAACATTAATAAAGAAAAGAGCATAAATTTTAAGTATACAGCTTGATGGATGTTTTCAAAATGAACAGTTTACCACCCAGATCTAAGCATAGGCTATTACCAGCCCCAGAAATGTCCTTTAGAATAATTTCCTGAAAAGGTAGCCATTCTGACTTCTGTTACCATGAATTAGTTTTGAACTTCCTGTGAATGGAATTATATAGTATGAACTTCTTTGTGTCTGTTTCTTTCACTCCGCTTTATATTTGGGTCATTCTCATGATGTTACATATAGTTGTGGTTTGTTCATTTCATTGCTGTGGGATATTCTTTTGAGTGAATATGTCACAAATTTTTGATTTATTCTCCTGTTGATGGACATTTAGGATATATCTAGTTTAGAGAATATGTGTGACTTGCCTTTTTACTTTCATGATGAGCAGAATTTTTAAAATTTGTATTCAGTTTATTATTTTTTTCTTTTATAATCGGTGCCTTTGTACCCAAAGAAATCCTTGCCTAACCCGAAATTATGAAGATTTTCTCATTTGTCCTTCTAGACGCTTCATGGTTTTAGCTTTAATATTTTGATCTATAAACCATCTTAGTTTTTGTGTGTGATAATAGGTAGACATCAAAGTTCACTTCTCAGTTTGGCTATCCAGTTGTTTATTGAAACAGACTTTACTTTCTCTGTAAAATTAATGTGCTGCCTTTGTTGCAAATCAATTACCATATATATGTGGCTCTATTCTTGGACTCTATAGTCTATCCTGGTGCCAATATTATGATATGCTAATTATTGTAGTTTTATAGTATGCCTTGAAATCAGATCATATAAATCTTATCATTGTCTTGACTAATTTATGCCTTTTCATTTCCATATAAATTTAGAATCAGTTTGTCCATATGTATAAAAAACAGCTTGCTAAAACTTTGATTTGGTCTGTGCTGAATCTGTATCCCAATTTCAGAAAATTTGACATCTTACCAATATGGAAACTTCTAATCCATGAACATTGTACATCTTTCCATTTGTTTAGGTTGTCCTTAATTTATCTCAGCAGTGTTTGGTAATTTTAAGTATAGATGTCTTTCATAGCTTTTATCAAGTTTATTTCTAAGATTTTGGTGTCTTTGATGTTATCATGAACAGTATTTCTAAATGTCATTTTTCAGTTGTTGCTAATACTGAGAAATATAATTGGTTAGAAGAGTATATTGCATACTTATGTTACCTGTGAATAAAAATGATTTTACTTATTTCTAATCTTTATGTTCCTTTCTTTCCTTTCTCATATTTTTTTATTGCAATAACAAGGGCAAATAACATTCAAAAATATTGCCTAGAAGAAGTGAGCATAGACAACCTTGTTTTTTCAGCTCTTAGGTAGAAAACATTTAATATTTTAGCATTACTTATGATTCATAATGTTTTTTTCTTTAAGATTGCATCAAATTGAGGAAGTTCTCTGCTATTCACAGTTTGCTGGGATTTTTTTTAGGTCATGAACGAGAATTTAATATTATCCATGCTTTTTCTCTATCTATTCAGAAGGTCATGTGGTTTTTCTTCATTATTCTGTTAATTTAGTAAATTGTACTGATGGATTTATGAATCTTAAACTAACCTTGGTTTTTTTATTGAAAATATCACTTGGTCAAGATGCAGTGTCCTCTATACATATTGCTGGATTTAATTTGTTAACAATTTGTAACAGATTTTTATATCTTTGTCAAGGGATGTTAGTCTGGAGTTTTCTTATGTCAGCTCCTATAGACAAATATGGTCTTTCATTCACCAATGTGTCCCAAACCCTTTCTCCAATGCCAACCACAGAAAAGGTGTTCTACAGAGAAATAGTCTCTGATGGAAGCCAGAGGCTGGAGACCCTCATTCATTCATTTATCCATTCAAATTATTTAAAACATTAATTTATTTATTCAACTGACATTTGTCTTCCAACCAGGTACAGTACTACTCATTAAAGGTTTTGCTTTTGTATTTCCAGCTACTTCTTAGTCTTCTTTGTGAATGCTTTCTCATGTCTCCAATCTCTAAACATTGGAGGGCCATAAAATATAGTCCTTGAACCTCTTTTCTTGCTCATCTGATTATCCAATCTCGTGGCTATAAACGCCTTCTATATATGAATAACTCATAAATCTCCAAACTGAACCTTGGTTTTCAGTCTGATGTATCCTCTGCCACCTTCATGCATTACCACTGGATACCTAATGGGCATCTTAAACTTAGCATGTCTAAAATTGAGCTAGTAACCCTCCCCCTGAGTCTAATCCATTTTAGAAAAAGGTGACTCTACCCTTCCAGTTGCCAGGACACAAACCATGACATTATCCGGGACTCCTTTTTTATACACCCACTTCATTAATAATCCTCCACAAATCCCATCAGCTCTAACTTCATACTATATTCACAAATCAATCAACTTTTCCCACTTCTCCTGCTACCATTCTGATCCAAGCCATCATTGCCTCTTGCTGGGTTATTCAGTAGCTCCCTAGCTGGTCTCCATAATGCTTACTCTTTACAGCATCCCAACACAACAGCTAGGCAGTACCTTTAAAACGTAGGTGAGATTACATCACTCTTCCCTAAACCCTCCAGAAGGCTTTCGTGTTACTCAGAGCTGAAATCCAGAATCCTTAAAATTTCTGAGAAGTCCCCTTTTAGTGTTACTGGTTGAACTTAATCTCCTTCTATTTCTTCTCTTGCTCCACTTGGTTTCAGCCACTGCTTCTTTGCTATTGCTTACACATACTAATCCCACTCCCACCACAAGGCTGTTGTATTTGCTGTTCCTCTGCCTGGAATGCTCTTCTGTCAGATAACCTCATAGCTTGGGGTTCATCCCCTCACTTCTGTCAAGTCTTTACTGAAGCATCGTTCTCTCCTTGAAGCTCTCCCTGATGATGTGATCTAAAATTAGAGAACGCCCCCCCTCACACACACACACAACAGAGTCCTGTTGACCTTCCCTGCTTTATTTTTCACCTTAGCACTTTTAATACCTAAAATGTACATTTTATGTATTTATGGTGTTCGCTCTCTGAAAATGCCAATAAATTCTTAGCTTAGTGAAATCAGGAATTTTTTTTCACTGCTGTGTCCTCAGTGAATAAAACAGAGTCTGTCACATAATAGATATTTTTGAATAAATGACTAAGCAAGTATGAATGAATAAATATGAGTTACAAGGCATTGGAGCTGACAATCTCCGTATTAGTAAATGGAGTCGATGAAATTTTAATGGAAAATAAAAAATGAAAGAGAAAAAAAAATACAAAAAAGAAAAGCACCAAAACCCACATGGTAGAAGTGGGTCCAGTAAAGGAAAGCTGAGTCTCTTTTAAAAAGAAAAGAAAAGAAAAAAAAGTGAGAATAATACAATGTCTCGGAAGCAGAAGGAAAGAAATTTTTAGAATAAGGACTTTAAGTAGGACCTTATAATTGCTGACAGGGCCAGTCATCATCTCCATTAAAAGTTATTATATATGAGGATCCATGCAGAAATATTGCCAATTCCAAAACTGGTTTCAAAAGGATCAAGGCTAGAGGTATGCAGGAAAGCAGGGCTTTGTACTGTGCATAATCCACACAGCATAGGCGCTCAGAAAAAATAATGCCATCTCTGTAAATGACAACCACACAAAAAAGAATAACCTGGTGACAATTTGTCATCAGAAATTTTACTAAAAAGTTCATAGTAGAGGAACATGGTGGAGCAATCTTGTTTTCCTTGATTTGAAAGCCCTTGACCTGTGTCCCTGCTAAAGTCAGCATTTATTCTGTGGGTGACAGCGTTTGTGTTCATGACAAGTCTAAGATATCAATCAGCTGTTCTCATGTGTTTGGTTTTACTTTTACTGGTTTTTGAAAATTAAGTGTTTTTCTGTTTGGAATCAACAGGTTCCATTTTTTGGGCCTCTGTTTGATGGAGCCATAGTGAGTGGGAAGCTACTGCCAAGCCTAATATGTGCCACGTGCATCAATGCCAGCAGGGCCGTGAAGTGCCTCATCCCACTCTACCAGAGCTTGTATCTTTTTGCTTTAAATATGCAACTTATTAACCTTCCCAGAATCCAGATTCCTGGCAGTTTTTATAAGAGGTAAGGATTAACTGGATTGAAGCGTGAAGAGAAAATTGTTTTTAAGCTGTGTTGAAAATGACAGTGATTTTCATGCCATTTGTTAGTTTATATTAAATGTAATAATTATGTTTTACATCCAACTTCAAGTTTATTTTTATGATTTAGTCACATAAGTTTGTGCTGAGAAGCTATGACTACCAAAAGATGCTCATATCTTCTCGGATATGTTTCCACAAATTCCATCTCCTGCATTTATCCTATCTGTTGTAATCTGTTGTTTATCTAAGGTGGAATGCTGAGGAAAATGTAATGGGGTCACTCAGAATGCCTACCAGAAACTAATAGCAAATGAAATGACTCTAATAAATCAAAGAATGTGGCAAGTGCCACCAGAAAAATACAAACAGTGTTCCAGGAGGTCAGAGGCGAGAGAAATTGCATCTGGTTGGGAGGGCAAGGAAAGCACCCTCAACCAGGTTGTACTTAAATTAAACTCATCAGTAAGAATGGCTAGAGATTCTTTTGTTATTTTCCTGGATAATTAATATCTTCTTCTCTGATTCCTGGTCTTCTCTTTAGAAACAAAAGAAATTTCACTTTATAATTTTCCCCCTAAACATTAGTTGGCATGCTATAATCATAAAATCCAGGCATGAGCTCTGATCATAAGAAAAATTAAGTTGACTATATGAAATTGTTGCAAAAGGCATCTGACCTCCTAATAAAACTTAGAACCACTTTGTTGACAATGATTGTACCTATTGTGTTTGATCTCGCTCTCTCTACTTCTCTCAACCTAACTGTAAGTGATGTGTTGCTGGAGGTTGGGGATGAGGGATGGGTGAGAAATATCATGTGTGAATAGATACAGTTCATGAAAAATACCTTTCATTAAAATCCTAGTCATTTCATTGACTGATATTCTCTTTAGATTAAAAAAATACATATGCCATGTGGCAACTTGGAATTATCATAGAAATTAGTAGTAGAAAAGAGCTATTAGGTCCCATCTGGTCCCTCCCTGGGGGCTAGGGCAGCATTATTCCCTTTTGCATGCTCCCCGTGCTTTTGTCCAGGCTGGTGGTGCATGTTTGGGAGATGGCATTCTTTGCAGTGATTTCCACAGCACTCTAGACTTAATCTTATGGCTGGTGTCGATTCAGCCTTCAGCATGAAGTTTTTATTTCACATGCTGTTGAAAAGCGGTTCTTGGCAGAAATGAGAAAGATCTGTTTGGCAATTGGCTTATCAGTTTGCATGGCAACTAGGATGAGCAGGACACTCATCAGTCAAGTGTGTCAGAGGAAGGCAAAAAAGAATTATTTGCAAACAAAAATTTCACTTTATATGTCTATTGTGATTTTTGTCACATTCTCTACATTGAACTTCTCATTACAAAATACATGCTTTGTTATTTTGTTGAACACTGCTTTCTCAAGTAAGAGTTAATATAGCATCATAATAATCAGGTTTCACAAAAACATTATTTTTAAAAGTTCTAAGGATAGGATTCAGCATTACTTTGAAAACTTTTCAAGCAATCATATTGAACTAATGTGGATGCCAGGTAGGGCTACTGATGCTAATGTCAGTAAATTCTGTATTCTAAAATAACTCATAAAATAGCCAATTTGACAACTTAGTATAGAAATTAGGAAGGAGAACGTAGCAAAACCTATCATGTCAATTACTATAAAATATTTTAATATTTTTCTTTTGTCTTATACCTTGAAAAGATTTAGTTGGTGCTATTCAAATAAATTATTTAAAACAAAAAATAATATGTAAAATTTTTGTAGAGATGTAGCCAATGGGGAAAACTTTGTAATCACTTAACTAATCACTCTGTTCCTTAATTTCTGTCTGTAAAAAGGCTAATATTCAGGCCAGAAATCAAAGATAAAATAAGAAGAAAAATTGGGAGAAGTGGAAAAATAAGGGGGAAAAAAAGGGTTGTTTTTATATATATATTTTTTTTAAAATTACTAATACCAATTTTTAGAAATTTTAAATATTTATAAATATCTGTCTAGGTTATTAATAATTAATTGCCCTCTTAACCTGTTTGTTAAAACATCCTGGTCCTTATACACTTTGACAAAAGCCTAAACTAGTTTGTATGGTAGTTTATGTCTAGAATTAATTGCTTCGTTGAGATAAATATTAGATTTGAATTTGGAAAAACACTGAATAACCTAACACATCCTAGCCATGGGTGCCTCCTTACATTCATTTGTTTACCAAACAGTCATTGTGGACTCCTAAGCCCCGTGCTAGGGGTTTGGGGTGCACAGGGACCAAAGTGGACAAGGTTTTTCCTCCATGCTTCATAGAGAAGACACACAAGGTAATTGAGGTCTGTAAAGGAACTAAAGGGGGGCGGGGATGAACCTTTGGGAAAAGGCCTCTGCAGAGAGAGCACATAGGCTGAGAATGGAGGGATGAGAGAGAAGCTGTCCCCAGGGGACAGGGCACATTCCTGGCAGAGGACACATAGCAAGTACAAGGACTCAGAGTGTTCTCCAGTGGTAAACTTGGGTTTTTTAGGATTTTATGACAGTCAAGTCTATCAGGGTACCTGTGAAAGATGCAAGAATGAGCGTCCCTAACCCTTTCACCTCATGGCCAGCCTTGAAAATTCTAATCTTAGTACAGACAGGTTCAAGGCTTTCTGATGTCAGGGCAACAGGTAGGGAGGGAGTGTAGAAGCAACCACTCAAGCCCCTGCAAACCCCTTAAAGACTGAGAAGATTAGCAATAGTTTGGACACGCCTGAAACCAGGTCAGGCTTTGTAAACTATGGGTCCATGCAGAATGAAAATATGGGGCTCCTTGTTCAAAAAGCAGAAGAAAATGCCTTCAACTAAGCTAAAATATAAAGCTTTTTTCATTCTTTTATGGCTTCTCTCAACTTGACCCAATAGTTTGTATTTATTGTTTAATGTCATTTTAAGTAAAGAAATATTAAAAATTTAAATTATTAATTTTATCATCGATTTTTATCATTCTTCATATTGTGAAATGCTCATTTAATGTGCAAATATAAAAGCATTTAACTCACATAATCACCAAAATTAGACAATTTGTATTTCATAACACCTACATGGATATATTTCAATCTTACTAGAACACTGGAAGCATTGCACAGAACTAACTTTTACCTATTTTCTATTTTTATTTCAGTCTTCATATGTACATATTGTACCACTCTCTCCTTTCAGTTTCCTGATGAGTATGAAAGGACTGTCAGGAAAAGAACCTATGGATTATCCTGCATTTCCCTTTCTATGTCTTCATTTTTAGAGAAAATTGTTGGCTAACACAGGGATCATTTTTTTTAGAGTAAATTGTTGTCTTATGATGCTTCAACTTACTATTTTCTAACATTACAATGGTGGGAAAGTGATGTGTATTTAATAGAAACTGTACTTAGAATTTTGAATTGTGATCATTTCTCAGGCTAGTTATATGAGGTACGATACTCTTTGTGATGCTGGGTAGTAGCAGCTTGGTGCAGCTCCCGGTCAGTCACGTGATCATGAGGGTAAACTGATGCTCTTCTACAGTGTATTCATTGTGTTCGATGATTTTTTTCCAACCATAGGCTAATGTAAGTGTTCTGAGCACATTTAAGGTAGGCTGGGCTAAGCTATGAGTTCAGTAGTTTAGGTTTATTAAATGGATTTTCTACTTAATGATATTTTCAACTTACTATCATAAGTTGAGGAGCATCTGTACGTGGAAGTAACACAACTAAGGATAGGGCTCCTTGATCATTCATGTTTAGGAGGAGACATCATTTTTTCTTCATACATTCATATGAAGAGTAACCTCTCAGGGTAGTCAGCCCCCCTACTTACTCAGTCATAAAGTGAGTAGCATACTTCTCATGTGCTGTCTTTGAGTCTCTCCAAACTCTCAGGCGTTGTGGGTTGTTGATAGTCCATGGTTATGGAGCACTGCTAAGGCCATGTGCTCATGGGACAAGTAGCAAGGAGCCAGCAGATAGTGTATTTTGTGTATCTCCTCTGCCCATGTGCATTCTCCATCGCCTCTTCACATTTCAAGTGCAGGACACAAGATCAATGGTAAGATTATTAAGAATTTCAAGATGGCAGCAGCAGAACATTAAACCAAGCAGGGCTTGTTATAAGCACAAGGCCCTAGGTGGCTGCTCAGTCACATGCCCATGAAGCCCTGCCTGGAGCTTGTTCCAAAACACCTTCTCCCCCCCATATGAGTTGGAGAACTCTGTTCCTTGGAATTTATTAGATTGATTCCCCTTTCTAAAACCAGACAGTTTATCACTTGACAAAATTTTATTGGCATGTGAACTAAGGCCCATTAAGGAATGAAATGCCTTGTATGTGTGCTCTAGAAGACACAGTTCATTTAAGAGAGCAAAAGTCTGAGAAAGAATCACTATTACTGTTTTCCTGAGATATTAGGTACAGTAAGTGGGTGCTGGCAAAGAAAGGGAGATTTCTTTGTCAACAAAGGCTATTTTATATGTCAATCCTGTATCCCTATTTTGTTTCTAATATTTAGATTACAGTTGTTAAATAGAACCTTGCCAAACTGTTCATTTTTATCCAAATGTCATTCACTTTCTAGGTATCAGAATGACTGGTGTATGAACAAAGGACATGTTATTTAGTTCAGACATTCTGTAAATCCTTTAGAGAAGGAGCACTTGCTTTTTTGTATTGACCAGAGATAGCCAAACATTGAACCCGATGATAAAGAAAAGAGCCAGTGGAATTAGTTCGCAGTAGGTGTTCTTATCTCCTTTTCCTCTCCAGCTAATGATTGATACTTAACTGCCTTAAAATAGCTTCAATTGTAATTCAGTCTTATATAATATTTAACTAGAAGTAGAAATGTGGGCAGTTCCATATCAATTTCATATAGTACGTTCAAAAAAATGCAGCATTTCTTATCAAGCTGACTACTAGGGGAATCATTGGAATGAATTTGCTTTTTGAGGAACTTTTTAAGCAGTATATCCAGCTTAGAACCAATATCAAAGGAGTTCTTGTTTGGGGCACCCTTGGCTAAGTGATCAAACAGTTGGAACTGTGTGCTGAAGGCTCATAGAAGACTGAAAAATATTGTTGTCTTACGTTATCAAAAAAATGTTAACACAGTAGGGATATGTTCGGAAAGCAGTAGTATTTGAGCTTAGTACCTTTGTCCCTCCTGGGTTTTCTGGTAACTTCCACGGCAGGCTAAATCAAATCTGTCGAGTGGAGCCTTCATCCTGTGGCCACTGCTCTTCTGAGTGATGAGGGCCAACTCACCTGCCATCTGCTTTTTCTATCCGTCATGGGCAATCGGAGGGCCTGTTCCTGTGCCTAGAGTGTTGTAAATGGGAAGCTTGCCACATGTCATGTTTACAGTTCCTAGGCCAACTAAAGATTCCAAAATCAAACCACTGTCAGGTGATAGAAGTTTCCAAAACGATTCGAGCCAGGACTTTCATTCTCCGTCTCAGATAACTTGTTTCAGGGAAGGGATTATGCACAATATGCAGGGGTCCCATTAGGAGGAGTTCACCCTGAATCAAACAGATGGTGGCTTTTTCAAATTAACGTCCACTTCAAGAGAACAATAGTCTCAATGGCATTTGCCATCTCTCCTCTCTGGAACTATCAGCATTTGATTTGAGAGAACTGGACTGCTTAAGGAAAAGTAACTTTGTACCTCATTGTTTCACATGTGAAGTTTAGTTTCATTTACAATTAGCAGATATATTTGATAATACCAGAGCTTCTTTCTAAGACTCATGGCTTCTTAATATCACTGCTAAGTTTTGTTCTCAATATATATACCTTCATAAGTGGCCTCTCTCACTAAAGCTGTAACAACCCTGTTCCTTTCCTCTCCAGTGGGATCTTTGCTCTTTTTTCTGCAGAGACCTTTAATTTCCTCCACTTGTTCCATACACTCAAGAAAAGTAAGTTAAGTGGTGCTCCATGGTGTGTTTTGCCATGCAGAACCAATTGTGTATTCGTCTCTGCCATGGGCCAAGCAATAGGAATAGAAATATGAACATAAAAGATTCCAAGTGAGGGGACATTATTTGCTTACAGACTAAGTTCTGAAAGAGTACATCATAGTTGAGAACCTCAGATGCGTCATATGACAGTGTGTGAGAGACACATACATGGAGAGGACAGAAGGGATGAAGGCTTTTCAGGGACAATGGAAGGAGTTCTGAGAGAAAGTCAGGGCCTGATCTCAAGCAGTGGCAGAGGGATGGGTTAGATAACTACATAAAGCAGGTAGACTGTTTCAATGGGGGATCTGCTAGATTTGCAGGGTGCAGAGAATAATGAGATAAGACTCAGGACAGAACTCTCTGGAGCATCACATTGGAAGAATAGGCTTTGAAGAGGGGAGAGGTGGAGGAAAAGGAGAGAATTATTTCTCAGAAAAGCAAGGAGAGAAAGAAGCTTTACCTTCAATGTAGTGGTCAAGCAAGACACAGTCTCCTGGGAGGTCATATCTGTGTCTGCTTTTAGCAGCCTCAAGTCTTCACCTGGAAAACTGGGTATAATATGACCTAGAACTGAATTACTTCAAAGAAAGAGGCAAAAACATCAGGTAATAGCAGCACCCAAAAAAAAGAAAACATTTTAGGTGGGATTACAGTGCCTGAGAATGGAAAATGCATGGGAGAAGGCTGGGTTTAAGAGCTGCAGCCAGAATGGAGTGATACGCTACATGGTAGGGCATCAACAGTGCTTCTCTAATCCACATTTCTAAACAGGCCCAAAGGCAAAATATAGCTGTAATAGGGATTTACACTACTCAGTGTTAGCTCCAAGCTACATTCTAGTAAATGCAGCAAGCATTTGGTAAATTCTTGGCTGGCAAACTATGTCATCTCTCAGAAGACAGAGGAAGCAAATAAGGAGAACTATTTTGGATCCATTCCTTAGCAATTTAAGGTTGCACCTTTCAGTGTTGCAGTGTTGCAAAAAGCAATGCATTCACATTAGAATTTGTTTAAGGGTGGGAGAAAAACGCAAACAGACCGGTATGCTGCCATTTCAAAAAGTTGAATTCAGAGGCAAAAATGACATGTCTGCATAGATGAGTTGAGGCTGTGAAAGAGAATAATAAGTGAGAGATTATTTTTATTATAAAATTAGAAACTATTTCTCTGAGAAAGAAAAGGGAGCAGCATGGAAGAGCAGCCAGTGTCGTCGCAAGAGCAGACTCTGAAACAGGCACATCAGGATTGAAAGAGGAGCTCTGCCCTGTGCTGATGGAAGGGCATCATTATTAACCCATATCCTGGTTATCTCCCATCTTCACATGGGAAGGGACAGAGTAGTGTCAGTGTATGAATTAAAACTCAAATCACTGAGAACACGATAAGAAAAAAAAAATTGGCTCCTTCAAGTAGAGTCCAGCCTTCAAGGCCAAGTATGCCCGATTTTAAAATAAATTTACAACAGTGGTCTCAGAACCACAAGAACTTTTTTTTTTTAGAAATCATGTAAAATGAAGCATATGCTCAGAACTGAAAATATGAAAATACTTTCTTCATGTCAAAGGATTAAAAGATGAATTTTGTCATGTTGCATAGATGCCTTGTAACATTGTTTGCCTAGATTACTTGTGAGCCTTCAGAAAAGAGTTAAAAGAGTTAATTCAGACACACTTATTTTGTTTGATAAGATTTCTATTCTCGGAGATTAGACATACCTTTAATAAATATAAATTTTATTTTCAGTAAAACACAAGATAAGGTGTTGTAATCATCTAGCCGGTAAGAGAGAGAAATATGGGCCCATGGGAGCTGGGTGACTTCACTGTGGCCAAACGTAAAATGCATTATAATATTCATGGACCACCAGTCGACTGGGGCCCTTATGACTCGGTATGGTGTGTGTACCACAGCTCTGTTCAACTAGTCTCCTGTTCAACAACTTTTTATCATCACATTTCACAGAGGTCTAAAACACATGTTTATCAGAATATTACTTTTAAGAAAGATGAGAGGGTCACCAAACCATGTTCTCTTAAACCGGAGCACAAGGAACATGAGGTCTTGATCATGGGAGTCACAGGAACAGAGGCATCATCCCTCTGCTTCCACAGCCTCAGGTCACATTGTAAGAGGTGGTGTGCCACTCTGGGGCCACATAAGAGAGACCTCGACCCACCTGGAGCAAGTCAATGGAAGTCATGACCACTGCATTTTAGGGCTCAGGGAACCATTAAACCCAAGAGGGGGTTGTTTCAGGAGGCTTGGAGGGGGAGGAGGTTTAAAGAGAAGATGAGGCTGCAGAACTAGAACCAATGAACAGAGGAAACCACAAAGCAGATTTTAGCTCAATGTCAAAGCAAACATTAAAAAACCAGAGCCTACAAAACCAGCTGCCTACAGGCCGTATCCAGCCCCCAGATGGGCTTTGTTTGAACTGCAGTCGGCCTCCGGAGTTACTAATAAAAATCGAATTTGACAGCCATGTTGAACAATTGGGAGATTTTCTATTTTAAAAAAACCTAAATTTCTGACTTCTCTTGAAGAACTGAAACCTCTGACCCCACCTGGGCTTCCTTTCCCGATGGCAGCAATCAGCCTCCATACAGGCTATGTGCTCTCCTGTTCATCACAGCCTGGCCTATCCTCATGTCTTCCCCTCACTGAGGTCTGGCTCTGGGTGCAATGCCCCCCACTTGGCTGCCGTCTAAGGACTGGTGAAAGGGTTAGTGAGCCAAGCAGGTAAGATAGTGCCTAGTTCTTAATGAGAGTCCACTAAGTGTTATTGCAGTTGTTATCTTACCAGCCTGCCCCCCATAAATAAATATTGGCGTAAAAACTGGAACCACCCAACTGTGGAGTTAGGTCCTGGGAAGGATTCACCTTTTATCATCGTGTATGTTAAAGCCTGCTCTGCCCTAAGGAAAAGTTATTGTAAATCTAACCGTCTGTAGAAACCGGGCTTCTGACACCGTGCTTAGGGAAATATTCGTAACAGTCCCAGCTTTCCTCCCCTTTTCCTACTCTCAGATCCCTGGTTATTGGGTCATCCCTCTCATTGCCAGTCCTTTACAGGGGGTGTGCTCCTTCACACTCTGGGGCCCTTGGATATGGTGACCCCCCCCCAGGATTCCGCTCTTGGCCATTCTGCTGCTCCCCAACCCCTTGCGTCTCCTCTCACCTTCCTGCAGCCATCTAGCCCGCTAAAGCTCTCCTTGCCAGGCTGGGCCTCACTCTGTCCTCTTCTCCTAAGTATACTGTGCGTTTCCCAGCGGGGGCCTATTTCCATTCTGTTGACATCCCTCTCACATACACTTCCTAGCACACTGTGAGTATGTGTGTGTGTGGGTGTGTGTGTGTGTAGGGACAGAGAGAGTAGTAATATGGTAAAATTTTTTGGAAGACAAAAGACAAGGAAATCATTTCATAAAATTGCATATTTTTTAATCGAAAAACCTTAATTCAAGACATACAGTTCTAGAAATAGAATATGTACCTATGTATGTATATGTTGATACATGTTTTGAAGTCCTCTTTTTCCATTTTTGAATGTTTAGTTTACAGCTGTATCTCCAGCACTTAAAACAGTGCTGGGCACATAGCAATTACTCAATAAATAGTTCTCAGTGAACTACATTGGCAAAAATACATAGATAGTAGTATCCAAAAG
Organism: Cynopterus sphinx; assembly: GCA_030015415.1. Lineage (NCBI taxonomy): Eukaryota > Metazoa > Chordata > Mammalia > Chiroptera > Pteropodidae > Cynopterus > Cynopterus sphinx. The sequence goes on from CM057389.1 coordinate 59,753,434, forward strand.
AAGAAAATGGTTAAATTGTTACTGAAAAACTAGATTTTTATATGTATTTTTCTTTATATTGAACAATATAGTGTTTTGTGCATATTATTTTTCTAGGGAATTCTAAATAATCTTCTGTCACCACCCCAAAAACTTAATGAAGGACATTTATGTGAAATTCCTAACAATTAGAATGATGACTTTATACTTGATTTTCAAATTGATGGAATCTTATTGAGAGCCTAAGTAAAGGCGTGTTAGTAAGCCCATTTCCTTAGAGCCATAAATGTAACTGTTAGTTTTTGAGGGATTGAATTCAAACAGTGTTAAAGTCAGAAAACCTGCAGACAAGAAGGAAGTGGAAAGGAAATCTCATGTTGCCGTTAAAGCTATGGCCCCCCAGGAGGGAAGCGACAAGCCCAGGTTAGAAGTGTCTGGAAAGGCCTTAAATGATGTTGGTGTTAGAGTCTAATTCTACATAGTGGTAGGGTTTTTTAAAATTCTTAATGGCCTATAAATTTTATGCACGTAAATAAAACGCCTGCAATGCCCAAGGGAAGGTCTCCGCAAGTCTGAGACTGGGAGCAGGCTGAGCCTTGGCTAGGCATGCAAATACTGACAGCTGAAGTCACTTGTTGGAAAGTCCACAAACTCTGGCTACAGCTGCATTTGTCAGTAGCTTTAAGGAAAGTGTAATCAGCCAGAGAGATTAATTTGCATCTCAATTAGAAAAGAGTGGGGAGGAAGCACTAGGGTCTGGTGCTGGAAGGTTGTGGAAGAAATCTCACCAAGCACAAAAGCTTCCTTTGCTCTGTCCTCCAGCTGAGTGGAGGACAATATCTGAGGTTTGGTTTCCATAGGGACCAGAAGCCTGCTGGGCCCCAGAAGAATCTTGGGTTTGCACCGTAATCATTTGGTCATGATGACACAAATTCCACTGTTGTTCCCAAATACATTTTGCTATTCAAAAGCTGTTAGAAAAGTGGAAATGGTCCTCATGTCAAAAGCATGCAGAAGAGAATGTGCTGACCCTACTTACCTTTTTTCAAAATGTTGCTAGGATTTCCAGGCATTTAACATTTATTAATGTCTGAATATTCAAAGAGCAAAAGGTCATTTCATAAATGACAATATTTCTTCAGAAGTAGGCAAACAAGATTATGAATTTAAAAACAGAGTTGACGAACAAACATGGAATCTCCTAGCCGTGGAACATGGAAGAAATTCTGGGCCATTCCAAGCCTTTTTAGAATTGTCACAAAACTGAAGGGAGTATCCCTAACCTTAACTTCGAAAAGCAAAAAATAGCATTAATTGTAAATCTTTTCTTCGAGTATTATTTATGACCATTTTCATGGGCTTTGATATTTTTACCGGACAGGTCTTTTGTTTTCAGAGATCTTCATATTCTCAAAATTCTGTACTTGTGCCTAGTGAGAGCTCAGACTGTCTGAACTGTTTATCCATGCCAGATTACTGTGCCATAAACCGGAAGGGCTCACCCTCAGCATTTTGGGGGAGGACTTTTATTTCTAGTTTATTTTGTTTGCTCTAAAATAATTAATTCATTGGCTCCAGCTTCAAAGTGAGAAAACAAAAAGAGTAAGAAAAACTGAATTTGACTGAAGTTGAATAAAACTGAATCCTATTTTTTAAAAAAATCAGCGTTTTAAACTCATCTTTCCATTCTGGAAAGGGGAAGGAACAAGTTTCCTAAGGACGATCTCTTCCAGGGCCCACAGACTGAAATAACACATTTCAGCGAGACATCAGAACCTCTTAATCCAACATTAATCAAATTTGAGTTTACTAATTATCAGCCGCATTTTGAAAGGAACATAATGCCATAAACAGCATCCCCAGAACATTTAGTAGACTCTGGGATTATAAGCAATATATTTGAAAGTGAGACTTTCTGTTATTCAAATCTCTGAAAAGGATAATACATGCCTTATTATAATAAGAGATTGTGCAAAGCCAAAGAAGGACAAAGCAGGCAAATCCAAATGGTGAGCCCTTCTGTGCCTGTCTGCCTTAGTGTATGCAGCAAGCTCCCAGCAGGCTTCGGGGCTAGAGTAATTTGCAACACACTCAAGTAAATTTTTTAATCAAAGCAGAATACCTTTTTGGTAATCTGTGGGTGAATACAACCCAGATGCCATCATGTTAAGGCTCGAGAGGGTGTCCTTTCTAGTTTACTGTGTGGAATTTAACCAAACTCTAAAATGGGTAATTTGAATGTTATGCTTCAAATTTGGGATCCTATGCTTTGAAAGTGTTTGACTTTATTCCCTGGGACTTGATATAGACCACTGGGGTCAGGGTGGGGGAAGAATGGAAGCTTTGAGGATCAGCACTAAGGCTAGCCAAACCTCTCTTTTCCTCTCTCCCCCTACCCTCCCCACCCCACAATCAGGTGTCCAATGTGCAAGCCACGAGGGGGTCAAGGTGCACTTTGATGTCTGTGTTATATTTTGTACACTTCCTTAACATAGCCAACTAGAGAAGTACACAGCTGCTCTAGTTTCCAACAGTGGCATGTTTCCAAAATGCCACAATATTTTAAACAGACACCCCATTGGACACTGTTCATTATTACTTATAACCCACATCTGATCAGTACTATGTGTGTCCAGATGATCTTGTCACTGTCATCAGAATCACAAACATGAAACAATACAATATTTAATGGCTTGTAGTATTTTTCTTCAGCTTATTTCTTATAATGCTTCGTTTCCATCTTCAGTCTTCCTAGTTTGCTTGCTCTTAGGATATAAAAGAGTACAGAATATTTGTCCCTCTGCGTGTCCATTTGTTTAAACTCTCCAGTACAAAGCTTTGGTCCTAAATCCGTCAATGATCAATGAAGGGACTGCCTGCTAAAATCTCGAAGTCTGCTTGTCATGGAACAAGCAAGCCCTTAACGCCACGTCCCTTTGGTTCTCCCTTATTTGCCTATGAAGTGGCATGTAAGTACATCAGTCCATCCCGCATCCCAGCTTTGAGGCAGATGTGTGCCTGAAGTGCAAAGTCTCATACCTCCACAAAGGGTAGGCAGGCTCACTAGCTGCTGGGATTCTGAATTTATAAGCAGAGTTCCAGAATTCCCCCAGGGCCTACTTTTCAAAGGCAAATTAGTATGTTTGCAACTTGATCCCTGGGCAACTTTTGACAGTTGTTCTAAGAATAATAAAACAGATGGACAGAATAGATTTTGGGGTCTCCATCCAAACTGCCATCCTCAGTGGAATTTAAAGAAGGCATGGAGTTGAGGGGAAGAACTACGGCTGCTCACCATTATGTTCTGCCTTTAACATCCAAGAACCATAACTTTTTCTCAGAAAAAGATGAAAATTGTCATCACATTGTATTTTCCCGAGAAGAGTTCTCCTTAGCTATGAGAAAGTAAATAAAATATGTGTTTTCTTCATATATTTAAAATCAAGTGAAGTGAACTTAAATTGAATTTATACTTCCAAGAAACCAATTTTAATAAGAATATGAGAAAGAAATCTAAATTGGTTTTAGGTTTAAGAATTTTTAACCACTTTAAATACAGGAGAGCCTCTTAGAATGTCTTAGAAACACTATCTTATTTTTCACAGGATAAACATTCTCTGCATGTAACAGCGTAATGCCTGTCAAAAGTCTACATCAGAAGACAGTATCTAAATTATCTGAATACAGAAAACAGATCATTTCTGTATTTATGCTCTATAATTTTGTCCAACAAATGCATATATATTTGTGCATAAACACTTCACATAAACTGCGCTGCTTTTGAAGAATTTTAGCCTTTTAGCTCTGATTAGATCAGGATAGGATGTACTTTTAATTTATTGGCTTTCTCTGAAATAAATTTTCATTCTCTCTAATCATTCCTTTTCTCTGAATTTATTTGCCCCAATTATCACACTTTAGGCCACAGAAATTAAATAAGGTAGCAGATCAGCTGTGCTTCTGAAGTACCAGAGCTGCTTGAGTGACCATTGAGACACATGTACTGGGGGCCTTCCAATTTCCTCAGTGGGTTTGTCATGTAGACCAAGTGTTTAAAATTCCACTGATGATAACTCAGTAGAAGAGTAACATCTTTTTTTTTTCTTTTTTTGAGAAACTTGAAAACAATTTAAACCCTTTTTCTAGCTCTCCCATTAGGCAGCATCACTGACTATAACAGTGAACTCTTGTGGTCAGGGCTCAATTCTCGGGGCATTCTCTCTTCTCCACAGCAGCAATTTTCCTCCAGGTGCCAGATAAATCGTAAGGTGTGTCTTTTTGTTGTGCTCAAATTAGGGCTCAAAATAACAGGTGATTTGTGATAGTAGGCCTCGGGCCTTGAGTTTCAATTTGAGTTTAAATAACAAGTTTTGGCTTTTAAAAAGTATCTTTACCTCTGTCAGTGTCCTTATCTATAAAATGAGGATAATAATCCCCCACAGACTGATTATTGGAAAGACATATAGAATGAAGTGTATGTCAAATGAATTAATCCAGAAAACATAACTGAAATCCAGCTGCTTCACACCACCCCACCCCATCTCCCCCAGGCTGTTCTAGGTGCCCCTGTGCTCCCGGCTGCCTGGCCAAGTACCCCAACCTCTTCCCAGTTTCCCTGCTTCTCCATGCTCTCCTTGGAAAACTGCAGCATCCAGGGTTTTCCTTCTAAAACAGAATTCAGAGCATGCCATAGCTCATACCCTTGCAATTACTTCCAATTATCACTCACAGAAAAAGCGAGCATTCTTATAAGGACCAGCAATTATATTCTAGCCCCGAGGACTGCACACTCACTAGGATTTGTCCTCCTTCCCCCAGTACCTGCATTGCTCACCCCTTACCTTCCCTAACGTCTTTGCTCAGAAGTCACCCATCAGAAAAGTTTCTACAATAACAAGCCCTTCCTTCTTTTTGGCAGTTTCACCATTTTCTCCTTAGCACTCATCATTTATTTAATGTCTCTTTCTTCCACTAGTATGTCAAGTGCACGGGAGTAGGAACTTTGTTTTGTTCACTGTTGTATTTAGAGCCCCAGGATAAGACTGGCAGGAGAATGCTCCTCAAAAGTGAATCGTATATGAACAGACTGATGGGTGCATGTAAAGTGGAGAGGAGAGCCTGGTACCCTGCGCATTCTCTATAACCAGAACCGTCTGTGCTGTGCCCCCCACACAGGAGAACAAGCTGGGTCCCAGATTCCACCTGGTCACACAGGCAGTCATGCTTCCATGGTCCTCCTTTTCCAACATCGACGTGGCCATGACAGACACTGTAGGATATAGAGATGAGTGGCCTGCCCTCAGGAGGCTTCGCAGTCAGTTGGGGTTATACTGTGCCATGAGGTGTAATAGAACCTGTGCCCTAACAGAGAGAGGCATGCAATCAGTGCCCAGTGGGCATTTGTTGAGTCATTAAAACACAAGATGAGGGTCAGGAAAGCTCCAAGGGAAAAAATTATTTCTAGTTGTATTTTCAAATTATTCTCATATTTTGTGTATCTGTGGTTATCTCTTCATGTGTATATTATCTACAACTCGTGTTCTGGACATTTCAGAGCAACTTTGTTCATTTTGTTTTACAAAAGGTATTTGTAAACTAATTACAATTGATTACACAAATGCCCATAGCCTATTCCATAGGGCAAGGCACTTATTTCAGTGACTGGGTTCCTGGCGGGCAGTCTTCCATTGTCGGTATATGCAGCTGCTCATTCCATTCCAGAGGAAAGAATGGGGTGGTAGGAACAGTCCTTGCCTCAAGCGGCAGGGACACCCAGCTCGAACCCACTTCCTACCTTCATCGTCTCCAAGTCTCCAGGCTTTTTATTACATGCCCCATCAAAGGACTGAAAAAAGAAAAAAAAAACTTTTAAGCACAAGATACAAATGTGTATATTGTTTATTTTAAAGTATATACAGGTTCTACTATACTAATGTGACGTTAAGTCTCCTTTATCACACTTTTGAAAGGATGTGATAAAGATGAACAATAGATAAACAAAACTTTGAAGTATTTTATATTTAACAGTATAAAATTATTTTGCTTTTACTAAGTTCGTGGTATTTTAGTGAGTACAATAGGATTAAACATGCTGTTGTTTTTATCATCTTGGCTTAGTAGTTCTGTGATGCAGTGCTTCTAAAGAGTTTCTCTAAACTCGGTTTATTTTGATCCTTGGTTTCCTAGCTGAAAACATAACTTTGAAAAATATATAGACACACTAGAGCAGAGGATCTCTGTCTTTGTCTGTTAAATCATGAAGTTCGTGCTCAAAGTTTAGTCTTAGCCACCATTTCTACGAAGGTTCTTACTGATATTTGGCTAGAAGTTTGTCTTCCCCGATGTCATGTCTATTGTTGCATTGTTACATATTTTCACAAACAGATCGAAAATGTACAAAAATCTTCATTTGGGAGCCTAGAAACAACTTTGAAAATTTCTGTTTACAAGTTTTTGATAGCACAGATCTGAGAACTTTCTGAAAACATATACCATTCTCAACAATAAATTCCCACGCTGAAGGCAGCATTTTTTAACATTTCCATTCAGGACATCTCTTCGTCGCATGTTTCTGTCAAACAGCAGTTACTCTCTCGTTCAGACAATACGTCCCTATTACTTTTGGGGAACAGTAGAAGCTACTGCACAGAGGGTGTATGGCTAAGGATGCACTGCGTGGCTCATGCTGCTACCTCCACCTCTGCCCCAGCCTACCTCAGCACAGCGGCCAGAGCCAGCCTACTAAAATATGCGTCTGACCCAAGTCGCTGCCCTGCTCACACTGTGCAGAGACCCCATCTCACTCAGAGTCAAGGCCAGAGTCTTACGGGGAAACCCCAAGTGCTCAGAGCCCTCTGCCTAAAATACTGCTCCCAAGATGTGCGGTTGGTACACCCCCTCTCCCCCCGAGGCTCGCCCCAGCCTCCCCAGGGAAAGCTCACCCCCACCTGCACGCACCTCCCACTACCCACTTACTTTCTCCACAGCCCTATTACCCTCTAATTTACTTACTCATTTTATTCATGTCGTGCCCTCTGCACGAAGGCAGGGGTTTTTGTCTGTTTTGTCCGCTGACATCTCCAAGGGTGGTAGTCAAAATATTTAACATCAGGTGCCACGAGAGCAGGATGTTACCCTTGTCAGTGCTGTCCAGGTGAATACCACTCCTGGATGGACCTCAGCACCTGCCACAGAATAAACATTTGTTCAATAAATACCTGCTGAATAAGTGAATAAATTTAGCTCCTTGTCATCATAGAAAAGGTCACCAAGTTTAAAGCATTTGTCTTTCTATAATTCTGATGAGTAATTCATCTTTATGTTCAGAGCTTTTATAAGAACTTTCCTGTGAGATAAAAAATAAACCTTTACATGGTACAAAAGATTTTCATGGCCGTGACCTGCCTCAGTACAATGTATTGGAAAGATTATATGATTTATAAGATAATAGAATTTGTAACTTTAGTATGGAGGGTTATGTAAACCACAGTACTACTATGAGGGAGCTATTGCCAGTTCCTGCCGCACCTCACCCCCAGCAATGAACCCAACAAGGAAGAAAGGGCACCAGTCTCAGGCCATGGGTTAAATTTCAGAAAAACTTAATTTCCTCCTTAATTTGAGATAAAAATAAATAAATATTAGTAGAAGCTCTAACATTTTCCTCTCACATTCCACTTGGGAGACCCACAGGATAAAATCTAGACTTCTGTCGAGATTTGTAAAGGCAGTGGTGGAGGAGGATCTTGCATGGTTCTCTGTGTTGACGGGGCTCAGCTGGGTGGCTCTCACCTAGGTTTCTCACGTGTCTGGCACCTGTGCTGGCATAGCTGGAACACTGTGGGCTGGCCAGCCTCTTGCTCCTTTCGGCAGCCTTCTCACGCGGCTAGCTCACAGCAAAGGAACCTCACAGCAGTTGGACTTCATACATGACTGCTCAGGGCTCCAGCAGGTCCAGGTGGAAGGTGCAAGTTATTCCACAGGCCAACCTTGGAGGGCCCATAACTGTTGGCCAAGGCAGGTTCCAAGGCCTGCGCAGATCTAAGGGAAGAGAATCAACAGGGAGGGGAGAAGGCTGGCAGACATCTCTGCCTGTCTCTGCCTGTGGTACTGAGCACACTGGGTCAGGGCTCATTCTGGTGCTCCTGCCCTCTCCACTGAGTAGTGAGCTCACTGAAGGCAAAGACCATTCTTATTCTTCATCCAGTTTCCTGCATCCGCATAATAAGAACTCAGTAGGTGTTCGTTGGATTAAAATCTGAAATGCAAACATCTTAAGGAATATCTAATTAGAGGAATGTAGACTCTAGTACCATTTATTTAATTATACCACAAGTTGTTTTAATGCATGCATAGGAAATGAGTTATAATGAATTCCAAAAGAGATAACTGGTTCTAAATACTGACTTCTTAATCCAAAAAAAATCAATCATAAAGCTATAAAATTGAATTCACACATTTAAAGGGTGAATTTTGTTCTTAACTCGATTGGGCTCCTTATTTTCATTTTAGTATGCTCTCATTAACACTTCATTACACTTTATATCGCCTTCAAGAATCATGAATTGTGATGCACCTCATAATTTTACTTGACTTTTGAGGTGAGTTTATGTTTTTGCGCCCGTGGAAGTTTGTCTTCACAAGAATCTTTTGAAAGTCATTTATGTCATTGAGGTTTTCTTAAGGGGAATGTTAGTTTGGGCCAATGTTTAAATATTCAGTGCGAGGAGGGGTCAACTTTTAGTCAGGAAAAGCTTTTTGTCTTTTATAATCAGCGCTGTTCTCTGGCTTTGGCAAACCTCTCAGACGTTCTTGAAGATGTGTGCACATCGCCTTGACAGTATTTTGTTTGTTTGTTTGTTTTGTTGTTGTTTTGTGGCCTGTGGCAGTAGTCTGTCTGCCTTGGAGGAATGCACTAATGTCCATCCTAGGCCTCTGTTTTCATGTGGTGTTGTTTGTTTGTTTTTTGAGAAGCTAGAGGTTTCAAATGGCATCCTTAGCCTCTCTGAGAGATGTTGTGACTAGCTAACTTGAGAGGAGGTGGCCTCAGTGCTCCAGCATTTGCCCTGCTCCTCCCTCCCACCCTTCATCTCTTTGTGCCAGGATGCGCATCGCAGTCATTCTCCTAGGTGGTATGAAGAAGTGCCGAGCCTCATTTGGAAGTGTAGCCCGCCCGCCATCTCCTTCCCCCCACCCTCCGCCAGAGCAGATCAATATGTGAGCTCTGTTTCCAGCGCTGACTTTCCTTTCGCATGGTGAGACCTTCTGCAGGGAGCAGTGAAGGGAGCAATCGATAGCCCTAATCTGCAGCAGCCCGCAGCAAGTCATGCGAGGCTGGGCGCTTAGGTGACATTACGCAGGACCGTGGAGGCCCCAGCTCTGTGGAGCAGATTCATAGCACTCTTCCTCAGGGCACATTCCACTTATAACTGTGCTTATAATCTCCTCCATGGATCACCATTCCCCTAAAACTTGATTCAGAGAAATGAACATCTTGGGGCCGTGTGTGTGTGTGTGTGTGTGAGTTTCAGACATATCTTGTTCCCTTCCCACATCCTACCAGCTCTCTCTGTTTTGTGTTGCTCCTTCATCCTGGGTAGTTTTGTCTACACTCATGTTTTGCAATTATTCCTATACTGGGTATTTTTAAACATTAACGTTTGGGGGTTTTCTTAATCTTTGAAATCCCAGTGATTGAAGAGCATTCTCATTCTACCAACTACTCTCCCACAAAAGATCGTTAGACGATAATGCACATTGTGTCTCACTTCCATTTTTGAAGGGCTGTGGCCAAATGAGAGATTCAAGGATGAAGCCCTGGCTCTTTCAGGACCCCTGGTGCCTCAGGAGACTCCACCTGGGGATCAGCTCTTGCCTTGCCCTATACCTCCTCTGTAAGCAGGGTGGGGGTCAGAAAAATCCCCTTCCATTCTGTTCTTTACTTGACCTTCCACTCCTCATTAACATGCTCTCATTAATTGTTCATTAAATTTTATATCACCTTCAAGAATCATGAATTGTGATGTACCTCATAATTTTACTTGACTTTTTGGGTGAGTTTATGTTTTTGTGCCCGTGGAAGTTTGCCTTCACAAGAATCTTTTGAAAGTCATTTATGTCAGTGAGGTTTTTCTTAAGGCCTGGCTGTAAAGAAAGCAAATACATGGGAGAAAGCAAATTTGAACCAGGCTCAGAATTGAAAACTGTGCAAACCCACTTTATAAGGAGCAGACAGCCAGTGGCGGAGCCAAGAGTCTAGTGCCTGCTGTGTGTGAGAGCCCCAGCAGCTGCCAGTCAGACAGGAGAACTGAGACTTCCTCCATGAGCAGTTTTCCAAGCTAAACCATGCTTGAATTCATCAGTGAATTCTACACTGTATTTTACGCGACTTTCCTTAGGATGTTGTTCACTGTACTTCTTCAATTCAAGTTTAGCTCTCCTGGTACATAATCTTATTTCAATCTATGTAGCCTTCTAAACTCTGTGGCAGATCCTCTGATTGATCTGCACTCCACAGGCAACTGCCTGCTTTCTATTTTTCAGAAAGTACAGATGTCACCTTTGGAGACCCCCTGAGTTGAGCTTCGCTTTAGGAAAACTTGGAGAGGCAAGGTTTCTCCTTAAGTACCAGGCACTTCTCCCGTTGTATGTACATGCACCCAAGCCTAAGAGAGGGAGGTGGAAAGTGCATTTGCTGCTGGCGATGATCTTTCAATAAAGTGTCATTTATTTAGAGCTTTAAAAAAAAATCTGGGTGAAAAAGTGTTTATTCAACAGATTGTTCATACTCCCAGACACCAATTACAAAAATGACAAGCCCAAAAGCAGTTTTTGCCATTAGTTTGTTTCTTCAACAAAATATCCATTGGCCATTTCCTGTAACCAGGAGCTGTGCACAGTCCCCGCCTCAAGGGCTCGTTGTTGAATATAAAACATCGAGGAAAAGAGGGGTCACTCTTACACCGTGAGAACAGGGCCAGATGGTGAAGCACCTTACCTGTGGCCTTTGTTCCAGGAAGAGTGATGGAGCTTCTCCACCACTCTCTCTCTCCTAAGCACTATGAACTTCAGGCAAATGTTCAGTCATTTCATTTTCACGGCCATCCTAACAGCCAGGCACGTTGCTATCCTATTTTAGTGTGTTACGCAGACTCAGTACTGCCTCGCATGCTGCAGTCTGTTCTGCGTTTTATTACATTTGAAGAATGTAGTTGAGGGCACCGAGTCCCAGAGTCGTTGCAGAACTTTCCCAAGACCACACAGCGAGTTGTGTTAGTGGTGTGCCCGAACCCGAACCCAGCAGCAGCTCTCGGCACACCCCGTGATCTCACTGCCCCGGCTCCCCCAGTATCTGCGGATGCCTGTGGACACTGTGCATCTCAGCGCAGCCTTTGAGAGCCTGTCGCGTCTGCAGCATGGGTTTGGAAGTTGTGACTTAAACTGATTTTGGTAAGCCACAAATACCAGTATTACGTTTTAATGAGACTGAAGGCATGAGCGAGCAGATTCTCCTCCTGAGGCTGTTGTGGGACACGTGGACTGACGTTGCAGTCAGCCCTCTGAAGGCCTGCATTGTTGCCAGGCTCATTAGCATCCGCGCTCCTGCTCAGCGGCAGTTGCTGCTCTCTAGCTTACCAGCTGTTCCTGCTGCTCCGCACAATGTCGGATGTGTTCAGCTCACTGGGTTCCTGTCCTCGCCGCCGGGAGAAGACAGCCCTTCCGCTGGGGATACCCACGTGGCTGCCTGTCAGCGGTGGCACCGAATAAAGTAATAGGCCTTCGCATGGCATATGGTGTCTGGATTCTTACAAGATGCAAAACTCTTCTGCTAATGCAAGATGACTCATAGCATTGCTAATTTTTCCAACAAAAGCTGACTTCCACACCCACACTTTTAACCCCTCTGCCTAAAAAGGCTTTAGTTGCAAGTTTCTAGAAAGGTGGCTTCTGGATCACCATGTAAAATGTGTTGCCTTTATTGAGAGCACATGAAATGTCTTGCTTTGCTTTGGGTTGAGGTTATTTAAAATTTCTGGACCTCTTATTTTTTCTCTAGAGAAGGAGAATTTTTAAACTTCGCTCTTTCCTCACAATTAACGAGCCGCATAGTTTGTTTGGTGGATTGCTTTCTTTAAAGCTATTATTTAAAAATCAGTCAGAAGGCCCTAGATTAGTAGAATACTGGGAACTGTTCATAAGTTAACTTTCTCTTTTAAACCTTCCATAGAAAATATTGTCTGATACGGTATCAACTCAATTGCGGAGCATTTCAAGCTCTTCACATTAGAATATTTTAAAGTTATAAGAGAATGTTGATTCCTTTGTGGAATATGATATTGCATAGTCTCTGCTGGTGCACTAAATGGGTAACTCATTTCACTAGTCAAATTCTACCAGAACAAATTTAGAATATCAATTTACATTAGAATCAACATTTTTTCCAACTATAAAATAAATACATGGGGATCTTTTAAAAAATGTTTCTACTAAATTATTTAGAATCAGTTGTACTAATAGATGTCCAAATTTAATCTGAAATTTTATGTACCGGAGTAAGGCAGTTAATTTCATTGGTTCTTTTATAAAGAATCCTTTATTGAACATTTTATTTAAACATTTTAGAGTTGGGAATTGCTGACAGAAAATGATCAGACAGTGTCTAATTATGGACCTAATCACTGTTTTGAAGTCAGTCTGGCACCTGAGAGCTTTTGCAATCAGAATTTGGCAAATAATGAATTTTTAAAGGAACTTCAACCTAAAAGGATAATACAGATTTTTAAAAAATAGATTACTTTATTCAACCCCATAAGGTTTTCTGTTGGAGCGGGAACTAGAAACTCATTCTCAATCTTGATATTTCATTTTGGATATTTTCAAATCCAAAGTTATGTCTTTCTTATCTACAGATATAAATTCAAATATGCATCTAACTTCTTATAAAGGGCATCCTGTTTCCAGAAAATGAAACAATGTATAACATTTCTAAATGAGCCTCACTGTCTGGGTCCTAGTATTTAATGCTGTCTTCCCAGCATGTTCGCTAGTGCTCCTGCCCTTTGCCTTTGGAAATAAACTAGTGTTCATTCAATGACCCTAAAATTTCATTAGACACTTAAAATTTACCATGACAGTTAAATAGATATTGAAGTTTTCAACGTATTTTGAGTTTACTAAGTAAAGGATTTTCAGTTTTGCTTTCACTGCCTTGAGTTTGAGAGCTCTTTTTGTTGTTACTGGTGTCAGTACTTTTGTCCTATTTCCACTCATTTTTATGAAATACAGTGGATTGTCCAAGTAATTGCATAAGGATAGAAGTGGGGATACTACAAAGACTGAACTCTTGGTCAGAAGTTAGTGTCTGCATGAGACTGAAAATGTGCTCCTCATCAGATGATGGAACAGAGACCAAACTTGGCATCTAAAAGGCAGTTTGGAACAGTGCTGGGTAATGTGCAGAAGCACAGACTGATCAAAGACACACAGAAGATGAGGACCATTGGTTCATTATTCTCGCTCTTGGTGGAAGCCCTGCAGAATAGGGCCATGTTAATCTAGCTTCACAGATGGAGTGAAGCTCGAGGAAGCAGGGATCCTGGCCACAGCCCCACAGTGAGGTCGTGGCCAGGACGGGAGCCCAGGCCAACCTGATTCTGAGGCCTCCCTGCTATTTCTCACTTGTCCACACTGTTAACCTAGGAACAGGAGGCAATCAAAATTACATAACTTGAGAAAGTGAAGCAACTCCACTTAATTTTAGCCTATTCTACCATCATTGTTACCAAGAGGATCTTAGCCCTTTATACCATGATTTTATGAAATAAAGATAGATAAAACTATTGTATAAGTTAGAATGGAAGGTATTTCCACCTTGATACCATCTGTACATCCCATTTATCTTAATGCATGTGGCATCCAAATTAAAAAACAATGAAAACATTAAGTGTAAAAATTTTTAAAGACATATCTCAACATAGTTCAGCTCAAAAAAAGAACCTAACTGGTGTGACTCATTGTACTTTTGCCTTGATAAATAGTTGAGAACACAGTTCCATCTTGTCTGGCAAACCAGGTGCTTGTTTGTATGTGTTGAATCTACTTATATTCTACTTCTTTCAAAAATAGATTTGAAGGAACTTATAACAAGAGAAAGAAAAAATCAAAGCCAGGGAGATAAGGATCTGGCATAACTATGTAGGGCATCCCAGTGAGGCGCTGCAACAGAAGCTGGGGATCCTGGTTAATTACTGCTGACCTCTACAGCTGCACTGTAATGTGTGACTACCCTGCATTCTCTAGATACTCTCATTCCCAGGTTTTCAATTACTGTTGATGGGTTTATACTATATCTAAATTAGAAATTATAATAGATTATTCTAAAAAGACATATTCTTCCTTTCAAAATTATATGTTCCAGGTAACAAATATTTATAGCAAATTTTTAGTATCAGAATAAGTTCTTCTTCTAGTCATGAGTCAAAAATATCTTTTGAGTTGATACTCAATTCTCTGTGCAACAAAAAGTAATTAGGACCCACCTCCCCCCAACCCTCCCACTCCCACACACACACCCCGTGTTTGACATAGCTGAAAAGTAAAGAATTAGTGATACGGGGAAAAGTATCATTAAGAAAATAATCTTAATGCCCACATTTTCTTGCTGGTTTTGCTAAACTTTTGGTTTAAAAAGCCCTAGTACCTGACATTTTGCATTTCTGTTTTTCTGTAAAGATAAAAGGAAACTTGAGTGTCTCATTCTTAATAATGCACTTAATATGTAACAAAGTTTTCTGTTCTGCTGATTTCTATGGCCAGGCATTTTTCTATTATTGCCCCAGTAGTTGTCATTCCATATTTAACCCTTCATAGACTCCAAATGCTTTGCATAATCCCCAGGATGGTCTGGGATTAAAAGACCTCAGAGGCAGTTGTATAGATTGGATACTTCACTCATATTGGTCTCCTTGTTACCATGTTGCAGGACTTGTTGCCCTGATGACACAGCTCTTCTCAAGCATGTTTACTTGTGATCTCTATGTAATCATTTATTTTATAGACCCTCATTAAGGACTGCAAACCTCTGTCCCAATTTAGCATCATTCAACCGTAGGTAGCATCCATCTGCTCCACCCACACTGTTTAATTAATGAACTTTGTAATGCATTCTTAGCTTGTGAAAAGCTCTCCATCTTCTCAAGTTGTTGAATGGAACTTGCATTCCAGGTTTTCCATGCTGAAATCTAGAAAGTCTGACATGGTAGGTGCTAATTAGGGACTCACCAAACTTCTGTTAAGTCTTGAAAGCAGATTTACTTTTTCTTCCATTATATTTTCATAAAATCACAGTCAGATCACTTTTAAGTAAGTAAATTGTTAATCATCTTTTATATTTCCTTTTTTTCTTTTCTTAAGTGAGAGTAAAGATTCACATTTTTAAGCTGTATTCTCTTAACAGGTATACAAATATACCTGTTATTTTGAGTTTTTTCCTTTCTGAAATTTAAGTTATAGAAATGTTCAAATGTCAAAATGTCATTACTGTTTCCCAGTATCTCTGTTTTATGGAATTGCTGAAGAAATTTTGTTAAATAGATTTTCTTAAAAGTAATGGAAATAACTGAATTGGTTTCTTCTGGGAAATGGTAAGACTCAAGTAAATACTTTTAAAACTCAGTATCTATTTAATATTTAGTGTGTTGTAAAATTCTGTCTATAGTTAGGGATGTTTTGTTAGCATCTATTCAAAGACCTGTTAAGTTTGATATTATAAAGCAAATGGTATAAAACTAGCCATGAAAGACATTTGTTACAAACTAAGACTAAATCTTTAATCCTGATTTTTAAAAACCATAGCTAGGGTTCACGTGCCTTTTCTTAAAGACAATTTAATATTGAGATTAAACCCCACTCTACCCTGTCAAGTGCTCTCAATCCCAGAATTTCTGCCTATCCTGAAATGTGGCAAGAGTCCCACATTCATAATGTATTCAGTTTTTTTTTTCATCACATTATTCCTATAATAGTAAGAAAATGTCTGAATATTCATTTCTTCAAAAAGTATTTTTATTCACCCTCATCAATGAGAATTAGAGGGAAAAACTATATTTGTTTACCGTTTTAAAGTTCATACATTTGAAAATCAGTGTTAAGTTGCTCCAAACTAAGTAACCCATATATGGTTGGCATAAAAGCAAAAGGGATTGAGTTGGAAGAATAATTGGAGCAAAAAGCAGCTAGAATGATGCTATGAGCTGCTCACCTGTGGGTAAATGGGGCTATTACTTTGAGAAGAGCACCATCTCTTTGCTCTCCCTTCTCTAAGGATTGTTGAGCAGAATGTAGTTGGGGACATGGCACTCTCCTTGGAGACATCGCTGATAAGTTGATAAAAGGCAGGGACCATCAGGTGCTGTTGATGTGGCCCCATCCGGAACTGTTCCACACTCTCCCCTCTAAAAGTACTCAGAAAATAGCTTTATGATGACAAAAAATTAGACACAGATTGCAGGATGAGCTCCACACCTTGTTTTAAATTGGGTCGAAGTACATGAAATTGCAGATATTTGACTGCTTTTGACCTTGTAAAAAGGATTTTCATATAATTCAACCTAATTTTTTGGATTCTGAAAACGTGTGTGATATACGAACATCACCTCCATTAACTGTGCAGAGAAATCCATGTGCCTGGGGGTTTGTAAGGAAGACTTAGCTACTTAGCAGGACATCTGCCAAAGCCCACAGCTGCGGATAAGAGATTGCTCATTTCACAGAACCCCTGGCTATTGAGGTTGCTGCATCTTGAACCATTTTGGTCTCTCTCTGCCACCATCCTTTTTCTTCAGCTTTGTATTTGTGTCACTGGTTTCTCTGGGCATGGTGCCCAATGCATATTATTTTATTATAGTTATTATATGCAGTGTCTCCCACCCTGTTTTGTGATAATGGCTTTAAAAATCAGTTAACATATACAGTATATCTTTACCTGGGACTTTGAAATTGCCTGCCAGGTTAGCAAATTCTCCACACTGACACAGGCCGGGGTACCTAACCACCTTCTGCTGCTGGGCAATAGATAGTCCTTCATTTACCAACCCATCAAAAAGGAACTCAAATCACTTGTGTATTATTCAAATAAAAAAATTGCAAATGAAAAAAAAAGTATCTTTGCTTTATATGCAATCTTTATTAAAATATTAAGATCTACAGGCAAGATAATTAAAATGCTATCTCTACCAATCAACTGGGAGTCCAATTTTAAGTGGGTTTTGAATCATGACAAATGGGCCATCAAACAGAAACTTAGCAAGAACCATGGCAGCCAGAGAATTCCAGAGCAAGGTTTGGCTTTAGAGAGCTTCCTGAGTGTGAATTTGGGCACAGCCAGCCAAAGAGGACTGAGGACTTGTCTGTCATGCCGGAGGACCTATCCAGTGCTCTCCCCGGAACCCCCCATCATGGCCCCAGATACATTTAAGGTGCAGGACCTCATTTACTCACCTTATCAGTAAGTCGCTTTATCATTTATATAAAACCATGGCACCCAGTGAATGTTTGGCCTCTGCATTGCACCTGGGCAGCCCAAGTCAGCTTTGTTTTTTGTCACCCAGGGCCAGTGCTGGCTAACACAGTGTTACCTCTATAGTGGGTTACTTCATTTAGTTTCCACAATAGTCCTGCAAAGTCCTGTAATGCTTTATGCCGCTGCTGCTTCTCCCCTCTCCTCTCCTTCCTCCTCCTCATCGTCTCTTCCTTCTCATTAATTTCACAACCTGGTTTTAGTTTTTGCATCTCTCACTGTAAGAAAATGTGATACTTTCCAAAAAAGGTTTATAATCTGCCACCATATGTAATTAACTTATTTATAAGTAGTTTGGAATTGTTTTTCACGTCTCTAAATTTTTTTCACTTGTTTTTAAGTGAAACCAACCAAATGGAGAAATTGAGAGGAAAAGAAACCTCAAATTTGTGTTTAATAACTTTCAGACTTTAACTATACACACCTACTAACTAGAAACATATACATTTGTTCAACAATCCAGGGAGGTCACAGTTTTTATTTCTATAAAGAACATATAAGTAAGAACAAAATTTTACTGACTACAGCTCCTATTGAAAGAAGGAGAAAAGGTTTGCCAACAGGAGAAATGATACTTTGGGCTCTAAAATGAGAACAGACTATGTTTGGAAATTCAGTCATTAAAAATTTTTATTTTGTAACAGCTGTGCATTGTTCAGTGCTAGTAAAGTACATTAGTTTTGACTATGTCATGATTTCAACTTTTTAGAAAATGCTTACAAATTCAGATCTTACAGTATCTTCAAAAGCAGTTGCTGGGATTTGCTAGTTTTACTTTTTAGGGTATACTTCTTTACAAGCTGGTGCTAAGGGTAGTAAATGCATTGGACAAACTGATAAAATCTATTTGTGATTAAAATCACACTGAAATGTGAGTCTTCAGGACCTGTGTGACGGTTCAGAGTAATGGCAGTGTTTTGCTGCTGTGCGGGGGAGGCAATTTTGAGAATACACTTTTACATGTCCCTGCCAAGTGGCCATGGGGAAGAAAGCCGTGAGGGGGTGGAGATTGGTCTTTTATGAGTCTGTTTTGTTTGTAAAACAGGATTTTGCCAGAGCAACCCTTTCCAGATGTGGACTGATCAAGGCCGTGAGCTGAGCCTGAGCTAGAATTAGGTTAAAGGCTCTCCTGAGTTTCCAATTCTAGCAGCAGAGTAAAGGCCACTCAGTGGCCCTCATACCCAGAGCCATCCTCTGACCAATGTATTTGTCCTGTCATCTGTCCTTCCCTTTGGACATACTGGCTTCTCTGTCTTCATGAATCTTTTTTCAAAATTTAGACGCTCCTGGGATAGCCAGACATTACATGAGAGCTTCTTAAACTGGGAAACTTGGCAGTGAGCCAGGTATAGGCAAGTTTCATGAGAAGCATAGTAGAGGAGTACTTGGATGGGTAGTCATTTGTAATATTTTTTATTAAAGTGAACACAAGCTATGAATTCGCATTATTTTTAAGATAAGAAACCTAACCATTCTTGCTTGCAAGCTTCTCAGGCCTGGCTTCCGGGCCCACAGGTGTCCTGTGCTCCAGTTCTGTGCCCTTGTGCAGACGGGCAGGACTCCAGGGGAAATGTTTCCTTGCGTTGCCTTTAGTCATGGTTCTCAGCCCTAGAATCATATGGTGAATTGCAACATAGACTGATGCCCGGGACCCACTCCACATACTCTGGTTCACTTGGTTTGGAGTAGGAATTAATCGATGTTACGTCTCAGGTGCAACAAGGAGTGAGAACTGCTGTATAAGGCATGAAGCAGCCCCCTCAGGGATTCATGGACATGCAAGGAGTAGGAAGAAAGGGTGCCGCTGCTTTGTGAGAGGAAGAATCAAGGAGTTTCTTTCAGAGCAGGGAGCGGTAGGTGGTAGCTAACATCTGTGTAGGGCTTAGCCTTTGCTGGGCAGTGTACTAAGCACTTCATGCAGGACCACTATTTTCACTACCCATGAGGAAACTGAGGCCCAAAGAAGTGGCCTTTTTCATAGGCACACAGCTAGGTGAATGGCGATGATGAGCTTGGAGCACAGGCAGTCTGACCATGGGGCCTGGACTCCGCCTCACAAGAACGGCATGTGGTGAGAGCGGGACTAGCAGCCCAGCGGGAAACTGGGGACCCTGGAATGTTGGCTAGAAACTATGAAAGAGAAATAGCACCAGCTCCACAATTAGGATACCTGTTATGGGACAGCCAAAGCTTGAAAGGGATGCAGAGATACAAGGAGAGAGGTGGAAATCAGGAGGCATCAGGAGATACCATTCCATAGTTTCACCCAAAGAGTGTGGTGTCCAAAGAGTCACTGCCTGGATCACCTCAGTCCCAAGGCATCTGTTCACTGGAGAACCACCTCCCTGATCCCTGTCCAAAAAGGTGCTTATGCTGCATTCTTCCTCATCCGAGAAATGAATCTGATCCCCTTCAAACCACATCCCTGTGCCGCTATAATTTTATAAATCTTTGAGATACTACTGTCTTACTTTCTTAGACCTTTCTTAATTGTTCAGAGTTAAAAAATATAAAAACTATGCAGATTTAAGGAAAGGATAGATGTGAATGCCTTTCTTTAATCTGCAATGACTGATCGAGTTAGAATGCTTTAAATGCAGCTATTGTGAAATCTCTGCCCTTGTATCAGTGGTTAAGTATGATGGCCCATTGATAGCGCTATGAAAAGTGCAAAGGCTATGCTAGCATATCTTTGTATCCGCGTCTTTTAACTGTAAAGGAAAAGATGTCCTTGTATCAAGCCCTTAGCATTTATGTGACAAATCAAATTAGGTTCAGTCTGTGCATAGATTTTCAGAGATTAAAGTGGGCATCATACAATTTTTCTCTATAAAAGGCTGCCTTTGATGTGCTTTCTGTCTATTCACACGAAAGTGTTAGCCATTGTTTTCTGCACTGCAGAAGAGCGCCCGCTTGTCATCTGCACATTTTATACCTTTGTGTTGAAGCCTTGTTCAAGGTGGATCTTCTAATTCAGAGATAATGCTACTAGAACCATACATTGTGACCAGATACCAGTTTGCCTCAGGAAAGATCAATGCCAAGGCAAAACCAAAGCGTTTGTCGAAAATGATCAGGAAGCAAGACTAAAACATTTATTTCTGAATGTCCAGTTATGACCTGTGCTCTGGATGTTTCATCAGCAACGTAACGGAAAGTTAGTCTTTGTTTTGTCCTGGCACTGGGTTCTAATTTGCTTTTGCCTTTGAGGTTTTCCTACAACGGAAATCATTTAAGTCCCGTCTCAGGGCCCGAGTGTGTGTCTGAGTGGCTGCTCCCAACTTGAATCAGGTTAAGATGATGGGGAGTGGAGTGAGATACTCTAGGGACCTGGAAGTCAAGATATTCTCACGGAATGCCTACTGGCCAGTCAGTCCTTCCTGAGCTCTTGAGATGGGTACAACGTGCATTTTTATGTGCATGTCATCATAACTAGGAAATAGGGTTGTTGCCCTACAAGAGAAGAAACTAAGGCACAGAGAGAAGTTAGTGACTTGCTCAGGCCTCAGACAGGAAGTAGAGAGCAATTCACACCCTGACCAGTCCTCACATCCTTAGCCACTGTGCTCCCGAGTGTCTTCCAGCTTCCCAACTGCATTGCCACTATTTGCTAAAACTATTCTCACAGTGCTTTGAGTTTGCATGTCAATTAAAACTTACACTTTTTCCCTAAATTTATTCACTCTTCTTCATCTCTGAAAAAAAGGAAAAAAGGAAAAAAGCAGGATTTGTTTCCCTTAAAGTGAAATCCAGTAGACATTTTTTCTGTGCTTGTCCTATATTTTGGTAACAAATACATACTTCGGGATAATCTAACTTTTTGTTGATGTTTTTATTAATGCGACCTCTGAATTAAAAAAGAATATCCTATTTTAAAATGATGTCCTAACCACCTAAAGCTAAAGCCACAGGAATAGTTAAATGACTGTTTGACCTCTCTGTACCTTTGTTTGCTTGCATTTCTTTCATTCAAGCTTTCCCAGCACATTCAAAATGTGCAGCCTTGTGTCTGGAGCTGCCAGCCTGGGTGTCTAACCTTAGGAAGCCTGGAGCATCCCCCAGGAGGAGAAAGGATGGTTCCTCCAGTAAGAACCGCCCCACCTCACTCCCCGCTCTACCCACTCTCTCAAAACTTGGAAAATCAAAGGAGGCAGAGGGAAGGGAGGCTCCTTTCTGCTGTCTTGCCATGCATGACCTGCCTCTGCCCCACTGGGTCCTGCAGTGAGCAGCTCCCTGGTGGGGTGGGAAGGACATCTTAGCCATTCGGTTTGACCCCTGTGCACCCAGAAGGCCACCCAAACTCACCTCCTCAGGTCCACCTTCCACCTAAGCTTCAGCAATAGTTCCACTATTTAGAGATTAGTGACCTTTCACTCATCCTAGTCGTTTCCTTCTCTTTCATTTTCCATTATGAAAATGGTATGAAAGATCAAAAAACATACTTTATGTAAATTCATGCCAATATATTTGAAGGTCCCTATGCAAAAGAAAATTGGAATGTGAATTCTCAGTTAAAATGAGACTAGTTTTCTGGCCACTTGATTAAATTCTGCTTTTGTTTGTTTTTTATTTGCAAGTGAGTGTTAACCTGTATTAAAACGAAGGCAAAACCACACTGTTCCATTCCAAAGAGGCATTTGGCCACTAAATAAAAAAAGAGCCAAGATCTATGTATAAATTATTCAGAAATTTGGTAAATAAACGTGCATACTTCTTAGCTGGGGCTATCGCTCTCGCATTATTCAGTCTAGTAAAGAGAATTTAATTTAATGGATTTTCAGCAACATTGTTCGGTGGTCAACAAAAGGCATCCTGTCCTGTGTGAATAACCGAGTTTCCTGGGGCATTCTGAAGAAAGTGGGTCCTCGTTAACCCTAGAATGCCTAGCTAATGTAATTGCAGCACGACCACCTGGCAGCGAGGTTGCCCGTCAGCTGCCAAGGAAGGCCCAGGCCGGGAGGACCAGGTGCTCTGCTCGCGCCGTCTGATTGTTCCCGTGGAATAAACAGCGTGATGCTCAGCATGGCCGGGGGCGAGAATCCAAGGCTGCTGCCAGCCAGCGAGCCTGCTTCCCCCCTCGTCTTTGACGAGGGGGATGAAAGTGCCTCTATTCAGAGCAGGTAACGCTGACAAAGCTCCGTGGCTGTCTGCTGCAATTAGGACAAAAAAAAAAAAAAAAAAGAAAGAAAGAAAAAAAGAAAAGAAAGCACATTGGCCCCAGAATGAAGCAGCAGCAAGCCTCGAGTACCTGTGTCGCCTCTGACCAGCCTCAGCCTTTCTCAGACGGGCTGCGAAGCTGAAGCATGAAAATGTAAAAGAAATCCGAGATAAGGAACCCAAATACTGAGTGACCATTGTTTCTTAAAGCCCGTCGGCTTTATTCTGCTGCCTGTTTTGAAGCCTAACACCACGTCATCACCAAACAATAAACTTTACTTAGGCCTGAATTCCATAGCAACCCAAACTCCTGATTTTTTGATTACACTTAATGCTGGGCCAGGTCCTTTCTCTCTCCCCTTCCTTTATGAAGCCCTGCAAGTATCAGTGTTTAAATGAAAGTTTTCACTCTGTGCTGTTGTTTATCCTCAGTAAATTTTTTAAAGCGCTACTACCCATATGGAGATATAAAAGCAAAGTGGCATTATTTGAGCTTTTAAAAAGTTAGTTAAGAAATAGACATCATGGCCTCTCTAAGGGGTTTTGAATGTGAAATCATTCGTCAAGTTCACGTTAATAAATAGAAACATAAAGAGCACTTCCCCCAAACAGCGAGGAAGAAATCTCTCTCTGAACCCATTGATTTCTTTCTTTTGCTAAACACAGGAACCATGAAATGCTTCATCCCCAGCAGCACATTAAATATGTGCAGAAGTAAAATTACAGCGAATGGTACCTTGTACTTTGTACTCATGGTGTGTACATTTCAATAGGCTTGGAGGGAAAAAAACAAGCTCTAGAAAGATCATTTTATGAAATTAAATTACCTGTTTTTATTTCTCTGAAGCTGTGCACGGAGGAGCTGTTGATTCAGAGGGACTTTAACTGTGGCCTGGAGCTTTTTTATTGGTTAATCCTATCTCCTCCCACCCCCAGGCTAGCATCATTAGAAAACAGAAATGAGAACATTTTTTTTCAGTTGGGTATTTTGTCTGTCTGGCGGTCCCTAATTGCAAAGAGTTACCAGGATTGCTTAGGACAAGTGTTAGGTCTGCAGTGATTCTCGCTGTATTATCAAATGGCAGTCAGGCCACCTAGTAATAAACTGGAAGAGTGACTTTAGCCAAATTAGGCCATGTCTCCTAGCCCCATTTTCCAGTTCTTTGAAAAGAAATGGTGAATACAATGGTACATGAAAAGCTGTCAGTGCAGGGTCTGCTACAGACAGTGACTTAAGAAATGTAATTCCCTTCCTCCTCCTCACAAGTCGTTTTTTCCCAATGAAAAATGACCCCATTTTGTACCTCTCCCATAGATTTATTTTTCAGACTATTTTACATAAGGACTCTGTGGGGAGTCCTTATGTCAAAGTAAACACATATGAATCTCATTGCTGGAAAAAAGACATACACATTTCCCACCCTTTAGTCTCCCTGTGTGGAATTCCTAGCGTAAAATTTTGCTTTACTCACTTAACCTGGAGAGTCTTATTGGCAGCCCTCCTTGACACCATCTTGGGATGTAAAGCTAGAAACTTAGATGTCAACCCTCCCCATTAGACCCCAACAAAGCCTACCTCTCCGCGGCTGTCTCCTCATCTGCCAGATGGTCCGAAGGCAGTGCTGGTCAGAGGGAGGTGGTTAGTGTGTGTACAGAGCCGTTAGTGGTCCTGGGGGCTGTCACCCTTATCACTGCCGTCAAGGGCTTGACCTTGGGCCTACTGTAGAACTCAACAGGGACACTAAGGCAGTGTCCCACTAGCAGTGTCTCTCAACCTTCTTTGTGCCTATCTCAGAATGTTTATAAATGCAGAAAGTAAAGCACATAGGATTACAGAATTAATCAGTTATAGTAAAGTACTTTTCCAATCAAGTACCTGTGTGTGATATATGAACATTTTTATTCATGCATTCAATACTAAGCTCCAGTGGTGGGTGTTATAATTACTGTAATTTTGAAGTAGTGATGAGCAGAATCAATATTTTGAGACATTGGCAACAATAGATGTGATATGAAAATACCTGTGATTCTGTTGGTGACACAGCCGCAGGTAGTACCACTGTGGTTCATTGCCCATATTTATAATGGAAAGAACTACTTAATTCCAGTTAGAGGATAGTGAAAATAAAGATGTAGTTTTAGCCATCCAGTTGATGGATTCTCTGAATTCTAATCGTTATCTGAAAGAGATACCTGGGGTCCATAGGCACAGAGTAAGAAACACTCCTTGGGGGATTCACAAGAACCACTGAGTCAGGGATCCCCCCTTGACATGACCTCACATGAATGTTTTGAGCTAGGATAAAAAGCCAGAGTCAGTTGCCTACAGCAGGGGTTCCCATCCCTGGTCAGACCAGTAACTGTCCGTGGCCTGTTAGGAACAGGACCACACAGCAAGTGCTGAGTGGCGGCCAGCGAGTGAAGCTTCATCTGTGTCTGCAGCCGCTCCCCAGCACTCGCATCAGCTCCACCTCGGATCATCAGGCATTAGATTCCCCTAGGAGCACTGGTCCTTGGTGCCACAAAGGTCGGGGACCACTGACTTAGGGCAGACCAGGTAATAAGCTAGAGCCATAATCTAGGGACAAGAGGACAATGACTAGTCCTGGGGGTGTCATGCAATGATGACAAGTGATCAGGCTCTAGATAGATTTGAATTTGCTACCAGATTGGCTGTGGCACGTCAGACAGAGCCCAGTCGTGGGTGTCCTAAGTCAACAGATCTCTAAGACATTCAGTATATGTTGTAGTCACTAGTCTGTTTAAATTAACAACAATAACTAGCATTTATTTAGCTAAATTGAGTTATACATGTTATATATTACAGATATGTTGACAGATGGATTCTGATAAGCCCATTTTACAGAGGAGGCCATGGGTCTCAGGTATGGCAGGGAGGTGGCCAAGGTCCCTTGGGCAGCACTGGAACTTCGAGCCTCCCATCTGTTCTCCAGAGTCTGCTCTCTCTGGCATGCAGTACAGCCCTGCCAGGCTCCTCACTGATATGCAGACTCAGAGACCACAGGCTCGTGGCAAGGACGAAGTCAGGCATGGCTATCAAGCAGTAATTCTGCTCCCTTCCAGGGGCCACAGGCATGACCCGTCGCCTTCCTCAGAGTCCATCTACCCTGACAAAGCCAGGGCTTTATTCCTTCCATTTAGACGACTCTCCCACCTCCAGTTTGATAGCAGCAGAGTCAACAGTGTCAACTTGTTGAAACCTTTGAGAGCTATCCTGGCGTTTGCCTCCTTGAGGGAAGTAGGCAGCTGCCCTTGGCTGCCATGCTGCTATTTGTGTGCCTCTATGCCCTGGCCCAGGCTAGATGCTGTCTACCTGACAGTGACTTTGTCTCATTACTCATTTGTTGCCCTCGCACTTGAACACACCTCTATTAGCCACCAGTCCATTTATCTTTCCTGTTAGCAACTACATTGGAAGAGGAAATAGACAAATAACACCTTCAGACAAAGAGAGACGCCTTAGGAAATCATCTGGCTTAGTAAGCAGTGGTATTTACAAGTAGATCTTTTCAGAAAACTCAAGCAAAACTATCTGTAAAGGTTTCAAGTTAATTCGGTGGGACATGAAGACGCTAAGGATTTTAGTAGCTCTGTGATTTTTTTATTTTTATTTATTTATTTTTTTTTTTGTGGCGTTTATTTGAAGGGTTCTGAAAGTACTATGTACTGGAGGCTTCTTAGTTCCCGGGGGAGCCAAGTGGCCCATGGCCTGAAAAGAAGCATTGCAAGTGTGGCTATGGCCAGGCAGACTCCAAGGGGGTATACCTAGGGCCTATTGGCTTTCCAAAATGATCAGTGACTCTCTGAATTAGGTTGGACCTTGTGACATTGCTGCTTTTTTAATTCAAAAATCAGCAATTTTGCATGATTCAACCTAATACTTAATTCACCCATTTCAGACTTCAACAGCTACAGTATTTCTGGGATTGTTCATTTAAACAGAATTTGGAGCAAAACATCTCCAAAAATTTTTACTAATCCTGCCCATGGACTCATTTATTACTATTATTATTATTATTATTATTAATTTCAAGTATATGGTACACTGGTTAGACATTTACACAGTTGATGAAAACATCCCGATTGTGTGATACCCCTGATTACCATGTCTTAACTCTGGTTTTCCGCCTAGCCATTACGTTACTGCTGACTGACTGCATTCCCTCTGCCGTGCTCCTCATCCCCATGACCATCTATCAACTACTAATTTGTACTTCTTTAACCCTTCACCGCTTTCTCCTGGTCCCCCCACCCCATCCCCTCTGGCCATCACCAGATTGTCCTCTATATTCATGAGTCTGTTTTCGATTAGTTTGTTCTTTTTATTGCTTAGATTCTGCATATGAGTGAAACCATGTGGTGTTTATCTTTCTCTGTCTGACTTATTTTACTCAGCATGCTAACCTCTAGGTCCATCCATGATAGGATTTCATTTGTTTTTATGGCTGAGTAATATTCCATTGTGTCTATGAACCATAACTTCTTTAAATAGACCAACTCTTGATTCTCATCCATGTGGGTTCCATCCAAGCAGTGCCTGGGAAGGGGGTGGAATGTAGCTCCTGCCTGTGGACTTGTCCCAGCGTCACAGTCCCTCATTCACTAATGAAGAGAACAGAGCTCCCTCATCTCACCACACTGGGACTTCAGGGTGGCCTCCTAACAACTCTATTCTCAGCCCATCTCCTTCTTTGCTAAAAATGGAGCCACACGGCATCTCTTTTCTCCTGCCCCAGGGATGTGTTATGCTCATCCCTGCTCCCTGCTCACAGAGGAGCCAAGTTCTCAACTCTGTACCAACGGCCTTTTTAGTAAAGAGATGCCCCCATATTCCCTACTCTCCTCTCTCATATATAATTTACTGAACTTACATTCAATTAAAGAGTTATTCTTTACTATCCTTTTTCGTCCTGCATTAGCTGCATTGTCTAAATTTTCCTCCCCAAAAGACAGCTGTTGAAAGCAGGCGGTGTTGTATCCCCCTTTGCTCACCCCTCCCCAACATCTATCAGAGTTCAGGTCTGACTGAACACACTAAGTTTACAAAGTCTTACCTCTGACTCTCCATCCTGGAATTTAGTTTCATATTTTGGCATCACTTATCTCTCCTTCCCACTGCCTCCCATGGCCATTTCTTTTATCCAGAACTGAGTCGAGTGCCAGGAGTTCCTAATATCAGTGACTCTATCGTCAATACAGAATCCTGGTGACAGCACATGGGTGGCTTTGCAGGACTCCTTCAAGGAACTGGAGCTTAGGTATCCGCTGCTCCTGGGTGTCAGGTGGGTCTGTTGCACCTCAGGTGTTGGGATAGATTGCATTCGGGACCTTTAGGTGAAGAACAGATTCCACATTAAAGCCATCTCTCTGTGATGTCCTGTCTGCTTTCAGGGCAGAGGGTAGAAACAAAAGAATTGGTTTTTATAAGTTCACTTCGAATGTCTCTCTCTAGAAGGAATTTAAATACAGTACTCTAACCTCAGAGAGGTAAAAGGTGATGAAAACAAGAGTACCCCATTCAAGAAAGCGCTCCCCCTCTGCCTTGCTGTCCTTTGGAGCATTTAGTCCAAAATATCTCTGTGATCTAGTGTTGGGATGCCCTCGACTTGCCCTCAGTGACTTCTGGGTATCACTGAAACAGTCCCCTGCAGATCTCAGAGGGCTGAAGCATCTCCACTTGTGTTTGAGATGCTTTTACCCTTTCTCATCTACTCGAGTTTTGAACGTACTAAGTTAAAAGCCCAGGTCCTGTTATTGTCGGTTTCAATGCAGCATCTTCTCCAGACCCCCCACTAAAAGAAGCTGTTGGCACATCTCAGAAATTCTCGTGAGAGGCCAGCATGTGGGGATATGAGCAACTTTTGTTTGGAGGCGGCTAAGCACATCATTAAAGTGTGCTTTACTTCTGCCTTCAGTTTGCGCGTATGTGTTTAATTCCTCACTGCCTGACCTGCTAAATTACCAAAGCTTGTTTCTTAAGGCTTTTTTTTTTCAGACACCAAGTCATGGATGGCTCCCAGTACAGCAGTGTTCCTTCTCTCTTCCTCCCCCTGCAGAAATTCCCCAACGGCAAGTCATGTCTGAGAATCAATGAGTAGAACTGAGTACATTTGGGGGTACAAAAGTCAATCAAAACTTATCTCCATTTTTCTTAAGCCTACTTCTCTTTTCTATACAAAATAAATAATATTGTATTTCTTCTTTCTTTGTCTATGTTCTATTCTGAAAAGTTCCAGATTTTAATCAATGTCGACTGCATTTGAAGCTATTTTAACAGTTCTCTGTTCTGCTTCGAAGCAGAGGTTCCAGTCCTCGTTGTCTTCATTCTCAAGAAAACATCCAGACTATCTAACTTATCACGTGGCCCCATCCTCATAGTCCTTTGGTTACGTGATGCTGACTAGATTTCAGTGAGAACACATGAATTATAAAATTAATTAGCAAAAGCTTGCTTTAAATGGGCTGAGTGGGATTGTTCAGGACTATGTACGATTGTTGGACCTCATCTAGAACTCTTTTGACCTTATAAGACAGGTCAAACTGATGTGGTGCGGCTTTTGCAGAAACGTATTACATTTTAAAATGGGATTTGTATTTTTCGCTTACAGCAAAGGACTAATTACTAATTTCTCACAGACTAGCAGCCTCTGGACATGGTCTCCCGCACAAAGCCCAGCTTCTCCACACCCTCCACCTCTGGCGGGATTTAGGCGTCTCTCCTAGTTTACTCAACCTCTTTTAAAATATTTTGTAGGAAGAACACAGCATCTCCCTCACTCCTTTATTTCTCTGGCTCTGGGCAAAATAGTAGGTTGCACCATGAAACTGCAAATTTTGCCTAATCTTTAACATCTCAGGGCCTCAGTTTCTTTAGCTTTAAGATGGAAATAGCAATAACTTTTTCAGAGAATTTTCTGAGAATTATTCCAAATAATCCTGGTGCGTGATTGGCTCATAATCAGATTAATAATTATGTTTGTGAATGGACAAATGGATGGGTGGATGTAAATGTGTGTCTGCTGCATGAAGTGAATGAAAATGGTCAGATGGATCATCACTCAATTTGAATTGTCTTTCTTAAAATGCAAGCTCTTTAGCATGGGCAGAATTCGCTTAGGACCTAAGTTTTAGGAGATGCTGGGGATACAGCAACAAGACAGATGTGGCCCTCCAGACAGCAGGAGCAGAGGTTCTGGCCGTGACCTAACAGAGAGGCTCCGGCAGAGAGCAGCTGCTTCTCATATGGGCAGCTCCAGGACGGGCAATTTCAGAAATTTGTGCATTTAACAGTGATAATGATTCTCCCTGGCAAAAAAGAGGCCAGCTAGTTAAAAGAATTTAAAAACTCAGAGACAAGGCTATTTGGAAAAAGACAAGAATTTGTTCTTTCAAAATAAATCATTCTAAATAAATAGCTTTTTGCTTTCTCACATACGTATGACAGAATCTGTTTTTTCTGCATTGAATTATTTTGCTAGTCTCCCTTAAATCATTAACTTTGCATCACTGTTTTTTAAGGAAATGCTGTGACTTTTATTTTTAATTCTCTCCTAATTCAGAGAATTGGATGGCATTACTAACTGATGAAAAGTCTAGGTAGGTGCCTTTAATTTCCCCTCCAGAATCTTCAAAAATATAAGCTTACTAGGTGACTTATTGCTCACCTTTAACACAGATTGCCTTGTCATGAAGTTAGGGAGAATCACCACTTGATAACTTTCCCCTAGTTTTCGTCCCTTGGTGACCACTATCACCTTGCTTTGACATTATAATTAGCGAATCATAACCACTAAAGGAGAGCCATAGCCGTTTGCTCATCCATAGATTGAATAAGACAGTCACATTCTCAGACTCGTAGTAAGTGACCCAAGTTATTTGCACTCTTGCTGAATTCGGGCAGTGACGAGTGACACTAACCCTTATGCCACCATGGTTCCTTTTTCACAGCCTATAGAATTCCTCTCACCAAGTGCTTTTTCGAAAAGATCGATGATTTCAGTGACCCACATACAACTTGTTAACCCATTTATCTCTCTCGCTCAATCTGTCTGCGTGTGTAACGTTAGCAGATATTCCTCATTAAAGATGGCCTCTGCTTGAACTGCATGCAGAGGGAGATCCCAGCACCGAGCTTGGTCCAGGAACTACTGCTGCATTCAGAGGTGCACATAGTCTATGTGACACATATGACATGGCAGCAGGTATGTTCCTGAGATTCTCACTGTGAGAATTGCTTTGCATGTTTCCATTCCCCAAACTCAAGAATAACTTAGTATAGTCTATTGCCAGTTTGCCAATATTCTTGCAAATTCAATTAAAAATTTAAAAGTTATCAAGTGTGGTGCATGTGATTAAGTTCCAGTTTTCTCTGCACCATCCATCAGACATGTCTGCTCTTTGAAATGTCTTCTGCCTGCCTGGAATCCTCTCCTGCCCTGCCATTTAAATAATTAATAAAACTTTAGAATTCCGTGCTGGTTATTTTCAAAATGCGACCAGAAATAAGCACAGTAAGATCAATTTTGCTGAAATGGGCTCATTTAAATTTCCCAATCCCTGATGCATAAAGGAAAGGATTGAATTAATATAGTTTATTACTCTAAATTCTGGCTTCTATATCAATCATACAGATAATCAACTAGGAAGTCACCATTTATGCCAGATTAACTATAAAAATCACCAGTTTATTTTGTGCTACT
Organism: Cynopterus sphinx; assembly: GCA_030015415.1. Taxonomy (NCBI): domain Eukaryota; kingdom Metazoa; phylum Chordata; class Mammalia; order Chiroptera; family Pteropodidae; genus Cynopterus; species Cynopterus sphinx. The sequence continues at coordinate 59,784,865 of CM057389.1, forward strand.
CTTGGAAGAAAGAAGGATCTAATTTGTCCATCCTCATCCTTCCTGTCAGCACCAACAACAGTATTTGTGAGATTAGCTTAGCATGAACACTACAAACCTTACCCAAAATAATATTCAAATTAAACTAATGCAGCATAATAGAATAGAAGATGCCAGCATCTGGAACAAATAGGCCTGGGCTTGAGTTTGAACCCTGCTTGTTACTAGCTGGGTGGTCTCAGAAGGATCACTTCTGCTCCCTTTCTCTGCTTTATCATCTGGGGTTTGAGGTTTCCGGGGAGATCCAGTGGATTCATGGCTATGAAAGGGCAGAGCATTATGCCAGTACTAGGTAGATTTTCTTATTTATTTTATAAAGATTGTATTTTTTATTCTAAGTGAGATCTCATCCCAACAGAACTCAGGCTAATTATAATGTAGCCTCATCATGATGTGTTTTAGAATCCCCCCCAAATACCATAACACTCTGTAATGGTTGAGTATTATAGAAGCTGCGACTTAGTCTGAGAGCTGAGGAACAAGGAAGTACTTTTCTTATATCTGAAGGAAGAATAGTTATACATAGGAGGCACTCGGTAAACATCAGCCAGACGGATGGAAGGATGGAAAGATAGAGGAAGGAAGGAAGGGAGGGAGGGAGGAAGGAAGGAGGGAGGGAGGGAGAGAGGGAGGGGGGAGGGAGGGAGGGAGGAAGGAAGGAAGGAAGGAAGGAAGGAAGGAAGGAAGGAAGGAAGGAAGGAAGGAAGGAAGGGAGGGTGGATGGGTGGATAGATGGATGGATGGCAGGCAGGCACAATCACTGGAAAAAATAAGGAATTAAGGGAAGAAAAACCTGGGCTGTCTAGGGTGAATGGACTGCCTCGTGGGGATCATGTTTGGCCTGCCGGTCTGGGGACCTGCAGTACAATTCTGCTTCGTATTTGAATTGTAAGGAACAGCTCCAGCTCTCTTTAAGTAAAATACAAAATGGCTCCAAAGAGCATTTTTCTCATCTGGGCCATATCTCGTGCCATTAACATAAAACTGCTGATTTAATGGAGCTGCTTTTGATCTATCAAGAAAAGACATACCTAATTCAATTTTGCTATTTTTCCAAGAGTAAGTACCTTCATTTACAAGAGAATGATTTGATTATAATTTTAAGTAATACTGCCGTTATATTTTTAGTCCTTAGGATGATATCAAGTGACTCTATGAGGCTGAAATGTGGAAAGTCCCAGAGAATTGTGTGAGTTGGGAATTTTATCTTTAATAGCATTCAGGTTATTTCTGTTGTAATGTGACAAATATATTTTAATTAGAATGAATGGGATCTCTGACAGGGAATTTTGCATGTAAAATATAAAAGCAAGTAGTTTTCCTTAAAGTGTAAAGTAGAATAGTCCCAGAAAATAAAAACATATAAAATCAAGAAGTAAACACCCATCATTTTTATCTATGTTTTCTTTTTAAATTGTATCATCATGAGAGAATTTCCAGTTCTCATCTTTGTTCTCATTGGGACAGAGTTGCTCCTTTATTTATTTCTGCATTACTCTTAAAAACAGCAAATTTCTAGATACTCAAAGGTACCTACTGAAATGTAGTATAGATTTTAAATTTGTTGTTCAAATGTCCGACAAAATAGGACTGACTGAATATCCTCTCTGAACCCGATGACATATATTCTCCAAAGACAAAAGAAGACCAAAAAAAAAAATCCCCTTTCTTCCCTCCTACAGTCTCCCCTAAGCTAGATCTAGCCATAACTCATGGAGAGAATTGCTTTCCTGTAACTGAACAATCTGTGGGGTCATTGGCATGACATTTGTCCAGTATCCGATTGAAAGCCATGGTGGACACCACAACGGGTAAATGTTAACACTAAAAGCACCAGGACATGAAGGACACACTTGGCCACCCTGCAGTGTCCACCATCAGATACAGGGTGCCAGGCACCCTGCAGTGTCCACCATCAGATACAGGAACACCAGCGTGTGGGTGAGCCTGCCAGGGGGAGTTTAGTTAAGAAATGAGTGATGGAGGGAAAGAGATGTCTGCATTGATAAATGCAAAATGAAAAGACTAAGGGTGCCCATGCTACAGAAGTCTGCCCGGCAAACAGGAGTTATACTCTGATGGGGTTTAGTAAAACAGTCATGCCCATGCCAGCTCTAACCCACAGGACCTTCTCCCACTGACATGTTGTGACCGGAAATACTCACTAGAGATGCAAGCATTGAGATTTTTTTTTTAATTGTCAGGAGGAAAAATCTTTCAATACACAGTTAGTTATTTTTCTCCTGAAGTTGTTGAATAATAGACTCCAAATTAGAGGGAGTGGGAGAAGGACTTCTATTTCTTTTTTCTTTTTCAAGTTTTCATAAAAACACCAGTGAGTGGATGGAATAGGCCTCTTGTTAGTTGTGGCTACACTGGTCTTTCTCTTCCAGGGGGAGTTCTGATGTTAAGTGGCAGTGCCATGGCTGGGAGCAGAGGCTCTAAAGTCAGCATGTGGGGGTTTGAGTCCAGGCCTGGCATTTACCATCTCAGGGACCTGAAGCAAAACACCTCTGTACTCTGTTCTTCAGTTTCTTCCTCTATAAAAAAATATATACATATATATGTATTCTCCAAAGACAAAAATATATCTATATATTGCAAATCACGTGAAGCAATTGTGAGGATTAAATGAGATATGGCCTGGCCTGTAAAATGCCTGGCACAGCGCTCGGTCCATGAGAAACACTTGATCCTTTTACGTGGATCACTGTCTAAATATAACATGCATCGATGCCACACGAGTGGAGGCGCCCCTTGCCTGGGGCTAGCTTACACTCAGGACGCAGTTGGATTTGTATGCCACAAACAAACACCTCACCTAAAGGGCTGCCAGATGAGGGCTTTTCCTTTGGGGTGCATTTGTAAAAGGGCTTCCTGTGTACCTCGTGCTACCAGTCTTCTCTGAGAATATGCAACCACCATGCCTGGACCACACGTTGGACTGCTTCCTGAGACCTCTGGTTTCATTATCAGGAGTTTTCCCTACCTCCCGGAAGCAAGAGTGGCATAGGAGCATGTGACCACCTCATGGGGTCCTTGGCCCAGGGCGCCTCAGCTGGGGACGCACTAAAATACAGGTCATTTCTCTGCCCCTTTTGTTGGACGATATTGCAAGGATATCTCCTGGTCCACTCAAGCAGCTAGATGTTCGTCAAGATAAATTGTTTTAACAGAACTACATATCTATTTTTTTCTTTGCTTTCTTTGCACAGCCTAGAACTAGGATCAGCAGAGGTTTTTAGAACCCCACAGTTGAGTCTTTTATGAAATCAGAGTCATTCCAGCAGCCCGTGTGAATGTCTGTAACTAAATTAGAAAGAGAAACTTAAAAATTTCCCACCGCATTATTTAAGTTATTTCTGTATACTTCCTAATCGTCCCCCCCCCCCTTTTTTTTAACCTATCACTGACCCAATGTTGGGACAGATGGAAAAGTAGTAAGAGGTGCATTTTGTCTTCCAGCTGCTCAAAACCACTTTCCCCGTAACAATGTTGATGGAACTGGTGTTCTGTGTGTTCATCTGGCCTTTTTGGTTTGCACAGAGCCCGTCTGATGACAGGCCTGGCCAGGCCTGCAGATGGAGCAGGTCTTCAGAGTACCGCATCCATGCCGTCCCCACCCGGTGCCACGCAGCGACAGCTCAACCCTTGTGTCCACTTAGTGTAGCTGCTGCCTAAGTTGGCCATTTGCATCACACACTGTTTTCAATTGCCCGAAATCAGTTGCTTTAATATTAAATGCAAACACAGTTTTGCTGTTTCTCATCGTGGATAAGCTTTGTATTAGAATTCCCCCAAATTTTCCAGTTAGGTTTCAACAGTTATGGCGGGGTGTGTGTTTGTTTGTTTGTTTGGGGGGTGCGGCGGGGAGGCAGCTTGCTCTTACTGATAAGTCTGTGGGAGTATTAGCTTTCCAGTACAGGTCAGCAGGAATGATTACCACTTAGGTGTGCTATGCCGCCCTATTTTGCCCACCGGTCCAGAGTCTGAACAGGCCAGAAAAAGCCACTTGGCACCCTTCACACGAGCTGCTTTCCTCAGTTTCTAGGTCGCTTGCATTTGGTAACCCCCTAACTTTTCTTGAGTTTCTTCATGTCATCTGATAATTTGGTGTTAACACGAGTATCTTCCTGGAAAACTCAGATGCCATTAACTTGTTATAATTATTTTATAGAAATGTTATTTTCTGCTTTTCAGATATATTCATATTTACTATTTTTAAATGCACAGACGAAAAAAACTTGACTTTAGCACAAATTTTATAAATGTTATAAAAAGGACTATTTCCCCAAAATTGTTTTCAGAAATGAAAAATCAAGAAAACCTATACAGAGCTTAGTGCAAATACTTGGGACCACAAATTTAATTCTTCTATTCATGAGCCCAGTCTGACTTCATCTAGGTCCAGTGGGTTGTTGGCGAGTAACAGGATATTTTGAGAAAACGATAACTGGAATATCTGCCACAGAAGATTTTTTTGTCCCTGATGCTTTGTTCTCTTATCATCTATCATATGTCATCATGAATATACATTACTTTTAGAATCAACCTAGATAGAAACTAATCCATAGGTCATATGGAATTGGCTTTTGCCTTGAAAGTGAGAATGGTTGAAAAGTGAATATTAGATGATTCATTTCATTGCATTAAATAATACATGTAATATATCTTACTTAACAATAACTTTTTTTCCTATAGTCAGTGATGACAGAGTGTAAAATCCATGTGCACTGCTATGTAATCGTCTGCCCTTTTTGTACCTTAGCACAAAGAGGACATGTGGAGTCAGTTCTGTATTTCTAATTCTTGTCCATTTAGTTGTAACTTCATGGATATTAAATGCCAACAAAATGTCAGCAATAGTCATTTCTATAACTAAAGCTGAGAGTACAGTTTTTAGCTCCTGGCATACCATATATTTAGAATGAATGAAAATCTGTGAAAGAAGCAGTTCAAAATGCACTGACTCCCTTCCTCTGAGAAATCAAGGTATTGGCATAAGCATGGCAGAACTCTCAGGCTTTCCACTGTTCGTATTGATTCGTCACTCCTGGGTCATTTTCATCAGCGAGGCGGCCTGTGGAACCTTTGCTCGGTCATTTGGCAGTGCATTCTCTAGATGTGAAATCGGCCGAATGACTGATTTTCTTGTCACTTATGTTTTTACTGATGTGAGACATGGAGTGACAGTGTCACAGGTCTCTCTCTCACTTGGTGATTTACCAAAGGTGAGATGCTCTAGGAGAACTGGGGCAGATAGAAATAGAAAATGCTGTAATTAAGGGTGTGCTCCTTCACAAATCAATCCCCTAGGAAGTACTGATTTGAACCTTTCTAACAAAATATAGATCAAATTCATCGCACCCTTGGAGCATCTCAGATTCTGAGAGGCACCTTCCTTTCCCTATGCCAGAAGCATGTGGGGATATGAGAGCAGACCTTCTCCAAAAGTCTGTAGTTTAATAACCTGAGGAAAATCTATTTTTCCCTATTTCTGTTTACTCTTAATTCCTTAGAATTATTCTTAAACTTGGTTACATATATGGGTACTTTCTTCTTTCTTAGCGGTAGTGGACTCTTTTCCTCTCCAGAAGTGTATTATTAAGGTTTGAAACCTAATCTAATATCTTATACCTCCATGTATTTAATTTCCTTTTCCCAAACATCCATTTTATTTGGTTACATTGTTCAGTAAAATCATCCTCTTTATCCATTACCAGGCTGTGACATTTACTTTGAGTGATTCATTTATTTGGGGTCTTAAACAGTCCTAGAATTTAAATTTGCATTATATTGAAAGACAAACAAAATCTTTGTAAAAATGATGTAAGGCATTAGGCTATAACTGGCATCTGTTTCTGTCTTGATTATTATGGAATTTCATTCTTTTATTTAGGCTTATTAAATGCCAGCCAACCCAGCCCACCTGTAGTGTATCCCACTGAGAGGTTAAGGAAACAGAAGTGCATCAGAGCAGAGGCCCCTCCTTCCAGAAATGCTTCTCCCAGGGTTCCTTGACATGGCTCTGTCCCTGGATCTCTCCTCCAGGTCCCTTTTCCTGCTCTTCGACTCTGCCCCACTCTGAATGGACGAGAGGGAGTTCCCAGCATTGTAATTCTCCCCTTTCTTCTCCAAGATCATCTTCACACCATTATTGATAGCTCTTTTTCTCCAGCCCAGGCCTCTGCTGAGGCACAGTCATCACCTCCCCAATATTTCTGACTAGATTCAACCATTCATACTCTCCTCAGGTCCCTCTCCATTAGCATCTGCACCCTTCATTTTCTTACCTAATCACCAACCCCTAGAGTTTTGTCCTACCTTCTGCCTTTTTTCACCAAGAGTAAGCACCCCCGTAACACTAGGCCTGTCTCCCAGAGCAGCTCTGCAATCTGATACCTTCTCTTCCTTCCCTCCACCATTGCTTTCTTGAGGCCCATGTCACCTCTCTCTTTCTGACTAGTTTCTCTTCTTTCTAGGCCCTATTACCTATGTCCTTGGCCTCATCACCTCATTATCTCTCAAGCTCAGATTAACTCTGTTTTCTCTTTTAAAACCTTCACTAATTCCCAGGTGCTGTAGACCGTGTTGCTTCTCCTACCATGTTGCTGCTTGGCCTACGCCACTGTCCTCCCACAGGGAATCACACTACCCTCTGGGTCTGTTCTACTCACAAGGTACTTACCACCTCCTTGTGATGGATTTGCATCTGTCTGTCCAAATAATTTGTGAATGCTGTGTGGGACAGCACTGTCTCTTATTCTTGCTCCCTCGAGCTCCTAGAACAGTCCCTGGCATTTGGTCTGCTCCTCTTCAGGTATCTCCCATGAATAAACAATTCAGCAACAGTGCCTGGCTTTCTGCTCGGCCAGGCCACCTTCCCCTTTGTTCCTGAATGTGATCAGTGAGGACCTTTTTATTAGACCTTCCCCAGGACACTTAGTGTGTACTGCATGCCAATAGGCATTTGGGGGGACAGTTTCTCATTGAGATGTAATTCACATACCATAAAATTCACCCTTTTTAACTTGTGTAATACAATGGTTTTTAGTATATTCACCACCCAGTGCAGCCGTCACCATCACCCAATTCCAGAATATTTTCATCACCCCAAAGAGAAAACTTATATCCATTAGTAGTCACTCCTCATTTCCCTCTCCCTCCAACCCCCATTATTAATCATAATTTCTCTTCTGTCTCTATGGGTTTTTTTAATTATTCTAGATATTTATATAAAATGGTGTCACACAATATTAGCCTTTCGTGACTAACTTCTTGCCACTTAGCATAGTATTTTTAAGGTTCACTCACGTAACATGTTCAGTATTTTATTTCTTTTTATGGCTGAATAATATTCTGTACTACAGATATACTGCATTTTATTTATTCATCAGTTTATGGACATTTGGGTTTCTACTTTGGGGCTATTATGAATAATGCTGCTACAAACATGTATGTATAAGTTTTTGTCAACATATATTTTCACTTCTCTTGGATATATACCTAGGAGTAGATTTGCTGGATCATATGTTTAACTTTTTGGCGAACTGCCACACTATTTTTCATTGTGGCTGTAGCATTTTACATTCCCACCACCAAGATATGAGAATTCCAGTTGCTCCACATCCTCACCAACACCTGTTGTTCATCCTTGTCCTTTGATTGTAACCATCCTGGTGGGTGTGAAGTAGACTCATTTCCCTAATGACTGATGATATTGACCATCTTTTCATGTGTTTATTGGTCATGTGTATATATTCTTTGGAGAAATGTTTATTCAAATTATTTTCTTATTTTTTAATTGGGTTTTCATTTCATTATTGAGTTATGAGTTTTTATATATTCTGTATATGAGACCCTTATCAGATAAATGATTTGCCAAAATATCTTTTTCCTCTTTTATGGGTTGTCTCTTCTCTTGATAGAGTCCTTTGAAGTATAAAAGTTGTTTATTTTGATGAAGTTTAATCTTTCTATTTTTTCTTTGGTTGTTTATGCTTTTGGTGTCATTTCTAAGACTAGTCAGTATTTTAAAGCTTTATCCTTCAATCAAAAAGATTACCCCCAAAATGAAAATGTGTTATTATCATCTTTTGCATTCTCTATTCCTGGTGGTGCACGCCCATCACCAGGCACAGACTGGTGATGGGACCAAAAGAGGAAATCAGCTCATTAATTTTCTAGTTTTGTATAATATTCTTAGCCATTCCTTCTCTGAGCTCAGAGTCTCTGCCACTGTTGGCTCATCTCTTTACTAGGTTAAAAATGTATCTATGGATATATTATAAGCATTTGATTCAAAGTAGCATTCTTCAATCCACAGCAATGTAAGCAATCTCATTTTCACCAGATTTCTGTGAGCCCAGTACTTGTCCTTGTGTAAAGAGCGTCCACCCTCTTGTCTATAATGCTTTGTGTTCTGCTTAACCTAAGAATGGCTGCTTCTCCCTGCCTCTGTTCCATTTCCTCTTCCCTCTGAATCAGGCACTTCACCCAACACGACCTTTTCTCTGTCAAGACCATTCTCAGAGGTTCTGGTCATTTCAAACCTTCAGGTAACCTTCTTACCTTTTCTACCTGTCTAAAATATATGCCATTCACTTCTGGAAACAGGCAAAGAATAAGTTCAAAAAATTGTGACATTTGTACAAGCCCATTGATTGAACACATAGACAGAAGTCAGCAATGGCCTCTCCAAGACTTGAGGGCACTCTAGACTCTTCTTAGTGGTGGCAGATCTTCTGAGAGAGATCTAAAACCTTAAATTAAGGTCATAACGCTCCCTTGTCTCAAACCATTCAGTCCTCGCATGACCTAGCCACAGCCAGTCATTCAGCTGCACCTCCTTCCCCATCTTGCCGCCCTTGGCTCCAGCCACCTTCCACTTGTTGAAACACCCCAAGCTCTTTCCAGCTCATGCTTCTCTGTGCATGAAATGCCCTTCCATCTCACACCTCCCTTGATTAACCTCCTTTCTGCTGCCTCCTCAGAGACTTCTCTGCCTTTCTGGTCCCCTCTTTCTCACTTCGCACTAATGTAAGGTACAGTTGTCTTATTCTGTGCACTTGGCCCTGCTTAGAGTGGGGGCAGCATCTGTCTTGTTTCCTAACTGCACACCCATCACCAGGCACAGATGTGCACTGGTATATATTCCTTAAATGGATCCATACTTGAGTAAAGGTGGACCTGTTTTTTTGATAATGACAAAGTCACTTGAGATCAAGTTTTCTGATCTTGATCAGAGTAGGATAACGTATAGAAATCATACAGCTGGACCCATGTATATATGTAGTATTTGACTCTAGTTCAGCCTATTTTGTCACTCTTAGTGCATGGTAGTTCTAGCAAAAGCATTTTTGAGAAAAACATATTTTTGCTGGAGCAGTACCCCCCCACCCCATGAATAGTATTTGTGTCTGTATTTTACCTGAGCTCTTTAAATCCCATCTGTCAAAGTTTTCCTTGACTTCCTGAAAATTTAGAGCTTTGATATTTCAATCTATTTCTGGAATAAGGCCCTAAAAATAACACTGCCTAATTTTTGCTTTCTCTGTGTCTGAACCAAATGGACTTTGGTGTCATCGTTATCCTAATAACCAAATTTATGCCTTTATGTTCACATTTGGCTTGAAGAAACACATTCTGTCCTTCTAATGAATGAGTAAAAATCTATTTAATTAGTGTTATTTTTCACTCTCACCAGATTGCTTGTTTTTATTATGAAATATTTATACATACTATAAAACATATAATATTTATATAAATTCTGAAGAATGATAAAACCAGTACCTTTACTGACTTCCATGTTTACCAATCAATAAATTTGAGACCCTCCCCTGTGACAACTCTTCCCTCCTCCAAAGGTAAGTCTGGTTATACTTTTACTGTACTGAGTACATGTGTATCCCTAGGCAGTATGTTTCATTTTGTCTTTTTTAAATTTATGTAAGTAGAATTTCACTGTACGTATTCTTCAGTGACTTGCTTTTTTTTACTGAACATTGTTTTCAGTTTCATCCATACTAACACATACCTGTACTTTTTCACTGCTGTGTAGTGTTTTACTTTGCGGCTGCATTTATCAGTAGAAGTGAAAAATAATTTTTCTTTCTTTTTGCTGCTATAGAATATTCTAAGTATTCTTACATGTAGAATTTCTGCCCACAGAGTATGCCCATCTGTCCTTTCCTGGATAATGTCAAATTTCCTTCTAGAGAAGTCAGGCCAGTTACCTCCTACCAGCAGGCTCTAAGAGTTCCTGTGTCCCTTGTCCTCTCTGACATTTGTCATTATTAGATTTTTTGTTTTGTCAATCTGGTATATATAAAACGGTATCTCACTATGGCTCTAATAATCCCTGGTTATTAATGATCTTGAGTATCTTAATGTTTATTTATTGTTTATCTTCTGGAAATGTTTATGTCTTTTGCCCATCTTTCTCATAGATTGTTTGGGATTTTATTGATTTGTAGAGGTTCTTTATGTATTCTGAACATTAACCCTTTGCCAGTT